>CM028130.1:1098342500-1099798750 GCA_016271365.2 Neoceratodus forsteri
TGAAGATACACTGTCCCAATGAAGACATGTCACTGCTGGAATTGAGGACCACTATTTGAGAAATAAGATAAGTGTGGTTCAGTGTACTTTTATGGGTTTTCAGCTGCACTTACCTTATTTCTCATATAGCAGTCATCAGTTCCCGCAGCAAGACATGTCTTCCATGGGACAGTAGATCTTCACACTGAGATCTGTTAAGGTCAGTGAGGGTGCTGGGGGTGTATAGGGTGGTGGGTACTCAGTGAGAGGTCAAGTTGAGGGTGCAGGGATGCTTCTGCAATGGACCTTTTTTACAGATTAAAAAAGTCATTGAGTGATTGTGTTCTTCTTTTCAGGCTTCGAAGGACATCAGGGGGTGGGGGGTGGTTGCCACTAGACACCTCATGTAAAGCAGCAATAACGTGCATAAGGCTGAAACTGATCTAGATACTGGGGGAATGTAGACTAGCAATTTTTGCACTAACCACTGAGCCACCTAATTGCACTTTCTAATTGTTGTGATACTCGCACACTGACTAATACATATACACATATATATGCATATATATTCCAGTATAACATAACAGTGCACTGTCAACACACATTTTTATAGATTAAAAAAAGACACTGGGGGACCATTTTCTTCTTTTCAGGCTCTGAGAGACATTGGAGGGTGGGAGGTTGCTACTAGACAACTCATGTAAACTCATGTAAATAAGCAATGATATGCATACCAGTGTCAGTGGCTCAGTAGGTAGCACACTCACCTCTGAGACTGGGAGACCAGAGGGCTGTGGGTTCAGTTCCCACATCTGGCAATTGGGTTGGTTGATATCCCAGTACTGACACTGTAGTGCAGCATGAGAGGGGTGCTGCACTTCTGAGGTGCCGTCATTCGGATGAGTCGTTAAACTGAGGTCCCATCATCCTGGATTGGTGGTAGTCCAGCTGGATGTTAAAGATCCCATGGCACTTATCGAAAAAGAGTAGGGGAATTTCCCCGTGTGTCCTGGCCAAATTTCCTTCATTCACTAAAAATACCATCAACAACTTAATCTGGTTCAAGGTCAGTTGGCATTCATCTGTATCCCTCTCCCCTGGGTCGTGCCTGAAAATAGGCAGAATTTGTCTAGTGCACTTAACTAAATAAATGAATAAATAAAATAACACTGAAATTGATCGAGATTGTCAGGGAATGTAAACTAGCACTTTTTCCAGAAGCCACTGAGCCACCTAACTGCACTTTCTAATTATTGTGATACACACACTGACTAATACATATACACATATATGCATATATATTCCACTAAAACATACAAAAAAAGTCATATTAAACTGTCCACCCAACTCGCTGACTTAGGATTGTTCAATGAGATTCTTACTGCGTGCACTGCTCACTGCAATTAATTAATAAAAGTGTCTTAATGGTTTGCTTCCAGCTGCAATTCAGTTTCAGCTTAATGAAGTTTGCCCTTTAAGGGGCAGGCCAAGTTGTCCTGGTGGACCCCTCTCTGGTTGACAGATGGTTTGCTCAGATGGAGAGGAGGCAGGGAGAGGGACAGGGAGACAGGACAAAGGACAGGCAAACAGGAAGTGGAGGAGCCAAAGAAGGGAAAGAGACAGGGATAGGTACAAAAAGAAAATAGTAGGGGCTGAAATTACAGGGTACATAATAGTCAGCTTTTGCTGAAGTTTTGTTGGTTTAAGAAATCAGTAGAGTTACAGCACATCAGATTGGCTTTTTTTGATGGTTTTTGTGGATAAAAAGTTTGTGTACCAGGAGTATTGGAAAGGTATGAAATGAAGATAAATTAATATATGAAGGAACAATGATGCGAAGTAATTGTAGGACTAGCATGTTACGTAGCCCTTGGAGGGAAGGAAAAGAGTGGAGAATGTAATGCATGTTGTCATTTTTTGGTGGAGCTCACCCTAGTAGCACAGCGAGAGAGGGTAAGAGAGTTGAGGAGTGAGAGAGGAGGCAGCAAGAGCCACAGCAGCTGACAGAGTTGAAAGGGAGAGGCTGGGAGCAAGGGGCTCTAGATATGGAGTGTGTGCTGGTCAAAAAGGCATGGGAGTTGTAGGCCTAATGAATGAGAGAGTGGCATTGTTTCCATGCAGCGTCAACTGGGGGAGAACAATGGCCTAAGAAACATATTTTGACAATTTCGATGAGATGCAGTTATTTGGTGGGGAGAGGAGAAAAAGGCAAGCACAGACAAGGCCAGTCACAGGCCCTATAGGAGAGGTAAGAGCATGGGCCACCCAACAGAATGGAGGTTCTGTAGAGGGTAAAGAGTAGGACCAGGGCATTGGGTGGCTGCAGGATCCACAGCAGGATTTGGGGAAAAGTGAGAGGGGCCAAACAGGCACTTGCCAGAAGGGCCTAGTGGGAGAGGCCAGGCGGTCAACAATCTCGGTGTCTGACGTCACATCACATGGTATCATGGACTCAAGCGGCAGGGCCTTAGAGGGTTGTTGAATGAAGCAAAGGTTGTTGTTGGTCAACAAAGATGTGTCTGGCTTTATGATGCAAAAAAGGGGGTTGTGGTGGATGCCAGTGGGAGATCAAAGAACCCAGTTCAATTGGGCAGTACCACAGGAATCATTAAGGAGGCAGAGCTCCATAAGGGGGCTCACAGGTGATGCATGGTGGTAATATGCTGCTTTTGGAAAGGATAGGCCTTAAAGAGGGATGAGACAGAATGAGGAGGAATTTTCAGGGCCTGGTGAGGTGTAGGAGACAGTGGGGGTGAATTTTGAGTATTTTGTAGGAGAGGCAAAGGTGGGGGAGACTATTGAAACAGGCACTTGGACCTAGTGGGCCTGACATGGATGCCAAAGAATAGAAACAAAATAAATGTTGTGGTTCATGGGGTTTATGAGTGTTTTCCAAAGATTGAAAATGGGGGGGAGCAAAAGCACATGGATGGGGCCCAGAGCGAGTGACATTGCAGCAGGAAGGTGGGGTCTGTTGATGGCACATGTGGGGGAGCTGGCCTGTGGCAGTGGATGGTATGAGGTCAGGAGGGGGGGTTTGGCCAATGGCATTCAAAGGGTCCAAGGAGCGAATTTGAGGGCAGCAGACATGGGGTTAGGAATAGGATGCAAATAAGGAGATTGGGGGAATGGGGGTTGCTTTTATTCAAAATAAAAATGGAATGATGGTTGGTCACTAACGTAGGCACCTTGTCAGTTTTTATTCACAGCTGTTTGTTCAGGCAAATTTGGGAAAAGGATGGCACCAAAGAAGAACAAGCCATCAAAAGAGGAGGCATACAAAGCAATTGTGGAGTTGGCAGAGAAGGCCAACATGATGTGGCAACTGGTGGAAGGGGTGGAACAGGGGAGGTCAGAAGAGAAGCGGAAAGCAAAGAAAGGAAAGGGGGGGCGATGGGAAATGAGTGACAGGGAGGCCACACAGCCCAAAAAGGACACAGTTGCCACTGGTGGTTCTTCTTGAGTGGTTAGTCCAGTACCACTGCAGCTCCCTTTGCCAGAACCATTAGTACCTCCCCTGGAGCCAGTTGTGGTACTGACACCAGAACCCAGACTGGAGCCCCACGGGATAATGGTCCTACTGCTTCCAATGCCATAGCCAGTGGTCCTACCACAAGAAACCTGACTGGAGCAGCTCGGCAACAGCAGGCCACATGGAGTGGACAGGCCCACAGGTAGTGTATCAAGTTCCATAGGAAAGAGTATCAAAAAGTACATTGGGCAAATTATAGTGGCCCTAGGGGCAGGCGAGTTAGAACAGAAGGAAAATGCACTGGCAGAGATTACAGCAGATAAAGAGACAATTGTGGGGGGTGGACAAGGTGGTGGAAAGAGTAGGAAATGAAACAATGGAGATAGGAGCCCCGGGGATGAGAATAGGGGAGCACATGCCTTTGGCCACAAAGGAGAAGATATGGAAGGGGGAGTATGTGGATGTATTTGCTTTAGTGAGTAGAGAGGCAGCAGCAAAATATGTGGAGACAGAGAATATAGGGAAGAATGAGATGGCAGTGGCTGTGGTCTTATTGGGTAAGAAAGAAGAGGATAAGTTTATGAAAGGAAAGATGTGGGATTGGTGGTTCGTGGGGTTCACCACATATTCGGTGATAGTTATGGAAAAGAAATCAGAGCTGGGCATTCTATTTATCACATATTCCCTGATCATACTAAGAGCAGAAGCTTAAGGGGGGGTAGAGTGGAAAATTTATGACAAGTTTTTCCACCAAAGGATGGTGACATATAGGGACATGAGATGGGACACAAAACAGCTAGATTTGTGGACAGACTATGTTACCGATCAATCCACACCAGAAGGAGAAATGAGAAGGAGGGATACCAGATAAGAGCTGTTGGGGATGTAAAAGGGCATTTTGTTTCTGGCGCCAGTGTCGATTCTGACATGCCTGCTCAAGATGTGGTGGTTCCCATCCAGCGACAAGATGCAGGAACACATGGACCCAAGGGGCCCAGGTGGGGGAAGCTCAAGGGATGGGCCACCAGCCATTTCAGGAGGGACCGGGTATAGGGACAGATCTGGAGCATGGGGTCTAGAAGCAGGGGTTATGGGGGAGGGGGGCCCAGTCTTACTTGAGAGGAGTGACAAAGAAAAAAGAGTCAGGGAGGGTAGAGGGGTCGGGGATGGGGCGTATGCAGGGAAGAGAACAATTTCAAATGGCAAAACCCCCTATCAAGATAGAGGTCTGGGAAAAGTGGCTCAAGGGGCACCCAGATAGAAGGGTGGCAAAAACCATATGGAGAGGATTTAGAACAGGTTTTCCTCTACAGTGCAAAGGTCCAAGACAGGCAAGAGAGGGTAATAACTTGTGGTCAGTCAGGGGAAAGGAAGATATTTTGAGAAGGAAAATTGAAAAATAAAAAAGCTGCAGGGAGGGTGGAAGGGCCATATCCAGGTCCCCTTACACAATATGAGAATTTTCCCATTGGGCTTGGTCCCTAAAAAACAAAAGGGGGAATGCAGGGTGATCCACCATCTATCGTTCCCAGAGGGAGACTCAGTTAATGATTTTATAGGGGAAGAGCACAGCAGGGTCACCTATGCCACATTGGAAGAGGCAGTAATGATTACCCGTGTGATCCCCGATGCATGGATGGCCAAGACAGATATAGAATCAGCCTTCTGGTTGCTTCCAGTTAGGAGGGAGGGCTGGGACCTATTGGGTTTAAAAGTAGGGGACCCATATTATTTTGACAAGGCTATGCCTATGGGTTGTTCCATAGCTTGTGCTACATTTGAAACATTTAGCACCTGCCTGCAATGGATATTCCAGCAAAAAACAGGTTACAAGACAGACATACACTATTTGGATGGTTTCCTTTTAATAGGCAGTGGATGCCTGGAGACAGATAGGATGTTGGCTACCTTTCAAGAACTGTGTGGAGATCCTGGGGTGCCATTGGCACAGGACAAAAGAGAAGGCCCCAGCAAGGTTCTGGAATTTCTAGGGATTGAGATAGATTCACTGGGGAAAGTATTTAGGTTACCAGACAGCAAAGTGCAGAAGCTAAGGGAGCTGATTCAGGTACATATGAGCAGGAGGCAGGTACAATTAAGGCAGGTGCAACAAGCAATGGGGCATTTGAATTTCACTTGCATGGCAATTGGGCCAGGTAGGACATTTACAAGGTGACTAGCAAGGGCCATGGCAGGAGTAGCAAGACCATACCACTGGATGGATATAACAAAAGGAGTAAAGGAAGATTTCAAGGTATGGGAGAAATTCCTGAGCAACTATAATGGCCGTTCTTTTTTGCAGGAAGAGAGGGTTTATAACATGGATCTAGAATTGTATACGGATGCAGCAGGGGGGTTAGGAATGGGGGATATTAGAGAGGAAAATGGTTTTCAGAGCCATGGCCAGCAGTCTGGGTAAGAGGCAGAAGGGTAAAGGACATCACATAATTGTAAATCATGCCAATTTGGGCCTGCACCCTGGTATGGGGAGAAGAACTGCAGAATCAGAAGGATATGTTTTGGTGTGAAAAGAAGGCAGTGGTGGATGTTCTGAACAACATTGGAGCTATGTCCGAGACAGTCATGCGAGTGTTGAGGCAGCAAGTATTAAGGGGCTTGCAACTAAATATGTCATTCAGGGCCAGGCACATAGATGGGGTGAAAAATATCCTAACTGACAGCCTTTGCCATCTGCAGCTGGATCAGTTCCAGACACTGGCACGTACAGCAGAGGAGTGGAAAACACCCATTCCAATAAACATCTGGGACATTGGCAAGAGGGTAGCCAAAATGCTGTTCAACAATTCATGGGCACCACAGACCTTGAGGGTCTATGAAGGGGCATGGCGGGCATTGCAAACATTCAGGGAAGTACACCACATGAAGGTAAGTGGGCCAGTTATGGAAGAGCAGTTAGGAAAATTTAGGGTAGATCAGTGGCAAAAAGGGATGGTTTACATCACAATGGGGGTGTACCTTGCGGGGATCAGCTTAGTTTGTGATTTGAAAAAATGGAAGGATCCTACGAAGTCAATGCTGATACGGAGGATGATGCAAGGTTGGAGTAGGTTGAAACAAAGGGCCAAGGATGGTCAGCGTCCGATAGCAGATCAATGGTTAGCCAGATTGGGGGGATATTCCCTGCAATTTGTAAGTCCAAGGATGAGGCGCAGCTGTTCCGTACAATTTATTTAGTGATGTTCGCAGGGGCCTTGAGAGTGAACGAGGCAGTGGGGCATGGCAGAAAGGATGAAGAGGGAGGTTTGGAATGGGGAGATATAACCTGGGGGCCAAGGGAAATACAACTCATACTTAGGAGGTCCAAGATAAATCAGGAAGGGGTGTGTCGAGCCATTAAGGCTCACCCAGACAGGATCTTGTGACTGGTAAAGGCTTTGTGGGCTTACGCCACTGAGCATTATAATAAAGAAGGGAGACTTGTTGTGCATTGAGACAGGAAAAAGGTGACAAGTTACCAGGTAACAGCCATACTCAAAAAAGGCATGGAGTTCCTGGGAGCGAGGACCCAAGTAGTTATTCTTCCCATTTTTTTCTAATTGGGGCTGTGTCAAAATGGGCAGCAGAAGGGAAGCCAGTGACCAGTATGTTGGAAAGGGGACACTGGTGGTCTGCCAATTACAGGAGGTACATTCTGGTTTTTAAAGATTGAGATTAATATGTCATCTGTTGTTTTGTCTTACAGGAACAGAACCTAAGAGTGGGAAGGGGGGAACTTAAGGGAAAATGGAACAGAATAAGAACGAGCAGGAAAAGACGGTTTGAGAGATTAACATATATTTTGCTTGATTCAATAGGTAGAGGGAGGATCACAGAAGTATGGATCTGTGTGCACTCCTACATTTACTGGGTGGAAAGGACAGCAGAAAAGAAGGCTGGGGGGGGAAAAGCTATACCAAGATGTCAGACAATGTGGGCTGGTATGGCATGGCATTTGAGGGATAAAATGGGCACAGTTACTTCCGACCTTGATAGAGAAGACGGAGCGGCAACCCACCCCAGATCTAAGCATTATACACCTCAGGTGTAATGATATTGGAGGAAAGCCATGGGTTGACACATATTTGCAGTCTAAGCAGGATCTGGAGAAAATAAAGCAATGCTGGCTGGGGCTGAGCATAGCATGGTCAGATATGATACCAAGGAGGGTATGGAGACATGAACACAGCCATGTAGCAGTGGATAGGGCCAGAAGGAAGATGAATAGAAGGATGGGGATGTTGATAAGCAGCATGGCATGGCATGTAATATTGAGAGGGGTGGAAGAGTGGGTAGAAGATTTTTACAGATCAGATGGGGTTCATTTGTTGGACCTAGTGATAGACATGTTTAATACAGAAATTATGGGTTTTGTTCAAGCTTGAAGGAGACAAGAAGGAAGATAGAGGGGAGTGAGTGAGGCCGAAAGGGGGAAGGCCAGTCATCCAATGCACAGCTGGAGACAGACAATGGGGAAAAAAGGAGGGAAGGATGGGAGGGGGAATGATAAAGGAATATGAGAAGAAGAAGAAGCAACAGAAGGAGAGAAAAGAGGTCTTGGTTTTCATCGTTACTTACAAGAAAAAAAGAGAAGAAGAAGGCACCCTGGTTTTCACCTGGGGATGTGAGAAGAAGAGGAAGAAGGAGGAAGAGTGATCCAAGATACATATTTTAATGCAATATAAACAAAAAATTGTGGAAAAAACAATAATGATAAATGGTGATGGTATTTGTAAATATAAATGTGAAATATAATAAATTAATTGCCAATCTGAGCACAACATACAAGTGGTCTGTCTTTTGTGGAGGGAAAGGGGGGAATCTGGGACAATGAAGTTTGCCCTTTAAGGGGCAAACAAAGTTGTCTTGATGGAACCCTCCCTGGTTGACAGATGGTTTGCTCAGATGGAGGGTGGAGGTGGGGAGAGGGAGAGGTAGCCAGGACAAGGGACAGGCAAACAGGAAGGGGAGGAGCCAAAGAAAGGAAAGAGACAGGGATAGGTAAAAAAAAGAAAATAGGAGGGCCTGAAATTACAGGGTACATCATGGCCAGCACAGAGGTTTTCAGCCTCTTTTGCAGAAGTTTTTTACCTCCCACCCACCCATCAAAAGGAGAACGGGGAGAGGGGTTTTGGGGGGGCTGGGATGGTCTGTCAAAGGTGGATGGCAGAAGGTGTCCAGTTGGATATTGGTGGACTTCCAGAGGTGGGTGGCAGCGGAGAGGGATGGGGAAGGAGAAGGTGGGGAATGATAAAGGAATATGAGGAGAAGAAGAAGCAACGAAAGGAGAAAAAAGCAGTCTTGGTTTTCACCGTTACCTACAAGAAAAAAAAGAAGATGGCACCCAGGTTTTCACCTGGGGGGGTGGCGAAAAGAAGAGGAAGAAGGAGGAAGAGTGATCAGAGATGGATATTTTAATTCAATATAAACAAAGAATTGTGGAAAAGACAATAATGATAAATGGTGATGGTATTTGTAAATATAAATGTGAAAAATAATAAATTAATTGCCAATGTAAGCACAACAACACATAAGTGGTCTGTCTTTTATGGGGGAAAGGGGGTAATCCAGGACAATGTACTTTTCATCTCTATGGAAACTTTTATCAATGCAGTGCAGTGCATGAGCAGTGTACACATTAAAGGGACACTGTCAGCTTTGAACAGCTATACTGAACTTGTGTGACAAGTGTGCCTGTAATAACAACTGTGGCAAAATAAACTATTCATGTGCCCCAGTATGAGTATCAGAAAGCTCTATTACCTAAATATTTATATACTTCAGCTGGGACCAAGCACATTACCTTATTGCTGGGCTGATCCTCTGCTGCCAGATTCCTCTTCTCAATGTTAACACATTTAGAGTGTTCGTGAATTTTCTGAACAAGTGTAAGTGATAGTTGGAGTTAAAAGTACATGCTCTTCTGAGAATGGGGATCTTTGTCCCAGATTCCTCCTTTCCCCCACAAATGACAAACTTTTTATATGTTATTGTGCTCAGATTGGCAATTAAATTATTATAGATCATATTCTCATTTACACTTCCAATCATCATTTATTATTGTCTCTTCCATAACTGTATCTTTTATGCATCCATATGCATATGTATTTATATCCATTTCTGATCATCCCTCTTTCTTTCTCTTCTCGCTCCCCCAGGTGAAAACCTGGGTGCCTTCTCTTCTCTTTTGTGGTAGGTAATGGTGAGAACCGAGACCACTTTTTCTCCTTCAGTTCCTTATTCTCCTCCACGTGTTTCTTTTTTCTCCCCCCTCTACTCCACCCCCCCATCACTGCCATCCACCTCTGGAAAGACGCTCTGTTCCCTCCTGTTACATACCTTCTCTTTCCTCTTCTGATGGGTGGGCATGAGGCAACAAAACCTCAGCAAAAGTGGCTGAGCCACCGCTCTGCTGATCTTTAAGTACCCCTTCTGGCCTCTCCCCTTCCTGTCTACCTGCTCATTGTTCTGCTCACCCCAGTCCTTCCCCTTAGAGCCTCCCCTCCTTCTGAGCATGCCACCTTGCCTTACAGGGTAGGGGTGCACCAGGACAATTTGTTCTGCCCCATAAAGGGCAAACTCAATTGTCCCAGATTCCCCCTTTCCCTCACAAATGACAAAATCTTCATATGTTGTTGTGCTCAGATTGGCAATTAATTTATTGTAGATCATATTCTCACTTACACTTTCAATCATCATTTATTATTGTCTCTTCCATAATTGCATCTTTTATGCATCCATATACATATATCTATATATATGTGTGTGTGTGTATATATATATATATATATATATATATATATACACATATACATTTCTGATCATCCCTCTTTCCTTCTCTTCTCCCTCCCCTAGGTGAAAACCTGGATGCCTTCTCTTCTCTTTTGTGGTAGGTAGCGGTGAGAACTGAAACCGCTTTTTCTCCTTCAGTTCCTTCTTCTTCTCCTCATATTTCTTTTTCTTCCCCCTCCCCTCCTTCCCTGCCTTTTTCCCATAGGCAGTCTCCAGCTGTATTGGACAGCTGACCTTCCCCCATTCATTAGGTAAAGCCCCCTTCTCTTTCTTTTATTTGCCTTCTTGTCTCCTCCATGTCTCTATGAATTCCATCATTTCTGTGTTAAACAAGTCTACCACTAATTCTGACAAGTGTACCCCATCTGATCAATGAAAATCCTCCACCCACTCTTCCAACCCACGCAATATCACATGTCCCCCCAATTTTCTTACAATAGTCCCTATCCTTCTGTTCATCTTTCTCCTGGCTCTGTCTATTGCCACATGACTGTGTTCATGTCTCCATACCCTCCTTGGTATCATGTCAGACCAAGCTATCGTCACCGCGGGCCACCACTGCTGTATTTGCTCAAAGTCCTTTTTAACTTGCATATATGTGTCTACCCACGGTTTTTTCCCAATATCATTCCCCCCTAAATGTACAATAATTAAATCTGGGGCGGGACTCTATTCTTTCATCTCCTTCAGGGTAGGCAGAAGCTGTCCCCATCACATCCCTTGTATGCCCTTCCAAGACAACCTACAGTTCCATATGTCCTGGTACAGTTGTTTTCCCCAGCCTTTTTCTCTGGTCTCTTTTCTGCTCAGTATATGTAGGAATGCCTGCAGATCCAAACTTCTGTGCTCCTCCCTCTACCTATAGGATTTAAGCAGAAATATACCTTTTAAGCATGTTTCATCCCCTTGTTTACCTCACCCCCCCCCATGTTAAAAACCCCATCCCCCCTTTTTCTTTTTTTTTTACTCTCCTCCTCTGGTTCCATCCTATAAAACAAAGTACAGTTGTCATGTTAATCTCTACTTTTTAGTGCTCTAATATACCTCTTGTAACTGGCGGACCACCATCACCCTTTTTGCAACATGTTAGCCACTGTTTCACCTGTCGCTGCCCATTGTGAGGCCACCCCTATTTGAAAAGAACGAGATGAGTAATTGTCTGGGTTCTCCCCCAGGTATTCCATACTTTTCATAAATATGGCTGTCACTTGGTAGCTTGTCACTTTTTTCCCATCCCCATGTACAAATAATCTCCCCTTCTTAATACCATGCTCTGCAGTGTAAGCCCACAAAGCCCTTACTGGGCACACTATGCCCTCCTTGTAAGGTCTGATGGTTACCTTACAACCATGCCCTTGGTCTGTTTTTGACTTCTTGATTCTCAGTCGTATTTCCTCCCTCCCCCATGCTATGTCTTCCCACTCCAACCCCCTTTCCCCATCTTTTCCTCCATGTCCCTCTGCCTCACCTACTCTCAAGGCACCTGCAAACATTATTAAGTAGATAGTGTGAAATAACTGAGCTTCATCTTGAGATCTCAAAATTGCTGGTAATACCCCTGCTAGTTTTGTTAGCCAGTGTTCCGCTAATGGTCACCAGTAATCCTTTGGTCTATATTGTATCCTACCCCACCCCACCCTTGCATCCTTCTGCAAATCAACATTGTCTTGGTTGGGTCCCTCCATTTCTTCAGGGTGAAAATTAAACTAATCCCTGCCAAGTATATCCCCATAGTGGTATGAGCTGTCCCTTTCTGCCATTGCTCCACTGTGAATTTTCCCAACTGTTCCTCTGTAACCAGCCCACTTACCTCCTTGTGATGAGTTTCCCTGAATGTTTGCAACACCCGGCAAGCCCCTTCGTAGGCCCTCAAGGTCTTCGGTGCCGATAAGCTGTGAAACAGCATTTCAGCTCCCTCCTGCCAACATCTTAGATGTTCATTGGTAAGGGCATTTTTGTCCCTCTGCTGTTGGGGACAGCATCTGGAAATGATCCAGCTGCAGGTGGGAAAGGCTGTCAGCAAGGGTGTTCTCCATCACTTCTATATGCTTAGCCCTTAATGACATATTCAAGTGTAATGCTCTTAATACCAGCTGCCTTAACATTCCCACAACTGTCTCTGATCTAGCTCCCCTGTTGTTTAACACATCTACTACTGCCTTATTATCACACCAAAAGCTAACCTTCTGGTTCTGTAACTCTTTGCCCCATACTAATGTGCATGCCCAGATGGGCATGATCTCTAACAATGTGATGTCCTTTACTTTTCTCCCTTTCAACCAACTTTCCAGTCATAGCTCTGAAAACCATTTTCCTCTCATATAGCCTCCCATCCCTAAACCACCTGCCACATCTGTATGTAGCTCCAAATTCATGATGTAAACCCAATCATACTGCCAAAAAGAGCAGCAATTGTAGCTTTTAAGGAATTCTTCCCACATTTTAAAATCCTCTTTTACTCCCTTCGTGATGTCCACCTAATGGTGTGGCCTAGTTATTCCTGCTGTAGCCCTCACTAGCCATTTTGTGAAGGGTTTCCCTGGACCATTTGCCCTACAGGCAAAGTTGAGATGACCTATGACCTGTTGGACCTGTCTTAACTGTACCCACCTCTGGCTTGTGTGTAGCTGAATGAGTTTTCTCAGCTTGCTTGCCTTTTTGTCTGCCAATCTAAACAACTCCCCACCAGTGTCTATTTCAATGCCCAAGAACTCCAACACTTTTCTGGGGCCTTCTGTTTTGTCTGGTGCCAATGGTACCCCCAATTCAACACACAACTCCTGGAAGCAGACCAGCATCCCCTCTGTCTCCTCCCTACCACTGCCAATTAGCAAAAAATCATCTAAATAATGTAAAAACATTCTGTGCCCTGTTTTTTTCCTGGAATATCCATTGTAAACAGGTGCTGAAAGCTTCAAATGTAGCACAGGCTACAGAACACCCCATGGACATTGCTTTATCAAAGTAGTACTGGCCCTCTTCCTTGAACCCCAGTAGGTCCCAGTCCTCCCTCCTAACTGGAAGCAACCGAAAAGCAAACTTTATATCCATCTTGGCCATCCAGGCATCGGGATTTACTCTTATAATCTGTACTGCTTCCTCCAGTGTGGCATAGGAAACCTTACTATATTCTTCCCGAATAAAATCATTTACTGATTCACCCTCTGGGTATGATAGATGGTGAATCACCTTGTATTCCCCTTCTTGCATCTTGGGGACCAGACCCAGTGGGGAAATTGTCATGTTCTTTAATGGGTGTTCAAAAATGGCCCTGCCTGCTGCTTTTTCTTTCACTATTTTTTTGTGTGCTCCTTCCCCCTTACTGACCCTAAATTGTTAGCCTCTCTTGTTGTTCTGGGGCCATCACAGTGCAATGTGAAACCTGATCTGAAACCCTTGCTTAAAACTTCTGCTACCATTTTGTCTGGATATTTTTGCAACCATTTTTCCATGCCTCTACCCTTATGGGTTTTTCTGCAGTTTCAAATTGCTCAGCCCCTCTCCTTCTCTCTGTTCCCCCACCTCCCGTCCTATTCCTGTCCTCTTGCTCCCTTTTTTCAGTAAACCTAACTCCCCTGACCATTATATCCTCTACCCCTCGAACTACTGTGCCATGATTGTCCATGAAAACCTTGCCCCTCCTGAAAAGACTGCTGTCCTGAGCACTGAGTCCCACCTACCTGAGCCCCCTGTGTCCATGCTGTCCTTCATGAGCTGGCCAGGTGAGTTCTCCTGCATCTCGAGCATGCATGTTGGAAGTGGCATTGGGGCCACAAACAAAATGCTGTATTGTATCCCCAGCATTACTTCTGCGGAACCCTGCCTCTCCTTCCTACTTCTCCCTCTGGTGTGGATTGATCAGTCACATAGTCTGTCCACAAATCCAACTGTTTGGTATCCCACCTCACATCCCCATATGTCGCCATTCTTTGTTGAAAGAACTCATCATAGCATATCCATCCCACTCCCCCTTTTGCCTTGGCCCTTCTTATTATCAATGAGTAAGTTATCAAGGGGATACCCAATTCTGGTTTTCTTTCCAGCACTATTGCCGAGTATGTGGCAAAACCCACGAACCATCCATCCCATGTTTTCTCCTTTGTAAATTTGTCCTCTTTTTTCTTCCCCAATAACACTACAGTGGCCGCCATCTCGCTCTTCTCAATACTTTCAGATTCCTCATACTTTGCAGCAGCCTCTCTACTTACAAAGGCAAATATGCCTACATACTCCCCTTTCCATATTTTTTCCTTTGTAGATAGTGGTACGGGCTCCCCTATTCTCATCTCCGGTGCTCCTACATCTCTTGTTCCTTTTCCTACACTGTCATTCACCTTATTCACCTCTCCCGATGTCTCTTTTTCTGACCTGATTTTGGCTAAGGCTGATTCCATCTGCTCCAAACCCCCTGAACTGAGGGCCACAATAATTTGGCCTATGTAATCTTTGATGCTTTCCTCCACAGTGCCTAATACTTTACCTGTGGCCTTATCCATTCCCTGTGGCTTGCTGTCCTCAGGATGACCTTGTCTGATTTGCTGTTTTGGGTGTTTGATTGAGGCTGAAGAACCAGCGGGCAATGGGTATCCAGTCTGGGCTCCAGTAACAGGACTATCACCTGATCCTGAGGGGGTACTGGCAGTTCTGGTATTTGGGGCAATGGTAGGACTGGTCTGGGGGCTCAGAAAGGCACCATCTGTAGTGGCTGCACCCTTCCTGGGCTGCATGGCCTCCCCACTGGCCTTTTTCTCCCTCCCCCTGTTCCCTTTCCCACTTTCCTCTTTTCCCCAGATCTCCCCGGTTTCTCCCCTTCTACCATCAACCACATCTTGTTGACCTTCTCTACTAATTCCACAATTGCCTTGTAGGCATCCTGTTTCGAAGGCATGTTCCATTTTGGTGCCATCTCTCTTCCTTGGGAGCCTATATAATTTCTGTGAAAAGAACTGAAAGAAATGTCCTAATTAATTTCATATTGTTGTCATAACCTCATTTTGCTTTATGCAGGCTGCACCCTTCCTTCCTGTTAACTATGTATGTATATGTGTGTGTGTATATATATATATATATATATATATATATATATATATATATATATATATATATATATATATATTATTCTAAAAGTTTTTTTTTGTTTTGTTTTATTTTGGCCCAAGCCATCCTGAAACATATCCAGTGATACCATGACTCAAGCTTACACCTGTTTTAACTCATAGGATATCACATTTTTATGGTAAGGATGTTTTTTTTTCCCAAGCGCTGTGCATGCAGACCTTTCTGCTCTTTTCACCATCGTGACATCAGATGCCGTCTGTTTTGTTTGGGGCCGCATGACCTCCCGCACCAGGCCCTTCTGGTAGGCTGCTCCATGGCTCCATAGCTATAGCAACACTTGCTTGTGCTTACTTTCACTTCTCTGAAGCTGCTGACATGCCGAGTTGCTCGCTCTCTGTTTAACGGCAGCCTATTTTTTACTTTGCAAGCCCAAAAAAATTAATAAAAAGGGACTTCATTTCTATGATTTTAAAGAGGCAGTGGTTTGTTTTAGATGGGTGTGAGGTACTCACAGTAACGTACTGAAGCCGCTCAGTCACACTACAAATAAAGGACGTCGGGAATTAAGCTGTTTTGATGAGACTAGGCAGAAATGGCAGGATCAACCAGGTATGTTTTTTTTTTTTTATCAATCATGGTTTTAAACTGATGGCAGGGTCAACCAGATGTAAGAGTCACGTTGGTAGGGGGATGGGGGTCAGGTAATTAAGAGGCAGAGCCTTATAACAGATGAGTTTCTTTAGGGGCCAATAGGATGTCTTACAAATTATGTATAGGAATTTAAAAGATAACAGGATGATATACAGGAGTGTAAAGATATCATGATAACGTGTAGGAACATGAAGATAACAGTGTTATCTTCACTGGCTTCTACAGATATTACTTTTATACTGGAATGTATCCCAGCACATAAGTTGTATAAATATATATATATATATATATATATATATATATATATACATTTTATTTTTGCAGGCATTTGATCATGTAACCCACATTTTTAATGACAATAAATTGTGTCAGTTGTATTTGTTCAGTCAGCGAGTGAGAGCAGTCAGGAATTCAATGCTTAGTTTGCTGTTGCTGATTTTTATTGCTATTAGGTTTTTCTCATGTTGAGTAAGTTATTTTTCCACCTTATTGATATCTCAGCTAACTTGTGATTGTGGCTTAGACCATTTTGTAATTCAATAATTCTTCTGCAGTCAAGTATATCCTCCAGCACTGTATAAGGGCTAATATATACAAGCTGAGATAGCATTTTTTGTTACACTGAAAGAGTTTAACTTTGGAATGAACTCTTTTATTTGCCACAATAAAGCAACTGCACAACCCAGTTCACTTTTCCTTATGAATACAGAGTAGCTTTTTAAATGTATTCGTTTATGCTACAATGCTATTTTTATTTTATTGCTGAGTTTGTATTAGTTCCTGACTGTGGTGAATGCTCGCCCCATTAATAGTATGACTGATAATTTGTATTTCCATGCTGTGTAACCAGTAATGTAAAATAAATATCAGGACTAAGGTATGCTGTTGTGACCTCCATGTTGCAAGATAATTTTGCTTTAAAATACATTATACTCTAAGTGTCAAAAAAGCTGGAAATCTCAAGCATGGACTCTGGAATTTGAATCATGATCTTGGTCAAGGTAATCTACATGCACATTGAATAACAAGGGCCTATCAAAATGCAGTTCTAAAACTTAATGAACTTCTGCCCATTTCTTTTATTTCTTTACCTTTATGCAAGTAAGCTACTCTACAATAGACCTACATTAACTTCCAGGACTGTTATATAACTTAAAATATTTTGTTTTTTTCTTTTTTTTTATTAATTGTTATAAGCTATTTCAATGTGTGGGTGTAAACTTAACTTAACAGCATTATAGTTTTGTCACTGGGCTTACTTAGGACTTTTGAATTATTAACTGAAGATTCTATTAATTTAGTATGTCAAGACAAGAAGTGAACTGGCCATAGGGAGTAATCAGATTGTAGCAAACATTTTAGGGAAACAAAGGAAAAAATACAAATTAGAGGACAAAATTGAGTAACCACACCACCCTATGCCTTATTTTATATAATTTCTGGCCATCATTTATTTCTCACCCTTTTTTCCTTAGTAAAAATAAATCCATCCCACCCCTACCCTCATGCATGGCTACTCGCTTACTCCTCTCTTGCTGGTTCTGCTTGTCATACTTGTTTTAGAATACGTAAGTAAACTTTTGCATAATCAGGTTTTAAAAAATCCAATACATTTTGCTTGTATTCACACTGACTATATGAACATTCCTGTAATATGCACAAAAAGGCATGTTCCATCCCACTCCTATATACTTAACGATAAATAATGTGCTTGTACACACACCAATTTTTGGTTGTAAGCATACTTTTTTTATTTCAGACAGAGGCTTCACAGACATTAATACTGTCAATAACACGTGTTTAACTTGTGCTAACTGTGTCACCAGGGGTGAAATACATATACGTTTTAATCAGATGCAACCTTACTGTTAGAGCAAGCACCCACAGAGAAAACATATAGCTTAAACAGTTAAGAGTATGCAACATTTGAGTTTTAAACACTTCATAAAAGTAAACATGAGCATTAAGTGAGAAAGTCTGTTTTACTAAGTGGCTCCCTTGATTTCTATGTAATTTGGTTGCATGCCACTTTGGAAGTATGAATACAAATGTTGTGTCCTGCGCATCTGTATATTTCAAGAATTGACCATGTATGTTTTCTGCTGTTCATGCAGTTTCAATTATCACAATCATGATTCATGTTTCCCTTTCCCCTAAATATTCAAAAGCTCTCCCCATTAACCCTTGCCCAAACTGAGCCACAATGTCATTTTTTTATTTTAGGAGATGGTTTCACATCTGCTGTGTATTTACAAAGTGATCTTTTTTAATTTTTTGATCAACTGTAAAAATAATTGAATCTACTGTGCTGTAGCTTTGAAGTTTTACAACATGAGCAGTGTTTTTGATGGTGCAACAGAAACCGAAACAAACAGCGATTGTCTGTGGCACAGTCACAGCTTGTATGGTGGGCATCAATGCCATAATACTTGGTCAGTTATTACATCAAATAATAACTGGTCATCTAAATAGAAACAATTAGTGGTCAGTTATTATAACAAAATAAAAAGGAAAAGGAAAGATGTATGTTTCAAAAGAGACAGTGTGATTTTTTGCAAGCAGCCTGCAGTACAGACGGTGGTTTGTCTCTTAGTGAAAGTAATAATTCCTGAAAAAATATTTTCAATATTAATCTCTCTAATAATGAACCCGTGGGAAAATAATTACAGGAAAAGAGGAAAAAGTCAAGTTAGTTGATATCCATTGAAAGGAGTACAAAACAAAATCCACTTAAAGGAATTAATGTATTTATTGGTAAAAGAATTAGGCTTGAAAGAAGAATACAGTTTGTGCTCAATTTTTATGTTGCTTGCATGCATGTGCAAGAAACATAGTGCCATCATCGGAGATTTCGGAGGTGTGTCACCTCCTCCTCCAATTCAGTCAGTGTGCTGGCAGCCGCGGCCCTGTAAGCCAATGCATTTTGGAGCTGTCTATGACATGCTCCAAAATGCAGTAACCTCACCCAGTCGAAAGAGCTACGCTTGGGTGAGCACCGATAAGATATCGGCTGCTCATGCGCTCCCCCACACTGGCGTCCCGCGCCCTGCTCGCACTGTATGGCCGATGGGGTGCCCAATCCCGTCCAGCTGAGCTGTGTCCCCCCCAGTAGTAGGTGCCATGCTGGGAGCCCACCCCAGCATGGCAAGCAGTCTTTTGGCCGATGGGGGTGCCCAATTGCCCGTGGGCTGAATGCCCCCCCGTCCTTGTGCCACACTGGGAGCCCACCCCAGCGTGGCAATAAATACCATGGCTGATGGGGTGCCCAATCTCCCGTCGGCTGAACGCCCCCCCAACATCCTTGTGCCATGCTGGGAGCCCACCCCAGCATGGCAAACGTCCCACAACATCTTTTTTTTAAACCTGTAAAACGAAAACAGTCCTGGCGCATCTCCCAGCCCCTCCCACAACCCCACCCACCCACTGCGCACCAGCCTCCCCACCCCACATGCTTACCTCTGGATTCTGGCACAACGATCTTCGGTGGACCGGGAACCGTCTGCACTCTTCAAAGCCGACCCCCGAACTGAGGAAATGCCAGTAAGCTGTATAATGGGCTAGATGGGGAGTTCAACTATTGCATATCTCAGGCATTTTTAGGAATTTTTTTAGGTACAACCTGAAGTTTTGGGACCCCTTCTCATGAATGATGTCACTGTCATGGCGTATTCAGGCCGAAGGGTGATCTCATGCAGTGACTGCAAAATCACCCTTCAGGCCCATCACTGCCATGACAATGACATCATTCATGAAGAATCTACCATTAAAATGGTGCCAAAATTCAAAAAAATTACTGTTTTACAAGCGTACGTTTCACAGTTCCTACACAGGCTCGTAAGTTCACGAAATTTCAATATTTTCACTCCAGATTTTCAACATTGCCATTTTACCACACCTTTTTATGGGCAGTACAGCTGTCATTTTTCACATCTCACCCAAAATGTGTTTCCGCCCATGTAGCACAGAATGGCGCAGTCGGTGTGCGAAATCAATGTACGGGACAAAGTAAGAAAATCACAGTGACACTGTTCATGAGCAGAGGTCTTAAAATGGGTATGTTGAAAATTTGGTGAAAAAATCCCTAAAAATGACTGTTTTACGAGCGTGCGTTGCGCAGTTCCTACGCACGCTCGTAAGTTTGTGAATTTTCAATATTTTCACTCCAGATTTTTGACATTGGCATTTTATCACACCTCCTCATGAGCGATACAGCTGTCATTTTTCACATCCTGCCCAAAACATGTTTCCACCCATGTAGCGCACAATGGCTCAGTCGGTGTGTGAACTCAATGTATGGGACACATTAAGAAAATCACAGTGACACTGATCATGAGCAGAGGTCTTAAAATGCCTGTGTTGAAAATTTGGAGAAAAAATTCCTAAAAATGACTGTTTTATGAGTGTGCATTGCACAGTTCCTACGCATGCTCATAAGTTTGCGAATTTTCAATATTTTCACTACAGATTTTCAACATTGCCATTTACCATACCTCCTCATGAGCGCGTGCAGCTGTCATTTTCACATCCTGCCCCAAACATGTTTCGCCCATGTAGCGCACAATCGCAGTCGGTAAAAGTGAACTCAGTGTATGGGACACATTAAGAAAATCACAATGTCACTGTTCATGAGCAGAGAGATATTAAAATGGCAATGTTATTTGTTGAAAGAATTCCTAAAAATGACTGTTTTACAGTGTATGTACTGATTCCGCATGCGCTCATGGTTGTAATTTCAATATTTCCACTCCAGATTTTCAACATTGCCATTTTGCCACACCTCCTTATGAGCAGTAAAGCTGTCATTTTTCACATCCTGCCCAAAATGTGTTTCCACCCATGTAGCGCACAATCGCGCAGTCAGTGTGCAAACTCAATGTATGGGACACATTAACAAAATCACAGTGACACTGTTCATGAGCAGAGGTCTTAAAATGGCTATGTTGAAAATTTGGTGAAAAAATTCCTAAAAATTACTGTTTTTCGAACGTGCGTTGCACAGTTCCTATGCACGCTGGTAAGTTCACAAATTTTCAATATTTGCACTCCAATGACTTCCAAATACCTAAACAGCACATAGAAGCATGCAACATTCGGCATTGACAAATGCTTGTTATATTACCTCATGAACCTGATTAACTTTTTTATTTAGTTCTAAGATAAATTACCGTTGCCAAAATTATCTGTTTTAAAATGTCACAATTCAGAAAAGCTGAGATTAAGATTTGTTCCCCAGTAGCTCTCAATTCACTCATCTCTTTAGTCTCAGATGCCAAATCAATTGATATTGACTGCTCAGCAAGAAATACAGTAACACACATGGCTGAAATAATTAAACCATTAGTCAGTGTTGGTTGCTTAACTCAAGGTTCACACAAACACAGGTAGTGGAACCTGTGCTCTGGTGCAGGAGAAGTGCACCATAGTGGGGAGGGATCACTCTCCAAAGCTCATCCAACAAAACACACAATTCCAAGCACTCAACACTGGAAATCAACAAATGCTGAGGCTTGTGGTGCATCTGAAAAAGAAATCCAGTGATTTTATTCAGTACACCACCACTTGCTCACACTCTCTGCTCACTACAGCTGTGGATACCAGTACACATTTTAAGAGTATTTAACAATATGTAAGGTTCATTGCCTATTGTACAAGGCTCCTGATCCCTGCTTGGCACAGAATTTCAACTCTTGCAAATCTTCATTATTTATTTATTGAAATCTTGGATTAATATCTTTGAGCAACAGCTCTTTACGTAGGTTCTACATCAAAAGAAAAACATCATCACAACAACAATCACAATAACAGGTACATTGAAAGTGTCACCTGGCCTGAATAAATTTATGTAGAATACAGAAAAAGCCATATGTTAGCTGAAAAAATACAGATTTAAATTGAGGTGGGACTAGACACATTGGAACAGGTAAAGGACAGAGATAAGGGGTTTTAAATGAATATACTCCAAACAGACAGTACAATTCATTTAAACAATACAGGCAGTGTACAAGGCATGACTGAGTCAGATAATAGCTAGCTTACTAAGGGCAGGAAGGTATAGCAGGTCAAAAGTGGAGGGGGAGGTGGGCAAGGGAAGGGGAAGGAGGTGGGTGAGAGGGAAGGATGTGTGAGAAAAGGGATAGGTGGGGATAAGTGGGGGAGGGGTAGCAGAGAGTAAGTGCTGAAAGGGTGATGATACAGTAGGGTAATGCGGGTAGAGTGTGAGACATAAGGAGCACATATGGAGCAGGGAGGCAGCCTTAATGGTAGCAGTCACAATCATTAGAGGGCAGGCCTGCAGTAGAAGGGAAGCCCATTTAAATTAAAGGCATGGGACAATATTTCTGAAGCATGAGTCAATTTCTCAGATGTGAGGGCACATTTCTACCCAAAAAGCTAGACCACTAAAAGTTATTCTAAATTTCCTGACAGAATTCAGCAGTTGTGTCTGACAAATGGATGCAAGTCCAACAGTTACAGCAGGATTGCTGTAAACTGTGGGAATTATCATAAATATTTCCAGATGTCTGTGAATGGAATGTAGACATCTGCATGCATCTGTGTGGCTGCAGCATGCATCTGAAATATGACCACAAGTGCTGTGTCCACTCCAATAAAAATCCCACCTATGATGTTTAATTTTTTAAGTGCCTAAATAGGCACTCAGAGTACAAATACATACAGTACAACTAGTGACAGCCCATATCTCAGATTCTGTCACAAGAAAATGTCCATAGCAGTTTGATCTCGTGCTTGATACGAAAGCAGATTTGTTTAGTATATACCCAAAAACTGCACCTTATGGAGTATTAAATACAAACCAACCACTATCATCTTATTCATCTCATACCACAATTGACCAGTAGGGAGTGTGCTTCCAAAGTGCTTAATCTGCGTGGGGTATTTTTCATGCAAGAGGATGTTATATGCTATGCAGTAATGAATTATGCAATTTGTTATAGAGTTTAATGTTATTTTATTATTTCTTTCAAATGTATCATACTACTTGGCCTAGTCATACATTTATCTGTAACTCATCACCAGAGTTAAACTGTGGAGTGAACTCAACATTTTCTTAGCTGATTCCCCCAACAGAGTAATGGTTAATAAACTGGAAATATTTGTGATCACAGAACGTGCAACTGGGAAGTGGGATTATATCCTTCCTTTTCTCTGACTAATACTTTGTAGGGTACAGTTTTTGTATATATACTAAAAAAAAATTGCCTGTGTACCAAACACAAGATCAAGCTGTTTATTTAGTTTTTATTTACCAGGTAAGGCATGCCAGACAATATTTAAAGGCATAACCTGGGATAATTACATCCCAAAAACAATGCAGGTTGTTGACAATGGCAAGTAAAGTCCTCCCAACAACTCTGAAATACAGACTATAAATCTATTATGTTATGTACAATCAGATTTCTTGAACATTCTTGTTCTTTTTTTATTTTTAATAATTTATTTAATACAGGGTAATACATTGTTTTATTTCTAGCTGTCACTAGTTTAACTATATTTATTTGTGCTCTTGAGTGCCCATTTAGGCAACTAAAAAAATAGGACACTACTCTATGCCTTTAGTTTAGGCATAAATGCACTGTCCATCTACTGCATGCTCATTCCCTGACAGAGGCGTGCAAGAGTTAAAGCACCAAACCATGCAGTGAAAAGGAGCTGGTTACTATTAGAAATAAGCATTATACTTTCTTAAACGCTGTGGAACGCATTCACTAGTACAGTTTCCATGGCTGTAGTGAAGAGACAGTGTAAGCAA
Organism: Neoceratodus forsteri; assembly: GCA_016271365.2. Lineage (NCBI taxonomy): Eukaryota > Metazoa > Chordata > Ceratodontiformes > Ceratodontidae > Neoceratodus > Neoceratodus forsteri. Next base: position 1,098,366,221 of record CM028130.1, read on the forward strand.
GTGGTGGTGGATTGAATAAAAACAGTTTTTTGCAAATATGCTACAAGCCAGAACATTTGTTCTTTTCCTACTGTCAGTGCTTGGGAACTGTGTGTTTTGTAAGTCAATATTCAGCAGCTCAAGTGACCTTGAACACCTCCACATGAAGAGTCTATGATAACTATTAGTGGGTTATGTAAACCCTTTTGAAGAAACAGTTGTGATTTTATTACCACTTTTCTGAATATCCATCTATGTTACAAAGGTGTGGTAACTGTATTCAGATATTAAGATTTAAATGGGTGGTGGGCAGGTTGACTCTATGCTTATAGATCATGTTCTTTTAAAAATGTTTATGCAGAGATCTCATTTCATTATCACCTGGGTATTTTTGTATTGACAGATTACCACACTGGGAAAGAGAATGTCACTGTAAAATATCAGGAGCCAAACTCAAACAATGTGTAGTAACCAAATGCCCTGGATCACCAAAATGTGTTCAGTGCTCACACTTTATCAGGACTTGACTTCTGATAATAGTTTTCAGGTTCTAAATTCATTGAATAAAATGGGTTTCCAATGCGTACAGTAAGCTGTCAGTCACTGACAGCTCAGTCAGTTGCCAGCCGTGGCAGTATGTAGGGGGATATGCTGCCTACCAGCTCTGTAGCCAGCTGACCTTGCTGGGTTATTGTGAGCAAGGAGGGATGTGGATTCCTCAGTGGGTGGGGGATTTGGGGGTCCACTGGACCACCATGGATACTTGGATGATATGTGATACAATATGATTGGGTTCAGGGATGGCAGGGGGGTTACACTAGACTACCAGGGAAACAGACAGAGATATTTTTGATATTCATGGATTCAGGGATGGGAGAGGGCTACTAGACTTACAGAGAATCAGAAAGAAGTACTTTCTATATTCAGGGATTCAGGGATGGGGGGACACTAGACAACCAGGGAGTTGTGGAGTGCATGTTGGGTTTCCATGGAGATTGCAGGGTGCAAGGTGCATTCTGCTGGATGCATCCCTACCAAAGACATGCAAATGGGGCCATAATGACATGCAAATGGTCCCATTTGCACCTTGCATGCCTAATGGCCCCATTTGCATGTTTGGGCCTGAATAACTGGAATTTGTGCCCGGCATATTTCCAAGATGCACTGTGCACTCCCATTCCAGGTATTTAAACCAGATAGGGGGATGTGACAGTGCAACTTTGGTGGCCCCATTTGTGACACATGTATTTTTATTGATATATTCAGATAGGATGTGCGATTGTGCATGTCATTTGAATATAGCACTTTTGATTGCACAGAGCAACCATTTGCACCCTTTCTGGGTGCAATTTGAATAGCTGAGCCATGATATGAATGGCTATTCATTAATTCATGTTTTGGACCTGGAAAACCAAAAGTTTAGGTGACATATTGGTGGTTTATGTCTTCTTATTAAAGTATGCCCATATTTAAACATAAAGCAGCTCCATTTTTTCCAGAAAATGTTTTTTGGCACTATTAATAAGGGTTACTATAGAATCAATAATACTCATTAATGTTTGTATACCAATATCAGTTCAAAATTTTATTCAGAGGAAGCAAAGAGTCAAAGTAAACTAGTGTCATCTAGTATAACCTCAGAACATTGTGACAACACATATCTGAATATTAGTGTCTTTAATAGTCACATTCATATATATGGTGAGTCGGTCAATCACATTCTTTATATGAATAGTTCTATGTCTAATTCAAAAAGAATAGCAAAAGATAGGAAAATAATATGTCTAGTTTATAATTAATAAATATTTTGCAGAATTACAGCTTGATAGTTTTGAAAAGAAGGTTCCCAGGAGACTGAGAGAGATACTTTGCATTTATATTTCAATCAGGAAATGCATTATTGATTCTTGTATCTATTCTATGCTTGATATGGACAGGTTTATTGATATAAACCTCCTCATTAGGTCAAATAGTGACTATTGTCCAAGTAATGTTATCCATGACATTACCAGATGTCATCACAGTTTCATTTGTGTGATCTTTATAGTCAGGGATGAATGTTTTCTGTTACTTTGGATTTGAAGTCATAAAATCCTTCAATGCTACAGTCCGACCTTTTATAATGGTTTGTTGTAATAAGATATTACAATGGGATGATATTTTAGAAGAAACAATATTGTCACAGCTGTCTTCTGATCCTACTTTCATGGCCCATGAAGAGGGCAATATTTTGCAACCCGCAAATGACACTTTTAAAATTGATGTTTCACTGAGCAGAATTACTCTTCTTTTGTATAAAATAGTAAATTTAAATGTACAAGAATCCACCTTGTTTAATAATAGTTATAAAGAAAGAATGGTAAGATTACTATAAATAATAAAATTGGTGAAAAAGTCCTACAAAAGAAAATAAAGAACTGAACTGAAGCATATATCATTGCTATAGTGATGGTAAGACAGCAAAGACCAGTAAAGCAACAGAATTGGCTGTTCACTGTACTGGTCCACTGTCTTACCAATGCTGCTGTCTCTGGGCAGTTTGCCCCTCCTTGAAACAACTCAGACTCAGAGTTGGTAATCTTTAGTGGTGGGGGGGGTGGAGCTCCCTGCATAGTGGGTGTGGGGAGCATAGCCCCCTCGCAAAAAAATACTTGTGTTCCTGGATGGCACAATGCTGACTGTCATCATTGTGCCATTACTGTAATGGTATTCAACAGGATTCTTGTTGATGTGGCATGGTGGAACTAAATTGAAGCACAAAATCATAGTGTGTTTGTTTACTAGTACAAAAAATAGCTTATCAAAAATCTCTCTTAAGGCAGATATTGGAGGTAATTGATAATAACAATCAATAAAAATTTTGGTGCTTGATTGCAGGAAACACCACAAATGTAAAAAATAATATGGATGCTTACATCAGTACGGAAAGTTGATTAAAACATTTCACTGGAATTGTTTATGCTCCAGACCTTAGCACTGATTGGGTATGGTCATCTGAATATCCAAAATAATGTGAAATAAACATAGAAACATAGAAGTTGATGGTAGAAAAGGACCACATGGCCCATGCAGTCTGCCCTATTTTCCCTACCTACATTGCCTTTAATGTCCCTACTAGGCCTGTGATTATCTCCTCTCTTGCCTTCTTTCTACAATTCCCTTATGCCTATCTCATATGTTCATAAACCACTCAACTGTCTTTGCCCCACCACCTCCTCCAGAAGGCCATTCCAAGCATCCAGCAGCCTCTCAGAGAAGAAAAACTTCCTCATATTTCCCCTAAGCCTCCCCCCTCCAGCCTTATAGAATGATCCCTTGTCCTCAAGCATCTTTTTTGATGGAAGATGCTCCCCTCCTGCACTTTGCTTATACCTGTAAGATATTTGAAAGCCTCTTTTTAGTCACCCCGTCCCTCATCAGCTCCAGTAAGTACATGCTTAATTTCCTGAGTCTTTCCTTGTGGGGTCTCTGATGTAGGCCCTGCACCATTTGGATGCCCTCCTTTGCTCCTGCTCTATGCTGCCTATGCCCTTTCTAAGGTGGGAGCTCCAGAACTGGACACAGTACTCCAGATGAGGTCTCATCAATGATTTACACAGGGCTATAAAAATCTTCCTCTTCTTGCTGGTGATACCCTTGCCTATGCATCCAAGCATCCTGTTTGCCTTGCCCACCACCTTGTCAAACTGCCTAACCACTTTCAGGACATCAGATATGATCATCCTCAAGTTCCTTTCCTGTTTTGTTACTGCAAGCTCTTCCTCACCCAGTTGGTAAGTTACTGTCAGGTTCCTGTGACCCAGCTGCATGATTTTGCACTTTTTTGCATTGAAACTCAGTTGCCATATTTGTGACCAGACCTCCAACCTCTTTATGTCTTTTCTCATACTTTCCACCTCACTGGACATGTCCACTGTGTTGCAGATTTTTGTATCATCTGCAGACAGGCATAACTTCCCTTCTAGCCCCTTTACAATGTCATTGATGAAGACATTGAAGATGACTGAGTCCAGTTCTTACCCCTGTGGTACCCCATTGGTCACTTTACCCAGTCTTGAGTGAATGCCATTTACTACCACCCTCTGCCACCTGTAATTATGCCAGTTCTCCACCCACTTAACTAGTACAGGATCTACTTCTAGACTATTCAGCTTGTTCACCAATCTTCTGTGGGGAATGGTGCCAAAAGCCTTACTGAAATCCAGGTAGGTTACATCCACTGCCCTTCCCACAATCAACTACCTGAGTAACCCAGTCAAAGAACTCAATTCAGTTAGTCTGACAAGATCTTTCCCCATAAAGCCATGCTGCCTTGGATCCTGCAGTCCACTGGCTGCTAGGTATTCCACCAACCTTTCCTTCAGTAGTGATTCCATAACTTTTCCCACAGCCGAAGTCAGGCTAACTGTCCAGTAGTTATCCTGCTGCTCCCTGCTCCCCCCCCCTTGTTGAGAGGAACTACATCTGCCCTCCTTCATTCCCCCGGGACCACTCCTGTTTCCAATGATAGGTTAAACTGGGTTGTCAGAGTATAGCCATCTCCTCTCTGAGTTCCCTCAATACCCTGTGGTGCATCATATCAGGTCACATTGCCTTATTCCCTTTTAAATGGGATAACTCCCCTAACACCCTCTCCACTGTGAAAGTTCTTATGTCCATTCCCATTCTCTTTATGGCCTTTTCCTTGATTACTGGTCTACTCTCCATCCCTTGCTGTGTGAACAAAAATTAGAAATATTTGTTCAGTATTTCTGCCTTTTGGTGGTCCTCCTCTGAGTCAACTCCTGCTTCCCCTTTTATCCCAGCAATCCCCCTTAGTCTTTCTCCTGTCACTTATGTGTCTGAAGAATATCTTATCCCCCCCTTCACTGATTTAGCAATTTTTTCCTCTGCATATGCATTGGCCTGCATAACCGCCTTTCCTGCCTCTTTTTTTCCTGGCACTTTCTCCTGTCTTTCTCCCTTTGGGTCATTTTGTATCTCCTAAAGGCCCATTTTTCTTCAATCCCTTTTCTGCAACCTCCTATTAGAACCATATAGGCCTCTTCTTGCAGTATATGAAGCAATATATTCAATTAAGTTAAAAAAAGGATCTAGGCCCCAATACGGCTCAGATGGGCTTTTTTCAGATTATAATTCCCAAGACTGGTCACACATTCTGTGCTCTTTTTATAATGCTTTCATTTTTAATAAATGTATTAAGTTGAGCTGAGGAATTAGTATATGTATATCTATGTTTCTATGTTTCTAATTAGTATGAAAGTTCCCATCCATACAAAAAGGAAGTACTGAGTTATCAGAGAGTTATATACCAATCACTCTGATAATCTGTGTTGCAAAAATGTTTTTAAAGATGTTATTAGAATGATTGGAAAGCATATTAGTGGCAACACTGTATTTTCAGAACACCATGCAGGGTTCTGTAGTTTGTACTCGGTAACTGATCATTGTAATAATTTATATCACCCTGTGGAGAAATATGTTTTATTTAGAAAGGAAAAATAACTGTATATGTCAATGTTATTGATTTAAAAACTGCATTTGATGCTCTTTCATGAAGTGTTTTATCAACTATATAAAAGGCTGGTTAATTGATATAATTATGTCATTGTGTACCAAAGCTTTCTTGCAAGAAAGGTATAATTTGTCAGGACAATATGTTCATAGATTTAAAATTAGTATTGGTGTATTATTATGATTGAAAACATTTTGAGATCTGTGAATGATTGTAAATGTCATTCTCTCTCTTTTATTAATAATCAATGTACAATTCTCAATTATGCAAATGACTTTTTTTTATCTTGCTTTCTGATTAGTCTAAAGAGATAACTGGCTCATATACTCTAGATCAGATTTTTATTGAACTGGATCTAAAAATTAATTATAAAAAAATTAAGTCATAGTTTTTGTGGGATGAAAATAAAAATGTGTAGAGAAAGGGTAGCCTTGTAATAGATCTAGTTAATGAGTATATGTAACTTGGTAGTAACATATTGTAATCTCAAATTTGACATGGAACACTTCTGAGCAGTGTACTGTATGATAAGGAAGGCAAAGTCAGTAAAACAAGTAACTTTACATTTTGTGAAAGTTCTGTTCTACAAATGTTTAAATCCATGGAATGCAAAGTGTGCCCCATTCTAACTTATGGTGTTGAAATCTTGGTGGCCAATTACAATTGTGATTTCAAGAAAATACTACTTATTATATGTAAAACAAACTATGAAGTGAAATTCATTCTGCACCTACCTTCTTTGAGAGAGCAGAATTAGGTAATGCAAGATTAATAGTGCCAGTACTAAGTAAAAACATTGGTTACTCAATTAAACTTGTGACTTTGAAAAGGCTACCAACTTGTTGCCTCAAATAAAAATGGGGTTTCTGCTTCCATGGGATATAATTCACTAAGTTATGTTATAATACTGTAGTATGCACTCTGAATGCTGCGGGTCTTTTACATTCTGACCAATCAACAAAAAGGTATTATAATTAGCAAAGAATACACTAACCTAGGTAAATTGCGCTTGCCAATTTGGATGAGAAAACTGAGTTGAGAACTTTGAGACTAACTAAAATTACAAACTACTACCCAAGGATAAAATATATGCATGTGCATGAAAACTACATGGTAGTCCTGAGTGATCCTTCCTAAAGAAATGCTTTTCCAATATATTGAATGATACTCTTCCCATTTATAATTTAAGGGTGTGTGAGGCCTGGCTACAGAGCATGGTTGTCTCTACTTAGTTGAGCTCCCCAAGGCCCCAGTATTTAAAGAATAATAAAACAATAGAAAGTGAGTTTCTATATATCAATTTTATCAAGGCAAAGAACTACCATCTCAAAGACTACACTGAAGTTGATGAAAAATCAAACTATGCTGCAGTTTGAGGGCCCAGGGTATGTAGCTGTCAACACCATGGAGGGCTGCACTTGACTGCAAGTCTTGCTAGTTGAAGGGGTCCGGGGGAAGAGCACCCAATACCCTACAATACAAGAACTACCCTAATTATCTGTAACCTATAAAGAGATATAATAGCTGACATTGAAAGCATAACTGCACAAATCACCCACCTTCAATCTGTCATTAATGGATTTATTGAGTCACCCACTGCCCACTCTCTAGACTCAATGCCTAGAAGCATAGGCTCAGATAAGTGGAAAACTTTCTAGTGGCCTTATCAAGAAAAAAAAATTATGAAGGATCAAGTAGATCGCCTAATGTTTGGAGATGAGGACAAGGAAAATTGAGCCTGTAGCTCAAACATCCAGATACTTGGTCTGCTAGAGGAGCTGGAAGCCAAGGAAGGGGGAGGTGCTGTTCAGAAATGTCTCATGGATAAACTTAGACTAGATGCAGTGGCAGCAAAATTCAAACAGCCTACCTACTGCACTGGACCAAACCTAGGGATAAGCTGCACCACTACCTCTTAAATATATTTGGTTCCCAGGAAATGAGACATCCTTCATACTGCTACTGCTCATAGCCCTGTGCAAGTGGAATGGGGCCATATCTCTTTACTCCAGGACTATACTAGAGACCTCCAGATCAAGTGGCATAAATTTGCTGGGATCAAAACCTAACTGTATCAGAGTGGCTGGGACTTTGCATTATTATTTTTTTTCCAATTATTTAACCAGATGAGACACACTAAGCTGAAAGTTTGTTTACTGGTGTAACTTGGGAGCACAACGAAGTTAAGTGACTTGCTCAGGGTCACACAGTATGCAAGTGGGGGCTGTGGGATTCAAACCCAGGTCTCCAGATTTGCAGCTCTGACCCTTAAACCACTGCAACATACTGTCTCCTCTATTATATCCCACTAAACTGAAAGCTGTAAAACAAGGGTGTCTTTCAAAGTATTTCAGTAAGCTGCAAGAAGTGTAACAGTATGTCAGCCATGAGGATGTCACCAGGAAAGATTGGTCTCATCCCTATCCTATGGCCCTAACCCATTAAAAGAACTAATGGGGCAAGCCTTACACTGAAAATTATTTATTAGACTGTTTATGAGTTTACTGTGCAACTTTTAATCCTCCCAAAGTCAGATAGGTGCTCCTTAAGAAGAGTGACAGATGAGGCTTGCAACCTCATCTCAAGAGCCATTGAAAAGAAGGGTTATTGAATTTATAGTGCTCCTATTTCTCTTTAAGGCCATTTGCACCCAGCAGTTGTGGTTATTTAATCTCCAGGGCTATGCGAGGTGAATGTGATGCTGTTGGCACTTGGCTAACCTCACGACAAGACCTTCCACCTTCCGTTGGTCAGTTTCACAAACTGTCAAATGAGATGTCAAAATTTCTGTGTGTTGAAAATTCACAGATCCTTGTTTAACACCACAGACAAATTCACTTCATTGGCAGAGTGGTCCATGCATTTGGTGGCATTGTGTAACTGACAATTACTGAAACTGACAAGCAAGCAAGCAACCAACTACCCAGTGGGAAGGCACATCTACTCACTCCCCTCACCCGCACACTCTGCTGCTCAACTGTGTGAACTCTTTCATCATGATAACATACCCCAGCTGAGCTGCTTTCACTCGTGATGTAATGGTTGGAAGGGAGAACCTCTGTAAGCCTCAGGGTTTAATCACCAAATAAGTGCATTTTCAGTTAACATTTTCCAATTGATTGCTAACTTTTCAATCTTTATTAATGGTTTGAACAAGCTCACACAAAGACTGAGGGACAAACAGTGCACTTTGAGTTAGTGCTATAAGCTAATTTCCTATTGATGCTCAATTTAGTATGAGTGCACCTAAAACTCCAGCAATATCAAACTCACAACAAGCAGCTCTAGAGTCAGTGACTGATCATTAATAATTATACTTATTTACAAAGATTGTACAGGTTCACATACCACTGGTGTTCCTCCTCTTGACTATAACAAGGGTTACAGGAAACATTTATTTATTTATTTATTTGCGATAATCAGAAAGACCTTTGAGTGGAAGACTCATTTCCAAAGGTTCCACGTCATACATAGTGAGGTACAGGGGTAACAGACATACAGGTTGCTGTGTATTACATAATATTGCATTGGGATACACACTAGATACAAAAAAAGTGAACTATAAGACAATGACATCATGGATTACAGATGTTTAGCACAGCTCAAAGTAGATGAGAGGGGAGGAGCATAGAGAAGTCACAGATTTGAAGTTGTAACACTGAAACAGCAGTGGCCCTTTGGCATATGTAAAATAAGTCACTTTTCTGGGATTTATGACTGTGGGGGAGCCTGGTGGTAGCTACATAAATGCCTCCACATTCATGATGCCCTTTTAACTAGCCATCAGTCTATTTTGGGACTTTCAGTACATCACGAGGGTACTTTACCATATAGACTGACATGAAATGCATTGTCTGTTCTGAGTAATGATGTCTTTTTCTACTATACATATCCAAACATGATGTTTACCTTTAAAATTTCTGTCTATGGATATGATCTTTTCACAGAAACATGTCTATTTGGAGCTCTAGAATGGTTATAAAATGTTTCCCTTAATTGTGCTCAGACACTCATGACTGCCTATATTTAATGAGTGCATATAAGCAAGGTTGGACATGGCACCCTTCCCACATCCTCTTGTGTGGTGGTGGGGATCCAGCTGACAACCAGTTAGCTGTTTTCTGACAAAGATACAATATTGAAGTTTGTTGTTTGTGGTTCAGAGGGTGACTGCTTACTGTGGACCACCTTGAGACTGGAGGAATGCTGCACACTTGCTGTGCATTGATCAGGGCGAGTGTTTGGGGGGGGGGTCCCCTACAAATGGGGATGGATCTATGTGTGGGGGGAGATTGGCCTACAGTTCTAGCTCAAATCTTAGAAACTGAGTGGTTTAAACAAGGGAATACTGTTGTAGTTACTGTTAAGTTGGTAATGTTCTTTAAGAAACAAGTAAATGGGAAACTGAGGATTGAGCATTTCAGATTAGCTGGAGGCAGTTACTTGTTTCATGATTTAAAGTTAAAACTATACAGCTTCTAAAATGTATGTTTATATCTGGAGAAAAGGTTGACCAATCTAACACACATACTGGATTCTTGAGTTAGTTTTTCAATGGCTAAAACATTGAAAATATGCTTCTAAAACATTAATGGCCTAAAAATGCATACTAAAAGAAACAAGCATTTGTTAATGCCAAATGTTGGCTTGCTGGCTTTGGCATTCGTAGTGCAGGAGTAGAGAGATGCATAATAGGAATGGCAGTGAAGTATTGAACTGAGGTTAACTCCACTCCCTCTTCAAAAACTGGCAGGTGTTAGGGTGTGTGCCTTTGGGACATTGGCCATAACACTTACACCATTTCACCTCACCCAACCCTGCAGACACTGACAGGTGTTGTGTGTCTTGGGGTCTTCAGGCCTTATACTCATCCCATTCCATAAGGAAATACACTGAGAACAGTGTGGTATAGAAGAATGGGGTGAACACTGGGGCTGAAGACCCACAAGGCACACCTTGATGCCTGTCACTGGCTGCAGGATAGGGGTGGAATGGCATGAGCATTACGACTGATGGTCACAAATCACACCTCTGACACCTGTCAGTCCCTACAGAGTAGGCCATTAAGGTTAGAAACCCTAATGCCCCAGCACTCTGTTGGTATTTTCACTCAAAATTTTAAAAATGAGATTTTTGTGACTCCACCTAATGAACAGTGGCACTATCATTTTGTTACTTAATCCCAAAAGGTGGTTTTGCACAGTGACTGCACCATTTGGCACCACAGGTGTGAAAACACATTTCTGGCAGGATATGAAAAATGACAGCTGTACTGTTCATGAGGTGGTGTGAAAAAATGGCAATGCTGAAAATCTGGAGTGAATATATGAAAAATTGGTGAAATTACGAATGTGCGTAGAAACTGCACAATGCAAGCCTCTAATGCAATCATTTTTTGGAATTTTTTCTCCAAATTTTCAGCATAGGCATTTTTGAGCCCTTCCTCATGAACTGTGGCACTGTGATTTTGTTAATCTGTCTCGAAAGTTAATTTCCCACTGCAACTGAACCATTCTAAGCCACAGGTGTGAAAACATGTTTCAGGAAGGATGTGAAAAATTATATCTATACTGTTCATAAAGACGTGAAAAATCGCAATGTTGAAAATCTGGAGAGAAAATGTTAAAAATTGGCAACGTTGCTGGCCCAGAGGCACTGAGGGCTGAGGCACTGAATGCCTTACCTCGCGCTACACTGGTGAGCCATATTCAGGAATGAGCATGGTCTGCTGGGAGTTGAGAATGATTGAGTGTCTGATGGACTGCTCTCCTTCTAAGGGGAGGGGGTTTTTCACTAGTCTGTGCCCTGTTTCCCACTGGCAGAGGCTGGGGGATAGGGCACCGAGTAGTAGATTGGTGTGGAGTTTGGGCAGACACCTGGATAGAGCACATGTAGACATGCACATGCTTCCCTCCACAAGTATCATTGCACACCCCAGACTCCAGGGGACAAGAAAAAAGTAAAAAGATGACAACTTTCGAACAGTTAGATTGTAATCCATGAGTTCACCAAGCTAATGCTGCATCCGAAACTGGATCTATGTTGGGTGGAGAGTTGGGGGCTGCCTGCCACCCTGCTGTAGGGGGTAAGCTGTAGGGGTGGTAGAGGTAGACTGTGGCTGGATCCCCATTAGGATGTGAGGACATGGAAGCAGAACAGGTTGCCAGGTAAAAATGATAGCTAAAAAAATTAGCAAAGTTATGATCATGGGTAGAAACTGCACAAAGCACGCTCATAACACAGTCATTTTTTTGAATTTTTTCACCACATTTGCACCATGGGCTTTATGGGACCTCCCCTCATGACCAGTTGCACTGTCATTTAGTTATTCAGTCCCAAAAGGGGATTCTGCACAGCAACCGTGAAATCACCTTTTGGGACTGAGAAACTAAATGACAGTGACGTGTTCATGAGGTGGGGTCCCAAGAACCCCATGTTGAAATGCTGGGCCCAAATTCAAAAAAATGGCTAAGATATCAACCTAAGTTGAACCATCCTGTTGCCTCCCGTTGTAAAGCTTACTGTCATTTCTTCAGTTCACAGTTCAGCTTTGAAGAGTGCAGATGTGTCTGGGTTCAGAGAAGATCACAGCTCCCAAACTCCGGAGGGTAAGTATGGGTAAGGGGGGTGTGAGAAGGTGGGTGCACAGATGGAGGGTGGGGATGGGGGAGGGGGATGAGGGAGACAACGTGGACTGTTTTCTTGTTTGCAGGGAAAAAGACCACAAGGGAAGGTTTTTTTCATTTACAGGTTGCACACACAAAAAAAACGAATAAACACACTAGGGTGGGCTCCCAGTACTCCACAATTCTGGGGGAATGCCAACATGGGGATTGGACACCCTGATGTTGGCAAGGCCTATAGACAGGAGGGGTAGCACACATCTGACACCAGGAGTGGACATCCCAGTGTCAGAAGGGAAAGAGGAAACTATTTAATCAGGAAAGACACACTAAAAGGATGGACGCTGACAATGGGATTGGGCACCCAGATGTTGGCTTTTTGGGAGCGTGTGGTAGGTGGCAGGAGCCACCATGTTATGGTGTTCCACATTATGTGGGGGGGACATGCCAACATGTGGATTGGGCACCCCAATGCCGGCTTTCTGGGATTGTGTGGCTGAAGGCAGGAACCACCATATTTATTGAAATGTTTCACCAGGAAAGGCACGTAATGGAGGTATTTTATCTGCCCCTGCAATGATGCGCCTGTCTCTGATTGGAGCAGCAGATGTGTTTCAACTCCATGACTCTCTCTGAAACTGCTATCATTGGCAGCATGCTCACTGGTTGGCAGCTGAGGAATGCACCCACTAAAGCATCCCTTGCATTTGCCACAACACTGACACACCTCTGAAATGTGCTACTGTCACAAGATGCTGCTTGGGCATGTGCACAAGCCAACATAAAAAGGTATTATGGAAAACTAAGTCCATGCAGTTGGTTGCTCTAAGTTCACAAGAAACACATATGACAACTTGGCAGGGAAGTTATATGCCCAAGAACTAGGGAGGGGACGTGACATGGATCATACTTTTCTTCTGAACTAAGAAGGGGTGCAATACGGCTGAAACCTAGATTCTCAAGAATTGTTACTCAAGCATGTGCTGATGAGGGAATGGAAAGGTATGACCTGCTGCAGTTACTATTAAACACTGGGCAAAAAATAGCAGTAGGATCTGTGTAAGTTCCCAATATAAATAATTCAGATTTCTTTTACCATCTATCTTTGGAAGTGACTGGATTTGAGGGACCACAGGTCCTCAATGGGAACTTTAATTGTATTTTAGATAAAATATTGGACTGCTCCTCAAGAGTGGGTGCACCACTATCTTGGAACACCAGAGTGCTGGGGGCCCTAATGCAGGACTACCCACTCATAGAGTCACAGAGGCATTACAGGAAGAATGCATGCTTATTATTCCTATTCAGCTAAGGTCTATGTTCATTTAGATATGGCCCTAATATCCCAGTCTCTACTCCATGCCGTTTACTTGATGGTTCCTGGTACAAACATTATAGCTGATAACATACCAGTACACATTACTCTATCTGGGATGGGTAATCCATTCATAAATAGAGCCTGGAGGTTGGATCTTACATTGCTAACAGAAAATTACTTTCAGCAATACACAAGGACCCAAGTAACTGATTTCCTGACCAACAACCCCACTGGTACAACATCTACTGCTATCCATTGGGATGCCCTAAAAGCAGTGTTGATAGGGGTTATTACATAATTTGCTTCTCACAAAAAGTGAGTAAATGATCAGTATCATAGTAATTTGAAGAAACTGTTACATAAGGCAGAAAACTGCCACGTGGATTGCCTCCCCCCAATGGATATCATGCATTACAATGTTTCAAGTGGGAGTTTAACGTGGCACATAACATAAAGATAGAAAGAGCACTCCTTCTTAGGCAAACAGGTATATACATTGATGGGGACTCAGGAGGTAAATGGCTGGTCTATCAGTTACAGAGCAGAGAAGGGGCCAACAATGTATTCAATGTAAAGGATGTTGGTGGGAGCCTAGAACACAGAGACACTGAAATTGGTGAATGTTTTTGCTCCTTCAGTGAGTTCCTGTATACATCAGGAGGCTCACCTAATCAGCCCAGTAAAATAATTTCTTTGCTACAGCTCAGCTACCAACAATAGATAAACAGAGCAAAAAAAAAAACTGGATATGCCAATACAATGGGATGAAATTAAAAAAGGCATAGCCCATCTTCGAGGCATGAAGGCTTCAGGGTCAGATGGTTTCCCCAATAGATTATTTTTAAAATTATTTCACCAGGAACTGCAAGCCCATCAACAAGAAGTGATTGAGGAGTGCTTGGCCCAGGAAATTATGCTCCCTCCATCCGATCAGCCACCATCATAATATTGCTCAAGCAGGGTAAAGATCCTAGTGTTGCTCTTTATACCAATCTGTCTTTTAACAGCAGATTACAAAATAATATGTTCTTGCTAATATGCTAAAAAAAGTACTACTTTCAATAATTCATGATGATCAATCTGGTTTTGTAAAATGAAGGCAAAGGAAACTCAATGTTAGGCGAACCCATAATATTATCAAGAGATGGTTGGGAAAAGCAACCACTGGGAGCCCAGGGGTGTTAGCTCTGGATGCCAAAAAAGCATTTGATCATGTGGAATGGGGATATATGCTTGAAACCTTATGGAGAATGGGGGTAGGGGAAATAAGATGAGATAGACATGTGCTTTATATAAACAGTCCATAGCCCAAATACTTATTAATGGTATAGTTACCAAACATTTCCAGTTGTCTTAAGGCACCAGGAAGAGTTTCCCACTATCCTCCTTCCTCTATGTGCTGTCTCTTGAGCCACTGTTAGCCATCATTAGGTAAGATGAAAGAATATAGAGGCTGAAGACAGGGGGCCTGCACCATATAATAGCTTCATTTGCATATGTCTTGCTAGTTTATCTTGGTTCCACCATGCTGGTTCAACAGCAAACCTGTCAACCAGCTTTACAGTGACAGCACCAATGCTGATTGTGGTCTGCACTGTGCCATCGGCAACAGCAGTGTGTTTTCTGTGGAGTGCTGTGCCCCCTGCACCCTCCAGACTTTAATATAATCACCTCCCCACAGAGGTGCTTCAAGGAGTGAACACAAGACCCAAGAAGCTGTGCTGGGGCCCTATCTCAGTGTAGCAAGACCATTACAGTGATCCATAGTGACCTGTCTTTTTGTCACTGTAAATGGCAGGTTGCTGTTAAATGTTCACTGAATCAATGGCAAACTGTTTATCACAAAGACCCACAGAGGAATATTCCTGTTTAGCATGATATTCTTTTGGAATATGGAGCTCTTGCAAGTCATAAAATTAAATGGTCAGAAAGTGAGGTACTGATTCTGGGTCATGATGATTCTAGTTTTCTTGCAGGTAGTCCATTAAATATGAAAGTAGTCAAGTCCTTGATGTACTTATGAATTATGTTGTCTATCAAAATATCCTCTTATATAAGGAAAATTACAATATCTTACTGAATAGCATAAAAAATGACCATGAGAAAAGGGAAGGTCCACCTACAAGCCTAATAGGTAAGGTTGAAACCATTAAAATGAATGTTTTCTCCAAGTGTATATGCTTGTCTCAGAATCTCTCTGTAAGGGTCCCTGAATCTTTTTTCCTGACAGTTAAATGGCATAATTCATAGATTCTTATGGAGTGGATAGAGAGCAAGAATAAAAAGGAACATACTACAATTTCCACTGAATGCTGGAGGCCTGGCTATACAATACTTAAATACAGTATAATTACTGGGCTGCACAATTCACCTTTCTTGAAAACCGTACTGCCAAATATGCCCCTTCTTGGGGCAACTTGAACTGGAACATGTGTTAAGAAGAGTTCTCCAGTGCCTATTATCATCCTGTCTAAATAAAATATCCCTTCCAAAATGCAAAAACCCTTTGACATGTCAATTTGAAAGGCTCTGGAAAAGGGCACATAATCATATTGGTCATCCAAAGAGGATCTCTCCCAACAGAACAATACATGCAGACCTTGCAGATCAGTACGGATATAATGTCTTCTTACTTCAAGCCCTATTACAATGGTATACAGTGATTTTGGGGGATCTGTTTTATAGTGGGATGGTAAAGTCATTTAAAGAATTAAGACAGCAAGACAGTATACATGCATGTGATGTTTTTGCTTATTTGAGAGTCAGACAATGTCTGTCTGATAGGAATCTAGTAATATCTCCAACTAGAGAAGTTTTATGTAGTTCTCAACCAACCACTGTGACCATATCAATTCTGTATGATCTCTTTAAGGGATCAACTTATCCCCCCCCCCACTTCAATATTAAGGCCAGAATGTCTGGGAAACAGATTGTGAACTGAGTATAGATGACACGACCTGGCAGGAAGCCATGTAACATGTCTATAACTGATCTAGCTCCAAGAAGCTACAACTGAATCCAATTAAGCTTTTTGTACAGGACTTACCTGACACTAAGTTACATAGATTTAGTGACTCTAGACAGGTGCCATGTCCAATGCGCCAAGTGGATAATGGTGACTTCCTACACATGGCTCTGATTTGTGGTAAGGTTGCACCATTCTGCTTGGAGATGCATGTAATAATGCAAACATTATGTGTTTTTCCCTCCATGATAACTGCAAGAGAATTCATGCTTGGTGCTGAACCCATAGCTGGGCATAGCAAAACATAATGATGATTGACAGTGTCTCTAGTAAATGCTACTCAAAAATTTTGCTCTGCATTGGGTAAGTGAAACACTGCTTAGTATTGCTCACATTTCCACATAGAAGGTTGGTCAACAAGCTAGGCAGTCTGGGATTCTTCCACAAGGTGGTGAGCTGGGTTAGCAACTCACTGAGGGATAGGAAGCAGATGGTAGTAGTTAATGGAACCTAGTCAGAGGAAATGTAGGTGATCAGTGGAGGACCTCAGGGTTCAGTTCTGGGGACAGTCTTCTTCAATGTCTTCATCAGCAACATTGCAGAAGGGCTGGAGGGGAAGGTTTGCCAGTTTTCAGATGACATGGAGATCTCCAAGAGAGTTGATACACCAGAGGGCATGGCAAGAATAAGGAAAGACCTAGAGAAGTTAGAAAGATGGTCTGAGGTGTGGCAACTGAGGATTAATGCAAAGAAGTACAAAAGCATGCATGTGGGGAGTAAAAACTCAGGGAAGAAATGCACGATGGTGGGGAGCTTCTGTTGGTCACCAAAGAGGAAAGAGGTCTGACGTCTTATCACAGATGACCTGAAGGCCACCAAGCAGGCAGCAAAGGCAATGGGGAAAGTTGGATTGTAGAGGAAGGGGTATCACAAGCCAAAGGAGGAAGGTACTGGTTCCACTAAACAAAACACTACTGAGGCCTCCTCTGGAGTACTGCGTGTAGTTCTGTAGGCCACACCTTTGTAAGGACATAGACAGGACAGATGTGGTGCAGAGGAAGGCAGCTAAGATGATGTGAGTATTACAGCACAAGTCATATGAGGATAGGTTAAAGGACCTCAATATGCATTATCTGGAACAGAGATGGGAGCAGGGGAACATGACTGAAATGTTCAAGTACCTCAAGGGCATAAATAAGGTGAGAGGAGAAGACATATTCAGTATAAGAAGAGTACTAGAACAAGAGGGCATGACATGAGATTGGAGGGGGCTGTATAAGGAGAAATGGAAGAATGTTGTTTTTTACTGAAAGGGTGGTGGGTGCATGGAATGGCCAACTCCAGAGGGCGTTGTGAGCAAGGAATGTAGCAGGACTCAAACATGCATGTATACATTCTTATATTACTCAAATGTTATTGATCGGCATATAATGCCATTACAAATTAGGAAGAAAGACAATTTCCACAATACACAAATATGAAAGGATAAAAATTCCTTTGGCCATGTACATCTTTATTATACATACATTAAAAAAGCTAACTTGTATTAATAATATATCAATATTACCTGCACTCATTAAAACATACATTAAGGGCTTATTTTGTATTACATTTAGTACATTCATAAAGTGCAGCCATCTCTACCTCTGACTTAATCATCTCAGTGTTGCATTATGTTACAATTTCACATTCAAATAGCACTGTAAAACAGATAATTAAATAAAAATTCATCAAATTCTAAGACTGAGTTACCTAAAGTTCAATAATCAAAATATTATAAAAGACTACAGGATCATAAGATCATTCAAATACTCGTGGGGTATAATAGCCAGTCTTAACTTCTGCAATTACCAACCCACCAAAATCAGTATATCAGGTGATATTCTTTTAGCTCTATGTAGCTTAAGAGGGAGGCCACAGGGATAAGCACCCCCTATCCTGTGCTTTTAATAAATATGTCATTATATGGTCTGACTTGTATGTAAGTTTTTGTATTATATTTCCCAACAAGGAGGACCTGTTTTTTTCCTATAAGGGGCACAACATAATTGCATTGAGCAAGTTATCTTAGCCAATCCCACATTTGCACATCGAATCTTCACCACCTCTCTTCTCATATCTCCCCTTCCTAAAACTATTAGAAAAACATTCTAATCGGAATCTAGCAAGAGCATTCCTATGTTTTGGATTTTGTAAAATTTCCAAACATTTTTCTAATTTACTAGATCTCTTATTTTTTTGCAAGCAAAAGACAAGATTTAGATAATCTGCCAATCTCCAGATCTTTTTGAATATGAATATCTTTAATTCTGGAATTCACTTGTTCTTTAATCTGAGCAACAGGATATCGAATACTGTCCATAATAACCTGCAACAGCCCAAGGGGTTTGATTATGTCTTCTACAATCCTCATACATGGAAACATTGTGCGGGAAAGAAGATATGAAATACCATCCTTGAGGCACAGATGTGGAGGTATATCCTGATTCATCCTGAATACCCTTAGTCAGAAATTTACTAGCCTTTGCTGTATTTGACATTTGATTGACACCTTGCCAAGCTCTGCCCTCACTAATGCAGATGGAACACAGTTTGGGAGCCCGAACATCTTCTTATAAAGTTTATTCAAACAGGAATCCATGCTCATATTAGTTTTAAGATTAATCCCCCAAATGTCAGCTCCCTATAGGAGCTGGGGTTTAATATTAGCATCTGTTACCATCAAATTGCCTTTTGTGGAATTCCCTCCATATTAAAAAAAAAAGATAAGAGAGCTGGGAAAAAAATTTCAGCTTTCCATTTGGCCTCCCTTGTATGTGCACCCCAATTTCCATTTTGGCTAAAGATCAGTCCTAAGTAGCAAAATTCTGTTACAACATCCAATTTATGATGATTCATATAATATTTTTAATTATTTTTATTACCCCCAAAGACCAAAACTTTGGTCTTACAGTAATTACTCTATAGATCTGTGCTGCCACACTCTACATAAAAATTGTCCAATCTCCTTGACATGCCTTGATGACTAGTTTAAAGTAAAGCTACGTCATCTGCATAAGCCAAATAAGGTATTGCTCTAATTCCAATCCTCAGCATATGTAATTCTTTATTATACATTTGATTTAATACGGTGCAGAAAAAACAGATTAAACAACAAAGGGGCAAATGAACAACCCTATTTAACCCCTATATTGGATCCAAACCAGTTACTTAACTCTCCTCTGTTGTTATACCTAACGCTAGTATAATTGTCCTGATGCATTATCCTAATCATTTCTAGTAAGGGGGGATCTACCCCTAGGTCATAAAGTCTTTCCCAAAGAAGATTTCTATTAGCTTTTTCAAAGGCTGACTTTAGATCGATAAAGGTTCAATTTTTTTTGTTTTTTTTACCACTTTGTATTTGTATACAAGATGTGCCAGAGTAGAACTTTGATCAATTGTTGAATGCCCCTTCCTAAATCCAGCTTATGCCTCATCAATTATATTATTAGCCTGTACCCAATTGTACATTCTGCTATTTAAAATTCTTGAAAACTGTTTTCTCATATTATCAAGGAGGCTAATCGGTCTATAACAACTCAAGTCCCTTCTATCACCTTTTTAAAAACTGGTATATTAATACTTAATTCCAACTTCTAGGTATAACCCCATTAACCAAACATAATTAAAAACAATTACATAAAAGAGATCCAGCATTACGTAGTCCTAATTATGACATCCAAAGGGACTCCATCGGACTTGGTGCCTTTCTTCTTTAAATGAATCCATTGCATTTTCTATCTTGATTATTCTTATCTCATCATTAGGTCTATAGATTCATTCACTGGACTTCATTTTCATCAATTTTATGAGACATTAGGGTCATCTCTATAAAATAATTGCTTAAAATGTGTTTCTCAAGCATTAGGTTCAACATAAGCTTTGATCCTATTATTAGTTTTGGTACCATGTCTAACAATATGTTAAAACATTTTATTGTCTCATGATAGTGCCACAGCTTTTAATTTTAACCATAATTGTTTTACATATTTCCCTTTAATATTATCTAGTACAATTTTATTGACTTTTCTTAACTGATTCATTTTTTTATTATTGTCCTTATTTGGCTGTGTTTTAATATCCTAAATTGTTTATTTAAATGTTTCCTTGCTTGCTTACATTCATTATTATACCAAGGCTGACCTTCTTTTTCTTTACCATATCCTCTTTTGTTATTATATATGCTACTGAATTTATAACAGCATTGTAGTCAGATATTATTTGACTATCAGAAAGATTGTCTACTGAATCTAATATTCTAGTTAGAATCCCTGCACTTTGTAATATAGCTTCAACGTTTTGGGCTTCAATCATTTCCCTTCGATACCATATATTTTCAATTGGATGGGTAACAATTCCTTCTTATTTTTTTTTTTATACATTCCTTTCTCTTTAATCTGAGTTCCAGACCAGAATGATGGCTTTCTGGCCTAACTTCCAGGTGGAGAGAATAACATTGATCAATCACATTTACAGTATATTTACCATATAAAATCAATAGTTGAGGATCTTCCAAAGGAATATTCTCCCTCTAAATCTAAAGCTTTCCTTCCATTTAAAGACAGAGATTCCTATTAATCATTAATCTATGCAAATATTTTCTCTTTTATTAATTATCAAATCTTTGGCCTTTCTTAAATACAGTAACTCATAATTTTTAATTGCTTAAAGTCAGAACATCCTCCATATCATCCGAACAAGCTTGTAAATTTCCTAATCTAGTGGTTAAAATCACCCATAATCAGTAACCTACCTTCGTGGTAATCATTTTGGATATTAATTATTAAATCATCCAATGTTTTAAGATAATCTTGGTCTCCATATTTGCTTCCAGATGGGTTAGAATAAACATGAATTATAAACCATAGCTCCTTATCCTTGTCCATGATTTTAATCACTTGTAGATTACTACTATTACACCTTAGTTCCTCAGTTGATATCTGTATCAAATTTAATGAAGATTGTAAGTCCACCACCCCCCTCCCATATTGTTTAACTTTCTTTGCCAATTTGTAATAAGACTTATATCCATCTAAGTAAGAATTACTAAGGGCCCATATCTCCTGTATACAAATAAAAACAAAAAGCTTTAAATATTCAATGATTTCTGGATCTCCAAGCTTTTCCTACAATCCAGAAGGGTTCCACAACAAAATATTAAGCTTATCTTCATTGTCGTTTGACATTTCAGTCCTAATTGACAGATGAAGTCCTTTCCATATAATGAATTGTTTTTTAATCCCTGCGGCTTCCCTCTCACAGAATTAATTTGTCATTGATCCATTGAAGATAGAGGGCCAGATATTCAAAACTTTGCACAGGGGCTAAATTAGCACTGCCCGGCGGGCAAACTTAGCTCAGAACACATAGCAAGCTATATTGAATGAAATAGCCCGGTGCTAATCCTGCTGAATACTGCAGTCTAAGGAAGCCGGGCAAACTGGTCTGGGAGTGCAAGGCAAAATATCCCTGGAATAAGACAACACTGAATAAAGCAACCAGGAAGTGCAACCCACAACAACAACAACACAGTGCACAGCAACGTGAGGGCAGGTACAGATGAACTACATGGCCAATCGTGTGCCAGCAAATGCATGGACTCAGTACAGCTGCAGGAAGCAGCAGATGGGAAAGAACAGTGGTCAAAACTGTATATTATTCCCCGTACCATTAGCTCCACACTAACACATTAGCACGGAGCTAAGCAGTTAGCCCTGTGCAAACACATAGGTCAGTCTGGAAGTACAGGGGCTGACCAGGTCCAACCACAGATCCACCTGTAGGTCATTTTGGCAGTGCACGATGATAGCTGCAGGCTATATGTAAACAGTACAGCGTAGCATAGCATATTGTACCCCAGGGGACAAGACAGCATAGGCACAGGTGGTGGTGGTGCTGCATGCAACTGTCACACTGTAGGGCATGCTACAGTGCACAGCAGACACTACAGTAACAAGGGGGCCAGTAGTGTGAGGGACACATCAGTGCCTATGGTGTGGAGGGCAGTGATGATGACTGCACTGTACACAGCAACAGGCCCAACCTGCAGGTGTTTACTGACAGTGGACATTACTGTTACACTGTTGAGTGACCCACAGATTCTGTACCTGTGGCATGGGATGCTCACAGTGACATGTATATTTCTGGCTTTGTGTGCTGTGGCAGTTGTACGACTGTGCGGTATGTGGTCGGGGGGGCATATATTATCTGAAAGGCACACTAGTGTTGGGGTATTCCCAATACTGGCCCATGTGCACTGAATGATGTGTCCCAGCATTGTTGTCATGCCTGGTCTGTGGCACATCCTTGCCACCCATGCACACTCCCCTCAACATCCTCCATGCCCACAGTGCTGCATGTGTGTGCTGGCATCTGTTCATGTCCACAGATGTGTGGTCTGCAGGTGTGTGCTGTATGGCCACACTGCCATACTGTCCACGGGTGGCAGAGTCATCACTTACTGCCTGGCATGACTGGGACTGGTGGCAGATGATGGCATCATTGTGATGCCATCAGTTAGCAGCATGCTTCCTCTATGTTTGGCTTTATCTATGTGTCATATTTATTATTTAGGGTCATGCAAAACCTGCGCTAAACCCACACAAACACCGCACAAAGCCTAAATGTCGTGCAAAACTGATTGCCCAGGATTAAGATAAGCTTTTTCTGGGTGGTAATTTGCACCATGCTAAGTGCCACGCTAAGTCATGCAAAACCACTTAGCATGGCGCTAGTCACTGAATATAGCATTGCACCTGTATTCATGTCAGTTTGCCCCTTGCATACATTATAGTTTTGCCTGGTGCTAATGCAGTTTGCCCATGCTATTTGGCCTTTTGAATATAGCAGACCCGTGCTAATCCCGTGCTAAACCTGCGCAAACGTTTTTTGCCAAGTGCAAAGTTTTGAATACCTGGCCCAGAATCTCATATCTATTAGCTGTTTTAATCAAGATCTCCCATTGGTGCCCCTTGAATGGTGTAGTTGGAAACAAGCTATCAGGAATTCCTTTGTCATTTTCAATACAAGCATAAATACTTAATTCATCCAGTGTCGACTGCTTCTTCCTTAATTCCTTAACCAAATTCTCTTGCTTAATCAGAAACATGATATGTTCATCATATTCTTGTCTCCAGACATTACCAATCAGAGGGCTGCTAATGTAAGTTTCTAAGCAAACATTTAGAAAATCAATCATTTTCCCCTTTAGATTATACTTGTTCTCATTATGTAATTGCTTCAATCCAAAAACAGAAATGTATGATTCAAACTGAGTTGTTACATTAACATTGCTAGTATAAAACTCTGGAAAGAACTCTTCCAAAGTCATCAAGTCCCCAACCTGGGATTCCCACCCTCTCTAAATCTTTATTTCTGTGTATAACAGCTTTTAAAAAATAAAACTGATTAGTAACCAGCAAAACAAGTTCAGATCCAGGTAGAGGCCTGATTATATTATTGGAATCTTTTACTAGTTTGTAGCCATCAAATATGGTAGTTAATAGATCAGTTGTCAATCCAGTCAGTTTGCCCTGTGTTTCATTTGGAATACAGGACACTCTAAATAATGGAAGAACAAAATCAGTACTAAGTATTTTTAGCAGAAATCTTCTAAACTGTTAATTTTCCTCACTTTCAGTACTGCTTAATAATTTGGGTTTTGAGTGCTCTGTTCCCAATTTAAATTCTCCTCACCTAATGGGGGTTCTAAATTTAGAATAGTATTATTTATATTTACCACGGTTTCCTTAACACACTCACAATCCAATTTCTCTGTCCCACAGCTATGTTCCTTTGTTTTGTTCTTATTCATGTTTTTCCTAGATTTCTTGGATTTTCTTGTTCTATTTCTCTTCTTTATGCCTCTCTCCATTCGTTTTTCCCCTCCTGCTGTTCCTCAGGACTTTGCTTGCCTCCCTCACAGAGCAGCAAAGAATCATTAATTGTATGCTACTGTTTTTCTGTTGTTTTTGTGTAAGTCATTTGAGATTTTAATTTAATTCAACTTTGTCTACCCTGACTTTATTCTTTTTCCCCCTAAAATTCTTGTGAGCTTTTACTCCACAAGGCCCCGAA
The DNA here is from genome assembly GCA_016271365.2 of Neoceratodus forsteri. NCBI lineage: Eukaryota > Metazoa > Chordata > Ceratodontiformes > Ceratodontidae > Neoceratodus > Neoceratodus forsteri. The sequence goes on from CM028130.1 coordinate 1,098,390,739, forward strand.
CTCCCCTTTTTACATTTACTACCCTTTATAAATGTCCTACCAGTGTCTTGATCCTCTCCCTTTTTCCAGAGAGAGGGACATTTATCTGCCAGTTCTTTACAAATACTATTCTCTTTTAAGCTTTGCCAGGTAGCATAATACTCAGACCAGTCACTCTTAGCATTATGCTCTGAGAGATTATCTATTGTTTTGATAGGCCAATCAATGGACCCTGAGCTAGTGGAGCTCTGATTAGGTGAAGAATTAACATTTAAAATACCACCTAAGATGAATCTGATAGCATTCTGAACAAGAATTGGATATTCTCTAGTAGTATTTAAAGATAAACCCGTTCCTTTAGATCCCAGTTTGATCAAATTTAGTTTAAGTTTATTTTCTAAAAATATCCCTTCATAAAGAGAGGTCCTGTTTAATGTCCATAAGCTGTTTGAACAGGAAGATATTGGAGTTAAGTGGATCTCGTAATACATTAATCATATCTTTCATTATACCCTCAAATCTGGTATACCCGAACTGTCAGGGCTCATTGTCCATTAAGTATACCACTGTTTTCCCTATAACTTTGTTCCAAATCCCCTTTGCCTGGGTATCCCCTTGGTTTACTTTTGCAAAACTGTCACTTCATCCGACCTTTCTATTGAATTTTCTCATTGTCCAATTTAGTAACAGAAGCTTTGGCTAAATTCTGGTCAGCTGACCTACATTCACCATCATCACTAATGTGCACTCTTAATGTTTCTCTCAAACTTCTGACAACTGTATCCAATATGGATAAATTATGAAAAAAAATCAGTGAAGTCTATTTTTTAATTTTCTGGCTGCTCTACTTCCTCCCTGACTGTCTGTTTTATTGGGGTCAGCATTTTTAACTTAGTTGAATTAGGATTAGAATAACACTCCTTTTCTCCCTTACCATTATGACAGTTGGGATTTGAGGTAGTAGCAGTCTGTGAGCTAATAATGCTTTGAGATTTATGAGGTTCTACCTGAGAACTTGCAATACCAAACAAGTTTAAAATGTCCCCATTTGGTGTAGATGCTAGCTGAGTACCAGGTTATTTCCTTGTAGTGAGCTTATTTTTGATTTTCTTATTATTTTCATATAACTTAGTTCTCAGTTTACTCATAAGACTGCTATTACAAAATGTGGTTTGTTTTTTGCCAAGTGACTTGATGGCCAGATTTTTTAAAGAGAGGAGGATTTTTGAAGGCCCTCCTTGCTTAACTTTCTTCAGTATACACTCAGACATTACTTGTTCATCAATATTTAGTGTTTTACTCCTGATAGTAGCTGTCATATCTAAATAAAGCTAACAAACACAGCAAGCTGTAATATTATCCTAGAACTGAAATAAATTCTCACAACTATCCAGAAAAAATAACAGTAAGTAGAAAGAAAAACTCCACAGCTCATCAAAGTCCAGAATCTTGAAGTTAACTTGGGAAATGCTTTATTTCCCTCTTCTATTACAATCTAAGTACTTGCTGACTTGCTGAATTGCTGGCGAGAGAGAAAATATTTCAGACCGAGGGATAAGCAAACTCTGGTCTCCTAGGGTCACAATGTGAGCAAAGTTCTGTACCAGCCAGTACTGTCCTAAATGTAAGTGGTCTTTGACCTAGTAGCCAATAGATTTTGGGCCCCCTTAAAAAATCAAGATTCTGTTTTTCAGTAAAAAATATCCTTGAATCAAGTAGTTTATTGGGCACTATTAGGTGCAGAGAGAATGCTGATCCCAAATGAGACACTAGAGTGTATAAAAAGGAAAAGCATAAGTGTCCAGACTATAAAAGAGGAGATGGTAGGTCATTAACAGCCAACCATACTCACTATTATTCCTCAAAGTGTTAAAATGCTGATACTCCCAATAAGAATTTTATCAAGAACCAAAGCAATAGACTAAAAACTAAGATTAAAACAAAATTTACCAGTTTCTGTATCTTCAGGAAAAATAATGCACAGACAATGACTCCCTTTCTTAAATCTCCCAAAGCTCCCAATTGTTCTGTCTTATAATTCTACACTAGGGAGTTTTGCACTATCTAAAAAGAAGTCAGTTTCACTTACTTCTTGTGGTAAGTGAAGGCAGGCCAGTGATATCCAAATTAAACGCCCCTTACAATCTTACCCAGAGAAAAAGAAAACAAGGAAAAACTCCAGATCTAGGCAATGTAATGCTACATTAGTGAACTGTTAAAAAAGCAGTTAAACAAGCAGAAAAAAACACACACTTCAGCTGTTAGGCCACAGGAACTCGCTCAATTGACCATCATAGTACACCAGCGTAGTACGCCTGTGGTAATCTTTGCAGTCCAGATAGCAAATCTGTAAGCAAAGATGCCACACATAATGATTATGTTAAGTCACATGTGCACCACTCGCATTTGGTGCAAAACTTATTTAAAAATTAAAAGAAAATATTTTACCTAAACTTTACAAACCTACAAACAATTACAAACTACAAAAATAAGTAAAACTAGACAGTACGTGTGATGATTCCACAACTAATGGGGAAGCAATAAAATTCAGGTAGCCCCTAGAACACTGCTGGGGAAAAACTGGCAACAATATAATAATAGATCAAATATTAAGACAACATAAAAGTAAAGAATACACTCCTTATGTTCGGTATGCATTCAGGACCAATAAGGCTATTACACAATGCAGAGACTGGACTGGATAATCTTCTCCATGCTAATGCCATTCCAACAGGCCTTCTGTCTGTCCTATGAACAGCTCCATCTCGGGAAAAAACAGTTGCCACTACATCAATGGTCCTTCTTCTCTTCTCTTTCTCTTCTCTTCTCTTCTCTAGGAAACAGAAACAGAACATGGGAGAGACCCAATCCAACATAGGGCAGAAATTAGGCAGTACTTGAAAGGAGACAAACCTAGTTAGGCAGTGGTGGCATACCTACTCTACAAAATTCAATTGCAGTGTCTTCCTGCTTCTCCACTTTACTCCTCAAAGAAAGAAGCGAGTATTCTGCACGGACATTGCTGGTAAAAACATTCCAAACTTCATCCACTGTAAGACAGGTTCTAGTTTGGGATAAGAATAAGGAAACAATAGAAAGAAGGAATAGCTTAATCAGGTGACCAACTATTGGCACCAGACACTATTACTGGTAAGGAAAATTGGCACACTGGATGGGCCTGGTGGATCTTTACTACCAACATGTGTATGTTACTAGCAGAACAATTTAACCTTATGTATGAAATTGGAAAGGTGTCAGATACTAGCTAATGGCCAAGAAAAACTATTTCAGCAAATGTACGAGTTTTAATAAATTTAATAGAAGCAGGCCTGGTGGTACTGTAGCCACCAAGTGAGTGAAATACTAATTTCCTCAAATGTTTATCCCCATCATAGCATGCTTCTAGTAGAACATATGGTATGTGGTATGCACAAATTTAATCTTAAATAGCCTGGGCAAATATAGTTAGCAACCAATGTATTTTATTTTTGAAACATACTGTTTTAATTGTTTTCAATAATGATTACAAACATCGGTAACATACCTATTTTTTCTTATATACATAATTTGCCACAATCATAAAGTTTAGAAGAACCCACATCCATCCTTCCCCTTACCCAAATGTTATTCTAATAGGACATCTACCATATCTAGTTCATTGTTAATATACAGCCTTCCTTATTAAATATTAGGACTATTTAAATGTTTATTTGATTTACTTTTGTTACTTTTTTAAACTAGGTTTATTAGTGGTGTTATATTCTCTTCAATTTCTTTCCAATGGGTGCCATAACATCATCAATTGATTCATCCTGTTCATAAATAAACTTTTCTAGTAAGAGTTCTCTCTGAATGTGTACCAGCAACTATAGTAAATCAAAAGCAGGCAGTTAAGTATTTTTCCAGTTTGCTAATATTCTTTTTAAAGCCATAGTTGCTAAGGCATTGATTTAGTTTTTTTAAACTGGCATGTGCTAGTTTTTATGTATTATTAAAAAGAAAGATATCTGGAAGAAAGGGAATGTTTAGACACACTAGATCTTGTAATTTCATTTTAATTTTATACTACCAGTTATTATCTTAGGACAGCTCCACAGACAATGAAGAATTGTACCGCTTTGTCCACATTTATGCCAACATAAATCAGACTTTTCTGTGTTTATTTTTGATATTTGTTTGGGCATTATAGATGCTTTATCTAAAATCTTTCTCTGAATAAATTTATTTTTTGCAGAGATACAATATTTATTCCCTTGTACCCTTAATAACTCACAATGATGATGGTTTATACTCAGGGGGACCTCCCTATTCCATTGATTATTTATTTTGTAGGCATTTTCTGTGTTCCTGGTCATTAGTATCCCATAGTATCTAGCCAATAATTTAGTGTTACATCTCAATATCATTTTGTGTTTTTACTAACTTATGTTTATTTCACTCTTATAAAACATATACATCAGTTTGTGCTTTGTAATGTATAATACATTATCATGTTCAAGTTGGGGATTTGTAATTTACTACTTAACATCAAATACAATGAAAATCCCTTCTATTGAAATGCCATTTCATGTACAGTATTAATCTTTTGATCCTGAAAGCTTTGCAGTTTGAAACCTATTATTTCCTCATATGGCTTTCCTTGTCCAAAATTGAAGGGATGTACATGGAATTTCCAGATTACTGAGGTTTTTGATTTTTTTTATAAGATAACTAAAAGTCAGGAACAAAGAAAATGGAGTTTTAAGTTGCATATGTCATGGTTAAAAAACACATTCTCCAGGTTTATTGTATTCTCTTTATGTTAAAAAATTCTTGAAATGGTATATACCATTAAGCGGCAGAATGAGTTGTACAGGGGACCAAAAACAAGAAAGAGGGCCTGTATAGGGAAGACAAAGGGGGAAGGGGAGAGGAGTGGTCTAAAAAATGGGTGACTCACAGAAGGGGAGGGCATTGGAAGAAGATGACCTCACAGAAGAGGAAGAATCAGCAGAAAGAAGCAGAAGGTAAATGGTGGTTTAAAAGGAAGGGAGGTGCTTACAAGTGGTTTTCAGCTGCTACCAAAGAGATGATGTGGATGCTTGGTTCATAGGTTTTGCAACATATTCGACAATAGTTATGGAAAAGAAGCCAGAACTAGGGATCCCCTGTACAGTACCTTCTGAAAATATTCACATCCCTTGATTTTGTCACATTTTGTTGTGTTACTACCAGAATTTTAATGCATTGAAATTACTTTATCCCTTGATTCACACAGCATACTCAACAATTTAAAGGTGCAAAAATATTTATATTGTGTAACTAAGATTTATGAAACATTAAAAACTGAAATATCTTGTTTACTTAAGTATTCACCCCCCTGAGTCAGTACTTTGTAGAAGCGCCTTTGGCAGCAATTACAGCTCTAAGTCTTCTTGGGTTTGTTGGTATCAGATTTTCACATCTGGATTTAAGGATTTTTGACCATTCTTCCTTGCAGATTTGCTCAAGCTCTGTCAAGTTGGATGGGGAGCATTGGTGAACCACAAACTTTAAGTCTTTCCACAAATTCTCAATGGGATTCAAGTCTGGGCGTTGGCTGGGCCACTCTGGGACATTCACCTTTTTGTTCTGAAACTACTCCAGTGTTGCTTTGGCTGTATGCTTGGGGTCATTGCCCTGTTGGAATGTAAATCTTCACCCCAGTCCAAGGTCTATTGCAGACTAATGCAGGTTCTCCTCAAGGATGTGCCTGTATTTGGCTCCATTCATTGTTCCCTCTATCCTGACAAGTGCCCCAGTCCCTGCCACTGAAAAGCATCCCCATAACATGATGCTGCCACCATCATGCTTCATGGTAGGGATGGTTTTACATGGGTGATGAGCAGTGTTCAGCTTGTGCCAGGCATAGCACTTTGCATTCAGGCCAAAGAGTCCAATTTTTCTTTCATCAGACCAGAGAATCTTTTGCCACATGGTCTGAGAGTCTGCCATGTGCCTTATTGCAAACTCTGAGCATGCTATTATATGGCCTTTTCTTAGGGTGGCTTCCATCTAGCCATTCTCCCATAGAGGCTACATCTGTGAAGTGCTGCAGAGATTGTTGTCCTCTAGACAGGTTCTCCCATCTCAGCCATGGAACTCTGTAGTTCTGTCAGGGTGGTCATTGGGTTCTTGGTCACTTCCCTGACCAAGGTCCTTCTTACCTGGTTGCTCAGTTTGGGAGGACAGCCTACTCTAGGAAGAGTCTTGGTGGTTCTGTAATCTTTCCATTTCCTAATGATGGACTTGACTGTGCTCCTGGGAACTTTCAACACCCTAGAAATGTTTTTATACCCCTCCCCAGATCTATGCCTCCTCACAATTCTATCACGGAGTTCTACGGACAGCTCCTTGGCCTTCATGGTAGAGTTTCTGCTCTGACATGCACTGTCAACAGTGGGACCATATATAGACAGGTGTATTTCCTCTGAAATCAAGTCAATCATTTGAACTGACTACAGGTGGACTCCATTTAGGTTTTAGAGTGATCTCACAAGGAAATTGGATGCACCTGAGCTCAATTTGGAGTGTCATAACAAAGAGGGTGAATGCTTATCAAATCAAGACATTTCAGGTTTTTGTTTTAAATCACATGTGCAAAAAATTCCAGAAGTTTCTTTCCACTTTGACATTATAGAGTAATTTGTGTAGATACGTGACAACAAATCCCATATAAATGTATTTTAATTTGAGTTTGCAACATCACAAAATGTGACAAAATCCAAAGGGGGGTGAATACTTTCTGAAGGCACTGTATATATTTAAAACAGTAAGAAACATGAAGGTTGTATTTGAGTGGGCATTCTTGAAATGTCAATAACTTAAGATCTTTCAAAAGATCCTCTACCTGAAGTTTAGGACTAAATGGCCAGAAGGATTAATTTAAAGGCTTGCCTCCAGTTTAGAAGTTCAAGTTCCTAAGTATAGGTTGGGACACATCTTTTATGGTAGAGCTGTGGGTTGTAGTACATAGTCAGGCATAGACCTAGAGGGTGGTCTTAAGAGGCGTATTCAGTAAACTTTCAGTAATATTTTCAAGAGGTGCATACATGAGTGCACTAATATCAATACCTTGGGACAAACAGAGAGTTCTTTCAATTTGCAGCCAAAAGGGGGAATAAAGCGAGGAGTCAGTTGATGTGGGGTCCTTCTACCATTGCAGAAGTATCGCACAGGTGGTTGAAAAGTAATAAAGAAGAAGATCAGGTAATTGTAAGTTGCCCTTAGCCTTACTTCACTGTAGTTTGGGTGAGGGTTCTCCTGGGTGCTTTCCTCTCAGATAAAGTGGGATGTGACTCTTTGTATTTGTACAAACCATGATTTGGGGAGAAATTAGTAGATCGTTCTTCAAAGGCACTTTTCCATCATAATTTTATTTGATAGTCAAATTCATAGTTTAGTGGTTCTGGGCAACTGTATCCCCCAACCTTCTTTGGGGAAATCATTTGTTTCCAAGGTATTCAGGGTCCATCCTTCTCCACAAGAATTTTCTGAAAATTATTCACACTGAATCAAACCAATTTATGGGTGGACATCCTATAATAGGTTGAGTAACATATAGCAGGTGTGGCATAGCCATCATCTTGATAGTTTCAATCTGTCCTGTTAATGATAAAGAAAGATTTTTGCAGTTATTTAATAGTCCCCTGAATTTTGTCTTTGGCCTGATCATAATTCACATTTGTCAGATCCTGCTGATTGCCATATATTGTAATACGAAATATCTAAAACTATTACTTATTTGAACATGTTCCCAATATTTGTTAACAATACATATTTAGGTATCTTCACTGTCATTATAATAGATTTAGATTGATTTAAATAATACCCAGACACCATTGAGTATTTCTCTACTTCCCCAAGAAGGCTGGCATTCCATTATTTATATTTTAACAATTAACAGAATATCATCTGCAAATCGTACATTTTATATGTATCCTGAAAATACAATCCTCTATACCTCTATTTGCTTTGATATAATTCAAAAAGGCTCAAGGGACAAAATAAATAGAATAGGGGACATGGGACACCCTGTCTCACTACATTCTCCATATTCATTGGTTCAGTTAAATAATTATTAATAACAAATTTAACTGTTGTTCTGCTTTACAACTTCTGGATCATGGAAATTAGAAAATCAGGAATGCCCTATGTCTCCAAACATTAAAGCATACATTTCATAATTAAAGTATCAAAAGCTTTGGAAGCATCAATAGCCACTAAGTGAAAAGGGTCATTTTGTTCTTTTTAATAGCTTGGATCATAGTCTGCACCATTCTGGTAGCATGAAATATAGTATGACCTTGCACAAATCTATATTGTTCCTGGTTTAGGACTGTTAGCAGATTACTTTTTATTCTGTTCACTAAGAATTCTGTTATAATTTCAAAGTCTGTATATAGAAGGGTGATAGCATGTCACTTTTATAGGGTCCTTCCCTTCTTTCAACAAGAGTATGATTTTAGATTATTGCATAGAATCAGGTATATTCATTGGGCATTCCTTAAGTTCATTTAATATACATACTATCAAGGGAGCCAACTGGACACCAAAAGCCTGAAAAAATTATATCGTTAGACCATCCAGACCTGGACATTTGTACTTGGGAAGTATTTTAATAGTGTCAATTATTTCCTGAACTGCAAATATTGATTCATTACAAGGCAAGGTTGGTAGTTTACTATTTATCAAGTAATTATCAATCTCTTTTGTAGTGGCAATAAAGAGATGCTAGTATATTTTCTTATATTCTTCAATTATTAATTGCCCCATTTCTTCATCCTTAACAACCTGTCTACCTGAACTGTCCTCCAGCACTGTTACATTTATTTCTCTTTGTTTTTTAAGCTGATTTGCTAATAATTTCCCTGTTTTTTTTCACTTGAATATACCTAAGTTTCTTTAATCATTTTATATTGCTTAGAACCTCCTTATTATTTAGTTCAGGTCCTAGGTCTTAGAACCTAGCTTCAGTCCATTCTATATAGTATCTTTCATTGTGCTAGATAACCCTCTTATCTTACTCTATAATATTGTCAACTAATACCTTTTCCTGTACTTTTTTATTTTGGTTTTGGAAAGCCTGGTAAGACATTGTTATACCATGAATTGCTGCTTTTAAGGGGTCTCATAGAGAGGTAATTGTTTTACCTTCTACAAGATTGTACTCATATTCTTCTATGCCCTTATAATTGTTTCCTATAGTTCTTTTTAACTAACAGATCACTACTCAATCTCCATGTTTTAGTTCTGTTTCTAGTATATCCTTTATTTTGATATCTGCTACTATTAGGGTGTGGTCTGATAAAATTATTGATTTATGAGTAATTTGCTCTATATCTTGTACTATTATTTTAGAGGCTAAGGTGTAATCTGTTCTAGAAAAGCCTTTATTTTTTTTTCAAAATGAGAATATTTCCTTTTAAAGGGATATATGTTTCTCCATGTATCCACAAGTTCATGCTAGTACTAATCATTATTTAATAACTTGATATGTAATTTATTAAAACAGGAGAATTAGAATATTTGTCAATTAAGGGATTAAGCAAAATGTTATAACCACCCATTAAAATAACTTAAATTAGATTGCAAAGTTACTATAGCCTTAGTTAGCTCAGCTAAAAGGTTTGCTATTCAGAGAAAGGAGCGTAAACAGACGTCGAAGTAATACAGTAGTTTGATTCAGTATTTTAATTTTAGCCATTATAATCTTCCCCTAAGTATCAGAATATTTATCCAAAAAAGTAAACCCTGGAATATTTCTAAAAATTAACATGACCCCAGCTTTTGTCTTTGTGCCTATTGAGAAAAAGCAATCTGCCATCAATCTCCTTTTTATTTTAATGACCTAATTTTCATCCAAATGATCTCCTGTATAGCAATACAGATAGCTTTTGATATATGTTTTTAAAGTTCATAATTCTTGCCCTTTTTATGGTTGTGTGAATGCCATTAACATTCATGATGGCACAACTAAACTCCACCTTTCCCAACATCTAACCAAAACATGACTTTTCTGTAAGAATGCAGCATATAGTAAATATATCCTCTTTTACCACTTCATAGATTTCTACCTAAACCACTGTGGCTTACTTTCCCTTTATCCCACAATTGAACATTACATTTTTTTAGTTCAATATAGATTTTACCAATTACTAGATTCATCATATTAACTTTTTATAACACCCCTTCCCCAATGCCCTTCCTGCCGAACAAAAAAAAGGAAAAAAAAATTGTATTAAGACATTCCAAAAATAGTGTTCCTAGAATTCCTGCAGCAAAAGAAGAAAATGAAAAGATGCCCTTAACAAGATCCTTCAAAAAGGCTTAGCAAAGGAAGAATATTCTACTCAAAATTAGGTGGCTTCTCTTTCAAATCTTTCCAGGCTTGTTCTGGAGTATCATAAATGTATCTAATGCCTTCCAAAACCATTTTGAGTCTTGCTGGATGAAAGAAAGTTGATTTTAAACCCAAAGACCAAAGCTTTTTTTTCAAATTTCATCAAACTTTTATCTCTCCTGCAGTAAGTCCTTTGGCAAATCATTGTGCATGCAACAGTAGCCCCATTCACCATTATTCTATGTTTTCTGTATACCACTTTCATCAGGAACTCATCTTCTGATTTAAACAATTTGGCAATGATGGGGCGAGGTGGATCATTCAAATCTATATTATGACTGTAAACTGTATGAATCCAGTCAAGTTCACAGGGCAGACTGGAGGGGTCCAAAGCTTTATGGATTGCTACTATTTTTTTCTTTCTGTGGCAGTTAAGTTTTCTTGCTTATCCCACTGTTCTGGTACTCCCAGGATTCGAATATTTTTATGTCGGGCCCTGGATTCAAAATTTGTCATTTTATTTGCCAGTTCCCTCTCTACAGCTTCCACTTTCTTCAACTGTTTCTTTAAAGGGGACACTTCTTCTTCCAAAGATACTATTCTTTGTTCTGCCTCCTTAAAATTTTTTAAGGGATTGATTTTCTTGTGTTTAATGTGGTATGCGATGTTTCAATTTTACATTGAGTCTTTTGGTTAGCTTGCATTACTCTAAGTTCCAGGTTAGATAGTTTTTCCATAATTAATGCAATGGGGGTTGGGCTTCCATTTCTTCATTGTTATCACTAAATTCTGAGTCCATTGTATCTCCTGTCTGTTCTGAAGAGTCTTGTTCAGTAGGGTCCCTTGAACTATGCTGAACCATTTTTCCACTGCAATGTATTATGGTGGGGTCATTTGTATTATTTCCTGGTCCCCTGTTGTTATTTTTCTTCCCCCTACTATTGCAATCCATAAGATTGTTACTACTGTTATTTGTGATTTCCTTTTTAGCAATAGTATAACAGTACCCTCAGCATTCTCCTTCCCCACATCTCCCTTGGATAATGGCAATACTTTTTTCATTATTTGTTAGCAAAAAAAATATGCCCTCTGCATTTTCAGTTTCTTTTGCAATAAACAGATTTACACCCTCACGTACCTCATAATGCTTTAATATTTTATTTTGGGTAGATTTGTCTTGCTGTGTAGAGGTGTTCTCTTTAGTTGTCAGTTCATATCATTCAGCTTCTTGTTCTACTATTACTGCAGGCTTGGCATTGGTCTTTACTTTTTTACCTGAGTGGACTACATAGAGGTTCTTACCATTTTGGTCTGGCAGTAGCTCTTCAACCACTGTCTCCACTCTTTGGAAATTGACTGTCGAAACTGTAGTTCTCTCATCAGGCAAATCATCACAACTGAGCTCCCGGTCCACATTGCCTCTCGTTCCAGTCTCCAAAGATTGCATCTGCTGCTGGGTAGTTTCTTCCCCCATCTTTCCTGTGTTACCACTGGCTTCTTCCTCTTTCTCCCCTACTTGACCATCCTCACACTCTTGAGCAGCATTCGAGCTCCTCTCAATGATTCCTGACATCTTCTGCAAAGCATCTTCGGCCAAGGTATTTTTTTCTCTTTTTTGTCAGAACCCATATTTTCTTTAGAAAGATTGTGGCAGTTACCTGTGTTTTCAATATATTAGTCCCAACTAGTTGTAGCATGTTAAATATCAATTTTCCCTATGGTCTTTTATTCTCATTGTCCAGTGAAGATGCCAGTTGCATTGGGCTATTTAAGGTTCCCAGCTCTTAGCACTTTCCATCCTGGTGGCCTCTCATTTGGCTTTTAAGTCTTATCTGGGTTCCAGTAGTTTAATAGATTTACCAAATGACTTGGGCCTCTGTTCTTTTAGGGCATTTTGTCCCTATTGGCGTTTTCAATTCAGCTTGGCTTTTATTTGAAAAGTTGTCTCCAGTGTATCACAGGAGCAGTTTTAAAAGTTTCAGTTTTACTTTATCTTAAAGAGACAATCAAATGCTTTAAACTTTGGCAAATAGACTGTCTTGTCGATGCATACCATGGAAGTGAGTTAAAGGAGCTTCCTAGCTCTCTAAACTCTGTTTTTGCACAGATCCACCCACCACCTCATTCCTTTTCTGTTAGGGCTTGTTTCGTGTTCTGATGTAATTTGCAGGGGGATAATTGAGTATTATAACTAGTGCAAAAGCCCAAACAGCTTTGGGATGCCTTAACTGTGGTTATGCAGATTTTTAGACTATTGTATAACATGATCATTTCGCTTCTGTGTCCAGGATGGGGTTGTAATTTGAGACTTAGCACTCACACTTTGTGCCTAGCTTTGTGCTACTCTCTATTGGGTATATTCAAATTTGCTTTGTCCACTCACAGTTTGCACTGCACCTGTTTGAATTTAGCACTCTTTCCTCCTAGTACTTCTTGATGTCAGGGATGGGAACTATGCAGGAAGCAAAGTCTCACTTTGGAATAGCCTACCTTTGGTTTTTAAGTGTTAGCAACATGAGTTTCTTCAGCATCATTATTGTTCATTTACTTATTTTCTTTATTTCAATGCTGTCCATTTTTTATAAAAAAAAATGGCTGTAAACTATTTGTTTTTAGATTGTGTGATACAGTGGAGTCCACTGGTAAGTGTACATTCCTGTTATGTGCACATTTTCACAGTTCACCCATTCATCTATTAACACGTAATTAGCACCTGCCAAGTGCACACACTGTTATCTGCTGGTGTGAAAATAATATATAAATAAGAATCCTGCCTATAATACCTATTTAACACAGTGAACTAAGAGTCATGTGATTCCTCTGACCTAGTGGCTGCACTACTCCATTGCTTCTAGCTACTGTGCCTTAATTTTGTTTGTTTCTTCTTCTGTAGCTGGAGTTGCTACCTAGAATACTACATTACTATGGTCCAGAAACTGCCCAGTCCAACTTTTATCTGGCGTTGTCTATTTTTGGCCAATAGGATGGACGCCAAGATGTGTCAGGCCCCATCTCACCACTTGTCACCTTTTACCCCAGACAAGAGCTCAAAGAAGGCCAAGGCCTAAGGCGCTTTCTATGGGCACTCCTTAACATCTACCCTACCTGCTCCTCCACTTACTGAGGAGAAGTTCCTCTCAGAGATTCAGCCTTTGAAAGATTTTATGCAGTCTCCAACTGAAGAACTTAAATCTTTGCATGTGGACCTAAATCCATGTCATGGCAGGTCAGAGATCATGAAGCTCGGCTACATCTCTTGAGGGCTGGAGAGACAGAATGGACCCCGAAGTAACCCTGCTCCATTAAAAACTGGGTAAGATGGAAAGCAAATTGGAAGACGTAGAAGGATGGATTGGAAGAAAGAACCTAGTGATATTCAGGTCATCTGACGACGCAGAGGCAACATCCCCGATTAAATTCTCACAGAAGATTCTGGAGTGCATTGCTGGTCCCTCCCTGAACAACTCATTCTACATAGTTGAAAGAGCTCATTGGTCTCTGCAGTCTGGACCTCCTCTTGGCTCCCTACCCAGACCATTCATCCTGAAGCTTCTCAATTTTCAAGGAAAATAACACATTTTACAAAAATCCAGGGAGCTCAAAGAAATTACCAGGGAGGAGCACCAGCTTAGAATCTCACAAGATTTGCCCATCATGACCCAGCAGAAGAGAGCCACATTCTACCCTATTGTTGTCAAGCTTCTGACAGCCACTGTTCAACTTAGAGTTTTATATCCTTCCAAGCTTCAGGCTTTCTGCAAAGATTCCTGCCATTCATATGAAACAATTGACCAAGCATGAGCTGATCAGAAACGGCTGTTGCCTGTCCTCTTCAATGGCACCTGATGGGACTGCTGTGTATTTTACTGCTCTTTTGAGAGATCATTCTTGTAAACTGGATCCTACTGTATGCATATATGATAGAGACTACTATAGATATTTGGCAGTGGTCTTTTTCTCAAGTACTGTAAAGAGCATGACTCCCCATTGTAGGCTATGGACCTGTGTGGATAAACTATAGTCCGCTTCTTGGAACTTGCGATATAGATGAGGTACCACTGTTTTTTTTTTGTTTTGTTTTTTTTTTTGCCTTTCAATCACTTTTCACCTCTTTCCATCTTGCCTGATTTAAAGATGATGGACCTACCCTCCAGGAGCGCCAAGTTTTACTTACTGTTGCACTGCACTGGATGTGGTTCGGAGTATTATTTTATTTCAATCTAGGTTTTAGGGCAGCTTTCTGAACCTGTCTTCTCCTTGACATTGGGGACTATGTGGTTGTGAAATGAGCTGCACAGCATGGAGGCTGGTTCTTTAATTTGCATCATTAAGTGGGCCAGGACTGTATGGACAACTTTCCCCACATACATCCTTTTTGTCTCTCCACTTTGTTGAAACAGTAGGAATGCTTTGATGACTGCTGATTCTCCCCTCCCGCTCCAGGAATGAGTATTCCTGACTTGGAATTTTTTATGGTTAGATATTTTAATAAAAGTATGAAAAGGGAAAAGTAGGACAGAAAAAAGAAAAAAAAAGGGGGGAGTTGGGTTTCCTGTCTGGGTGTTCTTCATTTAAAATGTACTTTTTCAACAGCGCTGTATATACTATGGTAGGTACTTAGTTTCAGCACCATATGTTACCAATCACTGGATGTCCTGTGATTTATTTTTAGTCTATAGCCTTGTATTATAGTTTTATTGTTCCTACTGTACCATGGTGGGGGCTAAGAGCCTTATTTTATTTTGGGACCTGAATTACTGTTAATTCCTCCTGGGGTGGAATAACGTATAACTCAAGTGGACAAATATTTATGGACACTCATTCTGTCTTTATAATCCTTTTACGGATCAGTCACCCTAATGGTTATCTTTAGGGTCCCTAAGTTCATAGGTTTCATAAGTGGTTCAGAGCAGAAAAGACTAGTAGTCCATATTGCTCACCATTTAGTATCCTGTTATTTTTGTATTAAGTATCCATCCAAGCTATGCTTAAATTCATCAGTAGTTTTACTGGCCACTGCCTCAATAGGGAGGCTATTCCAGATTTGTGGTACTCTAATAGAGAACCAGTATTTCCTTCTGTTGTTACAATATCTATTACATTTAATCTGCAAGGGGTGTGCTCTTGTATAGTGGCTCTATCCCCTAATATCTAGATTCAACATATCCCACAAGTCTGGGTTAGAAAAGGCTTTGTGCACAAAGCACATATCCCCTCTCAGCCTACGATACTCAAGACTAAACATACCCAAGTTCAGCAATCTTTCACCATATTCCAGGTGTTGTACCCCTCTGATTAATTTTGTCAGCCTTTTCTGTACCTTTGCCAGTGCTCTTATTTCATTTTTTCCCCCTGGTGCCCATAGTTGTGCACAGTATTCCATGTGTGGTCTGACCAGTGAAGTATAGAGTGGAATGAGAACATCATGGTGTCTACTCTTAATATGCTGCGTAATACAATTTAGGATTCCACTGCCCTTTTTGACTACTTGGTTGCAATGTATCTTGCAACCAAAGTCATTTGAAATTCTAACTCCCAGAACCCTTTAGTCAGTTACTCCTTTTAATAAGGAACCATTTAAAATATAGTTGTGTTTAGGACTCTTGTGGCCCAGGTGCATCACTGTGCACTTATCAGCATTAAATGTAACTTTATACATCATAGCCCAGTCCACCAGTACTTGCAGTGCTTCTTGTAGTATTTCTGCATCCTTCTTGTTATTTACTGGTTGGCCTAACCTTGAGTCGTTAGCAAATTTGGACATCCAAGTTTCTCCCTTAGTTTTCATATATGATATATAACATTAAACAGGCTGGCCCCAGGACAGAACCCTGTGGCACCCACTAGTGACACTAGACCAGTCCAAATAACTACCCCTTATGCAGACTCTTTGCTTCCTATCATTTAGCCAAGAGGCAATCCATTTGGTTATGTTTTCTGGCATATCATATTCAATTAAGGAGTCAATTAGCTGCCCATGTGGTACCTTGTCAAATGCCTTTGACAGATCTTGAAAAATAATATCCACAGAGCCCCCCTCATCCAATGGCTGACTAACCTTTCCATAAAATTGCAGGAGGTCTGTCTGGCAGGAACATCCCTTGACAAAGCCATGCTTGTTTTAGTCAGTATCCCCCCTTTCCTGCATATATTGTACTATAAAATATTTTATAATCCCCTCCATGATCTTCCCCAGAACAGAAGTTAGGTTTATTGTCCAATAGTTGCTTATCACATGTTTAGACCCCTTTTTATGATTGGGAATAACAGCAGTCAGTCTCCACACATATAACACCTCACCCTGGGCCAAGGAATTTTGGAATATAGTTGTAATAGGACCAGTTAATACATTAACCATCTCCCTGATAAGTCTTGGGTGCAACCTATCTGGTCCTTGAGCCTTTCTTGGATACAATTTTAGCAGTCTCTCCCTGACTAGGGGTTGGGGGATGGGAGCTCATGTTTGGTCATCATCGCTTTGATTGTCTGCTTGGCTTACCTAGTGTGGTGGACTTGACCCCTTGTTTCATACTCCCCCACCTCCCATGCTCTCTTCATTCCAATTTTATTTGAAGACTTAAGATGTTGGAATCCTTTAGGAACCTTTTTGCTCCTTTTTTATATACCCTTTTTTTAGATACTAGTAGTTAACTTGGTATACTGGTATTCTTAGGTAGTGCTGTTAGTTTCCTGACTGTGAGATTTTTCAAACTTTTTCAGGTGCTGTGGGTGGTGGGGGGGCAGGGGTTGAAGTTGCTGATGTTACTGAGGAAGAGGATGGCATGAGCCAAAAAGGGGGGCTCTCTTCCCTGTCATTATTCTGGTTCTGATTCTATTGATTGCTTTTTTTGTTTTGGGGGATGGCTCGGGGCAAGGTTGGGGTGTGGGTACTATGGGAAGTTTTGTTGCTTATGGGGTTTGGGGGTTGGATGGGATGACTACTAGTCAAGATAACTGAATTTTTGTTAATAATCCTATTGGGCAGCTTGGGGTCGGTGGGGCAGAGGGAGGATTGAGCGTCCCAATGGATGCTCTCCTCCCTCAGGGTTGGGAGACCAAGAACGCATCCGCGTTCTGCATCCCTTCCATAGCCAGTGGAAGCACTGGCATTAGGAAGGGATGGAGGTGGCTCAATTACCGGAGCCAGGGAGGGGATGCCTGAGGCGTGAGAGGCTGGCATGTATCAGCATGCCACCTCGGACGCACATCCCAAGCGCCGCATCTCAGGGGTGAGGGACCTAAGGGGAGAAAAAGCGGAACCCCTCCCGGCAGCCCTGGATGAAGTCCGCTCCAGTACCATCCAGGCCACCTACAAAAAGGACAGACTCCACTGTGCAAGGAGAAGAGGAGGAGGCACACTAGAGGCAGATACCAAGGTAGGTGGCTTGGGAAGACATGAGTGGATGGAAGGATTGGGCACCTAGGGTAGACAGGAGGATAAAGAAGAAAGTAAAAAAAAATAATAATCCTATTGGGGTCTTGGGAGGTGGGGATGGTTGTACTGATGTTAGGGTTCATTGTCATTTTTTGAATTTTCATGTTGGGGGTTTTGTTTCTTGTTATTTCTGTTCTTGTTCCAGCTTCATGGGTTGGCTGGGGTGTGTGGGGTTATCACCACTGGAGGTTTATAACCTGCTTAAGGCACTGATACTTTCAATACTTCATAAATTTTAGGCTGTTTTTACTATATGGTTCAAGACACCATGATGTTAGCCTTTAAATTCTGTTCTTGGAATGTAAAAGGTGCCCAATCTCCCACAAAAAAGAGTGAAGGTTTTACTGCATCTTCACAGACTCCAAGGTGGACATTGTCTTTTTGTAGGAAACTCACTTGCCGCCATCCCAGGTTCTTCTATTAAGGTGTTCTTATCTGGAAAGTACCCTTCCATGAGCTCCAGGAAATAGGGGACCCTCAGGGTAGGTTCCTCTTGTTGAAAGTTCTGCTTAGAAATTATTCTCAGAGCTATTTATGGCCCTACAGCTGACTATCCTACCTTTTTTACTGACTTTATGGTACACCTCGCTCCTTTGTCCTCTTTACCCATACTTCTGGTGGAGAGACTGGAATGTGGTGTACTGCAATGGTCTCACTAGGTCTGGACCCACTCACTCCTCCCTCTCACAAGGTTAATTGGCCCTCCATGATATGATGGATTCCCTGGGTCTTTTGGTTCCCTGGCGGTCCTGTCACCCGACCCATCAGGAATATTCCATTCATTGACTCCCCCATAACACATTCTCTAGGACTGATTACATTATGTTTGGGATTGAGCACCTTCCTGGAGTCTTGTCATGTTATTATCTCGCTAAAGTGATATCCAAATATCATCCTACTTTATTTCATCTGTGTCTTTCCCCCCTCACAAGACAAGGTATGAAGATTAAACAGTAAGCTGCTTAAAGCAGGTTCCTTGGTTCAGCATATTCATAGTTTTATTTCTTTTTTTTTGGAGGTCAACTCCCCTTCCATGATGAAGCTCAACTTCATATGGGGTGCCTTGAAAAGCTCACTTCAGGGCAAACTCATTTGTTTGGCTACTAAAAGGAAAAGAGTAGCTTCCCAGGTGACGTCTTCCCTTTTAGACCAGATTAGAGAGCTAGATAGGCACCGCTCTCCAGACTCCTCACCCTCTGACTGGGAATACTTGGAACATTTCAGGTCAAAATATCATTCTCTGTTGGGAGAGAAAATGGAGCACTTGAGTCTATGCTCTAAGATTAAATATTTTGACCAAGTTGAGAAAGTAGGGAAACTTCTAGCCTTGTGTCTGCATGAGCCCGGCCTCAGACAGAATAATTTCTTCCCTTTGCACTGCTTCAGGTCAACTCCTCACCTCACTTTGGGATATCACCACTCAATTTCAAGAATACTACCAGGCATTGTATAACCCACTCTCCTCTCCTTTTTGCTTGGACCAATTTAAGACTTTTTTGTGGGATATTCCTTTTTCTCATTTGGATAACCCTATATTGAGTTATTACATGCCCCCTTGAACTTATCAGAAATCCTGATGGCCATTGACACCCTGCCTCCAGGCAAATCCCCAGGCCCAGACGGCTATACTTCCAATTTTTATAAAGCTTTTAAACAGTTGCTCACCCCTGTGCTTTTAGATACCTTCAATTATATTTTCCAGAAGGGCCTCTCAGATTTTTCCTTCATGGAAGCCATCATTGTGGTGCATCCAAAACCTGGTTGGGATCCCCTGTCTGTATCAAACTGCCAGACAATATCTCTTATGAATCCTGATCTTAAAATTCTAGTGAAGGTATTGGCTGGTAGGTTGAACTAGGTCTGGAAACCTCTCATTAGTCAAGATCAGGTTGGTTTTGTGGCTGGCCTACTCTCCACAGATCACCTGTGAAAGCTATCTCACCTATTTCCTGTATCCATGGACTCTCGTGTTCCTTCTGTGTTGGCACCCAAGGGTGCAGAAAAGCTTTTGACAGGGTTTCTTGGGATTGCCTGTTTAACTTATTGCCTAAATTCCATATTCCCCTGAATTTTAGTCAGTGGGTGAAGGTCCCTTACTCCCTTCTTTTGGCCAGCATTTTGTGAAATAGTATCTTATTTACCCCTTTTACTTTACATCAGGGTACCAGGCAAGACTGTCCACTCTCACCTTTTCTCTTCAATTTGTTTCTTGAACCACTAATTAAGAAGTTTAAAGTGTCTCTTTATGTTTCTGGTATACCCATTGGACCTCATCAGTATAAATTTTCTGTTTATGTGGATGATATCCCTTTATACAGCACATCCCCACCTACATCCTTGCCTGCTGCCCTGGTTATTATTAAGGATTTTGGTTGCATATCTAATTATAAAATAAATCTGGCTAAAATGGAGGTGATGCCACTTAACAATGCCACATTGAGATCTGAGATAGAGCTCCTGGGTGTGGTCTGAGTTTGGGACAAACTGAAATACTTGGGCACATACCTTACTTTGTCGCCAATCAAGATGAAACAGTATAACTTAGATGCAGTGGTTTCCTGCCTTAAAATAGACTTGAAGTGCTGGTCCATCTCACCCATTTCAATATGGGGTCACTTAAATATTGTGAAAATTAATGTTTTACCCCCTCTATTATATCTGTTACAGATGTATAATTACTCCTTAGCAAAATCTTGGTTTACCCAAATCGATAGAATCATATTCAAATAGAATGATTTTGAAAGCAGCACAAGGGAAGTCACAGAGTTTGGAATTCTGATTTTGAAACATAGAAACATAGACTTTGATGGCAGATAAGGACCGCTAGGCCCATCTAGTCTGCCCATTTCCCTACCTACAGGATAGGCCGCAGATCCTAGTTAACCAACAGCCTATTTCTTCCTACCCCCCACAAGAATTGCCTTATGTCTGTCCCATGCATTCTTGAATTCCCAAACAGTTTTAGAGCCCACAACCTCCTCAGGAAGGCTGTTCCATGCATCCACTACCCTCTCTGTGAAATAATACTTCCTCACATTGCCCCTGAACCACCCTCCTTCTATCTTTAAATTGTGTCCCCTTGTTTTTGCAAGTCTCTTTTTCTGAAAGATGCTACCCTCTTGGACTTTGTTGATTCCACTGAGGTACTTAAAAGTTTCTATCATGTCCCCCCTCTCCCTTCTTTCCTCAAGGGTATATATATTAAGCTCCTTTAGACTATCCTCATACGGCTTCTCTTGCAGACCCTGCACCATTTTAGTTGCCCTCCTCTGGACTGCCTCTATCCTGTCTATGTCCTTGCAGAGATGGGGTCTCCAGAACTGGACACAGTACTCCAGATGGGGTCTCACCAACTGTCTGTACAGAGGGATAACAACTTCCTGGTTTCTGCTGATGATGCCTCTCCCAATACATCCCAGTATACCCTCAGCCTCCCTATTGCCTTCTCACATTGCTTGCTAACCTTAAGGTCATCTGATATGATTACCCCAGGTCCCTTTCCTTTTGTTGTTGTTACTACCTCCCCACCCATTGTGTATTCTTCCCTGGGTTCTTGTTTCCAGGTGCATTATTTTGCACTTATTTGCATTGAATCCTAGCTGCCATACTTCGACCATTCCTCCAACCTTGCCAAATCCTTTTCATCCTTCCCACGCCTCCTTGTGTATCAACCTTGTTGCAGATCTTTGTGTCATCTGCAAAAGGCATACTTTTCCTTCCAGTCCTCTGCAATGTCACTGATGAAGACATTAAAAGGACTGGACTCATCTGAACCCTGCGGTACCACTAGTACCCCCCTTTCTTGAGAGGGACTCCATTTACAATTACCTTCTGTGTCCTGTTGTCCAGCCAATGTTTTATTCCAGGCTACCACCCTGGGTCCCACTCCCAGGCTGGTTAATTTGACTATTAATCTTTGTGTGGACTGTGTCAAATGCCTTATAAAGTCTAGGTAGGCCATGTCCACAGCCCCTCCCTGGTCTACTACTTTGGTCACCCAGTCAAAGAAATCTATTAGATTCATCTGACATGACCTTCCTGCTGTGAGCCCATGCTGTCTTGGGTCCTGTGCTCCACTGGCCTCTAGGTACTCAACTATTCTTTCCTTCAGAAGTGACTCCATCACTTTCCCTACCACAGAGGTCAGACTGACAGGTCTGTAGTTTCCTGCCTCTGTCTTGGACCCACTTTTTTGAAGGGGAATCACATCCACCTTCCTCCAGTCCTCGGGTACCACACCATCCTCCCACGATTTATTAAAAGAGTAGCCAGTGGTTTCACTAGTTCCTCCCTTAATTCTTTTAGAATTCTGGGTGAATTCCATCAGACCCATTGCTTTGTCCACCTTCAGTTTTAGGAGTTCTTGCAGAACCCTTTCTTCATGAAGGACTGGATCGAATCTCCCTATCAAGAGTGCTTCTGTTAATTGGATTAGGCACTTCCCTCCTCTTTCATGAATACTGAGCAGAAATATTCGTTCAGTATTCCTGCTTTTTCACTGTCCCCTCTGCCCACCCACGCTCATTCTATTCAGCCTCACTATCCCTCCCTTTGTCTTTCTATGCTCGCTGATGTACCTATAAAAGGTTTTATCCCCTTCTTAGCTGAGTTGGCTATCTTTTCCTCAGTTTGGGCCTTTGCTATTCTGACTTCCCTCCCTGCTTCCTTCTGCCTTAACTGGCAGCTCTCTGTCCTGCTCCTTCTGTGTTTCCTTATACTTCTGGAATGTTATCTTTTTCTTCCTGACTTTCACAGCCACCTCTTTTGAGAACCATAGTGGCTTTTTCTTTTATTTTAATTTGTTTATTTGCTTCACACAAAGGCTTTTTGCATCTGTGATGGCAGTTTTAATAATTCCCCATTGTTGCTCCACACCTCCTTCTAGCCTGTTTGCTAGTGCTTTTCTGAGGCACTCTCCCATCTTGACAAAGTCAGCCCTCCTAAAGTCCAGAACCCTCACTTTTGTATGACTTGACTCTGTAGCTGAGTTTAACATGAACCACACTGTTTGATGGTCACTTGTCCCCAGATGGCAACCTCTTCTAGATCTGAGATCCTCTCACGCCCCATTTGAGAGTATGAGGTCTAAGATTGCTCCCTCCATGAGTGGGTTCTGAAACTAGCTGTCTAATGCCTGCCACCTGTAGAGCATCAAGAATGGCCCTGCTCTTGGATGTGGCTGCAGCAATGTGCTCCAGTTAACATCTGGCATATTCAGGTCTCCCATCAACAGTATCTCCTTTTCTGCCATTCTAAGAATGCTTTCTATCATATCCTTGTCCATTCCTTCCCCTGACATGGGGTCTGTGCACAACCCTGTGGGGATTGGTGCCTTTCCAGTCTCAAGGTGACCCACAGTGCCTCCTCTCCTCCCTGTTTACTCTTTTGTTCAGTTGCTTTTATCCCTTCCTTTACATAGAGAGCTACTCCTCCCCCTCTTCTCCCCTGCCTGTCTCTCCTATAGGTTATGTACCCTGGTATGTTAACATCCCAGTCATGGTTCTCTGTGTACCATGTTTTAGTGACTGTTACAATATCCATGCATCCCTCTTCCATTAAGGCCATCAGCTCAGGGAGCTTGTTGCCGAGACTACGGGCATTGGTACTCATTACCCTCCATTTCCTGATGGCCTTACTCCCTTTGCCCCATCCCTGTCCTTCTTGCCTTTGTCACTTTCTCCATTTACCCTGCCCTTCTCCCATCGACACCTCTATGTTGGTGTTTGCCGCACTTACCACCGTGATTATTTTGGGGCTAGGATTTTCCTGCTCCTCCAGTACCTCCCTTGGCTAGTTTAAAAGCTTGCCAATGAAGCATTTAAACCTATCACCTAGGATCCTGGTTCCCTCCGGACAGATGCAGCCCATCATGCCAGTATAGGCTTGCATCACTCCAGGTGGACCCCAGTCCCCAATGAAGCCAAATCCCTGAGCTCCACACCCAGTTTTTAAACCACTGATTGAACTCCATGGTGCAGAACACCCTAGCCTCTCCCATGCCATAGATGGGTAGCACCTCCAGAAGGTTACCGTGTGCTACTTGACTAAGGCCCTCCCTGATTCACAAACTATTCCTGCACTTCTTAATCCTTTCTAGCCAGGTCATTTGTTCCTAGGTGGACAATGACATCCAGCTCCCTCCCTGTGCAGCTGCTCTGGCAATCCTGAGGATTCGCCTCCTGTCCCTCCAAGCCATGGTGCAGTGTAGGCACCTTCCTCCTCTCCCTTCCTCCCCCAGTTCTACCTTCCTAACAATGGAGTCCCCCACCAGGAGTTGTTTCCTTCCCCTGCAGGGTCCCCTGCCACCCTCCTGTGGGTCTCCTTTGTGGAGGTTCCCAGCATCCTCCTTGGTCTCTACTGTGGGTACCTCCATAGAGGAACCACACTTTGCCACTTTGAAAGCAGCACAAGGGAAATCACAGAGTTTGGAACTGTCTGATTTTGCAAGCAGCACAAGGGAAATCACAGAGTTTGGAACTCAGTGCTTTGGCTTCTCAGAAAGAACTAGATGGGGGACATGATCATATCTACAGTACAGTAGCTTCTTGTTGTTTTACATTGTTTCTTGTGGATTCTACTTGGTAGAAGGTTATTTCTTTTCTTTCTTACTACTACTGAGCTGGCAGGGTATTGTTTGCGGCTGTTGGAATTTTGAAACCTGTTTTGGTAGCTATAAGTGGGCTCATTTGTTTGATTCACTGTGTGGCAGGCTGCATTTGTAGAGGCATATTTCTTCTGTTTTAAAACATAATTGTGTGATTTAACTGGGTCTGTTTCTTTGAATTGGAGACATACATCTTCTAATTCCAAGCCTATTTTGATGTGTTGTTGGTGAAGCTGTTTGAATTGGAGTCCTGTTTCTTTGGGTAGCAAACCTATTTTGGGGGCTTTGAGTAGAATTTTGATTCATTGTTGCTGGCTTCATTAGCTGCAAAGTTTGAGTGCAGAGTGGGGGAAGGGTGCTAATGGTCTGACCAGAGGCCTCAGCTACCTGATTGTTTCTGGAAGCCTTGGGCAGGTCCCACCCTTGGTCCATTATTTCCTTTATACCAGGGGTTCTGACACCACTTCCTCAAACAGGCAAAGGATATGCACCTGTCATAGCAAAAGCAGACATCCAGGAAAGGAACAGCAGCAAGCGAAGAGGTGACTGCTCTCTCAGTGGAAGGGAAGTTAGTGCAAATCTAGGAGCTTTCATTATTACTTCTTCACATTGATATTGCATTGGGGAAAGGAGGAGTAGGAGTTTGAAGAAGGTTGTGCAATGGCTACTAAAGTCTGTTTTTGAGTGTGGATAGGATGGATAGGAATATAAAAATGAGTTGCTCAATATATCTAAATGTGTGCAACAAAGGAGGTAAGGGAAATAAAGAAAATGTTTTGCACTGATAGAGGAGGGAGAGGGGAGACTTGGGGGAGTGTTTGGTATCCTGCATCTGGAAGGGTGGGGGGTCGCTGTTAGGCAACAACAGCAATGGGTAGAGTGGTAGGCTGCAGCAACTGCAGTGCACCAGTCTTTCTAAAATTGCCTGAAGTGTGGGAGGATGTTTAGTGTGCAAGCACATAGAAAAACTTAGAAAGGAGATTGAGGGTCTGCAGGAGGAACTAAGAAAGGCAAGGCAGATTGGGGGTGGGTTTAGCCCAATACTGCAGGGAGGAAGAAGAGGAGATGAGGGAGGGCAATTTAAGCCAACAGTGGTGAGGAGAGGGTCAGAAGAAGGGAAGCAGAGACAAAGGGCCCAGGCCAGGAAGAACAATTGCCGGGAAACCAGGTCAGGATACAAAGACAAATGGAAGGAGGAGATAGGGACTTGTGAGGGGAGGTGAAGAAGTGGCAAAAGTCATGGAGTGGAAAGGAGAGAACAGGTTACTATGAAGAGAGAGGGTGGGCATTTGTGAAGGGCCTTCAGAAAATAGTTGTGCACTGCTAGAGAGGAAGAAGGTGGAGGAGGGAAATGATGAAATTAGAGGAGTAATTGATAAATGCCTGGACCAAACTGGAGGGGGGTAAGTTCTGCTGGGAGAATTGCAACAGGGGTAAAAGGGGGAAATAATGTGCAGGAGGAAGAAGAGGAGCTTGAAATGAGAGAGGGAGATGAATGGAAGCAAGCAGGGAGTAAGAGGGGTGGAATCTTAGTGCTGGGTGACTCAATACTAAGACGAGTTAGGTGGGGTAGCAAGGGGGAGAGGCATAGTCGCATTTGGGTGGAGGCCATGCCAGGAATGATAGCAGAAAGGGTGGGACAGTCTGTTCTGAAATATGCTAGAAGGGGTAGGGACAAACCTCATTTAATTATACATCTTGGGACAAATGACCTGGCTGACAAGACAGTAGATACAGTCCAGAGGAGGTTTGAGGAACTAGCACAATTATGTGAGGGGTCAGGAAGATCAGTAACTTTTTCAGAGATACTTCTGGTGCCAAAGGCAAGCACAACAAGAAAGCTGAGAATAGAGGAATTTAACGGATGGTTAAGAACCTGGTGTTGTGCTAAAGGGTATGGGCTGTTGGGGGTGGGGAGGGACCTGTGAGGACAGTAGTCTCTATGCCAAGGACAGACTACACTTGAGTGAGGAGGAAAACAAAGTGTTGAAACAGAGGATGGAGGAGTACATAGAGGAAGCTGGGAATTTAAACTAGGAGTGGGGGGTGGCAGTTGGGGAAGAGATATGCAGAGGCCACAGGTTGGGAAACCATATGAGCTCACCCCCCCCATAACAGTGACAAAGGACAAATGGCAAGTACTATTGGTGGGTTTAACCTCAGTGGTAGGGAAAATGATGGAATCACTTCTGAAAGAAAGAATTGTTGAGTATCTAGAGGCCAGAGGGGCTCAGGATCCAAGGCAGTATGGATTCACAGCGGGAAGGTCATGCCAGACAAATCTGATAGATTTCTTTGACTGGGTGACCAAAGTAGTAGATCAGGGAGGGGCTGTGGACATGGCCTACCTAGACTTTAGCAAGGCATTAGACACAGTCCCACACAAAAGATTAATGTACAAGTTAGCCAGCCTGGGAGTGGGTCCCAAGATGACAGCCTGGGTAAAGAATTGGCTGGGAACAGGACACAGAGAGTAATAGTAAATGGAGTCCATTCTGAAGAAAGGGGTTACTAGTGGGGTACCGTAGGGTTCAGTATTAGGACCGTTCCTCTTCAATGTCTTTATGTTTACATTGCAGAGAGACTGAAGGAAAAGTATGTCTCTTTGCAGATGACACAAAAATCTGTAACAGAGTTGATGCACAAGGTGGGGTTGAAAGGATGAGAAGGGACTTGGCAAGGTTAGAGGAATGGTCAAATGTATGGCAGCTTAGATTCAGTGCTAAGAAGTGCAGGTAATGCACCTGGGAAAAACCCAGGGAAGAGTACACAATAGGGGGTGAGATACTAACAACAACAAAATGGAAAGGGACCTGGGGTAGTCATATCAGATGACCCAAGGTGGGAAGCAATGTAGAGGGCAGCAAGGAGGGCTGGGGGGATACTGGGATGCATAGGGAGAGGCATCACCAGTAGAAAACAGGAAGTTATTATCCCTCTGTACAGACAGTTGGTGAGACCCCATCTGGAGTACTGCATGCACTTCTGGAGACCCAATCTCTGCAAAGACCATAGACAGGATGGAAGCTGTCCAGAGGAGGGCACTAAATGGTGCAGGGTCTGCACCGAAGACATTGAAGGGAGACTTATGAGGAATATGTATAGCCTTGAGGAAAGGAGGGGGGACATGATAGAAACTAGCACCTCAAGGAATCAACAAAGTCCAAGAGGGTAGAATCTTTCAAAAAAGAGGTGCAAGAACAAGGGGCACAGTTTGAAGATAGAAGGGGGCAGCCAGAGGTAATTTAAGGAAGTATTTTTTCACAGAGAGGGTTGTGGATGTATGGAACAGCCTTCCGGAGGAGGGTGTGGAGTCAAAAACAGTGGTGAAATTCAAGCATGCATGGGACAGTCATAAGGCAATTCTAGAGGGTGGGGGTAGGAACAAGTAGGCTGCTGGTTAACTAGGATCTGCAGCTTATCCATTAGGTAGGGAAATGGGCAGACTGGGTGGGCCAAGCGATCCTTATCCACCATCAAAATCTATGTTTTTATGTTTCTATGATGCTAGGAAAGGAGGGCAGGATGGGGGGGAGGGTGGAAGGTGGTTACCCTTAATGCTAGGAGCCTTGGGAGGAAAACTGCAGAGTTACAGGTTCTCATGGCAGAGGGAGAGGTGGACATTGCAGCCATCACGGAAACATGGGCCACCCAACACATTGACTGGGACCTGTCTGTACCAGGGTACAGGTTATTTTGTAGGACAGGGTGATTGGGAAAGGGGTGGTGGCACTATATGTGAAGGAAGGACTGAAGTGTGTAAGGGAGGAAGGTGAGGAGGGTAGTAAGGAGTCACTTTGGATGCAAATCCAGGATTCCAAGAATAGGATTCTTAGAATGGGAGTGGTGTACAGGCCACCATCTCAGATGGAGGAGTTAGACAGGGAACTAGTGGGACAGATCAGGAGGACCTGCGAGAAGGGTAGTGTGGTGATTGTGGGGGACTTCAACATGCCAGAAGTGGACTGGAGCACCCCAACAACCAGGAACAGAAGGGAGCAGGTATTGCTGGGTGCCTTCCAGGACAGCTTCCTGCTGTAAATGGTCAGTGAACCAACCAGGTTATAAAATACCCTTGACCTTGTGCTGGCAAATGGGGACTTTGTGAGAGAACTTACAGTGGAGGAACCGCTGTCAGGGAGTGACCAACTCAGTATGGCTCACATTGGATATGGGCAAGGAAGGAGGGAATCTGCACAATAGTGCTGGACTTCAGGAGGGCCAACTTTGGGAGGATGGAGGAAGTGGTAAAAGGGTACCTGGCCAGAATTCAATTTAGTATGGACACTAACCAGAGGTGGGAGTTCATAAAGCTGGGGATAGTAGAGGCAACAAAAACCTGTTGCAAAGCCCAGAGCAAGAAGGCTAGGGCTAAGAAACCAATCTGGTTGAGCAAGGAGGTCATGGAAAAGGTAAGGAGGAAAAGAGCTGCATTTAGGAAGTACAAGAAAACAGAGAGGGGGAGGACAGGGAGGAGTACTTGACAGAATCGAAGGAGGTGACAAGGGCAGTAAGGAGAGCCAAAGCATCTACGGAACTCAGGCTGGCACAAAGCATTAAGAAGGGGGAGAAGGACTTCTTTAAGTACATCAGGGAGAAAAGGAGCTGTAAGGACCACATAGTAAGGATTAGGAAGGAGGGGTTGGGTGGAAGCAGGGCGTGATAAGGCTGAAGCACTAAATGAGTACTTCTGCTCAGTATTTACTAAAGAGAAGAGGGGAGTGACACCCAAGGTAGGAGAAATTGCAGAATCGGGGGAGAAGTGGTGACAGATGGGGAAATCATGGAAAGCAGAGTTAGAGAGGGTTTGAAGGCACTGAGGGTGGACAAGGTGCCAGGCCCAGATGGCATCCTCCCCAGGGTACTGAAGGAACTAGTAGAGGTCCTTGCAGGACCTTTGGCAGACCTATTTAATGCCTCACTACATTCAGGGTGTGTACCTCAGGACTGGAGGATGGCTCATGTGGTGCCCCTCCACAAGAGTGACCCCAAGGATGAACTGGGAAACTACAGACCAGTTAGCCTCACATCCATCGTGGGCAAGTTAATGGAGACTATCCTGAAGGAGAGGCTGGTGGCCCTCCTAGAGGCCAAAGGACTACAGGACAGCAGACAGCATGGCTTCATACGTGGCAGATCCTGCCAAACCAACCTAGTCGAGTTCTATGACTGGGTAACTAGGCAACTGGACAGGGTCCATGCAGTGGATGTCCTGTCTCATGACTTCAGTAAGGCATTCGACTCAGTGCCACATGGAAGGCTGGGAAGCAAGTTAGTAGGCACAGGGGTGAGTGCAAAGCTGGTGAGATGGGTAGGAAACTGGCTGCAGGGAAGGCAACAGAGGGTGGTGGTGGGTGGGGAGCTCTCATACCCAAGGGCAGTGATGAGCGGTGTTCCACAGGGCTCAGTGTTGGGACCAGTGTTGTTTGGGATATTCATTGCAGACATATCATGGGACATCAAGAGCAAGATCAGTCTGTTTGCTGATGATACCAAGGTAGGCGCGGTGGTGGATGACCTAGGGGATGGCAGGGGTTGCAGGATGTTCTGGCAAAGCTTGAAACCTGGTCAGACACCTGGCAACTGGGCTTTAATGCCAAAAAGTGCAAGGTGCTGCATTTTGGGATGAAGAACCCAAGGAGGAGTTACCAGCTAGGTGGAGTGCAGCTAGCCCAGACAGAGGAGGAGAAGGATCTGGGTGTGCTCATTACAGGGTCAATGAACAACTCTACACAATGTACGAAGGCAGCTGCAAAGGCCAACAAAATACTGGGTTGTATTGCAAGGTGTATATCTTTGAGGAGGGAGGAGGTGATTCTGCCACTGTATAGGTCATTAGTTAGACCACACCTGGAGTACTGCATGCAGTACTGGTGTCTGTATCTGACGAGGGACATTAAGTTACTGGAGGGGGTGCAGTGCAGAGTGACAAAGATGATCAAGGGGCTGGGGTACTTATCATACAAGAGGAGGTTGAAGGAGTTGAACATGTACTCACTGGAGGAAAGGAGAGACAGGGATGACATGATTGAAACCTTTAAATACATGAAAGGAATACACAAGACGGGTACAGAGGGGCTGTTCAAAGTAAGGGAGGGAAGGGCCACCGGGGGCCATGATATGAGACTGGAGCGAGGAAGGTTCAGGAGGGAGATGAGGAGACATTTTTTTACAGAGAGGGTGGTGGCTGGGTGGAATGCATTTCCTGCTGAAGTGGTATGCAGTAGAACAGTGGACTGCTTCAAACGAGGATGGGACAGGACAAGGGGGAGGGTTAATGAAGGGGAAGGGTGGAAGGGAGGGGCAGCTGCAGAATAAGGGGTTCTAACTGCACATTTGAGCAGACTTGATAGACCTCTAGGCCTTTATCTGCTGGAAAATTACGTATGTTTGTATATCTGCTTTTTTATGGTTTGGTAAGACCCCATGGAGAGCCCTTTCTAAACTTATGCATACTAGAGAGTGGGGAGGCCTGCAGGTGCCCAATCCATACTTCTATTATTTGTCCATCAGTTGCGCTAGGTTTTTTTCAATGGCTCAGGTCCTCAACAAAGGATACTTCCCAAACCAATATTCCACTGTGGTTTGAAACAGAGTAGTATCACTGCACCCAGCTTGGCTTACATATCCATGCCTACTTTATATTTCCCCCAAGAAGATTCCCAGACTATTACATGGTACTCCCATAGCAGAGTAAATATGGGTTAATATGCAATTTTATGCCTTATTACATGCTCAGCCCCTAAGGGATATTTCTCAACCTATTGTTGGGAATCCCAATCTTAGGATTGGGCGAATACCACTCACCAAATCCTTTTGGCCTTTTGCCACTGTAAATGCAGTTGAGGTGGTTAAAGATTGTAAGCTGATCACTTTTCAAGAGGCACATATCAAATTCCACCTGCCCACATCTGCATGCTTCAAATATTTCCAACTCATGCACATGCATATGTATCACTTTGGTATGAACCGTTGGGATAACCCATATGCAAGACAAGCCCTTTCTATGGTCCTGTCTGCCCCTTCTTCTCCTCATGTCATTTCATACTATTATGGTCAGTTATGTCACTTCACTGCCAACTCAGATGGACAGCTGTGTTACTACTGGGACCAGTCCTTACCACTCACTGTCTCCCCCCATAATTGGCCGTGAATTTGTAAAAGGCTGTATAAATACATAAAATGGGATAGATATCATCTTCTCCAATTTCAGGTTTTGCATAACCTATATTACACTCCCTATAGGTTATGTAGAAAGAGTAGGTTTTCCTCTAATATCTACTCCAGATGTAAAAAGGAAGCCTGTACACTGACTTATGTCCTATGGTTTTGTGAAAAGTTACCCCTTTCCGGGCAGCGACCCAGTCCCGATTGGACCCCATGCTGGGGTTGTCTGAAGCCTTCCTCCCTGAGGTGTGTTTACTGGGTGATTATGGAGATGCCCTGATTGGTAACCAAAGGCCAGGCAAGGCTCTCATCTTGGTTGGTGCAAAAAAGTGATACTGCGACACTGGCTTGATCAAAGTATCCCATCTGTAATGGAATGGTTTCTGGAGATTCTCTTTGCATTATAGACTGAACAGACCATAGCCAGCCTGTTAGGTCATTTTGCCTCATATTGGAAGGTTTGGGAACCTTTGTATGCCCTGCTAATGATGTAATACATCTGGTCTCAACTGGTAAAAACCACTTTGCTTTTGCAGTGCCTTATATTCCACTATTGAGCATCTTCTATCAATAGCTTGGTTTCCAGAGTTTCTTGATTTATGCTGCTGGATATTATACTCCGTAGTATCCTCCAGTGGTGGGGGAAGAGTGGGGTGGATGGGGAGGGAGGGGTTTTGTCAGGTTTTGTGGTTGTTTGTTTATTGTTATAAAATATTGTTCCCTTCTATTTATTGTACCGTTACTTTAAGAATCAATAAAACAAACTCAATTGAAAAAAAAACACAGTGAACTAAAGTGGAGAAATAAATACACTAATACAATTATGTTTAATCAAATTAAAATATTTTATTTGATATTATATTTGCTCTTATGCTTTTATAAGTACAGAAATAAAGAAAATAAAAACAGAACTCAGACTTAGTCTTTCCTATTAAAACTGTAGGTCTGGATAACTGCACAGCCTGCTTAAATGATGAACTGTTCTGTACAAAAGGGATGTGCATTTAATATAGCTGCACTGTAGTATTCTGTGACATAGTTGGTAGCCCTCTTGCCTATGAGACAGGAATATTAAACATTCATCAGTTCAAGTTCTGCACCAGGCATTTGGAAAAATACACAACACTGGACAGTGCAAGACTGCACCAGAGAAGTGGTGTTCTGCTGGAGGTGTCATGGTTTGAGTGAGAGGTTGAACCAAGCTAATTTCTGCCTATCTCTGGTGGATAGTTAGGGTGAAGTAACAGAGCACATAGCACTTTTCTAAACAGAAGTGGAGTTATTTTCAGTCTCCTTTAAATATTCCCTCTCTCAATAGCACATTCTGTAGTTGCCATCAACATTGCTGCATGTGTGGTATTAGTACACTTTGACTGCAACATGTGCACTATATACAGTCCCTGCATTGTCAGTATCTAACTAATTTCTCAGTAAAGAACTTTGGGTTACAATCTGTACAAAATGTGCTGTGTAAATTCAATTGCTATTATGTTTTACAGTCCCTGCATTGCCAGGTTCTAGCACATTTCTTTGTACAGCATTCAGGGACATAGCATCTGCAAGTGATGCAACATACAGTGAAATTAAATTGTATTCATGATATAGTCCCTGCACTGACAATATCTAACTCATTGCTCTGTAAAGCACTGAGGGATATAGTGTTTGAAAGGTGCTGATGAAAACTAAATTCTACAAACAACAGTGCACCCACCTCTTTAGCCCATCACCTTACACTCCTTGAATAATACTTTAGCATCTTCGTGGAACTTTATTCTCTGGAAAAATTCAATTTTGTTGCAGTATGAAACCTTGCTAGGTGGTGGGGAAACAGAAGGCTTTCTTTTGCCACTTACATGGTCTTGCTCTAGCATGTTTTTTGGTTTGTCCTGTTTCTGTGCTCTGCTTTGTATGGACTGTATTTTTATTCATCAAATACATTATTGGACTGCAGGTATTGGAGTCATTGAATTTTGTGAGTGAATAAAGTTCCAAGAAGAAGCCAAAGTATTATTCAAGGAGTGTTAAGTGATGGACTAAAGAGGTGGGTGCACTATCTTGTTGTTTGATTTGTTTAGATTGATATAAAGAGCACCACCTTGCTGATAAGCACATGATAGTGGACAGCCTATTTTGTATCTATTTTCTTAAAACTAAATTCTGTTGTATGCTATAGTCCCGGCACTTGCAGTGTCAAATGGATTGCTTTGCAAATAACTTAGAGATGCTAAATAAAATGAAATTGTATTGTACAGTATGCTCTATTCTCTGCCCTACCACCATCTAACATACTGATTTTAAAGCAATTCGGTAAATAATTTATATGTAAAAGGTGTTATACAAAACTAACTTCTTTTACATGCTGTAGTATTTAAAGTATCAGTAGCTAACTCAATTCAAGGCTAAGTTGGAGAAACACATTCTGGGTATCTAACGTTATTTCTCACAAGGTGTTGGGAGGTAGACACAATGGATCTTGTGCCTCCTTCTGCCTTACTAAACCAAATAAACTGAGTAACTCCTGCTTTGTATAAACATTACTGTGTCTGACTATACCTCTACCTCAGTTTCATAACTGATCAGATGCTGCTACTATTGTTGCTACTGCTTGGGTCTCCCTGGAAAATCTCATTTTAACCTAGGTGACACAAAGGAGTGGAACTATCATGGCTTGCAAACATCTAATAAATAAATAACTTGCTTAAGGATACAGTTTGTATGAATGGTGCTACATAAAACTAAGTTATATTGTACTCTATTGTTCCTGCACTGTCAGTATCTAACCAGTTCTTTGAGAGATGCTTTGAGATATAGTTTGAATGAAGGGTACTATATAACTCCAAATGTTATTTTACTCTGCTAAAATAGAATTACAACTAATTACTACTGCTCTGCTATGAATTACTCCATGTAAAGTGAAATGGTACTGAACACAATGTGAACATGCAAATTGCTCAAAATTCCAGTAACATTCAACTTGAGAAAGGTCTTCGGTCATAGAAAAATATCATTTTACTGTCAGAAAAGCACCTGTGCTCCATGAAATCCGTTTGTTCCCTACAATAGTCTTTTCAGTCTAGCACCGGTATGGCCTGGGCAGAGCACTCTGATGATACCTCTGTCATGCACAATACATGAAACCCTTTGGCCCTCCCATTTGCTTTCAACACTGAGCCAATTTCTTTAAAATCCTATCCCCAAGGATTTTAGCATGACACAAACTCCAGCATGCTATGTATGTCCATGCAACTTGCACTTAACATAGATAGTTGCCTGTAATTAATGAATTCCCAGTTTGCTGCTTTAAGTGGAAGTGTAGTTTTCTACCTACATATATAAAAAAATACATTTGCCTGTTTCGATTATAAAGCATTTTCTACCCATGAACACAGATCCTAAAGTGGCTCTATAAAGTAGGATTCAATAGTTAGTGGAGTTACAGTACCAGCAACAAAGAAAACAGGTAATGTAATTTTTAAGTATATCTTAATTTTAAGTAACGAAATAAAACATTTAAATAAACAATATACAGTATACTGCATTTTCATTTGTATTACAAAGATCAGTATGGAGTTTTACTAAGAAACATTACTGCATTGGTCAATCATATGATTATTAGATAAAACTGCAGATGTTAGTCATTGTGCCACCTATAAAGACTATAATAATGACTGCTGTGCAAAAAACACTGCTGACCCACTTATCAACAGTTAACACATCCACACTGTCTAACATTATTTCAAGTGCTATAATGAAAAATCGAAACTAAGAGTATCCAGAGCTGAGGTCACCAATTGCAGTATGTTTCCAAAATGGATTAAGGGAAGATTTTAGCACCAAGGCAGCAATAGTACAATGGTGCATCGAAGTTCTGTGGGCATGGTTTTTTGCACAGAGGAGGAAATATCATTTCCTACCAACTATAGTTCATGGTTATTTTGTAATACAGTTCTTTAAATGCTGAGGTCCATAAGGAAAGTAAATAGTTTACTACACATAGTCAGAGCAGACTCTGATGTAGTTGGGCATACAGACAGATCAGTAATGTAATTGATATTTGACTGGGTGGGGACAGGAAAGAGACAGAGGGAGAACAGATTGAGAGAAAAAGACTTAAAGCTAATTGCATGCTCTTTCCTGATATGAACATGAACAACCTAGTTTCAGAAATGCATTTTAGGAATACTTGATTGAAATGTAGACCTCTTGTGTGAATTCAGTACTGCATCTTAAATACCAAAATACCTTGGTGGTGTCATTGTATAATGTAGAGATCCCTGGTGATCCAGTAGATATTGGTTTGAGTCCCACAGCCACCACTTGAATAGTGGGTAACTCTAAACAAGTCACTTACCCCTCAACCCAAATCAATGCCCAGCAACTCAAGTATGCCGCCAAACTCGGTTTGCCAGTGTGGCAGCAGGTGAGACACCAGCACCTCAGCATTTAGTGCAGGTGGACCAGATGTACTATTAATTATTTTATCTCTTCAACTCAACCAACACTGTGGGGTTCATCTGGAAACAAGCTGTTATCAGCTGACCATGTCTGTTCTGGTAACTCTCTTAAAATAAACACAATTTTTTCATATTATTAACAATATCTGTCTGCTTATATTAAGTAGCATCTATATCTGTCTCTCCATATTAAATATTGCCTATATCTGTCCATACATACTAAATGTCAACAATATCTGTCTGTCCAAATTCAAATATTGTCAACATCTGTATGCTCATATTAAGTATCACCAATATCTGTCTGTGTGGTTGAATGCATCAAACATGTAACTACAGTGAATTTATCATGTTACATGTAATTAATGATTAGTAACATTGACACAGACATTTAAAGTGTAATGCTGTCTGTCCATGTTAAATATAGTCAAAATCTGCCTGTCCATATTAAGTACCAGACTATACCCCCTTATATTAACAGTGATTGTAAGCTTGGATGTGTGAGAACCATGAAATATTCTGAGGCTCTGAAAGCTTCTGATAAGCTATAAATAGTTAATACTTACATGAGCTGTATCAGAATTATCACACAATTTTAATTATTTGTTGCCTTAAAGAAC
Source organism: Neoceratodus forsteri (assembly GCA_016271365.2). Lineage (NCBI taxonomy): Eukaryota > Metazoa > Chordata > Ceratodontiformes > Ceratodontidae > Neoceratodus > Neoceratodus forsteri. The sequence continues at coordinate 1,098,427,355 of CM028130.1, forward strand.
ATAAACTGATTTTTAACTGACTTTCCAATTATTAACTATTATCAGTGAAAGGTAATAATTGTAAAAGCAACTTAGAAATGTACTAAATACACTGGGTGTTATATATAGTACATTAGTAACCCTTATGTGACACCTCTGTGAAGATAACCACTTAATATAGTCCAGGGACAACATTTTTAAAGTGCCTTGTGTTGTCCAGGGACTGAATCCCATGCGTAACCTGTTGGTTTGGAAGAATACTCCCACCAGAAAAAAATGCTATGTTTGGTATTTTCTGCACAAAGATGGCATTTTCTTCTTTGGTTCTGTACACGTTTGCAAAAAATGCTATGCCCGGTAATAAAGTAGACACATTTTTGTACATCTGTGCAGAAAATCCCTTGGAAGCTGCAATAACATGTAGACAATATCAGAAAAAGGCAACCATTGTGAAAATTGTACTAATGCAGAAATAAATGCAGTTCTACAGTGGTTCCAAACCAACCTGTGTCCAATTTTGTTGCAGCATGTATACAAAGTATTTATTTTTGTAAATCTTGTCCCTGGCTCACAGGGTCATTTCTCCACTCATCAGCTTTCTTTGTAGCATTTTCCATCAACAGCCCCAGCCTTCCCACCACCCACTGCCTTCTTTCAGGATAAAGTCCTGCTGATTAGTATATTGTGCCCTAAAACTGATATTTTGAACATTATTAGATACTGGAAGACAATTCCAATAAGGTTCTTTTACAGAATTACCCCAGTTCTTGAAGATTCTGACTTACTCCAACTGATTCTTACATCCATCACTGCAAGTCCATTTCTGTGAATATCTTTCAGTTTGTCTATGAATCTGCATCTGTCTAGATCCATCTGTCTATAGGTCCACCACCTAGTGATCTGGTCTTTAGATTTGGGAGTCATTACAACATTTCACCTTTGCTTAAATTAGCAAAATACATACAAATATTCCAGGGTCTTCCACAATTTGAAAAGATGGAAAATTAAATGTCATCTTTAAAATCATGTGTTTTGGAAGTACAGTACTTTACAGTTAGGAAAATAGAGGAGAACATATGGGTAACAGTGTGTAACAAGAGTGCTCCACATTTCTTAGGTGTCTGGTATTACATAAACCACATGACTGAAGTTTGAGTGAGTTATTCTGTTATCAAACACTGAAGGTGTATAAACAAATCAGTTTTTCCTAATATATATATATATATATATATATATATATATATATATATATATATATATATATATATACATGAGAGAGATGCATATTAAAACTGGGTGAGAAAAATCAGTACAAAGCTGCCACCTGATTGAATGGAACATGCAGCTGTGCATTATCTCACAATGACCATGCACCTGCATTTCTTTTGTATTTTTCACCACATCCAAAACAGTTTTGGCCATTTTTTAAGACAGATGATCCACTACAGGGTTTGTGGGTGTATTCTAATATATGCACACCTTGGGTAGTTGAATGTACTTGGCTTGCAGCCTTGTACCCTACAACGGACACCAAGGCATGTGTATATCAGAGCACAACTGCATATCCTATAGTGGATCATCAGATAGATAGATAGATAGATATACTGGGTGGGATATTCAAAGCAGTTGCGCATGGTGCAACTGAGATGTCCAAGTGCAAAAATGCACCAAAGAGTGATATTCAGCAGGAGCCAATGCACTGCGCAAGTCACAGTGTGCCAATGCACAACCCAAATGAATGCATGTACAGGTGCAGGAGGCATAGCCATGACTATGCGGCACAGTGTGATATTCAATAGCAAACAAATGGCACAAGCATGGAGCAACAGGGACATGCATGGAGCAAACTGGAGCCCATAAAAAGAGGGAGAAAGCAAGGGACAGAGGCTTGCGCAACAGGGGAGCAATAGAGAAGGAGAGCAAGTGGGCAGGCAGGACAGCAGGAGGGGTGCATGACAAAGATAGAGGTAGGCAGGAAGTGCAACAGAGTGTGGGACTGGGTATGTGACACTGATTGTGTGTGTGTGTGTGTGTGTGACAGGTGCAGGGGCAACAACAGCAGTGTGAGCCTGCGATACCAGGCATAGTAGTGGCAGAGAAAGTGCCTGGATGGGTGGGAGGCAGAGGCTACAGCCAACAGGTTACCAGCTGGGAACCCCGAACACAGGTGTGTGCCCAGCACAGGGGCACATGCAGCAGCACACAGCCGGGGGGGGTGCCTGGGAGACAGCAGGCCGGGGGGGCAGGATAGCCAGCCCATGGCTAGTGCCATCTTCCAGATGGAGGCAGTAATGAGGGGTGTGAGGAGGCAGGAGGCAGAGCGGCACGGCAGTGGAAGGGCCTATCAGTGGTATGCCCGGAACAGGCGGTACTATGTCCGCACCAACTTTGAACAGTACAGTAACAGAAATTGTGGGCTGGTACCACCTGAACCGGGCAATTCTGAGGCAACTCTGTGAACTGTGCAATGATGAGATGCAGGCACCCACAAGATGGAGCCACACTCTGTTGGTGGAGACCGAGGTCATAGTTGTCATGTGTCTGCTCACCACGGGTACCTTCCAGAGACCAACAGGGGACACAGTAGGCATAACCCAGGTTGCTGCATCACGGCTCCTTATACAATTCCTCAATGCACTGCTGCCACATGCTGTGGAATACATCCATTTCCCCAGCACACAGGCAGAGCATACAGCAAACATGCAGGTGTTCCACAGGGTGGCACATATGCCTGGTGTGCTAGGGGCCATCAACTGCACCCACGTAGGCATCTGCACACCATCTGGCCTGGATGCCTCTGATGCACCATCGATATGATGATTAGCTAATCTGCATATGCTGGCTGAATATTGCAGAATTGCACATGGCCCACTGGTGTTGCACATGCACAAGTCATGGCACAACAGTATGACGTGCGCAGTAGGCCCAGCAGTGTGCATGTGCGCAGTGCTGTCACATACATCAGTGGCACATTCTTCACACACTGAGCCATATGCGGTACAGCCTGCTGCCACTACTGGGCATGTGGCACTCATGCACTTTATGTCCTATGTTGCCCATGCATGATTGGCCCATGGACCATGGGGCCCACATGCCCCTATTATGCCCCATGCATGCCATTCCTAATAGAGCTGTTGCACATGGTGCACGTGCTGGTCCTTGACCCCACAATTACCCTTTGACCCTCTGGGTGACCTGCAGCACATGCCAGTGCTGCACCAGCTGTGTTGTGCAGCACCGTGGATGCGTGATTGGAGATGGCGATGCATAACCTAGCTAGTCGCACACCCACAGCACGTGTGACTAGTGTACTACTGGGTGCCATTTTGGTTGTGCAACTACAGAAATGACCATGCCATGCCACAGCAGTGCAAGGGCACCCAACTGGTCACAGGTGGAGCTGGTGAACCTTGTAGCCCTTGTGGAGCCATATGCAGGCAGTATGTTTGGCCAGGTGCACCTGGATTGGCCACGAATGGAGGTGTGGCAGGAGGTGGCTGAGGGGCTAGAGGAGGCCACAGGGGCACAGCACTACAGTGAGCCATGCTGCCACTGCTAAGGGGACCCTAACAGGCTACAGGCACTACTGGCAAGTGTCTGGAGGGGCATTGTGCAATGTCCAGGTAAGTGCACTATGCCCATGTCTGTGCCATTCCAGTGTTCTGTGGGGGCCATCAGGGTGTCACACCATGCTGCAGAGGGGGCTGTGGCTATGCATTCTGTTGACCATGGCATGCTGTGCCACTGCACTGCCACTGCGCAGGGCCAGTGGACATGCTGTGCTGGAGGGACATGTGGTGCTGCCAGGTACTGATGTGTCATTCTCCATGTCTCCCTACTAGGACCTGAGGATAGAAGAAGAGCATGGCTGGCTGGTGCTGTGGGTGGGCCAGGGCAGGCTACTGCAGGGACATGGGGGCAGGATGCAGGCCACATGGGTGGTGCCACCTGACAGGCACAGGGTGCGCTACAGCAAGCAGGTAGGCACTGTTCCAAGGTATGATGTTGTGCAGGGTGGGGGTGGGCCACAGCCCCCTGTGCACATGGCCATTCCAGCTGTGCACCACCGGCAGTGTCCATTGCACCATGCCATGGCTATTGCACATGTGTGTAGCTGCTGCGGGTGGGCTGTGGGTACACCCAGATTCCAGCTGTGCCATTGCCATGTTGCCACTTCGCCCTGGTGTGCAGTGCTCTGCATGGCTGTGGATAGTCAGGTTGGTGGCTCGTGTGGGTGCATTAGCTGCAGGAGGCTGTGTGCCATCTCAGGGGCACATGACACCACTGTCCACTGCACCCAGTGGGTGGGCTATGGTCATATGGCCATGCACTCATACCATGTCCCCTTCTTTGTCCTAGGTATCCATCACCCTGATGTCAACACCAGGCTCCTGAGGTGGATCCTTTGTGTCACCACTGCCAAACTCCAGTTGGCATGGCTGATACAGCGGGCACTGTGCAGGCCACAGCAAAGATGTCCACATCAGGCACCAGTGGAGCATAGACACCCAAAGGGCCTGTTGGCCTGCAACTGTTTCCCTCTTTCCTGTCCCCTCCCTTTCTGTCCCTTGTACCCTTGTCTAGCCATGTCTCCTGTCCCCTTGCCTCCCTTCCCCGGCCTCCCAGTTTGTTTGTGACCTCCCCATTCCTTGCTCCCTGTACCCGTTAATTGTTGTTCTGTAAATAGCTGTTTCTTGACTGGTTTTAATACACATTTCTATGATTAGCCATCTGTGTCTATGTCTGCTTTGCAGCTGGCATGTGGAGCCATACTGCAGTGGTGTGCATGGTGGCCGAGTGGTATGTTTGTGGTTGACTTGGGATTGTGCCTGGTGGTCTCTTCCCAGTGGCTGGTGGCTGTGCCCTGGGGTGGTCTTGTGCTCTCTGTTCATGTTGTGTGATAGGCGCATTGTGTGCTGTTGGCATGTGTGTTGCCAGCTGTGGTCCAGGTGGTGTGTCCCATGCCTTACTGTGGGGTGATGCCGGTGGCTGTTTGCCAGTGGACATTGGTGACACCCTGCCTCAATGCACCACTGTTGTGTGCATGGTCAGAGGCCTGCTGCCATGTGCCTGCCATGCCTCCCTCCTGGCATCCTCTGCACCCTGGTGGTGATCTATCCCACCCTGGTGGCATGCTCCTTGTAGTGCCTATTGTCCTGTGTCCTAGCACATGCACCTCTGCCCCTTGCACAGCCCTGGTTGCATTATGGCACATGTTGGTTTGCTCCCTGGTGCAGCCCTGGTTGCACTGTGGTGCATCCCTGTGATACTGATCCATGTTGCGCTGTGCTTGCCATCATGTGCAACTTTTTAATATCACATTCGATGCGCCATGGCGCAGTGTACTTGTGCCACGCCGCTACTGCACCTACCTCTGCTGAATTTCTGAATATCCCACCCACTGTGTATTTATAATTACAGGTTGGTGCAACAACAATTGACAGATGGTAGCAGAGCATTAGAAAGCTAAACTTAATTTTGTCAGCAGCTGTAGTAGTTCATATTTGGTGTTATGTACAAGAGTATGTCAATAGTCTATTACACATATTCTTGTGTAATGCAATGAGAGCAACTGAGAATTTCAGGTGCTGATTTTAGGTTTGTAATCAACCTCAGTTAGTGCTTATAGTCTGATATTGCATAACTTCTCTGTAGTCATGGACTAAACATGCTCTAATTTCAGAGCTGGACAATTTGCCCCTCCCCAAATAAGAAATGATGTAATCCTTTTTATGCAATGTCCATTTTCATGCAATGTCACTTCCCTTTTCCTCTGGTTTTACTCTATATTAGCTGATAATGCATTGTTAATGGTGTACTTTCTGATCTTTGACTGTTTTTCTATAATGTACCCCTCCCCCCGGGTCGCACCTGGAAGCAAGCAATGATTCAATGCACCTTCCTGGTCACCAAATAAAAAAAAAATAAATAAAAAAATAGTTTCAAGCTCTTGTTGTGACATGAAAGCAGAATTTTCGATCAAGTGCTCTACTGCCTTTTTGCATATTTATCTAGCTGAAAGACATACAACTCTCCTGCCCATATGTCAGTTTATCTGACCATTCATCTGTCCACATGTGTGCTCATTATGATGGGTCCTGAAAAAATACATAGAAACAGAATTTGTCAGCAGATAAGGACCACTTGAACCATCTGATCTGCCAATTTTTCCTTACCTACTCTGTCCCCATAGACCCTACCTGATCTCCAGTTCTTTTTCCTTCCCCATTCCTTTCCACTAAGATTCCATTATCCCTGGAGTATTCAATGCATTTTTGAACCACACCACTGAATTCGCCCCCAGCACATTGGCTTGTAAGCTGTTCCAGAAATCCACCACTCTTTCTTTAAAGAAGTACTTACTCACATCTCTCCTGAATCTACCGGCCCCGACTTCATAGCATGACCCCTTCTTTATGTGCAACTTTTTTCCTAAACAATAGCTTTCTTCCGTGGCTTATTTACTGCCTTGAGGTAGTTAAATATCTCTATCATATCGCCCCTCTCCCTCCTTTCTTCCAGGGTGTAGACATAAAATTCATTTAGTCTTTCTTTGTAGGGCTTTTGATGCAGACCCTGCACCATTTTAGTTGCCCTCATCTTGACCACCTTGACTCTGTCTATGTCCTTCCAGAGGTGTGACCTCCAGAACTGTATGCAGTATTCCAACAGTGGTTTAACCATTAACCTATACAGAGGTAGCAGCACCCCATCCTTCTGCTGGTGATACCTCTCTCTACACATCCAGCATCTCACTAGCCCTCCCAACTGCTTTGTTACACTGCCCGGCCACCTTCAGATCATCAGAAATTATTATTATCCACATGTCTGTCTCTTGCTTGCTGGTCATCGATAACATTCCCTTATTTTGTACTCTGCCACTGGGATTCTGTGCCCCAAGTGCAGTATTTTGCTTTTTTTATTTTGAAATTCAGCTGCCATACTCTTGACAATTCAAGTTTTTCACTTTGGTGCCATCTGCAAAGAGACAGACCTTCCACTCCAGCTCATCTACCTATAAAGATATTCAAGAGGACTGGTCTCATCACTGATCCCTGAGACACCCCACTGGTCATTCTCCCCTTCTCAGAGTGAACTCTATTTAACCACCACCCTCTGTTGCCTATCCCCTAACCAATTTCTTAACCAGTTTACCACCTTTTGATCAACTTCTAAACTACCCAGCTTGGTTAATAGTATCATATGTACACAACTACAGCAGTAACGTTGTTGCATCTTTCATGGCATATTACTATGATACTGTATATTTACACATTAGATTGCAACTGTGGATTTTATTAACATCAGTTAATGCAACCCTAAGTGGATCATGAGGTAAATGGTAAAGCTGGAGATATTATGCCTCCAGGTTTAGAATAATAATAGTAATCCAACCTCTAGAATTCATTAATTCTATTAATAAACTAACCTGTTTTATGTTTTCAAAAGCATATTTTACAATAAAATCTCTATTATCAATGAGCACATTACAAGCAGGATTCAGTCAGTATGCATTGCATTAAGTAACTTAAATACATATGTTAATTTGCTAATTATACATTAATGCTTATACATATTTATTAGCAGATATCTAGTGATCAATTCATAATAAATATAAACACATGTCTATACATCTACTGAAGAGTTACAAAATGCATAATAGATAGGATGCACCCAAGGGAGCCCTGTGTACTGGCATTGAAACTAACTGAAACCTTGGCAGGGCTATTCAGTAGATTCCTATTGTCAGTGGTGGACTATCAGCTGAACGACTGGAGAGTAGTGGACATAGTTAGGCTCCACAAGGGAAGAGACAAATAACAAACAGAGAACCAATGAACTGTTATTCTTACCTCCATAGCAGGTGAACTAATGGACACAACGTCTAAAGAGAACCTAGTGGGTTATTTGGAAAAAAATAGGTTCCAAAACAGGAAGAAACATGGGTTTGTGGTAGCATATACCAGGTTATAATGCCGTACACTTAATAGTGTACGGCATTATGCACAGACCCCGGACCTGTGTGCTTTTTCTGTTGGACCCAACAGAGTTAGAATCCTTAGTGGGGGGGGGTCCGGTGGGCACAGCCCCCCATAGCAGAACCCCCCACAGAGAAAAAATATTTCATTACATCACGCAACATGATTATTGTTCACAACATTCTGCCATGAGCAGTATTGATCCTGTGCTGTGGTAGCAATGTCTTGTCTGACCAACTTGTTAGTATTCATTGATTAAGTAACTAAGGCAGTGGCTAAGGGACAAGCAATAGATCTGATCCACATCAACTTCAGCAAGGCATTTAACTCTGTGCTGAACTGAAGGTTGCTGAAAAAGAGGATTTGGGAATAAAGAAGCGATCTAGTAAGACTGGTGGTAAATTGGCTGGTGGAGAAACAGCAGATGGTGGTGGTAAATAGGATCAAGTCAGGAGAGAGGGAGGTTATAAGTGGGGGTGAGACAGAGTTCATTCCTAGGGGCTGGTCTTTTCTATGTATTCATCAGTGACACACTGTAGGAGAAGGAATACAAGGCAAGATGTGTCTCTTTGCAGATGACACAAAACTCTTTGGCAGGGAACACAGTTAGGAAGGGGTAAGAAAGGTACAAAAGAACCATGTTTTTATTTTATTTAATTCTTTGCCATAAAATTGTTTATTGTATTTTTTCTTAGAACACATACATAAAATAATTAACTCAGCTAACGCCTATCGTATGACAGCATACAACACAATATTATTGATAGAAAATGGAAAAACAGGAGGTTTATTATGAGCTATGGAGACATAAACAAGAAATATTCTATAATATCCTTACTTCACAGCTTTCCCACTAGGAAGGTGACCAAGTGTTCATCTCAGTGGTGAGCTGAAAATATGCATAACACAGCACAGTCTACAATCTACCTGGATACACTGGGGAGAAAAAGAAACAAAGAATGGTCAGTTTTAACAGGTACATAGGTACTATAGGGTAGGTTTGAGGTAGGAACCTGTACTAGGTAAGTTACATGTCAGGCTAAACGAGGGAACTTGGGTAGAGCATTTATACAATGTTATATAGCATTTCCAATGAAAATGCATCTAGTACAGGCCCCTGAAAAGAACATAATATCCTGTAATTATATCCCCTAGCAATGAAAAACTTGATACATGCCCTGGGGAGGGGAGACATAAGTGGAACACAAGTTAATTAACAGTATGGATTGACAAGAGTGTGCGTGTGTGTGTGTGTGGGAGGGGAGAGGACATTTTTACTGGGTATACTAAAATCTGTCCATCGGGGGGGGCAGCATAGTAGTTGAACCAGCATTCCGATGGAAGGGTGCAAAGACTTCAAGCTTGATAAAAGAAGTTGAACCTGCAGGTAGTAAACTGACAACAGTGAGGCATATTATTTAATATACGGGCAGTTTAGGAATGGAACTCTTGGGAAAGCATCCTAGAAGGGGGCCAACAGTTTCAAGAAGTTAGAGAGCTTGTCAATAATGAGGAGTGCAATTATCTCATAATGGGTTGTTAATGTCAGGACACTGAACCATTCCTCATTCAAAGAGAGTTTGGAATCCCTTCAGTGGCATGACAGTATCTGTTTGGCAGCTGCCAAAACACCATTAAGCCATAAAAGTTGAGATCCGGATAAGATAGAGGTAGGATGTGGTACGCCAAGTAGTGCTAGTTGTGAGTCTTTGATTCCTAAATCTGGAAGCAGATTGGTACATTCAGACCATACCTGGATCCAATACTGGTCAATATTAAGACAAGGCCAAAGGAAGTGAGTTAGCATTGCCTGGGGAGAAGAACATCTGCAGCAATCATTATGATCTAGGAGGTCTACCCTGTAGAGTCAAGTAGGGGTTCTGTACATTCTATAGAGAAGCTGGTACTGCCGAGATTTGGCCTGAAGTTGACATGATGTCATGTATGCATTTGGCCAAAATTGTGCCCACTCTTGGGGGAGAGAGAAATATCAAACAATATGGAAGAGTGGGGTCACTGATATCTTGAAATAAACCATTCACTTAGGTATCTCTTCTTGTAGGTAATTTTTTATTGACAGTCCAAAATGTTTCATTCTTATCTCTATAGATTTTTCACAGGGTATATATTCTGTGACAATATGAAAGAACGTGTATAATACAATATTTCATTTAAAAGATTAATTGTAAATAAAAAATTTGACTCTGACAAAACACATTTTATGCATATATGTACCTTTATCTTACTAGGACATTTTCTCTTAATTTAATTTGTTTTTGTGGTTCAAAAATACTTTAACTGTAAAAAAATACACTTGTATTATTTCTCCTTTATGTTATTGTAATCAATTTAATCTATATTTTGTATCATGCCACCAACCTCGCTTGTGTTTCTAATGTTTACACGAGTTCATCATAACTGTTCCACCCCATATCTGTGGAAAAAACATGTATCTATCAGACTTTTTAGTCTTTTAAGCTTCTTTATAGAAGACTTTTTTATACAACTTCAATGCAATACAAGTAATTCATTTTAATGTTCTATTCATAGACTATTTTTTCGTAATAATAATAGATGCTTGCATATAATAGGAGTCTTTTACCTTAATGTTCAATCAATCAAGTCAAACTTTATTTAATCAGGCAGTTACATCATTGAGCAAGATAATTTTCAAGATGATCCTGGACACAGAAGACACTTTTGTTTACAGCACACCGGGATATCTGTCCCTGATTTCCCAGAGACTGGACCTCAGGCAGGGTGGTAGAACAACAGTGGTGAGGGAGTATGCCTGAAAGAGTTCCCTGGCCAGCTGGTGATAAATAGAGCTAAAAAAATGTACCTTTTGTCCACCGAAGATGAGTTTGTTATCCAACCAGACTCCCAGATATTTAAATTAATCCAGCAGCTCTAGTGGTTCATTAAGGAAGGTAATGATCTGTGGGGCCCCAGGTATCTTCTTATTGTGGAATGAAGAGATTACAATAGCTTTTGTTTTGCTTAGTTTTTTTTTTGCATTTAACAAGAGCTTTAAATTCAGCAGGTTGTGCTGGAGGATGATAAAATCCTGCTGTAACTCCTTGTACACAATGTCCAAGGAGGGGTTGGTCGTGTAGAGGACTGCTTCTTCTGCAAAGAGATGAACGTTTCCAGAAACTGGGTCAGAGCTGATGCAGTTGATGTAAAGGGTGAAGAGGATAGGTCCCAAAATGGAAACTTGCAGAACACCTCGTGGCAGTAATTTTAGTGGGAAGAATCCCCCTTGGGCTTTAATTTGCTGTTTACAATTTGTGAGGTAGCGAATGAACCATTTACTGCAGTAGAGGTTAGACTGACGCTACTTAGGGAATCAAGAAGCATGGAATGATCAACCATATCAAATGCTTTGCTGAGGTCAAGGAAGAGTGAATAGATGTGTTGTTTACTGTCCAGGGCTTTTAGCCAGTCATTTGACACTTTGGCAAGAGCAGACACAGTACTGTGCTTAGGTCTAAAACCTGATTGGATTGAATTGAGTATTTTCTCAGGTTCCAAGTACTCCCTTAATTGAGAGTTTACAATTTTTTTCAAGCAGCTTGGATAAAGCAGGAAGCAATGAAATAGGTCTGTAGTTGTTCTAGTTAGTGGAGTCTCCTGACTTGAACAGGGGTATAATGTGTGCAGTTTTCCAACTAGGTGGCAATTCCCCTTGGGATAATGAGCTGTTAAAGAGATGGGCAATTGGAACAGCCAGATAATAAGAATCTGCTTTAAAGAAGAATGGTTCAAGTGAATCAGCACCAGAGCTCTTTTTGGTGTTCAATAAGAGGAGAAGGTCCTCCACCTGTTTGTAGGAGACTAACTGGAACTTGAAGAGGAGGCGGTCAGTGGGGGGGCCTATGGCTGGTCTAGTAGCTATGCCGGTGGTGTTTATGGTACTCAGTTTACTAACAGGTGATGTGTCGAATGCATGGCCTGCAGTGGCGAAGTGGTTATTGAGCTGATCGAGGATCTCAGACCTGTCTGTGTAGGAGGTGTTATTTGCCACAATTTTGGCTGGTAGCAGGGTGGCAGGGGAATGTCCCATAACCTCTCTCAGTATCTGCCAAAAATTGGTGGAACAGTTGTTTTTTTTGCTTCCAGTATTGACTGGAAGAGCCATTGCTTTTCCAACCTTACCAGTTTGGTGCAGGCATTTCTGGCTACCCAGAAGGAGAGCCAGTCTGAGTCAGAATGCAACTTCTTTGCCTTTTTCCAAAGGGTGTCTCTATGCCCTTAGGCCCTCGTAAGTAGTGGGCTAAACCAATCAGGTGCACATTTCCGGGATTTGACTTTCCTTAAGGGTGTGCATTGGTTGATAACGCATACTAGCAGATCCTAGAAGATACAGAATGCTTCAGACACAGAGGGTGCAAGGTAGAAATCCTGCCACTTTATGTTCCCAAGATCTGTCAGGAAGGCAGGAATGTTGCGCAGTAGCATGTACACATAGTTTCTCAATGACATTCTGCTTACATGAGACACAATCTTCTCCAACAAACAACCTCCTGAGCCCACCTGGCAACCTGAGGGAGGACATGAAATGTTGACCCTATGTTCTCATGAATGTGTGAGTGAGGTTGCTAAGCAACCAACATCATCACCTGTCATGTTGCAGGGAATGGACTTGTATCAGGAGGGCTGATAGACAACATGGTTGTTTTGGCAGAAATAGTACAAATGTAAGCATTCTCAGCATTATTCCCACATAGTCATTAATGATTTCATTCTTTCCATGTATTTTTGTTTATCTAAGCATATACAGTAATTTCTTTTAAAGTTAATCCCCATTCGAGAATCCAACATGTAGAGATTAAAAATACATTTCATCTCCATGGCTTCTAGTGGATTGAAAAGTGAAAATGCATTTTCATTCTCCACACATTAGATTCTCCAAATTGATTTTCAGTCTCCATACATTAGATTCTAAAATGGGGATTAATTTGAAAAAAACTGACAATCATATCGTTAGGGATTCAGATTTCATTGGGTGACAACCAACAAGAGACTGCTTTTTTTCTCTTCACCACTTTTGCGTAATATGTTGTAAACTATCAAAGATAGTATACGCATGAGAATGTATGTAAAATGAACTAAAATGTGTTACAACCTCTATCTGTTCCACCTCAGTTACTTGTCTCCTGCCTTTTATGTCTCCAGATTTTTCCACCCCCACTGGTACTGGTGCTTTACCAGCCAGCTATGTAGGAATAGGGTCTATATGTAGATAAACAAGAATATATGCAAAGAATTAATTTGTTTATTCATTTCAGTAATTGACTATGTGGAAAAAATGCTGAAGAGATCATTCATTGGAGAAGATTGGGTTTTTAGTAGGATCTTGAGCTACATTCATGTTCCATGGTGCAAATTTAATAATAGAGGTGCAGGCAATCAGTCAACCTCAGAGAACAGCTAACAGTGCTTTCTACTGGGTAGCTTGGGAGCATTTGGGAGTGTAATTTAAATAGTAATAGGCAGTAATAGCTTCTTGCTGCTATTGCACAGCTTAGTCCTGTTGGAGAAGGGAGGTATTAAGACTGCATTTGTTATGCCTACTGGAGGGGGACTCCCACTCTAGTAAGAGAAAGACTGGGGCATGATCAGAGACAAGAAAGTTTCCCTGTGATACTTCCCATGTCTGTGATAGTAGATCAAAGGATGCCAAGATCAAATCTATTCAGCTGTATGATTCATGGGAGGAGAAATAGCAAGCAAAATCAACCTCCATAGGGTGGATAGTACACCTAGCATCCAGAAGACCACTGTCCAGCAAATGAGCAGTCACTTGTACAAACAGGACAGGCTTATAACCGGGGCCTAGGCCAGTCCTGTCCAAAGAGGGATCCAGGGCCAAGTTGAGGCCCTCTCTGAGTAGGATAGATGTTGCAGTTTCAGGTATGTCAGAAAGGAAGGACTGGTAAAAGTCTAGGTCTGGGGAGTTGGGGGCTTATATACTACCCACCACTGATGGACATCCCTGGTAAGTACCTGAGAGGAGAAGAAAGCATCCATCCTCTTCTTTAAGTTCATGCAAAATGGCCACTCGTTAACCCTTCCTATACAGGATCCCTACTCCCCATTATCAAGACGAGTAAATGTTGTGGTAGTATTGACTTGCCCACATCTGGCCTAGAAGTGTGGAGACAGATTCTAAGTGGTGTGTTTCCTGCAGCAGTGCAATATTACAGTTAAAGTTCATATACTTAAGGGCCTGCAGAACTTTTCTGCATTTCTTAGCACAGCTAACATCTCGGACATTTTGTGAGACAACTTTTAGATGATTGACTGTTGTCATTGTAAGGGGGAAGTCACCTACAGTTTGGACACAGGTTACCCCTAGGTCCCCCCAATCCCCAACCCTCCCTGTCCCAATCTCTCCACAGACTGAAAAGGATTCCCACGTACACTAAAATGTGGAGACACATGGAAGATAAAGCAGGGTTGTAGCCTGCAATGTTTACTCAGTAGTAGGAATGGACATATCAAAATCCCCCATTCCCACTTAGAGATTTGCAGAGAACAGTAATAAACACAATACCAACAACCAAAAAGAAGCAAACTTGAGGACTCTGAGTGGTTCCACAGCCAGTGGAGGCATACTGGTCTATTCAATAGTGGAATAAGTTGGGAGGCTATTAAGCCAATGCCCTCATGGTTTCTGGATAGACTAGAAAGGAGAGGTATCTCCTGCCACCCCTAGCCTCCACTCCAGTTGGAGATGAAGGGGGGACCATAATAAAAAGAGTAATATAATGTTTAATGGAGAGAGAGGATTGGGAGGCGTTGGAAAGTTTACTTACTTTCTAAACAGTGGCATTAGCAACAAGAGTGTAAGGGAGGGACAAGTATAACAGAGTAAGACAAAATAAAGCAAGGGCGACCAAAATTTTATGTCCCAACAGGGTTCACCTGGATAATCCACAAGTGAGGAGGAATAATAGTAAGGGGGAGCTGGCAAAGTAAAACAACCATCCCTTACATTGGACTGATGTAATAAATCAAAGGTTTCCTAGAAAAAATTGTCTCCTGGACACCAAATTAATGTCCCTTATTCTTCTCTAGTCCATAAAAAATTTACATTAAATTTCTAAACTTCTGGAAAACTGGCTAACAAAAGAGTGCTTATAACAGTGTCCTATTTAAGATTTAGCAAGCCATAACTAATACATAATCAAGTCAAAACTGCATAATGAATGGTTAAGCAAAAGAGCCATCCTTACTTGGTTCAGGCATTCCTAGCTCCTGCTTGTGCTTTTAACTGAAAACTGGACCCAAAATATGCACATTTTCAAATAAACTGTGCTAAACATATGTTTTTACTACGGGGATAAGCATAACAGGTTGAAGTATGTAAAAGAACATAACCCCTGTAATATGATAGAAGCACTAGTATTCTTTAATGCAGATGCTGACTAGGAGAGCTAAGCATATTTTATACAAACAAACAAGAAAACTGTAAACTGTTTCATGACCCTTGTCATTTTAAATTGCTTTTATAAAGGCTTGAAAGGACAGTCCTTATCCACTGAGGAAACAAGGCCAAACTGAAACATATGAGGTCCAGTTAAGCAGCAACATTTCATATCCTAAAAATCTTTATAACCAGTTGGAACAATAACTAAATTTAGTTTAACCTGCAGTTAAAGAAACATCCAGTACCACACTGTTACACAATACAGAGAAAATTGACATACAGAGGATCAGCTTGGTGTCATAGTATATTTAACAGTTCGATGCCCTGTTTCTGCATCTCCCAATGTTCAGCAAGCATTTGCAGTCTCAAATATTACTCACCGAAGGTAGGCACGTTTCTGGGGAAACCAGTTTGGAATGCACATCACACCTTCCTTGAATTTCTGAGTAAAACCAGAGGGTTTTCCTGAAACATGTCAGCTGTATCCCCTCACTGCAACTTGTACCAAAACAAAGAAAGTGCTCCATGGGGTGATGGTCAAAATCTGAGGGTTAACTGGTAAAGGTGGGGAGGGAAAGTAATAGGGGAAAGTCACTGGGAGAAACTATCAGTGCTCCCAGGTGAAAAGTGTTCTAGCATTCTGAGTTGGATAGAATGGGAGTGAACCCAGTCTATTCCAGGTCAGCAATGCAGGAAGAGGAATTTGGGCTCCTTTGCCAGTACCAGGTTGGTAATGAAAATAGTCCCATGCCCAGAAATTATCGAGGCAGGAGAATAGGGAATAATTTCAGCCAGGGGCAGGAGAAGGCAAATGAGATGCCCCAGTTCTGTGTCACTCGATGTCCATCCCCATGAAGGTGGGAGTTCAAGGAGCTCAGCAAGAAATCCAGGGTCACCTGAGATGATAAAGCCAGGGAACTGGCATTTGAGTCAGCAACACAGCAGAGCAGGGTTTGCTCCAAACGTCGTAAGAACAGAGCAATAACACTATACTTATGATATGATGGCAGAAATGACTTCAGCATAGCACCTCCCTTGATCATCAGCATAGCTTAGTTTAGGGCAGCATATCTAGGCCAGTGGTTGTTGTCAGGGAGTAGGCATCCATCTGTTTGGGGAGTAATGGACTCAAGCCAGGGAGGGGGACTGGAGATCCAGACAGTCCCAGATGTAGTTCCAAATACTTGCCAGCCTCTTCAGGAGATTGAAATTGAATGGACTGGCCATCCAGTGTAATAATTAATGCATCCAGGTATAACAAGGCATATATGACACTGCTATTTTGGAGGCCTTGTTTCACACAATCAAAGGCCTGTCAATGAGCCTGCATTCCCCATGGATAATCAGGACAGAATGAAATTCAAGTTCCTGCCACAAGCACATCCTTGAGATCTCTAGCTCTTGTCAGAACCTTGAATCTTATTTTGAAATCAAAGGAGTCTGAATATGAGGGGCTGAGGTTTAGTACTGTATCAAGTAGTTGGGGCACATTGGATCTGGTGGTCCCTTTCAATATCAAAGTCATATCCATTGGAACTATAGTGTAACCAGTGGGACAGATTTTCTCATAGATAGCGAACTGAGTCTCTGCCTTCTTGACCCTCAGGGAGTCCAATAATATGTAAATTATTTCACTGGACCTGGCCTTCTAAGTCCTACAACTTCACAGTGAGCCATGCTAGCTGGGTCTAGGCAGCCTGCAGATGTCGGTCTTAAGCATCAGTAGTTTGAGTAATCTCCATAACCAAGGATTACACTTTAATGACCAGGTCAGTTAAACTAGCCAAGCTGGTCTGGGTATCGACAACTATGATCCGGATTGCCTCCACAGAAGCTGCAATCTGCTCAATCAAGTTTCCTTGCTGTACTGGATCAGTGTTCTTTGTGGAGCAGTCTCTGGTGGTGGCCATCTTAAATTCAGATAGGTCTGGTGAGAGAGGCAACTGAGAGATTGATTTGTTCCATGTTTGTAAGTATGGATTATTGCCAGGAAGCACCTCAGAAGACTCATAGCATGTATTCTCTTCAGACTGAGAAAGATAAATGGTCTCCCGATGCTACAAGTACCTGATGGAGTGAAATAGATGGCGGAGCCATTCTGAGCTAAAAGTTTAGGCAGCCATTTCCATCCGGTAGCCACACAACCTCTGCCCATGTTTTTATTAGAGACAAAAATGGGTCTCAGGAGGTTGGGGGCTCTGGTGACAGAGATACTTGAAAAGATTAGAGAGGTGGTCCAAAGTTTGGCTGTTGAAATTCAATGCCAAGAAGTGCAAAGTGATGCTCATAGGGAGCAAGAACCCCATGATGGAATATTGGGTGGGAGGGGTCACCTAGAGATGGGACCTGGGAGTCATCTTAAGTGTCTCTCTAAAACAATCTAGATATTGTAACAAGGCCCACAGAATGGCAACCAGGATGTTGGGGTTTACAGGGAAGAGGTTTGACAGCAGGAGAAAGGAGGTGATACTGCCTCTTTATAGATTACTGGTGAGGCTGCATCTGGAACACTCTGCCCAGTTATGGAGCCTCCACCTAAGAAAAAACAAAGGAAATCTGGAAAAGGCACAGCTTAGTGCATCCAAAATGATTTGAGGCCTGCCGGACTGATTCTTGGAGGACTGACTTAAAGTCCAGAACATGTACTCACTAGAGACAAGCAGGGAGAAGGGCAATATGATAGAGAACTTCAAGTTACTGAAAGGAGTGAGCAAGGTTGATTGCTCTGAAATATTCAGCAGGAATGTCATGTCATGAACACAGGTACATGAGTGGGAGCTGGCAGGGGAGAGATTTAGGATGGATATGAGAAAGTTTTAGTTTGTGAAGAGAGAGAGGTTGAGTCATGGAACAACCTATGAGCAGAGTTGGTGGGTAAAAGAACCATTAATGGTTTCACACATGGCTGGCACTGAGTAAAAAGCTTAACAGTTTTCGAGGGAGAAAGCAGTAGGATGTGGGGGGAGGTAGGGCAATTACTTCAACAAGATATTAGGCCATGCAGTAAGATTGTCTAAAGAAGGGAAGGCTGGATGCTCCAATGTCTTTTTCTTGAAACAGTTTCTATGTTCACAGTAGAGATATTATTTAAAAAAAAAATGATTACATGCAGGACTGATTGGCTATTATTCTGAAACATATACTTAATGCAGGCATCAGTTCAGAAGTATCATCCCATTTTATTATTTACCATTTAAACAGAACACTGCAGGTCTACAGAACTTATTAACTGGAAGAAATATAAAGTATATGCTGTATTTTCATCTATGTTCATTAGTGGATTATCATTACTGTCAGTGCGGATGACAATGTTTCCTATCCAGTTCAGTATCATCACAGTTCTAACTTAGTGAATGGTGATTTGATAACTTCTTATGTGAAGTGGGCCCCTCTGGTGAAGTTTGTCATATACCATGGAATTGCAGGTTGCATGGTACTGAAATGAGCTGCATGCCATGTGTAGGCTGATTTCAATGCAGTCTTACAAAGAAAGAGTTGGAGTTAAGTATGTCCATGATTTTCTGAGCAAAATCATTCCTAACAGTATTTGTTGTGCACATCACCTAAGCCTCTGGGTGCTGTCCACTTGCACTCTCCTTCCAATGTTTATATTTAGCTTTGTTCCAATTTCAACTTAACATCACACATTGGGATTTATATATTCAGACACTTTATTTTATAGCTCATGAGCATCTAAAAAAAAATTCCATCATTTGCTAAACATTTTTAAAGTTCAATTCCTTGTTTCCAATAATGGTGCGTTCTTTACTTTCAGTGTAATACAATTCAGTACTTCACCACTTTTCTTTGGGTTTCATTTCTGCTTTATATGTTCCCATTCTCACAGTGGCACTTCAAATTGTCCAAATCTTCTTGGTGCAATTTCCTATTCCTCTCAGTACCTTAGGTCCATTTCAAAATATTCACTTGTCCTCGCCTTTTATTCAGTTTTCTGCCCGAAATCCAGAATGCTGTTCTTTATTTTAATGGTGCAGGGAAGCATTCGGGAGATGCAAGTTAGCACTGTAGATGCCTACTTTTGCCATTGCTTCCTTCTTTCTGCTTTGAGTAGCCCAACCTCCTCGGTGCTTCCGCAAATCAGGAGTTAGTGACACATACTAACCTGCTGACATTTCGGAGAAAGAATTCTCCATCATCAGAGCTCATTCCTAACAGTGTCTAGAGTACCTTGTGCAGCTAGATTAGCAATATCTTTTAGAAGGTTTTTTCAGATTTATTTAGTGTAAAGTAGTGGTTTTATTTTGTATAGTAAGGCATTGTTGCGTGGGGAAGGGGAGCTGTTTTAGTTATCAGCAAGCAAGGCAGCCCTGTCTGTGAGATTAGTTTTGTTTTCCTCCATGTTTCTTCTTAGTTATATTATGTGTGGTCAGTGATATGTAGAACACTGTTGTGTGTTCAAGTACATGTGGAGCTGATTTCTTTCCTGCCATTAATTTTTAGACCACCCTCCCTCCCCCACCATCCATTCAAAAGACAGTTGGAGCACTTGCCAGGAAAACACTGGTTGGCTGCCACCCAAGAAGGAGGAGGAGGGGCATAAAGGCTACTGTTCAGCAGTTTGATCACTGCTATATCCCTACTAATTTGTTTCATACTAGGTATTCATACTGGGCAGTTAGAAAGAAGAAGGCCACAGCCAATTGAGTCACTCCATCCAGCAAATCCAATTTTGCCCACCTTCACCTATGTAAGTGTCTAGGCTATTTTTAAAACTAGTTAAGTTTTTACATAGAACAACTTAATTTGGAAAACAGTTCCATAATCTTCCCATTCTCAATATAAAACTGTTAAATCTGGATCTGTTGGTGTATTGTTCAAGTTTGACCTGACTGCTATGTGTTCTTAGTTCCTGTGGCTTATTTCGGATCTCAATACCCATATTGTTCATTAGTTCACTGTCCTTTACTATCTTAAAAAACATCTGTAAATACCTTATTGTTCTTCTTGTTCCCAGCCTGTACAATCCTATTTTTGTTAATCTTTCCTCCTACATCATGTGGTTCAAACCCATAATTATTTTTGTCATTCTCTGCTGTACTTGTTTCAGCCTGTCAATATCCCTCTGAAGTCATGCATTCCACAGGGGTGAACAATAATCCATGTTGGGGTCAACATACTGAGTGTAAAGAGGTAGTGGACAAATTGTCTCTCTTCTTAAAAAACTTCTTTTGACCCCATTAATTACATAGTTTAATTTTCTTATGGATTCATTAATATGAGGACTAAAACTGAGTTATTGATCAATTATTATTCCTAGATCCTTTTCAGCTATAACTTTTTTATTATTTGATTGGCTAAGTAGTAATTATGCATAATTTTATTTTCCCCAGATGTAGAGTGGTGCATTTTTACACATTAAATAGCATTTAAATACCACAAGCCCAGCTATAAATGGTCTCTAAGTCTCTTTCTAATGTCATTCTATCTGCCTGTCTCCACCAGACCACCTAACTTGACATCATCAGCAAACTTCATAATGTGACTATTTATGTTGTTTTGTAAGTCTCCAATAAACATGGAAAACAGTACTCTGCCGTCCAACACAGTAGCCTCAGAAATATGTCTGATTTGAACCCTTTAGTACGTACAGTTTGTTCCCTATCACACAGCAAATTCTGTACCCATAAAGTAATTCTTGTGTCTACATGAAGTTCACTTATTTTCCAGATTAATACCCAATATAACACCGTGTCAAAGGCTTTGTGAAAGTCTAGAAATATAATATACTGTAGTATGGAGCCACTCTATTTATTTTTTGTTTACATCTTCAACGAAACACAACTGGTTGGTTTTGCAAGCTGTTTTTTTTTAAAACCCGTGCTGCTTCTTATCCTGATATCCAAATCTACATACCTCTTCCTCTAACTTATTTTTTATTAAATGTTCTGCTATTTTACACAGTATACTGGTCAGACTAATAGGGCGATAGTTGCTTACTTTAGATTTGTCACACTTTTTGAATAATGGAATAAACTCGGCTTTAATCCAGTCCATTGGGATGATTCTAGTGCTAAAGGATGCATTAAATATGTGGGTTAGTGAAAATGCAGTAAGATGCCTAACTTCTTTTAGGAGCCATTGGTGCAAGTTGTCAATACATGCAGATTTTCTTTTCTTTAGTTTAGATAAATGGTCTAGTACTTCAGTAGGACTACATAAATCACCAGCAATTGTTTCATGATTTGTATTATATATTTTATTTAGTGGTATACCCTTAGAAAAAACAGAACCAATGTATTCCTTAAATTCTTCAGCCAAACTGGTGGGGTCATGTACTTCTTTACCATCTATGTTTATTGGACCTACTGTACATTTGAATGTGTTCCTTTATGATTGTTTATATATGAATAACAACTTTTAATGTTATCTTTAGTATTTATGAGTCTGTGCTTTCATATTGAAAGCAATTGCAAGGCACAGGATACAGATGTGTGGCACAAACACTGAAATGTGTGGAAGAGAGATATTCAGCAGACAGCCGCACACTGCACAAAAGTGACTGCAATGCAGCGCAGCAAGAGGTTAAACCATGCATAAATTGGGGGTGTGTACATGAATATGCCATGCAGACCCATATTAAACCAGATTGTGCTAGCATGCCAATGTACATGATGTGTACATGGTAGTGCAAAGATAGGACTACAAAAGGCAGACCAAAATCAACAATCCACCCAGTGCCACACACAGGAACTGCACCATGACAGAGGGAGACAGGGAATCACAGTGTGACAGGCTTAAACAGAACAAACATAGCAGCAGGCAGTAGAGTCATGGCAGGCCTACTATTTGGCAAGGCTGCAGTAATGGCTGATGTAAGAAGACTGAGGGAACAACAGAATGGCTGATGGAGGGCCTGTAGGTGGTATGCCTAGCACAGATGGTACTGGCAACCCATTACATTTGAACAGCTGATGGACACAGAGATCCTGGGCTGGTACTGACTAGACAGGGCAATGCTGAGACAGCTCTGTGAGTTGGTCAATGATGAGCTGTAGGCACCCACACACAGAAGCCATGCCATAGCGGTGAAGACAAAGGTCACAGGAGCCATGTGCCTACTCATCATGGGCAGCTTTCAGATGCCGGTGGGGGACATCACAAGCATAACACAGTTGGCCGCATCCAGGCTCCTCATTCAGTTCCTCAGCGCTCTACTGCAACATGCTGGTGAGTACATAAGATTCCCCAGCATAGCAGCAAAGCAGACAGAAGCAAAGCAGGACTTCTACAGGGTCTCTCACCTACCCAGAGTACATGATGCAATAGACTGCACCCAAGTGGCCCTTCAAGCACCACCTGGCATAGACAGCGAGCAATACAGATGCCACAAAGGCTACCATTCCAACAACTGCCAGGTGGTGTGCAATGCCACAGTGTGCATCATGTATGTGTATGACAACTACCCTGGAAGTGCACATGACGCCTACATCTGGCACCAGGCAGACTTGTGCCACTGCTTTGAGAATGGGGAGTTGTCCTGGTGGCCATCATGTGTGTGAGTGCAGCACAACAGCAACACAGTGCACCATGGAATACAGGTTGTGCAGGCATGGAGGCTATACAATGTGCGCAGAGGGTAACTGGACAGCTGGGTAAGCACACAGTCCAACCCTGTGTGTTGAATGGACAGTAGTGCAGGAGACAGCGGGGGAAAGCACAAGTCCAGCCACCAATGCAGCAACAGCAAAACAGTGGGCATGCTGACACACCATACAGCCATGCAGCACACTACGTCAGATGGCATGGGCAACACAAAGGGTGAGACCACACACATAGACTGCACAGTGTGGGAGTAACGTGGGGGGGGCAGTACACATATAAACAGTGTGAATGTGTGGGCAATTGGAAAAGGGAGCCAATGCTGGCAGTGGGCACTGGCTGATACCCCAGATGGTGCAGACAGGTGCATAACAGGCAGACAGATGTCATAAAATGGCTGGACTGTTCACAGTAGAGCAACATGGCACTGAGTAACAACACATCTCCCATCCATCTACATGTGACAGCACATGCCCCTTGAGAGCATGGCTGATAATGCCCATCCTGTGGCCCTTGACTGAGGCTGAGGAATTTTACAATGGTGCACATACCAGGACAAAGAACATCACAGAGTGAGTGTTCAGTATCCTGAAGATATGATTCAGATGCCTGTACTGGTCTGGTGATGCACTACAATACAGCCCACAGAAGGTCTGTGACATATTCCTGGCTTGTTGCATGCTCCTCAACATGGTCCTTGACCATGGAATAGTGCTACAGGACCAGGAGGGTGATATAGCAGAGGAAGTGGAGCCAACAGGTGGGGAGATACAGCCATGGCAGGAAAGGGGCAATGCACTGCTGGCCATAGAGGGGCAGTGGCACAAGGACACCATCATCAGGGAACACTTTGGTGCCATGCAGTGAGTATGACAATTGGATTCATGACAATAGCTAGATAAGCATGTGTCATGAATGCCACACATAGGCAACAGACATGAGTATACAACAAATGGGTCTATCTGTGCCCACTGCAGCACATGCAGCATTTGAAGAGTGGCCTGCACACTGGACATGACAGGCATATGCAACACACTGAGTGACATGGTCAACCCACCATTGGCTGAATGGGTCAGTACAGCTGGAATGGCAGACACACTCGGCAGAGTGCCCATATGCTTGCATCATCCCCATGATAGGCCAACAGCCCAATGCACCACAGTCAGCAGCCACAAGGCAGTCATGTCCAGTGACACAGCAGCATTTGGGGAGAATGTGACAGGCACAGGGGGGCAGGGGTGCAGGTGTGCACCATCCACTGACAGGATACGGCACGGACTCACTGTAGTGTGGACTGGTACCTCATGTCTGCTTAGTGCATCTGCCAAGCACATGTATGGATCCACGCTGGGACTGGACAAGCCCCAGGACTGTGTCACATGCTGTGGACACAGGTGACATCTGTGACCATGGTGCTGCATACGCACCCACCCTACCACATGTATGGCCCAAGCCACATGCCGTTGCCTGAGCCCTTGTGGCAGAATCACCACAGGAGCACTGCCATCTATGGGTAGGTGAAGTCACCATGAATGTAAAACTGCCTCCAGGTGTCACAGTGTGGAATGGTAGGGTAAGTGGGGAAGAGTATGGTATTGGCAAAGCCTGGTTGTGGGCACACAGGGGTGCAGAATGTACCACCAAAGGCATGTGCAGGGATGTGTTGTGCACTGTGTGCAGGCCCTGCCATTGTATGCTCCCATACTGCAGTGGAAATATCCTGCAGTGCCTCTGTATTAGCAGTGACTGCTCTCATGTGCTTCGTATGCCTCACAGAGCAATGCTCCTCGTGGAGGTGCAAGGTTGTCTGCAGTGCCACCAGGTCCTCATGCAGGTGCACTTGTGCATCCACAGCTGACCTAAGCAAGATGGTATAGGTGGCAAGCACCATGTCCAGGTGGAGTTGTCCCTGGACCTGCTCCGCTGTACAACTAAGGGATGGGCTAGGTGCCCTGTGCCTGGTGGGCAGTGATACTGGGGCATAGCTGACTGGCTGCATGGGGGGGCTGCCCAGCAGTGGCATTGGACGCAAGTGACAGCTGTGACTGCTGCTGGCCATGCAGCCGCTCAGCTGGTGCAGTTGGATGGGTGTCAGCTGGGCACTGCTGCATAGCAGTCGCTGGACACAACAGCACATCCTGCACCAGTGCAGTAGTCCACCATGCATGATACACAGTGCCCTGTATAGGGTCATGTGTGTGTGCCATGCGGCAGTGGAAATGGAGGTATGCACGGGGCCACCAGGTGGCACATGCGGCACTGTATCCTGGATAACTGAGCTGATGAAGGTGTCCACATCCACGGTATTACTAGCAAGCACCTAGCCAGGGTCAGTGTCATCAAGGACCTCCCACTCCAGTGCCTGCACATTCTGCAGAGATGGGGTGTCATCATCATCCTCAAAGTCAGCGGCGCTGTTCATGCCATTATCAAGAGCACACCCATCAGAAGTAGTCGGTATCATCATCACCATCATCATCATCAGCAGTAGCAGCAGCAGCAGCATCCCCAGTGTCTGCGGTATCTTGAACAGCCCCCCCGCACCACAACCAGCAGCCACACTGCCCACTGGCAGTATCACTGTGGCAGAGGTGTGTGCAGTGCTGGAGGCCCCTGCCTGCGCCTGTGGTATAGTGGTACATGGCAGGGTATATGTTGCTCCACTGTAGGCTGTTGCGGGTGCATGTGTAAAGGTGTGATGGCCTGTTGTATTGCAGATCATCCATGGCCTCTCCACAGCTGTGAAAAGAGAAGAAAAACAACAACGTGAGTGTATCCACAACATGGCCATCAGCCTGCAGACATACAATTCTGGACATGTGATGTCACTGTCTGTACAGGCCTGGTAGCCCCCCCCCCCCGTGTGTTCCATGTGCCATATGGTGTTGGAGGTATGTTGTGGCAATCTGTGTGAATAGACATGCAGCCACTGCATGTGTGTTTGTGGGGCATGCAGGGACACATGACATGTGGACTGGCCATGCACCTCAAATACAGGTGGTGTAACATGCATGTGACTGTACCACAGTACAAAAACATACTCACATCTATTTGCCAGTGCAAGTCAAATCTCCTATCCACCACCTTGGACACCATGTAGGGACTCCAGATGGAAGGTGGTGGCCATCAGTGAGTCATACATCATCAGCTGAGGTGCACTCGATGGCACCCCCACCCTGTAGCCAGCCTGTCCCTGTGTGCCCTTGCCAGATGCTCCTTGGTCCTGAGGTGGATCCACTGGCATGCTTCCTACATTCCTGGGGTGTGCGCTTGCATGGGCCCTCAGCATGCATCACCTCTGCAACCTCTGTCCAGGCCTGATCATAGTCCTGACATGTCCTCTCTTTCCTACACAGGACTTCCTCATGCAAAATATGGGCCTCAGTCAGGGACTTCAGCTCATCAGCTGTGAAATTTATTCTGAGATGCCTACCAGATGGCATCAGTGGTGCTGTAGCAATACAAAACACTGCACATGCAATGGCAGCGGTGGTCCTTCTGTAGAACAAAAGCCTCCAGGAATATGGATTGCAAGACCTACTTTACAGGATGCATTTCCTTGTGCACACCACTCAGCAGGGTGATACATGGCCCATCTTGTGCTAATCCACAGGAGAACGGGCAGCTCTGCCCTCTGTAATGAGATATTAATTCCATGTTTGTGAAGGAGCACAGTAATCAGGCCATTTGCATACGTAGCCTGAAAATAGTGGTCCATTATGCAGCACATCCTGTTTGCGATCTTGCACATGCATTTGAGCCATTGTTCCCATCATGCATTCCTCTGCTACACCACACACAGGCAGTATCATGTCAGTCAATCATGCAACACTGAACTGGTGCAACTGTGATGTGTCCGGCCATATCGCACAAGCGTGACAGCGCTATTCATGCATACTGTGCTACTACCGCTTCCCAACACAAAATGGCTGATCACACGTGCTTTTGCATGGGTCATGACCCTGCAGTGCCACGTGCACATAC
Source organism: Neoceratodus forsteri (assembly GCA_016271365.2). NCBI lineage: Eukaryota > Metazoa > Chordata > Ceratodontiformes > Ceratodontidae > Neoceratodus > Neoceratodus forsteri. The sequence goes on from CM028130.1 coordinate 1,098,454,292, forward strand.
GACATCGTGCATGTGCACAGGCTGCCCCTGTATACCCTATCATGCTAACGCATGGCACTAACCCATGCAGCCTGAGCTAAGCCTGTATCGGTGAGTTGTGCAAATGGTGTGGATTACAAACTTCCCAGAGTCTAATCTTGCTGCAGCACAGGTGGCTGCACTGGGGGCATGGTGAGGGCAAAGCGATCAGTGGTGGGTGCCAAGAGGGACCAGAGATGGTCAGATATTGAGGTTGCCAACCTGGTGGACATAGTGGTGCCACTGGAAGGCTGGCTATTTGGGATGAATGTTCTGGACATACGAAGAACTGAGATGTGGGCCTGGATGGCAAGTGGCCTGTCCTGCAGGATGGGAATCAAGTACAGTGGGAAACAGTGTCACCATTGGTTCAGCAACCTACTCCGATGGGAACCCAAGCACCTGGCACGTTACAGGGACATGGTCTGGGATGGAACAGTGCCATGCCCAGGTGTGTAGTGATGCCTGCATTGTGTGACAGCATTGTTTGCTTAGCAAGCACTGGTATAGCAGTCATATACACCCCTACACAAGTGAGAGCATGCATGTGCGTGATGTGGACAGAGTGCCACACAGGTGTTCCTGGACCGCCATGTTGGCCTGGTGGTGCTGTTTGGGTGTGCCACGATCACTCCCACTGCACACTGTTGAGGTGTAGGGGCTGTCATGTGTGCCTCTTCAGACCATGTTGCCTCTGGGTGGCACGCACACTGTGCTGACACACACACATTGGTGTCAAGCATGTTCCAGTCCCCCTTCTGTGGAGGCCACTTCAGTGCCTTGCAAATTTGCCATTCTCGGCCTTTCCCTTGTGGTACACACTGCCAGCATGCCTGCTTGCCATGGGGTTGTGTATTCCACGTACATGCAGCATGTGTTCATTCTACATTGTTGGTCCTGCCATCCTGCAATTCAACATTGCATTGCCACTGCTGGGTGTCCCTCACACATAGCATCCATCCATCCATCTGCCATGCTGTCCATATGTACATGTACACTGTCTGGCCATCTGTGTCATGTTCCCATCCACCTTTGTTCCTAACTGGCCTCATGCTGGGTTGGGTACCATGCCTATCCCCAGGGGGGGCTGCTGTAACATGACTTGTTAATCCATGGTGATCCTTTCCTGATGCATGTTTCCACTGTGTGCTGTTTACTACCACTGTGTCCATCTTGCACTGTATACTGTCCCTTGCATTGCCGATCTACGTGTAGTTTGCCATTTGTTTGGGCCAAGGCTGGCCTCTGTGCCATCATTGGCCACTGTACATGTACACAGTGTCTGTTGACAGCCATACGTTGGTTATGGGGGGGGAGGTCTTGCGGTATGAGCCTATGTGGCATGGCATGCTGTGTTGCATGGGCAGCTAGATATGGGTTGCCATGGCACGTATGGTGGCTTGGGTGTAGGCACATGCATGGTGCATGTTGTCCTCACATTATTTGCTTCCTGTTGCTGCATCTGCATGTTGTTCTGCATTGCCCTCACTATGGCCTGTGTGCCAGGCCCATGTGTCCACATTGCAGTGTTATCAGCTGTAGTCAGTATTTTGTGTCTAAGGGTTACTGTCACACACATGTGTGTGGTGGGATCCCTCAGATGGTGTGCATGCACTGGTTGTGCTGGTGTGCATGGCAATGCCCCACTGTCCTGTGTACTCCTCAGGCTATTGAGTTGTGTGCCATTGTGCCCATGTTGCATCATGATGCCTATCCTATCTTGACCTGCATGCCACACACCTGTCATAATGGGTGGGGAACATTCAGTGACAGTGCTTTGCTGTGCCTGTGCTGCACATGGCTTGCACTGGCACCATGTGCCGCGGTGTTCAGTGGGTGTCTGTGTCACTGTCATCATATGTTGATGCATGACAGGGACCGCTGTGGTACTGTTGTACTGTATTGTACTGCTGCCATGGGTGTGCGCCATGTGCACTTTGTGTACCACACTGCCATGCCAGTGGTGCTCCGTGGTGTATTTCCTGTGGCCATGCTGTGTTCGCCCATGTGTGTCATTCAATGTTGCTTTATGGGGGGTGCACCTTGGTGTTGTGCACTTCCTTTTGCAGCTCTTCTGACTGTGTATTTGGCTTTGCAGGCTGACCGCAAACTTCACTTGTGCCTCGGGGCCGCGGAAGGCTGTGGTTTGCCAGCTGGACGGTGAGATCTTCTGCTGCTCCGTACAATTGCCATGTAACTTTTGGCCCTCCTGCAGGTGGTGAGGGTGAATAAAAGAGCAGTGTGGCAGAGTGCTGCGGACATTGTACAGGTCATTGAGGTGTGGAGGGCAGAGGCAAGAAACATAAGGGCATGGCAGGTGGACCATTAGCATACCTGTGGGCCTACCGTGGGCATTGTGGTAGACTGCTGCCATTTGAACATTGTAAATAAATAGTCTCTGGACTTTCTTCACTGCTCATCTGCCCCACTCCCTTTAGCCCCTTATTTCCTATGTTCCCAGGTTGACCTGTTCCTTGATCCCAGTTTCTTGTTTTAGTTTGCCCTGGTTCCTGTTCCTTTGATTTGTTCTGATTTTGTGCTGTTTCTGCTGTTCATGATTGTTGTTTGTTGTATTCCATTAGTTGCACCATTGTTATTGTATTACTTTCTTGTTTTACAGAGAGACATTTGTACAATGTATACTGCTTGCTGCCTGTTCATTCATTGCTGTGCAGTGCATGTGCTTGGTCACGGTCACCTACATGTTCCCATTCATGCGTGTTTGGCACAGCTAGATCCAGTCCCTATGTACACATTGATTGTGTGTGGGTTGCATGCATGCCCTGTCTGTGTTTTCCCTTGGCTCCCACCCCTATAGGGCATTTAGCTATGGTTGTGTGGGCACTGTTGCTGTCACACATTCCTGCTTGGGCTGTTCTGCCTGCGATACGTGTGGGTGTCCTTTGTGCGCACATCTGTGCTTGGCTCAACATATTCAGTCCTGGGCTGTTGCTCCTCAGTGTTCCATTTGTGCGATGGTGCTTCAATGCCATATTCAGCTGCTTTTGTGCAATTGCATTTCACTGCACTTCACTATGCATCTGCTGAATATTGCATTGATTTCGCATTGTGCATCTCATTGTGTGGTGCATTCTTTTCTGCAGTGCATTTATCAGGCTCTGAATATGTCCCCCCTAAATTCTGACTTATTCTTTTCAATTCTTATTAGAGTTTTTAGTTTCTTTATTCCTCCCTATACAGTTATTGTGTGATTGTTTCTGTGCCTTTCCATATTTGTATACACCCTTTTCTTTTTATTGAATTATTTAATAACTTTATTGTTACACTATATGGTTATTTTGCCCTTTTTGTTGTGCAGATATTTCTCGGGAATAAAACCATCCTCTAATTTCTTTATTTTTTCCTTCATTAATTCTCAGATACTCTGTGCATCCTTATTGCCAAATGTCTGTTTCCAATCCAATTGTTTTAGTTCTATATTAATTCTTATGAATTTTGCTTTAGCATAATTCTTCATGATAGTTCTGCCCTGTTCTCTTTTTATATTCTTGCTGATACTGAATGATATCATCCTGTGGTCAGAATTTCCTAGAGTTTCTCTTACTGCAACATTGAATATTTGATTGGGAATATTTGTCAGTGCCAGATCTAATGTATTGCACCCTTTTGTTGGACCCTGAACAAGTCGCTGTAGCCCACTAGAAATAATGGTGTCCAAGAATATTTTATCTGTGGATGATCTACCTGCCATAGTCAACCCATCTATATTGGGGTAACTAAGGTCCCCAACAATGATTACATCGCCTTTCTCAGACATGACCTCAGTTTCATTGTTAATATTATAATCATCTGTTTCTAATATGCCTGAAAGCCTGTAAACATTCTCTAAAGTACTTTCTTGTCATTATGAGTTTCGCTTTTCACCCACTGGGTTTCAAGGTTACATGTTTCATTCTATGGTTTGCAAAGGGAACTAATGATGTTGTTTTTGCATACACCGCTACCAGTCTTTTTTTTTTTTACATCTGTCTTTGTTATATAGCGTATAACCATCTATATTTTTGTTCCACTCAATATGAGGGTCCCACCATGTTTCTACAATGGTGCATATGTCAATGTTTACATTCTTTAGTATCAGTTCTAATGATATTGTAATATTTAAACTTCTAGCATTTACTGACAGTATTCTAAGCACTTCTGTAGCATGTTTTGGTTTGTTATGAGTCAATCTGTTGCTGTGATCTACAGCTTGTGCAAGAATTACCTTGCGTCTCCCCTCAGATACAAGTTTAAATAGCACTCAATAACCCTCTTCTGTCTATTTCCTAATTTACTGCTCTTCATTTTGTTCAAGTATAATCCATCATGTCTATAGTAGCTTATATTGTTTTCAAAGCCCTCCCAATGTGTAATATATTGTATGCCTTCCTTTAACATCCGTTATCTAGCCAATTACTGATATTCTGAATTTTGCCATTTCTGTTTTTCCCAGCTCTAGGTATCAGCAGTATCTCCTACAGGACTAATTTCATTTTTGATGCTCCTAGTTGTTTCTCACATACTGATATAGTACGGTTTAATTTCATCCTCATTTTGTTTGCCAATATTATTTGTTCCTGCATGCAACAAAACCAGGATGGAATTATGTTTTTCTATAACTACATCTGGTAGCATGTTGTTAATATCCTTGATTTTGGCCCCTGAAAAATAACTTGTTGTAATGCCTTCCTTATTTCCCTTGGCTGTGTATCTGTCTATACATTTGAGGATTGAGTCCCCCAAGACATAAATTGGTTTTAAATTTGGGGAATGTATTTGATTACTAGTCACTTGGTTATTTCCTTCTTTGTTAGGAATTATATCATCTGAGTTGGAGGATAATTCTCCGCTATTAGTGTGTTTCAGTTCCTTACCCCATTTAATCTCATTGGTTGTTACACTGTTTGTAGCAAAGTTCTGTTACCGTTAGATTTGTAACTATTTCTGTATTACATGTCTCCATATTATTATACTCCACATCTGTATCTTCAAGCTCCCAAACCTGTTATGTAATGGAAGACTTTTAAAATTTGGGTTATGGCATTTTCTATGCTTTGGGTCACCTATGCTCCATTCATTTGTTTTAGCCTCCTTTGTTTCCTGCTGCTCATCATTTTTATCTGTATTCCTTTTTTCCATGGTAGCTACCTTCATGGTGTTTTCATCACTAAAATAGACACCCTTATTGTGGTAGAATGGCTCACTGATTTTTTTTGACATCTTTGTTAATAAAGTCTTCTAATATACATATTTCATTTTGTGTGTTTACTCTTTTAAGTAGTCTTTCTATCTCCTCTCGCAAAGCTGCCAGAAGTATCCTTTTCTCACAAAGTTTAGTAATCCGTTTTATGTACAGTTTGCATGATTCACAAATATGGAGAGAGTGTCCTCCATTTTGGGTCCACCTGTCTTTAAGTTTATACCCACACTGACAGGAGCCCATCACAACTGAATGTATGTGAAATGGTTTACAGTGTTACAAAGACAGACTGTTTAAGGGGTGCTATGTATGCATATTGGTAAGACGTAAGAGACCCTTGGTGTCTTTTCTTTTTAATGATTTTTATATAGGTTTGTTTCTTTGTGTTGTGTGGTTCTGTAGCCCAAAGTAAGGGTACTACTTCTGCCTAGCTGCTCATTAGCAGGTTTCTGCCACAAAGTCAGGAAATTAATTTACTAACCTTTCTGGCCCCTAATCACCACTGTCACCATTGACACTGCAGACACGTACCAAATAAGCATGACTCTGTGCGCACTCACTCGGTGACTGGCTATTTATTGACTGTCCCAGTTGGAAGTTGAGTGGGTCACATGACTACCAATTCATACCTTGTACCCCAACAAGCAGAAGTTTAAAAATTAAGAAATAGCACAAAAGTGCCTTTTAAAATGGGATACTAGCCCCTCTGTACCAGGCTTAGTACACAACAATCATAAAAGTATATTTAAAATGCTGTCTAATGGCTGGTAGTCTGCAATGTTCAGCTCTTGGACTACCTTTCCTAGCGTGCACTGGTGGGTAGCTAGGTAACAACCCCAGTGCCCCGATAATTGCAAAGCAAACTTCTATTCCTAAGCGCTAATAAAATAATAATGGTCCCAGCTCACTCAAATGCCTCCTGTGTCCTATTAGCCTTTTCAGTTGTCGTTAGGAAGCTTATTTACCAATCAGCATAAGATATTTTTTCATGATTAAACTGCAATGTAGGCATTATCTCAGAGACTTATGACTATCTAGCTTCACAAGATAAATACATTGGGTCTAACTGGAAGATAAATTTATATTACTAAGCAACTCTACTTTGGGTCTAGAATAAGTGAACTGTGTTAAACCTTGCAGTTTCCAGCTGCAAGATAAATTTATTGTATTAAGCTACTCTGCATTGGGTCTGGAAAAAGTGAACTATGTTAAACAGTTCCATGTAAAAATCGAGGGAAAAAAAGTGGGACTGTCATAATCACGATGATATTTTAGCGATCCCAAGAACAGCGAGCATCAACAATAGCGCAATGCATGGTATAATAGCGCTCAGTGCTGTAAGTACTAGTAGCAAACACTTTCTGGTTTAGATGTTCAAATATTTTTACCATCTCGCTCATTGAACTGCACCATTTTTGCTCAGTTTAGTGAACTTCCTGTTGTTACCTGGTTGCTGCCCTACCCTTTTCCCAGAATGCACTTTGTGGCACAATGCTTAAAGGTAACAGGTGGAAAGTTATATCACTTACTGTGTTTGCAGCAATCAGTCAGCATTACTTTCACTGAAGAAATGGAGGTCAAGTTCATGACAAGCCAGAAAGGCAAACCCCTCACACTGTTTTCAGGTTTCCTATACAGGAAAGATAAAGAAAAAGCTGATAAGGTGTGTTGGCATTATGCTGATGCTCACAGATTTAGCTGTCTCTCTCACACTCATACTGTTGATGGAAAAGTGACTGCACAGATTAAGGACCACACACATGTTGTTGATGCTGATGAAGGTGGTGTAAGGAAAGTGATGGCATGAATCAGAGAGTGGACTAAAGGTGGCATTGAAAGTACTTCACAGTTTGTTGTGCAGTCTACATGAACTGCACCACAGTCTGTTGCAGTTCGCCTACCTGAAGTACGGATGATTAAAAGGACTGTACAAAGAATACGGCAGGTGGAGCGTGGGTGTTCTGCAATGCCAAGCACTGTCAAGGAGTTGGTTATTCCTTGTAAATTTATTGTGACTGATTCCGGTGAGATGTTCCTGCAGTTTGATAGTGGGAAGGAGCAGAACAGGATTTTAATGTTTGCCACACAAGCACATCTGAGATTCCTGCAGGAGTGCACAGACTGGATGATGGACAGTACTTTCAAGTCCTATCCTATACTATTTGACCAACCTTACACAACACATGGAGTTAAGTCTGGCACTGTTGTTACTGCTGTGTACATCTTAATGTGCTCTCCTAAGACAACTACTTATGAGAGGATATTTGCACATTTAAAATCACTGTGCCCTAACCCTGCACCAAACAGTGCAATACTAGACTTTGAAAAGTCTGCATGGAAGGCATTTACAGTTGCATTTCGAACTGCAGATGTCCGTGTGTGTTTTTTTCACTTACTGTAGCACAGTGTGCCTGGCACAAAATTCAAAAACTGCTTGAGGTGCACAACAAATACTGTGCAGACCCAGACTTCGCTCTTCACTTTCAAATGCTGCTTTCCCTTGCCTTTGTCCCACTAATGATGTTGCAACAGCATTTGACCATATGCGTGAATGTGAATGTTTTCAAGAAAATGAAGAGGAAATGGTGCAATTACTGGATTACTTTGAGACAACATGGGTCAGAATGCCTCGTGGAAGATCTGGATGCAGGAGGACTACATTTCCACCACAGTAATGGAGTTGCCAGAGTGCTACTACCCTTGGAATCTCCCATATAAATTACGCGATCAAAGGATGGCCCAGAAGATTTAATTGCCATTTAGGAGCATATCACCCGAGTTTATGGAAACTCATTCAGTGCCTAAAGGAGGAACAAAGGCTAACAGAAATAAAATTAGAGCAGATAGTTTCTGGAGCCTATGCTGCTACTGCAAAAAAAAAATTACAAGGACAGCCACAAGTGTATTTGATCTATGCTAGATCCTATGAAGCAAGGAGCAGATATGATTGCCCAAAGCGGACCCCCAATTCAAAAAACACACCACACTGTTTTGGTATAAAAAAGGGCTGCAGCTCTTTTTACTTGATCAAAAGTTGTATAAATTACATGGGACACAACATTTATAAAAACCTAATATGTACATTACAGTTTACATAAATGCACTTTACAAAATATCATATATACACCCAACACTTATACAGGAACATTGTTTTACATATGTACATTACGTATCCCATCCCGTAAGACCCCTTGGGCATCCCTAATTCATGTATTGCTGAAACCCCCGGTCCTTCATCTGCTTGTTTGAGGGGAACTCTGGCCCTTTAGTCCAATAGACACATTGAGGGCTGTGCCTTTCCGCAAGACAGTTCCTCCCCATCTTACCCAAATTTAGGGGTTCCTAGACCCTTGATGAGGAGCATGCCCATTGGGGCCACATTCCCCATCTTGGAGTCTTGGATCCCAGTGTTTCAGTGCCACGTCCCAGCCTGGGTGCCTTCATCTCCTGATCTTCAGGGGCATACCTGTCCTAGGGTCGTGCCTGTCCCCATTGACACCCAATCACAGCTCTTATGTCCATCTTACCCAGGGTCAGCCATGAATTACCGCTGCCTATACATTTCTCAACCAGGTTTCCCACTAGAGCCATGACAGAGCTTTTGCTGCTGCCTGGAATTTTAAGGAAGAGAGGTTGGGAAAACTTTTTTTGCTGAGGATCTGTTCTAGGAGGGTGAGATCCCCTGGGACAGCTCCTTAAATATTCATGCCCTAACCCTCCCTGTAGGGAGGGTCTGTTCCAGCCCTCTCCGAGGTGATCCTCGGATTGGGCTCTTTGCTCAGGGGGGGCCACCTCCTCCTTGATGGTGGGCGGCCCTCCTTGCCCCACCCTCTTGGGGGCTGTCGGCAATCTGCCCCCCTGGTGAGAGGTCGGTGGGGATATTTGCCCAAAGTGGACCCCCAATTCAAAAAACACACCACCCTGTTTTTGTATAAAAAAGGGCCACAGCTTTTTTTACTTGATCAAAAGTTGTGTACATTACATGGGACACAACATTTATAAAAACCTAATATGTACATTACAATTTACATATATGTACTTTACAAAATATCATATATACACCCAACACTTATACAAAAACATCGTTTTACATATGTACATTACGTATCCCATCCCGTAAGACCCCTTGGGCAGCCCTAATTCATGTATTGCTGAAACCCCGGGTCCTTCATCTGCTTGTTTGAGGGAAACTCTGGCCCTTTAGTCCAACAGACCCATTGAGGGCCGTGCCTTTCTGCAAGACAGTTTCTCCCCATCTTACCCAAATTTAGGGGTTTCTAGACCCTTGATGAGGAGCATGCCCGTTGGGGCCGCACTCCTCATCTCGGAGTCTTGTATCCCAGTGTTTCAGTGCACGCACCTGACTGGGTGCCTTCATCTCCCGATCTTCCGGGGCATACCTGTCCTAGAGTCATGCCTGTCCCCGTTGACACCCAATCTCAGGTCTTATGTCCATCTTAACCAGGATCAGCCATGAATTACCGCCACTTACATAAGGTGCCAACACGTATCTCCCACTAATGCCCAAGGGATCTTACTCTTTCCAAACAGTACTGTTTCACAGAAATCGTTGATGGTATTGTTGAAGATGTTATTCCCAATATTCGAAAAATGAACCCCATCCCAGCTATATAGGCCTTTATCCGATTTTGTGATCAGGAAATGCCTGCTTACCTCCACACCCATTGAATCCATGAAATGGGACACCTCCCTATTCATGGACCTCCATGCCTTATCCATGGCCCCTGCCTTTCACTCCACATGCCACTGCTGGTGTAGTATCACTCTAGTCCATGATAGAATGGTGCGAGGCAACATCTGTTTTAATTGGGACAAACCCTGCTTAATATCCCCAATTAATATCGATGCCCCCAGGGTGACCAAGTCGTTCCCTCCCAGGTGAATAACCAGTGCGACCAGTGGTTGACGATGTAGGCCCAATGTAACAATAGTTTTGCATAATGCCCCCCACTTCATCCCACCTTTTCCTGCCCATTTTATCATTGCTTGACTTCTTGGGATGCCCAGTTGTCTGATGTAAGTCAATTTTTTTCACCCTTGTGAATGCCTCCCTTACATGCGAATGACCCACAATCCATATCTGAGGGGTTGTTGTAGATGTGCCTGCAATACAAAGATAGAAACATGTAAGTATTCTCCCAGTTTGTACTTCAATTGCCACTTGTGCAAGGTTCCCCACCGTCACTTCCTGCTGAGTTGTGCTGAGGCCTAATGTACCCCATGTTTGCTTTTGATGCCCACCTGCCGACCCCTTTTATCTGGTCCACTTTTAAACCACACCTGGCTGCCTCAGTGGCTGCTCCAATTCTGAGTGAATGGGTGTTGTATGAGGTTGGGTTTTTTCCTGCCATCCATAAACCCTTTCTTAGGACAGCCGTGAACTGCCACCTTGTGACCGCTTTTCCGTCCCCATGCACAAATGCCCTGGCCCAATTGGATGACCCACCACATACTCCTTCATTGCCAACCATGGGCAAATATTTCCTGGTGGAGCCATAAATAGTGTTATAATGGCAGTGGGGCTGCACTGGTTCATTTTTGATTTTCAAAGCTGAAGACACAGTCTGTCTTGCCAGATGACGAAATCATTAAACTGAAGATTGGTGTTCTGGCTCGGTGAGTTAGACTGTGGTACCAACTCTGAACCCCAGAAAGCCCCAAAAAATGCGCATATGTGTAGGACTCTGAAAAGCTTGGTTTTATAACCTGAGCTGCAAGTGACTGACAGCGCTTTCAGGAGGCTGGACAGCTCAGGTAGTCCTATGGGCTTTCTCGTGTCCGCCCTTTTCCCCGCAAGTCTAGACATGCCCTGTATCATTTTCTTCATAATAAAACTACTGGATGGGTCAGGAAAACCCTCATACTTATGAAGAAAGGTGATGCCTGCTAGTTGGAGGCGTATCGCTGCTGGGGATTTTCCTAAGCTGTCTAAGTGAAGGATGTAGTTTTGAACTTGTCTTTGGGTATTGTGCAGTACCACACTTACCTTGTGACCACAAAACTGCTGGAAAGACCCGTAGCTACCTACATACTTCTTCCATATTGAGGGGGCCACATCGAGTTGCACCAATTGCTGCAATCTTGGTTCCCAAGTCTCCAGACCGCTTCCAGTATTTGTGTGGGGAACTGGTCCACCCACGGGGCTAACCGTCTGAAGTGCTTGAGCTGAAATCGAGACAGGGCATCAGTTATAACATTTTATTTACCTGGAAAATGATGTGCCTTAAAAGATATGTTGTACCATAGGCAGCATAACACAAAGACCTGCAAGACCTTCATCACCTCTTCAGAACGAGATGTCTGCAAGTTCAATATGTCTGCTACCGCCCTGTTGTCTGTGTGAAACAGCACTTTTTTATTCTGAATTTAGTGCCCCCACACCCTTATGGCTACCATGATAGGGAACAATTCAAGAAGGGTGATGTTTTTTGTGAGCCCCTTGATACCCAGTCCTGTGGCCAGCATCCTGCAAACCACGCTCCTTGCAGAATGCCCCAAAAAACAGTGCCACCAAAGCATCGGTTACCATGTACAGATCTAGCAAATGGTCTGCAGGAGTTTGCCAGATGGTGATACCATTGAAGTCTTGTAAGAAAAGTTCCCGAACCTGTAAGTCTGCTTTTATTCCCAGGGTTAATCTTATGTGATGGTATGGTTTTAGAGCCCCCCCCAGTGGCTGATGCCATCTGCCAGAGGAATGGCCTGCCTGGGCAAATTGCATGGCATGCAAAATTCAAGTGGCCTATAACAGATTTCAGCTGTTGTAGGGTCACCTTCTTTGCCCTTCCCATCTCCCCCAACAGTGTGCTCAAAAGTGCCACCTTTGTCTTGTGGTAGCCAGGAAACCATAGCCTCGGAGTCTATTTCTATGCCCAGGCATGAGAGGCAGGTAGCAGGGCCCTCCATTTTTTCCCATGCTAGCAGGATACCAAAATACCCCATTAATGAAGTGAACTCTTGCAGCATCTCAGCACATGTGGTTCCCACGGGACCCACAAATAGAAAATCATCAAGATAGTGAACTATATGTACGTTATGTGTGTGTTCTCTGGTGGCCCACTCCAAGAAGGTTGAGAAAGCTTCAAAGGTTGAGCAGCTTACGGAGCATCCCATGGGCATAGCCTTATCCATATACTATTGGCCTCCCACTTTGAGGCCCTGTAAATCTTGGTCACTGGGATGTACTGGTAGCAGACAGAAAGCAGATTTGATGTCGCTTTTTGCCATCATTGCCCCACGGCCTAGTTCTTGTATGTGGTGCAGTGCCACATCAAATGTTGTGTATTGCACTGTGCAATCCTCTAGGTTGATGAAGTCATTTACTGAATTGCCTTTCAGGTAGGACAGGTGATGAATGAGCCTGTATTCCCCTACTTCCTTCGTGGGGACCAGCCCTAATGGAGATATCCTGAGGTTGTGCACAGGGAGGTAATAGAATGGTCCCACCACCCTGCCCGCCTGTATTTCTTTAGCAATTTTCCTTTCCAGAATGTTGGGAAGTAAATTTGCCAACCTGACATTGTGAGCTGTGGATTTTACCCTTGGCCCCTTGTGTGGTATCCTAAAACCATACTTGAAACCATCAAGCATATATTTGGCTGTTGTTTTTTTCTGGATAGCGGTCAAGCCAGGGGGCCATTCGGTCTAACCGTACTGGTGAGTTAGCTAAACTTTTCAGACCCCTTTCCTTTTTCACCACCTGCTCCCTCAATATTCAGTCTCTTGGTGGACTGTCATGTGCATTCTGATAACCTGTGTTCTCCTCCACAAAGCTTGCATATGTGCCCATACTTACAAAAGGAACTAAAACCTTTTCCTTTATTGTAGTCATAGCATGCCTTCCTACTTGCCTCCTCCCTCTGTTCCTTCCTGTACTCTCCCCCAGTTTGTCTGGCAATAACATGACCACTATCAGTGTAAGTTACCACATTGGGCCAGCCATGTGTCATATAGCAGACCCACAGGTCTATGTGTGTGTTTTCCCATTTGAGATTGGGTTGCCTAGCTAGTTTCAGATGAAACTGCTCATCATATTTTAACCATGCATATCCATCAAAGAACAGATGTGCAAATTTTATGGTGTCCCTGTATTGCAGCAGAGCAAATAGCTTATCAAGGTGTTTCATCCTATAAACTGACATAAATATGTCAAAGGCTGCTGCCCAATTCTCAGATGTGAAAGGTGCCTTCGGCCACCGTGGCCTCTCTTGTTTATTCATTTTTTCATCACTCATTTCCAGGATTTCTCTATGCAATAATGAGAACATGTCTATTAATTCCCCTTTCCAGATTTTTTCCTGGACAGCATCAGATAAGTGGTCCCCCAATGGGTCTTCCACCCTGGTATATGCCCAATGCTCCAGAGATGCTGATAATGTGCTGTTTGATTTTACCCCCATTGCTGTATTGGTAGTGGTATCCATTCTAGAGGCTACCATCCCACGCTCTTGAAGGCTTAGTGTCAAGCTTTCCTTGTTAGTTGGGGTGGTTGAATTGCTGAAGGCCCTACACCTGTCCATACCTGAACAGCTGCCCCCTGTGCATTACCCCCTTCTACTGAGGCCCCTTGGGAGACAATGGAGTGAGCAGGCTAGATCAAACGAGCCTGGCCCTCCGTGGTGATCTGCTGTCCGCCTCCCATGTGACTTAACAGTGATTCATCCTGTCCTGCCTCCGCAGATTCAGTCCACTGGTGTACCCCACATCCATAGTTCTCCCCTGGCCCAGAGGCCCTGGCTATGCCTATATAGGTACCCTTGCCAGTCTCATTGGTTGGAATTGCCTGAGGCCCCATGATGGGGTTGGTCATTCCACCCAGCTGGGTTGTTGGGAAACTGGGGGCAAAGGGGCCCCAAGGATTCATTGCTGGCCAAGAGATGGGCATGTTACCTGGTCCCCCATACATAAATGGCCACAAGAAGGGGTTGTGCTGCCATGTTTGATGCCCTGGCATCACCGGCCCGGAATTGAAACCTAGAGCCCCCTGCTGTTCTAAATGGCAGCTTACCCTTTGACCCCCTTGTGATTTCTTCCTGACCATTTTCTGACCACAGCCCCCAATCCTGTCTCCCATGTGCCTTGCCCTCTTCCGTTCCCATTCTCTTACCTTTGTGGCCTCACGGCTATCACTGGATTGCTCCTCCTCGCTATCAGAATCGGACCACACTAAATCTATTGATACATCACTGTCCTGCTCTCCCCCATACTCACTGATCTGTGGCTGTGCAACCGGTACCACCGGGTTTTCTCCCTTCCATCATTCTCTGTCCTGGGTTGGGCCACGGATGTGTTCTCATCTGCTCTGCTCCGTTTTTCCTCTGTCCGCTTTTTTCCAGCCTCTGTCACTGGTTGGAACTTCTGCTTACTCTGCCTGCCCTACCCCTTTTTAGCAATGGATTTTCTCTGAGCCACAGATTCCAACAATCAGGCCAATGGCTGGCTGCGTCTGGGCTGCCAACCCTCATCCTGCGCTGGTTCTTGCGGCCTGTACTCTAATATGGTGGGAGGGGTTGCCACAGTTTGCTGCTGCCCACCTGGATGGGCAACTAGCAGTTTGGGTTCCAATATGGACATGGTTGTCAGCCAATCTGTCCCCCCAGTGTCCTTTAGGCATTGCAGGGCCTCGCAGAATGCTTGGTCTTGCCCTGGTGTGGGGATAGCCTGTGCCACATATTATGTCTGGTGTCCAAGCTCAGAAAGGTCTTGATCAATACCCTGTGCCTTTGCAGAGAATTGGGGGTCCTGGCTGTCCAGAACCTGATTATTCTAAGGTTCGGCCATTTTAGTTATTGATCGTAAGGGGCAAAGCAGTGATCAGCGAGGTGATACCTATGAGACAAAAACATTAGTTATTAAAATGTTTCTCTCTCTCTCTCTCTTTCTTCTTTCTTCCTTACTCCCTTCCTTCCCCCCTTTTGGTATGCACAGTCCTTGCCTGACTGTCTTTTCTCTATATCCCTCTTGCTACTGTTAATGACTCACAGTCCGGTAGTACTGACAGTGTCGAACCTCTGGAAGAAAAACCAACCCACACACACCACCTTCAGTCTTTTCTGTAGACCCCTGTCCCACTCTGGGTGAGCAGGACCTTACTTTGGAAAACAATACTGTTCGACCCTGCTTCTGCCTTAAAATTCCTACTGACCCTCTCATAGTTCTCTTTCACAAAATGCTTTTTATATTAAATTGTACACTGTAAGATCCTTTTGGAGAGAGAAAAAAAAATTCTACAACTTTATATTTAAATTGCCATGACATTGATCCCCTAATGAGTTCATTTCCCAACAGTGCATTTCATTGCTCCCACAATTTTCGATTCAAGTACAGCAATGAACTCACCCTGCCACAGTTACTTCCACTAACTCACTCTGCACAATACTGAACTGACCCCAAAAATGCTATGCTTAATCCACATGAGTTCATGCAATGCTCAGTAAAAACCTGCTTGATACTACCAATAGGCCGAGAAAAATGGATGTAACTGAGGGAAAAGAAGCCCTAGTCAAGAAGCTCACACCAGGTGGCGCCGAGCTCTACCCGCAAAAAGGCCGCCCCCAACCCCCCAGTAGTTCCACAGGAACTCCCGGCACTCACAAGGGAGCAAGAAAACATGGCAGCATTGAGAAGGCCAAGCTTCAGAGAGACACGAACTCCAGTAGCCCAACAGCACAAGGCAACACAGAATGACTGCACAGCCACAACAAAATTACCAGCCCAACCTAAAAAAAAAATGTTACAACTTTATATTTAATTCAGTTCACAACAGTGATTTTAATTAGTCCCACAATTTTTTTTCAAATGAAATAAAGAGCTCATTCTGCTACGGCCACTCCCCCATACTCACTCTGCACAATAGCACAATACTCTACTGACCCCAGGGATGCTAAGCTTATTCCACATGAGCTCCTGAATACTCAGAAAATACCCCTAGTTCCTACCAAAAGGCAGAGCAAAGAGTATCTAACTGAGGGGAGAAAAGCCCTAGCCAAAGCTCCCATGTGGAGCCGGCGACAGAAAGCCACCCCCACCCCCAGCAGGGACTCCAGAACTCCCAGACCCCAGCATAGCAAGAGCATGGCAGCCTTGAGAAGGCCGAGATCCAGAGGGACCATGAGCACTAGGAGCCAAATGGCACCAGGAAACACAGAACGACTGCATTAACACACCAAAATTACCAGCCCAACCTCTAAAACAACAAAAAAAAAAAAACACTCCCATGCAGGCAGGAAAGCCAGATATGTAAATGCCCGAGGAAGCTAGAATGAGGATTGGGAAGGGCACCTGGGCCAAAAAAAGGAACCAAGGAAAAGCCACATGGACAGGCTGAGATAGCATGGGGGGCGAGACAACAAGGCCCTTGCCCTGACTATTGATGCAGCAGGGCTGCACGGTGAAAACTAGTACAGCCAAAGGATGCTGTAGGAAAGAATGAGGCAGCCCTAGAAAGAAAAACTGCCCCAACCACAAAAAAGATGACTTTAAACATAAGGGTATCAGGGGATAACAAGAAAGTCGGTGTCTTTCTGAGAGCCCTTCGACCAGACGCCCTTTACCACCATGCGATACAGGGGATGGGGGAAAAACCGCGAGCATTACATTTTTTGCAGAGCTGGCCCCTGAAAGCCACTGGAATGGGCTCACTTGATCTAACTGGCAAATTTCCCAGCAAGCTAAAAATGAAAAAGACTTACCTCAGGAGCCAGGAAAACATGGAACACAGCTGAAAGCTGGAATAATGAAAAAGCCGGAGATTGATGAGATAACTGAAATGCTGGCGAGGGTAAAAGCAAAGTGAACTGAAAAGGCCGTTTGAAGCAGGCAAACCCAAAGTGGACAAAAACTTATTTTACTGAGGAGCTGTTCCAGGAGGGTGAGATCCCCTGGGACAGCTCCTTAAATATTCATACCTTGACCCTCCCTGTAGGGAGGGTCGGTTCCAGCCCTCTCTGAGGAGATCCTCGGATTGGGCTCTTTGCTTGAGGGGGGCCGCCTCCTCCTTGATGGTGGGCAGCCCTCCTTGCCCCACCCTCTTGGGGGCCGTCGGCAATCTTCCCCGGTGAGAGGCCTGTGGGGCTATTTACCTATGGGGACTTGTTTACAATTTTCAATTTCAGGTGTGAGTACACCTGAGAAGCATCTCAAAGGATTTGTTGTCTGATTGGATTTGTTTTTTGTTTTTTGGATTCAGCAGTTTTCTTTGATATATGTTTCTTTCTTTTAATTAAACTTTTTTTAATCTGCGGTTTTGTTTTGATTCAGCTAATTGGCTTGATTTTTTTTTTATTTCGTTAGAGTTGCTATTTTACGTGCTCCACAGTCATTTGTTCCTCAGGACTCTCCAGATAGATAGTATATCATGTTCGATATTGATTTCATAGTTGTCACTCTTATAGGGGCAGAGTCTGTCAAACAAATTTGATAGAGTTTTTTGACAGGGTCACCAAGGAAATAGATCAAGGTAGAGTGGTAGATGTGGCTTATTTGGATTTCAGAAAGGCGTTTGACTCAGTGCCTCATGGGGGGGCTGCTGTGTAAAATGGCAGGACTGGGGATGGGGCAGAGGGCAGTCAAATGGGTGGAAAACTGGCTGGGAAAAAGGAGGCAGAGGGTCATAATTAACGGGGTGGCATCCAGGGAAGGCAAGGTCACCAGTGGGGTCCCCAGGGATCAGTGCTGGGGCCCTTACTGTTCAATATATTCGTAGGAGACATTGTGGAGGGCCTTGAGGGGGGTGTGAGTATGTTTGCGGACAATATCAAAATCTACAATATGTTGGACATGGAGGAAGGGGTGGAACAAATGCAGAGAGATTTGGGGAGACTTGTGACGATATATGTATATATATACTATTCTTTAACACATATACAATATTTGATGTTTATAACTTTTGCATCATGTGGTGTAGACAGGTAGACAGACAGACAGATCACCACACAGTGTTAGTTATTGAAAAGTAAAGCTCAGTATATTCTTGAGTTGGAAGGAATTTGTAATATGCAGCAGTATGGTTTAGTTATATAATGAGACCAATATTTCAAAAAGAAGAAAATAAGAAATACATCCCTGCATTTGCATTGACTGCATTATGCCAGACATTTTATTTGCTAGTAATAAACACAATGCTGAATATGATTGCTTGTAAATAATTTGATGTGTTGTAACACTGCAGAATGGGTGGCACACTGGCTGTTTAACAATGTATACTGCCAAAAACATTTTTGACATGCAGAGTACTATTAGATATCTTTTTAAAGGGCACACACACTATTGAGGTTATTATTGTAGTGTGGGCAGGCTCACTGAGTGATTACTTTGATTTCAGATAAGATATCAGGTACAATACCAGATACGATTTCAGACATCAGAAACAGTTCTCTGAAACAGTGCCCTGTATATTACAGAGAACTATTTCTGAGAACTGTTCCCTATGTTTGAAATCATGTCTGATATTGTATCCAATATCTATCTATCTATCTATCTATCTATCTATCTATCTATCTATCTATCTGTCTGTCTGTCTGTCTGTCTGTCTGTCTGTCTGACTGTCTGTCTGTCTGTCTATCTATCTATCTATCTATCTCTCTATCTATCTCTACCTGTATCTATATCCATCCATTTATCTATCTACTGTAGAACTATTTTTTTTTTGTGTAACTGAGTTTTCATGCTCTAACTTTGCACTGTACAATTACATCAATCAACTTTTGCATGCTTTGGCCCCTATGCACATAGGGGCAGGAAGTATGCATCGGATGCACGTATTCTGCCTACGGAGCACCACACCTGCAGACAGGTGCACATCAACAACATTCACAACTCCTGGTCACATGTCCATGGCCCTGCCCTCCCTGTGTGTGGGTACATGCAAGTTCATGTGGAGTGGCCATGGGCAGAACTGCGCATCTTAGCAGGCATCCAATGGGATGCTCATCCTGGAACCCTCAGTGGATCTCTTACACAGTAGGGAGTGCATTGGCTGTGCTCCCCCATGAATGTCCATATGGCCAGCAGCTGTGAAGATGAGAGGTGGGATGTGTCACTGGCCGTGCCTTGCATCCAAGCAGACAGGGAGGTACGTGGGGGGGGGTGGAGGTGGTGTAACGAGGGTGTGTTGTGGGCATGCATGGGGAAGGTGGGTTGCATAGCTGGGTGCAGAGATGGGTTGCCCCAGATGACCTGTCACTGAGATTGTTGGGGTCCCAGTGTTCAGGAATCATTTTCTTGCCAGTGGTCCAGGCTTTTTTTAAATCACATGGGGTACATCAGAGGAAAGGGAAGTAAAGCTGCACACAAGACCTCAACAGACTTTGATGCTCAAAGCTGAAATTTCTGTCAAGAAGCAGCTTGACAGTATGACAAGAGTAAACCCACCTAAGCTGATTGTGGATGAGACCATGTTGAATGTAAAACCTTGCTCAGAGCAGACAATGGAAGTATTTAGTACAAAGTATGTGAAGGTCTCTGTGCTTGGCGATCATCCAAGTTTTACTGTTGCTTTTTGCTGCACTCTTTCAAGGCAGTTTTTGCCCCCACAGTTTATCAGTCGGGGTAAAATAGCATGCTGTTACCTGATTTTTGGCTTCCCTCTTGAATGGCAGATATCCCATCCAGAAAACTACTGGGCAAACACATGGACTACAGAGCAGTACATTGAAGGGGTATTTCTATCCTACATAAAGTCAATCATTTCAGAAAAAAAAGGGGTTGCCAGATGAACAGAGAACATTGCTCATTCTCGACTTGTTTAGAGGACATACCACAGAGCAAGCATTGCAGGCTATGGACAGGTGGAACATAATATGGATTTTCACTCCCCCCTCTTGTACTGACTTGCTTCAACCACTGAACATTCTGGTGAATAAACTTTTTAAAGATCAACTAAAAAATCAATTCAGTGACTGGCATGTATGGGAGATGTTCAGTTATCTGTCAAAGAGGAGTACAACATCTCAATTTAGCTCTAATGTATGCATGGCATCTCTAAGAAATCGCCATGTGCAATGGTTACTGACAAGTTTCAAGCACTCAAACTGCCAAACTGGAAACTACCTGCAAAGTTTTGAATTAATAAGAATAGCTAAAGCACACACAGAATGCGTAAATGAGCCAAACGGGCAGACTTGAGCCTGAACCAGAACGAAATATGAACATCATACTCTAACATGGTATTGTACAAATAGAGAGCATTTTGCTATTCAGGATCAGGTTCTGTGGTCAACTATTTCATTCATTTATTACCAGATCTACTGAAATGAACCTAATGCTTGAGATGTGACGTTGGTGACACTCTGGTGCTTTCTCCCAACTGAGGACAAAGGGCCAGATTCCAAGACGGGTAGCGCCGGCTTAAAGTGAGATATGCCAAACTCCATGGCACATCTAGGAACTTACATCATGCGTTACGCCCATTGGAATTCCAAGTGGCGACCTGCGCCATGGTGGATGTGGGCTGCGACAACCGAGGGTTACACCACCTGCTACATTGCATCCCACAATGCAATGGTGCAAGTGCAGATTATGACAGCAACATTGCCCAATTCCAGGAGGGCAGCTGTCATAACCCACCATTGTGATTCTGAAAGGCGCAGTGGTGTACCATTCCTACAGCAGCTCAGAGCTGTCCTGAGTACAATCTGATGGCTGGCATCATCAGATGCCACCATGCAGCACCATGGCAATGGTGCCATACTGTCTCCCAAGCCCCCACAAGCACAACCCTACCCCAATCCCCCAATTGTCTGGGTCCCCCAGGGTTATAATCCATGATGCACCCCCACCGGTTGCCCATGCCATCATCCTTGCCCCCCATGCCCCCTGGTGTGTTCCGTAGTGATCTGGGGTGGGGGGCTTCAGGGGGGGCTGTCTATTGTCTGCCATGATTTGTGACATGCGGGGCATCAATGCCATGCAGATAGCATTAGCCTATGCATGGTGTATCCCACATGTCACGAGTGCTGGGACCCTGCCGCTCTTGGAATGTGGCATAGGGTCCCTAGCATAGCGCCAAATAGCGTAACTCACAGCTGCCTGCGAATTATGCTGTTCATCTTGGAATTTCCCCCAATGTCCTCTTGTTTTTCCATTAATCCTCATTGTTATTTTTATTTAAATTTAATTTTTCTTGTGTGGCACTTCATTTTGTTAGCAGCAACCAGTCAACAGAGAGCAGGAATTAAATGAGTATAATTCAATAAGTGCTGTCAAAATATCTTTTCAGTTTAAAGCTGGAGTGCTAATATTGTGAACTTTTCTTCGCAGCACTAATTTCATATTCTACAATGTTCTGTCTGTCTGTCTGTCTATCTACTCATCTATCTATCTATCTATCTATCTATCTATCTATCTATCTATCTATCTATCTATCTATCTCTCTCTCTCTCTCTCTCTCTCTCTCTCTCTCTCTACCTACCTAGCTAATTTAATATTTTCTTAATTGGACCCAAGTGTGTTCACCCCACCGGTATCATTTCATTCTCCACTCTTCCCTTCAAGTTGCCCACCTCTGTCCCAATTTTAAGGTTAGCGAACTAGGGTACCCACCCCCTGTTACTGTTTCTGTTGACCACGCTCCCCGCCCCATCACCTGCCTCCTGTTCTGGATATGTACATGGCAGCACTGAGGTGCCCACCACAGTGTTGCTGAACAACAGCTCAACACTGGATGCCCAATCGCCAGTGTCAGAATTTGTCCTCTGGAATAAAGAAAACCATCTCTCAGTTTTCTTTTTTTTTTGTAACCTACAAATAAGAAAATGGTCCCTCACCGATCTGACCCTCCCACACCCCTTTCACCTATTCCAGCCTGACCTCCAACTCAACACCCACCACCCCCTACATACCCTCACTCACCTGAACATGTCCCAGGGTCTAGATCCTTTCTGTGATCAAAGATGCATCTCGCTGTTGCAACTGGTGCCATGTAAGAAAATCAGGTAAGTGGGGTTTAATGTATTTAAAGGGTTTTGAACTTTTATTCATATCGTTGTCAATTCTGAATTAATTTTACACTGAATTTTCAACAAGGGCTTTTCGGGACCCCACCTTATCATCAGTCACTGTGGAATTATGCAAACCTCGCCCAAAAGGTGATTTTGTGGTTGCTTCGTGAAATCACCTTTTGTGCCGGATTTAAACATTTTCACCACCCTTGTCCATGAGGTGGGGTCATAAAGAAGACTATATTAAACATTTGGGGTTGAAATATGTAAAACTGACAGTTTTGAACATACGTTGAAATTTTTCTATGCTCATTCAAAACTTTGGTAATTTTCAATATTTTGAACCCACATTTTCAACATAGCCATTTTTTCACTCCACCTCATGAGCAAGGGCTGCCATTATTCAAATGCTGACCAAAATGTGTTTTGTACCTGTGGTGCAGAATGATGTTTCTCCAAGGATTTGAAAATGTTTACCTACCGAGTTCATGAGGTGGGGTAATAAAAAGATTACCCTGAAATTTTGGTGTACAGAGGTGGTAAAATCACTAAGTTTAGTTATTTACATTTTGAGGACTGGCTAGGCTCTAGGGTAGCCACCTTTTATGATGCCCAAAGTGGGACATTTCTTCAGAAACAATTTTTTTGCAGGACAATATGTAACCTTGACCAATGCAGCAGATTTGTTTACTGTAAATAATCAGAATTAGTAAGACTAAGTGTTATAGTTTTTTTGTTGTTGTTTCTAATGTTTCTTGTCATTTTATTGCATTTTGGTTAAGGTATTATAGTTTTCTACAAAATTCAGAGGAAATTTAGAAAACATTTTTTCTACTTTATGGTCAGGACATGTAACATTTTTCATATGTGTGTGTTTTTTTTTTTTTTTTGCAGGATCGAGCTAGCCAAACTGGGACTGTCCTGCAAAAATCAGGACAGGTGGTAACCCAAGTAGGCTCACTGAGACAAGACAGTCCCTTTTTCAGATGTAGATCAAATAATATACATACATGTATACAGCATTAGCTACATAAATTACGGAGTCCCATAAGATTTACAGAGAGAATAAAGCAGCAAGTAATGAAACAAGTATGGCACACCAACCACATTTACAGAAAAGCAGCAGGTAACATTACATATAAGGTACACTAAAGGAACAAATAGGTCACCAGCCATGGTTACAGGGAAGTATCATCCAGGACAGGGCTTTGAGTCTCTTTCTGAACTATATTTGGGTGGGGCAGGTGAGAATCTCATGTGATAAAGAGTAACACGGGGAGAGGTAAATGAAGGAGAAGGACCTCCTCCTGACTACACAACATACCTTGGGGATGTCCAGCAATCAGCTGACCACACATCTTAGAGACCTTGCATGCTGTTTATGCTGGATAATACCAATGAGATTTGGGGGAATAGTGAGTTTTAGTAGCTTAAGCTTTAGACAGAACAGGGGATAACACAGCCAATCTTCAAATGATGGCCAACCCAGAACTGTAAGCACTACACTGTGATGGTTTCTGGAGTGGGAATCAGATGCAAGATGGCAGATTCTGTGATAAATAGTCTTTAGCCTTGATAGGACAGTTTCATGAACAGACTGTAATACTGGGGTTCCATAGTGTAGGATGGCCAGGAGGGTGCTGCTAGCAATTGCTACGTGAGCAGCTCTAGAGAGGTGAGGAAACAGACTGTAAAGGAGGCCAAGTTTCTGGTGTAGTGTTTTGACCACAGCATCTACATGGAGGTCAAAGGTCATTGACTGGTCCAACACCACACCCAGATAGTTGAAGGATTATTCTACTTTGAGACTGACATCATTGATGGTGGATAGCTTAGGAAGATGCTGTCTCTTGGGTCCAAAGTTTCTTTGACCAAAGAGCATGGCTTTGTTTTTGTTTTGTTTTTTTTTTGTTTTTGTTTTTGCATTTAGGGTAAGTTTGTTTTTCAGGAACCAGTTTTTGAGACAATGAAAATCCTTCTGCAGGTAGTTGTTAATCCAGTTTATGTCAGCAAAGGATCTATATTGGATAGCATCATCCACATCCAGCTGTACTGGGGCCCTACCACAGTTAAGTGGCATATCATTTATGAAGAAAGAGAAGAGGATGTGGCCAAGGATAGAGCCCTGCAGAACCTCATCCATTATCAGCCAAAGAGCAGAAGCACATCTCTGCCACTTTATGCTCTGTTTTCACCTGCACAAGTAGTTTTTGAACCAGAGGCAGGAGAGGTCATCAAGGCCTGTACCCCTTAGCTTGGATAGAAATAGGTCATGACTGACCAGGTCAAATGCCTTCGTCAGGTCAACCCAGATCGCTCCTGCAGCCATACCTAAGCTCATGGCATTCAGAATATCTGAGGGTACATGCACCACCAGAACAATTTTGGTGTTATGGTTTTTGAAAAAACCATGATGGACATTGGTCAGTGAGTCATTAAACTCAAGGAAGGCTTGGAGTTGGTTAAGCAGTTGTCTCTCCTGGATTTTAGTGACTGTACAGAGAAAAGAGATTAATCTATTGTTTTATATCAGGTCTTTTTGCCCCTCCCCCGTGGATCGGAACAACAAGAGGCACTTTCCACTTTTCAGGGACAGTGCCCAAAAGGAAATACTTATTAATAAGGTGCATGACAGGGGTGGCAATTATGGGTGCACTGATTTTAAGGAATTTGGGTTCCAAGGTATCGAAACAAGGGAAGCCTACACCTTTTATGCATTTGAGCTGCTTGAGAACTTCCTTACTAGTTACTAATTTAAGGTGGAACTTAGGGTAGGGCACCAGGTCAAGTGACTGAGAGGGAGTCAGGGAGTTGTCAGAGCGGTCTCTTAAAGGGGTCTTAACCCAATCTAAATTTGTGAAGAAGTTATTAAATCCAGAGGCAATGGATAGGGTTTCAGAGAGAACTAGTCTGTTAGCACATATTTTTCTGGAAGAAATGATGGACCTTCCCTTGAGTGGCAAGTTTATCTGAGACAAGAATGTCTTAAGATGTGATGGATTTTTAATCTGTAGGGACTTAAGGTATGTCTTTTTAATACTCTTCAGACTATTTTTGTAGCTATTCCTAAGGTGTCCATAGGTGTGCCAGTTAGAAGACTGGCCCAGTTTCTTGTATTGTTCCCAGGCCTTGTCTCTAAGTGACATGGCTTTCCAGTGGTCACTGTTTATCCATGTGGCACAAAAACCTTTGTCTCTGCATCATTTGATGGGGACATGTTTGTTAACAACCCTATTGACGTTATTTATAAAGCAAACAAGGGCCTGGTCCACATCAGGGAGGCCTTTTACTGATTACCAGTCCATTGCTTCTAGGCTGTTGAGAAAAGCAGCCTCATCAAAGCAAGACAGGTCTCTGGCTGTGATAAATTTTGCGGGGGGATTGGGAAAGTTGTTTTTCCATATGCAGAACATGGATGAGTGATTATTGAGGGAATCAAGTAGGACCCCAGAAGTTTTGATTCTGTCAGCTCTATTTACAATGATCCAGTCCATGTGTGTATGGTTCCCTGATTTGCAATTTAGCCTGGTGGGTTCCACAATTAACTTCACAAGGTGGGCATCTGCAGGTGTAAACTGGTACTCTCTCTTGTTTGGGCCTATCCAATTTAGATTAAAATCACCACATACAATGACTTAATTGTGGGAGAGATCAGCAAGCCAGGTAGTGAGGGATGTTAATGCTCGGAATGCACTGTTTGGGGGTTATAGATACATCTAATACAAAGAGACTTTACCGAGCCATGAATAATGGCTACAAATATTGATTCACCTGGGGAGTCTCTTAAGGCAGGCATACCTAATTCTGTGGCAGAGAGGGCAGAGCAGACGCAGAGGAGGACACCGCCACCTCTTTTTGTGAGTTGGTTTAGACTGAAGACAGTATATCCTGGTCTAGCAGTCTGTTGGGACTGAATACTTAGTTTTAGCCAGATTTCTAAAATACCACTGTTATCTGGGGCACAGATCAAGGACCAATCTTTGAGCTTCTGTAGCTTAGACCACACACTGTTTTCATTCATGTGCACATTTGTTAGTCCCTTTGTGTTTGACCTGCCATGAACAGCCAGACAGAACACCCTGGAGCATACATTGCTAGGGTCAGGATTTAGTTCAAAATCCCCAGATGGCAAAAGGTTAATAAAGAACATGAACCAGGTTTGAATCCCTAGGGTTAAAGGCCTGTGAGATATACAGTAGTATCTTTTTTTTATCATATAATATTTTATTAATATTTTCTATTTTTGAGTTGCAAAGTGTACATCATACATCTGTACAATTAAACAGCAGGCTGCATAGTTTACCTGTACCAAAGTCTCTATGAGAAGGCAAATCAAGTGATAACAGCTTGACTGATGATAACAGATATAAGCACAGCAGGAGTTAAACACATAACACCCATAATCTGGAAAAAAAGCAACTTTTAAATAACAATCTTTTTAACCTACAAAGTCTTTATCTCTAGTAAAGCATTTCCTACCTCTGAAATAACATGTTGTGCATACCATGCCCATCTGTTTGGCAACAAGGTAGACTTAGCCAAACCATATTGCCAGTTATTGGAATTTGGAACATATTGCAACTATATCCACACAAAAATAACAATGAATAGGTATAGCAGGGATAGACCAGAAAACAGGAATCACAGTAATGAAGAAGGGTGAAACCAGAAAAAAAAACAAAAGAGGCAGTAGGGGAGAGCTCCTTCCTGTGGAATGGCAGCACCTAGATGGATGAACAGAGGGAGTTATGTTATTGGGGGGGGGGGTTCTTTGGCAGTGGTAAAGGAACTGTGCAGATATGAGAGCAGAGATACAAATCCAATTTCTTGTGATAGCTCCCCAACTTGCCTTTTGCAGAGGTAGTGATTCTTTCAAACACAGCTAGCCTCACTACAGACGCCCTCCAACTGGCAAGCGAAGGGGGAAGGGGTTGTCGCCAGTTCATAAGGATGGCTCTTTTGGCCTCCATCACCACAGACAAAGTCCAAGCCTTCAAAGGAAGGGGAAGAGGGCCCAGAGTAGAAGTGTCACCCAAGATCAGCATGTCCTGGGAGTGAAGGATTTGTTGCTCCAAAATCCAGGAGCAATCCTCCAGAACTGCAGCCCAGAACACTTTAAGAGTGGGGCAAGTCCAAAGTGTATGAAGAAGGTGGGCCAGAGAGCTCCATCACCTCCAACACTTGTCATGGTGGAGCGCCTTGAGCTTGTATAACTTAGCTGGCATTTGGTACCAGCGAAGAAGAGTTTTCAACTGTATTAGCTGGCTTTTAGCATCTGTATACAGCATATGTGCAGACCTGAGCCAAGATTCCAAGAGGCATGCAGGAATGGGGTGTTGGAGTTCTGCTTCCCAGGCTATCTTGCAGCCAGTTGTGGTATCTGGCTGGGAGTCTCTTATTAGTCTATAGATTTGCCCTACTAAGCCCTGCCCCTTTTTGGGAAGTTGAATGGAGGTGAGACTGTTCCACATGGAGTCCTCCAGTTTCTTCACTAGCAAAGGGTGTAAAATGTCCCGTATCTGCAAGTACTTCCAAAAGTCATGGCTGGAAAGGCCGTAATGCCTTTGCAGAGTCTCAAAGGTCATCAGAGTTTTGTTGTCCAGGAGGAGCAAGTCCCTGACAACTCGTATCCCCTGATGGGCCCAGTGAGATCAGAAGACTGGCTTGTGGTCAATAAGGATGAGTCTGTAGTTCCAGAGGGGGGCATATTTAATCAGAGTGATTTATGAAGAGTGGGCTGTTAACAAGTCAGAGGGCCTGTCTCCATGCCTCACGCGTGCTGGTCATGACTGGGGTGAGATGGTGGCCCCTGTGTCCCCCCCCAAAAAGGAGGAAGAACAGGGAGTCACCAAGTAAGACAGCTTTCTCCAAAAGCATCCATTGTGGGGGGAGGAAAGGTTCAGGTGGAACCAAGCAGTGGCTTGGGCCACTCGAAAGGCCAGTTGGTACCCTAACCACCAGGGGAGTCCAAGGTCCCCTTTGGACCAGTGTGCCCTCAGCTTTAGTTGACCCCACCTACCTGTTCTACCCTCCCAAAAAAAGGAGGAGACCAGTTTGTCCAGAGAGGCAAGGGTCTTATGTGAAATAGGGACTGGAAGGTTAGAGAGCAAGAAGGAAGTTTTTGGAAGGAAAAACATACATATTGCCTCCACTTTCCCTTCAAGGGAGAGCCCAAGTTTTTTCCACTGTTGCATCTCCAGAGTTAGTGCAGACATCATGGGGAAGAAATTAGCTTTCTCTAACTCCCCCCACAAAAAGGGGATATACACACCCAAGTAAGTAAAGCCATGTGCTGCCCAGGTAATATCTGTTCCAATCAGGCAGGTTCTGGAGCAGTTGGGGTTAAGTGGCGCTAAGATTGTTTTCTTTTGGTTAAGCCTAAGCCCAGAGAGTTTAGCAAAAGCTTCCAGAAGAGGTAATATCAGAGGAAGGGATAAGTCAGGGTTGGCCAGGGTGAGGAGCATTTCATCAGCATAGGCATTACCAGGAAGGGCATCCCTTTGACCGGTATCCCTTCAATTCCAGGGTTCTGCAGGAGTTTTCTGACCAGAGGGTCAAGTGCTAATAAACAGGAGAGGAGATAGGGGGCAGCCTTACCTGGTACTTCTTTCGAGAAAAATAAATGAGATATCCCGGTTTGTAATTATTTTTGCTATAGGGCAATGATATAGAGTGAAAACCCATGAGAGAAAGGAGTGTCCAAAGCCGTAGGTTTGTAGGGCCATATGGAGATAGTTCAACTCAAGCAAATCAAATGCTTTAGAAAAGTCAATTGCCAGAGCAGCCATGGGAGTGGAGGAATTCAGTACCAGCCATTTCAAATTTAGGACAAGGCGTAAATTGTCCACTCCTGATTTGCCCTTCAAAATTCCGGATTGTGCTGGGTGAATCAGTTGAGCGAGGCTTCTCATAAGTCTGGAGGCTAAAACTTTAGCGAGAAGTTTTGTATCAATGGAGTAAGGGAGATGGGCCTGAAATTTGCACAATCTAGGGGGTCTGATGACTTTTTTGGGATCAGGGTTATCAATGCTTATCGCATGGTAGGCGGGAGAGTGGTGGAGCTATGGGCCTCTTCCAGGGCTCTGAGCAAGGGAGGAATGATGTGAGTGCCTAGCAGCTGTTAGAGCTCAACCATCATCCCATCTGGGCCCGGAGACTTACCCTTCACCATATGAGATAGAGCAGTTTGGATCTCTGTAGCTGTTATGGGGGCATCTAGGGCATCGGCTTCCTCTTGGAAAAGTTTAGGTAGTGGTAACCCCTTACAGAACTCCAATAGCCACTGGGCTAGGTCTGAAGCTGATGTTAAGAACCTAGTCTCATATAAGGTCTGATAGAAGTCTTTCATGGTTTCTTTGATTTCTTTTGGCATTGAAATGACTCTCCCTGCCTTGTTTTTGAGTCCTAGGATTCTGGAGGAGGATTGCTGCTTGCGCAGTTGGGAGGCGAGAAGCTTACCTCCCTTTTCTCCCCCCTTCCACGTCTTATGTTTGGCATGGAGGAGCTGCTACTGGGCTTTGTTACTCACTTGAATTGCATTTCCAGAAGGGTTAGTTCACTTTGCAGACCCTTAATCTGCTCCCTGCGATGTTTAGTAATTGTTGCCAAGTAAGCTATGATCCATCCCCTGATTACGGCTTTGAAAGCCTTCCAACAAGTAGCATCAGATACCTCAGCTGTATTGTTAAGGGAAAAATATAGCCTAGTTTCTTCTGTGATGTACTTCTGGAAGTCCTTGTCATGCACCAGAAGAGGGTCACACCTCCACCAAGTGAAAGGTGATCCCAATCCTGGGGGGGGGGAGAAAGTCAGAGACACTAGAGCATGGTCCAAAATTATAATATTCCCTATGGTGACATCAGAGACACTGGGGGAGGTGACAGAATTGGCTAACCAAAAATCAGTTCTACTCTGGGTGTGATGTACAGCAGAATACTAGGAATAGTCCCTGCCCATGGAGTGAGCATGCCTCCAGGGATCATATAGATTCCATTCTGAAATGAGCTCCCACAGGGCAGCTACATCCTTGGGGTGTGACTGTGGTGTGGGAATAGACTTATTGAGAAAAGCGTTGAAGACCAGATTGTGGTCTCCTCCGAGCAAGATGGGCATATCAGAGAAGCCAGATATAAAGACCATGAAGGCTTGAGAAATGTCCAGATATATATATCTCCTGAGTCAGAATTATATCCATATATATTGGCTAGCAACATCCTGCCCCCCCCAAGTAAGCCAAACAAACAACCAGCCATCTACCTTGGGAGTCCGTATGCTTGTCCTCTAGTGTGAGGGGAGAGGCCTTCCTAAGTAATATTGCCACCCTTCTGAATTTTCTGGAAGCACAACTGACAATAATCTTCCCCACCCTAAGTTTTTTTAAGCCAGGCCACAGTTTTTCTTGTCAAGTGCATCTCCTGCAGCAGGGCAATGTCTGTGCCCATGGAGTTAAGAAATTGGAGCACTTTTTTGCATTTGGCAGGGTGATTAAGACCTTTCATGTTCCAGGACATGCACTTCCATCCATCAGAACTTGAGAGGTTGCTAGCCATCATATAACTCAATAGGCTGAAACTAGAGGAAGGAGTACTCATCCAGAAGAAATGGTCAGATATACCTTTGTAGAGAAGGGGACAGTCAGAGAGAGTTTACAAGTTAGTGAGGACCTAGACTGTCAGTCAGCAAGTTATGAAAGAAGCCAGACTATAAGCCAAGTATGAGAGGGTGGCAGTCAAAGCAGTTACTGCTGTGGAAAGCTGTAACACTATACCTATATGACAAAAAGAAGAGGAACACCAAACAGTGAAAACCAGACAACAGTAGTTCATAATATATAGAACAGTAACTTGTGTCAACAAATAACTGAAACAGTTAGTAAACTTTAATGGTGCTGAGTTGAGTGTGGGAGAAGGATCCTCTGATCCATCAGTCACATTAGATCAGACACCAATAATGGGGAGGGTTACGAGGTAGTCAGAGTAGACTGGCCCTAACCCTGTCCAGTACAGTCCACATTATATGTCGGGACTATTAGATCTGGCGAGCCCTAACAGTTGGAAAGCTGAAAGGGGCTACATAGGGCTTACTACAGCTGGTAACTTCCTAAGTGGGGGGAAGGGGAAATGCACTGGCCAAACTTGTGTCGGATTCAGAGGGTGCAAGTTGGATAGCAGAAGAAGAGAAGGGGGGGTTGTCCTAGGGCCACCAAATCACCATCTTAGGGAGGTAAACAAGGAAGGAGGAGCAATCAAAACACAGAGGTAACATAAGAAATATGTGCCTTGCCTAGTAAAAAGGGGAGAGGGAGGGGAAGGGAAGACGAAAGAGGAAGGAGAAATCCTTCCCCATATGGGAGAGCATGGGGGTGCCAAGTAATTGTGCCCTGGTTAACAGGGCAAGGGGAGCTGTACCCCCTATGCTTAGGTGCCCCCAATATCAATAGCCAGTCACCCCTGAGGAAAGGGCTCCCAGTAGCAGTATGCAGAAAATTAAGGAGGAAACTTAGCTAGTATGCATAAAAAAATAGCAAATACAAATAGTAAGCGGAGGAGTCTTCATCCATTTGTAGCAGAGGGGTCTAGATCAGTCCAATTCCCGTCATCAGTGGGATCTGTCTTTGGAGGGGTTGCCAAGGCCTCTGCAAACATCTTGAAACCAGGTTTCAGGATGGCCTTTACAGCAGTCTCTACCATCTCTTCTTCCTCCATCATTGAGGCCCAATCTATAGCTTCCATATCAGCTAGTAGATCCTCTGTCTCAGTGGACATTGAATCATGAAGCAGGGGACTAGGCCTAGTCAACATTTCTGAGTGTAGCAGTTTGGCTGGAGGGGAACTAGCAGCTGTTTCAGTGTGAGGGCTGGTGGGGCTCCTGGAGCAATGTTTCTGCCAGTAGGAAGTAGGTTGACTTGTCAGGGTTGGAAAATCAGGGGGAGTCGCCCTTTGTGGAAAGTTGGCCATTTGACCTCTGGGCTCCAAAGCACCTTCTCGTGGCTTATTCCAGCACGAGGGCCTGGGGGATGATCTTTCTACAGGACCAGAGTAGTGCTGATTACTGCCTCCTGGCAACCCATGCACCTGCACTTCAAGTCCACTGTCACTCTTGTCCCCAGGGGTTCAGAGGTGTCTGGAAGATGTAGTTTTGGGGAGGAGACTTAGCCAGTGACTGTGGATCCATATCTCTGCATTCCTAGAGCAGTCAGAAGTAAAAGACTTCCCATCTTTAAAAATACGCAGATCAGTGAGTTTCCTAAACCTGTACTGGAAAGCCTTGGGTTATATCATAGCTTTTAGGGGCCCAAAAGCCCTCCTTCTAGCCACCACCTCTTGGGAAAAGTCTCTATAGATGGATATACTCACGTCCCTCCAGGTAAGTTCCCCCTTCTCTCTTGCAGCACTCAGAATCTTCTCCTTTAATGAGTGCCTCAATAGATAGGCAATGATAGTTTGTGGAGTGGAGCATTCATGCACTGTTAGAACACCGACCCTGTGGGCTCATTCTACCCCTATCAGATCCTTCCAGCACTCCCTGAGTAGTTGTGGGAGTTAGTCATTTAAGAAGCATTCCATGTTGGGGACTTCAGTGCCCTCAGGAACCCTCAGGATCCTAAAATTGTTTCTTCGGCTCCTGTTCTCTAGGTCTTCTGCCCTGTACCAAAGTTGAGAGAGCCTGGCCTCATGTTGCCTGAGCTGTCTAAGCACAGTAATATGCTGCTACTCCAGCTCCTCAGTGCACTGCTTAAGCACGTTTTGTTTGTCCTCCAGTCGTTGGACATCTGCCGTGTTCCCTGCCAGAAAGAAACTAATATTATCCACCTGAACTAACAGTGCCTCCAGCATTTGGGAGATGTGTGAGAGCAAACCTCCTAGATGAGCTTGCTCTGGAGGAAATTGCAAAGGGGTCAGACCAGGCCCAGACTGGAGTGCTGTTGGGGAGTCCACTGTGCCCGCCATCATCACTCCTTGCTGTTGTGGGTCAGGGCCATTTGACCGGGTGAAGAAACTAGCAGAACCGTACATGAAGTCCCATGCGTATGTAGTCAGGTACTAGCGAACCATGATAGGCATACAAATGGAGTGCTCTGTAGAAGAGGAATGCATGGTATGCATGGCCTGTGCGGCCTATGGTACAGTAGCCCACATGGAGAAATGCTCTACCCGATCCCGGCTCAGACATCTAACTCGCACCCAGAAAAACATCAGGTTACCAGTGGTGCAGGTGAGGGGATGGTTACCAGCTGTTTTTAGAGCCACATTAGTCCTTCCAGAGCTACATTGCACTCAATCGGGCATTGGGTTGGGACAGAGCAATAAGCTCAGGCAGCCATTTCGATTGGGTTCAAGCCACAACCCCCTACAGTAGTATTTAATTCTTGCAATGAGTTTGTGGCAGGTGTCATTTTTGTAGGGGCCATGAAGGATAATGATAGCAGTGGTGTTTCCTGCTGTTCCCATCAGATACCCAAAAATGGGCATGGAGTCTACCTTAGCAGTCAGATGGGTGGGGGGCAGGTAGTTTGCAGCAAGGAGGTCACAACAGATAAATGACACGATGTATGCTGAGGCTAAAGTAACTCCAAGTAGGGTCATGCTGCAGAGATAATAGACTGGTGCATGGTGGCCAAAGAATGACAGGGTCAAGTGACCGATGAGGAAAGAAGAAGTCCTTGGTAGGATGATTAAGTGCCTTAGTTTAGGCCTACTCAAGAGGAAGGTTCAAGGTCACATCTGACTACAGCAGCAGGAATAGCAACATGAGCTAAAAAAGGAGCAATGTAAATACTTTGCTAATGGCACAGATGAACAGAACAATGCATCTCTATAGGTACCTAAAGATACTGCAAATCAGACCTCCCCAAGAGAGGGTGTTTGGCCAATTCCTGTAAAGCCAGCAATTTCAAAACCTCACCTATCACCTAAAACTATAAATTTGCAATTTTACCAGAAGATATTGCAAATCAGGCCTACCCTAGAATTGTGTTAGGTCAAGTCCTATAAAGCTGACAATTTCAAAAACCCCTGCTTGCACAGCATAATGCAATTTTACCAAAGGATATTGCAACTCAGAACTATCCTAGAATGGGTGTTTGGCCAGGTTCTATAAAACTGGCAAGAACAAAAACCCTGCTTAAACAGAGTAAAGCAATTTTGCCAAAAGCAATTGAAAAGTCATATCTACCATTGGGAGGGTGTTGGACAGAGTCCTGTAAAACCAGTACTTTCAAACCCCTGCGTGAACAGTCCAATGCTGTTTAGCCAAATGGTATTGCAAACTCAGACCTACCCTAGAAAGGGTGTTTGGCCAAGACCAAAAGGCTGGCAAATACAACAAATATTACATAAGTGGAACAAGCCTACCCCAAAAAGGGAGGTTGGTTCAACCACCATAACTGGCAGTTACACAGGTTACAAGGCAGCAAAAATGACCAGTTGACAGATGCACATTTTACATTAGTGTCCCTTTAACCACTACAGTACTTGTGGTGTCTTGTGGTATGTGAGACACAGTGGACAGATGACCAGCAGACTTCTGGCTGACTCTGGCAGACTCGAGGCAGACAACTGTCCTTAGCACTTACAGTCCTTTGTACAAACATGTCACTGTGCTGATGGGCCACTTGCAGAGACTTCCATTAAATAAAGAGATCTGGGCTCCAATCAACTGGTCCAAATCATTTTTCTTGGTAGAGGCAGAAGTGCTGTCCTAGCTCCCAGTGGAGCAATCTGAATCTGGGAGGGCTGGTGAGAGTGAAAAACAAGTCCTCATGACTCCTAAGTCCAATGCTGAAGTCTGGTTGTGTCTGCAGCTGCTGGCAAGGATTGCAATATTTAAACTGACTAGATTTCACACTTCTGTGAGGAGCACCTGCCTCTAGGCAGTGGATCTGAGCTCCAATTCGCTGGTCCGAGTCCTGTTGCTAGGCAGAAGCACTGTCCCAGCTTCTGGTGGAGCATTCTGAGCATGGGAGGGCTGGTGAGAATGGAAAACAAGCCCTCATGACCCTCAAGTCCAATGTTGAAGTCTGGCAGTGTCTTCAGCTGCTGGCAAGGACTGTAAAATTTAAAGTGCCTAGTGTTCATGTTTCTGTGAGGAGCACCCACCTCCTGGTGGCAGACCTGGGCTCTGATTAGCTGGTCTGAGTCTGGTTGCTAGGCAGAGGCAGAAGCACTCTCCTAGCTCCCAGTGGAATGATATGAGCATGGGAGGGCTGGTGAGAGTAGAAAACAAGCCCTCAGGACCCGTTAGTCCAGTGCTGAAGTCTGGCACCATCTGCAGTCGCTGTTGAGGACTGTAAAATGTAAAGAGCCTAACTTTTGCGTGAACATTGCACTATTACAACACTCACTCATAACTTTGCTAATTTTCAATATTTTAACTCCAAACTTACAACACATCCATTTTTCCACACAGTCTCATAAATGTGATAGCAGTCATTTTCTTAAATCCTGGGCAAGACATGTGTGTGTTGAGAAATGATGTTCAAGTTCAATGCTTTATTTGATCAATCAAGATAACAAATAAATTGATTATTTTCAACACATACATATAACAAAATTGGATATACAAACCATATGAATATACAAACATAAATAACATTTTATGTAAATAATTTAAAAACTTTTAACATTCCTAATACATTAGTCCCTTCACTCTATAATCACATATTATTGCTCTGAAATTAGCTGCCTTTAATTTTTCTTGTTACTATTAATAACAAAATTTGAACATTTCGCAGACAGAATAGCATCTTCAATTGTTTGTGGATGTAGCAGAATAAATATCACATCACAATCTGAATCTGCATAAATTAACAGATATATCTTTAAAAATTAATTTCTGGCCTGGTTATACAGAGGACACAGCAATAAAATATGCTTTAAAGTTTCTTCATGTCCTTTATTACACTGACATAATTTTTCTGACCCTATTAGTTCATCAGCTGCACTAACTACATTAAAATATGTGTACTTTGAATTTACTAGCCCCATCCTCATCCAAGAGATAGCTTTTCTATATGGCGGGATCATACGAAAGGAAAGATATAATTCCAATTCATGATCAGTTTTGTTCTCCTTATGCCATTTTGCACATTTTTGTTTTCTTATTTGTGCCATACCTTTAATTTTCCCTAGAGAATACATTTTTTGGCTAGTTTTCTATATTGAGGAATAATCATAATTCCTCTGGAAAAATCCTACCACAAATGGCCCATATTAATTTGATCTAATTTACTTCGAAGTCCATTTAGCTATAATGATGGTAAATCTCTATCTGCCCATTGCATTTTTTCTTTTAAACATGTTTTGGGAAGTATATTTTTCTTATGATTTATTATTCTAATCCAATGTGAGATCAACATAAGGTCTTTAAGAAAATAAATTGAAACTCTATCCAACTTAGTTCTTACCATGGTGTTAGAGGTAGAGGAGGGTACCATTAAAAGTGCTTTGTAATATTATGACAGAGGTTTCTCCAGGTCCTTCTTACTTACTTACTTACTTACCCCCATATTTCTGAACCAAACAGCAATAATGGTTGTATTTTTGCCTCACCAGCAATTAATGCTGGTACTAGTGTATTTCTTCTGTATACAGAATTAAATTTCAATAATGCTTTTGTGGCTAGTCTAGCTTTACTTATTTGATTATTAATATGAGCCATCCAAGAGCAAGAGGAAGTAAGTTGTACCCCAGATAATATTCTTTTACTAACTCAATATTAACATCTCCTACTTTTAAGCTCAGGCCTTTTATATTATTATTCCCCTTTCTAAAAACCATTATTTTTTTTTATTTATCTGCAGTTCTAACACCTTACATTTCTGCTGCAACATATCACATTTCTTCTGTATACCAGTTCTAGAAAGTGAGACTATTACCAAATCATCTGCATATGCCAATGAATGCATTGATAAATTATTTATTTTAGGAGAGTCAAATATTTCTGTATCTTGAATGATTAATGGTTCATTGATATATAAATTAAAGAGAACAGGAGCCAATAGGC
The DNA here is from genome assembly GCA_016271365.2 of Neoceratodus forsteri. Lineage (NCBI taxonomy): Eukaryota > Metazoa > Chordata > Ceratodontiformes > Ceratodontidae > Neoceratodus > Neoceratodus forsteri. The sequence continues at coordinate 1,098,491,471 of CM028130.1, forward strand.
AACCCTGTTTGACTTCACAATTGGACTCAAATGGCTGTGACAACCTGCCCTCATTATCATACCTAATATATGTAAATGTATCTGAATAAAGTTTCTGAATCAATCTAAGAAGACATGGGTCCATACCGTTCTTATATAATAGTTCCCATAATTTTAGTTTATTTACCAAATCAAAAGCTGATTCAAAATCTACAAAAACTGTGTATAACTTAGACTTTCTAAAAAATGCATATGTTTTCATCAAATGCCCAAGACAGTACAAGTTATCAGTTGTGGCAAAACCCTCCTTAAAACCAGCCTGATAAATTGATATCTGTGAGGTTAGTTCAGTCCATTCATTTACCCTATTCAATAAACGTCTTGTAAATATTTTAGAACTTATATCTAATAAACTAATGGGACAAAAATTTGATGGATCATAAAATGATCCCTTTTTGTGAATTGGGACTATAATATTATGTGTCCATGAAATAGGAATAAAGTTATGTTTAACACACAAATTGAAAAACATTGTAAGTGTAGGAATCCAGAAATCTTTATATTCTTTATATACTGCTGGGGGAATGTAATGTGGACCAGGTACCTTATTATTTTTTTAATTTCATAATACTCTCTTCTATCTTCTCAAGAGTAAACATTATCATAGATTCTACTTTACACAACCTAAATGGAACTATACTTTCAGGGGATGAGGGAGTCTTACTAAATATTTCCTTAAAATATTGTACCCAAGTGTCTCTTGGTACATATACTGAGACATCCGACTGATATTGGTTAGTTCCCTTTGCTACCAATCTCCAGAATGCTTTAACATCCTTATTCTTAATAATCTGAAACATTTCCTCCCAAGTATCATTTTGAAAGAATAACTTCTTCATCTGCAAAAATTTATTATATAACTTCCTAGCCCTGTTTAAAAATGCAAAATTTTCCTTTGAGGGATGATTTTTGGTCTTTCTAATCAGTTTCTTAAGTATTCTTTCTTCATTTTTACATTCTTTGTCAAACCATGTTATATAAGATTTCTTCTGTCCAGAATTAACATCTGTATAGAGGGATGCTCTTAGGTCCAGATTAAGTTTATCCAGTTGTACAATTACCCATTCTATGATTTCCCAATCATAATTTTGCATTTCCTTTTTTTTCTAAATTCTATCAAGATATAGTTTCATAGGTAGAGTCATAGGTAATTTACACAATCGAGGGACAAGCCCATTAAGATCATGCCACTTAGGCTAAGTGAGTTGCAAATTTAGAATCCTTCATATATATATCTAGTTGAGTTTTAAACTGGGTCAAATTTACACAGTTTACTAGCTCATAAGGGAGTGGATTCCAAATTTTGAACCTTATTCCCATAAACAGCCTTGTAATTCAAACGCTGTTTCCCTTTTAGATATACTGTATAGCAGGAAATATTAGCTTTCAGTTTATTTTTGCAATATAAGTTAACTGACAAAAGTGTTAAAATAAGCTGATCGCTAATATTACAGGGAGCATAGTGCTGTAATGGGACATGAAGCTGATGCACTAATTTAACAGGGCGATAAATAGTACTGCATCCCACTCCATGCTAAATAAAGAGGGCACCAGTATAAGCTGCTATACAGTAATTGTGCCAACGGTATGCAAGTGGGCTGCTTAGAGAGAGAAGAATATCTTTATCTAGCTTCATTTGTAAGCTTAAGGCAGCATGATCACTTTCTGCTCGGGTAAGGATTTTTAGTGAGACAAAAGTCTCTAGACTCTCAGGATTAATTATAACAAAATCTATTATACTTTGGCCTACACCCGAAGAGAATGCAAATTCACCTTCACAGTCCCCCTCAATTCTTCCATTCAGAATCATTAAAGCATTTTCCTCAAGTAATTTAATTAAACTTCGACCTCTATCATTTACGCCTTTATCTTTACTGACTCTCTTTTTGCAAAACTTAAGATCTAACTGATTCTCTAAGTTTTAAAAATTATCATGATCTGCAATATGAGCATTAAAATCCCCTAATATAATAAACAGACCTCTAGGATATTTAAGAAGAGAAGCATCTAAATCTGCCCCCAATGAACTCCAAATATTACCAAACTGCTCTGATTTATTAATTGGAGGAACATATACATTGACCAAAATTAGCACAACCTGATCTATTTCTATAATGGCCATAATATAATATTGCACATTTAAATAAAAATTCTAATATTGTTATGCTAGGTCCAATTTTAACAAACAGGGCAACCCTCCTTTTGCTCTATCAAATTTCTTTTCTCTAGTTGCTGAATTTAATATTACTCGATAGCCATTAATATTTATATTATCTAAAGCCCATGTCTCTTGTAGGGCCAGAATTTCATATTTGGAAAGAAAGTCCATACATTCAGAGTCTACTAACTTATTACAAAATCCAGCAATGTTCCAAGTTAATACTTTCAACAAATAATTATTTTGTGTAGAGTTGAAGGTAATCTCTATAGAATTTTCTTCTGTAATTCCTAGTCAGTGTTCTGTATCCAAACCTCTAATCCTTTCATCATTCAGATTCACCATGTCCACAATTAATATACCAACACTGTCAAAAATATCCACATTCCATTTTCTCAGAGAGAATAAATCTGCTGAAATGCATGATATATCTATTTGACTATTTTCTTTATCTGAAATCACTCTCTATATATATCTGATATATTTTTCTCCCTTTGGTTTTTGCAAGTATGACCCTATAAGAGAATTTATATAAACATCCAGGATTTCCTTGTTTTCTACCAAAAATCTGTCTATACCAAATAGAGACAGAATAAAAGGTTGGAATCCCAACTAGAATCTATTGTAAATTCACTAGGATCCCTCTGAAGTTAAAATAACTTCCCTTTAAAGTGATTTGAGGTTAAGAAGTCACCAGTCTCACAATACCATTTAGTGTGGGCTATAATGGTCTTCATAAGATAGGGGCCCATAAACTTAATCCTAAAAAGGAAATCCTGTATGATTTAGCCCAAATGGATTTTGCTGATGACATATCAGAAACTAATACACTGGTTTATTCTCCATTGTTTCATCCCTACAGACCATAATGATGTTGTACTTGGCTTGAGGGATGCCTAACTCTGCAGCAATTAAATACTTAATAAGGTCCTTTAATGATTCTGAAGATTCATCACTCTTATGATACACACCATCAATTCGCAGACAAACTTCTTTTCCATCAAGCAATTTTTCAGTTTCCTCATACACTTTAGTGAACTCATTAATGGGCCTATTATTGTAATCTGTACATATAATTTCTATAGGCATCTCTCACACTTTTCCTACACCATTGTTTACTCAACTTTCTTGATTCTTTAGATTTTCTTTTTTTACTAGATCAGGCATTAAATGTTGTTCTACACTACCTTCTTTCTGATTTTCTGTTTCCTTTATTACTTTTATTGTTGCTTTCTTTGAATGTTTCTTTCCACCCCTATTCCTTTCCTTTTGTTTCTTGAAACATTTCCTTTTCTTATTTTTTGGTTGATTTTCTGGGATGCAAATTGATGAAAAAGATAACTTATCAGACTTTTTTTGGCAAACGACTCCATCCATCTTTTCCTCTAGTTGTTGCAAATTTAGAAATAAAGTGTTACTAGAGCTTTCCAAAGTAGATTTTAAATCCCATAATGCCTATAGCAGTACTACTTTTGCCATAACAGGATGTGTTACTGCCTTAAATGTATACTTTGACAATGTTTCTGGACATTTAGCAAATAGATCCTCATTTATTATTATGTGTTCAACTTCTCTATCCATTTTTTCAAATACTGTATTTGGGGAACCTGTTAATACACAGCAATTAGTTTTAATTGCCCCTACATCATTCACTAGGTCTTGACTGAGGTTTCCAAAGTCTTCATCTAATCATGGTGACATTTCTAAGGGGCTATATAATTCAAATCTAGAGTCCTGTGCTTTTCTATGAGAAATCATTTTCATTGGTGGAGGCAAAGCTGACACTTCCTGAAAGAAGAGTTGAATTCCTGAGCTTTATTTTCTCCTAAATTACTATTTGTTTTAAGAGTAAATAAGTCTGTGATATTTTTCTGCCTGACCCATCTGTCTAGAATTTCTGAAGTCTTGTTAATACCGTGTGCATCTTCAATTTTTGTTTTCCACTTATGAGAACTTTGAGTCTTTATATTTAGCTCTTGAGAATTTTGAATGTTATTACTACCTACATGAAAGTCCTTTCCTACTCTGTCTATCTCCTTTTTTTGTTTTATCCCCTATGTAATCTAACTTCTCAGAGGTCAATTTTGTAGTATTTTTCAATGCCTCCGCATAAGTAAAGATTTTATACTCAGTGAGGGTGGATGTAATACATAATGTACCATTAAATATACATCCATTATTTTCATACCTTTTCTTTAATCCATCCCCTAATATTTTTTCCGTTCCTCCCCATTATCCCTTCCTTTCCTATAAGCATGTTACCACTTCTTGTAAACATTGAGTGAGACTTTTGATAAAGTGCAAAAAAAAGGAGAAAAAATATAATTACAAAAATCTTCAAATTTAAATGTCCAACCATACAGCCATTGATACCTTGAGTCCCTAAAAAATGTTTCACAATCACCACACATTCAAATAAAGCTGTTTGCACAGTTCAGGAAGTTAAAGAAGATCTCACAGTCTGCTCCATCTGTTCCAAGTATTCCAATTGTTCAAACTGTAATCCTGCTCACAACGTTCAAACCTGTAGGCAGCACACATTCCACAGATTATATCCCATCCACTTCTCACAGTATCCACAAGGAATTTTCCCAAAAAGTCCCAAGTAGTCACTGTTTGGGTGTAAAAGAAAAAACAAGCAGTAATAGCAGTGAGAAAACAACAACAACAACAAAAAAACTATTATTATTACACCTATCGCTATTACAAGCACATTAAAATAGAAAAAAATTAACTTAATCCCTATGTCACTAATGTTATATCTGTAATTTACCTGTAATAAACCAATATAAAAACCTAATAATAATCTCAGGACAATAACATAACACAACAGTAATATTACCACAGTGTGTGTTACCAAATAAGATATTTAAACAAAAAAACAAACTTACTTGTCAGAAAGAATTTAACCTTGTACCATGCCTCATTGTGGTACTGCTTTTTGAAGAAGGCATTATTTGATTTCACTTATTAAAAAAGGGTGGTAATAGAGGAATTCACTGATATCCAAAAAGAATCTTGCCCAATACCCGAAAGCAGAAGGTGAAGCGTATATTTATAAAACTGGTGATGTTTTCTAATCTCTTTTTACTACAGACCTTCATAACTTTGAAGGTTCAAAATTTTGCAAGATAGCACAATCCAATAGGGATTTGATTAAGCCAGAAGAAGACATGAGAGCCGAGGGCAACAGAGCTCACACTGAATGTCTGAATGTCTGAGTGTCCAAAGAGTGTCTGAAGGAATAATCAAAACAGGAGTTTTTAAACCTGGATAGTGACTGCCTAACTGTCAGGCATGTTACTTTAAGTATATTAATTCTAATTTACTTTGATTAACTCAACCTTCACATGAAATTCATGGTGCGCATAACGTTAGTGCAAATTAAGCCAAACTCGAATTAGACTCAAGTTAATTTAATAATGTGTATGATACTAGATTAAATAGCATTACAATAACATCAAGTATCTCATTTATCTATATGTCAATCTCTATAATAATCTCTATAGTAATTATCTTTCTAACACTATACACAGATTTCCAATAGCTTATTTGAAACATTTACAGTGCTAACCAGTGCAACTAATCAATTCAGCCATAACACAGCCTGGATCTAATCAAAATAGCTATTGGGATAAACAGACTAACTTAATATAGATATCTTTCTAATGTCTTTATAAGTGACATTGCAGAGGAACTGGAAGGAAAAGTATGTCTATTTGCAGATAACACAAAGATCTGCAACAGGGTTGATACACATGATGGAGTGGAAAGGATGAGAAGGGACTTGGCAAGGTTGGAGGAATGATCAAATGTATGGCAGCTCAGATTCAATGCAAAGAAGTGCAAGGTAATGCACATGGGAAACAAAAACCCAGGGGAAGCATACACAATGGGGGTGATATACTGACAACAGTAAAAATGGAAAGGGACCTGGGGTAATTATATCAGATGACCTAAAGGTGGACAATCAATGTGAGAAGGCAGTAAGGAAGGCTGGAGGGATACTGGGATGCATAGGAAGAGGTATCAATAGCAGAAAACAGGAAGTTGTTATCCCTCTGTACAGACAGTTGGTGAGACCCCATCTGGAGTACTGTGTGCAGTTCTGGAGACCACGTCTCCACAAAGACATAGACAGAGTGGAGGCTGTCCAAAGGAGGGCAACCAAAATGGTGCAGGGCCTGCACCAGAAGACATATGAAGAAAGACTAAAGGAGCTTAATATGTATACCCTTGAGGAAAGAAGGGAGAGAGGGGACATGATAGAAACTTTCAAGTACCTCAAGGGAATTAACAAAGTCCAAGAGGGTAGCATCTTCCATAAAAAGAGATGTGCAAGAACAAGGGGGCACAATTTGAAGATAGAGTGGGGACGGCTCAGAGGTAATGTGAGGAAGTAGTTTTTCACAGAGAGGGTTGTGGATGCATGGAACAGCCTCCCTGAGGAGGTCGTGGAGTCAAGAACAGTGGGGGACTTCAAGAATGCATGAGACAGGCATAAGGCAGTCCTAGTGAGGGGTAGGAGGAAGTAAGCTGCTGGTTAACTAGGATCTGCAGCTTATCTGTTAGGTAGGAAAATGGGCAGACTAGGTGGGCCAAGCGGTCCTTATCTGTCATCAAATTCTGTTTCTATGTTTCAACTAATGTAAGTTAAATAAATAACTAAATGGGTAATTAGGTTAATTTTTATATGGACCTTTGTGAAATGCTACATACAAATGTAAAATACTAATAAAATACCTAAGACAACCTTACAACCCAATAAAGGTATTATAAAATATTACAAAAAATGTATAATTAAAATACATTTAAACACATAATCTTGTATATCCATGATTCAGATCTGTAAATCAGTTCTCAAATTTATACACTTACAATGTTTCACTAGTTCTCATATATTTCACAGACACAGCTTTTCATAAAATATGTTATTTAAAAATACCTTCCACTCTAAATAAATGAAATACAATAAAATACAATGGGCAATAAAATAACATGTAAAAATGGATGAGAGCACTAAGACCAGAGTGTATATTATTGGAGAGGAGGAACACAAAACCAAACACGAGGACCAAGGAATAGACTACGAGCCCCCTGAAAACAGAACAGCAGTCTGGATATCAGCAGTCTGAACACAAACCACACTCTCCAGGTGGAGTGGGCTTTCCCCTATCACCACAGCACTCCTAGCTTTCTCTGGAGTGGTGGTTCAATTCAGACTGCATTTCAAAAATCTGGTACACACGCTGTTCTGGAAAAAATTGTGATTTGTCACAGGTATAATCTAGTGAGGCAAGGATGATATAACTGTTATAAGCAACAATAGAGCATTATACAAATCCTGCTTTCTCAGCTTTTCCTCAGTCTAGCAGCATGTAGTACCTCGTCCTCTCTCTTGTCGGCTTGATTCTATAGAACCAGAAGTCTACTGGTGATGCCTCTCCACCGAAATGGCGTTTAGAACAATAGACTACAAATCCCACATGTCATGTTTATAAGGGGACTCAGGGTTGTGCCAGTGTTCACCCCAGTGGGTAAAAGCTGAGTTCAGGGTCAAGCTTTGTATCTTTGTACAGTAGGGTCCCATTGTAAATTGGATGTTGCTACATTGGGTTATCCTGTTTCTGATGTCAGAAATACAGCTTTTTATTACTACTACTACTATGGGGTGAGGGTGCAATGATGGTGCTGTTATGTGGTACCCGCTCCCAGCCTGGGAATGAGAGATGCAGGACTGCCTGCATGAGCTCAGGTACCATATATTGAAATTACAGTATTATTGGCTCTGAACAATAGTATTACCACTTAATGTTGGTGGTATTATCACTTTCAGACACTAGTACTACATAAAATTGTCTGTATGGTCAACTAACCTATTAAAATGGCATATCCATATATTACATTATATTATATTACATTATATTATATTATATTGTATTGTATTGTATTGTATTGAATTTCATTGCACTGCATTGCATTACATTACATTATTCTTTGCAAAATTCTTTGTTTATGCATCTGTTATGGTCCAGTGACAATAGTTTGGAAAAGGGGTCTTAGAGTTTCCAAGCCCAACAACCCACCTCCACCCTAACCCTAACTCTCCAACCTCACCTTGAAGGCAGGAGCAGGTGTGGGGTGTGCTGTGGGGTTGTCAGTCCTAACTGTCACCCCATTCCATGTGTAAGTAAGCTGAGATGGGTACGGTGTATGAGAATGGGATCAGCATTAGGGTTGACAACTCCACAGCACACCCCGTGTCTTTTCCTGCAGGCTGGGTGGGGTGAGGTGTTAGGGTTGGAAAACCTAAGACCCAATTTCACAACTTTTGTCATTGGAACCCTAATGGATGCATTAGCAAAGTTTTTTTGCAAAGAATTTCCTTACTTTTTGAGTCAGAATAATTGTAGGCTTATTTGCTTGTGGGAGCACAGGGCACTCTAGTCCCTGGAATCCTACCAATCCAGAATTTCTGAAAGTTTGTAATTGTATCCTTATTTCCCATAGGAGTGCAGGGACCATCACTCCATAATCCTCTGCATATTTGCATGTGGGAGTGCAGTGCCCAGAGCCGGCACTTCCATCACTCCATAATGGTATTCATATTTGTGTGTGGGAATGCACAGTGCCATCCAGCTATACATTTTTAGCTACTATAATTGTATCCCTATTTCCCTGTGAAGTGCAGGTGCCTCCCAGGTCCTATACTCCCATCAGTCCTTAATGGTATTTGTATTTGCATGTGGGAGTACAGGGCCCTCAGGGCCCTGAAGTCCCATCCATGCATAATTTTTGAGATATTGTAGCACTACCCTCCTTTGTCTGTGGGAGTGCAGGGCCGTCTGGTCCCTGAGCCCCCATCGCATAATGTGCAGAACCTAAGAAATACCTGACATTCCAATGTTTTCACATAGAAAACACAGGAACATTTGAAATGTGTGTAACTGAACACCAAAGTAATACATTTTTTACAAAACCAGGAAATTGCACATTAGCAGAGCAAGCCCTTTGTACCCTAAAAATTTCAGAACAAAATTGCAAATCATGTCTTTGCAAGAAACCACTGTGTACACCTCCCATTACAATGTTATCCTATGGGAAACTAATCAAAAAATTAAACCCACAGAAGTCCAGAGCAAAGTAACATATTTTTACCAAACCAGCAAAAGGTACATTTGTGGGGCAAGCTCTTTGTACCCTAAAATTTCAGACCAACATTTCAAACCATTTGTGAACTGTGCAGTGACAAAGAAACAGCTGTCTTTAAAATTTCTTTCTCACAAATTGCAAGAAAGAATCCTTCCGTGGATCCTTTTTCTCAATTTGTGGAAAAAGAAAATTCTTTTTTTGGGAATTGCAAATAAGATTTATTTTGCAGATCTTTTTTCTGTGGTTTTCCAAAAAGGATTTCCTGCTTGTTAAAAAAGAATATTTCAGAGTAAGTTATCAAAAAAAAAAAACAAAAAAACACAGGACTGGATTCTAGAGGTCTTGAGGTTGACTAAGGGGTAGCGTGAGAAAATATTTCTTCACAGAAAGGGTGGTGGATGCATGGAATAGACTCTCAGTGGATGTGGTGGGGCAAACACAGTGGGGGAATTCAAACATGCATGGGACAGCAATAGGAGAACCCTATCAATAGGAGTGAGGATGCAAAGCCAGAGATCAAGCAGGGTCTGCAGCTTTTACAGTAGGCAGAGAAAATGGACAGACTGGCTGGGTCTAGGGGTCATTATCTGCCATCAATTTCTAAGTTTCTAATTTGGTAAAGACAACTGTTGTTGTCTACTAAAGCCATGTATTTTTTAAGTTATTTAATTTTGTTGCTATCACTAAGTGAAAACAAGATGTCGGCAGCACAAAAAGATATCATGTTTGTGAAAAAGGATTTTTGCATTTGCAATAAATAATCCTTTTTAAAGCAGGCCATCTAACCAGTCCCATAGGAAATAATGGGAAACGTTAAAAGTTAATGACGTTGGAACAGATCAATATTTTTCACCAAACCTTCAAAAGGCACATCTGTGTCCCAAGACCTATGTACAAACGAAATTTCAGACAAGAATTACACACAATTTTTGCACAGTGGTATAACAATTAATTTCACCTAAAACAGTATTTTTTACATTTTGTTACACTCCATATCTCCACACCCATGCATCTGACTGGAGCTAAACTTGCCACATCAAGAGATTTTGCCCCTGATGGTGCATGCAAACTTTCATGTGCATTGGCTGAATGATTGTGAAGTTATTAAAGTCCATAATGTTGGGCTTGCCATAGAAGTAAAGACTGAACCCTAATATTATATTATATTATATTATATTATATTATATTATATTATATTATATTCCTTATGAAATATGTTCTCACAAATCTGCTATTATAATTTAATATATTATATTACGTTTCTTACAAAATAGGTTCTCACAATCCTGCACTCTGCTTGGTCAACATACTAATTCACGATTACTGCATGTAACATGTGAATTACTAACCTGTGGTTATAATAAAAAACAGCAAATGATTTTTTTTGAATTTTTGAATTCTGTCTGAAGAGGACTTTGAATATTCTGTTCAGCTCTATCATCCAGTATCAAAATGTTCTTAGTCCAATGACTGAATTTCTGGATTCCAACATATAGGTGCAATTATATCTTCTCCACATGTGCAAAACATAAAGAGTAACTCATTCCCCCAATATGAAGAACTAGCCGGTTTTCACACTGAGAAGGGATGGGCAAAAAGCATGAGAGTGAAACTGGATTGCTTGCTGTCAGCACCATCTCTTAGAGGTGTGAAAAACAGATTTTCTTCTCAATGAGGGGTAAGTTGTTGTATATTATAAAATGTGAGCCTCTTTTTTGACATTACCTCAAATGAGAGCCAACTAAAATATGTTAACATTTTAAGAACTACCTTGCATTCTTTTTAAATTGTAAGTACACAGTGACTTACTATATTGTACTCAAGGTCTGGCGTGCTTCCAATGCATATCCAAGAGAAAAGAATTCCCAAATTGATAAATCCAAGAAAACCATTGCAAATATGCACAAATGTAAATAGTCAATCTTTTAAACCTGAATACTTGAAAATACCAAACAATAACACTTTTACAGGATGTGCTTGATTGTGAGTCTGAGTCTGACTCTGAGTAAACAACAGAATGTTGATTTTGCAGCTTACTGATGTTTTGATTTACTATCTTGAGATTTATTGCTTGATTATATATGCAGTTTGGGCAAAATATGGCATGCAGAGGCATCAAGTGGAAAGCGATGCTGGAACTTGCAGTTGCCATTTGTGTGCTTACTATTGCCAACTCCTCCTTTGTTTACATGTGTTCCTGCTTTTGCAGTTTGGTACTTGTTTCAGTTGGGCTGTGACTGGTGAAGAACTCAAGTTTGCTTGGGTGAAAAATAAAGACTGATCTTTACAAAAGTTGATGATTTTGGGATTTGGGTTTTCATTAAGAATTTATCCTGCAGGTGCTTTGGTGGTAACTTCTTCAGTGTGATTCAATGTCAGAGGAGGTCAAAACTGTGGTGAGATTCAAGCATGCATGTAATAAGCACAAGGGACTCTTGGTAAGGAATCAGGGGGATGTAGCCAGAGGTCAGATGGGGTCTAAGGTAATGGCATAGGCAGGGAAAAATGGGTCAAGGCAGTCCTTGTACCCAGAAGCTTGTGGTGGATGGTGGACTTTCCCCCCAAATCAGCAGAGGAGGGGGAAGGGGCCTGCTCCAGCCAACATCTGCACCCAGGGCCCTACCATGTTGGCAATATATTCATTAAACTGTGCCTACTCTAGACTGGAGAGGTGTACCCCATTACCCCTGTAGTACTCATCCCTTTCCTCCATTATCCCCCTATGTACCACTATACCTCCCATGCTCTTGAACAGCCTTACTTCGCTGGTGTTCATATGCTTCCTAGCCCTGTCCAAGGCCTTGTGATTGTCTGCATGTCTCCACATCCTTCGAGGGGCAATATCTGACCATACTAGGGTCACCTCTGGCCACCATTCCTTAATTTGTTTCCCTGCCCCTTTTTATCTGATACAAAATGTCCAACCAGGGCCTGGTGCACAGGTTGTTGCCTCCCAAGTGGATCATGATTAAATCAGTGTAACTGTATTCCCTTCTTAGCTCCCTGGGTGCTGGAAATAGCTGTTCCCATTTCATCCCTCTCTCATCTCTCCAGGTCAACTTGATGTTGCTGAGATCCTGATACAGCTGCTTCCCCCGGGCCTCCTGGCTGCCCCTTTTTCTACCCAATGTAGGAAGGAATGGCCGCATATCCAGGATTACAACCTCAATGTCCTTCCTGCTGAAAAACAATAAACAGATACAAATTTCCATACATCTTTCTTTGTCCCCCCTTCTCACACCCCCCCCGGTGGTAACCCCTCCTCCTGCCCCCCATCCCATCTTGTTGTTTCTTCTCCGATAACTTACCTGCCCTGCTACTGGAAAGAAATAAGGACATCATTAGTGCTTGGGCAATGTGTTGCAAACATATTTTTTAAAACAAATAGAAGACCACCTCCCTCTCTGTTTGATATCCACTGGCGTGCTCCCATTGGCTGCCCCAATCTGAAATGAATGTGAGGCTTACCACATCAGGTCTTCCCCCAGGAAAGCCTTATCTTTCCTCAGCACTGCCACTCCCTGTGACTCCTTCTCTGGGGGCCCCATCTCCATGCAAAAATACTAATGGGTTCACATCCCATGGGTACCCTGCCCATATGCATGCATTGCCTCCACAGGACAGATGGTGGCATTCTTGTGGTGCTGCAGCATGACTTTGGCTCCCCTGATCTAAACCTCCAGACATAATCCAGAATTGGTATCTGCCCTGGCTCCTCTCCTGTGGCAATGGCAAGGAACTTGTCCATCTGCAGGAGGGAGATGCAGTCAACTACCATGTTGTCCACACCATCTAGCCCTAAATGACATATTCAGTGCTAAGCCCTAGAGCACTAAATGTCTTAGGACCTACATGACCATCATGGACATCACCCCCCTACTGTTCAAAGCATCCACAACCACTCTATTGTTGCTCCAGAAAGTGAACTTCTGGTTCCTCAGCATCTCACCCCAGACTTCCATGGCCACCCAAATTGGGAATATCTCCAGGAAGGTGATATCCTTCATCAAGCCAGCTCGGGCCTAGTCGTTGGGCCATTCCACTGGCAGTATAGCCTAGAGGTTAGAGGAACGAGGTGTGACTGAGCTTGGTACATTCAGCAGACTAGAGCTGAGTTTGAAACTCCCAACCTCCACTTGCATACTGTGTGACTCTAAGTAAGTTACTTAACTGCCCAGTGCTCCCAGGTCACCCCTGAAAACAGGCAATTGTGCCTAGTGGGCTTTACCCAGTTACCAATGACTAAAATAAAAAATAAATAAAAACCACTTCCCTTTAAAGGATGCTCCCATGTCTCTTCTCCCCACTGCATCAGTGTATAGCTGTAGGTCTGTGTTAAATACCCATTCGTCCTGCCAGAAGGTCTTGCCATTGTAGCAGCTTAGGAAAGTCTCCCATACATCTAAGTCCTCCCTGGTCCCTTTACTAATGTTCACTCAGGGATATGGTCTTGATGACCCATGTATTGCCCTTGCCAGGTGCTGTGTAAACATGCAGCCTGCTGCTACCACCCTACAGGTGAAATTTAAGTGTTCCATAAGCTGTTGAACTTGTTGGAGCTTTACCCTCTCCCAGACCTTAACCTCCCCTATTAATGACTTTAGTTTATTTGCCTTAGCCTCGGGCAGTCTGAATAGCCCCCCCACTAAGCCCTTCTGTTTTTTCTGGGAACAGAGGCACACTTAGTTCTGAGCACATGGCCTTGAAATCCTGCAACATCCCCTCTGTCCGTTGCCATCCTTGTCTTATTAATAGAAAGACATCCAGATAATGGACCACTGTCTTGTGCCTGTTTTTTTCCTGCAAGACCCATTGTAACCATGTGTTGAACACCTCAAATGTCACACAAGTGATGGAGCAGCCCATGGGCATGGTCTTGTTAAAATAGTAGGACTCCCCCACCCTGAAACCCAAGAGGTCCCAATCCTCTAGCCGAACTGGCAATAAACAGAATGCCACTTTGATGTCTGTTTTTGCTAGCCATTCCCCCTCCATTGCTCTAAACAGCCTGACTGCCTCTTCTGGGGTGGCATACATCACCTGACTATCCTCCTCATTGATGTGATCATTGACTCAATTCCTGTCTGAAAAGGACAGGTAATGTCTCACCCAAAACTCTCCCAGCTGCTTCTTCAGCACCAACTCCAGGGGTGATATCCTAAGTTTCAGCAGCGGTGGTTGCCCAAATGGGCCCCTCCATCCTGCCAGCTGCTATTTCCTCCAAAATGTTTTATTCCAGCAACTTTTTCCTCCCCTTAACTGACCTCAAATTTTTTGCTTTTGTCTCTTTCCAGGCCCCATTAAAGTGCAGGCTGAACCCTCCCAGAAACCTTTCAATAATGTGTTGGCTGCTTCCCTGTCCAGGTAAGCCACTCCTGCATCACCTCAAATCTTATGGGGTGTGAGTCAGGCTAAAAGTCCTGGCCAGCCCACTCTCAATTATCTTGCTCTTGACTGTAATGGGCCTGGCCTCTTCCTCCCCCTGCCCCCTTCCACAGGCCCCCCCTCCCTCACTGTTGACCCCTAAACCCTGTATGGTTTCCCAGAAAGGACTGATTGTATGAATTCTCCTGACTAGCATGGCATTTTTCCCAGTTATTCATGCACCTGGAGGCCGGGTGGTTGCCCTGCACCTGAAGCAAGCATGTCAGAAGCGGCAGTTCAGCCATGAGCAAATGCCTGGTTGTATCCCCAACAGCATTTTGCAGCCACTCCACCTTTTTTGTCCCCTTCTCCTTCATTATTTGTAGACCCCATGCAGATCTCTAACCACAGGTCTATCTGCTGGGCGTCCCATTTCTCATTCCCAAAATGTGCCATTCTCTTTCTAAACTTTTCATCATACTTCAGCCAATTAAAGCCACCTTTTTTGTAAGCATTCTTTATGATTAGGTAATATGTTATGTCAACAGGGAAGTGGGCAATTCTATTTTTTTTCTATAACTATTGCTGTATAGTATGCAAAACCTGAAGACCAATTGTCCCAAGTTTTCCCCTTTATAGACTTCTCTTCCTCCCCTTCCCCAAGAGGACCATGGCTGCAGCCATGTCCTTTTTATCGAAGCTCTCCTTTCCTTTGTACTTGTCCATATTGTCCACAATTGCTGGGGTGAAAATATCTACAAATCTGCCCTTTAAAATCTCTCTCAGTTACAAGGGGTCAGTGCTAGACCAGGTGTTGTTTAGTGCATTCATTAATGACATTGGGTAAAGCATTAAAGACAAAATCTGCCTTTTTGTTAATGAAGCCAAACTATGTGGGAGGGTGGACACATATGAGGGGGTGCATGACTTAAAGGAAGATCTAGCAAAACTGGAAAGGTGGTCTGGCATATGGCAACTTGGGTTCAATGTAAAGAAGTGCAAAGTTATCCACTTAGGAAGAAAGAGCCTGAGGACCAAGTGTGGTTATGGAGGGTCAAGGTCACTGAAACAAAAAAGGAAATGGACTTGGGGATAGCCATTACCTTAAACAATCTTCACAGTGTAGAAAAAAAAACAACCAAGGCAAATAGATTGATGTGATATATTGTTAGAGGGTTCATAAGCAGAAAAGAGGATGCTATACTGCAAATGTACAGATCTTGGTGCAACTGCACCTGGGATATGGCATGTACTGGCATGCACTATTGGACCCCTACCAAAGAAAAATATCAACCAGCTCAAGGTAGTTCAAAGGAGAGCAACCAAGATGGCTCAGGGATAGCAGGGCAGGACATATGAGGACAGGATGATGGAACTTAACATGTACTCACTGAAGGAGAGGAGGGAGAGAGGGGACATGATTGAAACTTACAAGTACCTGAAATGTATAAACTTGGTGAATATTAGGGACCTTTTTTCTCAGTACAGCCAAGGCCCCAAAGGAAAACTACTGTAAGCTTGAAAGGAGAAGGTTCAGGAAAGAGGTCAGGAGGCACTTCTTTACAGAGAGAGTGGTATCATGTTGAAATGAACTCCCAGCTGTGGTTGTCACTCAAAATACAGCTTGTGGGTGTCCAAGACAGGGTGGGACAGGACAACTAGGAAAGTCATGGTTGTAGGGGAGGATGGTGGGGCCCTCTGTAATCTCTTCATCAGTCTGTACAATCAAGCAGACTCAATAGATCACAAGACCTTCTTTTTCTAGCTTTTTTGTGTGTTCATATTATGATAGGGTGTACAATTCTTGAATACATGAGGATGTCTGTTATTGAATGAGGAGTGTTCTAAGAGATAAAATGTCCAGAGGGATCTTCTTCTAAGTCCCCATAGTTCTGAGGCTTTTGAGGAAAACCACTTGCATCAATGAATAAACTAAATTTTTCTAAATATTCTATTGAAAGAGGAAGGGCCTTCTTTTTCTGGAAAGTTTGAGGGCATTCTGGGGTGAGGAATGCCTTCTTGCTCCAGATGTGCTGAAGTTGTGCAATGCTGGAGTGGGTACTGGCCTTGTCAAGGTACACTATGATGTTTGAGAAATTCAAATTAAAGGACAGGGGTTAGGCAGGCATCTAGTCCAGGGGGTCACTAGTAGTTAGATGCTTATGGCATCACCAAGAAACAGGCAGCTAAGTGGACTAGCACAAGGAGTGTAGGACCCCACCTCCAAGTACAGCAAAAAGAAGAGTGTCAACAGTTTCAAGCTGAATGCAGGCTATGTAAGAGTAACATCCAGTACATAGACTATCCAGAGTGCCTGATGAACCATTCTGGCTATTCCAAAGGAATAAGTATGATAGAAAATGCAGTGACTCTTGTTTTAAGTGAATGTGTAATGGTAAAGTATAAGGAGGATATCAGGGGGCAGCAGTTCCACTGAATCTACCTGGTTAAGGTCAGAGAGAGATGGTGGGGACACAATTGTCACCAAGGGAGGAACCATAGGACTGCAAAAAGCTAGTTCCATTGATCAGATGAAGTGGTGATATGTGCTTTTTGAATGTTAATTTCCAGAAGAGGAATTCTGGAGGCATTACCTATTATGGTACAATAAATATTTAAGCAACTGCTGCCAATATTTTTTGCTATTTCCATTGTAAACTGAAAAATGTGAAATAGGTCTGGGTGAGAGCTTGCTGAATAAAAGATTTGTTGCTGCAGATGCATGCACAACATGTTCTCTGTACAATGTCATCTACTGACTCTTTAACCGCCCCATAAAAAATAATGTATATTTTTTAGCATTTGAAAATGGTGACAGTCAGTGATGCTAAGTATTACAACTACTTGTGATTAATGCTGTTGTGAAATAAGTAACTGGATATCTTTAGTCATGGTGGAGACTGATGCTGGGTATCACAATCACAGGAATGTTGGAGGGAAACTGCAGGGCCATGATGTTAGTGCAGGTAAGGTGATTTACCAGCCTAGAGTACGTCAAATGAAAATGATCAGTAGCCAACGTAAGATGGAAATGATTTTCTGCAAAGAGGAAGGGGGCATGGCAATATCTGTAAAAAAAGAATTCAAGAGGATTTAAGCTATAGTATGGGGGGGAGGAAGGTAGTGCTGGGATCACTGTGGCAGAATTTAGATGGATGGGTTCACCAAACTCTGCCTCGACTGCCCCACCACCCCGGACATGACCCTGGGTCAACACTGACCTGCATACTGTAGACCACTCACTCATCTGAGCCTATCAACTCACTTTCCCATTTGCATCCTATCAGCTGCCACTGCTAGAGGCCACCAATGCCTAAAGCACCTCAAGCTCTCTCCTGCTTAGGTCACCGACCTTCAGTTATGTGCTGCAGCTCAGGTTGCACTTACTGTGACTTAGGTCTGGAGTAACCAGTATTCAGGCAATGAGTGAGGGACAGAGGTTTCCAAAACCACACATGGGATAAACCCATGGATCTTGTGTAAATTGGCTGATAGTACCAATTCGTGAACTAAGTGCTGCCACTTAGAGCTATTCACTCATAGGTAAGGCTAAAATATTTTCACGGTAAAAAAGGTCTGATTTCACGGCATTTCATGGTCGCTGCTGAAGTCGAAAAGGAACAAGGGCAAGTCGCAACTCAGGAGACACGTGGGAGCACAGTGGCCAATTTTGTGGCATTTCACTGTCGCTGAAGAAGCCGAAACATCACAGTCTAGTCCTCTAACCCCCTTCCCATGTCCCTAGTCTGAAGGATAGAGAGCCTTTTGGAGGCTATTTCTCCTCCTTCCCTCAGTCGCCAGCTGTAAAACTGAAAATCTGGCATGATTTTGGATTTGGTGATTTTCACAGAGGACTACCGGTTTCACGGTAATCGTGAAATCTGTGACCCCCATGAAAAAAATTCAGCCTTACTCATAGGCAATCAAACATCACTGGAGTTATTCACTTCCTGAGGGTAGAATCCCACGTGCACTGGCATTAAGTCTCTTACCATTGCCACCACCATGGGACTGAAGGCTCAGAAGACTAAGTGCTCCCTGAAGCCATCCAACCACATCACCAGGAGCCCAGGTGTACAAGGCTCAATCCAAACCATACACCATACAGTGTTCCCATCATGTTTGTTCTGTACTTCACTACAATAGCCTGGGTATACATACAAATGAGTACCTGCCACAACTCCAACTTGCTTAGGGGTGCACAAGACAGCCACCTTCCGCACCTTATAATCTGCCCGGCATCCCCAACAATGGATTCATTGATTTAGATGCAAGGCCTATCTCATAAGGGAGCATGTTACCTCATCTTCACGGGTCAGACCGACAAGCGAACAAAATTTTATCCCCTTACCCGGCAGGGGGTCCTCAGCCTTATTGCACTTGCATTGATATTGCACTCAAGGGATGTCCAACCCAACCCTGCATCCCCATTGGTCAACTGGACCCTAGGGTCCTCTGGTGACCCAATGTGGCATCATGCCAAAGGCCTGAGAGTCACTCTCATGAATGTCTGCAGCCTGAGACCCAAGATGCATGAGGTACAATCCTGGATCGAAATGTACAGGTCAGATGTTTTTTCCATCTCTGAATCCTGGCTAAAGCCTCACACACTGCCGCATAAAGTGGAGTTGGCAAACTGCTACACATTCCAAAAGAACAGAGAGGCAAAAAAGGGGGTGGTCCCAATCTACATGAGCTCCTCGCTGGAGGCATCCATGTCCACTTTCCACCTTCTAAGCCCCTCGGGGCTCGAATCACTATTTATCAAAATCATCCTGGGCCATGCAAAGCATCTAACCATAGGCTGCATCTATAACCCTCCCAGCACTGGCAACAAAACTCTCCAGAATTTAACATGCACCCAAGCAGGGACCTCCCCCAGGGAGCTACTGGTTCTAGGGGATTTCAATCTTAGGTGGGAACCCGCTACCGAACAAGTTCACAGGGACTCACTCCTTGAAGCTAATCTGACCCAGATCATCACTGAGATCACCAGGCTAAATCTAAAAACAGGGAACCACTCCACTCTTGATTGGATCTTAGCCTCAAACCCAGAAAATATCTAAGCTGCTGATGTGATGTCAGATGCCCTGAGTGACCATTCTCCCACTTTATGCATTTGGAAAAAACAGCCCTGCTAGGATTCCCCCCAGGCTCATAGTAGCCAGGGACTTCTCTTGCTTCTCTGCTGAGGCCTTCTTAAGCTGTTTGAGAAAAGTCGACTGGACGCCAATCGGGCAGTTGGACAGTATTGATGAAACTGCTCAGTTTTTCCAGTGTACATTCTCTGCTGTGGCCAATCTCCACACTCCAAAAAGGCAAAGACATTCGAAAGGCCAATGTCATAAATGGATCTCACTGGAGCTGAAATCCCTAATCAAAGGCAGAGACAAGGCCTGGAAAAAAAACAGGTACTCCACTAGCCCAGTAGATCTAGCTGTTTACAGGTTTTGAAAGAACCAGTGCAAGAAAGCCTCTAAAACAGCAAAAAGGGGCTACTTCAAAACACTCCAGAGTCAAACCTTGGCAGACCCTAAGTCCTTCTGGGCCAGCATCAACTCCCTGTTAAAAGGTCCACATAAATCTTCACAGGGCAATATAACCTGCAATGGACAATCCTTATCAGATGGAGGTGAGGCAGCTGTCACCTTCAATAACTTCTTCACTGATCTGGGCACATGCAGAACCAAACCTTCACAACACAATTAGGGCCCTCTGGTCACAGAAATTCAGGACCCTCCTACCCCCCACTTCCACCTAAGGACCACACACATCAAAGAACTGCTGCCCCTCCTACAATCCTTAAAATCCACAGGTTCCACGGGACCTGATGGATTGGACCCAAAGCTACTGCCCCTGCAATTGCCTTACCTGTTACCCTGCTCATAAACACATCCCTACAGGGTGGAGTAGTCCCCAAAATTTGGAAGCAGGCTCATGTGGTTCCAATCTATAAGGGTGGGTCTAGGGAAACTGTAGGTCACTACAGACCCATCTCAGTCCTCTGCCCCCTTGCAAAGACACAGGAGCAGCTTGTGTACTGCCAACTAAGGGACTACCTGGAAACAAATCAACTTCTGGCCCCCTCCCATCATGGATTCTGACAAAACCACGGGACCAATACTGTCCTCATCAGGTTCACCTCCGATGTCCTAGCTGCTTTGGATAAGAGCTCACCTAAAGGGGCAGTCTTCATCAAACTAACCAAGGCCTTTGACTTGGTAGTTCACCTCCTCCTGCTAATAAAGCTGAACAAATTTGGACTTGACCAGCACTCCTTCAATTGGTTCCACAACTATCTGCCTGGCCACTCCCAACAGGTCAAGTGGAGACGTGCCACCTCTGGATCTCTACCTCTAAATAAGGGGGTTCCACAGGGTTCTATCTTTGGCCCACTCCTGTTCTTCCTGTTTGTGAATGACCTCAGTTATCACTGTGGGAGCTGCTTCATGGTACAGTACACTGACAAAGCCATACTCTATAGAACCGTGCCACACTTTGATGATCTATGGCCCCTGCTCCAGGCAGACTTTACCAAGACCGAAGCTTGGCTAGTCAAAAATTGACTGGTACTTTACCCTAATAAGACCAAAGCTCTCCTGTTTGGACCAAAATCCCTTTGTCCTTCCAGGACCCACCTCCTACCAATTGTCACTGAATCTGGCTGTACAATTGAGGTGGTTCAATCCTTCAAATATCTGGGCCTCACACTAGATCAGGGGCTCATGCCAAAACCACAAGTGGACATGGTAAAAAAAACATACACCAAAAACTTGTCCTGCTCTATCATCTAAGTGCAAACATGATACCAGAGACAAGACTGGTACTCACGCAAAGCATCCTCCTCCCAACCCTACCTATGCCTCCCCAATCCTAATCGGCATTGCTAAACATGACCACTGTAGACTGCAAACCTTGTACCACAAAATTGCACAATGTGCCACAAAAGCACATTCAAGGACCCACCATTGTGAAGTCCTAGCCTTACTCAACTGGCCCACCCTGAACTGTAGACTCCAGTACCCCCTATTAAGCTGGACATACAAGTGCCTTGAAGCTGACCTTCCTGCTGGGCTAACTGGGCTACTCACCACTAAGTAGTCCAGCAGACCACTCTGCACTCTGGGCAAAAATCTTCTGGAACTGCCCTAGGCCTGCTTCACAGTTGGGAGCAAATCTTTTGCCCATATAGCCCCTGCATAATGGAATGAGCATCCTCGACTCCTTCAGGAAGCCCCCTCTGTAGCAACATTCCTGAAGGGACTGTGTGCACACTTCCTAAACCATACTCCCTGCTCCTGTTCTGAAGGTTAGACAACTTGCCCCCAGTGGTCCAGCCACTTACATCTCATACCCTAAGTCTTTCTGGAGCCACTGTAGAATTGTATAACTGACTGTATACAACCACTCTCGTCTAAGATAACTGTATTTTGTCAATATAATCCTGTACTCAATGTCCTGCACTGTATTACTTGTATGTACCTGCACTGCTTTATGTAACTAATCCTGGATCACCCCTGAAAACTGGATCTTCGGGACCCAATGGGCCTACCTGGTTAGCAAAATTTAATAAATAAAATAGCAGCTGGATAAGTAGCAAAAGAATAGCAGACCACCAGCTGGCACAGGAAAACATACAGGGATAATTTTCACTTGAAAGCAGGACATATGAGAATCACATCTTGCAAAATTGATTGGTCTGAGCACTGAATACACTTGAAAGTCAAGAAACTACAGGAACTCACAGAGACATGGTGGAAGAGTTTAAAAATAACTTGGAAACCAAGAAGGAGAAATTATAGCTATTCCAAAGGGATAGGTCCTACAGGAAAATGAGTAAGTGGCTTTCTTTTGAAGAGAGCTTATCTGTGAAAAGGAGGAATTCAGTGTGGCAAGTTGGTCCACAGAGTATATCTGATCAAGCTTAGAGAAAAATAAGGGGGGGGGGGACAAAATAATCCCTCAGAAAGGAACTACAGGAATGTGAACAGCTTTGAACAGCTAAATGGATTTGGTGGTGATAAGTGCTTTGTGAAAGTTAAATCCTGCAAGTAGAATATTAGTGACATTACTTATTATCATTCAGAGATTTTTAAACACATTTTGCCAGTAAGTAAGTTCCAAAATTTCCACACTAAATTTTAATCTACTAAACCACATTTATCCAGCATTATTAGATTCCAGAGCCAATTTGCCTTGGGTATGCATGCCAAATTTTGGATGTATACCTGCAATATCACTGGAGCAACAAACATCCAAATATTTTCAAAATGTTTGTACTTTTTTAAATATCCCTCTTCTCCACTGATCCCATTCTGTCTGGTGATCCCCAGACCTATTATCCACTGAATCAAGGATTAACCCAATCTGCTGCTTCTTACCACCATTGGTGAGCAAGTACTCCAGGATCTGGTGTGGGGCCTGAAGAATTGTTGACATCATCCTGGCAGTGGCACTGCTTTTTTTGTCATTTTTTCCCCGACCCAGACTGGAAAACATGCTTTTGTACGCATGTACTGTGTTAAGATACAGTACACCTCTGCACCTGCTCCCAGTCAACTAGGTAGATGACTGCTGCTGTGTGACCTAGCCTCTGCTATGTGGCAACCAAGCAGCAGTACATGCTGTCTCCCCTCACTGAAAGAGGAGAATTGTCAGTGGACATTCAATACTCATTCCTCCTGCCAGTCCCCAAGAGACCCTGGTCTGTTCCTGAACCAAGGTCATCAGGGAGGGAGGAAGTAAGGTGTCCAGGGCCTCACCATTCCTCGCAAACAGACTGGTGCAATTTTCAAAGAATTTAACTAATAATTAAATTGAGAATTATGACTTCTGTAAGTTACAATTTATTTAACCAACTACCACCCTATACAGCAGTTTCTAAGACTATTCCAGCAAAGTATGCATATACATTTTCATTTATCAAGTTCTGAAAGTGGGTAAATCATAAGCAGAGAAATACTTTCAGAATATTCAGAAAAATAATAAATTGCCAGACTCTGAGCCCCTATTGGTTCCATGCCTTTCATTTAAATACCATAAAATGGGGTAAAACTTTAGGGCACTTTATAAACTATATGCATGCCAAACGTCAGGTATCTAGCTGTATGAATCATTGAGTTATGACCAATTAAAGAATTTCAAAAAAGTTTGCAGAATTTTCAAAATTTCGTGAACATTGCTACTTTTGCTCAACCCTACTGCTTAACATTTTTTCCAGTTTTGCTAGATGCCAGGATACATTGACATTAGATAAGCATGACAAATGTCTAGCCTTTACCGGCAAGGCCACAGAATATACAAGCATCTACATTTTCAGAAAGTTTTCACAAAATGTCATAAATAATTACATTGTGAAATACTGAACTTCTTTAACTTAAATGTTTGTTAACCAAATAGCTCTATATTTAGGGTGGGATTCACAAAGCTTTCTGAAGGTGCAAAACCTTCCCTATGTCCCCCAAACTGCCGTAGCTATGGAAACAAAGGGGAAGTTGCACTGAGTGCTATTCTCAAATCCCTCCACAGCTGCGGAAAACAACACTAAGCACTGTGGAAAAAGTGCAGCTGCAGAAGTCCCTGAGGAAAAAAAGGTGTGAGATAAATAAGGCACATCCCCTGAAATGCTATTCACAACCAGGTTTTTTCCACAGTTGTGGAAAAAATGTTACACACAGTGGAATGAGGTGTAACTCTCCCTCAGCAAAACTACAGTAGTGCCCCAACAATTGGAATCAATTAAGGTGGAGGTGAGGCACAGGTAATAGCATCCCAGTGACTATAGCAGTGGCTGATGTTACAGCAGCAGCAGCACACATTGCCATCATATGGCAACAAGCAACAAACACCAGATCCAGTGCAGCCCATGACCGAGCCCACAGGCAGCAGAGCCTGACCAACCTGCAGTGAATGCTATCCCTGCAGGCAACATGAACACCCCAGGGAAGGAGGACCAGCTGTACCAGTCAGCCACTGCAGTGCCATGGTTTTGCAGGTACCTGTGGTGCTGCAGTGGTCCCAGTTGTGGGACTGGTTGCTGGTCTCTTTGTGGGTGTTTTCAGCTTCATGCTATGGCAGCAATGATAAAGTCTGCTGCTCCAGCTAATTAGGTTCACTGTTGCTGTGCCTCCTAAGCTATTTCTGCAGCTGCAGATCCGCAGTTGCGGATTTTCAGCACTTGCTCAATTTCTGCAGCTGCGGGGATTTTACAGAATTCTGCTCTTCCTCAAAATTTCTTTATGAATATCACGCAACTGCATTTCCACAGTGCTGCAGGCCTTTTTCCTGCAGCTGCGAGATTTTTGGCTTTCTTTATGGATCCTGCCCTTAGTCTTTCTATAACCCTTATAAAAAGGTTATGCATGCTAATTGTCACACATTTAGTTGCTAAAGTGACATTTAAAAGCAGATAAAAAGTCAGAAACTTCTCCCCAAAAAATAATATACCAGATTCTGAACACCTATAATTTTAAAAGGAGTATTCCTAATGTCATGATATTTGCCATGTCTTTAGGAAACACTTCAATAATAGGCATGCCATCTTTACTCTCTAGCTCAATGGAAGGCTGAATTATATCTAAATAATTTTACCATCTATTGAGCCTAATTGTTCTCTGAATTACTATCACTATTCTTTTAAGTATTCCAATATTTTATTTTTCTATTAATTTTTTTTATTTATTGAAATCTTGGATGACACCTGTGAGTGGATGCTCATTGAGAGGTTCCATGTCAGATACATTAACACAAGAAGACACAGTGTTTGCTTCTCCCTGTAATTAACTCTGGGTTGCACCTGAAAAAAAGTGACTTTTTTTCTCAGTAGACTTACCCAGTTTTCAAAATTCAATGAATAAATTGATAACTAAATAAATAAAAATATTTAAACAATTACAAGAAATTCCAGTTAGATTCTTTTTAATTTTGTAAAAGTTTACAGAATTCAGCATATTCTAATTCTCATCCCAACTGATTCTTCTGTTCCTAAATACAATGCCTCAAATGGTTTATGCATAGAGCACTATACACAGATTGTGCTTATGTGCTGTTTCCTTGCATTCAGTGCATGTAAGAGAGATGGAGACACCTCCACACAGCATAGATGTGGAGACAGGTACTGGGCATGTCAAGTGGTGCACAGGTGCACCTGGTGCAAATGCCAATCTATAGCCCTCAAAACATGTCCTTATGTATTTGCAGCAGAGTCCGCTGTTATGTATGCAGGTGGGATGGTCCCAAACAGGTATTCTCTGTGGCAGACAAGGATGCATACAGAAGACATACATGGCTTGCTAGCTGACTGTACAACAAAGTTGGCTGTGGTGACAACCTAACCAGCACACTGTAAATGACAATAACGTAGCATGCATAGGGTCCCATTGGCCCAGAACACATCTGCCCCAGCTCAGGCCTCCCCTGTTCACCCAGTAATGACACAGACAACATGCAGTGCAGTTTCCTGAAAGGTGCATATTTGTTATATTAGCAAAACAAAAATGGTGAACTCATGCACTGTGTCAATGTTCAATCCCCTTGGGTGTTTATCCTCACTGGACATGTCATCCAAAGATTTGCTGAGATTCTCTGAATGTCTCACAACCAGAAACAACAGTCTGGACAAACACAAATGCCTTCACATTCCTCCCATCATGCCTGGAACTATAGCATTGCTATGACCTGTAGGTTGGCAGATACAGCACCTGTTCCTGCAGCTGCTGTCCCTTGCACATCCAGAGCTGAGTTTCTTGTACTGTGCAGACAACCCCATCCCAGATGCTTCTCTAAGATCAGTGTCATTCCCCTTCAGTGGTCACTAATCATCTGTATCTCTGTCCATTGCCAAGTCAAACACAGTCTCCATATCCCAGAACATTAGTGGATCTCCTGTTCTTAGCATTAAAGAGCTAGTGTACTGCCCAAAACTAATATTAGTTGTTTAAAGCAGTCAACCATTACCGTTTATATGTATGGTACTTTTTTATTTTCCCTTTGATTAATTAGAAGGTTGTTTACCTGATGTAAGTAGGTATGTTGTGTGGAACAGCACTCTGCCTGGCAGCTGACATATCTAGCTCTGTTCCCCAACTACAAATTCAGAACTGTGACCTCACTGAATGTGATATCACTACTCTTAGGACAAGCCACTCAGTAGCTGCCAGGTCAGTCACTTGCTAATGATGTAGATAGGGCGGGTGGACAAGAGGTAGATATGACAGCTGCCAGGTTAAGAGCTTTTCCACACATCCAACACAAAATTATCACATAAAAAAACTTTCTAATGAGCAAAAGAAAGAAGTAAAATACTTCAGAATTAACGTTTTTCAACTAATTACTTCTTAAATTTGTATCATTTTCCTATCTGTCTGTTTTTGTTCCACTAGCTCTTTAATATGCCTTTTGGCATGTTAGAGACCTGCAATAAAATACGTGATGTGCTGACAAATTTCTAACATTCACCAGCCATGATTATGGGACTGTGTCCTTCTCTGCCTCCCATTGCACCACTGCCATTCTTGCATTATTGTCACAGCTTTGGTAAGGCTTATGCGACTTGATTAAGGACACACACACAAATATGCTTACGTGCATGTACACACACACACACACACACACACACACACAGACTGATCCTCATCACAGGGATTCAGTGATGGTTCTAGTGGATGTAATGATTCAGAATGTATGTGCTGCAACATTATCAGCATGACTATACACTTCAAAGCACCTGTGAGGGTTGCTAACCTCAGTGTTGGTTCTTAAAAGTCCATTCAGTAATCAGCAACTGAAGAGGACACAGCCCTTGCTGCACATCAGAAAAGCTCACATGACACAATGGCTCAGTGCTCAAAACTTCAACATTTTTATTGTGATTTTTAAAGTGGAGTTACAACCATGCCAGTGTAGCCCAGGGAGGTCGCACAGAAGACCAATGTTTCACATCCAATTCACAGGTGCTTTATCAAGGTGATGTGCATCTCTAGCAAATATATATATATATATATATATATATATATATATACATATATACATATATATATATATATATCAATCATAGTGGCACAGTCATGCCACTATAGTTAGATAGTTAGGGTTGAGCGGCCAGTTACATACTAAAGTCAAAAGTTTAGACATTAATAACTTTGGACCCGTTCAATGGATTTGCCTGCAATTTGGCACATGCATTGGGGCATACTATATCTATTGACTTTCCAAATTATGTTTGTGTTGGAGTGATGGTCTTCATGTACGAAAGTGCTGAAAAATGCAAAATTATCCATTTTTGGAGGCACCTTCTGGCATTCTTAATGTGGTCCTGCATGACCATGGTGTAGTGTGCTGCTCTGCAAGATGGCTCCTTTGAAAGAGCTTTGGTGGCCAAACATGCCGATTTTTGTTTGGTGAAAAAATATTAAGGCATTCAAAAGTTATGGCACTTTTAATTTCCCATTACAAGTCAATGGGAAAATTTATATGTATATCTTGCGACCAAAGAATGGGGGTTCTGGCCATCTGGTCCCACCTGGTGATCAAATAATTTGCAGCCTCACCATTCAAGAATCTTTGTTCCTGAGGAATTTTCAAAATTGTTTGACCATGAGGTCCGCCATCTTGTTTTCAGTTTTCCAATCACACATACACAAATATCTAGGCTCAGGGGTCACTTCTGAAGTAAAACTTCAATGGGTTTTATTCAGAGGACCTTGATCTGTCAAGCCATGGCTTTGGTTCCATCCAAATCAGTCAAAAAATAGAGTTATGAGCTTTTAAAATCTTAATTTGCGGCTCGCTAACGATCTTTGATCGCGAGCCTGCAAATTCTTTGATCATGAGATTCTTTGATCGCGATCTTGCATCATGACCTAAAACACTAATATCTCGGCTCAGGGGTGGGCTAGGGAAACAAATTTGGGCTTGTTTTGCTCAGGAGGGTCAGTTCTGTCGATCCATGCCATTGGTGAATAAATCGTGTTTCACCCTTTTTTATTCTTTGATCATGAGCCTGCAAATTCTTTGATCATGAGATTCTTTGATCGCAATCTTGCATCGTGAGTGAGGGACGAGATGGCCAGATTTAAAAATTATTTTTCTCAGCCCATGGGTGCCCTAGGAAGTCAAATGAGGGTGGGTTTTACTCAGGGGGCTTCGTTCTGTTGAACCATGGTGGTGGTTTACTGCAAGTTCTTCTATTTTTTGATTTATTTAATTTTTTATTCTTTGTTCATGAGCCTGCAAATTCTTTGATCATGAGGCTGCAAATTCTTTGATCATGAGATTCGTTGATTGTGATCTTTGATCACAAAATAGGGACAAGATGGCCAGATTTTTTATAATGGAAAAGATAGGGAAATGTTGCCAATCTTTGACATTGAATATCTCAGAAATGGTTTGGTCTTCTTACTTGAAATTTGGAGGGAAGAAAGGCAACATCCCACAGATGTGCCTTTTAGTGGATGTGTCAAAAAATATTACAGTGGGGCAAAGTTATGGCACTATGAAGTTGGTGCTTTTTCCCATAGGATAACATAACAGCATAGGCCATATTACAGGAATTTTTTGCCGCTCTGCTGGAAAATAACAGTTTGGTCTTTTGGGCTGAAAGTTGGAAGGACGAAAGCCAACATCTTACACATGTGCCTTTTGGTGGTTTGGAGAAAAAAAATATTACAGGGTGGCAAAGTGACAGCACTCTGAAGTTGACGATTTTTCCCATAGGATAACATTTTGGTGTCTGTCGCATCTTTCAAGGACCGTATCTCAGAAACAGTGCAAGATACCGACTTTTTATCAAAAAAATGCTTAGCCCCCCCAGTTGTGGGCTAAGCACAAAACTAGTCAGGAAAGTAATAATTCATACAAAATTTTTAATTTTTTTCCTACATCGTATGGTTCCTGAGATATAAGCAATTTAGTATTCCAAGTCATACTTTTCCGCTCCGAAGTCAATTATGATGCATACATTCTTTGTTTTCAATTGTTTTTTTCAATGTAGTTTTTTGGGAAAAGAAGGGTGTGCCCTTTTGTTACTGTGACAGTTAGCATTTCCAGTTGCGCTTCTCTTACCATTTGAATCACCATTCCTGTCTACGCTGCCATGTCCGTAACGGTTTGCGTTTTCGCATGCACTTGCATTTCTGTTTCTGTTGTCTTTACTGTTGCTGTTACTGTTACCATTTACATTTACTATTGCAGTACCATGACCTTATGTGTAACAATTTGCATTTTCGTATGCACTTGTGTTTCTATTTTTATTGGCGTTATTGTTACTGTTACCATAACCATTTGCATTTACAATTGTGGTTCCATGAGTGTGTGCATTATGGTTTGCGTTTTCATACTGCACATGCTTGCATTTCTGTTTACTTTGGTGTTATTGTTGGTGTTACTGTTACTATTTGCATTTACAATTGTGGTACTGTGAATGTGTGTGTTACCAGTTGCATTCTGTATGCACTTCTGTTTGATGTCTTCGTTTACATAACTGTTTGCTTCAGTGTCACTTTACACTTGTGTTTCTATTAACATCTGATTTGCCATTTACATTTGCTTTGCCATGTGCATTACCATTGCCGCTTGCGTTTGCTTTGCAGTTCCTATTACTATGTAACAAGACATCACGTGGCGGGAGCGTGGGGCCCAAAGAGCCCCGCACTGCCGCCACTGCATTCCTTTGATTATTTATCATCCTCATTCTCAAAAAGAAAGGAAATTAGAGGCAAAAAACTCAGATTAATGCATTCAGTTAGGCGTGTTCCACAGCCAAAAAAGCTAGGAAATTTGGGGTTAGGGTTGAAAGCCCCCTCTTGGACCCCCCAGCCCACCTCCCATACCAGCATCAGGGTGCTCGTTGGAGTCATTGGTCCTAACTCTCACCCCATTTTCCTATATCTCAGCTTATTTACACATGTGATGGGGTGAGAGTTAGGGCCGATACCCAATGGCGCATTCCAGTGCTGGTTTGGGGGAGTGGGTTGGGGGTCAGGGGGGCTTTCAACCCTAACCCTGAATTTCCTAGTTTTGTTTTGCTGTGGAACAACTCTAACTAATGCATTAAATGGAGTTTTGCCCTAATAATATATATATATATATATATATATATATATATATATGTATATATATATATATCTATATCTATATGAAAAACAAAATCACACATACCCCCATAATGCAAAGCATCATGGGCTGTATATGCAAATCACAACAAAATGTTACGCTGGTTCAACTTTAATCAGAAATGCATGATGCGGAAAGGCATCTCACACTGTCTGCAAAGGGTGCCAACAGAAGACACATAGGCCCAGATATTCAAAAGGGTTGCGCACGGGCACAGTACTGCAACTGTAAATGCAAATAGTAATGGTAACAGCAACAATAACAGCAAAGGAAACAGAAATGCAATAGGAAACACAAGCATATATGGAAACACAAACTGTAATGTGCACGGGCGCAGTAACGCAGTTGCAAGTGCAAATGGTAACAGTAACAGCAAGAAAGAGGCAAAATGAAAGAGAAACGGAAACACAACCAAAAGGGTTGCCGGAAACACACATGGCAATGCGCATGGTGGCGCAAACCAAAATGCAAACACAAACAGTAGTGTAAATGCAAATAGTAACAGTAATGCAAACACAAGCGCAAATGAGAACGCAAAGGGTAATGCACACAGTAGCGTTCACGGGAATGTAAACACAAACAGGGACAGAAAACAAGTTGAAACAGTAACTGCAACAGTAACAGAAGCACATACCCTGTTTTTGCTGAACAGGTGCATAGAGAAACACAGTGTGTACAAAGAATGTATGCATTGTAATGGGCATGGAAGCTGAAAACGAGCATTGGAAGTACTTAATTGCTTATATCTCAGCAACCACACATCGTGGAAAAAAATTAAAATTTCACAAAAATCATGATTTTCCTGGCTAGGATTTTGTATTTAAAGGGCTGTGTAACTCGCAACAAAAAATCTGTATCTTGCATCGTTTTCGCAATACGAGCCTCGAAAAGCGCAGCATACACCCCCATGCTAGTCTATGGGAAAAAATGCCAACTTTGGAGTACTTTAACTTTGTAGCCATGCAATATTATTTCACCAAACCACAAAAAGGCACATCTGTGAGATGTTGGCTGCATTAACTCCAAATTTCAGGCCAAAAGACCTAACTGTTCTTAAGCAGCAAGGTGGCAAAGAACTCCTGTCATTTTGGCCATAGTGTTGCAAAGTACTTTGGTGATTTGTGAAAGCTTTCACACAGATTTGCAAAAGTGTCATGAGCACGAAAGTACTCTACAAAAGTACTTTTTCCAGAACTTTGAACAACATATTTCTGGGGTGTTTAACCCCAAAATAAAGACATGGCTAGCATCCTCAGGCTCCGACTAAGTGAACACAAAATAATTGTGTCCCTAGATGGTCCCAATTTTAAATGGCAAGCATTTTTCTGACCACCAACTGAAAACAAAATGGCGGATTTGTGACAGTAAAAGGGCCATTTGCAAAAGTCAAAACTGCATTTGCGACACTGTCAAACTTTTTGTGAACTTTTCCCATTGACTTATAATGGGGACTTGTTTTTTGAATAACTTTTGAACCATTTAATATTTTTTTCACAAAATCTTTAAAAGGCACATCGGAGACCCCGAACGCACGTTCCCTGAAGATTTCAGACTGGTCATGAAAACCGTGTGACCTGTAGAGACGACTGTAGAATTAAAAAAAGTGTAAACGCTCAAGCAGATCACGCTTAATTACTTCACAGCCATATATCCGACCGGTACAAAACTTGGAGATCCTAAGGTGTATGGGTCTTGATCATGTTTTCCAAATTTCAGGCAAATCTGTCAAACGGTTGCAAAGTTATTAAGGTGCAAGATTTTGGGTTTAACATGTAAGTCACTCCTCAATCCTAACTATGGTAGCACTGCCATGCTACCATAAAATATACATATATTAGAGGCAAAAAACTCAGTTTAATGCATCAGTTAGGGTTGTCCCACAGCAAAAAAAGTGAGGAAATTCAGTCTTAGGGTTGAAAGCACCCCTTGACCCCCAGCCCACCCCTAAATGGCATTGGGTTTGCACATTAGGGTCATTGCCCTAACTCTCACCCCATCACCCACGTAAAGAAGACAGAAGTATAAGGGAATGGGGTGAGAGTTAGGAACTGATGACCCAACATGCACCCGATGCCAGTTGAGGGGTGGGCTGGGGCAAGGGGGCTCAACCCTAAGACTGAATTTCACTTTTTGCTGTTACAACCCTAACTGATGCATTAAATGGAGTGTTTTGGCTCTAATTTCCCTTCTTTTTGAGAATTAGGATGATAAATAGTGAATGGAATGCAGTAGTGAGAGCTCGGGGCCCTTCAGGCCCCGCGCTCCCACCACGTGATGTCTCGTTACATAGTATCAGGGACTGCAAGCAAATGCAAGTGGCAACAGTAATGCACATGGCAAAGCAAACGTAAATGGTAAAGCAAATGTTAACAGAAGCTCAAGCGTAAAGTGACGCCGAAGCAAACAGTTATGTAAACGGAGACATCAAACAGAAGTGCATACAGAACACAACTGGTAACACACACATTCATGGTACTGTGATTGTAAATGCAAATGGTAACAGTAACAGCAACAATAATGCTAAAGTAAACAGAAAGGCAAGCGCATATGAAAACTCAAACTGTAATGCACACACTCACGGAACCACAATTGTAAAAAATTTTCAGAGTGCTTCTTTGCATTACCACTCGTAATGCAGACAGTCAATGGCTTGCCATGGAGGTGAGAGGAGGGCTGTGCTAGTCACCGGCTTTTGAAGGGTAGAGGGGTGCTGGGTGGGTTTGGATGGATGGGTGGGGAGGTGGGAGGCCACTAGACTACCAGGTATAATATGAAATCATTATTTCATTATGCTGGGGGGGCTGCTAGACTACCAGGGATATAAACATTTACATATAACAAGACAATACAGCTCAGGGAGCCACTAGACTACCAGGGATCTCGAAAAAAATGGGGTGGGGGCACTAGACTACCAGGGCAGTACTTAGTTGACATATTTTATTGGGGGACCACTAGACTACCAGGATAGTTATAACATTATTTTGGGCATGTAGATCAGGCGGAACAAAGCCCACTGAGCAAAGCACACCTTCATTTTACAGTCTAGGGCACCCCAGGCTGAGAAAATCAATGTTTAAATCTGGCCATCTTGTTCCTCACTCGCGATGCACGATCGCGATCAAAGATTCTCATGACTAAAGAATTTGTCGGCTTGTGATCCAAGATCGTTAGCGAGCCACAAATGAAGAATTTAAAAGCTAATAATTCTATTTTTGGACCAATTTGGATGGAACCAAAGCCATGGCTCAATAGATCAGGGTCCCCTGAGTAAAACCCATTGAAGTTTTACTTCAGAAGTGACCCCTGAGCCCAGATATGTGTTTTTGTGCAATTGGAAAACTGAAAACAAGATGGTGGACCTCAAGGTCAAAGAATTTTTGAAATTCCTTGGAATCAAAGATTGTTGAACTGTGAGGCTGCAAAATCTTTCACCACCAGGTGGGACGAGATGGCCTGAACCCCCATTCTTTGATCGCAAGATATACATATACATTTTCTCATTGACTTTTAATGGGAATTTAAAAGTGCCATAACTTTTGAATGCCTTAATAATATTTCACCAAACAAAAAGCGGCATATTTGGCAACTAAAGCTCTTTCAAACAAGCTATCTCACAGAGTGGAACATCACACAACAGCCATGCAGGACCACATTAAGAATACCAAAAGGTGCCTCCAAAAATGAATAATTTTGCATTTTTCAGCACTTTCGTACATGAAGACTGGCACTCTGACAGAAACACAATTTGGCAAATCAAGAGATCTAGTGTGCCCCATCACATGTACCAAATTTCAGGCAAATCCATTGAATGGGTCCAAAGTTATTAACGTCCAAATGTCTGACTTTAGTATGTAACTGGCTGCTCAACCCTAACTATAGTGGCACGACCCGCCACTAATTAATATATATATACATATATATATATATATATATATATATATATATATATATATACACACACACACACATATGTACCCAATAGTGAAAACAATTACTGAAAAACATGACAGTGCTATTAAAATCAATTTCTCCACCTCTTAGCACAATAATAAAGTAGGACTCTGGCAATTCAAATGTAAACAGAGGATGAATCACCTGAAGGCATTAAGTAACAAGTAAGGAAAACTCATTAGTCCCAATGTTCAAGCCAATAGTATAATGCTTATCAATCCTCTCACATTTATTACCTAAATGACAATCATTCCCATACCCATGATGTTGTAATTATACTACCCAGTAACTCTGTACTGGCTGGTTCTCAACAACTCCAATAAAAACTTGAACACTGATTGTCACTCAAAATATAAACAGCCAGAGTACATGAACCACATTATTAAAATCTGAGACACATTATGCCAAACATAACGACTTGATCTGATAACCAGTGTATATGTAAGGGAAAATATGATGACATCAAGTAGGGAGGGACGAATATATGGAATAGAGAATGGGGAATATAAAATTTAATCTATATCATACATTTACATTTAATCCTAACTATAAAAGTTTAGCAAGTTCACTTTGATCATTGATCCTAGGCCACTCCTATGCCCCTAGTTGATAAATCCAAAAAGTATCTCTCTTAGCTAATAATTTTTTCCATAACACCCCCCCCCCGGACCAAACACAACATTTTATATCCCTATGAATACAGGGTTATATGCCTCCCCTTTCCCTGATTCATTAATGTGTGTAGCCAATGCATATTTGTCACTTTGATTCACAATGGTACATATATGTTCTTCAATGCGATACTTCAACCTTCTCTTGGTTCTCCCCTAGTATAAAAAAAAACAACTTAATTGTAACAGCTAAATAGATAACATTACAAGTGTCACAAGTAATGAGGCTGAATATTTTATATTCCCTTCCATCTCTGGGACCCAAAAATACTTTTGTTTTAGACACCACGTTGCAGTATTTGCAGTGGTTACCACATTTCCACCCCAGCTGAGAAGGAGGGGAAAAACCTCACTCTCCTCACCTGGTGTTGCACACTGTACACCACAGTGTCCCTGATGTCCCGAGCCCCCCTGTAGGTGATGCATGGTAGTATATCAACAACTTCTTTCATGTTAGATTCTACCCCAATTTTTAAAGACGAAGTCCTGGATAGCTTTAGCATCAGTTGAGAAATGTATAACAAAATTCATCCTGTTGGTCCCCACACAAAATCTGATCTTGTTTGTAGGAGTATGCACTAGGGGTATTATCTACTTCCAATCTGGCTTTTCTAATGATGACTGAGCCATCATTCCTTAAAGCATGTTACAAGATCATTTGCTGCCACAGAAGCTATGGGGAAACTAGGAGTTGGAAGCAGCTAAGACATCCAAAACAGCCTGAACATTGCTGAAGATGAATGAGCCATTGGCTAGTACTAGCGCATTTTCCAGCTAGGGCATCTTTTAGTTTTTTCACCAATGCATTTGCCAGTAATGAAGACACTGCCAATTTCTTCATACCAAAACCAGTGAGAGAGGGAGAAAAAGCTAGTGAAACAGAAAAATCTACTGCAGAACCCCTTACAATTAAAAAGGCATTTCAGAGCTGTAATAGTCTTTCACAAAAAGAAAGAAGAGTTTTCTGGCAACAAAAGACCATGCAGGCTTATTTGGACATTAAAAGGGCCCTAGGGGCTTGATATTGTTAAAAAAAAACTGCTTTCAGCAAGGACAGAACACTCTTCCTGCAAGAGTACAGGGAGGAATTAAACAATGGCTGCCTCTGACTAATTGGATGCATTGTGAGAGAACCTAAGCATCTTCAAGATGACCTCACAAAGAAATTACAAGAAAAAGAAAAAAAATCATCCAACAATTCAACAGCTCCCCTGATTTTGATTATTATAAAAAATGTCTTGTAGATTCAATCAAAAAATATGACAATATAATGAAAGTGTGAAAATTAAAAGCATTTCTGAGAGATGAGCAGGACTATTTAAACAACTGAGTATATGACTGGGCAAAAAAAAAACTATGTCCATATTAAAGAGAATGACCAGTCTGGGTGTCCATTAATTGTGAAAATAGCTCTGTGGACAGAGATTCTACAGTTTTATTAGAAGACAACACCCCACCCACAAATGATACTATCACCTCTCATAGACATAGTTTGGGGGGCAGGGTTGGCATTCCCCCCCCCCAATTTCTCATAACACTTTTTTCAGTAATTTTAAATTAATTACACAAAAATTCTTCCCCCTGCCCCCAAATGTCAGACAAAATCAGTCTAGGTCACCCCCCCCCCACCAAAAAGCCCCCAAAAATGTATAAGCAGCAGCAAGAGGAGGATGAGGAGGGGATGAGGGTTATGAGGTGGGAGGGGTCAAGGCTACAACAACTACAGAGGGAAGCAGAAACAAGTGCAGTTCCAACAGATCCAATATTGAACTTGGTAGTTCCTGGCAACACTGCTTTGAATAAAATTCTAGCCTATTTCAGCTGTGTTGTTGATTTCCATACCTTTGGTTAACAAACGAAGAATAGTGAAAGCATGAGAGAATATTACATCAATGGATTCTGACATTTGTCCAAAAATTGAGATTCATCCCTTTATGTATTAGTGAGTTAGAAACAAGTGGGACTGTACTGTCACAAAGTTTAGAAGCATCTATTAACAATGAGCAAGAAAATGATGTGACTGATAATGTGATTAACTTGTCCACATTGCATCTCATTGAGATTGAAAGACAAGCATTGAATAAGGGACTGAGCTTTGCCCTTCCACAAGGGTGAGCAAATCTGAAACATTTATTGATCTGAATAGATCTGTACACTCGTTGAATCTTAAATGTATTTTTTTTAACCAGAAAACAGACAAAGTGAGGGGAGGGAGTGATCACACTCACAGTCAGACACAGTATTAAGTGATCATTGCAGTCTTTCAGAAATACCTGTATTACATAGACTATCTACCTTTATTCCACTGATGAACACTACTGTTCTTACTTTCTTTAAGGTATGTGTAGATGGTTTGGAAATATACTATAAAAAACAAGACATATAGTAGGTTTAACTTCTCCAAACTAGAAAGAGAAGCCATGTTGAGACTGGGGCATAATCGAGTATTGACAATAAAACCAACTGATAAGAGGAGGGAGTGGAATTGTGGTGATGTACACTTGTGACTACATTCAAGAGTTGGAAAGACATTTAGAGGACAAGCAGGTGTACAAGCTTTTGTCTAGTGTCCCACCATAGACTAAAAAGATAAGGTAGAAGGTCTAATACGTGATTCTGTCCTATAGGGATGGATTAGTGAAAAGGAAAGGGACTTCCTTAATGTCAGACATCCCCTCCATCCAGTGTTTTATGCTTTACCAAAAGTTCATAAAACCTTGATTAACCCCCTGAGCAGGCCAATAATTTCTGGTCAGGGTCCTTTACGTAACCCCTCTCACAGTTTATAAACTCATATTAAACCCCTGGTGGTGCAGCTGAGATCTTACTTACAGGGCAAAATGGACATCATCAATCTGGTGGAGGATATCTATGTGGAGGAAGGGTGGATGTTGGTCATACGGGATGTGGCTGGTTTGTACAAAGATATTCCATACAGGTTTGGATAGGAAGCCTTGGAATACTTATTGGAGAAATGAGCCAATATGAGAGAACTCCCAACAAAATTGTTATTGGAAATGTCAAAGATGGTTCTGGAAAGTAATATGTTTAACTTTGTGGGAAGTTGCTATCTACAGACTAGTGGCTTGGCAATAAGGGCAGATTTTGCACTTAGCTATACCAATCTGGCAATGGTGTCTTGGTAGGACACAGTAATATATGCAGACATCAATCCCCATAGGAATAAGAAAGTATTTTGGAGGCAGTATATTGACAACTGCATAATGGTGTGGTGGTGCACAGCTGTGGAGCTATGGGAGTTTAAACAATATTTGGAATCCCACAGACCTGGGTTCAAATTTGAGATAAATCACAATACAGAAAGAAATCCTTTTTTTAGATGCATATATTACAAGGAAAACAGGTGGTAGTCTCATGCCCTCCCTTTATCATAGGAACATATGAACATGCCAGCAGATTAAGGCCTTTTGGTCTATCAAGTCTGCTCAATTGTGCAGCTAGCAGCCCTTCTACAGCAGCTGCCCCTCCCCTTATCATAAAAGCACAGAAAGAAACACTTTGCTCCAGCAAATAGTTGCCACTTCTGTCATACTGCAGTTAATATCCTGAAGGGACAGTTCATGGGAATGGAGAGGAACTGTTCCAAAGAGGAAGAGTATAGAGCAACAGCAGATTATATTGAAACACGCCTTGAGTAACGAGGCTATGGCTCAGATGTCATTAGAAAAGCCAGATTTGAAGTACATAGTACCCCTAGGAGATCACTCCTACAAACAATATTGGATTTGGGAAGGGGGGAACCAACAGGATGAATTTTGCTACAGATTTATCAACTGATGCTAGGACTATCCAGAATATGAGAGAGAGACAGACAGAGAGAGACAGACAGAGAGACAGAGACAGACTTTATTTGTATAGCTCCCCTTCCTGAAGGCTCAGAATGCTTAACAATATTTAGAAACAATTCATATGCAATACAACACCCAATGTTAGACCACAAAACAGAGCAATATGAAATTCTATCTATCTATCCTGCAGTAAAATAATAATAGTCAGTTCATTTTACACTTCACATATCAAACGCCTGATTAAATAGAAATGTTTTTAATCCTTTTATAAAGGTGTCCACCGAGCATGACTTCCTTAAGTGTCTTGGTAAAGAGTT
Organism: Neoceratodus forsteri; assembly: GCA_016271365.2. Lineage (NCBI taxonomy): Eukaryota > Metazoa > Chordata > Ceratodontiformes > Ceratodontidae > Neoceratodus > Neoceratodus forsteri. The sequence goes on from CM028130.1 coordinate 1,098,531,042, forward strand.
CCACAGGATTGGTGCTGCATCTGTGAACAAACAGTCCCACAAATACCACAACCTGGCCCTGGGAACCCTCAAGGAAGCAACCCTCAATGGAACGGAAAGCCTGAGTTGGGCAGTGGGGAAACAGAGGTCTTGCAGGTAGTCTGGTTAGAATAGAACCCAAGCTGAAAGAAGTTGCTGATGTACTTCCACATGTTATCCAATGAAGGGCTCAGAACATAAGGAACACTGTGGTGCATAGTGTGCAACCCCGGGTGAGGAGTGTGAGTTTTTCCCATCCCCCTCACCTGGCATGTAAACGCTGCAACCACTGCAAATACTGCAGTATGGAGTCTAACACAAAAGTATTTTGGGGTCCCAGAGATGGAAGGGAATACAAAATACTCAGCCTCATTACCTGTGGCACTTGCCAAGATGGAGGATAAAGGGAGGGGGGTGAGGAGAGAGGGACAGCTGCAGAACAGGGTTGCTAGCTGCAAAATTGAGCATAATCGATAGACCAAAATGGCCTTTTTTCTGCTGTCAAATTTTGTATGTTCGTATGTCTGTAATGTTATCTATTCAGCTGTTTGCAAATGTGATTTTTCTACGTGTAGAGAGCCAAGAGAAGGTTGAAGGATTGCACTGAAGTACATATGCATGCACTGTGAATCAAGGTAACAAATGAGCATTGGTTACACACATTAATGAATCTTGGGAAGGGGAGGCACATAGCCCTGTATCCATAGGGATTGAAAAAGTTGTGCTTAGTCCTGGGAGGCGATATAGAAAAATTATTAGATAAGAGAGAAGTTTTTTAGAATTATCAACTAGGGGCATTAGACTGGCATGGGATCAATGGTCAAACTGATTTTTGCTAAGGTTTTATAGTACAGACTAAATATAGATATACAATGGGTAGTAAAAAATCCTTTCATTTCATTGGTCACCTGGCACCCTAAGCCTGTCGTAAATTTTAACATTACCAACAGGACAAAGTGCCAGCTGTGCTAAGGCTCAGTCCCCCTAAAAACAAAACAATCCAATCCCCGATTTAACTTTCAAATGTCGCCATCTTGTCCCACTGCATTACCTGCAACTGCAGTTTGGCTACAAAAAAAAATGGTAGTACCCCCACAGAATTAGACGGTAACATCACTACCTTTGTTTTACTGTGCATGTGGCCTCTGTCTCTGCACCTCGCTTCTACATGGTCACAGCAACTCATTTTCAGCAACTACGTTCATTAACTCCACTGGCACACTCACTCCCTCCAGCCTCCTAACATCCAACTCGCCTCGCACTCCCCGCTGCCATCTGCTGTTTTGTCACCAGTTTATGTATCCCACTCTCACAGCCTGCAACTTCCACATCCATACACAGAAATGAAATAATAAAAAAAAACTTTCTAGTACAGTTTCTTACAGTTCAGTTCTTGTGTCACACACTGCAAGGCATGTGCATAGCAATAAAAAATGGACGAGTGCTCCATACTAGAAATGCATCTGTAACAAACATCAAAACCCAGCTTATGAAAACAAAAACAGAAGTTGAATACAGTGAACTCTGTTCTGGAAATCACAGAATCAAACCTACATCTATTTCATTTACCAAGCTCATATACAGTTTGTTACTCTAACCTTTAGACTATACTGCCAACCCCTTAGCAACACAGCACTACTTTTTTGGCGCAGCAATAAATCTCCACAAAATCATTTAAAATGGTGAGAAAAATATGTTTTCTTAATTTTTTTTTATTCCAAAAAAATGAAAACATTGTATAATAATAGTAAACCACTCCAGGGTGTTGATGATGCTGGGATTTACCCCCCGCCTGGTGAGGTTTAGTTACTTGGCCTGCGGCCTCATTACCGAACCATGCCTGGCGTGGGTAAACCCAACATCACCAACACCTGTCATGGATAATTTCTTAAATGTATAATAGAGGTTGAATGGTATGTTCTTTGTTCTCTATCCCATATGCCCCCCCCCCCACACACACACTCAATTTCATTATTTTTCCCTTATATATACACTGGTTATCAAGTCAAGTTATTATGTTTGGCATAATGTGTCTCGGACATTAATAGTGTATTTCACGTACTCTGGCAGTGTATATTTTGAGTGACAATGTCCGTTTTTTTACCGAAGATGTAGTGAACCAGCCAGCATAGACTTAAAGGGCTGGTATAATTAGAACATCACAGTTGTGGACATGATTACGTCATTCTGGTAATAAATATGATAGGATTGACAAACAGTATACTTTTGGCTTGAACAATGGGAGTAATGAATTTTCCCCTAATTGCTACTTTATGCCTTTAGGTCATTTATCTTCTGTTTAAATTTGAGCTGTCAGAGTCCTACATTATTATTGTGCTAAGTGGTGGAGCAATTGATTTTAATGCTAGTCTCATGTTTTTTTAGCAACTGGTTTTACTGCTGGGTTCGTACAGTATATGTATGTATACTCTAGGGGGTGCACATCACCTTGATAAAGCACCCATAAATAGGGTGGTAAACATTAGTCTGGTGGGCTATGTCTCTGGGTTGCGCAGGCATGGTTTTAACTCCATTTTAAAAATCGCAATAAAAGTTTGAAGCTTATGGCACTGAACCACAGTGTTATGCAAGCTTTTTTGATATGCACTGAGGGCTGAGTCCTCTGCAGCTGTTGATGACTATTCACTGCTGAATACCTATCAAGTTTGCACTTATGCTAGTACTGTGCACATATGCTAGAAGTCAGCATGGCTCAGTTGGTAGCACATCCACCTCTGGACCAGAAGGTCGTGGGTTCTCGTCCCACACCAGGATTGGACTTGAACCTAAAAATCACTGGCATCTGAGTGCAGTATTGGGGGTGTGCTGTACTGCTGGGGTGTGCCGTCCTTCAGATGAGACATTAAACCGTGGTCCCTTCTGCCCATCATGGTGTTGTTCTGGTGGGTGTCCAGGTGGAAGTAAAAGAACCCAGGGCACTCTTCGCATAGAGTAGGGAACATTCCCGGTGTCTTGGCCAACATTCTCCTTCCCATAAACCAGTTCATGCAATTATCAGGCTGTGTGTGAGTGATGATGTGTGATATGGCTGCCACCACACATTCTGTCACTTCACTTCCAGTCTAGCATTGCTTGTAAAGCACTTTGGATGTATGAAAAGCGCTATATAAATGCTGATTCTTCTACTGTAATATAATAAAACATCAGGTTAAAAATCCATGCTATTCATGAGCTACAACAAAAGCAATTATTTTTTTTTGGGGGGGGGTAAGAAAATTAGGCACCATTACACAGATAGCCATAATACAGTATGTGCAATAAAGTTTGATGGCTGTAATGATGCTGCCTTATGGATTATGCATCCAGTTTATCTGTGCTTCTACACCTCCCTTTATTTCAATGTCAAGAGGCAGACATGTAGCCAGCAAGTGCAAGAATGTCTTCAATGCAGCCTGCCACCCCTGCCCTGTCAGTGGCAGACAAACAGAAAAAGCTGGCAAGTTAACTCAGTCCTCCTCCTCCCTCCCACACCACTTTATGATACATTTTTGATTTTTCCTTACTTTATTAATTTGGCCAAATATGCAACTTTGGGCAATAACACTGCAATAGGACACAACTTACTCAATTAGCAAATTGTCTTCTACCCCCTCCTAAATAATGCCCTTCTCCTGCTAACTCACACCACTAAATACAACACGCACAGCAGTACACTTTTTAAAGTTTAGGAGTAATATTTTTGGACCTGTCAGTCAGCCTTTATTTTTCAGGTATCAATCAATTAGCCAACCATCAATAAATCAATCAATCAAAATATAGAACACACCCAGTACATTCAGTTGTCATTGACAAAGAGAAGACACTGAGATGACCCTGACACAACCTCTCATCATGCACTGACTTGCAATACTCCATTCCTTTGGACCAGAAGCAGCAAGTTGCTTGACAATGTCTTCTGTCCATGGACTATCCAACCACAGTGACAGCTGCACCATACAGACCTCATACATGTGCACTTCACTCTGGCTCTCCTGTTTCTCCAACTACTGCCACCCATGCAGTCACCTAAAAGGTCAAGAGTTCCTGACATCCGTAGTCCTCTAGGCTCTGGCTACAGACAGGGAGTGATTTTGGGCATGGTACTGACTAATGGGGACAGAACTACATATGTCAGGGTGGGAGAACACCTGGGGTCCAGTGACCATTGCACAATGTGGTTCAACATGAGTATGACAACAGGATCAAGCTACACAAAAGCAAGGGTCCTGATCTTCAGGACAGCAGACTTTGGTAGGATGGGGGTATGTCTTAGGAAAACCCTAGCAGAGATAGAGAGAGAAATGTGAGGGAGTTTAGGAGCAGTGGACCCACCTAAAATATGCCATAGTGGAGGTGACAAGCCTTTGTGCTCATCAGAAAAGCAAAGGCAAGAGGAAATGAAAACCACTATGGTTCTCAAAGGAAGTGGCCAGTAAAGTAAGGGCAAAAAAGGTGACTTTCAGGAAATATAAGGAAACGATGAAGGAGGAAGACGGGGCAGTGTATCTAGAGAAACAAAGGGAGGCAGGAAGAGCAGTCAGGAGTGTAAAGGTACAGACAGAGGAGAAAATAGTTGAAGAATTGAATGAAGGGGACAAGACTTTCTATAAGTACATTAGTGAAAGGAGGAAGACCAGCATGGGGTAAGACCATGAAAAAGCATCAGTACTGAACAAATATTTCTGTTCCATATTCCCAGAAGGGAAGGTAAGGGACCACAGGTAAGAAACAGGATTGGAAGGGAGGTGAACATCAGTCCATTTACAGAGGACAGAATCCTTAAGGAACTCATAAAAGTGAAGGTGGACAAGACAATGAGACCTGATGGGATACATACTAGAATATTAAAATAATTAATGGTGGCACTGGCAGCACCACTGGCTGACATTTTCAACAACTCTCTTGATACAGGCATGGTTCCAGAGAACTGGAGAAGGGCAGATGTAGTCCCTCTCCACAAAAGTGGGAGTAAGGAGGAGGATGAAAACTGTAGACCTGTCAGCCTGACCTTGGTAGTGGGGAAACTTATGGTATCACTGCTAAAAGAAAGGATGGTGGGGCACCTTTAATCCAGATCTGAGACAGCACAGATTCACATCAGGAAAGTCATGTCAAACAAATCTGATAGATTTCTTTGACTGGATGACAAGGGAAATGGAGCATGGGAGTGGTGGATGTAACCTACCTAGATTTCAGCAGGGCGTTTGACACTGTTCCACATAGAAGGCATGTGAACAAGCAGGGCAGCCTGGGACTGGGTCACAAGGTGGTAAGCTGGATTAGAAACTGATTGAGGAATAAAGCACAGAGAGTGGTGATCAATGGAGCCAAATCCAAGGAAGGGTGTCCAGTGGGGTGCTGCAGGGATCAGGTAGAGGATTACATTATGGGTGGGGAATTACTAACAGTTACCAAATAGGAAAGAGATCTGGGGGTGATGATATCTGATGACCTAAAGGTGACCAAACAATATGTCATGGCCATGGGGTGAGCCAGTGGGGTGCTGGGGTGCATAGGGAGAGGTATCACAAGCAGAAGAAAAGAGGTTGTGATACCACTGTACAAATCTTTGGTAAGACCTCATTTGGAGTGCCACGTCCAGTTCTGGATGCCACATCTCTGAAAGGACATAGACAGGGTAGATGCAGTTCAAAGACAGGCAGCAAAAATGGTACAGAGTATGCAACAAAGATCATACAAGGAGAGTCTGAAGTTGATCAATGTGTATACCTTGGAGAAGAGGCAAGAGAGAGGAGAGGAGAGATATGATACAGACTTTCAAATATCTAAAGGGAATACATTAGGTAAGACAGGGTGGCATCTTTCAGAAATGAAGATATTCCAGGACAAGAGGGCATGACATGAGACTGGAAGGGGGTAGACTAAGGGGGCAATGCCAGCAAGTGTTTCTTCACAGAAAAGGGTGGTGGGGGCATGGAACAGCCTCCCAGAAGAAGTGATGGGGCAAAATCATTGGTGGAATTTAAAACTACATGGGATAGATGCAAGGAACCCTAACAATTCAAAAGAGGTAGAACCAGGGATCAAGTAAGATCTGTGGCTTTTGCAGTAGCTAGGAAAAAAGGGCAGACTGGATGGGCCTATCGGTCCTTATCTACTATAAATTTCTATGTTTCATCCTGGAGGGTATATAAAAGTCAAAATACTCTATGCTTAACTTTATTCAAAGTGGTCACCTCAAGAAGGGTCAGTTAAAGAGCTATTAATATCTCTGAAAAAAGAAGAAATATAATAACACAATTCTACCACATATCCTCAGTAGATTTCTTGTGTCTTCTATTTACTTCTGAGGCAATCTGCACAAAAAACAGGATCTTAATCTCTTAAGCATTTTTCTGCCTTACAGTTTATTCATCACTTAATCAAAATCATCTTCTGTGATGTCACAGTTTGTCATGGGAATTTATTTATTTTTTTATTCATTATTTATTTATTTATTAAGAATATCAGAATTACAATCCTTTGAGTCATGGACTCACTTACAAAGGCTCCATGTCAACTGGTACAAATAATAAAACAAAACCTGGATACAACCACGGTACAATAGGTAGAGACAGAGACAATTAATGCCATCACAAGGTTAATAGTATGAAATATTATCTAGGTGAACGCATGCAGTAATACATAAATACACTGCACAGTAGGGATTAAGGCATGGAGGGGGAGAGGTGGGGGAAAGTAAAAAGGGGGGATTTGGGGTAAGGCAGATACCAACAGAGGGAGGAGGGGAAGGGAAGTAATTGAGAGGAGTGTACAAGAGGAGAAAAGGAAAAAGTAGCAGTCTGTGAGGACATTATCAAAAGTAAGGGAAGTAGAGAGACAGGTGTGTGACATAAGGAGATATGTGATGGCACTAAAGCCAGTCACAGTGGTTGGAGGACAGAAGATGCTGTCTGAGCAGTTTTTTGAAGAGGACAAGTTTACAGGTGGATGAGATCTCCTGGGGCAGCCCATTGAGTCATTGGGGATCTCTATAAGTAAAGCTCTCTGCCTCTGGGAGGTTCTACAACATAGTGCCAGGTAAGTTGATTTAGAGGAGTTTCTGGTAGAGCAGGAGGTTGGAGCCAAGGTAAGGAAATGTTGGACGGCAGATGGAAGGAGGCCAATGGACAATTTCTTGGCTAGCAGACACGTGTGGTAAGCAAGCCTTCCTTCAAAAAAAATGTTGATGTCAGAAACAGAAAGGTATGCCATCAGGTAGGGAATAAGCAATAGAAACTGATGTACAAACAAAGATTGTGTTTTTATCATATGACTCAGTAATAAAGAAGGGGAGAAAAAAACAGAACTAAAGTGAAATAAGTGAACTGTTTCCAGACAAAATGTACTCTATTTCAAAGCTGTCTGGGATTTATTAGCTGCTTTTTAAACATTTCTTTTTTTTTCAGTTTAATGTTTATTAAAGTTTTCAGTTACAAAGAATAGATCATATACATGATGATTAGATGTAATAGTACAAAAACACCTTTTTAAGCATTTCTTATATACCCCTATCAATCGACTTACTGTATCATACAGAAGTTATGTTGGGGTAGAGGAAAATTAGTTTTATGTGGGACACAGGATCGTTTGGATGCACACTACAATTATTCATGTGTGCACTTTTTTATTTCCAGTGTAGCATTTGGCCATTGATTTTTTTCAGCTAGTTTCTGAATATTTGGAAGCCATCCAGGCATATGAATTTGCTTTGTAGTCCACTGCCAAAATGACTGCAGACATACTGTATGAGTGAAGCAACAGAGTTTGTTATACTTGCTGACCACAAGTGATGATTTTCTTGGAGCTGATTATGTTACAACATAACACGATATTATTTCCCTTTCCCTTTCCCTTTTTTATCCATGGGTTCTGCTTTTTCGGTGCAACTGCACTGAAGTTTTCAAATCCTGCTCACCAGCATCATGAGTGGTAGCACTATCAGAGCACCAATGGATCAGCTTATCAAGTTTATATTTAGTAGTGCAAAAAATAATTTCTTGTCTAAGAAAACACTGATGTTGATAGTCGTAGTTGTACTTACTCAGCAAATGTTTTCTACTCTATGCTATATTAGTAACACTTCTTTTTTTCATCTTTCAGAAAAGAATGGAAACTGAGCACTTCATGAAAGGAGTTATATTCCTTCTGAGCACTATCATTGGGCTGTGTGGTAATATAGTGATTCTGTTATGCCTGTGTCATTCCGCCTATCAAGAGAAAAAAAATGATGCCAGCAGAGATAATATTGTCCAACCTTGCAGGATCAAACCTGGTGTTTCTTCTAACCTTAGGCCTTCCAGATTATTTGCTGGTGTTTGGGATTAAATATTTTTATACTGACATTGGCTGCATAATTGACCTTTATTTACAGAGAATATCACGAATGATGACCATTGGGCTAACTTGTCTGCTCAGCTGCTTGCAGTATGTAACTCTTGCCTCTTCCAGTCCAAAGTGGGCCTATTTAAAAGCCTGGATTCAAAAATATATCATACCTCTCATAATGTTTCTTGTTCTAATAGCGATGGTGACCAGTATCAACACAATGCTTTTTTCAGTTGTCAGTGCTAACTTAACTGATCAGAAACCTACATTCAAACTGGGTTACTGCCTAGTGATTTTCCCAAACAGACTTTCATTAGAATTAATTGGTTTTCTCATATTTGCTCGTGATATAATCTTTGTGATCCTCATGGCTCTGGCCAGCACCTACATTTTGTTGATTCTCCATAGACATGCAAAGCAGATGAAAGGAATGAGAAGCTCTAAACGAAACCATGAATCTACAGCAGAGCAGCAGGCAGCTAAGATGGTTGTGACTTTTGTTATTCTTTATGTGCTACTTTTTGGAATAGAAAACACCATTTGGTTTTTCCAGATCTCAGTTTCTAAGGAAGCTGATCCTGGCCTAAAAGATGCCCGACATTTCTTATCTTTTTTCTTTCCTTCATCCTTTCCTGTTGTAATGGTTTTCTTCAACCAAAAAATAAGACAGAAGTTAAAATGTTTGTAACTGAATGAAGAGTGCGTTCTTGAGTTCTCTGGGTAAAAGAACTGTGAAGTGAAGCTGAGCAGTTTTGGCACACACAGAATTTCAGAAGACACTCATAGTCATAGGATATGTCATAATTGTACATTTCTATACAGTATATTATAAATCACATTTAAATTTTCAGCTTTTTTTAAATGGAATTTGAATTCAAAATTAACATCTTTTACTTTCCAGAAATAAGAGAAACTCCAGAGTTGGAGATGTACCATACCAATGGGACTTAGAACTTCAGGCTTTTAGATCCAGTTTCAGGAGACAGATACTCTTAGTGTCTGATATGTTTAGAAGTGAATATTCCTTAATGACTAAGAATTATGTCATGATTCTTAATTTATTTTAAATTGTTCTCAACAAAGTAACCCCATGACATCATGAAGTGAAACATCTAATATCTGTTAGAGAACAAATGGACATCCTAGTAGATAGCAGTTAAGAAATTACTACAGGTAGTTACTATGATAAGAGACTAAAAACATTAATATTTACAACAATTATTTTTTTTGTTTGTTTTCTAGTTTTTCATAGTTTCTCCAGTCATAAGTTTGCTAAGAATTTCAAATAATGTGGCACTAATTTCATTGTGTTTTAGAATGACTGGTTGCCACCAACTGACTTCACAATCACAGTTTTTAACTTCACAATCTGTTGCTGTGGTAAACACTGATGTGATGAACAAAGACATGATGATGTAAGATGAGGAGAGTAAACTGCTCTATATACTCACATTAGACAGGCTACTAATATGTAATAAACTCTGGAAAGGAAAACTGAAATTTCAACAATGTATTGTCTACTTAATTGTAACAGCAGAAACGTTATGTTTATGAAAGTATATGCTGAAGTGTAGAGCTGATTATTAAACAACCACATTGTTAAACCCTTTTCATTTATGATGCTCTTCACCATTAAGTATTTAACAGTATGCTACTGAATAACACCAGAGTGTTTGTTGTATTTTTTAGTGACTGTTGGAGGACAGAATTCAGATTTCCAAGTCATCTTTCCAGCATATTCTCAAAGCTAAAGACCCATGAGACTAGTCTGCAGATCAATCCTTAAGTCTATTAATTACCACAATGTATTTAAACTTTAAACCATTATCATGTGTAGAACCCAGGGAACTAAGAAGTTTATACATCCTGATAGAACTCATATCCTCCATGACTGACAAGTGTGATGAATGGGTTCTTTCAAATTATAATGATAAAATAACAATGTTACATTATATTCAGTTTCACTGTGACTTCATCTCAGTATGAATTTGGGCCTCCTGCCATTCACAAGCAGATGTTAGTTTCACTGGTGTTCAGTACTGTTTATTTATATATTTTTTTAAATTCACATTTTATTGATCTTACAGACTTCATGTACAACAATAAGACATATCAATGTGATTCAGTCTCTATCCCATCCCTGGCCAGAGATACACAGCTTATTTTGCTCCTTGGATTATGAACTAGGTGAAACCACATCCCCATTCTAGATGTAGTAGGTCCTTGGTAGATTCAGTTGTTGTCACATGCCTTGCCTCCTGGTAGCTACCAGGGCTTTGCTAAAAAAACAAAAGCACAGAAAACATATCCAGCAATTAGCAACCAGAACAAATTGATAACAGGCTTCAAACAGTAGAATTGAAGTGTTCAACACAACTGAATAAATAATAAGTTAACAAAAATGCATGGGCCTGTTTAGTTAGTGTACTAAAGAAAACATATCCAGCAAATAGCAACCAGAACAAATTGATAACAGGTTCAAAACAATAAAATTGAAGTAATCAACACAGCTGAAAATAATAAGTTAACAAAAACTCATGGCTCTGTGAAGTTAATATAGAATTTGAGGGTTCAGTGCTTGCATAGAACCCCTGTAATGGTAACACCCTAGTGTGTAAGATGGAATGGGCAGTGGAATACAGTTATAATGTCCCTTTGTAGTTCAAGGACAAAGAGAGATTGAAAGTATCCTATGTACCTAAATGAGAGATTCCCATGGAATGTAAATGAGTGCTGAAGGTGTCCCCTGTACCCACCTATCCAGAAAAGGTCTTCAAATATTGTGGTATTATGTATGTTTGTGGTAAGCCAGACAAGTAAAGTATTTATAGCCTGCCATTAGAAGCAAAAATAGAAAGTGGTGCATGCAAACAACTGCTTCTTAAAAGTTTTATTGAACAATGTGCTGTTTTAAAGTGCAACATGAAAGAAGGCAAACTTTTACAAATTTAACATACTCTATCATATATAAAACTAACTATACTGACCAGTTGGTGTCAGACACTGCAACGTATCAAAGTCCACTACCTCTTCATCAGGAGTTCATAGCTTGCCAGCTTTTGCATACTATCTTCCCACTCCTGGAAACATATTTCAGTTGGCCTGCATCTCTTGATCAGGAGCCTTTTTGCATCTGTAGTAGCTGTCACGAATCATGTTGCTAAGAGTTTGCCGGTGACCATAGCCTATTGATGTTGCCAAATACTATCAGTGACTCATCCTTGAGGGTAGCCTGACCCATGACATCTTCCATAATGTTTATGACTTTTAGCCACCAATTTGAGATTTTAAGACATTCCCAGCGAATGTGAAAGAGGTCTCCCCCTTCCTAATTGCAGTGCCAGCTTCTTGAGTTACCTATCAGCTTTATGTACTTTAGCATTACTGTGGTTCTGCACCTCAAATGTAGGTCCTGAACTGCATTAGCTGGCAGACAGTCCCTGCAATCCCCATATGCACTGGACCAACAAGTCTTCCATTCCTCATCTGTCATCTGGTACTCTAAGATCCAGTACCTTATGCAGCTCTGCAAAGCAGTTTTCTAAGTGTACATTGCAAACTGCTCCCCGCAAGGAATCCCCTTCCCTCCTGCAGTGCTTCCCACCCCTCTGACCCACCAGGTCTTCCCAAGTTCCTCGACTGTAACTGGTAGCTTTAGGTGTTGTCCCAAGTATTCTTAAAGCAAGTGTCTCATTTGGAAGTACTTTCACATTGGGAGAATAAGTATCCCTCTCATTTGCCTCAGCTGGTTCACATCAGGCATCATGCATGTTTTTTCATAACACAGGTCTGCTCTGGTCAGATCTGCAACTTTCCAATCCTTCAATTATAATAGTGCCTCCCAATCCATAGCTTGGCATTTCTCCACATCATACAGCATCTAACTGGGAGCTCCTGTCACATTTAAGGTGCCTTTTTGATTCCTGTCAAACTTTCCACAGATACATGTGTATGGGGTGGTTCTTCACTTCTCCCCTTCAGGCCCAGAAGATTGCCCCTGTTGGCATCCCACAAAGTGAATGTTCCAGGGAAAGCGATCTAATCTCAGTGTATGCCTTCCACCTCTAGTGACTTCCATAGCTGCATATGTCCACTGACCAGGTAATAACCTTTAAGCCAGGGTGCACTAAAGACACCCTTGGTCTACAGGCCACCTTTCTCATGACAGAAAACTTTACCTTTCCCCATAGAAACCGAGCACATATTGCCCCCAGCTTCTTCCACTGGGAAGCCATGGTCTTAGGAGGCAGGTATCATAATACATATTCTACCTTGGGCAGTGCCACCATGTTCAGTGTTTGAACCTTCCCTCATAAGGATAGCTTGAGTATCTCTCATCTAACTGCTATATATTCATTCCGAAAGAAGCAGTTACCAACCCCATTGTTGGACTGTACCCAGGTCTTCCAGTTGATACACATGTTTACACCCAGATATTTGAAGTTACCTGACACCCATGACAAGTTCCCACAACTTGAGGTATGGCCCCACATCTTTTCTTTTCACAGGTAACAACTCTGACTTCCTTCAATTGTCCCATATCTCAGACAAAGGGGCAAATTCCAAATTCCTCCAATAAGGCAACAAGCACAGGGAGTGCAGATTGCAACTCAGTGACTATGAGAAGAATGTTGTCCGCAAATAGTATGTGTTTGTATTCTACATCTCCTACCTCCATGCTGGGGATATTCCCATTGTCCCTCAAATGTCATGTGAGTGGCTCAATGGCCTGGATGATGATGCTTGGGGAGAGGGAGCAACCCTGTCTCATCCCTGGCCTAATCCAAATGATGCATAAATCCTGCCATTAGTAAAGGCCACCGCCGGTGCATATACCCCAATGGTGCAAGAAACTTCATGGGAAGCATATGCAAATACCTATGAATTAATTTGGACTGGCACAACTTTAAGCAGAATTGCATGGTGCCAGAAGGCCTCACAATACAATCAGCAAAGGCTGAGAACAGCAGACATCTGTTTTGTCCTCATTTGGACTCATCAGTGTGCCATATCTGTACCTCAGCCCAGGCATAGATAGCCAGGCACTCTATTAGGGATCTTATTGGTTTGGGTCATGGACAGCCCAAAGTGGACAGAGAAGAGAACAACAAAAGAACCCCAGAGCAAATGCACAGGGGCAAGGCTTATCCCAGAGGATATTGGACATACAGCCAAATTTTAAAGAAATCACAAATTGCACATAACCCAATAATGCAAAGCATCATGGAAAGCATATACAAATGCCCATGAATGAATTTGGACTGACTCAGCTTTAAGCAGAATTGCATATTGCTAGAAGACCTCACAATACAATCAGCAAATCTGAGATCAGCAGACACAGATACATGTTCCGTCCTCATTTGGACTCATCAGTGTGTCATATCTATACCTCAGCCCAGGGAGAGATAGCCAGCCATCCTATGGGGATCTCAGTAAGGACTGCCACTTCCAATTCCAAATGCAACACTTTGACCCAGGTCCAAAGCCCCCCCTCCCCAATCCCAGTGCCTCTAGTACCTTCAAAAGGTATGGCCATTCAGCCAAATCTAATACCTTCTCCTTGTCCAACAATTTAGCTACAGCATAATTTGAAAAGGATAGCACTACCCCATCAGGCTGATCAGTATTCAGATAAGGTCCACCCCATCTCTCCCGGCCATAAACCCAATTTGGTATGGTGGATTAGCTATGACATAACTGTATTAAATCAATTTGTCAAAATCTTGACCAAAATTTTTCAGTCTATGTTTAATAAGGAAATAGGGCAGAAGAGACAGCATATGATGGTCCTTCGCCATCTTGGCAAGCACCAAATAGGTCACTTCCTCCATCGTTTGTGGGAAGGAACCCCTGTAGTGTGTCTCTCAACAGTGGGCTGACTAAATACAAAATGGCTTTGAACTTTTCTACTGGGAACCCATCATTGCCAGGTGCCATGCCCTCTTGCATGTCCCCTATAGCTGCCCTGATTTCCTCTTCTCTTATAGGCTCCTTTAATTGAGACTTCTGTTCCTCCCGTAGAAGACTTCCCAGATCCTGTCCCACCTTCAAGGAATAAAAGCTCCAATAGAATTCCCTAAACTCTTGATTTACTTCTTTCAGGCATGCGATTGTTCAACACTTTTTCCTGACTCCTGAGATCTTGGAGTCGGTGGACATTTTCTTTAGCCTGTGTGCCAGTAGGTGATCTGCTTCTCTCCCTCCAACTAGGCATGGAATGTTCTATATATCCTGAATTCTACCTACCAAATATTGAATGTGTTGATGCAGTATTTCACTGTCCTCGGGTCATCCAGCATATCAGGTGACTTCTTTCCCTGCTTCTCAAGGACCTCTAATGTTTTTTTAAGGTCATCCATTTGAGTCACTCTAACTTTCTTCCTAACTGCCTTTCCAGTGGGCCTATAACCCTTCTTTTTTAACATGAAATTCTTTATTGAAGGTTTTCCAAGTTTACAGCACAACTTTATCACAACAAAACAATGTACAATAGCTTTAGTATATACTTGAATAAATATGTACAGTTTCTGTAAATACTCACTGGTGCGAAATTGTTTAATCATCTGAGCTTTAAGATAACAAAGCCATGAATATGAGTATAGCAATGGAGTGGTACATATTAGTGGCACCTTCCTCTGTCAGGGGGCCCTTTTACAAGGTTTCTTTACCTTCTTGATATGTTGGAGGGCTATCCATTGTTGCCTTGTAAGTGCAAGAATGCTGACCAGATGTCTATATATTGGGCAGGCTTTCCTTGTGCTGTGTATGACATTCATTCTAGGGTGGCAAGTTGGTGAATGGTATTCAGCCATTCAGTAAAGGTTGGGACTTTGGTGGTACACCATTGTTGGAGAAGTAGCCTTTGTAGTGTTATTGTGGCCGAGATATCCCATTGTATCTTCTGTTTTGGACTGGGGGAACATCTTGAGCTGTCCCCAGGATAGCAAAAGGTGCATCCATGCTGAAGGAGTAGGAGAAGATTTGCTTGCAGAATTGTGTAACCTGGTTTCACAAGGATGTGATCAGAAGGCACTCCCAGAGCAGGTGGGAGAGTGAGCCAGGGGCTCTTTGGCACCTCCCAACATTTGTTGTCTGGGGTCAATCCATGCTTAAATAGATACTCTGGGGTTCTGTACCACCTATGGAGTATCTTGAGCTGAATTAGCTGGGATTTAGGGTCCCTAGTGACTGTATGTGCTTTTTTTCAGCATCCCTTCCATACTGCATCTGGTATGGGGGAGTGAAGTTCTTGCTCCCATTCTAGACTGCAGTGTTCTGTAAGAGAGGGAACTATATTCCTGGGTTGTTTGTATATAGCTCCAGCACACCCTTTAGTTTTCCCTATCCAGTGGCTGGTATATAATCTGTGTTGGGCATTTATTTGTTTGTGAACCAAACTCAGGTAGGGGGGTTACTGGAGCTTACATATGTAGGTACCTCCAGAAGTCCTTGTTTGATATCTTGTATTATGCCTGTAACCCCTGGAAGCTTTCGAGGACCAGAGTGTTAGGGAGGCATATATCTGCAAGTGTAAGGATCCATGTATCCACCCACTTTTCCCAGGATGGGTTTTTTATCTATAGTAACTGTGGGATTATGCCACAGTGGGGCCTTCTGCAGGGGCATATCCTTTAGGCAGAGCCTCCCAGTGATCTTTTTCCAGTATTTTATAGATAGTGCTATCGAGGGGGCCTATAACCCTTCTGACACCCATGCAGAGTCTAGGAGCTCAATTATCAAAGAATGGCATCTGTGTCAAACATAAATGATGAAAGTGGCATCTTGTGTCAAATGATGCAGCATTCCAGTTTTCAAATGTGGTCTGCATTGAGAAGGGGAGCCACTGCGCCAAAGTGGCACTACACCACGCATGTGATATACAACAGAGTGCACCAGGTAGCAAGGGGTCTTGTGCAATGGTGGGACTGCACATCACCTTTTTTCATATTTGGTAAGCTCCATCATGGGTACAACAAGGGGCTCAACTCAGACCAGCCATGAGGTGGTCTAAGCACCGTGCTCCAGTGCCACACAATGTGGTGGATTGCAGGGCTCTAAAAGTGGGGTCTGAGGGTAGAAGGGGTACAGGGGGTGCCATGGGGTTGTTGGGGAGACAGTGGGCATGTGTGAATGTGATATGGCACCGGGAGGGGATGCTGTTTATGTAGCTATAAAGCCAATGGAATGGTGCCATGAAGGTTCCATGGACAAACAGTGCCATGGCCCCAGGTGAACACAGCCCTGACAGCAGCAGCTGTGCCCACCTGCAGCCATGCCACAGTTTGTCCCTGGAACCCCCCCGTGATACCATCC
Source organism: Neoceratodus forsteri (assembly GCA_016271365.2). Classification (NCBI taxonomy): domain Eukaryota; kingdom Metazoa; phylum Chordata; order Ceratodontiformes; family Ceratodontidae; genus Neoceratodus; species Neoceratodus forsteri. The sequence continues at coordinate 1,098,547,701 of CM028130.1, forward strand.
CTTTGGCTTTATAGCTATATAAATGTCACCACCGCCAGTTCCAACATCACTCCTTCACATTCCCACCATCTCCCCAACTCCCCCATGGCACCCCATAAATTTTCTTCCTTTGGACCCCTCCTGGCAAGCATGTTTCACCACCTTTCAGCCATCTTGGCCCCTCTAGTGCTGCTCTGGGTAGGGGGACCGAATTCCGGTGGCAATTTCAATGGGTGTGCCAATTGTTTGGCACTAGCCTATGAGTGTGGTAACTCCAGAATTTTTGGTGCAGGGGCCCCTGATTTTACAGAATTGGGCACAGGGTCCCTGATACAGCTGGAGTTCACTACAGCCCTACATCACCACCGTTTGTAATGATCTAAGGGGTCTTTGAAAATTGAGCCCCATGTGTCACTTACAATGTGTAGTCAGATATTCTCCTGTCTCTTATCTCATTCACAACTTAGACTTGGTGTCACTTATGGATACATTGCACTTTCACCACTTCTGGTCAGTAACTTGATCCCTTATCTTGGACATATAAGTCACTGGGGCATAATCAGAGAGGATAAGAGGGTGAACAGGTATCACTAATGATTCTTTGAGCAGGCCCCTTTAGGCTATCAGTACATTAAGCCTGCTTCATGAACCGTGAACCTGGGAGAGATAGGTATAGTCCATACCATCTGAATGACCTAATCTCTCTCTCTCTCTCTCTCTCTCTCTATATATATATATATATATATATATATATATATATTGTAGGCCCTTCCTCTTGCATCAGACTCCTGTGTGCTTTTGCTCCCCTAGTATCCCTATTCCCCCCCACTCTGAGGCATACTACAATGGCTCCAGCAAGACCTTTGTGTCCCCACCCAGAAGGACCTCCCCATCCCCAGATCCTGGAGAACCTGGGCCAGAACATGGAAGTACACTGGTTTGTCCTCATTTGGCCTGTATAGGCTGCTGAGTATGTGGGGTTTTTCCTCCAGTTTTCCCTTGCTAAGCACCCAGTGCCTTTCTTTATTTCTGTGGACTGTCTCTGGAACTGAATTTAGCAATTTCTAACATAACACCACTACTCCCTCTTCTTTGTAGTGTAGGAACCTGGGAATAATTGGCCACCCCTAGTTTGCATAGCTTTCCCATTTCCCCTCAGAGGAGGTGTGTTTCCTGAAGGAACACTATTACTGTGCAGCTTCATGATGTGGTTCAGCATTTGTTTTCATTTTATTGGGCTGTTTAAGGCCCTTGCATTCCATGTGACCACATAACATGTTGAGATGGTACATACCCATTATCTCAAACTCCTCCCCTCCTAAACCCCTTCCACACATCTCATCCCCATAAGAGACAAAACCTGCCAGGAGACTAGAACAGAACTAACAGTAATAACACATTTGAATACCGCCACTTCAACTGGAACAGTTGCCTGTATCAGTAGTTGTGTCAGGCATAGCTAGATATTGCCAGGACTACAACAGATCACTCTCTGGTGCTCTTGGGCATGTATTACTCTGGACTGAATTCATTACATCTCTTATGCTCTTCTCTTATCCCTTACCCCCTTGCCATCCAGCTACCTCATATGTATGGGTCCCTTATAAGTTTCAAGTTTAAATTAAAGTTATGCTGCACTTCACCTGCGGATATAACATGTCTTAGCCTCCCCCTCCCAATGCCAGCACTGTCATACAGGAGCTGGGCAGGGGGAGATGCAGTAAACTGAGCCAGACCAGTGCCCCAGACCATAGATTTTTCTGCAGCATTATCTGGTGTGAAACCTAGTCCCACCATCCCCCATCGTGCTGTCACCATTGTGGCTCTATCTTAGCTTCTCAACTTTTATTGTCCCCCCCCACCTTGGAGCCCACTCCCCCCTGAATTATTAACAAGTACTAGTATTACTGTCCTCAGGGAAATATTTACTGCCAGGTACCAGGTGAGTAAAATGTATTTGTTTTGCCATCTCATCAGCCAGGCTATTACCACATTATGCCTTGAGCCCTCTCTCCTTTGCTGAGTTTCCTGACCCCCTGGGACTAATTATTCTGGAACACTACCCCTATTGTAGGGTTTGCCACCATCTGACAGCTTGCTTCTGCTTCCCACATTGTGCAAGACTGCTAAGTCATGCAATGCTGACCCCTGGGCACAATCCAGCTGTGGACACCCCCCCAGCTATGATGGTATAACAGTCAGTCAGGTAGGGATCTCACAAAAAGAAAGGTGATGCTTCAAAGTTGTGCAGTGATTTTGGTCTCCATAATAGCTGGACCTCATATTTAGTGATTTTCAGTGCACTACAGTACCTCTGTGACCATATCATTACCAAGGTGGAGAAACCAAGAGAAGTTTACCACTCCAGCTGTTTCACTCACCTACCCTTTTATTCCCTTAGCGGGTACATAGCCGTGCTGCATGGTCAGAACTCAGTCCTCCTCATCACACAGAAATGGCATTTCCAGAAGGTTAAACCACCATAAGACATTTTCTTCCCATCTGCAAATGGTTGTTTTCCACCTCACGCTAACCTGTGGAACTCTCTATATACCCCCAACCAGGATCTGATCCCCACTCTTACTTTGGCCACCATCAATCAACAAAGCCCATTCCCCCCCCCAGCAGTAACTCAGACAGAGCACTTACATTACTCCCACATAACACCTTCTGTGTAGTCAAGGGGGAGGGGGAGAGAGAGAGAGAGAGAGAGACCATCCTGAAGTACAACACAACCTAGCCTCTTAAAATCTCCACACAAAGCAGTACAACTCAAATGTCAAAAAATGTTATCAGGCATGGAACTCAGTAGTAGGGCAGCTTTGTAGCAGTGTCAGTGGTTCAGCAGGTTGCACACTCACCTTTGAGGCTGGAAAATCAGAAGGCTGTGGGTCCTATCCACACACCAGGCACTTGGGTTAAATCCCAATACTGAAGCTGTAGTGCAGCATGATGGGGGTGCTGCACTCCTGAGGTGCAATCTTTCATATGAGATGTTAAACATGTGAAATAGCTTGGCAGAAGACTCCAGGAGAAAGGACTGCTGTGTGACTGAATTTCTCTGCTGGGACTAAAGTAGAAGAACTTTTGCATTTGACCTTTAATTTAGGGTAAAAAACCTAACATGCAAAAAAAAAGTGTGTGTTTGGGTTAACTGAACTGAATGGGTATCTGAAGAGTTATCTAGGTGTAAATCTCAGGTGACTAAAAGGACTTAACTGCTGTGAGGTTTAAATTACTTGTAGAAAGATCTGCTAAGTAGGTGGAGTGGCTTAGCTAGAAGGAAGCTACATTTAAAGACTGCCTTAGAAAGTTTCTGCTAAAAGCTTGGCAGAAGACACCAGGAGATAGGACTGCTGTGTGACTGAACTTCTCTGCTGGGACTATATTGCCGTCCTTCCCTCCCCTCCACCCCCCCCAAGCTAGTTCTATTTTTATAGGCACAGGATTTAACTGACAACAGGAACTTCCTGTTTGGGGGCAGGAAGTAAGTGATCACAGAACCACCAAGGACCCACCATCCTAGAAGGGCAAGAGTAGCTCTCCAGCCCCCTCTAGCTGCTGGAGGTTTGCCTCTGAGCAAGTAAGTGGTCTACTGTGAAATATAGGATGTTCTTGTCTCAGAACAGGACAATCAGGAACTTAAAGGGCACACAGGCAGAAAGTAAGGAGAGAGAGAAAAAAAACAGAGGAAAGAGCAAGGATTGCAAACAGTTAAGGGGCCAGAAATAAGACATGGTTGGAGTGGTGCAGTGCAGTGGCTGTGGAGCAGCAGTCTTCCGGGAGATGTACTGGAGGATGCAGTGTTGTCCCATCTGCAGGCACCTCTCTGGGCTGAGGGAGGAGGTTGCTCATCTCCAGGCTGAGTTGGCCAGGATTTGTGGGACCTCCTCTTCCATACAGGGACCACCAGTGCCACTGCTGTTGCCTCAGAGGTTGCCAAGAAAGAGGAGTGGTTGGACCACAGTGGGAGGGTGAGGGTGGTGGAACAGAGGTGCATCCCTCCCATTGTACCTCTCCACAATTCCTATGCCATTCTGGCAAAGTGTGGTTCCTCTATGGAGGCACCCACAGTGGAGACCAAGGAGGATGCTGGGAACCTCCACAAAGGAGACCCACAGGAGGGTGGCAGGGGACCCTGCAGGGGAAGGAAACAACTCCTGGTGGGGGACTCATTGTTAGGAAGGTAGAACTGGGGGAGGAAGGGAAGAGGGAGGTAAGGTGCCTGCCTGGCGCCATGGCTTGGAGGGACAGGGAGCGAATCCTCAGGATTGCCGGAGCAGCTGCACAGGGAAGGGAGCTGGATGTCATTGTCCACCTAGGGACAAATGACCTGGCTAAGAAAGGCATTAGAGAAGTGCAGGAAGAGTTTGTGGAATTGGGGAGGGGCCTTAGTCAAGTAGCATGCACGGTAACCTTCTCAGAGGTGCTACCCATCTATGGCATAGGAGAGGCTAGGGTGTTCTGCACCATGGGATTCAATTAGTGGTTGAAAAACTGGTGTGGAACTCAGGGATTTGGCTTCATTGGGGACTGGGGGTCCATCTGGAGTGATGCAAGCCTATACTGGCATGATGGGCTGCATCTGTCTGGGAGGGGAACCAGGATCCTAGGTGATAGGTTTAAATGCTTCATTGGCAAGCTTTTAAACTAGCCAAGGGGGGAGGCACTGTAAAGGAGCAGGAAAATACTAGTCCCCCCCAAATAATCATGGTAGTAAGTGCAGCAAACACCAACACAGAGGTGTCGATAGGGAGAAGGGCAGGGGTAAATGGAGAAAGTGACAAAGGCAAGAAGGACAGGGATGGGGCAAAAGGGAGTAAGGCCATCAGGAAATGGAGGGTAATGAGTACCAATGCCCATAGTCTGGGCAACAAGCTCCTGAGCTGATGGTCTTAATGGAAGAGGGATGCCTGGATATCGAGCAGTCACAGAAACATGGTACACAGAGAACCATGACTGGATTTAACATACCAGGGTACATAACCCTACAGGAGAGACAGGCAGGGGAGAAGAGGGGAGGAGTAGCTTCATGTAAAGGAAGGGATAAAAGTAACTGAACAAAAGAGTAAACAGGGAGGAGAGGAGGCACTGTGGGTCACCTTGGAGACTGGAAAGGGCACCACAATCTGCACAGGGGTTGTGTACAGACCCCCATGTCAGGGGGAAGGAATGGACAAGGATATGATAGAAGGCATTCTTAGAATGGCAGAGAAAAGGGGAGATATGGTTGATGGGAGACCTGAATATGCCAGATGTTAACTGGAGGACATTTGCTTCAGCCACATCCAAGAGCAGGGCCATTCTTGATGCCCTACAGGTGGCAGGCATTAGACAGCTAGTTTCAGAACCCACTCGTGAGGGAGCAATCTTAGACCTCATACTCTCAAACGGGGGCAGTGAGAGGATCTCAGATCAAGAAGTGGGTTGCCATCTGGGGACAAGTGACCATCAAACAGTGTGGTTCACATTAAACTCAGCTACAGAGTCAAGCCATACAAAAGTGAGGGTACTGGACTTAGGATGGCTGACTTTGGCAAGATGGGAGAGCCTCAGAAAAGCATTAGCAAACAGGCTAGAAGGAGGTGTGGAGCAACAATGGGGAATTATCAAAACTGCCATCACAGAGGCAACACGCCTTTGTGTGAAGCAACAAACAAATCAAAATGAAAGAAAAAGCCACTATGGTTCTCAAAAGAGGTGGCTGTGAAAGTCATGAAGAAAAAGATAGCATTCGAAGTATAAGAAAACACAGAAGGAGCAGGACAGACAGCTGTCCAGTTAAGGCAGAAGGAAGCAGGAGGAAGTCAGAATAGCAAAGGCCCAAACTGAGGAAAGATAGCCAACTCAGTTAAGAAGGATAAAACCTTTATAGGTACATCAGCGAGCATAGAAAGACAAAGGGAGGGATAGTGAGGCTGAATAGAATGAACAGTGGGTGGGCAGAGGGGGACAGTGAAAAAGCAGGAATACTGAATGAATATTTCTGCTCAGTATTCACAAAAGAGGAGGGGGAAGTGCCTAATCCAATTCACAGAAGCACTCTTGATAGGGGAGTCGATCCCAGTCCTTTCACAGAAGAAAGGGTTCTGCAAGAACTCCTAAAACTGAAGGTGGACAAAGCAATGGGATCTGATGGAATTCACCCCAGAATTCTAAAAGAATTAAGGGAGAAACTAGTGAAATCACTGGATACTCTTTTTAATAAATCATGGGAGGATGGTGTGGTACCCAAGGACTGGAGGAAGGTGGATGTGATTCCCCTTCACAAAAGTGGGTCCAAGACAGAGGCAGGAAACTACAGACCTGTCATTCTGACCTCTGTGGTAGGGAAAGTGATGGAGTCACTTCTGAAGGAAAGAATAGTCGAGTACCTAGAGGCCAGTGGAGCACAGGACCCAAGGCAGCATGGGTTCACAGTGGGAAGGTCATGTCAGACGAATCTAATAGATTTCTTTGACTGGGTGACCAAAGTAGTAGACCAGGGAGGGGCTGTGGACATGGCCTACCTAGACTTTACAAGGCATTTGACACAGTCCACACAAAGATTAATAGTCAAATTAACCAGCCTGGGAGTGGGACCCAGGGTGGTAGCCTGGTATAACATTGGCTGGACAACAGGACACAGAAGGTAATTGTAAATGGAGTCCACTCTGAAGAAAGGGAGGTTACTAGTGGGGTACCGTAGGGTTCAGTATTGGTCCTGTCCTTTTAATGTCTTCATCAGTGGCATTGCAGATGGACTGGAAGGGAAAGTATGCCTTTTGCAGATGACACAAGATCTGCAACAGGGTTGATACACAAGGAGGCATAGAAAGGATGAAAAGGGACTTGGCAAGGTTGGAGGAATGGTCAGAAGTATGGCAGCTAGGATTCAATGCAAAGAAGTGCAAAATAATGCACCTGGGAAACAAGAAGCCAGGGGAAGAATACACAATGGGTGGGGAGGTAGTAACAACAACAAAAAAGGAAAAGGCCCTGGGGGTAATCATATCAGATGACCTTAAGGTTAGCAAGCAATGTGAGAAGGCAGTAGGGAGGGCTGGGGGTATACTGGGATGTACAGGGAGAGGTATCATCAGCAGAAAACAGGAAGTTGTTATCCTCTGTACAGACAGTTGGTGAGACCCCATCTGAGTAATGTGTCCAGTTCTGGAGACCCCATCTCCGCAAGGACATAGACAGGATAGAGGCAGTCCAGAGGAGGGCAACTAAAATGGTGCAGGGTCTGCAAGAGAAGCCGTATGAGGAGAGACTAAAGGAGCTTAATATGTGTACCCCTGAGGAAAGAAGGGAGAGGGGGACATGATAGAAACTTTTAAGTACCTCAGTAGAATCAACAAAGTCCAAGAGGGTAGCATCTTTCAGAAAAAGAGACTTGCAAAAACAAGGGGACACAATTTAAAGATAGAAGGAGGGTGGTTCAGGGGCAATGTGAGGAAGTATTATTTCACAGAGAGGGTAGTGGATGCATGGAACAGCCTTCCAGAGGAGGTTGTGGGGTCTAAAACTGTGGGAGAATTCAAGAATGCATGGGACAGACATAAGGCAATTCTTGTGGGGGGTAGGAAGAAATAGGCTGTTGGTTAACTAGGATCTGCGGCCTATCCTGTAGGTAGGGAAATGGGCAGACTAGATGGGCCTAGCGGTCCTTATCTGCCATCAAAGTCTATGTTTCTATGTAAACTGAGGTACCCACTGCCTATTCTGGTGGTTGTTCAAGTGGACATTAAAGATCCCATGGCACTTCTCAAAAAGAATAGGGGAATTTTTTGATTCTAATTTCAAAAATCATGATATTACAATACATTTCAACTATTAGGGAGTAATACAGAAATCATAAAATTCAAATACTGTAAGTATTGATTCATACAAATCTGAAAACTCCCTCCCAAATTACCTGTAGGTAGAAGTATTTTGTACTGTACTGTAAGATCACATCATATTGTTAATATGGTAATGACATGCTAGAAATTTTACAAAATTAAAAAACACATCAAGAAAATAAGTATTGTCATACCCCATTTCCTTTATCCTTTTTTGAAAATCTTTAGCAAAATTAACCCACTATCAAAATAATCATAAAATATGTATTAAAGCATCCTTTGCCTACCCTGTCCATAAAATTAGAAGGAAAAAGAATATAGAAACATAGAATTTGACGGCAGATAAGGACTGCTTGGCCCACCCAGTCTGCCCATTTCCCTACCTGATGGATAAGCTGCAGATCCTAGTTAACCAGCAGCCTACTTCTTCCTACCCCAACCCCCTAGAATTGCCTTATGACTGTCCCATGCATGCTTGAATTCCACCACTGTTTGTGACTCCACAACCTCCTCTGGAAGACTGTTCCATACATCCACCACCCTCTCTGTGAAAAATACTCCTTAAATTACCTCTGAGCTGCCCCTTCTATCTTCAAATTCTCCCCCTTGTTCTTGCACACCTCTTTTTGAAATATGCTACCCTCTTGGACTTTGTTGATTCCCTTGAGGTACTTGAAAGTTTCTATCATGTTCACCCTCTCCCTCCTTTCCTCGAGGCTATACATATTAAGCTCCCTAAGTCTCTCGTCCCATGTCTTCCAGTGCAGACCCTGCACCATTTTAGTTGCCCTCCTCTGGACAGCTTCCATCCTGTCTATGTCTTTGCGGAGATTGGGTCTCCAGAACTGCACAAAGTACTCCAGATGGGGTCTCACTAGCTATCTGTACAGAGGGATAATAACTTCCTGTTTTCTACTGGTGATGCCTCTCCCTATGCATCCCAGAATCCCCCCAGCCCTCCTTGCTGCCCTCTCACATTGCTTGCCCACCTTTGGGTCATCTGATATGACTACCTCCAGGTCCCTTTCCATTTTTGTTGTTGTTAGTATCTCACCCCCCATTGTGTACTCTTCCCCTGGGTTTTTGTTTCCCAGGTGCATTACCTTGCACTTCTTAGCATTGAATCTAAGCTGCCATACATTTGACCATTCCTCTAACCTTGCCAAGTCCCTTCTCATCCTTTCCATTCCACCTTGTGCATCAACTCTGTTGCAGATAAAGCATCCTTTGCCTACCCTGTCCATAAAATTAGAGGAAAAAGAAAATAGAAACATAGAATTTGACGGCAGATAAGGACTGCTTGGCCCACCCAGTCTGCCCATTTCCCTACCTGATGGATAAGCTGCAGATCCTAGTTAACCAGCAGCCTACTTCTTCCTACCCCAACCCCCTAGAATTGCCTTATGACTGTCCCATGCATGCTTGAATTCCACCACTGTTTGTGACTCCACAACTTCCTCTGGAAGGCCGTTCCATACATCCACCACCCTCTCTGTGAAAAAATACTTCCTTAAATTACCTCTGAGCTGCCCACCTTCTATTTTGTACTGTACTGTAAGATCACATCATATTGTTAATATGGTAATGACATGCTAGAAATTTTACAAAAATCAAAAACACATTAAGAAAATAAGTATTGTCATACCCCATTTCCTTTATCCTTTTTTGACAATCTTTAGCAAAATTAACCCTCTATCAAAATAATCACAAAATATGTATTAAAGCATCCTTTGCCTACCCTGTCCATAAAATTAGAAGGAAAAAGAATATGCAAATCAGTTTGGCTCCACTTGCATTTTTGTTACTATAATCCCTTAACCTCACTATAATAAATAACAAGGCCACAATACCCTGCCTTTTTTTCCTTTTTGGTCACAACATGTTTGGTAAAGAAAGGAAATAATGTATTTGTTTATACATTCTCCCATCTTTAGAACCCCAAAGAATAATCAATCATACGCATTTTATACAGTATGTATCCAGTCCATGTGTTTCCACCTTAATTGATACATCTCTTTGGAACAATGTAACCTGTCATATCTTTTGATATCTTGTAATTCATGTTACACAGTCCAGAACAGCTGTCCTGCTGAGACCTCCTTTTTTTGGAAGGTAAGTTTACATCTCGTGTGCCATACAGTATGTGATATTTCAACAGTAATAAAATTAAATGTATTGTACCCTGCTCAAAATGAGTCCAGTGTATAATCCCCCAAAACGATATGTTAGTGATAAGCTGTGTAAAGGGCAAATGTATCTTTTTTTTATATACAAAATGGACCAAAGGGTCAAAATGTAGGGACATTCAAAGAACAAGTGGTCCATGGTTTCCAGTCTATCTGGACATAAATCTGACCTTGGAAAGTATATTTCTCTAATGTCTTTTTGTTTTAAATTATTTATGATGTTCAACTTGCTATGAGTACATAGGCAAAGTACATCCCATTTCTTCTCTGCTAGTCTGGGGTTAGGAAGCATATCTCCAGTTTGTTTCAGTTCTTTTTGATTATTTCAGCCACTTGTTGGTAATTCTAAAAAGTAAGTGGACTGTATTTGTGTATACAGTTCACATCTAGTAAGTTTAATTATAGCATTTTTTGTAATTTGCCATCATCTGAATTTAACAAAGCAATAAACCATATAAGACGGTGACCCCTGTAAGATATTTTGTTTAGGGATACTTGAATTTGATTCCCATGAGGTTAACCATTGTTGGATGTGATCCAATATCCAGGATATAGGTTTGATCTTTGAAAAAAAAAGATGTTTATGAAGAAGACTAGTGGTTTAATCATATTTAAACTACCCTGTTTTATAGTCAAATATGTTACTCCTCTCTTAATAGGATTTAACCTGCTTCTCTAAATAGATTGGAAGAAACAGCTAAAAAGTGTAGTCTCCAAATTTTTTGGTGGTGGAAATACTGCACTTAAATGCAAAAACAATATTAAAAGAAATGTTTTCACCATATAGACTCTTTTTAATTCGGACATATGCCAGTTATTCCATCTCCTTGTCTTGTTCTGGGCTTCTTTCAATAATTAATTTCAATTGTAAAAACATGTCTACAGATCTGAAAAATATGCCTAAAAGTTTTACCACCTCTGTGTGAACTTGGATTTTCATAACTTCTGTCAGATCTTCATCTAGTCTTCCTATTGGGAGGCATTTACTTTCTTCATAATTGACTTCTGAGCCTGTTGCTACCTTAAAATAGTGCAGAATATGGTCAGCAGACACCCCTGATGGTTTGTGTGCCAAGGTCAGGCACACATTATCAGCATAAGCTATTGTCTTTATTTCTGTGTCTTCGCTGTGCACAGACATCCCTGTAATTAAGTTATGTTTGTTTATCTTATGTTATAAAGGATCTAAGGATAATAGGGCTTGACATTAAAAGGCAGGCCAACTTGTCTAATGTCCCCCTGCCAGAAAAAGCAAAAGGGAGGGGGGGAAGGGGGATAGGAAAGGGGAGGGAATTGGTGAAGTCAGAGAGGGTCAAATGACCAAGGGATAGGAGAGCTTCCCAATTGGTTGAGCATAGTGACTAAAGAGGGGGCTGGGAGGGGGTCCACAAAGGGTTATGTAAGGGCTTGCAGCCTGCTGATCTCCCTCTTTTTGCTGGGATAAGATTCTCAGCAAGGCATTGGCAACTGAGGGTAAGGCACTATACAGGGTACATAGGCCTTAGACTGCGTAGGTTACCGTGTTTTTTCATTTTCATTGGGAGAATGTACAATGGTTGGTTGTTGAGAAAAAAAAAGGAAAAGGAAGTAGAAGAAGAAGAAGAAATGCAGGATAAACAGGGAGGGTCAAGAGGAGCAGCTCTGTTATTGCCAGGTTGTGTACTGTGGGGAGGTTTATGGCTCCCATGCAGGAATTAGGATGAAGGATGGTTGGTCCTTGCAGGTCAAGTTCATATACAGAGTTGACTGCAGTGCAAATGGGGTTATACTGCACAGCAGAACAAGATGTGATCTCTATTGGTGTAAGGGAGTAGAGCATTTGGGCAGATAGAGGGAAGAGTAGGGGGGCCACAAGGAGCAGGAAGGCGGTGCTAGTGCTGGAGTGTTTTGACTGGTGTGATGCCCGGCTACAGGATGGCAGTTGGTGACAGAGCTCTTAATTGCAGTATTTTCAAAAAAAAACTAGTTTTGGAGCATATGGGCAGGAGGAGGGAGGATCAGGTGAGCCATAAGGAGCAGGATCACGATGCGAGTGCAGGAGGGTCACGACTGGTGTGGCGTATGATACAGGAAGACATTTGGTTTGGCCATGTGTGGCCTTGGGTAGGGGACATGGTGGTTTTGCCTCGTGGGATTCCACAGTGGTCAGGGTGGGCATGGGGGCAAGGTGCCAAAGGGGTCACACACCAGATGCCTGCATGGCATTAGGGAATCTCAGACCATGTGGGCCAAGCAAGAGGGGGTACATTAGGGTGAGCAGTGTTTTGAGAAAGATAGCAGATGGGCTGAAGCAGTAGTTCATGATGATGTGGTGGACTGGGGCCTGGCAAGCTTTCAGGCTTCTAGTCATAGAGGCCAGACACTGTTGACGTTTTGCTCTGTCCCTGTCTTGATACGAGGGGCGTAGTCGGGGCTCTTAACATAGATTAGATTTGGGGACCAGTATTTCGAATGTGGCAGAGAAAAAAATTATTAAAAAATTATTAGAAAAAAAGGGTAAATAAATAATACATAAATGACAAATAGAGAAAGGGAAAGGGGAACCCAGTGTGTATCTGCTGTAGCTCTACATGATGAGACTGGTGCAGATCCTGCAAGGCAGGAAAAGGTAGTGGGTGAGCAGCTCCAATGTAGAAGTGGGCAGTTGCAAGGTAGGAGCTGTACTGAAAAGGCGTGGGGATCACGGCTGGCATGAGCGGCTAGGGGGAGGATGATTTGTGGGTTTCCACTGATTGGAGTAAGGGCCTCTCAGAGAAGGAGAGGTAACCTGTTGATTTGCATGTGTGGTGTGAGCTGGGGCCAGTTGGGGGGGGCAGTCTCAGTGGGTGGTGTGGGCCAGGGGGGTTGCAGGCCATGTACCGAGCACAGAAGCAGGGGGCCTCGAGCCTAGGGAGCCAGACAGAGGCTTGCTAACTGGGCGTATCAGCACAGGTGGTGCATAAAGGGTTTCCATAGTGGAGGGGTTCCAGTCATGGAGATGTAGACAGGGCAGTCGGGCATGTTACAGCAGATTGCATAGAGCCTAGTGGTGGTTTCAAGTGGGTGTGGCAGGCAAACATCACTCAGAGGCATGCCAATACAAGGCGAGGGGGCCATGAGGTGGCAGCAGAAGGGCAATGAGAGCCAGAGGCAGTGTTCATATATGGGAAGGTCGGTCCAGGCCGTGGACCAAGGGGAGGGGGCTTGGACAGCAACACAGACAGAGAGACCCTCTGTGGAGCTAGGCCAGGTATTGGTGGGGCCCGGGAAGATTTTTCATGGTAGATAAGAGGCACTGCACTGCATGGGATTTAACTTGGCGACCAATTCACATGGCTAACCGGAGAGGGGGCTGGTAACCTAAGATGGAAATACATTAGGCAGACTATTAGTTATATCCTCAAAGGGGTGGTCAGCAGTCATATTTAGGGGGATAATTTTCAGAATATATATATTGTTTATGAAGGAGTTTGATGCTGTTCAGCACAAGCAGTTAATTGATGGTGGTAGCACCATGGCGGGACATTCCCTGAGGCTGTTTAATACAGAGCTAGTAAGGGCTGCAGGGCCCAACTGGCATGGTGCCTGGTCCAGTGGTACAGGTCAAGTTGGTCACATGGGCAGCAGGTCAAGTCAACCTGTAGATAAGGGGTTTCTTTTTGGAAGCACTAACTGAATGGGGTGCAGATACAAAGGAGTTACACAACGGAAACATACCAGGGCAGGCTGTTTCATGTGGTACACATAAAAACTCAGAAGGAAGCATGCCAGTTATTTGAGGTTGAAGCAGCTAAAAGGGCTAAAATGTAATGGGTGCACAGGGAGTACATGGGAAGGTTGTTTTTGCTTTAGTCCTTCCTCTGAACCGGGGCAGGGGTTTTGCTTGGAGACCCCTGCTACATACATAATAGCTCTGAAGTGATGCTGTGGGGGGTCTCAATAGACACATTTGGGGGGGAACAGGCCAAAGCTGGCCAAGGAATGACTTCCTAGGGCTAGAGGTAGTTTCAAATGGTTGTCAAAAGGTAGCAAGCGGTTTTTTTTTTTCAAAAAAATAAGAGCAAGCGGGAAGGGGGAGGGCTTGGCCCGGTGCCAGTACTGTGGTGATTTGTTTTAGGTGGAACAGTTGGAAAAAGGGTTAGACATGCCCAAAGAATAAATTGGAAGAACAAAAATCCTTTCCTGGAGATCAACAAAAGATGGAATGAGGTGGCCATTGTGACTGCAGCTCTGGGGTGGGGGGGGTTAAACAGGGAGAGGAAAGGGCAAATTTGAGCCGGGTAAATTTTCTCCAGTGGGGGCATAGTAAGGACAGAGGGAGCATCTGGGTAATTTCAAGCCAGTATGAGTCCTAACAGTTTATCAGATAGTAGAATCTTGGAGGAGTTTTCCCAACCCCAAAGTGGATGGGATCTGCCATGGAAATGCAGGGTCAAGACCAGTAGGAGAGGTAAATGTGCTGCAATCCAGCCCTTTCTGAACACCAAGGTGGGTAAGGCTGGTGGTACGCATAGCATAGTACAAAGTAATGTACTAGGGGCCCCTGTCAGACCATGGCGAGGAAGGTTACTATATATAGGTAAAATGTAAGGGGCACAGGGGTGTTTTAGGGGTACAATGCTCTTGTTTACAATGTTTGCAGAGGTGGCGTGGGTTTTTTTTAACTTTGGCAAGCTTGGTCCAGGCATGAGGGACTGGGTGGACATGGGTAGATGTTCCAGAGGGTGCCTTAAGCTGGTCACACTGGCATGGTGCTTGTGGAGCACGGAGTGAAGGGGGCTGGAATGGACCACAGGCAGAGGAGGGAACGATTAATCCAGCAAGGACTGACTTTCAAGAGGCAACACCGTCAAGACATTACTTTCGGGAAGCAATATGGCACCTCGGTCTCAGGGAAAAGACTTGTAAGACTGGGAGGCCTAGAGGTTGGAAACCATGGTCCCACCTGCAGTGGCATGCCCTCAGGCAAAGCCCTTTGTAGAGATACCCTCCGGCCATCTTTTGCAGGTTTCATAGTTGGAAAGGAAGGGGTAGCGAGAGTGGGAGAGTGCCCTAGGAGCCAGGGTGCACAGAACCAAGGAAAAGGGGAGAGCACAGGGTTAGCGTTAGGGTATAGTCTAGGGGAGACTGTCCACCATTGCATGATCAGGGACTGTGAACATCATGCCAAGGGAAGGGCAGCAGGCTGATGAGAAATGGGACTAGCAGGTAAGGCTCCCTGGGGCCATTGTAAGCCTGCATAGGCCCATAGGCATAGCATGTACCACAGACTAGGGCAAGGGCAGGTTTATACAATAGTGGGCACCTGGGGCATGGGAGGGTGTGCCTGGGTGGGTGCTCTGCATCCCCAAGTAGGGGTCCTCAACCGTGGCTACCCAGCCTAGAAAGGAGATGGGTGTTGGCACACTAGCTCGGTGTGGGGGGGAGATTTTGAACTATGGAGCTTGATGATCCTGAGGGGGTGCAGAGTGGGGGTCTTCCTTTGGGAAAGGAGGGCCGAGTCCCAAGGGGTTCCATGCTCAGGAGAAAGGGGAGGGTAGATCAGACGGGCAAGTGGAGAGGGTGATGGCCTGGATGGGCTGAGAATGGGGAGTCGGTGGGGGAAGGCCAACTGAACAGCAGCGGGCAGAACTGGGGGACTATTGGAGGCAGGACAACAAGGCAGTGACCAACAGGATGATGAAGGGCATTGCCCTTGGGGAAGCTGGCAAGCCATGGTAGTACAGGGAGGTATGGCCCATCTCCCACACCAGGTGGTTCTCCTTTCAAAGCAGATGGAGTTGGGCACCGGTGGCTGGGTTGAGCAAGGATGTTCTATTCCCGAGCCCTATGCGGTGTGAACCACAGGGGCCAAACAGGGATGCACACTAACAAAATGGAGGCCTGCCAGCAAGAGCTTGCTGAGCAGGAGGGCAGGATCAAGCAAGGAATCTGGGACATTTTGCAAACTGCTCAAACTATACTGTTGGGGACATGAGGGAAGCCTCAAGGAGATGTGCAGGAGCGGACTGGCACATGGGAGCTCAAGTAGAGGAAGAGAAAATCGAGGGCCCAGCCTGTGGTGTTGGTGCTATGGGGAATGGGCAGGGGATGGGTTACGAAGGTCCTGGACCCAGGTGGACAAGGTAGATTGGAGCACCCACCCACCCGGTATAGCAGGGGTTTTGGGGGGCAGACTTGGCACATAGTGGGAGCGGGCAAGGGAAAGAAGTGTGCCTGTGGGGCCCTGGTCATGAGGGCAATACATAGGGAGCTGTGATGAAGCATCTGAGGGCCGGGGTCTAGGTGGAGCCCAGCTGGGGGGGCACGATGTGCCCAAGGGTGAAGGATGGTATGCAACACATCTTTGGGGTATACTGGCACGAGGATGGCCCAGCCACAGGAATTTTGCAAAGTAGGTAGGTGCAGAAGTGCAGGTGGCAGCCTGCCTAGGCTATCTGGCAGAGTTGGACAGGTGGCATGGGGCAGGGTGATTATGGGAGGCCTGGAGCATGGGAGTTTCAGAAAGGAGGAGGAGGGTCATTGGGGACAGGTGCATAGCCGCACCAGGAAGTGACCTGTGCAGGGGCAGAAAGGGGAAGTCTGGCTGGGAGTGGACAAAGCAGCACTGGGTATGCCGGGGCTACAAGTTGGTCTTGGGGGGTAGGCTTAAAAAGCCATGAAGTGGGCTTGGAATCAGGGCAGACCGCTGGGGATCCAGGGGCACACGGTTCCCTCATGGGGAGAGGTGGCAGCTGCCTCAAGTGGAAGGGCATAGCAGGGCTAGGTTTTGGCCACAGCAGGGTATGGACAAGGTAACAGAGGCATGTGGGGGTTCAACCTCCACCAGGTGGAAACATTGAGGGGGTGGCGGGTGGACTGGCATGCATGGACAGCCACATAGCGGGCATTAAGAGGGGCAGTATGCCCTAAGTGGGGGCTGGATGGGCCACAGTGGCCTGGGTGTTGGTGGGTGAGGCCAGGAAAAAGATGTGGGGGGTTCCAAGCTTGTCTCATGGGCATGGCGCATGGGATCGAGGATTCCTACAGGGTGGATGGAGTGTGTATATCAGGTGACAGGTGTCCTACTGAGGCCTGTTTGGAGTTATGGGGAGGTGATAAGGAGGGGGAGGGTCCCAGGTTTGTTTCCTTGTCTGCAAGGGGGAGCCCAATCATCCTTCGCAAGCTGGAGATGGGTCAGTGGAAAGGGGAGAGGGAAAGGGAATGCATGCATCCAACAGAAACAAATGTGGAAGATTTATTTCTGGTGGGGGATCATGAGACAATAGAGACTTGCCATTAAAGGCAGGCCAACATCTGTCCCCTGCTGAAAAAAGCAAAAGTGAGGAAGGGGGAATAGGAAAGGGGAGGGAATTGGTGAAGTCAGAGAGGATCAAATGACCAGGGGATCAGAGAGCTTCCCAATTGGTTGAGGGAAGGGGATAAAGTGGGGGCTTGGGGGGCACAAGGGGTTTGTAAGGGCTTTCAGCCTTCTTGTCTCCCTCTTTTTGCTGGGATAAGATTCCCCACCCACCCACCTTGAATTAGGCAGTGGAGGTTGCCGCTGGCTGGCACAGCAAGGGAATTGGAAGGTATGAAAATATGGTACCCTGTCATGCCCCTGGTATGGGGTCAGGGGAGCTGCAGAAGGGCAACGGATGGTCCCATGGGCTAGAAGAAGCAATGGGAGGGGGGCAGCAGGTTGCCCACAGTAAAGGAGGGAAACAAAGAAAGGTTAAGGGAAAGGGGGAGCGAAAGGGAAAGGGTAGCAGGAGAGGGGGGAGGGAGTAGGCAGCATGGGCTGGGGGCAGAGGAACCCAGGCATGGAAGTAAATGGGAGAGGGGGGTGATAAAAACTAGGGGTCAGATCACATGTCTGGACCTAGTGGGGTATGGATCGGGAACCGATCCTCTGTGGGTCGGACCTGGGTAAGTGGGGCTACCTGGTGGTGGTACCAAGTGGTGGTACCTGGTGGTGGTACTTGGTTCTGGTGATGATGGAGGGGCAGATCAGAGGGTGTCCGAACCCCAAAGTGCTACAAGCAAGGAGAAGTGGATCAAATTGGAAGAAAGTTTCCAGAAGAAAGAAGCAGACTGAAGTATTTTGGTTGTACTGTACTGTATGCTATGGAATTGTGAAGTTGGGAATGTAAATATAACTTGTGTGCCTTAATAGTATATTGCCAGCATGCATTCAACAGAAACAAGTGCGGAGAGATTTATTTCTGGTGGGGGATCATGGGACAAAATATACATTAAGGGACTTAAAGGGCATCCCTGCCATACTTCTCTAGTTGTTCTTCATTTTTTCCCTGTCCACCCATTTATGTAGGGAGCTACTACTGCTTGGCCATAACATAATTGAACCCCTCCTATGAATTCCTTCGAAAATCCATAAGACTTCATGCAGTTCCATAAATAAGCATGTTTTACTCTGTCAAACTGTTTTGTTTGGTCGAAACTAACTCAAAAGCCACCAGTTTCTTCTGTATTTCCTTTCTCCATAATTTCATGAACAAGAATCAGACCGTCTGTTATTTTTCTTCCTGGGACTGCACAGAATTGGGAAGGGTGAATAATGCTTTCTAGAACTAACCCCATCTGGTTACTTAAAATTTTTGTAAACATTTTACAGTTGGTGTTTAATATAGTCATAGGTCTCCAATTGGAGAGAAACTGATTTAAGTGAAATAAGCAGTCCTTCAAGTCCTAAGAAGTCCATCTTCTTCCAAGTTGTGTACAGGGTGTGCTTGGAAACAACTGAGAAGCTGCGTGGGATATACTATTTTGGACTAAATATCTGTAACTAATCTCTCTCTCTCTCTCTTGCTTACATCTGAGAGAAGTTTTCCTCCCTTTTAAAGTGGTATTGCTTTGTGTTTGTTTTAGTTTTTAATTCAGGAAGGTTTTTTTTAAAACTGCTTATCTTGTCAGCATCCTCAAAAGGGCTGAGATAACTGCATATTTGATTTTCCTTTGTGGCTAACTGGACTGATTACTAGAATTCTGTGAGAATCTGCATCAATATATTTTGCAACTTTTGGTGGGGTTGTGTGATTCAAAATAGCAAAAGCTGCAGTTTGTAATTGGATGCCAGACATAGCCTGAGGTGGGGGTAATTGTCTTCACAAGTCAGAGGTCTGCATCACAGACGTTTGTCTAGCTAGACCATTTCAGCATTGTTCAATTACTATAAACTAGTGGTGTGATCCTGTTTGAGACAGAAGTCCATCTTCTTCCAAGTTGTGTACAGGGTGTGCTTAGAAACAACTGAGAAGCTGCGTGGGATATACTATTTTGGACTAAATATCTGTAACTAATCTCTCTCTCTTGCTTACATCTGAGAGAAGTTTTCCTCACTTTTAAAGTGGTATTGCTTTGTGTTTGTTTTAGTTTTTAATTCAGGAAGGTTTTTTTTTAAACTGCTTATCTTGTCAGCATCCTCAGAAGGGCTGAGATAACTGCATATTTGATTTTCCTTTGTGGCTAACTGGACTGATTACTAGAATTCTGTGAGAATCTGCATCAATATATTTGCCAACTTTTGGTGGGGTTGTGTGATTCAAAATAGCAAAGCTGCAGTTTGTAATTGGATGCCAAACATAGCCTGAGGTGGGGGTAATTGTCTTCACAAGTCAGAGGTCTGCATCACAGACGTTTGTCTAGCTAGGCCATTTCAGCATTGTTCAATTACTATAAACTAGTGGTGTGATCCTGTTTGAGGCAGAAGTCCATCTTCTTCCAAGTTGTGTACAGGGTGTGCTTGGAAACAACTGAGAAGCTGCGTGGGATATACTATTTTGGACTAAATATCTGTAACTAATCTCTCTCTCTCTCTCTCTCTTGCTTACATCTGAGAGAAGTTTTTCTCACTTTTAAAGTGGTATTGCTTTGTGTTTGTTTTAGTTTTTAATTCAGGAAGGGTTTTTTTAAAACTTCTTATCTTGTCAGCATCCTCAGAAGGGCTGAGATAACTGCATATTTGATTTTCGTTTGTGGCTAACAAACCACCAGACTGTTTTGGGGCTGGAGAGGTTTACCTGTGTCTGACTTGGATGTCTGGATTTTTCTTTATTTGATTAGCAGGGTACTTTCTCTGTCAAATTGTTGCGTAGGGGATCTTGCTGACAGGAAGGCACTCATCGCAGTGGTGGGTGAGAGCTTTTAGCTGATTGTTTTGTGAGGGCACAGTTTAGGCCCAACCCTTCCCACCCCTCACCCCACCACCCCTGGAAATAGTCCTTTATACCTGAGGTTCTGACATCATTTCCTCAAGTGCAAGGTGCATTTCACTGTCATATCCTCTCTAGCACACTGCACTGACAATATAAGCATACACATTGTATAATATATATTTCTATATAACAAATCACACACACACATGCACACACACACACACAAATACAAAAAAAAAACTAGATAAACATGTGGGGAGTAGTGCAATGTAATGGCTGTGGGGCAGCAGTCTTCTGGGAGTCTTTCTGGAGGCTGAGATGCTGCCCTATTTTCAGACAACTATCTGCCCTGAGGGAGGATGTTGCCTGTCTTCAGGCCACACTGGACAGTAGTAAGTAACCTTCCTCCAGGCCACACTGGACAGTAGGAAGGGAACCTCCCCATCCAGGGAGCACTAGCGCCACCACCACCACCTCAGAGGTTGCGAAGAAAGCACAGCAGTTGGACCACAGTGGGCTCAGGGAGGGTGAGGAGGGTGGAACAGAGGCACACCCAGTCAATTGTTCCACTCCACAATCCATACACCATTCTGGGGGAGCATAGCTCCCCTATGGATGTACCTGCAGAGAAGACTGATGACAACTGTCACAAGGGAGGCCCACAGGAAGGAGGCAGAGGACACCACAGGGAAAGGAAGCAGCTCCTGGTGGGAGACTCAGTTATTAGGGGTATAGAACTGGGGGGAGCTGGGAAAACTGAAGTAAAGGGCCTGCCTGGTGCCATGGCTTGGAGGGGCAGGAAGCGCATCCTCAGGATCACGAGAGCAGCTGCAAGGGATTCTGAGCTGGATGTAATTGTCCACCTAGGGACAAATGACTTGGCTCATCATGAGATTAGAGCAGTGCAGGAGGACATTGCAGAGTTGGGAGGGACCTAAGACAAGTAGCACACACAGTATCCTTCTCAGAGGTGCTGCCTGTCAAGGCATGGGGAGAGGCGAGGCAATTGGCACCATGCAGTTTAATGAATGGTTGAAAAATGGTCAGGAGCACAGGGCTTTGGCTTCATTGGGACTGGGGTTCCACCTGGAGGACACCAGCCTATACTGGCAGGATGGTCTGCATCTGTCCAGGAAGGGAACAAGTCTTTTGAGCAATTGGTTTAAATGCTTCATTTGCAAGCTTTTAAACTAGTCAAAGGGGGAGGCACTGACAAGCAGCAGGAAAATCCCAGCCTCTCCCTACAAAACAGGGTACTAAATGAGAAAAAGACCAAGGTAGAATGGTCAGTGGGGGATGCTGCAACAGAAGGTAAAGCCATCAAAAAATGGAGAGCAATGAGTACCAATGCCCGTAGTCTGGGTAACACGCTTCCTGAATTAGTGGCCTTGATGGAGGAGGAACATCTGGATATCGTGGCAGTCACAGAAACATGGTACACACAAAACCATGACTGGGACATAAACATACCAGGATACACTGTTTACAGGAGGGACAGGGAGGGTAAAAGAGGAGGAGGAGTAGTTCTTTACATAAGAGAAGGAATAAAAGCAACAGAACAAAAGGGTAAACAGGGAGGAGAAGAAGCACTGTGGATAAATTTGGAGACAGGCAATGGCACCACAATATGCACAGGGGTTGTATACAGACCCCCTTCTCAGGGGGAGGAAATGGACAGGGAAATGATAGAAGGTATACTTAGAATGGCAGAAAAGGGGAGATATTGCTGATGGGTGATCTGAATATGCCAGATGTTAACTGGAGTGCAGTTGCAGCTGCCACTTGGAAGAGTGCAGTTATTCTAGATGCCCTACAGGTGGCATGCCTTAGACAACTAGTACTGGAGCCCACTCAAGAGGGAGCAATATTAGACTTGATTCTCTCAAATGGAGATGGAGAGAGAATCACAGTTGTAAGTGGTAGCCATCTGGGAACTAGCGACCATCGAACAGTATGGTTCACAATAAACACAGCAATAGAGTCAAGCCATACAAAGACAAAAGTACTGGACTTTAGGAGGCTGACTTTGCCAAAATGGGTGAGTGCCTAAGGAATGCACTAGCAAATGGGCAGGAAGGAGGTGGAAGAACAATGGGAATAATAAAAATTGCCATCACAGAGGTAACAAGCCTTGTGTGAAGCAAATAAACAAAACAAGACGATGTAAAAAACCACTATGGTTCTCCAAGGAAGTGGCAGTGAAGGTTCAAGAGAAAAAGAAAGCATTCAGGAAGTACAAGGAATCGCAGAAGGCGCAGGACAGAGAACTGTATCAGTTAAAGCAAAAGGAGGCTGGGAAGGCAGTCAGAACAGCAAAGGCCCAAACCGAGGAAAAGATAGCCAACTCAGTTAAGAAGGGATAAAAACTTTTATAGGTACATCAGGAGCAAAGAAAGACCAAGGGAGGGATAGTGAGGCTTAATAAAGGGAGGGAGGGTGGGCAGAGGGAGACTGTGAAAAGGCAGAGATACTAAACAAATATTTTTGCTCAGTATTTACAAATGAAGAGGGGGAGGTACATAAAACAAACAGTAGTAACACTCTGGATACAGAAGTTGATACCAGCCCATTTACAGAAGAAAGGGTTCTGAAAGAACCCTTAAAACTGAAGGTGGACAAAGCAATGGGGCCTGATGGGATTCATCCCAGAATTCTAAAAGAGCTAAGGGTAGAACTAGTGACACCACTGACTACCCTTTTAACAAATCATGGGAGGATGGGGTGGTACCGAGGACTGGGAGGGGGCAGATGTGATTACCCTTCACAAAAGTGGGAGCAAGACAGAAGCAGGAAACTACAGACCTGTTAGTTTAACCTCAGTGATAGGAAAATGATGGAATCACTTCTGAAGGAAAGAATTGTCAGTATCTAGAGGCCAGAGGGCACAGGACCCTGAGCAGCATGGATTCACAGCAGGAAGGTCATGCCAGACAAATCTGATAGATTTCTTTGACTGGGTGACCAAAGTAGTAGATCAGGGAGGGCTGTAGACATGGCCTACCTAGACTTTAGCAAGGCATTTGACACAGTCCCACACAAAAGATTAATATACAAGTTAGCCAGCCTGGGAGTGGGTCCCAAGATGACAGCCTGGGTAAAGAATTGTCTGGAGAATAGGACACACAGAGAGTAATAGTAAATGGAGTCCACTCAGAAGAAAGGAGGGTTACTAGTGAGGTACCACAGGGTTCAGTATTAGGACTGGTCCTCTTCAATGTCTTTATAAGTGACATTGCGGAAGGACTGGAAGGAAAAGTATGTCTCTTTGCAGATGACACTAAGATCTGCAACAGAGTTGATGCACAGGGTGGGGTGGAAAGGATGAGAGGGACTTGGCAAGGTTGGAGGAATGGTCAAATGTATGGCAGCTTAGATTCTAATGCTAAAGTGCAGTAATGCACCTGGAAACAAAAACTCAGGGAAGAGTACACAATGGGGGTGAGATACTAACAACAACAAAATGGAAAGGGACCTGGGGTAGTCATATCAGATGACCTAAAGGTGGGCAAGCAATGTGAGAGGGCAGCAAGGAGGGCTGGGGGGATACTGGGATGCATAGGGAGAGGCATCACCAATAGAAAACAGGAAGTTATTATCCCTCTGTACAGACAGCTGGTGAGACCCCATCTGGAGTACTGTGTGCAGTTCTGGAGACCCAGTCTCCACAAAGACATAGACAGGATGGAAGCTGTCCAGAGGAGGGCAACTAAAATGGTGCAGGGTCTGCATCGGAAGACATATGAAGAGAGACTTAAGGAGCTTAATATGTACAGCATCGAGGAAAGGAGGGAGAGGGGGGACATGAAGAAACTTTCAAGTACCTCAAGGGAATCAACAAAGTCCAAGAGGGTAGCATCTTTCAAAAAGAGGTGTGCAAGAACAAGAGGGCACAATTTGAAGAAGAGGGGGGGCGGCTCAGAGGTAATTTAAGGAAGTATTTTTTCACAGAGAGGGTTGTGGATGCATGGAACGGCCTTGTGGAGTCAAAATCAGTGGTGGAATTCAAGCATGCATGGGACAGTCATAAGGCAATTCTGGGGGGTGGGGGTAAGAAGAAGTAGGCTGCTGGTTAACTAGGATCTGCAGCTTATCCAGTAGGTAGGGAAATGGGCAGACTGGGTGGGCCAAGCGGTCCTTATCTGCCATCAAATTCTATGTTTCTATATGTTTCATACATGCTTTTCAGGAGTATGTTATATTTAAAAAAAGTTCTACATCTGAACCATTTCCAGAGATAACTTTGTAACCAAAAATTTAGATAATCCATTAGGGAGACCATCTGGACCCAGTACTGACCCATTTTTTTAGGTTCCCAATCAAAAATTGTAATTCTTGAATAGTTATTTCTTTTGTTAAAGAATCTAAAACATAGTTTGGTACTTTTGGGGCATCACAGGAATCTACCCATTATTTCATGTCAGGTTCTGGTAGGTCTTCCTCCTTAAACATTTGGGAGACATACCTTTCAATTTCCAATGATATTTCTCTGTTTGTGGTTTTCACCTTTACTTTTTAGCTGATTTATGACCTTTTCTTTTCTTTGGTTACAACAGCTCTCAAAAGGGTTAATCTGCCCTTGTTTCCAAACCTTTGTTCAGTTTCCAGGGACTTCATCAGATTGTACTGGATAATACGCATTTCTTCTTTGATTTCCGTAATTTGCTCAGTATATGGTTTCTTAGTATCTTGTTGTAAGGTTTGGTTTGCAAGATGAATAGCTGTCAATCTAGTTCAAAATACTTCTCTTTTTTCTGTTTACCATTTATTTTCCCCATAGTCTTAAAATAGTCACTTAAGTCCTTTTTGATGTCCTCCCACTATTCGTCCAATGAGTCATATAAAATTAGGACTGATTTTCTGTCTGTCAAAATATGTTTAAAGCCTTCTAAAATGAGTGGATTGTCCAATAAACAAATTCAACCTCCAGTACCCTGCACTCCTTGAAGATTCCTTGTAATTTGCTATGGTAATACTAAGTAAGGCATGATCAGAGGATTCAAAAGGAATATCGGCCCAGATATTCAAACTGCGCCAGGCTGTGGCACAAGCTTGGGCGCAGCTCAACTTGGCTGCGCAGGGGTGTGGACTGGGCGATATTCAATGGAGCTGCACTATGGCTCAGCAGCATTGAATATCGAACCCTGACCACCCGCAGTGTGCATGGTGCAGTGGCACTGTGCCAGCGCAAGTGGCCAGAGTGGAGCATAGGGATGAGCTAGCGCAAGTTCCATTGCGCCATGCACAGCAACCACGATATTCAAAACTTGATATGCAAATGGGGCCATAATGTATGCAAGGTGCACATGGAGCCATTTGCATGTCATTATGGCCCTATTTGCATGGAGGTGTGCCGATCCCTGACAACTTGCGCCTGGTGCCCTGCCAGGCAGCAGCCATCAGGGACCGATGCCCCCTGCAGTGGGCAATGTACTCCACAGCCCAATCGCGGGCTAAGTAAATATATAACATCCCTATCATACCTGGTGGTCCAGTGGACCTGCCCGCCCGATCGTGGACTACGTACATACAGTGGCGTGAAAAAGTATTTGCCCCCTTCCTGATTTTCTCTATTATTACATATTTGTCACACTGGATGTTTTCAGGTCTTTAGACAAAATATAATATTAGATAAAGGGAACCTGAGTGGACAAATAACACTTTTTTTTTTTTACTTATTTCATTTATTTAATGAAAAAAGTTAACCAACACCAACTGGCACTGTGTGAAAAGTAATTGCCCCTAGTTAAATCAACCCAATTAAAGGGATAATTAGAGTCAGCTGATTGAACACAGCCAGGCTTGATTACAGCCAGCCCTGCTCAATATAAACCTCACTTATTTTGGCCCTTACCATCAGAGTCACATTGCCAGGACAAAGATTCAACAAGCACATTATGCCATGATCAAAGGAAGTTCCTGAAAAGATCAGAAAACATGTTGCTGCCCTCTATCAGTCTGAAAAGGGTTACAAAGCTATTTCTAAGGCTCTGGGACTCCATCGAACCACAGTGAGAGCCATAATCTCAAATGGAGAACACTTGGAACAGTAGTGAACCTTCCCAGGGTGGCGGCCTGCAAAATTACTCAAGGGCGCAGTGTAAAATCATCAAGAAGTCTCAAGGATGCTAAAACAACATCCAAAGAACTGCAGGCTTCTCTTGCCTCCAGCTAAGGTCAGTGTTCATGACTCCACAATCAGAAAGAGACTGGGCAAAATGTGCTTCATGTGAGTAGCAAGTGAAACCACTGCTAACCAAGAAGAACATAAATGCTCATCTCTCATTTGCCAAGAAGCACCTGGATGATCCACAAGCCCTTTGGGAAAATGTTCTATGGACAGATGAGTCCAAAATGGAACTTTTGGACAACATGGATCCCATAATGTCTCGCTAAAGCAAACACAGCATTCCACAGTAAGAACACCATACCAACAGTCAAACATGGTGGTGGTAGTGTGATGGTGTGGGGATGCTTGCTGCCTAAGGACCTGGATGACTTGCCATAATTAAAGGAACCATGAATTCTGCTCTGTACCAGAAAATTCTGAAGGAGAATGTCCAGTCATCCTTCCGTCAGCTGAAGCGAGCGTAGTTGGGTCATGCAGCAAGACAATGATCAAAACACAAAAGCAAGTCCACATCAGAATGGTGAAAAGAAGTAAAATTAAAGTTTTGGAGTGGCCTAGTCAAAGCCCAGACTTAAACCCAATAGAGATGCTGTGGCAGGACCTGAAGCGAGCAGTTCATGCTCGAAAACCTACCAAATGTTACTGAATTAAAGCAGTTCTGCGAGGAAGAGTGGGTTAAAATTCCTCCACAGCGATGTGAAAGACTGATATTGAATTATAGGAAGTGTTTGGTTGCAGTCATTGCAGCTAAATGTGGCGTAACCAGTTATTAAGTGTAGGGGCAATTACTTTTCACACAGTGCCAATTGGTGTTGGTTAACTTTTTTTCATTAAATAAGTGAAATAAAAAAAAAAAACAAGTGTTATTTGTTCCCTCAGGTTCCCTTTATCTAATATTACATTTTGTCTAAAGACCTGAAAACATCCAGTGTGACAAATATACAATAATAGAGAAAATCAGGAAGGGGGCAAATACTTTTTCACACCACTGTAAATAGGAATTAGCAATATCCCTGGTGGTCCAGTGGACTGCTGACTGCCCGATCATGGGCATTTGTAAAAAAATAGAACAAGTGCTACCAATATCCCTGGTGGTCCAGTGGACTGCTGACTGTTCGATCACGGGCATTTGTAAAACAGAGAAATAAATATCCAATATCCCTGGTTGTCCAGTGGACCACTATCTGCCCAATCACGTGCATTTGTAAAAAAACATATGTCCAATATCCCTGGTGGTCTAGTGGTACCCCCCTTCCTACCAACCCACTGAGCCCCACCATTCACGGTGTGGACCAATGGGTGTACAGCCCTACTGATAGTGTCAGTCGGCAGGCGGCGGGGTGACAGGCAGGTGGGGTGCTGCCATCCGCCGTCTGACCGGGGGGGGAGCAGAGCGGTAGAGGCTCAGTGGGGGGTGGGAGAGGATACCACTAGACCACCAGGGATATTGGACATATGTTTTTTTTTACAAATGCCTGCGATTGGGCAGATAGCAGTCCACTGGAACACCAGGGATATTGGACATTTATTTCTCTGTTTTACAAATGCCCACGATCGGGCAGTCAGCGGTCCACTGGACCACCAGGGATATTGGACGTATTTCTATTTTTTATTATAAATGCCCATGATTGGGCACACAGCGGTCCACTGGACCACCAGGGAGTTTGGGATATGTTTCTTTCTTTCTTACAAATGCCCACGATTGGGCACACAGTGGTCCACTGGACCACCACAGATATTTGATAGAATTCTTCATTTTTTTACAAATGCCCACAATCGGACATGGGGGGGTGCCACCAGATGCAGCTAGAGTTCGGGTGGCCACCCACAGGTGGCAGCTGCCGTGTTGCACCCTGCAATGTGGCAGCTCACCTGTGGGCGGCCATCAGTTGTTCCTTTTTTTTTGGATCAACTTTGTGCTGGTGCAGGTAGGGGTTGCGCATGCATGGCTCTGCACACCCAGAACTGAATATCGGGCTGTGCAGGGTATGCATGGGCACGCACCCCCCTACCTGTGCCTGCATACATTACTGATGCACTCCAGTGCATTGGGATTTGTGCAGTGCACTTTTCCCTTTTGAATATCGCACCTGGGCGCATCAGTGGGTTGTGCATGGCGCAACACTGTTGCACCATGTGCAACCCTTTTGAATATCTGAGCCATCGTTCTGAGCTCTAATTGCTAATGTGGGAGATATAAACCAATAGTCTATCCTCATTTAAAAGTGCACCTCTAAAATAAGAGTGTGAGGCCTGATTTTGATTTTGTCCAAAAACATGTTTTAAACCTGTCTGAGTCAACAATTGGTTTAAAAAAGATGAGTCACAGTATATTTTGGAAATCGTTATACCACTGTCTGACAAAAAGCAACTACAATTAAAATTTCACCCAAAGATTCTTGGCTATGTATAAAAAAGGTTTTATTTTCTTCAATAAATCTATGCGACCCACCTTTGTCTGTGGGACATAAAGGTTGATAAGCTGAAAGTCCATGCCATTAAGACACACATATAGCAGTAATACTCTCCCAGGTTCTGTATTTACTAGATGTGTAATTTTCACATTCTGATCCATAAGACATATACCCAAATATCATCTCCCAGCAAGTATAATCTCCCATGGACCAAAAGCTAGGACCCCATACCCAAACATTACTAGCAAGGGAAATCTTGTGTGTATTATGAAGTCTGGTATCCTGAAACAAAATGTCAAATGATTGATCTGCAAAAAGAGCATAGGTTGCTAGTTTCTTCCTTGCTGTCAGGATGTTGTTTACATTTAGCGAAGCAGACATTGTTTCATGTTTATAGTTAGAAGACTTTATTTAAGAGAAACCACTCATGGGACTTTTCTTGAGCTTGCCCCTTTTATCCATATGTCTTCTCTTTAATTTCCCTTTTTTCTCAATCAATTATTCAGTGTCTGAAAGTGCATCCACCTGTGAAGAAGATATGGAAACACTGTTTGACTCCATCTCAGCCTCTGACTGCGTGTTTTGCAGAATGGAAAAGGGATTATGGGAAGTTACTATTCCAGAGGGGTCATCAAAGTTAGTCAACTGCCCTTTTCCATGTCTTTTTTTTTTATCTGAAAAGTCACTTCTTCTGGAAGTGTGTGTGTGGGGGGTGGGGGTGGGGGAGAGGCATGCCTGCAATTCCCACTTCTGGTTCCTGTTCTTTATTTGTTGTCTGTTGGGAGACCTCTCCTGTCACCTTTTTCTTGTTGAAGAAAGTTTGAAACTGTTGGTGGCTCAGGTGTGGTATGCACTGTCTGTTCTTGAGGTCTGTTCATAAAGGAGGACCTGTACGCTGCTTTAGTGACTCTATTTATGTAAAAGTCCTGCACTCAATAATCAGCGTCCTCAGTATTATGGGATGATCATGGGCAATCTGCAGGGCTCCCAGATCTACAGGGATTCCTGTATTTTACAGGCATTTGGAGGCATCTACAGGAAAACTGTTCCAATAGAGTTGCATTGGTTATACAGGAAAACACAGCAATTGAGCATCCATAGGAAATAACGTAATCTACAGGAAAACACAGGAATATCACCCTGGAGTTACAGGGAAAATGGCAAATCCATATGGGAGCACTGAATCTGCAAATGAATGTCCCTCTTCATCACAGAGGTTACATTTGTGTTTGTTAGTGCAATGGTACCCTGAGTGGACTGTTTCCCCCAAATTGTGTACATTTCATAATGTCACAGTTTGGACTGATATGTCATGATGAACCACATTTGAAACACTGACGGGGTTCGCCAGGGTAAAAGATAAACCCTTTATCTCTGCCAATATACAGGTAATTTGGCAGGTGTTCCAAGTCATTTGCTACCTGGTGTAGTTTAACTTTTATGTGCCACCCCCCATTCCAGAACCCTTCCTCATCTAAAATTGGTTCCGGAGTCCTCTGTATTGTACTTTTTTTTTTCCAGGTCAAAAAAGGATATCCGTGATGTTAACCCCCTCATTCCTGAAAAGAACTGTAATTATCCTGAAGGGCTGTTTTGTCAGGGGGATAACCTGGAAAGGTGTTCATAAGGGGTTGGTCTTAAATGTCATGTGTTTGCTCCAAAATCTCTCCATTAGGTCTAGAGTGTGAAAACTAATGCCAAATGTTGATTCACCAGACATGTGAATCAATGCATAGATGCAGGTGAAAAGCCCAAATATTGTTTTATTAGGTATTTTCCCATGAAAAACTTATCTGGTGGCATTTCCATACCACCCAGGTACTGAATCCTAATGGTGTTACTTCTCTTTACCAGTTCAATAGGTTTATGAAATAAACTGGTATATGTGGGGTTTTGATCATTTGATGGTTTGGCCACTTCATTTGATTTTTTCTGCCGTATGTATATTTCCCTCTGCACTTGAAGGGGTGAGTTGTGCATTTGGCTCTTCATTCTGCTCTCCAGGTTGTGTATCATGAAAGATATCAGGCACATTTTCAATCAGAGAAAACGAAATTGTACCTGTCTGTGAGTCTTGTATTGGTGAACCAGGTCCACCTGCTTACAGTGGAATTGAGCTCTCCATGAGATTTTTTGTTGCTATTTCATGTTCTGCTCCCGGAATTAGGATACTTGGGTCCAGTAACCACACTCCCGATGTTGTCTGTATCCATCCTGCTCCACAAAGGGCTCGCTGTGGCAACCATTACCCTGTATCAGTGAATGGTGGCTGATGTGTGTCCATTGCAGCAGAGGCCGAGGTTTGATCTGGGGTTTTACTCCCTGTTCCAAAACCAAAAACTTTGGTAGAAGTGGAAGTTGCTATACCAGGTGAGTTCTTTGAAATTCATTTTCATTTTTTCTTCTTCCTACTCGTGTTTAACATCTTGAAGTCATTTCTCAATGTCCATCAATTGGGATTGCAGCTGTCGCTTCTTCTCTAAAATTTTTTCTTCTGTCTCCGCTGTATCCATGTGTTTAGTCTCTATTGTCTTGGCCACAGCTTCCTGCAGTCCTGTTGTTGAATTGTCCTGCATTTTCCAAGAGCAACTATTGATGTCAACAGCACCCATTACAGTCCCTGCTGTGCATCCACCTCCATCATTGACCTGTTCCAGACTGGAATTTTCCATCTTGCACACAGACAGCACTACACCCCCTGCAGCATGAGTAAGGGAATTTCCCCAGTGTCCTGGCCAAATTTCCCCATTCACTAAAAAAATAAATATCACCAACAGCTTAATCTGGTTCAGTTTCAGTTGGTTACCATCTGTGCAACCCCCCCCCCCGTTCATCCCTGAAAAAGGAACTTCTAGTCTCAGTAGGCCTACCCAGTCAACAAAATTTAAAAAATAAATATACAGCATGGAAACAAATGCCCCTTCAGCCCATAGGGCCTCTTCTGTCTTAACCCTTGCACTTTGCACATGATACCTTGGTGTCCATTTCTACCTTTTCCCAATATCAGTCCATGGCTCCATGTCATTGAAGCTCTTGCATCCACTGTCCCTGCTACTTCGGAGGGGGCTTTGGTCTCTGCACATCACCTGCTCTCTGGCTTCTCAGGAATGTGTTCAGTGCTCACACTCTATTAAGAATTAAGTCCCTGTCCTGGTATCATAACAGGTGCAGTATAAACAGCTGTGACTTGGCAGATTTTTGGTTAGGGTTGGGTCTCGAGGGGATCCAGTGTACTCCTTTGATCTCAATGTGGGAGTCACAAAAGGGATTCAGGACTTTCAGAATCATCTGTTGCAAAAAGTCCACAATATATGCTTTTTTAGCAAGGCTGAAGATTATAATATTATTTCTCTCACACCTCATTCTTTGGTTCTCAAGCTTAGACCACAGGACTTAAATCTTTCATTCAGCCACTCCCAGATGATGTTCAAAGGGAACACTCCAGTCCTTAAGTCTGAGGACCTGATCCTCAGCTTCTGTAACTCAGCCTCCCAGTTCATGCACATTTCTTTTAATAGAGGCAAATGTTTCTCTCAGCTGGTTGAGCTCCGATGTAATGCCTCCTATTAAGGTTTCTATTTCAAAGATTTCTCTCAATATGTGGCTACCTTCCAACTCTGGACAGGCCCCAGCCATCTTGGATTCAAGCTAGGCCTCACCACCTAGTGAAAGTTCCAATTTGTGCTTTTTTTGGCACCGTAATCTCCACTGGAACTCAAGAGTCATGATCTAGTGTTTTTTTATGAATGTTTTAGTTGGTTCTTGTGTAGCTGGATGTCTAAGGTGATACAGACTGAGTAAGATGAGGTCTACCTCAGATGTAGGTTCTCAGGAGAGCTGCTTTTAGCTCAGTCACATCACATAGCCTCTTTCAGCTCTTTCTAACTGTATTGGCATTCAGCTATATTACATTACTAATTTATTGTCCAAAACAGACTGACTGCATTTACAGATTTAGATCACAGATCAGTTTTCTTCCTGCTACAAAAATCAAAAGACCTTTTAATGAAAATACATCCACTTAGCCCTCTAAATTTAAAATTCATAAGTTTTTTTTATAGCCAGGACAACCCAGTCTGGATGCAACTTTTCATATTCAGTAAGGTCCTGCTGTAATCAAATCTTCTAGTTGGCAAGACACTGGGAGATTAACTTACAGTAGTTTCTTAGGGTTCTGCACTGAACTTGTTGATTTGGAAGAATTCAACTGTATTTCCCCTACTATGAAGCAATGTGAATTAAAAATAGAAAAAAGATACAGCACTTACCCAACCACCATAATGATAAGGCACATGATATATCTGCAGAATGTTGCTTTTATGCGTGTATAAAGCAAGTGGAGGCAGGAGGAAACACCACTTGGAATGCAAAATGCTAAGTGTATTACTGCTGAGTGGTATTCATTACCAACAGCTTTTCATTGCTATACCAATTGGTTCTGCACAAAAACACATTATTAAAAGCAGCATTCTGCAGATATACTGTATCACATGCCTAACTTTTTATGAAACCCAAGTAATTGTCATGTCTTATTCTAGTTTTGATAGTTTTGATATTAATTGTTGACATGGGCTCTGCTTGCACCTCCATAGTTAACTGTTTTAGAGACAGTATAGCCTAGTGGTTAGTTCAAAGGAAGAACCAGGGGTCTGACACCTGTAAATATGAATCACAGGAGAAGAGCTTGTCCTTTGGAACTACACCAATTCAAAAGCATAGTAGGGTTATACTCACTCTCAGCACTTCCAATATATAATGATGGAAATTCAAGATTTTTTTAAGTTCTCATTTTTCCTTTTTTTCTCAAAATTGCTACTCCGGAACACATCAGTGTTTCATGGCCACAAGTCACTTCCTCAAGGTATGTGGCTAGCATGTTTACCTGCTGTAGATACACATTATGAAGAACTCTAATGGATTACAGCAGTTGATGCACAGGGAGATCCTTATTTGCATCCCTGTATCCTATCAGGATACCTTTGAGGCCATAACAGTTTCATTATTTCGTGTTTCTGTCAAGTTCATATGTGTGTGTGTGTGTGTGTGTGTGTGTGTGTGTGTGTGTGTATGTGTGTATAAGGGATATACAATGGTGAGCTGTCAGATAAATGATTTATCTACACAAGTGCTGTTTGACCTTGGGTAACCTCACGAGTGGCATAAGCCACGAGTGTGGTGTCCAAGGTTAAACAGCACAAGTGCAGATAAATCATTTATCTGACAGCTCACCATTGTATATTTCATTTATGCAACAGGGATGCTTTCTATCCGTGCAGAAACATTTGGTTTTGACTGTTTATCTTTATTTTAAATGATAACTTCTGGGAGTTTTGATTAACTTTCCTAAAGTATGTCTGCCTAGCATAGTGGTTGCTATTAAATGAAACACCTATCATTTTGTAGAAAAATTCTTGCTGAACAAATGTCATGCTCACAGTACTACGCTACCTTTTTCATTTTAAAGTTATTCTCATTTGTTTGTCAAAAAAGGGAAAAGAAAATTAAATTATATGCTGTTTTTGTTAATTATAAAAAAAAATAAAAGGTATCTATAAATGAAACGCCACTCATTTTGTAGATATGTTTGTGCTGAACATTTTTCATGCTCACAGTACCATGCTATCATTTTTTGTTTTAAAGTTATTCACATTTTTTTGTCAAAAAAGTGAACATAAAATTTAATTTTCTTCTGCTTTTTTGCTAATTGTAAAATATCTATAAGGTATCTATACATGAAATACCACTCATTTTGTAGATAATTTTGTGCTGAACAATTTTTGTGCTCACAGTACCATGTTATCTTTTTTCGTTTTAAAGTTATTCCCATTTGAATATGGTTAGTACTGCTTCTGAGGCCGAACATTCTAAATGAATTCTAAAGAGATTTGTGACATAGTAACTGTGTGTATAAATGGTCACTGTATGTATAAATTTATTGATATATACAGTGACTCGGATAAATGCATTTATCGCAGTGAATATTTGTCCACCCCTATTGCATAAATATATATACACACACACACACACATATATATATATATATATATATATATATATATATATACACACACACTTCATTCTTTACATCAATTGAATTTATCAATACTCTTACCAGTGTGTCTTCATACTACATTGTTGTTGAAGGAGAAAATAGGCCTCCTGGAAGTAATTATAGTTTCAAATTAGCAGCACTCATATACTTAAATCGTTACAACACCTACAATCTAATTTTACCAGTTTTAAACACACATCACTTTGCAGCATGCTGTGTATTCACTACCCACATTTAAACATTATGTTTCAGTCATCTCCTATTTATCAAGAAATTAATCATTACTTTCTATCTTCTAATCAAATCTTTATGCTATTAGATCAATTGTCTATGTGGCTGAGCTTTCCAACATTTGCATATTATGTTTCTTCTGGCTAGATTTATTTGAAACATCATTTTAGGGTATCTATGCAGTGTAGCTTCTCTCTGTGCTACAGACCTAACCATCCAGTCAGTCAACACTTAGAGCATTGCTGTCTTTCTTGGCCATTAAAAAATGGAAAGAAGTTTGATATTCATTCTGGTAATTGTCAAGGAATCTACTGTACATACAGTAAGCACATTAGAAATCTATAATGACATGATAAGATGCAAACTACAGCCTAGAAGGCATTATGATAAACTTCTATGGAGATTATTTTATCACTAATGAAACTAATAAGAGACTAATGGATTAATGGTCTAAAGAGCTAACTGATTGTGGGGGTATATTTGCAGCACACAGAAAGGCTAGGCTGCATAGATACCCTAAAATATTGATTGGCTTTGATTGGTTCTGATGAGTTCTGATTATTTATAAATAGAGATGGGAGAATTTGCCAAAATTCGCTTGAAGTAATTCACAAAGTTTGCAAAATTCATAAAGTACGTAATCGTAAATGTGGACTGGGAGCAATGTGAGTGAAATTCACCTACAAAGTGGCTGAATTTGCCATAAAGTGGTCACCTTTCAGGTGAAATGTCATGAATTTCAGTTTACTTGATATTGTTAAGGGCAACGGAAACATCACAAAGCTTCCGGAAGGCAAATATTTGCCACTTCACAGCAACTTTGCTGGTGAAGTTTACTTGTGCTGCTTCTCTGTTTATAAACATGTGAATTAAATATGCTAGATGCTCAATAAGAAATTAAGTTTGGTGCCATAATTTTATTAAAAACTACAGTGAAGCTGCTAATGTAGGCGGGAATAAACAGACACTAGGAGTGGGAACAACAATGACACCTGTAACACAGCAACATAGTCTCTCCAGGGTCTCATGTTTTACACCTGCCTGAGCCCTTTTGAGTGCTGAATGAAAGTGAGAGAGAGAGAGAGAGAGAGACCTCACTTCATTTTAATATACTGTAGGGCTAGATTATTTTTTTTCAATTGTTTAACCAGGAGTGGCACACTAAGCTGAAAGCTTGTTTACAGGTGCGACCTGGTAGCACAGGGAAGTTAAATGACTTGCTCAGGGTCACACAGTATGCAAGTGGGGGGCTGTGAGATTCAAACCCAGATCTCCAAATTTGCAGTTCAGAGTCTTAAACCACTGCACTATACTGCCTCCTAAACTAAACTAAGGAGTTGCAAGTTGTGTTGATGGGTCTGAGAGTTGTTGTATTTTTGTTGTTGTTGAAGGTCCTAAAAATGACTGCTTTGCCATACTGTAGGTAACACATGCAAAGCTAGAGTTAGCAAAGGCACAGCAAATTCTCATGTTGGGACTATGGGGCAGCATATTCACAGGAAAACCAAACTTATTTGCTGGCAGCAGTGCCAAAAGGATGCATAACTTGGTCTGTGAGTTCAATGTCTTGTTGTCCATGGTGGAGAGTAAACCAGGAATCAATGAGACTTAGCACAGTAGTGGTAGCACAAAGCCCCAAAACAAGATTCAGAAAAATCAAAGTGCTGGGGCTGTTGGTGTGAGGCCTGGTAAAGTTTTGATGCACCTTAAAATGAAAACAGTGTCCTGCACTTTTATACTTTAAAACTGCTGCTCCTGTTACAGATTGAGAGCTGCTATCTTATGCTGCTATGCAAGTTTCTTGTTATGCTGCTTTTGTTACTATTCTGGAAACTTTAATTAAACAGCAACAGAGTATTTAATATCGCTATTTGAAATAGTTTTTTTCTTAGGCTGGTAAGAACACAATGTTTCCTGTGTTCCATACCTCTCAACCTTTTGTTCCCCAAATGTGGAACATTGCCTGTCAAAATGTGGAACAAATGGGCAAAATGTGGAACACTTAAACAAATCTTCACCTAAGAAGCTCAAAACACTGTTAACATGTTGCATTTATGATTAGAAAGTATGTTATTAATTGAATAATATATTCTTTGCATCATTTACTATTGAGTTTTGCTTTTAAATGTTGACTTTGAATGTGGAACAAGTCCTCACAATGTGGAACAGGCAGCTTTTGTGAAGTAAAATGAGGAACGTTCCTCGTAATGTGGTACAGTTGAGAGGTATGCTGTGTTCTTGTAGCACTACCAACAGCTCTTCCAATTGTCCTTTGCAACCCCCCGAGAAATGAACCACAATCACACCATTTTGAAATCTTTGGATGCTCGTTGGCAAACATATTTATTAATTCTATTGGCACAATCCATCCATCTACAGTTCAATTGCCATGTCCCAATCAGATACATTTATCATAGCATAATTTAGTCTTCAACATTCTTCTCCTTCTGGCCTCATCTTCCTCCTGTTTTTTCTATTCCTTCTGTTCTTCTGGGTCTGGACACTCAATCCAGCCCCCCTCCTCCATCAGCAGAACCAGACCAGTTCCCTATTGAACCCAGGCCTCCCCTTCTGGGCCCCGACACTATGTTTCTGGCACCTAGACCTATTCCTCCTTCTTCTTTTAATCCACGCCTGGTCTCCTTGCCCCCAGTCCATGGTCCTACCCCCTCCCCAACTTCTAGCCCCCCCTTTTTATTTATTCCACTGCCCCACCTCCTGCTTGCGCTTGGATGATGGGGCTCCCCACTTGTGGGTTAAAGCCTCAGGCCTTTTTGGGCTATCCTCCTCACTAGTTCACTAATTGGCCTTAAAACAGACACATCCCAAACTCGGTCCAGTGCATCCCATCCTATCTGTAGATCACTGCCTGCTTGTGCGTTATGTCCCTGTGCTGGATGTATATGTCCCCCCATCTCTATGACTGCTCTCACCACTCTTCTGTTGAGCCACTTCCTGACCTTTTCTATAAGTTTGACATCCTTGGCTCCCCTCCATACCCTCTTGGACATGATCTCAGACCAGCCGATGGTCACTCCTGGCCACCACCCTCAAATGGTTTCAAAATCCTTCAACATTTGTTGTCCTAACTCCCCCCAGGGTATCACTCCCAGGTTGTTGCCACCCTGATGTACCACTATGCACGCTGGCCTGCCCCATTGCCCCTTCAATTCCTGCAGGAGAGGCAACAGCTGGGCAAATTTCATACCCCTGATGCCTTTCCATTGTACTCTGGTACAATTTGACTCTGGGTGCAGTTGGGTCCCTCTGCCTGTGGTGGCTGCAAACCGTTCTGCCCAGTACACAAATGCATGCCCCACAATCCACACCTTCCATCTCGTACCTGCCACGGGTTC
Source organism: Neoceratodus forsteri (assembly GCA_016271365.2). Classification (NCBI taxonomy): domain Eukaryota; kingdom Metazoa; phylum Chordata; order Ceratodontiformes; family Ceratodontidae; genus Neoceratodus; species Neoceratodus forsteri. The sequence goes on from CM028130.1 coordinate 1,098,586,005, forward strand.
AAAAGAAAATAACTTGAGTCATCATTTGTTAGCACCTGACATGCTGTTTGTAACTGTCTGACCTCCAGTGGGTGATTCCTTTCAGTTCCTCCACTGTGTTCCCCCTTTTTGCCACCACCGGGGCTGCACAAATCCTAAAAGAGTGTGGAGAGAATTCGCCCGGCTCTTCCCCTATAAAAGCCAGCACTGCTCCCACATGGAATGCCATGACTGGCATTCCATCCTCATGCTGGAACATCGCCCCTCCATTGCTGCTCAAGTGGTTCTCATACTCCTCCTATGCAGCCACCGTGCAACTCGGTGCCTCTGGCTTCCTGTGTAGGGACATTGTGGCCCCCCCACCCCTTCTGGTCCATTTTTGACCTGTCCAAACTGATGGAGATGGTGTCCCACTCAACCCATACCCTTTCAAGATGTAATGAGAGTTCAGGCATTCCTTTTCGGCGGGCGACCACCTCCCCCACCCTGAATGCCCCAGCTGCCATTACCACAAAGACTGCCCTGAAGAGGTGGTCCTCCTGGGCTGAGCTGCACATGCTCCATGTGGCTTCAACACCTTGTTCCACAGTTGGCCCAAATCAGATGTCTGCCATCCTTCCTGCTCACCTGTCCCCTCTGCCATCCGGCGAGCATCCTCTTGACCATCCTGCCTACTGTTGCTTCTGGCCACCCTCTGTCCAGGCATGCCCAGCTTACTCCTGCTAACTGAACCACTATCGTGGTGTGTGCCATCCTTGACTCCCATTTTTCTACCACAAATCTCTCGACCTGCTTATCCCGGACTGTTTTTGTCCTGTTCCACCCCTGTCTAGCTCTAAACTCCTGGAAGCTGGCCCAACCCCCTTCATATGCCATCAGGTTTCTGGTTGCCCAGGAGCCCCAGTACAGTGCCCTTGTAGTGGACCTCCGATCCCTCACATCTGGTCCAGGACCCTGGTCCTGTGTGTTGCTGCCTGTGGCACCAGACTCTGGAATCTGTCCAGCTGTAAGCAGGAAAGACTGTCCGCCAATTTGTTCTTGATCCCCAGGATATGTTGTGCTTTGAACAACACATTCAGCTTCAGCCCCAATAGTACCAACCTCCTCATTACATGGCTCACTGTCTCCATATTCCTGGCCTGCCCATTAAAGACCTCTACCACCCCTTTTTTGTTGCACCACAGCATGATGCATTTTCCCCTCATCTGCTCTCCCCAAACCTCCATGGTCGCCCAAATCAGGAATATTTTCAAAAACGTGATGTCTCTCAACAGGCCTTCCTCCACCCATTGACTTGGCCAGGCCTCTGCCATCCATTCTCCCTTAAAATATGCTCCCATCCTGACCACCCCTGAGGCATCGGTGTATGGCTCTAGGTCCGTGTTGTTCTGCCATTCCATCTGGCAAAACGTTACCCTGTTATACTGGTCTAGGAATTCCTCCCAAAACTTGAGGTCCTTTCATACTCCCTTTGAGATGTCCAACCAGTGGTGCGGCTTCTTTGCCTTCCCAGTCGCCCTCCCTAGACTTCTCGTAAATGCCTTCCCCAGGCTGATCACCTTGCATGCAAAATTAAGGTGCCCCAGTAGCTACTGTACTTGCACCTGCAGTACCCTCCACTTCCCTATTACTTGTACCAGTAGCCCCCGTAACCTGGCCACTTTGTCCCTGGTAGCTGGAAACAATGTTACTCCATACCCACCTAGATTCCCAGGAACTCCAGCTTATGTGCTGGACCCTCAGTCTTCCCTTGTGCCAATGGGATACCAATCTGCTCGCACATCACAGTGACACCCCCCAACATGCCCTGCATCTCTGTACGGTTTCCCCCAATGATCAGAAAATCATCCAGATCATTCACTACCCTCTTGTGGCCATATTTCTCTCTGATCACCCACTGGACCCATGAGCTGAAAGCCTCAAACTTCGAACAGGCCACTAAACAGCCCATGGGCATGGCCTTGTCAATGTATAAGTCCCCTTTGAACTGGAACCCCAGCAGGTCCCAGTCAGCTGGGCTGACCAGCAGCAGCCAAAAAGTGGACTTTGTGTCTGTTTTTTCCAACCAGGCCCCCTTTATTGCCCTGACCAGCTCTACCACTTGATCTAACCAGGTGTTGGATACAGTTTGCAGGTGGTCTGGAATGTCATAGTTCACCGATTGCCCTTCTGGATATTACAAATGGTGAATCAGCCTTTATTCACCTGCCTGCTTCTTGGGGACCACCTCCAAGGGGGATATCTGGAATTCAGGGAATGGTGGCACCATCAGCGTCCCTTCCACCCACTCCACCCTTATCTCTTTCCTTATCTTTTCTTTGACATCTCCTTCCTTTCTTCTCACTGACCCCAGGTTCTTGGCCCTCATCCCTCTTCACGGTGGCCCATGGAAGCCCAGCAGGAAACCTTCCCTAAAACCCACTCGTAGGCTCTCACTTGCCTCCCTGTACGGGTACTCCTGGATCCACGCCTCCACCACCTCCCATACAATAGGGATGCGGGCCAGCAAGTAACCCCACCTCCCCCTTTCCTACTCCTGTCTAATAACGGTAGGTGGTCCCGAGGCCTCACTTCTTGTGTCCCCCACCTCTGTTGGAGACTCCCCCTGCTCCCTCGAAAGGGGAAGTCCTGATGATGGCCACTCCCCTGTCCTCCCCTCACCCCCCCTTGCCTGCAGGTTGTCAATGGGTGCACTCCCCCGCATCTGGAGTAAAAGCACTTGAATTTACAGTGCGCCCAGTTGCAGGATGCCTTGTTGAACCCCCAACAGGTTTTTGCACCTGTGGCCGGCGTGGTCTGCCTCCTGGTGCCCCCCCCTGGTTGGAGTCCCCTGGCCTGACGTGGACATGGTCTTCACCTACAACTCAGAATGAGTTCTGTCCCACTTCAAGTCTCCCCTTGCTTCCATATGTCTCCAGAAGCCCTCATCATATTTGAGCCATCCAAAACCCAGTTTAGCCTTGTATGCATCCCTGATGGTCGCCATGTAGGTCAGTAGTGGAATGGCCAGTTCCAACATCTATTCCAGGACTATGACACTATATACCATGAACCTATTTTGCCAATTATCAAAGGTCTTCCCTTTCCATTTTGCCTCTTCTGCCTTGTGGCCCACCACTGCGAGTGCCACAGCCATCTCAAACATTCCCACCGACTCCTTCTGCAAATACTTCTTGGCAGTATCCTCATTGACCAATCCAAATATGTCCACAAACTCCCCTTTCCATATCTACTCCTTCAAAGAAGCTGACATGTGGTCATTTAACATAAGTCCTGGGGGTCCACTGTATTTCTGCCCCTGGTTTGTACCCCCGTAACCCCAACCCAATTCTTTCCTCATATGTCCTAGAGTGCATTTTCCATTTTGTCTATCCCTGCCTCCCCTATGTCCCCCAGCAGCCCCTCCATGTACTCCTTGAGGTTATTATCTTTGATGGTATCCACCATGTCCTTACCCCAATCTGGGCTTCTATTATCTGGCTCTGGCTCTGGCTGTGGAACCGCTGCTGGCTCGGGTTTGGCCCTCACTCCTCGGGGCTTCTTGGCTGGCTGCCCTTTCCCCACCCATTCATCCCACTCCTTCCATTTCTGCTGCGCCTCCTCTTCCTCTTTCTGTTTTGCCACCACCATGAGCTCTGACAAGTGTTCCATCAGTTTAGTGGCCTCCTCCATCATCATCATCTTGCTTGTCATCTGGTTTTACTTGGACGCCATCTCTGTAGAATTACTATGATCAGAAATAAGAGAACATGTCAAACCATGGTCCTACCAGTACCTCTCTCTGTCAGCCCACCCTGGCATTATGCCTCCAGCCACAGCAAGGCTCACCTCATGCTGGGGGTTGTCCACTACTCACCCCGGTGCTATGCCTCCAGCCATAGCCGGGCTTGCCCCATGCTGAGAGTTGTCCGCAACTGATGATCAGCCCTCCCAAAGCTTGTCCCATTTCATACAGAGCCTAGGCCACCAGCCAGGGCCTTTCCATGTGACTGGTGCCTACAACCTACGGCCCAGGGGGACCACAGCTTGCAAACTACCTGCATGTGACACAGATTTGGCCTGAAGACCCCCTAGGCACTAGGACTTCTACCCTTGCGCTGGCCCAATTAAAACTGGTACTAAAGCTTCTGACAGGCATGAGAGAGGCCCATGGCCCCATCGACCCACCTGCCCATCTTCCAGAGGAACCACAGGCAAGTAGAGAAATAACAAGAGGGAGCCGCTACAAATTCCAAAATAAATCCTATGGCTGCATTCAAGCCATAAACTGGGCAAGACATGCTCACCGACTGTCCCCACACTAGCATCACCACTCTAAAGTCCCATCCTGAAACAGTATCACCCTCTACAAACAATCCCACTGCTCAGCTTCAATGCAAAATACCAAGTAAAATGCCTAGCATGGGCTCCTTTTTAAAGCGTAAATGCTACTAAAATGCCATTCCATTTAAAACACTAGCATCCAGCATACCGAGAACACCTTCCCAAACTCTGTGAAACAGGAATGCTTCATTTTTCAACCAGAAGTAACCAACTAATAAATCATTACAAGCTTGAATTTGCTTCCCCAGCCCCAAATGCTCATCCTAAATACCCACAAATGTTATCTTTTTTTTAAAATGTCTGTTATTGTGCATCTTTTAAAATGCTGAAAATAAACATTATTCTTGTTAAACCCAATTCTTAAAACCAGTCAAATGCCATACATACTTTACAGGGACTGGCGTGCTATGTGGTCAGCAGGCCCCAAAGCCTATATTCTCTTATTTATCTTTAATTAATTTACTTTCTAGTCTCCACCAGGTAAGACAAAACTTCTCAGCAGACCTGCTTGCACTTTGTCTGTCTCCAGTGCCTGCTTTAACCTATTAATCAGCAAAACATAAATTCTTAAATCACTTGTTTTTTTATTTTTTGTTTTTCTTAGCAACAGCTAGCAAGTGGTGGCCAGTTTTCCAGCATATCTTTCCTTTTTTACAAATCTTTGAAATAAATACCTTAAACCATGAAAAGTTAATTCTGTATTAAAAACTGGATCTCCGTTGCTTTAGCAAACCTCCCTTACAAAAGGGCTCTGCCAGCTGCCTGAGCCAGAGTACTAGGCCCTAAATTCCATGCTGTCAGCCATGTGGCCAGCAGGCCAAGACAGAAACCTCTCACCAAACCAGCCTGTAATTTTTCTGTCTGCAATGGCTTTAACATATTAATCAGCAAACCATAAATTGCTTTTTTTTTTTTACAATAGCTAACATGCAGTGGCTAATCTTCCAGTGTATCTCTTTTTTTAAAACAAATACCATAAACCACAAACATGCCATTCTGTATTAAAACTGGCCCCTACAACCTGCAGCGAGGCTATGCTCTAGCCTCTGGCTGGTTTAAGCAACAAAACCACAGCAGTTGCTACATTCTTTCTCACACAAATATTGAAAAACAATTCCTTAAGCAACAAAACCACAGCAGTTGTTACATTCTTTCTCACACAAATACTGAAAAATATTTCCTTAAAGCAACAAAACCACAGCAGTTGCTAACATACTTCTCAAAACCAATCTTGTATCTGCATGGCTGGCCCTTTTAAAAACCAGGCAGTTTCCACTGGGCCTAGCCATGCTACCACCACATGACCTGTAGTGGCCTAGTTAAACAGATTGTGCCTTGCCTTGTTCACCAATGAATGTGCTAAAACTGTAAAAAATCCCAGCAAAAGAGGGCTAGCCACCTGTGAGCAGCCCATAAATAACCCATTAGGACCCCAATGAGGACCCCAATGGCCCCTCCCCATGGCCAATCCCTAGGCCCCTGGGCTCCTTGTCATATGACATTTGCCCTTGTCACTGCCCCTGCCTTGTGATGTCACTGGCTCCTCCCCCTCCCCCCCACAGCCCTTGGCTTCCTACCTTGATTTATGGGAGGGGCCTAAGACAACCTGGCTTGCCTTTTAACTGGCAAGCTTAATTGTCACAGCAAGCACTCCTGCCAGTAAATAAGCAGTATATTGCTGGATATGTTCAAGCCCAAACAATTAAGAGACACACCCTTGCCATTAACAGTGTGTTCTAGCCCCAGGCATGGTGTTACCACATCTGATCCTCCTCACCTAATGCAATATAATATACAAGAGGTAAGCACAGCAAGTATCACTGGAACAACCGGTGGTGAAAAAACAGAATATATACTTAGCACAAATGTTAGCAGTGGATATGCACCCATATCCATCTGTGGGAAATCCTGGATTTGGACACTTAATGAGTTGCTAAGCACTAAGATGGAATCTTGTAGTAAATATCACAAAGTATTGCATAATGAATGGCTTCATTGCCATTGAACGGCATTGTTCCTTACAGCATACTGCAGCCCTCTATAGTAATACTACAAGGTACTGCATAGCTTCCTGGCTGCCTCTTTTGTACCATCACATACTTCTTTTTTTAGCAAGGCTGTCCTTAAGTGGTACCCAGACCAAAAACATTCTTGTCACATCTCCTTGACCATTCTGCTGAGGACCATATGTACCTCACAACCAATATGTGAAGTAGTTGTACTGGCACAGCTTCTTCCTATAAATTATGTGCATAAGAAAGCACTAGGCATGTTGATCAAACATTCCTGGTATTAAGTCATGTTAATTCCCTTTGTACCTAAGTCACTCCCCTGTTGCTTGTGTGCATCAGTTGACAGTTAGCATGACATGCATGGATTCTGTGCTCACAATGGCCAAAATATATTATCTGAGTTAAACAATCAAACTGAGTGGCTACCATGGCAAGATCATAAACCAGCATCCTTTCAATTGATAATGGATGGATGGATATGGTCAAGGTTATTGAAGAGGGTTCTTAACACTATGTGCCATATTTTGCAAACTGCCTAATTTCTAAGGTTCAGGATTTCATTAGAAAAATGTTGAAATAGACAACATAGTGACCACTGCCCATCACATGTGTGGACATTCTAATCATTCCACAAAGACAAGCAACCAGCTAAATGAACTGCATACTAAAAATGGGGTTCCATAGCACAGAATGAAGCAGGAGGTGGACAGATGGTGGAATTCAACATTGTGAACCCGATTCCAAGAAGTTTATGCATGTCACAAGACAACTTGCACCAAACCCAATAGCACAAGTCACACCTTGAGCCCTGCATAGAAACATAGAAACATAGAAGTTGATGGCAGATAAGGACCACAAGGCCCATCCAGTCTGCCCATTTCTTTTTCTACCTTATAAATGTGCCATCAGCCTTTGCTCTGTCAAAGGCCTATCTTTTCATACTCATCTGTATTGCTCCCTTATGCCTATCCCTTGCCCGTTTGAGGCCCTGCACTGTATTCATTTCCACCACTTCCTGGGGTAGGCCGTTCCATGCATCCACCACCCTTTCTGTGAAAAAGAACTTCATCACATTACCCCTTAATTGGCCTCCCTCTAATTTCATGATGTATCCTCTTGTCCTGCAATTTTTCTTATACTGAAACATGTTAGACTCTTTCACCTTGTTAATGCCCTTAAGGTGTTTGAATGTTTCAATCATATCACATCTCTCCCTCCTTTGTTCTAGGGTATATATATTGAGCTCTATTAATCTGTCCTCATATGTTTTCTGATGCAGTCCCTGCACCATTTTGTTTCCCCTTCTCTGGACTGCCTCAATTTGGTTAATTTCCTTGTGAAGGTGTGGCCTGCAGTACTACATGCAGTGATCCAGATGGGGCCTAACCAGTGTCTTGTAAAGAGGGATTATTACCTCCCTCTTCCAACTTGTGATACCCCTACTAATACACCCTAAAATCCCCCTAGCCTTACCTACTGCTTTAGTGGTCTGCTTGGATGATTACAGGTCATCGGTGATGATAATGCCCAAGTCTCTTTCTTCCCTTGTGCCTGCCAGCAACTCCCCTCCCAGCCTATAGATGGCTTCAGGGTTTCTCTTCCCTATGTGCATGATTTTGCACTTCTTTGCATTAAACCCCAGTTGCCACTTTTCTGACCATTTTGCTAGTTTATCCAGCTCTCTTCTCATTCTGTCTACCCCATCTGGATCATTTACTCTGTTGCAGATCTTGATGTAATCTGCATACAGACAAACCTTACCCTGCTGTCCATCTGTAATGTCACTGATGAAGATATTGAAGAGGACTGGCCCCAGGACTGATCCCTGAGGTACCCCACTTGTGACTTGCATCTCTTCTGACTGTATGCCACTTACCACTACTCTCTGTTTTCTGCCTGTCAACCAGTTTGCCACCCAGTTGACCAACTTCTGACCCACCACGAGCCTATCCAATTTATTAATCAATCTTCTATGTAGAACAGTATCAAAAGCTTTGCTGAAGTCAAGTTGGGCAACATCAACTACTCATGCGTTATGCTAGTTGGGATTCCAGGAGGCGGCCTGCACCATGGCACAGGCAGCCTGCACCCAAGGGGACATCCACCAGCTGCAGCCCCATGGCATGGTGGAAGGGGGGTTACGGCAGCACTGCACCCTATTTTGTGAGGGTGGCTGCCATAACCCGGTTACGCAATTACAAGAGCTACTGTGGCACTGTGGGGGGTTAGAACAGCTGTTTGCTGGTCTAAGGGGCTTCCATCCTGGCAAAATGACAGTTGCCCCCCCAAAGTGCCACAACACACACATAGCTGTGCCCCATGGACCCCCCAACACTGGAAATCTCCCCATTACCGAGGTGCCACCCGCTGGCACCTGGATCTAGTTTATTAGGCTCCACCCTTGCACCTCTGCCACACTGCTGACCCCCCCATGGCCCACGGGGGCTTGTGGGTTGTTTTTGTAGCTGGGGAGGGTTCCATGGAGCAGTTCTTCCTCATCAGCAGCTTGCGGCACCCAGGTCCATTGTACCATTCCAGTAGCACAACACTGCATCTGCCACAAGTCGCAGGGCGTAAGTGCCGGGGACCCTTCCTGTCTTGGAATAGGGCACAGGGTCCCCAGCATAGTGGTGCATGTCTCAACTTGCATACGCCCTCGAGTTACGATGCACATCCTGGAATAGGGCCGCATGTGTTATGGAACAACTTTATGAACAGTATAAATCATGTAAGGATTTTACAAAATCACACATGCCCCCACAATGCAAAGCATCATGGGCTGCATATGCAAATCACCACAGAATGTAAGGATTTTGTCATGCTGCTTTTAAGTTATGACATGTTCATTCACCTATACTCAGTATTTCGAAATGCAGATTGATGAACACACTGATTCAGATACTCCAGCCATTTGAGTGTGTTACCCAAGCTGTAAGTGAAGAAAATGCATGTATCCTCAAGACTATTCCACTAATGCGGGCCCCACAGCAAGCACTTGTTAACATATGAAAGCAGTTTTAAAGTACTAATGACATTGGGGGCACAGAACTGATTGAGGGGATGCTTGATTGGGTGTCCGCAGATGAATGTTCGTGCATCATGATGGAGTTACAAGAGTATGAATTGGCAACCTTATTAGATCCCTAATACGACATGGGATCATGTCACTTCTGAATGGGAGAAAATCAGAGCTTAACAAGAACATTTCAGCATTAACAGGGCTTATACACAAACATATGGTGGCCATGGAGAAAGGGAAAGAAAGCAGCAAGCCATTAGATGCAAAATACACTTTGTTGTCTGCATCATCTTCTGACACAGAGTCATCCCCTTCATCCTCCACCTTATCCACAGCTCCTAGTACTCCAAGATCTTCAATGGTACTGGTGTAAACCCTCATTGGGCTGCTTTGTTTCAGGTGGGGTGTCAAATAAAAAGGTTGTTCCCTTGGATTCAGACAGCCATATGTTTTCAGCCTGTGTTCAATATCTGCAAGGATGACCCTGAACAAACTAGGGCTAGATGACGAACCACTTCTATACTGGCAGTGTAAGTTTAGTGTGTGACCTGCTCTGACTGTAGTTGCTGGTGAATACCTCTCCTGCCTGCTAGTTAATGTTAGTTCAGAGAGAGTATTCAGTGCAGTGGGGGCAATAATAAATGACTTTTGAACTTGCTTGTCAAGCAAGTATGAGAATACATTTATTATTATTAAAGTGAATAAGGAGCACATCTCACATGACTATGAGATGATTTTAAATTGATATAGATCATCATTCACTGGTGGAGATTGAGGAAGAAGATAGTGTCTAGAGGGTTATGATTTTTCGGATGAGGATAATGCAGAAGGCCATTTCAAGCATGGTCAGTCCATACCTTTATACCAAAAAAAATATTGCGTGATATATGTGTGTCACCACTAACATTTTACATGACACAATGCACACTTTGTCAAGGTATCTCCAAACTGATTTGGTTCCCTTCCTTCACATCTCACCTCATTCTTCTCTTCCATCCCCTCTGCTTCCTAGTCCCTCTTCTCCATGGGCACTCATACCCTCTCAGTTCTCATGCACACTACCCAAGTGGTCAGTCTGCTTTCACCTATCACCTTCCTTTACTCTGGAATCTGTTCACTTCCTCTCTCCATCTCTCCTCCTCTCACCTCTCTCTTAAGAATCAGCTAAATCTTCTCCCTGTCCCCTACTATTGCCAGCCCTCTACCTGACTATCCCCAGTGATACCCCATCATCCCTGTGCTTGGCTCCTACCAGGCTCCTGACTCTGCCTGACTTTATTTCCTCCCACAACCACTATACTGTTCTTTTCCTACCCACATCTGCATTTTTTGTGCTTTCATGCTGACCATTGTACCACAGTTTGTTTTCTCCATTGTTATTGTACTGATATTTATATTAACTTGTATATATTTTTCACTTTGCCTGTATTGCTGCACTGATGCCATATACACTGTATTATTGTTCTCCCATTCCCCTTCCCCCAGGTCATATCTGCAAATGTGGCTTGGCTCAGTGTGTCTCTCCTAGTTACCAAGTTTCAAATAAATAAATTAATTCATTCATTAATAAGTAAATTAATTTTATAATATGCAATTGTGTCACCTAAAAAAGATGCTCATTTTATTCTTGTATGTTTTGTTCCTGAAACCTAATGTATACTTTATACCTCAGTGGAAGTTTTTAGAATGTTTTGGCCAGGTCACAATTGCATATGAGAACTTGTTCTTCATAATTTTTCTTTTGATCTGGTAAACAAAAAGAAATGAAACAGGAAGATGAACTGTAAGTGGACTCTTTGCAAAAAGCCAATGCTTTACAGCTGTATATGAAGAATGACACAGGGCAGCAATATCTGTACCTTATGAAGTAAAATATATTTTACATTAAAAAAAGTATCTTCATCACACATTCAACCTTTAGGGTGAAGAAAAAGTGAATATTATGGTAACAGAAAAAGCACCTAGCATCCAGTGATCAGGAACACAAACAGTGATACAAAGGGTGAGGTCAAGCCTGATGATTTGCCATGACACAATTTGATTCAATCTGTGACTGCGTTAAGCAGAATAGGGTAAAAAGTATATTGTTGCACATGACAGTGTGTGGCAGAACACAGTCCAAAAACCCTGGTGGAGGGATGCCTTTCCTATCTTCTTCTTTTTCCTACTTAAATCTGTTGTGCAACAGAATCTCTTTATCTTATTCTTTATCTTTTTCAGCCACTGGCATTGGTTGGCCATCTACGTTAGACTTATTTAACTCTCACTATATCTCTTTCCCACTACCTTTATTTCTATTTTCCCTGCATCCATCCCTCACCATCACCACTCCCAAAACAACATACCATGTTCAGGTCTAGCATGCCAGCTGGTAGAACGTAATTAAGGTGCTTATGTGACATGTAATGCCTATAGAAATATAAAGAGCATTTGTGCAGTTAAAAAAAATATAACGTGCATTTTTGCATTAGGCGCACAGGAATAAAAAAGTACTGCAGTGTTTGTACTAATGTGCATTAATTTGTTTTTTTTTATTTAATAAAATGCTGATATGATTACATCAGAATGTATGGGGGTATAGCAATGAAGTTGCTAAATTAGCTGCTGAGCTGCTCAAATGTATTTTAAAATCTCTTGAAGGAAACTGCTTAGTAGTGGGAAGAAACAGAGCAACATTTGCTTTCATTGTTTAAATACAGTAGTTAGTGCATTTGCTGCCACTCCATTGTGTTTAAATGTTTAAAATAAACCAGCATCGAAGCAGGAATTGTTAAAACTGAGCAGCAGTTTCTTTTCACTTGCAGTCATTTGGTATTCACCAAAGAAACCCCCTCTCAGACTCTCCTTAAATCAAGAAGACTCCCAGCTGCTGGCAGTATGGTACAAATATTGAATTTATGCCAGCTAAGCCATGGAGGAACTGTTGAAATATACAGCTAATTTTGGCTGTGGTAAACAAAGCCAGAAATCCTGAATCGAATCAGGATTATCTCATGGAAGCAGCAGTAAGTTTTTTCTTTGTTTAGCCTCTCACTCCTTCTTTAAATGATTTTGTCCTGGTGCCCAAATAAAGGAAAAGACCCTGTGGGGTCTAATGAGAAAAAGAGAGAGAGAGAGAGATCAGTAGTAAAAAAGAGGAGCTTGCTCGTTCCTCATTCGCTCTCTCCTGCTAAGCACTGCCGTGTCTCAGTTCAAGGGGGGCAGCATAACTTTTACTTTCAAGCTGCCCCACTTTCAAAAATAGCGCTGTGCACTGCAAAGCGAGCAGCTTGAAATACAGAGGGACAGTAGAGTCTCTATCACTTTAGTAAAATCCATGCTGCCCAGTAAACAAATATTACAATACAAAGGGGGGGGGGGGCTTATCAAACATATAAAGAGCCAAAAGCAGAGCAGCTAGATAATTACTATTTCTTGCAGACTGACGCTCTGCTGAAAAAGGGATTAGAGTGATTTAAAAGGACAGAAGCATCCCTAAACAGTATGTTCTATTATGGCAGTCCTCAGAGTAAAGAAAAGAGAGGGTTGCAAAGCAAATATGAAATAGGTACTGACCTGTTGGCAAGACCTCAAGAATGAACATTTTCTATAGGAGGACAGTGGCACCTAGAGGGCTGTATTTACACCCAGTAAATTAAAAGCTCAGTATGTAAAAGAGGAGGAGTTTTTTTAATAAGGTACAATTAATGTTCCTCCCCAAAACAAAGTCTAACAAGTAGCGCATTAATAAATATTGGCTCTAGGGAAAGGTAGTTATAACCAAAAGGCTTAGAAGTAACCCTTTTTCTTTTGTATAGGATGGATTATGAACCTTTAGGGACAATTCTAGAGCTAACTGTATTTTGTGGCAAGACTTCGCATAAGTGGGAAGGCTATATAAGCCCTCCCCAAACACCCAAAGATAGATTAGCAGTATAGCAAGTCTCACTTGCCCTAGAGTAAGGTAAGCAGAAGGACCTGTGACTGAACAAGAATTTATCTCTAACAGCAGGAAAGCTGATGAATTGTCTTTAAATACCTGATGAAAGGTGAAATAGCCTTGAACTATTGTTAATTTTCTTGTTCTGGTTGAACTGTTTTATTTCTATTTATTATTTTTCCATTTTTGTACAAAATAAAACACACTGCTGGTGTGTTGTACCTTATAACTGTGTCCAGTGGTACCTTTTCAACCCACATAATTGTGACTCAGTGACCCGAAAAACTTCCTACCAAATCTGAGTATCTGAAATCTGATTCAAGGAAGGGGGGGACACACAGCCCTGAGTCCTATGCACCTCACACTAGGAGCAAGGTAACAGGTACAGTACCAACAATTTCAATACAGTGAATCTAACTTATGATGTCCTCTTCCTGTATTTGTATCTCTCACTCTTTCTTTCTTTTTATGTCTACTTGGTCTTTAAAGAGGGACTCTGTCTAAAGGTGCTACTTTGCAGAATTGGAATAAGTGTACTCCCAATAAGTCTCATATCAAACATTAAGTTTGTTACTTCATTTTAAAGTTATGGACTATTTTGTAACCCTGATCTCACTACCTGTTCAAAAAAGCCAGTTTCAGTGAAGAGGTGCTGATGATGTCATCTCCTGATCTCACAGTCTAGCCCTCCCTGTCTGCAAGCTTATAGGACCTGTTTCTCCAAAGCTGAAAGATCATTCTACAATGGCTTTCACAAGTAAAACAGGCAGCACGATTCTAAAAACAGTGCTATAGAATCTATGTGTTTCAGGTTTTGTAACAAAGTTGACAAATTTGTATTTTAATGCATTTTTGGTGTGGTTCATTTCTCCAGAGTTGCAGGATGCTGAGGCAGCATGCCTCCATGCTGCTGATACCATGTGAAGTGTTACTGTGCAGTGCCTGTTTGGAAGTTGTATTACTACATGTGTTGCAGTGTTGGTAACTGCATTGCTGTTTGTCAGTATCTACTTTAAAATAAGTTTTAATAGGGGCCTTATATGTGTTAATTCCTACTTGGGGTAGAAGTGTTAGCCCTGGTAAAACAATCATTGTACTGTGGAGTACACTGCAGATGAGCCTGAATATAGCTCAAGTAATAGCCTGTCAATGAGAGAACAGAAAATGATCAAGGCCACTGATTTACGGTGATTAAAACAATTAAATTCCATTTTCAAGACTTAAGATTCCGGAATTTCACTGGTGATTGTTACTCTAATTTCCGGATTTTACCGGGATTCTTTTATCATTTTTAAGTATGAGCATAAATAATCAGAATTAAAGAAGGTTTAACATACAGAGCATTAAATGAAGCAAACTGAAAATAGTACAGGAAGGAATTAAAAGAAAAACACACTTGTTTATAGATTTACTGATCTGATAGAAAATGCCAGATTCCATGAAATCTTAGTTTTTACTGGTTTTCAGGCAGCCCTAAATCCAGAATTTTACCGGATTTTCTGGTAAAAACCGAAAAACAGTGGCCTTGAAAATGATCTCTGCTAAACTGAGTATCCCATTCATTCATATTTTGATGTTGAATAAAACAGTAATTGATTGATTGATTGATTAAGCATTGAGCTGGCTACTGCATAGAAACTCTTAGTAAGGTTTCAAAACAGCACTACCTCTCCCATCCCCATTTATATAGTGATGGAATAATTGATTTAAAGAGATTCACAACGATTAGTCCTTGCCACTGAGGAAACAGTGACTTACCGCCACAGGAGTCTGTGCATGTAAAGATGCCCCCAAAGAATGCAACCTTTAAACAGTTATGCCACTCATAAAATTGTATACACTGGGTGAGATGGACTTCCTGTTTTTTTGTCTGCTGACAGCTCCGCCTGCATGCTCACTGGTGTGATGATGAGATGCCAGTGAGAGCGTGGGGGTGCGCCCCATTATACTGAACGGGTGTCAGCTTTTGAACAGATTTTTATTAGCATGATGGCCACTAGCTAATGAAACTTGGGCACTGGTCGATTACTAAGGCAAAAAACTGGGAAGTCCATCAGACCCAGTTTATACAATTTTAAGAGTGGCATAACTTTTTAAAGGCTGCATTTTTGGGGAGCATCTTTACATACACAAACTCCTGTGGTGGTAAGTCATTCTTTATGCAGCAGCAAGGGTGATTCAAGGCATGTTGGTGATTCTTTTAAAGTGCCATCCTGAGAAATCACTGCAATTGAATGAATGATACCAGCCTTTCACCACACCAGAGATATCCAGGCTGCAATTCTTACATTAGTGTGCTGTGACTTAGCATCCAGCAACCCAGAAGAAAAGGACCACAACAAAAAAGCACCAAAAACATAAATATGAATTTGTCAACTTTGTTACAAAACCTGAAACACACATAGATTTGAAAGCAGTGTTTATTGAATGGTGCTGCCTGTTTTACTGGAGAAAACCATTTGCATATAGATTTTAACCTTTAAAAAAGCAGGTCCTGTAAGCTTGCTGGAAGGGAGGGCTAGACATGTGGAATCACATGATCTTAGCTCTGGGGAATGGGCACCCACAATAATGGCGACCCACTCCCCAGCGCATTACATGGATGGCTACACTAGGATAGGGTGGCTGGATGGGGCAGTGGGCAAATACAGCAACAGGATGTTGCTATATATACGTGTGTGGGGGGAGAGCGGGCATGCACAGTGAGGGGTAGGAGGTTATGTCAGGGGTGGTGCCATGGTGGGTTGCAGAGCTGAACCTGTGGTGTGGCGGGTGAGTTTGTGGTGTTGGTCGGCATGGTACTGGGTTTGGGTGCTGATGCATTTTTGTTGCACCCTGCCTGAACTTTTTTTTATGTATTCACACACACCCCGACATGCACCTCCCTGAACTTGAGAATCCTTAAGTAGGGGGGGTGCGGGTAGCCCCCCACATAAAACATTAAAAAACTAAGTCCTCAGTGTCATTTTGCTGTGCACCAGGGTGTGAGAGTCAGAGTGCCAAAATACATTTTTGGCACTCTTTACTTCTAGATAATGGTGGTCGCCTTTAGGCTTTTGCCCTTATCACATAGATCCAGACTGTGAGTTTAGGATATGACACCATCAGCACCTCTTCACTGAAATTGGCTTTTTTGAACAGGCAGAGAATTTAGGGTTGTAAAATGATTTGCAACTTTTAAACAAAATAACTTAGGGATCTCAATTTTGGCATGAGGGTGATTGGGGTTATGTTGATCCATATTCTGAATTTATTGATGCCAGCAATTTGTGACCAGAGTCCCTCTTTAAACCCAATTGTCTATGTAGTATCTCATCCCCATATAGTGCTATTATAGGTGCTACAAACAAGGGCATCATTGGTTGTTATCAGTTTGTGGATCCTGATGTTAATACCACTACTCACATGGGCTCCTACACCGATAACAGTGAGTTGGCTCCTCTGTGCGAGCTGGTCTATGTGCTCCCTTGATGAATTGAAAATGGCATTGCATTCTTTTTCTAGTAACATGAACTGCAGGATTGAAATGTTAAAGTATAATGCTATATTCACTGAGTCCCAATATTGTGAACTGACTTCTAGCTGCCAGTGGAAACCTAGGAGATGTGGAGTTCTCTGATGATGTCACAGTTTTGTTTGTATGTCAGCCTCCCTAGTTAGATGACATAATTAGTGATGTGTGAAGTTGGAAAACTACACTTCATGAATTAAGCCATGAATTTGCCTTGTTTCATGAAGTTAATTCACCTTGCAAAGTCTCAATTCACAGTGCAGTGATAACTTCATAAAATGTGAAGTTCGAACTTCGCCAGTGAAGTTCAATACAAAGGCAAAGTTTGCAATGTACTACGGGATTGGAGGTCGCACATTGCTGAAAGGAGCTGTATGCCATGAGAAGACTTTCTTCAATGCAGTCTTCTGGAGACAAAGTAGGAGAGAAATGTTGTGTGGTTGTCTGAGAGAAAAACATTTTGAAAATCATTTAAACTTAGCATTTTAAGTGCCAATCATTCACAATATTTTTAAGAGGACCTTCTGCTGCTAGATTTCTTTTTTGCTAATTATTTACTTTAAAGTAATGGTTCCTGTTTTGTCTGTCTGTAAAGCAGTGTTGTGTGTGTGTCGGGGTAAGGCAGCCCAGAAAGATCTGGAGCTTTTATGACTTAGTAGATGATTTGTGTTATATTTTGATTTCCTCAATCTTTTTTGTTTATTATTTTTGATTTGTAGTCAGTAATTTCTCATTTTTATTTCTGTGGTTTAGCTTGATGCATTTAAGTGAAGTATTTTGTTATTTTGTCAGGGTATTTTTTTTTAGCAGTTTTAGTTATTCTTTAGTTACATTTTCCTTAAAGTAATGGTGTTCTATCACTTTTGTTAGATGTAATATTAAACAACCCCTGTTACCTCTGTCATTTTAATCCATGTGGCAGCATAAATGTTCATGTGGTTCACATAATTCTGGGATCTAGATTTAGTAGTTGCCGTATTGGTCCTTGCAAGAATAGATCCAGAAGCAAATTATTTGATACCTTTTATTGGACCAACATAGATGTAACAACAAGAACAAAGTGCTCTAGCTTTCGGACCAACCAGTCCTTCTTCAGAAGCTCATGGCAGTTGTTTAGAAAATACAATACTTATAACAGCTAGATAATGCAGAGAAAAACAGAAAAAAAATCCCCATTGGTTTAAAATACTCATTTAAAAAAAAACAGAAGATGATGTCAGAGAAGTTTAACAGTACAATACTGCCCTCAGTCCGAATGAACCTTGGGTTCAGATGTGCTTGGTGCAACACACATGCAAAGAATCCTACTGCACATAAATTTAATTGACATAAGATAACACTGCTGAAGCAAATAACTCCCAAATCAAGCCATGAGTGTCACAGTCAGTATAAGGATGTGATTACTGAAAGGCAACCCCCACCCAGCTTAAAGACAAACTAAGATAGTTATAGGGCTCATGAAATTACAATGTATGCATTAAAGACAAGAATTACCAGTAAAGTTGTCTAAAAACATCAGTGCACACTGTGTGATGTAGAAACATAGCTGGGCATGCCACCCAGCTGTATTCTCAAGCTAAATAAAAGGCCCAAGAAATTACAAAACCTCAGGACTATATAAATGATAATTTAAATATAAATTGATAATATTAGTGTTAAAAAACTCTAGTCGAGGAACCTCAAGGAATTCAGACCATGCAGCCTGATATGTACTGATGTCAATATATACTGAGAATGTAGCAACTTCATGTACCACAAGTGTCAAGGGAATCTGAAAAAGAGATAAAAATGTAATTTATCTCCTCCTGTTCATACAAACAATACTACCTAACCCACCCCACATCACAATAATGTGGGGGGGGGGGAGATACATAGCTTAAACGAGATGTTGTCTCTCTCTCTCTCTCTCTCCCCCCTCCTTTTTCTCTCTCTCTCTCACACACACACACACACACACACACACACACACACTCAATCTCTCTCCTAGTGAACCTATATAAACTTCAGTCACATAATTCTGGGAGTAATGGATTTTGGCATATTTTGCTTTTCTGGAAAATGTGAACTACTGTGTGCACTAAATTACTGGAAAGGCAGCCTGAGGCAGGGGAGGCACACACACACACACACACACACACACACAGACACACACCATGCAGCACCATGTAGCAGCAGCATAAATGTTCATGTGGTTCACATAATTCTGGGAGTGCTGAATTTCCGCTTATTTTGCTTTTCTAGAAAATGTGCGCTACTGTGTGTATGAACTTACAGGGAGGGCAGCCTGAGGCAGGTGAACTGACTAGCAACATAACATTTATTTTTGTAGTGGAGAACAATTTTATTGATAGTGTAAGGACTGCGTAGTTGCACAAGAAAGCCAACAATAGAGTCAAAATCATATTTTTTCTTTAGAATGGATGAGAACAACAGCATTTAGACTAAGAGAACAAATCAGTAGAAGAAATCAAGAAAGAAAGAAATACAGAGAGAAATTAAAATAAATTTTAAATCTTTTTCTTTTAACTTTTTTTTTTAATTTTTGGGATATAACAGGTAAGAGTAAAAGAGACAGATAAAAGAAAATGTACACATAGGGATTCAAGGGCTCCAGCCTTGACAGAGGCTGCACCACCACTACAGAGTTCCACCAAACTCTCATGAATGCTTTGCTGATTTCTCAGCAACTCCTTCAACATCTTCATCCCAACAACTTGCCTGGAGAGCTCCCCTAGCTCTCTGTAGAGCTGTGCCACTTTCCTATGAGTGGATGTGGAAGGAGGATCTGAGGCCAGTCTCTCAGGTGCCTCATGCAGTACCTGAGTCCACCTGTAGTTCCCACTCCCAGTCCGCTTCATCTCCCCTTGCTGGGACAGCTCACCTGACCCAGCATGATGCTTTTCTTTGCTCTTCCCACCCAGCAGCATGGAAGAACCAGTAGGGGTGGCACCACCTCCACCCCTCTCAACAACTTTTGTCTGACTACAGACATGCATCTCCCACTCCTGGTGGTGCCTCACTCTAAGATGTGTGCGTGTGTTGCCCACCTGTCCCCAAATAGGTCAACCTTTCCCCATGCTGAACAACAGTTTTACATCATTTTCTTGTGATCACAATGTTGTCAGTGGGATCACTATCAAAGAGTCCCACACTAGGTATTTTGGCTACTGATAAGGGGAGGAACTAACTTGTTGAGAGTGTGGCACCTCCTCCCCCTCATGTTGTGCAGGTGGTGATGGTACAGTGACTGGTGTTTCCTTTGGTGTTGGTGCCTTTGCATGCTGCTGCTGGTGCTCTGCTGTGGGGGCAGGTTGGGTGCATCTGTCTTATGCTACCATGGATCTCTTAATATGGAGGGGATGGTGTCTCCCACCTGTTGGCTGCATCCTCCTCTCCTCCTGACCAGTCCCACTAATTTTAATGCAAATTAAAAAAACAGAAAAAAACAGACTAGCAGTGGTGAATATAAAGAAAATTACAGCTGAACAACAATGAAACAGAGACTCCCAAACTGTACAGTAAAAATAAGATGAAATAGCAAGCAAAAAGAAAGCTGAACATGTTTTTTTGGGGGGAGGGGTAGTTTTTAAACCTCTCAAAAGAGCACATCTAACCTCTTCCACTAACTCAGACTGTAAAATGAAACTATGGATGAATCAATACATGGAGCAGTAGCATGTGATCTGCAGGAGTTGTTTTCATATGCTGTAGCACAAGTAGCCTTGCTTTGAACAGACTTAGCCTACTGTCTTAATGGCGATGTTACAGGCAAAGTTACAGGTGAAGTCACTAGGCATATTTCCAAACTTTTGGAAGCAATTTGTGGATTGCTTCATGAAGCTGAAGTTGGCAACTTCTCTGGAACTTCACCAATGAATTAAAACTTTGCAATATCTCTACACATAATTACCCAGTTATTTTTATGACTAATCCCAGTGACAGGCTTGGAACTAGCATACAAAGAAATTATGGTAGATCTGCTAGAATTTCTTCTTTCTGCGTGTTAGTTAATTTTTTTGAATGTCAGTTTTCTTTGTTACACTCTGTAGACCATATTAATGATGTCAATAATACCACCATTTGCAGCATATGGTAATTTCAGAACAAGCCACAGTCTCAGTCAGCCTCACTCAAGAGGAAATTTGTCACTTTTAAGTCCTCTGAGTGTCCACCCTTGCTCTAAATAGTGTTCTACGGGGATTTTATTGAAAAGAAAAATGATTTAATTCCCTAGTTCTGAGTTTTTCCAATCTGATAAATAAATCATGGATATTTAAATGAGATGCAGTGCTTTCAGGCTCCACATTGGAGAACAGTGCATTTTTTGTCTGCTGTCTCCTACACAGGACTACTTCAGCATCCTGTAAGCAGTCATTTCCTAGCAGCCATTAAGGATCTGAAGCAAGCATTTGTCAATGCCGAATGTTGCTTGCTAGTATGTGCTGTTTAGGTATCTGGAAGTCATTGGAGTGCAAATAATTGTACCTTCTGCTTAACTTAATTTAGCGCAAGGGAACCGCGAACGCGACGCTCGTGAAAACAGTCATTTTAGGAATTTTTCACCAAATTTTCAACATAGCCATTTTAAGACCTCTGCTCATGAACAGTGTCACTGTGATTTTGTTAATGTGTCCCATACATTGAGTTTGCACACCGACTGCACCATTGTGTGCTACATGGCTGGAAACACATTTTGGGCAGGATGTGAAAAATGACAGCTGTACTGCTCATAAGAAGGTGTGGTAAAATGGCAATGTTGAAAATCTGGAGTGAAAATATTGAAAATTTGCGAACTTACGAGCCTGCGTAGGAACTGTGCAACGCACGCTCGTAAAACAGTCATTTTTAGGAATTTTTCACCAAATTTTCAACATAGCCATTTTAAGACCTCTGCTCATGAACAGTGTCACTGTGATTTTCTTAATTTGTCCCGTACATTGATTTCGCACACCGACTTCACCATTCTGCGCTACATGGGCAGAAACACATTTTGGGTGAGATGTGAAAAATGACAGCTGTACTACTCATAAGAAGGTGTGGTAAAATGGCAATGTTGAAAATCTGGAGTGAAAATATTGAAATTTCACGAACTTACGAGCCTGCGTAGGAACTGCGCAATGCACGCTCGTAAAACAGTCATTTTTGGGAATTTTTGCACCAAATTTTCAACATGGGATGTTTGGGACCCCTTTTCATGAGTGATGTCACTGTCATGGCAGTGTTTGGGCCCAAAGGATGATTTCACAGTCACTGCGTGAAATCACCCTTCGGGCACGAATAACGCCATGACAGTGACATCATTCATGAGAAGGGGTCCAAAAAACCCCATGTTGAAAATTTGGTGCAAAAATTCTCAAAAATGCCTGAGATATGCAACAAAGTTGAAACCCCTATCTCAGGCCATTATACAGCTTACACTGCATTTCTCAGTTCGCGAGTCGGCTTTGAAGAGTGCAGGCGTGTTCCCGTCCACGAAGATCGTCGCGCGGAGTCCGGAGGTATGTATGGGGTGAGGGGGTGTGGGGAGGCTGGTGCGCGGTGGGTGGGTGCGGGTTGTGGGAGGGGGTCGGGAGACGCGGCCGCAGGACTGTTTTCGTTTTTAGGTTCAAAATGAAAAAAAGACATCGTGGGACCGTTTGCCACACTGGGGTGGGCTCCCAGCGTGGCACAAGGATGTTGGGGTGTTCAGCCGGCGGGATTGGGCATTCCGTCGGCCTATGGACTGATTGCCACGCTGGGGTGGGCTCCAGCGTGGCACCTACTGGGGGGGAGGCAGCAGCTCTGGCCGATGGGATTGGGTAGCAGTCGGCTACAGATGCGTGGCGGGCGCACATGCCTGCGTGTCGGGGAGCTACGCTTCTTATCTCTGCTCACTG
Source organism: Neoceratodus forsteri (assembly GCA_016271365.2). Taxonomy (NCBI): domain Eukaryota; kingdom Metazoa; phylum Chordata; order Ceratodontiformes; family Ceratodontidae; genus Neoceratodus; species Neoceratodus forsteri. Next base: position 1,098,608,644 of record CM028130.1, read on the forward strand.
AAGCGTAGTTCCCTTTCAATCAGAAGTTACTGCATTTTGGAGCAGGTTGCAGATAGCTCCAAATGCATTGGCTTACAGGGGCAGCACCTGCCAGCTCACTGACTGAATTGAAGGAGGAGGTGACACACCTCCGAAATCTCCGATGATGGCACTATGTTTCTTGCACATGCATGCAAGCAACATAAAAATGGAAAGTGCAGATGTCTGACTCAGACTGCTATTCATTCCTTCCCATTAAATTCACAAATGGGGCATTTTAAAGTTCAGGTTTTATGTGTACTTCACCAAATAGAAATGACTGACAAAAGCTAATCTTTACTTATAATCTCTTATCCTCAGACTCTGACTGTAGCAAACTTCACACTCCAATGACAGTTTTCACTTAACGATATTGCGGTTCAGCTGGATGCTGATGTAATTCCACTTTTCTTCCTGCTTTTGCTTTAGCATGTTGTTTGCTCTGTGCAGTCCTGAAAATGCTACTACACTGATTCCATCAGAACAAAAGGATAGCAGGGCACTTCAGGAACATCTGGCTTCTGCTATTCATGAGTAGCTAACTGCTGGAAGAAAGGAAATCACTCAAGGGGAAAATTAAAGACTTGCAACTTAAATTTAGCCAATGCTTTTATTTTGAGGCAAAGAGGATGCTGACTCAAATGCATCGACACTTTGACCACAGGAGACTTCCACAGGGAACATGGTCAATAAGAGACATGGTGAGCTTTTTTAAATCTGTTCCCTAAAGCGATTGATCAATCTGTGCAAACATGTATTTATCAGTAAAGCCCAGTAATAATAATTGTAACAAAAACACCATCATGTGAAAAAAATGAACTATGAAAAAATACATGTATATCAATACAAAACCTCTTGAATAGTCACCTGCCTTCTCTCTTAAATATTTAAAGTAATCATCTCTCTGTTCTGTGCAACTTCATTGACAACACTTTTTTTTTTTTGCCACTGATTTTTTTACCACCTTTTTCTGGCCACCTCAGTCTGCTGCCCTCTTGTCCCTACATCTGGTCCGGGGATTCTGGCTGCCATCTGCCTCTACCCAGTCTGTCCCAGGCACCCATATGCTCCTGTGGTTGTACCCTCTGCAGCAGGGCTGCAGGGAGCCCCTCCCCTGACTCCCTACGGAACACAGATCCAGTCTGGGTGCCCAAGTATTAGGCGAAGCTCATGGATGGCCATCAAGTCACTCAATTAGGTGCCTGTTTTCACCCCTGGAGCTGAGGGCATGCTATATCGCCAGAGGGGGGCACGCATGTGTCTGCCCATGCTCCCTTCAGATGTCTGCCCTCCGCTACACCCCTGTGTGCAATGGAGCATGCAGTTTCCCAGCTTCTACCAGGAGGCAACTATGTGGAACCCCCTTCCCAGGGAAGAAGAGCAGGCCTATGGATGCTCAATCTTTCTCCTTCCCGGCCAACCTCTGGTGACCCATGCTCTTTCCCGAACACTGGTCGCTGGCGTGGAGCCAGGTGTGGCGACCAGCACCTCAGCCCTCAGCACCACTGGGCCACATTGAAAATACTTTTAAGAAATAGTTTCCAGCAGGTTTTTGAAATTGCTTTTGTCAAATTTTTATATTTATGATGCTGTTGGTGTGTGATTGATGTTGTATTTTCCAAAACAACATTACTTCCACTAAGTTTTGGTAACACATGTTTATTCTTTGCTTTCTCTGGTCCTAGTTTTGAAATTTGGAAATCATCTGCCCTGTTAGTCTTGTCCCAGTGCCATGACTTTTTGATGTTACAACATTATAGCTGAAATTTTACTAATGAGAAGAAATATAAATACCCCCCCCCCCAATTTACCAGGCTCTGTTGCACTATCAATCAGACAATGCCTCTTGGTTTAGTATCACTATTTAATTTAATATATTTAATGTATTCATTGTTAACCAGGTAAGCTTGGATCCAACATGAAGATGCATTATTATTATTATTAATTTTCTCTTGTAATCTTCACTGCAATATCTCATAATACTGATTGTTGACAGTATAAGATTATTTCTGTTTACATAAAGTATTTAAGAGTGAAGGCAGGCAATTATTCAAGAAGTTTTATATTGATGTGTATGTATTTATTTGTAGTTCATCTTATTTTTAACAAGGTGTTTTGTTACAATTATTATTATTGGGCTTCATTGACAAATACATGTTTGCACAGGTTGATCGCTCCCTTTAAGGAACATATTTAAAAAAGCTCATTGTGTTATGTTGTATCCATGACAACCCAGACATTACCTCATGGGTGCTCAACCCACCTGATAGGTTAGTGATGCACATGTGACCCAGATCAAATTTCACAGTATACCTAGGTCCCAGGAATCGCCTTTCTCCAGTTTCAACTCTGCATCTGAAAGAGGCTACAAGCACTCTAGGAGTCCCTGTGTATCAAATTTCCTAAAAGTAGGCCAAAGAATTTTCCTACAAGGATTGTGTGGCTCCCACAGTTGTTAATTAGTGATTTTATTGAGAACCTTGAAAGATGGGCCAGTAATTAAATGGCCTTAATTGCTTTAAGAATTTTTTTTGTTGATCATTCCTATCTGGAATAATTGATACATTTCAACTGTGGCTTGGAATTAATTGTTATGCTTCAGCTGTGGTTTGTTGGATGTAGTGTGTTTTGTTTTGGATGAATGAGAAAAGGGAAATGTTTTATTCATTGGTCAGTGTTTCAGCTGTTCAGATTCCTGTTAATACAGGGGCAGAAATATTTGCTCTGAAAATGCTGCTGTTTGTTGCAGACTTAGATTCAGTATCTATTAAGTTAATCCTTGTATGGTTAGATTCAGAATTGTGTACAGAGCATGCTATGGTGTTCATTATAAATTAGAGTTTAGTTTGCCCCACAAGATGTTTGCAGCAGCATGAGCTGATATCCTGTTTAAATCTCGTGCTCTGACGCTCGTACTCAGTAGGAGTCACAGCGTGGCTTGTTTAAGCTTTCACTTCAAATTCTGCAGGCCCTTCCATGGATTTCTCTCACAAGTGGATCCCACACGGCCATTTTCTTCCACCCATGGTCTTGCACTACCACTGAGCTAGCGGGTAGCACAGGATGCCAAATTAAACTCCCATTGTAGCCCCTGACTAAGTGACTGCTGCTTGGGAGCTCAGCCCCAAATTATAATCCCATTGCAGTCCCTACCTAAGAGACTGCTTTATGGGGTTCAGCCCCAAAACTTTTCTGTTGGGCCATGGGGTTTCGCACTGGCTGGGAGCACTTAGGCCTCTCTCTCACTGGCACAGACCCTAGCACAGCGACTAGTGCATTGAGGCTCCCAGCACAACACATCATCTCTCCTCAAATAAGATTCACAGTCCTTCTCACAGTGACTGCTGCAAACTGAATTAGGGGGGTCCTTTTCTCTGAAGAATTCAAATGGTCTAAGATTCACAGTCCATCTCTTGGTGACTGTTGCAAACTAACCTAAGGGGTCTTTTTCTCTAAAGTTTAAATGGTCAAAGTAAGACATTCAGTGCATTTCAGCGGCTGCTGCAGTGATGTGTTTCTCTCAGGGGCACTTTGTGACAATTCTCGAGTCTCTGGCCCAGCTAGACCACTCACACACATGTGGTGATATACAGGGCCAAGACCCTGTCCCTGGCATGCTCCTCAGCTGCCATTTTAGGAGATGTTTTTCATATCTTCTAAAGAAGTGTGCGGCCACCATTTTGGGCAAGGACCACTCCCAGAAATCAATCAGCCGCAATTTTAGGCAAGCCCAAATAATTGGACACCATTTTAGGCAAGGCCTACATCCACCATTTTGAGCAGAAGCTCATTGTTCAAGGGGCTTTCATCCAGCTTGGACTTAAGGTCATGACATGGTGCCTCAAATGGCATGATTAGAGCTTTGGCCTTCAGTACACCCTCTAGCAACACATATGTGGGTTGGTTCTGTCCCTGCTTACTCGATTGCTGTTACTGCCCCTCATGAACCCCTCTTAGCTTGTTTTTTTGTTTACCTAATGCTAGATTAGCCATTAAGACAGCCTTAGCAAGAGGGCAATTACAGATATATGTTCTTTTTTAAAAAAAACAAATATATATGAGGACATTATAATTGTGCCTTTTGAATGAGGCTTACCTGGTTCGAAGGTACATTACCCCAATGGGTAACACATCTAACCCTGTCCTTCTTTCATCTTTCAGATGGTGAAGGCCAAGAAGTGTATCTCCTGCAATACAACATTGCTGCCCCACACCCCAGGGCCACAATGCCCAGCTTGCCTACATGAAGACGGACAGGCAATAGGAGACCAACCATCCATCCCTGACCTGGACAGTCAAGGGCCTGGAGTTTCCAACTTGATGTATCCAGGGGCTCTCCCCATTCAAACTCAACAGGTGACGGTGGTGATGATGGAAAGCCAGCAAAACTTCATGCTTAAGGTTATGGAGAAGCTGGAGTCACTGACAAAGACAAGGTCATCACCTGTGAACGTGCCCGCCCCGACTCCAGGTCCTAGCACCCCTCCCCAGCTGGATATTAATGAGGAACCTACCACACCCTTCTAGATAATGAGGAGACTGGTGGGGCACCTGACAATGGTGAGGACGTCAGTGAGGATGTCGAATCAGGTGAGAAGGATATGGACATCGTACCTGAGGCACCTTTCCTAACATCCAAACTCTGTTCTTTTGATCTGGTGCCAGGCCTGATGAGGGCAATAAAATCTAAGAAGGGGTTTGACACAGACGCACCAAAATCTGAGTCCAAGCTCGACCCAATGATTCAGCAGAACCAGAAGACTAAGGACTCATTCCCTAGTTGTCCCACTATCGATGACATTTTCACCAAAGAATGGTGGGCAATGGAGCCTGGTCGCATGTACAAAAAAAGAAATCTAGACAGGATGTACCCTGTACAAGAGGACAAGCTCAAAATGTGGTGTACAGCACCAACTCTAGACCCTCAAATCACAGCACTTAGCAAAAAGTCAGCACTGCTATGTGGCACTATCTCACTTAAGGACCCCACCGACAAGAAGGTAAAAGAGATGCTAAAGAAGATCTTCAAATTTGCAGGCATGACGGCTAGGGCTGCGGTCACAGCAGTTTATTCCACCAGAGCGCAAATTCACTGGTTGGAAGAACTGCTAGAGAAAGCAGCCCTCAAGTCCAAAGAAGCAGAGCTACTAGAATGTACCCTCAACACAGCTAAGTATCTGGGAAGCCAGATCCACTGCCCTGACAAATAGAGCCAGGCAAGCCCTATGGCTCAGGTTCTGGGAAGCAGACAATGAGTCAAAACTACTTTTACAGATCTTGCCCTGACAGGGGATAATGTGTTCAGTGACGGCTTGAAGGAGTTCTTAAAACAAAAAGAAGAGGGAAAGGACCTTGCAAAGGACAAGCAGAGAACCACTTACTTGCCTTCTGCTCGATGTAGCTTTCGGGTGAACAATAGATTTCAGCAGAATAAAAGGCAGAATTACACAAGTAACTCCTTTCCAGGGAGAGGTACCTACAGTAATAATTTCAGAGGCCATTCACAAGGTACCTACTCAGCACCCAGAGGAAGGAACCCACAATTTGGGAGAAGAGGCAGAGGAGGAAAGTCAAAACAGTACTGACTATTCCACCATCACCTCCTCAATTCCAGCCCCACACTGGAATAACCCTCCGGTGGGGCAGAGACTGATGTCATTCCATTGGCAATGGCAGCAGACAACATCGGACAGATGGGTACTGGAAATCATTTCCTAAGTCTATGCTATTGAGTTTTCAAGTGTGCCTTGCAGGGACAGAGTGGTGCTGTTACCCATTTCAAAAAAGAAGGCCACAGCCCAACAGGTACAGGAGATTCTTCGAGACCTGTTATGAAACCAGTGCCAGCCTCCAAGGTCAGCACAAGGTTCTACTCCATTTTCTTCCTGGTACTGAAAAAAAACGGAGAGCTCAGGCCAATTCTGGACCTGAAATTCCTGAACAGATTCATATTCACACCTTGGTTCAAAATGGAAACCCTCCAATCCACACTGAAGAACATATGGGTGGGGGACTACCTCACATCCATCGACCTGAAAGATGCTTATACTCACATCCCAATCAGACCGAGCCATCAGTGCTTCCTTCAGTTCCACATTCTGGGCCAACACTTACAGTATCAGGCCTTACCGTTCAGACTCAGCTCAGCATCCAGGGTGTTTACAAAGGTGTCCGTTGTCCTGGTGGCCCAACTGTGAGAGCAGGGGGTGGACATTATTCTGTTTTTGAGTGACTGACTGATATGGGCATGCAGCAGAACCAAATCGCTAAAGGACACAAACCTGGTTCTGTCAGCTCTGTCCTAGCATGGCTGGGTAGTCAACTGGGAGAAGAGCTCCCTGCTACCCTCACAGAGCATAGAATATCTTGGGGCAGAAATAAACACTGCCGAGGGATTGGCAAGACCATCAAGAAAGCAGATCAACTCAGTGATGTTGATAGTCCACGCACTAAGGTCCTCAGCCGAACCAACACTGGGCCAAGCGGCACAGGTTCTCAGTTGCATGGCACCCTGCATAGACCTAGTACCTTGGGCAAGGTGGAATATGTGCCCCCAGCAAAATTGCATTCTACAGCGAGGCTCACCATTAGAAGATGACCTCAACAAGGTCGTCCACTTACCGGAGGCGGTCATGGTCTCACTAAATTGGTGAACACATAGCCAAAACCTACAGAGAGGTCACCCGCTGCAGCTGTCCTACTATGTGACAATGGAAACTGACGCCAGCCTACTCGGTTGGGGAGCATGCATGCACGACTCCACAGCACAAGGCAAATGGACATCAGCAGAGGCTTGGCTGTCCATCAACGTTCTGGAGATGAGGGTGGTATTCAACACCCTGACAGCATTCCGAGACAGTATCGTTGGTTGGACAGTGTTGGTGAAATCTGACAACCAAGTCACAGTGGCATATATAGCAAAGCAGGGCGGAAACCACAGCAGAGATAAGCTAAGAGAGGCTGCCAAGGTGTTAAACTGTGCCCAATCAAATCTATCCCATCTCCATGCCATACACCTGGTGGGGAAATTGAATGTCAGAGCAGACTGGCTAAGCAGACAGCGGGTGCACCTTGGGGAGTGGCAACTACACCAGGACCTGTTTTGCATGATAGAAAGGAGGTGGGAACCAGTCCCAATGGACCTGATGGCATCCAAGACAAACACACAAGTCAAGGCATATTTCTCCAGGTACAGGGAGAAACAGGCCCTGGGAATAGATGCTCTGTCACAGACGTGGAATCGGGAACAATCATACATTTTTTCCCCTGATACCACTGATTCCACAGGTGCTGGTGAAGGTCAGGCTGTCTCTACTTCAGATTATCCTGATAGCACCTTACTGGCCACGAAGAGCGTGGTTTGCATCTGTAGTATCCTTGACACTGGACAGATGGGCACTTCCATATTGACAGGACATGCTGTTCCAGAGGCCAATGATTAATCCGGCCCCCCACACCCTAAAACTGTAGGTCTGGCTCCTGAGAGGTAGAGACTGCTAACTGCCGGGTATCATGAGTCCATCATATCGACCATGCTACAATCCAGGAAGCCATCCACCATGGCCACCTATACAGACAGTGGAACATTTTCACCAATTGGTGCAGGTCCATGAAGCTCGACCCATTGCAGGTGGATATGTCAGTAATCCTGCTGCACTTACAGCATGGTCTAGACAAAGGACTATCCACCTCCTCCCTGGGGATACAGTTGTCAGCCAAAGGAGCAGCCATGGGGATAGTTGGCCTGTCACAGTCCAGCACCCTATCCAGACACCGTCAGATTCCTTAGGGTGGCGTAGAACATTCGACTGCACATCCATTCACCAGTGGCCCCTTGGGACCTGATCATGATGCTTAATGCTCTAGGGAAGAGCCCGTTTGAGCCTGGCCATCAGGCACCACTCTACTGGCTAGGCTTAAAGAGATAGCAATCTGTTCCACTTGCAGAATTAGCAAACTAGGAGCCCTGTTGTGCACAGAGTCCTACACAATTTTCATAATGAACAAACACTAGAGTTACCAACTTTCCACACACAGTCACAACAGGGAGAGTCAGGAACCCAACACCATTCCTTGGACAATGGTAGTACCGTTTCACAATACATTACATGGACACAGTCAATCCACAGGTCCGAGAGACTCTTTGTGATAGCTCAAGGTCATAAACAAGGAATGGCTGCTTCCAAAACCACCATTGCTAGTTGGCTAAAGAAAATGATAAAGGAAGCATACAAAGCAAATGGACTTACACCTCAAGAGAGAATAAAGGCCCATTCAACTAGGGCAGTTGCCACCTCCTGGGCAGCAAGAGTTAGCGTATCTATGGAAGGCATCTGCAGAGCGGTGACCTGGACTTCCATCCACACCTTCACAAGGCATTATAGACTTGAGACTTTATACAGACAAAGAACTGAATTTGCCACAAATGTTTTTTCCGTAGAGTGTCATACAACCTGTTCACCGGATCACCCTGGCCTGCCCTGAAGGATATTGAACTGTTTATTATAAGTAACCCATGAGGTAATGTCTGGAGTGTCATGGATACAGCTTAACACAATGGGTGTTTACTCACCTGGTAAAGGTGATCATGTTAGTTGTATCCATGACAATCCACGACCCACCCTTCAGAGCGACTATGGCACAGATCCTTATGCCCGTCAAATTCAGAGTAAGAAAGTCTTTATATGCTAATAATAATAATAATTTTTGCTACTGTGCTCCAAAGACATTGGTAATTATAGTCAGTAGCATTAGGTAACCAACTTTAGAATTGTATCTATAGGAAATAAACTAAAGGAGGTGGTTAAGACCATGAATAAGCTTGGTTATTTATCTATATACATATAAGGGGATAAAGGTGGGAGTCATGGAAACACATTTTTGGACTAAAGCATTTGCATTTCAGCTATGGAAGAGTCAAACTGGAGAAGGGGGACTCCTGGGACCTAGGTATACTGTGAAATTTGATCTGGGTCACATGTGCATCACTAGCCTATCAGGTGGGTTGAGAACCCATGAGGTAATGTCTGGAGTGTCATGGATACAACTAACACAATCACCTTTACCAGGTGAGTAAATACCCACTATGTCTCTTACTGACCACACCTCATGAACAAGGTTCCTGTGGTTGAAGTGCCAGGGGCATTTGAGTCAGTGTCCTCTTTTGGCTCACAATGGCAGCATTGACTACATTTTTGTTGTAAGCCTTTATCTTTCCCCTCAAGTACAAATTGTAGTACTGGAATGACACAGATTCAGTCTGTAAGATGAATTATCCACCTGTCCTTTCTTATTTGGTACACCTATTTGGCATTACCTGTAACCAGGAAGCTCTGTTAAAAGTTTTAACAAGCACGTTACGGAAGCCTTAGGTATAGGTGTAGGAAGAAATATTCCAATTATTCCATTGGGTGCAGTTTAATTTTTTTAGGGGCAACAATAAACCTCTGTTCTGCTGTATTTACCTGTAATAAAAGCAGGAAACCTTGCACTCACTCCAGCAAAAAAAAGGGGTAAGCCATAAGATCTAGTGCCATAAAGTTATTACAGCTAACTGTGAGGAGCTCTGATAGACGTGACTGGAGTATACTCCACTCTGTAGTCCTAGGAGCTCTGCTAGCACAATAGGTAATTTCAATGTTTTGTACAGCTGCAGTTTGTCAAGAGGGAAGGCTGCCACCAACTAGACAGTTATTTATACTGCTTCACTGAAAGATATAGCAGCAAGTGTTCGAGAATTTTAAATTACAGTGGCATAGTGATCATTCATAGTAAACAAGAGTGATATTGAAAAAACTAGAATGGCAACTGTAATTTATCACTGAGCCAATCAAGAAAGTAGAAGCCCGTAAGCTGCCAAGTAAAGTACTGAATATCATGCACAATTGTTGCTTTGCACATCTCATCACTTGTTCTGCATACTAACTAAAAGAGAGATAGAGAAAACAAACAAATTAATATTATAATAGGTCCTATATGCCAGATATTTATTCAGAACTAGCTAAGGACAAGGAGGGTTCACAAAACTGGATCTTGTTTTACCTTGTTATTTAGACCTGTAAGACATATAGCCCTCAGTTTAAAATCCCAAACCCCCCTCCCTCTGTAACAAGGCTGCCATGATTCCCAACTACTCAGGACCAACAGTCACTTTTTCAATTCCTATGATAGATCATGCATGTGACTTGTAACTCTGTTCCACTACTGAAACCAGTTTCCCCCCCTGAATAAAACTAAATTCAACCCCCCTCTCTCCCTGCATAAAAAGAAAAAAACCTCACACAATGTAAGCTTGCTTCACAGGTACTACAATTTTATTTAAACACAGCTAAAATGTGTCTTTCCCTGTTCTCTGTTTCTAATCCTACCCCGCAGGTAACTGGTAGGAGATCTACACCCACAAGAGTCCTCAAGTTACTGAATTGGACATTGAATCAGATTAAAGTAAGTGTGGAACCTACCAGCAACTTTGCAGCACCAAACGCCAAAAGGTAGAAAAAAACACTGAAACAGTGCACCAGCCATCCAAATGCTAACTGTGAGAAGAAGAAAATGTGAAAACAACCAGCAAAAAACCAGGAAGTGCAAGCTGGTGGAAGCTGCAGGCAGCAGATCACATAAAGTCTCAAGAGAACTGAGGTGTGATGTCATACCAAGGACAACCATCTGAAAGTATGGCAACTGGAAGTGGTGCCAGAGGGAATGGAGGCAAAGATTCTGATGACTACATCTTGTCCAGTGACAAAGGCAGCAATGTCAGTGAGCTTGAGGCAGGGATCTCAATGCTCAGTCCATACAGGGATGACTTCTATAGACAGATGCATCAGCTGCCTCTGAGTCAGGCAACAGTGCAGTGGAGGATCCTGAGGCATGTGGGGGAGAAGGACATCTGGCACATAATCAATGGTAAGTGCCCACAGCAACATCCAAAAACTGCCAGATGAATGTATGTATATAGCCTGACAGTGGGAAAGGCAATCACAGTTCCAGATGTAAACACAAATACAGTATTGTGGACAAGTAACAAGTGAAAATCAAAAGCAATGTGTATTGTGAATTTGGGGGTTAGTGGAACATACAAAAGAATGGTGTAGGGGGTAGGTAGCAGAACAAGGGAAAGCTACAAAGTGCAGAGCTGAGAACAACATCTGCATGTATGTCTGACAGCTTGCCAAAGATGTGAACACAATGCAGGACAAGCAGAAGAGAGATATACAGTGACAATCAGTCCCCCGGTAGCCGCAGACAGCACAGTGCCCAAAAAAACATCATCCTAGCAAAACACAGTAGGGCATCCCACACAAACAATGGAAATGGCCAATCAACCTGCAGGGCACAATGGCAGTGCGAACGGCAGCATAATATGCATGCTGTGCATGCATATGCAGCTGGCATAGATGTATCATGAATAATACATGTAATACTGAACTCCCACAGTCCAGTGAAATGGCTGAGCATGTAAGCAAAAACTGAAGCCACTGTAATGTCCTAGTTCATCCAGGCCACACAGATAGGATGTGTCGATGTCCTCATGTACATCCACAGGTGAATCATGTGCAGACCCCTCCCCGAAATACTAGATACCAGAGAATACCTATTCCCAACATTGAGTACCCCTGACAGAGAGAGAGAGAGAGAGAGAGAGAGAGAGACAGTCAGGGGGGAGAGAGAGAGAGAGAGAGAGAGACGGATGATACTGGATACCAGGCAACACTGCTGTAAGTGATAGGCACAGAATGACATAGGGACATTGAATGCTACACTGTCTAAAATGCACAGTACTGCAAGTGTTGGAGACAATCAGAGCAACAGCAGCCAACACATGGGAACAGGATGCAACACAGAGTATCCAGTGCTACACTGTCATGTACAGCAAGAGGGCAGACAATAAGCAGACATATAGCACCCCCCAGACACAGTGTATGACAAAGCACTGTACAAGCATTGTCAGATTGTCAGTGAATTGACCCAATGTGGACTGGCAGTTAACCTGCACAGCCACCCCTGCACACAGCCTGAACAATTTTACAAAAAGGGTCATGGAAGCAGACTGCTGGGCAGGACAACATGAACGGCCCCCACACACTGCCAAAAAACCTTGGCATAAAAGTCACACCTGGCAACATACAGGCAACCCGGAATCTCACAGAAATGATGTGAGGTGTAACCCTGTGTGGATGCATGGAGGACACAGTAGAGCAGAACACCAAAAATGTGACACGACCCGGTTGGTCCTCAGTCTATGATGGTATTGTCTGTCACTGCTTGGACACTGCACTCAATGTGTGGCACACTATTCTGCATTGCAGCTTTCTACTGTGTATGCCTCTTGCCAGTCACCTGTCACTGTGTGGCATACATCAGCATTACCACTGCACTATACAGTCATCTCTGGGTGTCTGATTGACTTCCGCTGGGCTTAAGTGGTACTGCTTCTGTGCAGATGTGTGTCTGACAGTCATAGTCCAGGTAGTGGTGCTGGTATACTGTACTTGCACTACTGCCCTCTTTATGTAGTTGTTTCTGTACTGTATGCTATTGCTTATTATACAATGTCATGAAATAATCCTGTACTTTGATTGGCCAGTGTGGGACTGGAGCCGTGATGTTTTCCCAGCACAACATCATGGCTCTAGTCCCAGCACAGAAATGACCACATCAAATGTAAAAATTTAAAATAAAACCAATCATTCCATGGCCACGATTACTTGAGTCTCTGATTCCCGCTCAGCACTCGACCTTACTTGCATCGATCCCACGCCAAGAATTTAACACAACGTATTTCTCTTCTGCTGTCATCGCTATCTCTAAAAAAAATAAATACCTCAGCAAACACGTCTCCTTGCCCCTCTTCTCATCAGGTAACATGGTCTTAATGCCACCGCCTGATCCATGGTCCTCCTTCTCACTCTCTGAGTCCCCACTACCATCTCTGACTGGGACAGGGTGCTCTTTACTTGGTTTGGAGCTGCAAGATATACCTGTGCCCTGTTGCTGCAGACTCTGCCGAACAGGTCCTGCCTGACCCTCCTCCTGTTTCTCCTCTTCTCCTGAATGGCACAGCTTGTGCTTATCCTCTTCATCACTGGACTCAACTTTCCTCTGTCTAAAAATCCAATTCTGCTTCTTGAACATGTTCCACCTGCAGCCCAAGTCCTGGAGCGGGGCACACTGACTCCCTTGCCACAAGTTTGTGTACCGCTGAACCAAAACGGTTGTAGGGGAGAGAGTTATGATGTTGTTCTTAAAATTAACTCATAGAATTTGAAGAGTGTAAAAGAAGATAAAATACCCAACTGCATTTTAGTTTCTAAGTTTAAATGTGTTTGCTTGATTATCTTAATTAAACCTATTGGGATCAATATTACTGACAGCTTTTAATGGGAGTTGTAGTTTTTTACCATTTTTGTAACACACATTATACAGCCAGCACCATCTAGTGGTCAAACTGTGGACTTTTTTGTGAAAACATATATCTCCATACATGAAAAAATACAAAAAAATCCCATAAAAACATCATTTTTTTCCTATTTTATTGTTTTTAAAAAAAAACGAGCCATTGTGTAATAGCAATAATGCACTCCAGGGTGTGTGTTGTACTGGGATAACGTCACTTCTATGGTGATTAGTCACACTCAGCCTGTGGCCTTGTGCCTAATCACCCCAGGCATAATATTAATGCAGCACAACACACACCTGTCATGCATTATTGCTTAATTATTCCAATGGTGTATATCTGTGGCATCACTGTCACTGTTCTCTCCAGGGCCAAGCACTGCATGTTGTATCCAGCTGTCCTCACACACTCCCTTCACTACTGCTGCACCATTTCTGTAACTGGCTGGGATATACCTTCTGTCAGGGCTTGGGGGACTCTTTTTCATCTGTAGGCAGGTTGTGTCGTCATACAGTTGCCATGTGGCACTGTTTGCTGCTGCCACTTTGGTCCACACAATGTGTTGTGTGGGGCATGTTTGGTTACTTGTCAGTGCACCACCATTGGTGTGTGCTGTTCAGCGTGGGCTGTGTGTGACTGCTGGGTGTCATGCCTCAGAACTGGTCTGCAGTGCTCTTGTCTGCCTGTGGTGCACCTCTGCTTGCACCCTGCTGGGGTGTGGGGGTTTCCTTTCTGGGACCTCATGGTGTTCTTGTTGAAGCTCCCATACAATGATGCCATCTGAGCTACTGCATTGTTTGGGGGGGGGGTTGTGTTGCTCGGGGTTGTGGTTGCTAATCTTTTTCTGTCAGTCAGGATGCCATTCCCATTTCTGTGTCCACGGATGACTTTGGACTACTGTTCAACATGGGACTGGTCTGCAGTGTGGGTTTTCTGCAGTCCTTTTACCATTTTCCCAGCCCATCTGCTGTTCTGTCTGCTTAATAGCAGTTGCCAGACCACCTGGTATGACATCAAAGTGCCTGCACTTTGCATCATGGAATTGCTTTCAGAACGTAAACAATGCTGCTGCTGTCTGCAAAGCAGTCCTCACATGAAATTTGCCATACCTCTGTACTGGTAAGTCATTTTGACATGCTGTTTTTTTTCTTGCACACTTAATGGCTCACTGCATTACTGCATGACTGACATTTAAAATGCTATTTAGCTTCCACACTTACTTTAAAGAAAAAGAAACATTATCTACATTGAACAGCTTAAACTATATAAACCCTTAAGCCTTCTCTCATATTTCCACAGCTTCCACCTTGCACATCCACTCATCATCCAGATTGCACATTCATACAGTAAGCACCTCATATACAATTCATATACAAAATATTTCCTGCTCAAATCTGAGAACTGCAGCCTGCATACATGTGGAAGCTACTCTTTCACAAATGAGCTAGCTGCTCCTTCACAAACATGTGAGATGGAAGCCATATGAATCTACAGCAAACAAATATCAAAGCATTATAAAAAAAAATAGTTATAGCAAACACCACATTCTTAATTATAAACACCAGATAGTTGTGGGCAAAGTTGGAAAAATTCCCTCTGCATAGAATTCATCAGATAGAAGGTCACATAGGCTGTTTTTCCATGCATAGTCTGAATTCCATACAGTGTGAGGAACAGAGAATTGCAGTTAGTTGTACTTTGTAACTGTGTGCCAAAAAACCTTATAAAACCAGCTAAAACATGGTATTTTTGTGCAAAATCACCCCATTAAGTGTGTAGTGTGCCTTGTGCCGTAGATCAGCAACTATTTTGATTTTAGATCTTATAGCTACTCCCCTTGCGAAGGCAAGGTCCATGGGTGTGGTATTCATGAACCTGTCCAAAGCATTTGATCTGGTGAAACACAGCATCCTGATAAGTGCTTTGAAGAAAGTAGGAGTTGAGGATGAAACTTGTAAATGGTTTATGTCTTACCTCGATAAAAGATCTCAGTTCATTGTCTTGAATGGTCAGCAGTCAAGAATGGACTATGTGACAAGAGGGGGTGCATCAGGGGTCTATCCTGGGTCCCCTCTTGTTCATAGTGTATTTGAATGACCTACCAAATTATATTAAATATTCACAAATTCGATTGTATGCAGACAACACTGTTATAGTAACATCATAAATGAATCCAGAAGAAGTAGAACAGAAACTACAAAGTGACTTTCTTGCAATGCAAGGACATTTTTCATCTATGGGTTTATTAATTAATAACAAAAAAAAAAAAAAAACACAGACTATGTTCTTTGCCACAGAGAGGAGAGGAGTTCCAAGTTTAAAGATAATGACTCAGGAATGTAAGACCCTGAAACAAACAGCAATGTATCAATACTTAGGAATACAAATTGATCAGTACTTAACATTTCAACAGCATATAACAAAATTAATAAGGAAAACCAATGCAAAGATTGGAGCAATA
Organism: Neoceratodus forsteri; assembly: GCA_016271365.2. Taxonomy (NCBI): domain Eukaryota; kingdom Metazoa; phylum Chordata; order Ceratodontiformes; family Ceratodontidae; genus Neoceratodus; species Neoceratodus forsteri. The sequence goes on from CM028130.1 coordinate 1,098,624,519, forward strand.
AGACATATATCAGATGGTATGACAAAAGAAATTAGACTGACCCTGGTAAAACAATTAGTAGTGCTGGTAAGTGACTATGGAAATCATATATATATATAGACATACCACAAAAAACAGTTAAATAATTAAGATGTACTATATAATAAACTTGCAAGATATGTGTTAAGGTGTGACTTTAGAACTTACCATTGCACAATGTATATAAGATTAGGTTGGACTTCATTAAACCTGCGGCTTAAGGGTATCTGGTTAAACCAGGTATGGGGTATACTTAAAAATAAATCATTAAACAATTTAAAAATCAGGTTATGGAAGCCAAATCATGGATTAAATTTAAGAAAAATGGTTGCCTGGGATTTAATAACACCAAACATAATAAATCCATTCAGTGAAATGGCCCTTCATTATCAGGTCGCCTCCAGTTGGAATTGTCTCCCTCCTCTTCTATAAGATTTAACCATTACTGATACTGTTTTTAAAACAGCAATGATCCATGAACTTAGTTTTCATTGTTATTGTAATAGGTGAGAAGAAAGAATTGGTTAAATGCTTGTCTGTTTTGTCCTACTTGTCTTTGTAATTCTTTGGATTGTCTGTTACCATTCATATGTCTGATGTTTTGTAACTTTTGTACTTTGATAATGCCGTAACCACTTAGCTTTTTTATATAAACAGGTAAGCCTTGTAAATAGGGATTTTCAGAACCTTAATGGCTGTATTAATGTATAAATAAAATGTTACCTACCTTTTTGTGATTTACCTATTTTAAAGTAGTATTTTCAGTTTCTATATTGCAGACAGTGTAGTGTGCTTTGGGGAAGGGAATTTATCTGTAGCTCCAGCAGTAACAAACTCTGGCCAGAGCTGGTACAGCTGCAGCCTAGGTCAAGGAGGAACGCAGCACTGTCCGTGGTGTCCAAGATAACCACCGGAGTTCTCTGTGCAAGCACAATGACTCGTACATGCGCAATCTTCTCCATTTGCCATCTTGGATGTTGTTAGCTGTGCTGCCATGCTCCCAGAGTTCAGTGCACATGCGTGAGTCATTGCACATGTGCAGAGAACTCCGGTGGCCATCCTGGACATGGCGGACAGTGCCAAGTTCCTCTGACAGACAAAATAGTGTGGTGGATCTGCAGTGCTTGCTGTTCACATCCACTATTTAAAAGTCCATTCGGTATCTGGTAAGCTCTCTTTTCTCTACTGCGATTGCAAGAGGTGTGCAGGGCTATGCCCACTGCATCCATAAAAAGGCAGGCCTACATTATAGCCTAGGTAATGTCTAGTGCTATTCTAGTTAGTGTTTCTGGTGATTTTTTTTTCTTCTTTGCTTTGAATTGTTACTTTACTTCTTTAGAACAGTGAGGATTATTTCACTGAATTATTTTTGTCACTATAATTTAACTATATTAATTTCATTTCTGTTGCTTGATAGAAATTAGCTTAAGTTATTATACTTAAAGCATTTGTCCAAAATCCCTGTTGTGTACTGTTTTTCTTAAAAACCAAAACAGTAAAACAATTCTGGTGTTGTTTTTTGTTTGCTGTCTTTGTAAAGTCTTGTAAAGTGCTGTAGTCTTGCATGGGTCCCCCTACTCTCTAAAATGTGTCCATTGTTTTGTGGAAAAAAAAGGAAACATATTTCTGGTGTTGTTATTTTTGTGTAAAGCCTTGTAAAGTGGTATGTAGTCTTGCGTATCACCCCCTAATCTCTTAACCCTTAAATCCCTGTTGTATATTATTTTTGTTAAAAAAAGAGGAAAAAAACATAAAAAATTGGTGGTGTTTCTGTCGTGTACTGTGTCTACATCAATAAACCATTTTAAATTGTTGTGTTGTTATGTTCTGAAATCTACACATTTAAGAAAATGCCCATAAAGAGACACTGCTTAAGAAGTTTCTAACAACAGCACTGCTGCCAAGAAGATCTTTGCTTTGTGGTTCTAAAGTATATAGTAACCATTGCCAGTTGCGATAACCCAGGTTCATCAAGGGCTGGTACTGCTGGTAGTATTAATTAACAATAAGTAGTTGCTGCAAATGGAGGCATTAGAATGTCCACATTTTTCTCTGCAAAATGTGTGGCATCAATTCTGGTGGGTGCTGCTGGTGCTGGCAGTGTAGGCAGGAACAGCAGGAGCATTGCAAGGGAACCAAAAAAGTTTTCCTTTGGGAATGTGATTGATGCTGAGGACTTGGAGGTGGTTGATGTCCCCAGAAGTGTTGTGTAAGAGCTTGAACCTGAATCACAGTAAGAAGCAAAAGATTTGAGTGTTAGGGAATCAGATGCTGCTGAAAAAGAAATACAAGGTGATGAAAGTGAGAACAAGGAGGAGGAGGACATATCTCAGGATGTTAGCATCACAGGTGGGGATGGAGATAATGATATGCACCATCCATGGGAACCAGAGAAAAAGAAACTAAAGGTCAGGGACTAGGAATCAATAAAGGTCCCTCCCAGTTCTCCAGCTATTGGCTCAATTGTGCCAGTATTAATAACAGAGGATGAGTCAGCAGTTGCAGAAGAGCAGGAATCATGCCTCAAAACACCCATTTCTACCTCTCCAATAATGTCCCACTACCTGGTCCACTGCCATCATGTGAAAGCAAAATGTACAAAAACTCTGGTTTGGGATTTTTATGTTCTGTACCCAAAATATGAAACAGTGGCTGTCTGGCAGCTATTCCAAATGTATGTGTATCATTGGAAAAGAGATAACCACCTCGGCAATGGTGGGCAACACACACGCAGAAAGTCCATGTATCTGGCATGCTAGATAGAGCACCAAAGGGAAGCTGGTGCTGGGGAGCCTTCTCACTTATCGATCTCATTCTTCAAGGCATCCCAAAGTGTCATAGATATAGATCCAGGGTGGGATTCTTAAGTAACTGTGGAGGATTACTACAGACATGAGGAGGGGGAAGTCTTGTTGGGATATTCCACTAGTGGGCAGAGTAGCAGTGGTGGTGTGAGTAGTAGCAGCCAGAGTCAGTGAAGCACATCATCCTCTGTCCCTAAAACATTCAAAATCATGTCATTCATTCAGTCAGCCTCTGTGAATCTGTGACCCCCCCCCCCGAGTCCAAAGCTACTCTGTCATGTGTGCTTGCCAGTGTGCACAGCCCAGCTTTTTGGCGTCCCCACCCCCAAAACCTCAAATGGTGCAGCCTTCACTGCGGAGCATGTTTGAGCATCACACCAAATACCCAACAAATCTTGCTGTTGCATGTGAACTTAATGCAGCAATTGCAGAAATGCTGGCAATTGATCTGTTGCCATTTTCTTTTGTGAAGAATACAGGGTTCTGCATGTTGCTGGCACGTGCCTGTCCAAAATGGAAGATTCCATCACACACGTATTTCTCCACTCATGTTATTAGAAGCTGTATAGGGCTATGAAACACACATTAAGACATGCCGTGCAGCATTCTGCATCACCATAAAACCACCTTAGTATGTTTATGTGGACTAGTGGCCAAACAGCTGGTACCGCTTATCTAAATATTATGGCCCATTGGGCACATGTACCCTGGGTGGTATTTGATGCTGGGATTGGAAAAAAACTGAATGAAGCCTAACTGTGGTGGTAGCAACATTCCAGGTATTCAGCAGCATGCCACACTGGCAGTGAAGAATGTACCAGGTTCAGAGACAGGTCAACAAATTTGAGGAAGTGCTCCCTATCAAAATTGATGAGTGGCTGTACCCACTGTCCTGAAAGAAGGTTTCATAGCAGGCAACAATGGCTCAAATGTGGTGAAATACATCACTGATGGTGGTTTTTTTCAGGGCTCCCAACATGGCATACTGTCTTAATCTTCTAGTGCAGAAGTTTCCAGCATATCCTAAAATCAAGGCAGTGTTGACTGTGACCTGCCACATCTGTGCCCACTTTGTTCATTCCCACTGTAAGGTTGCTGAGGCAGACTTTGTTAAATATACTACAGGTGCTGGTGGCAGGCAGATACGTCTGTCTATGCATTAATGGAACACATGATGCAAATAATAAACTGCAATAGCCACTTTCAAGGATTCTGCAGTCTCCCAAATTTGGAATTGCCACACTGCTGGACCCACTATATAAAAGGGGCTTGACATCCCTACACGAAGGTTGGCATGATCAGATACAGCATCTAACTGATCATCTCCTAAGTCGGGTTCATGGGGCACAGATGTCATGGGCACAGTTTTTCAAACCACAGCATGGTAATAATGATAGAGTGGTTGTTGTGACCACCACAGTTAAGCAGGTAGGAAAAACAGAGCTGATCACAGGAGGTCAACTGACCATAAATCCACTTTGAGATACTTTGTCACAAGTGGGAATTGCAGATGTGGAGGAAAAGGAGGAGATGGGTGATGTGTTTGTAGGACTGCATGTAGCACAGTGCATGATGGATGCATATTTGGCAGACAGCATGCACCTGAACACATTGGAAGAGTGTATGCTGTACTGGAGCAGCAAGGTGAGTGATTAGCCAGAACTGACCTCCATAGCAGTAAACTATCTGAACTGAAAGGTATTTAGTTTGATGGGGGTCACTGTGCCGGACAGGTATACAAATCGATCTAGAAATGTTGGCATGCTAACATTTATTAAAATAAATGAAGGGCACATTCCCCCTAGGACAAGTGTGTCTGTGTTTGTACGATATGATGATGCTGGTGGTCATGAAGAGTAAGCCAAACAGCATGGTGGTAGCAGCAAACTGCATTCCATTGAGGTGCATGAGGCACTCACAGAGAAAGAATTCCCCAGTAGGGACAACTCCAATCTGGAAGACTGCAAGGGCTACTTCCTTGATGAGGAGGATGATGATGGTAGCAGAGCAAAAAGAAAAACATGTTTTTATATCCCTCCTTTACTCCTTATGTTTAATCTTTTCTGTTACTATTGAATTTTTTCCCATCAACATTTTCTCCAAGTTCTATATATTCATATAAATGGGTCTATGTGATAATGGCAAATGCCTAAAGGCAATCACCGTTATCACTCAGTCAGAGTGCTGAACACATTTTCGGTAATCTGACAACCCCGGTACACCAGCACAATGGTGCCAGGACATATTTTTACTGCATTCTATGGAGGAGGCTGCGCCCCCCCCCCGCACCCACCTACTTAAGGATTCTTGGCTCCAGGTGGGTGCATGTCTGGGGGGGGGGTGAAAGCAGTAAAAATAAAAAGGTTTGGTCCAGGTGCAATAAAAATCACACCAGCGCCCGGACCCAAACCCAGTACCTCAGCCACCCCAGCCACTTGCCAATCCCTGACGCCATGACGCAGCTCAACCTGCAACTGCAGCACCACCTCTACAGCCTCTCCACCCCCTCCCAGCCCACACTCGCCATACTCGCTCTCACCCACCCCCACGTGTGTACGTATAGCGACATCCTGTCTCCTAGTTCACCCACCCCCTCATCCGGTCACCCTACCTTTCCGCCGCCGAGTGGATTGCACCAAGAAGGTGTCACCGTAACGGACGGCACCCTGCCTCATGAGCCCACTTCACAGGTTACCCATATAAATATATCTGAGCAGCCAGCTAGCTTGCTTTTTAACCATTCTGCCACTGCTGCCACTAATCTCACCAGCCAGCCAGCCTGCTGTTAGCCATCCTGCCAGTGTCACCAGAAATCCACCAGCCCATCAGCCTGCTTTTTGCCATCCTGCCAGTGCTGCCAGTAATCCCACCAGCCACCTGAACTACAGCAAATGCCAACAGTGTATGCTGTGATGGTAAATTAATTTAATTTAAAGAAGCAGTATTTGTTAGTCAGCCAAAAATGTCATCCTATAGCTTTTTAAAAAATGTTTTTCTGACATACTACTTTATCACCATGCTCCATTTATTCTTTCTTTGCACAGATAGTGTAAAAGTGCTTTTAAAGCTAATGTTGTAATTAATGACTTGCATCATTAAAGATGGTTGTCACTCACAGTTTTTTTTAATGTGCTCTACAGAGGATTCACATATATTAGGATGGTATTAACACATGTTTCTGCTCTGATAAAGAACAGATAACAGTGGGCCATGATTGTTCAATTTTTTCATGGGGTATGCAGCTGGGGACTGGTTAGTTTTAAACAGCTGAAAGAACTGTATGTTGCCTCAGGACTTAAATAAAATGATAAACAGAAGGATCTCAATATTTTTGACAGAAAATATTAGAGCTGAAGAAAACTATTTAGTTAGCAACATTTACTGCTGCTTCAAATGTGTTTTTATTCTCCTTCTCTCTCTCTCTCTCTCTCTTCACACAGCACAACACAACACAACACAAGCTGCTGATAGTTCCAACAGCATCACATACTGTGGCACCATTGTGTCAGTAACAGCATGGCCATCAATAATCTGATGGTAAATATGTGACATGTTTTTTTCATGTCCCTAACGTATGATCTCATTTTTTCCCTTTCACAGGTAAACAATGACACAGTGACCATGCCAATTCATGCTAAATAACGTCTCTTTCTTTCTTCATAGGTGACAGTTTCTCATCCATCTTCTACTAGGGAACCTTCATTCTATAACAGGGTCAGACCATCACCTATTTGACAGTAGGTGTCCTTTTAGAAAGTTATTTTCTGTTCTAATTTTTTAATTACATTTTCCTTTCATAAGTCTACTGCAACCCAGTATGGCACATACTGCAGTGTCTAAATAATAAGTGTTTTGTATTCATATCAGGTCTGACAGTGATACATCATGCCAGCAACATGAGCAGCTTCTTGTCCTACAGCACTGTACATTGTGTACCATCATGTTGTCCGCTGTGCATCAATTATCATGAAAAGCAGTCCTACAGGCTCCCACTGACTGCTCTATGGCTATAGTCTTATGATTTTAGAACATAAAAAGAGAAAATAAATACTTACCTTCCTATGCTACACAAGTGTCCAAAATTCAATAACCATGGGCGAAATCCATGCAGCAGCAGCAGCAGCACTGAATCACGTTGATAAATGCCTGCAAAGAGCGAAACAGTAATAAAAAAATAATTAGAAAAACAATTGTTTCACTGTCTCACACCCACAAACTCCCCACCCACCAAAGAAAAGGAGAAAGAAATACCTTTGCTGGTATGGAAACCACACAAAGGTATCAGAGAGCAGCAACAGCACAGTATTTCTGACTACTCAAAACACTTCTCATTTCTGGGCATCAGGAGAATTTTAAAGGACAAGACAACAATGAGCCTTTCTTTCTCAGTCACTTTATCTCATGCATTTTATGAGCAGCAGCAGCACAAAGTTTCTGACTTCTCACAGCACTTCTTATTTCTGAGCATCAGGAGAAATTTACTTGACAAGATGACAATGAAATTGTGTTCTCCATTACTTTATTCCACTCCTAGGATACTGCCTCCTAAATTGCTCGCCACCCCAATAGCAAAATTCCTGCGTATTCATAGGCAATTATGTGCGAAGTTGGGTTTTGTCCCGGACAGGGATAAGCATCAACCGATCTGTCATAATCCCAATTTGAAGATTGGGGGAAAATGATATTTGCTAACTGGCTTCCACAGCTTAAAGGATTACGGATAGAAGATTTCATTGGGGACGAAGCGTGTCCTGCCAAATAAAAGAGATTTTGGAAAGGCATAATATAGACCGTAGAGGTGTTCAAGTTATGTCAAATAACTCATTTATTGGCTGAGGTGAAGATCAAACTTAGAGCAGGGAGTATAAATGGTAGCTGGTTTGAATCGCTAGATCAGGTGGTATGGGAACCACATGCGGTCTCCAGAATATATAACTCATTACTTGACAAGTTCTTGTGGGCACTGATTATATACCCAGATATTGGACTGGTTGTATGGGGGAGCAAGAGAGGGATTGGGATCGTATTTGGAGACATACTTACAGATATGTCAAACAGGACAGGTTGAGGGTGATGCAGTTTCATTTCCTGAACAATTTATTTTGGACCCCCTCCAAGCTATATAAAGTTGGTCGCAGGCCTGACCAAATTGTTTCGTCGCCACAAGGCGGTTGGAGATTTGTATCACATTTTTGGGAGTGCCCATCGATAAAACAGCTGTGGATGCAAATCAAGCAGAAAGTGGATCCACTGTTGGGTATTGATCAGTATTTTACCCGGAGATCTGCTTGATTGGGGATTACTCTGGCATTAAGTTTAAGGACCGCAGATACTATATGGCCCTGATCTCATGCTCGCTTAAAAGGTAGTATTACGATACTGGATGACAGACACCTCGATCACTTATGTGGAGTGGTTGCAGGAGATGTTATTCAACTTGAATATGGGAAATTTGAGGCGGAAGGGAAAATCGCTTCATCTATATGAAAAGATATGGAGTCGCTTTTCAGACGTTATACCTTCCCCAGATGAGATTGTAGTTAGTAAGGTAGTTTGAAGGTGGATCATGGGTGAGCAGATCTTCCTTCAGGGGTCTAGGGTTGTAGTTTTTTTTAGGAGGGATGGGTTAGGTAGGCAGAGGGGGAGGGGTGTGGGATGGGGGATGGGGGAGGGTAGAAAATGACTATCTGATTTAATCATTAATTCAATTGTTACGAAAGTATAAAATGTTTTCTGTTATGTATTTGATCTTGGATGTGTGGTTTATCATAATAAAAGTTCGAATTTAAAAAAAAAAAGAAATTGTGTTTCTCAGGCACTTTGGTCTGGATATTCAAAAGGGTTACGCCATGCGCAATAGGGTTGAGCCTGCGCAAGTCCGAAATTGTGCCATTCTGCCATATTCAGCAGGAGTCAGTTGCACCCCCCAAGTCAAGCTGAGCAACAGTGCAATGCTAATGAAGGCATGCTGAACTGGAGGGGGAGGAACCATGCATATACTGCACAGCCTGATATTCAGCGGGCTGTGCAGAGTTGTGCAGGTGCAACCCCCAACCTGCACCTGCACAACTTTGAGCAAAAATAAAAAAGGAGTAAGTCGAGGGCCACCCACAGGTAAGCTGCCGCATTGCAGGGCACAACACAGCAGCTGCCACCTGTGGGTGGCCCTCAACATACTCCTTATGCCTCCCTGCAGCCCAATCACGGGCATAAGTAGCCCCACCCCTGACTGGCCCGATCGTAGGCATAAGTTAAACCCCGACTGGCCTGATCATGAGGCATAAGTTAAACCCCTCACCCCGACTAGCCCAATCGGGCATAAGTTAACCCCCACCCTCGACTGGCCCAGTTGCGGGAATAAGTTAAACTCCTCCAACCCCGACTAGCCCGATCGTGGGCATAAGTTAAAAATCCCCACCCCCGACTAGCCTGAACGCGGGCATAAGTTAAACCCCACCCCCTCGACTGGCCCAATCGCGGGCATAAGTTAAACCTCCCCACCCCGACTGGCCCGATTATGGCATAGTTAAACCCCCACCCCCAACTGGCCTGATCACGAGCATAGTTAAACCCCCAGCCCCAACTGGCCCAATCATTTATTCATATATCTGACTGCTCTTATGGTCGGGCTGCACGCCCATTGGCTCTGGCTCTGGAACCATCGGGCGGCAGCCTCACCGGCAGTCAGTTGGCGGGCGGCGGCGGCAGGCGGTGGGATGCTGCCACCCGCTGGCTGACGGGGGAGGTGGTGGAGCCATGGGTGGGTGGGTGGGGGCCACTAGATCACCACGGTAGGTGGTCCTTGGGGGTTGAACACTTTGCTGCCCGCGATCGGGCTTCGCGTCCACTGGACCACCAGGGATATGTTCTTGGGGAGGTTTGAACTCTTTGCTACCCATGATCAGGCTAGTGGGGAGTGGGGTTTATTTCCATGCCCGTGATCGGGCCAGTCGGGGTTTAACTTATGCCCGCTATCAGGCCAGTCGGGGTTAACTTATGCACGCAATCGGGCCAGTAGGGGGGTGGGGGGATTTTTTGACTCATGCCCGCGATCAGGCTGCAGGGGGCATTGGTCCCCGATGGCTGCTGCCTGGCAGGGTGCCAGGTGCAAGTTCTTGGGGAGTGGCGCACCTGCATGCTAATGGCATGCGAATGGGGCCATAAATAGATGCAAATGGCCCCCCCTGTGCCTTGCATGAATTATGGCCCCATTTGCATGTCACCTTTTGAATATCAGAAATTTGCACATGGCGCAGTGGTACTTGTGCCACCGCATCTTGAATACTCCATTCTGACCACTTGCAGTGGCGCAAGTTCCACTGGTGGCTGGGGGGTGATATTCAAAGGAGTTGCTCAATAGCACAACTCCGTTGAATATCGCCCTGGCCACACCCCTGCGCAACTATTTTGTGCAGCACAAGGGCTTGCGCAACAAAATAGTGCAGTTTGAATATCCAGCCCTCTGTGTATTATGGTGTTGGGAAGCAAGATATAGCAGCTTGCAATTTTTTTTAACACACTTTAGAACATTTGAAGAAAAAGAAAAGTTATGCAGATTGTGATTTTGACACATTTCAGAACTGAGTAGAACAACAACAGTGTTGGTGCACTTACCACACACAGCATAATACCATGTAGTGGTACCTGTAGCACACTGTGGTAAATGTATTCTGGTAGATGAGAAAAATTAAAGAAAGTAATTAGCTGGCAGCAGAGGTCAGCCAATTCCTGCCTCGTTGAGGCCGGATCAGATGCTGTTGCTACAATTGCTGGTGCAGGTGATGCTTCTTTTTCCAGAATATGGCAAGGAGGAGGAGCTGAAATGGGGGGCACTGATTCTTCTGCTTGGCACCACCTCACAATGGCACTTGCACATTGAGTCTTAACATGGGTCTGCCTACCCACTGCCCACATGGTCAGGTCAAGGTCAATGTCAAGTTTATTTAGATAGACATATATAAAACACATAGTTTATCATGTGTATAATACAGTTTAAAAACAATAAAATACAATTACAATAAAATATTGTATATGTTTAAAAATTAAAAAGAGGAATGTGCTATGTACCCCTAACTACATACAAGATAGTTATATACACCTCAGTACATAGTAGTTTATCGGTGAATAGCTACAATAATTTCATGTTTTTTTAGTCATCAACACCAGATCCTTGCTGTTTGGTTTGCAGCAGTTTCATCATAGCACTATTATTAAATAGTGCAATTGCTTAAATATTGCTGGAATTATTAAAAGAAGAAGTAAATTTGAGTTGGATGACATTTGTGGCATTGCCTTTTTTTTTCTCTATTTAAAATGGGCTTGACCAATTGATCTCTTTCCTTGGAGAGAGCTGGACATTCTAAACACAGATGTTCTGTAGAGATAAACTGGGTATTATTACACAGGCATTTACTCAGAGGAAATTGTCTGTAGTTAGACTATATATTGGAGAGAGAGCCCAGAAATAGACCTTATTTAAAATTTGCCATAGCTTTTCTATATTCCTTTCTTTCACAAAAGTACAGGAGCCCAATTCCAAAATGCATGGAGCAATTTGCGGGCATATGCGAGTTGCACCATGAGATACTACGTCAGGGACCCTAAGCCATATTCCAGGATAAGCAGGGTCCCCAGCACCTATGCCCATGAATTGTGGCATGCAATCAGCTGACCCCTGCAGAGCCCCACCACCCAGAAACACAATGGCATGCACCTGGGAACATTGGGGGGGGGGGCTGGTCGATTGGCATATGCGCTTGTGGAGCTGCACTGAAAATGGACTCCGGGGGTCCCCAAATTTTGGGGGGGTGGGGGACATGACAGAGCAGAGGAGTATGGGGAGCACATCCATGGTAATTCCATGGTGCTGCAGGAGGCATCCATCTCTGTGCCAGGACATATGCCCCTTAGACCACTTCCTAACTGGTCTAAACCTGCTATGCCATTACCTGTTCTGGAATGGGTTATGGCAGCCACCCTTCTGGAATAGGGTGCATGTGCTGCCATAGCACACCCTTGCACCATGCCGCAGTGGGCTGTGGGCATAGTGGGTGATATAATCCACCTTTGGTGCAACCCGCATATGGCATGACACAAGGTGCCTTCTGGAATTGCAACTTGCATTATGCCTGGCTTAAGGTGAGATTTGCACCAGGCATAACGTGTCTTTGAATCAGGCCCCAGGTATCTATTAGATTCAGTACTGCTCAATATGCTTGAATAGATTCCAAGGTTGTCCATATTATGGTTTCTTTCTATATCTTTCTCAACTAATATACAGTATCTTTGGTTCTTTTTTTGACTTCCCTTAAATAGTTTCCGTTCACATAACTGTTTGGAAAAAGTCGTATATCACACAATCCATAATGGGTTAACGTTTTATTTAAAGTTACAAACCAGTTAATAGTGGATTTCCCATTTGCCTCATTCCAGCACATTTTGGGCAATCTTGTGTCATCCACTAATAAAATCTGTTTAAATAGCCTAACAACTCTGATGGTAACCTTACCTTATATGCCATAGGTGGCATTTGGGTTTCTGTTCTGAGAAATGCAGATGGAGTATCTCTTGGAAGTCCTAAAGAATATCTAATAAAGAAATTCTGAATCATCTCTAGGTTACCTAGATGTTTGTCTCCCAAACTTTGCTGCCATGTAACAGCTGATTTGTAACTCTGGCTTCATAGGCCTTATGCAAAGCCCTAGAAACATAGACTTTGAAGGCACATAAGGATCACTTGGCCCACCTAGTCTGCCCATTTCCCTACCTATTGGATAAGCTGCAGATCCTAGTTAACTAACAGCCTACTTCTTCCTACTCCCCCCACCAGAATTGCCTTATGTCTGTGCCATGCATTCTTGAATTCCCTCACTGCTTTTGACCCCATGACCTCCTCAGGAAGGCCATTGCATGTGTACACCACCCTCTCTGTGAAAAAATACTTCCTCACATTGCCCTTGAGCCATCCCCCTCTATCTTCAAATTGTGTCCCTTGTTCTTACCCATCTCTTTTTCTGAAAGATGCTACCCTCTTTGACTTTGTTGATTCCCTTGAGGTACTTGAAAGTTTTATCACATCTCCCCTCTCCCTCCTTTCCTCAAGGGTATACATATTAAGCTCTTTTAGTCTATCTTCGTATGGCTTCTGTTGCAGACCCTGCAGCATTTTAGTTGCCCTTCTCTGGACTGCTTCCATCCTGTCTATGTCCTTGCAGAGATGGGGTCTGCAGAACTGCGCACAGTACTCCAGATGGGGTCTCACCAACTGTCTGTACAGAAGGATAACAACTTCTTGTTTTCTACTGGTGATGCCTCTCCCCATACATCCTAGTTTCCCCCAGCCTTAAATGAGTTACCTGCATATTTATTCCCAAAGGAGATAATCCCCAAACATGCTTTATTTGCTAGTTCTTCTGTATTTTTTACATGGATACTCAATGTTACATTTTTATTAAAATGCTCACACACATACTGTAGCAAAAGTTTGAGATTTCTTCCGAAGTTTCTCCATTAACAATTCATGTTTTTATCTCTTTGTAAGGTTTCTCACCAAAAAACAGGATTTTTTTTTCACATTTAGCTTTAGGGCTATTCTTTTAAGGTACTTCATGGAACTGGTGATCCTTGTCTTCAGTTCCAAAGGGGTTAGTGAGAGCAGGATTGCATTGTAGACACATCAACATTTTTATTTCCTCATTATTAATTATGGGGGCTGACATGTCTACACTAGCTAAATAGTTTTTTAAGCTACTGATGTACAAGTTAAGTAGGCATGGAGCCAAGAGACAACCTTGTTTGACACCTCTAGGGATAGTTAGTGGGTTGGTAACTGCACCATCTCTACTAAATCTAATTCTTGCCTTAGTGTTCTCGTGGAGAAGCTTTAGAATTGCATGGAGTCTATCTTCAATATTAAATGCTTTCAATTTGTACCATAGAATTTCCCTATTAATTGAATCAAAGGCAGACTTGATGTCTATGAAGCATACATAAAGCTTCATAGACCCAAGTCTGACATATTTATTAATGATATAGTTTAGTGTGAATATTAGAGCCACTGCTGAATAATTGTTTCAGAATCCACACTGAAATTTGGAAATATGATTTTTTTGTATTATCTAGTCCTCTGATTTCTATAAGATTAACCTTCAGAAAACTTTTAATCTCATCAGGATGAGAGTAATACTGTAGGTCTATGGCATGTGGGGTCTGATCCATTCCCTTTTTTGAAAAGCTGCTGGATGATTAAGCTAGTGTTCCAACCAGGAGGTAAAATAAGGTTATTTACAATGACTGTAAATACTGCAGATAATATTATCATTCATTCTTCAAGGTTATCTAGATATATTTTTGCTAGAAGTCCATCCACACTTGCTGCTTTATTTCTATGTTGTGCATTAATTGCCAGTCTAACCTTTTTTATTTCAAAAGGGAGCCGGGTGGCTAACTGTCCTTTGTTCCTTGAGTAGGTTTGAGACTTACTTACAGAAATTGTTTTGGGAGAAGTCTAGTATTGCTTCCTCATCTGTGACATGACATATCTTCTTAAAATGGGAAATCTATTCATTAGCTGTTATATAACCTGGAATGTTGTATATTAAATTGCTTTCTGAAGTGCCATGGGCTACCAATTCCCAGAATGCTGGGCTATCCTTAGATTTTATTGCTTCTTGGAGATTTTCCCAGAGGGAGGCTCTATATTTTCTTTTTTTAGATTGTAGAACCTGACTATATTCTCTTTTTAAGAATCTTAGCCTTTTACTTGTTACTGTATCTTTATTTTTAGTTGTAAGCCTTCCCACCTTCGTAACAATTTTCTTTCATTTATAACAAGTTTTGCCACACCAGACATGGGTTTTGCCATTCTAATAAGGTTTAAAACTTCTGTCCTTAGGTGTTAGACTTTTTTTAATCAGATCTGTTATAGCTGAAAACCCCTGCAGCAGCTCAAGGGGCCCGGTGTAGCCTTTTTTTTTTTATATGTGCTATTTTCTGCCCTCTACTCTCCACCTGAGCAGTTCCTGTCTGGGTACCCTAAGCTGGTGATCCCCTAGTCCCTCTCCAAGTAACTCCCTGGAGCCACTGGATCTACCTCTATCCTGCCTTGGCCTGCCCCCCCTAGGTGGGGTGGGAGGGGGCCCCACTTCCACACCCAGTCCATTACAGTGTGCATCAGGAGGTCCTGGTGGTCTCCTTTGAGAGCCCTGTTATGGGATCTGGAGCAGCCAGGTCTCTTCTATAACCACTGCAGTGGGGTATTTCCTTTGTTCTGGTGGGGACATTGGCATGCTAGCAGAGCCAAGGGGTACAGTGCAATCCCTGCTGATGTCCTCCTGCCCCAACCCTGCTTCAGGCTGTCCCATTGCACCTCCATCCATGGTCACTCAGGTGGCAATAGAGCAGCAGGACAGGCTGCCCACCCTCCCTAGAGGAGACGCGCCAGCCAGTGGGTACTTGATCCTCCTCCCCACAATGGCTGGCCCTCCAAAGCCCTGAGTTAATTCCCAAACCCAAGCTGCTGGTGTCACAAGTGGTAGCTCTACTGCTGTGCTGTCAGGCCAGCCCTGCAGCCTTTCTTTAATACATTTGTTTTCAGTCTCAAACATTTCTGTATGGGGTCAGATTTCTTGATATCCTCTAATTTTTGTATTGTGTAACTGTTCCACCTGATTTTTTTTACTATAACTAATAACCATATTTTGATTACAGTCAATCTGTAATGTGTTGTTCACCTAGAATGATTCTTCTTCAGCAGTACTCCTACACCAAAGTTGGAAATGGCCACTTTCCAAGGCTTTCAGCACTTCCAAGTCTTTCACCTTATTAAAATAGTATATATCACAAAGCCATAAGTCAAATAATGACTCCCCTCCCCCTTATTTGATAGAAAAGTAATTTCTCCCAGTGGGTCACCTTGAGTTCTGCCATTTAAAATTCTAAAATTTAATTAGTCTAAGGTTTTGAGTAGTAACTGCCTCCTAGTGTTTTTCTTGTTGTATCCATTGTGTTTTTCAAATATATTTACAGGTTATCATCAATTGTCCAATACTGACTTTGATTCTCTAAGTCACTTCCAACCCTGGCATTAATATCAGCTGCCATGTAAATGATAATTTTTGGATATCTATCTTGTAGTTCCAGAATTATGTCTGAAATGTTTTGTAGGAACTTTTTAAAAATTGTATTGTTTTCTTTAGGGGGAAAATGTGCATTTAAGAAGGCAACTAGCTCATTCGAGGGTAGTCTTAATATTATTCCTATTAAGAATTTATTATCTGCTATTGTATCAATGCAGTGCGCATTTGACTGTGTATTTACCAATATAGAAATTCCTCCCTTTGGATGCCCGTACATCTTTCCCTAGTTGCTGCAATGGCCCATGATTTAAAACCTTCTAAATACTGTATGTTGGGATAAAGGATACCTAAACCATTATTTTTACACATTTGTTTAATTGTAAACTACTCCATATACTTGTTAAGGAGAGGCAGTTTCATAGCATTTAAAAATTGTAAACACAGCCTTTTCTGATTCAAAAATCCTGCTCTCAGAATTCAAAAATGGCTTCCATGATTATGTCACTCTTGACAGAGATGACAGCTGTGTTCTAGCTCTTCTAACTGTATTCAAATGTGAATAACTTTAAAATGAAAAATGACAGAATGTTACTGTGAGCACAAACGTTGTTCAGCACAAAACTATCTACAAGATGGGTGGTGTTTCATTTATATATACCTTTTAGTTTTTTTATTAGCAAAAATGGCAGCAGAAAATGCAATTGTCATTTTTTCAACAAACAAATGCAAATAAGTTTAAAAATAAAAAATGATAACATGGTACTGTAAACATGACATTTGTTCAGCACAAAATATCTATGAAATGAGTGGTGTTTCATTTATATATACCTTTCATTTTTTTTTTTAATTAGCAAAACAGGCAGCAGCAAATGAAATTGTCACTTTTTCAAGAAACAAATGCAAATAACTTTAAAAGAAAAAAATGATAGCATGGTACTGTGATCACATCATTTGTTCAACACAAAAATATCTTCAAAATGGGTGGTGTATCATTTATATATACCTTTTAGTTTATTTATAATTAGCAAAAAAAAGTCAGAAAATTCATTTTTTTCACCTTTTGCAACAAACAAATGCAAATAGCTTTAAAACAAAAATGACAGCATGGTACTTTGAGCACACATGTTGTTCAATACAAAAATATCTACCAAATGAGTGATGTTTCATTTATAGATGCCATTTAGCTTTTTCATAATCAGCAAAAAATGGCCGGAAATGCAATTTATTTTCATGTTTTTAAAGGTATGGCATAAATGAATTATGTTACCCCCCTACTGGAAATGATTTTGATACTTTTCATTCTTGTGCTGATTGACCTGATGACATCACTTGTGGTTTCGCTACTCGTGATGTCGTCAGGTCAATTGGCACTTGATTAAATCATATCAACAATATTTTCAGTAGGAGAGTAGCATATCCCTGATATATTCTTTGCAAAAAAACTCTGTTAATGCATCAGTTTGAGTTGCTATTAAAGAGGCAATAGTATGGAAATATGATGTCAGGGTTTTAAACACTAACTCCACATCCCACCCTCCAAAGCAGCCAATGGGGGAAAGTAAACACAAGCAACCACAGATATCCATCATTAGGTAAGGCAAACAAGTGCTTCTGTAGCCACAGATGCATATGCATAGTTGCACATCACCTGGGAAGTACAGTGAAAAATTCCCTTAGGCTCACACTGTAAACTGTAAGCAATGAATAACACATGACAGGGTGTGATGCAATGCTAAATTACCACATGCCCAAGGTGGGTTGCAAGGAATGAAGCACAGCCAAATGCCTTCAACCACCTGTGAAGTGTGTAGATGATTCCAATAGGATCACACTGTAAATTGTAAGTAAGCTCTAACATATGGTAGGGTGCACAACAATACTAAATTGCTGTATGTTCAAAATACTAACATCAAATTTCCATACTACTGCCACTTTAATAGCAACTCTAACTGGATGCATCAGCAGAGTTTTTTGCAAAGAATTTATAAGGCATATGATACCCTCTTACTGGAGATTCTATTGATATTTTTTGTTTGACTGTGTATTGACCGGATGACATCATGAGTGATGAAACCACAAGTGATGTCATCAGGTCAATGGGCATGAGAACAAAAAGTATAAACAATATTTCCAGTATGGAGGTAGCATAATCCATTTATTTCATACTGTACCTCCAAAAAAAGTGAAAAAACAATTGAATTTGCTGCCATTTTCTGCTGATTATAAAAAGTCTAAACGATATCTATAAATGAAACACCACTCATTTGGTAGATATTTTTCTCCTGAACAACTTTTTGCTCAAAATGCCACACTATCATGTTTGTTTTAACGCTATTTGCATTTGCTTGTTGCAAAATGTGAAAAACAAATCTACTTTTTTTGGTTAATTGCAAAAAAACTAAAAGGTATATATAAATGAACCCCCACTCATTTTGTAGATATTTTTGTTCTGAACAAATGTCATGCTCACAGCACCATGCAATCATGTTTTGTTTTAAAGTTATTTGCATTTGCTTTTTGAAAAAGTGACACAGTTGCATTTTCTGCTATTCTTTGTTTATTAAAAAAAATAAAAGGTATCTATAAATGAAACACCACTCATTTTGTAGATATTTTTGTGCTGAACAACTTTCATGCTCACATTATCAGGCTATCATTTTTTTTTTCATTTTAAAGGCATTCGCATTTGAAAACAGTTAGAAGAGTGGAATACAGCTGTCAGCTCTGTCATGAGTAATGTCATCATGGAAGCCATTTTAGAATTCTAAAAGCAGGATTTTTAAATCAGAAGATGTTCACAATTTGTTTACAATTTTCAAATTATATGAAACTACATTTATCCTACTTTAATAAACATAGTTTGAGTAGAAATGTAAACAACAGCCTCTACTTTACAAGCCTATGGGGTAATTTTAAAAAAATTGTAAAAAGGATGGTTTAGGTATCCTTTAACATTTAGATCCCATGTTTCCTGAAATCATAGGATGTTGAATCTGTCAAGATTGTCAACCCAATTTTTATCTTCTAATTTATCTAGAATTCCTGC
The DNA here is from genome assembly GCA_016271365.2 of Neoceratodus forsteri. Taxonomy (NCBI): domain Eukaryota; kingdom Metazoa; phylum Chordata; order Ceratodontiformes; family Ceratodontidae; genus Neoceratodus; species Neoceratodus forsteri. The sequence continues at coordinate 1,098,643,463 of CM028130.1, forward strand.
CACATTCCAGCCAAGGGAGTCAATGTGCTTTTTCTTTGAGTACTTCATTTTGGATACTGATCAGAGTCAATTTCAGCTTCAGTTTCAGTTTATTTGTTGTACTGGAAAGGCTTGTGAGCATAAATGCCCATTTTCACAAGCGTCCAGTTTAAATCACAAACAGATATTACACGTTGGTAACAAAAATGCAAGGGGACTGAAGACATTCAGTGGGGTATAACAATCAATGTTAAAAAGCACATGAGGTGCAGAAATAAGAAATCCTTTTTTTAACAATCAATGGTATGTCATAAACACAAAGACACAGAGAACAATTCAGCAAGAAATGAAACCGACATTTTCACAAAGGAGGTGAGGTGTACAATTCATGTACAGAAATCCAAGTGCTGGAGGGAACTTGCTGGTGCAGGTGGGGCAAAATACTCAGAAAAACATAAGTGCAACAGAGGGGAGGATGACAGAGGTTGGGAGATTTGATGAAAGCATGGAGATTATACATGTGTTTGATGACTTGCTCATACACTGTACCTGATTACCCTCCACATTCACTACAGAGATATTGCAGGCACTATTGTTCAAGTCTGTAAGGATAATGTTGGAGTTAATCATTGAATCTCTCAGTTTCATACCTCTTATATACTGTGCATCATTAAATTCCTAGTCCTGTCCTAGCAGTATATGTTCTTGCTCAACAGGTTTTAGAAATTTTGTTTTTGTTGCCTGTTGGGTTATTTCCTGCAAAGTTATGACTGGCTTTTAATTTTTTTGCTTTGACAGTGTTATTTTGTACTGTTCTGATAGTTGTATCCAGAATTATAACTATTTCATCAAATGCATCATTGATGTTAGAGATTATCTAAGATCAATAGATTTAAACACTACACAAATCCACCCTTTGTACGGTGGGCTTTTGTAACTATACATGGATATCAAACTATCTCATGAGAGTTTTCTACCTACTATCCCCTTTAAGGTATTATATACCAGGAGCTTTAATAAAAATCTATTTTTCTTTTTTTTTTGATTTAGGAATTCCCTTGATGAATAAGGAGGGCAGATTTTTTTCTTTCTTAATAGCCTCTTCCTTTCTAGGATCCATTGTAATCTGATGTTTATTTTGTTTATTATCTATCTGATTTATTATGTCCTTACTACTTTTTGTGTACAGTGTAACCTGTGTCCTTTAAATTGTACATTCTTGTTAAGTTTCTTTGTATTTTCAGCTCTGTGGGAATCCTTTTCCAGTAAAATTCCTTTATTAGGATGTTTTATTGGATGTTTCTTTTTTTTTTGTTACTGTGATTATTTTGCTGCACTGCCTTAGTCTCTTTTGTAATTTCTTTACCCTACCTGTGAATTTTTATTTGATTTCTGTTGTACCCTTCTTACCCTGAGGTCTCTTAGGTCCTCAACTATGGCATTAATCTCCCTAGTTTTGCGTTCAGCTATTTGTTTAGTAATAGTAGCAATACTTATCTTATGTTGCTGACTTGTTCCCTTCCTATATGTGACTGAGTTATCCATTATTACATTTGGGTTTATGGGGTAACTCTTATTTCAGTTGATGTATTTGGGTGAGTTTTATTATCTTCATTATTTTCATACCTGATAATACTTGAAGGACATCACTAAGCAATAAATTGCTTGTTTGAGTCTCCTTCTGTAGATCTAGAATCTCTTCAACCACAAGATATAGATAATATTCTATGTTTTGTCCACTGGTTATATATGACTGAGATTTCTGGAATTTCTGTGTATTTCAGGCTTTTTCTTTTCTATTGGTCTCTGTCATGTTTGACCAAAGGTGAGGTATGTCTGAAGGGAAATTTGGGGGAGGGTCTAGACTAATTCTGTTAATATAAGGAGTAAGAAAATCTCCCAATTCCATTAAAAATTGTTTGCTTCATGTGTCCTCTTTTTTCTCCTTCATCTATTAACTCCTGGTTTCTAACTAAAGAGTATCCTGCCAGGTTCTCCAGGCAAAGGCCTGGAACAGTAAAGTCTGGACTATGTATTGAATTAACATGTATGAGCCCAGTGAGGTTATTCTGATTGGTCATATTAATTTCCTCCAGTCCCCCGGTTCTTCCAGGGCCTTAATTTCTTATAATAGGGGGTTTTCCTCCTCATCCTCGAGGAGCCTAGGGGGTGAGGTTTTAGTTGGGAAAGTGTTAGGTTTGTGTATTATTTTGTTTCCCCTGATAGCTATGTGATTTTCTGAGGGATTTAAGAAGTAAGTTATAGTATTTCTCTCTTTATAATTTCCATTCCCCCCTCCTGTCACTTTTTTTTGCCCTTTTCCTTTTCTTGCCTTTTCTGAGTATTTTCTTTTTAGTTCTACCCATATTTACACAAAAAGTGTATGTGTGTGTTTATATATATGTATATATATATATATATATATATATATATGTATATCTATATATATATCAATATATATATATATATATATATATATATATATATATATGATCTTTGCAAAAATACAGTTCAATGCATCATTTAGGGTTAAAGCACAGATAGCGAAATAGAGCATTAAGGTTCCTTAATCCTCCATTCGTTATCTTCCACAGACTGACAGATGATGGGGTGTGTTGTTGGGGTTTTGAGGGCAAAATCTCACTCCATTCCACATGTAAGCAGGTATACATGCTACAGTAAAGGAGAATGGGGTGAGATTTAGGCCTCACAATGCCAAATGACACACTCCACCGTCTATCAGTCTGTGGAGGAAGGCAGTTGGGGGGGTTAGGGGGCAACCCTAATGCTCTCATTTCCTACTTTTTTGTGCTTTAACCCTAAATGTTGCATTAAACTTAGTTTTTTGCAATGAATTGCCTTACTTTTTGAGAAAGCTTATTATAACTGGCAAAAAAAAAAACATGTATTGCTGGGAGCATGGGACCTGATTGCCCATTTCTGCATAATAGCATAATATAAGTAGTAAGATACATATATTGGTGGGGGCCCTGTGCTTCCACTGACTTGCACATTTCTGCATAACATCATAAAATAAGCAACTTAGACAATTTTCCACTTTTTTGAGCATAGCACAATTCTGCAACCATATATCCCACCAACACAAAAATTGTCACAGTCAAAGATCTATAATTAGTCTTTCTACCTTCCAAATTTCAGGTTAATTGAAGAAACACTTCAGAAGTTATTGAAGTGGAATGAATGAAATGTTCAAATTTCACAGTGGCATAATGTGGCACCTGTTAAAGTTTTGCACACCAACCCACTGAAAGGCACCTCCGTGGCACTAGGGCTACCTACCCTATAATTTGCAAGCCAATAGCACCATGCATAATCCTATGGGAAGTATGTCAAACATGTTACTCAATATCTCCACAACAAATTAATGTTCCAGCACCTAAAAAGCATAAGCCACATCCCTTGAACATCCCCTCAACACCCTCCAAATTTCAACTAAAAAGACCAAACCGTTCCTGAGATATGCAATTTTAAAGTTTTTAAACCTTTAAAAATGTCTTCTTTAGTGAGAAAATCATCGACCACGAGCTTCAGCAACCTAACTAAATCTTTGGCTGTGAGCAGCCATCTGGTCTCAATTAAAGCATTGAAAACACCACCAAAACACACTTCTGTGGCTCCAAGACTTGGCACCTGGAAATATGGGCCCAGAAGCACAATACAGTGACATAAAGGAGTGACAGAGAAGAAAGAAACATCAGGGACAATGTTGTGCAGAAATGTAGCTGCAGAAACAAAAATACTGACACGTAACAAAATCTTCGGTCATGAGCGGCCATCTAGTCACAATAAAAGCAGTGAAAACACCACCAAAACACACATCTCCAGCACCAGGACTTGGCACCCTGCAAATGTGGGCCCAGGAAGACAATGCACTGGCACAATGGAGAGATAGAGAAAGAAACAACCTGGACAATGTTGTGCAGAAATCTTGCCGTGGGAACAAAAATGTTGCCACAGCAAAAAAAAAAATGTGTTCAAACACATTGAATATCTCTGCAGCCAATTAACTTCCCAACACCTAAGCAGCATAGTTCTCATCTCTAAGACATCCCCTCAACACCCTGCATATCTCAAATAAAAAGACTACACCATTCCTGAGATAATGGGGATGTCATTACAATCAAAAAATGTTATTACAATCATATTAAATGTTTTCATGACAATAAAATGTTGTCGCAATGAAAGCATCGAAAACATGACCAAAACACACATCTCTGGCACCAGGACTTGGTACCCTTCAAATATGGGCCCAGGAGCACAATACACTGGCACAATGGAGTGTCACAGAAAGAAACACCCTGGACAATGTTTTGCAGAAATGTTACCACGCATGCAAATCTTTTTACAGTGCACATACATATTTTCCCATTGACTGTAATGGGAGACAAAAAATGGCATAACTTTTCAACGGAGCAACATTTTTTCACAAAATCATCAAAAGTCAGCAGCACAGCCCAGGACACATGCATACAAAACCATCTGAAGTCATTCAAATGAATTCTTGCTGCACACCAAAAAATGTGATTGCCATTGTTTTCACAAGGCACAAATATATTTTCCCTTTGACTATAATGGGAGACCAAAAAATTTCATAACTTTTGAACGGAGCAAGATTTTTTCACAAAATCTTCAAACAGCAACACTGCAGCTCAGCACCCATGCATGCAACCCAGTCTGAAGCCACTGAGATGCATTCTTCACTGCTGGTGGGAGTGCAGGACCCCACCACATTGCGCAGTACTGCATAACAATATACATCTGCCATACCTTTTGAGCTGTCCTATACATTATTATGGGATCTTCCTTCGAACCCAAAAATGTGCTCACCATTATTTTCACAATGCACATTAATAGTTTCCCATGACTATAATAAGCACGTGCTACGATTCCGCAACAGTATGTCCCACTGATGAGAAAATTGTCACAGTCGAAGATCTATGATTATTCTTTCTAAATTCCAAATTTCAGGTACATCGCACAAAGGGTTAAAAAGTTATTAAAGTGGAACAGATCAAATGTTCAAATTTTGCAGTGGCTAAATGCCACACCTGTTTATGTTTTACTCACCAAACCACTGAAAGACACGTCTGTGGCACTAGGGCTACCTAACCTATAAATTGCAAGCCAATAGTCCCATGCATAATCCTTTGGGAAAATGTTAACTGTGTCACTCAATATCTCTGCAATTAATTCATTTTCCAGCACCTAACCACCATAATTCACATCTCTAGGACATACCTTCAACATCCTCCAAATTTCAAGTAAAAAGACCAAACCATTTAAGAGACATTTAATTGTAAAATTTCTACACCATTAAAAATGTTTTGACCACGAGGCTGCAAAATAATTGACTGCAGCCTAAGATGGTTTTCGCCTGCAAGGGGAAATTGGGTCATCCCAAATTTGGGCCATCTGGTCTTTCCAAGGACATCTGGTCATGAAAATCTGGCTATTTGTTTGTGAAATGGCAAACTAAGCTGGTGGCCGAAAACAGTCTCACGGCTGAAGATTTTGCAGGCTGGCATCCGAAAATCATTAGTGAGCCACAACCTAAGACTTTAAAAGTTTAAAAAACTCTTATTTGACACAACTAAAAGAAACCAGAGGCATGGGTCAATAGAGGAGTGTCCCCTGAGTAATACCCATGCTTCATGTACTTCAGAAGTCACCCGTTAGTGGAGATATATATATTTTTTTCCTGACAACAAAATGGCAGTCATAGTAGCTGATAAATTTCTGGTGGTCGAACATTTATCAGCTGTGAGTCTGCAAATTCTTTAACTATGAGGGGAGACCAGATGGCCAGAACCCTATTCATTTTTTGCAAAATAATCATATAAATTTTTCCAAAGACTTTTAATGTGAACTAAAAACTTTAATAACTTTTGAATGGATTAATATTTTTTCACCAAACTAAATATGACATATTCCTTGATCCATGCTCTTTCTATGTGTCAAGTTTCAAACCCAGCAGACCACATGGTGACCACGCAGCACCATGGAAAAAATCCGAAAGAAACCCACACAAAACTGGTGAAAAGTGCATAGTTTGGCACTTTGCAGCACAAAAACCATATGTCTGACCCAAAAGCAACTTGGCAGATCAAGAGATCTGCTATGCCACACTGGGCATACCAAATTTTGTGCAAATCTGTTGAATGGTTGCAAAGTTATTAACATGCACAATTTGAGATTTAACATTAACGTGCCTACCCAACCATAAATATAGGGGCACGACTGTGCCCCTATAATATATTATAGTGCCACGGTTGTGGCACTATAGTTAGGGTTGAGTAAGCACCTTAATGTTCAACCTAAAATTTTGTACCTTAATAACTTTGTCACTGTATGATGGATTTGCCTGAAATTTGGCATGCCTGGTCTGGTGCCATAGATCTCTGGATTAGGCAAGTTGTGTTATGGTTGGATGGTTGGGTGTATGGTTGCAGAGCTGCAGAATGCAAAAAAAAATGGCTTTTTGCGCATTTCTTTGCTTGCACCCACAGCCCACACAATTTGTCCATTTGCTCTGAAATCTTCAGCAAAAATGCAGTCTGGGTCACCAATGTGCTTTTCGAAGATTTGGTGTAAAAATATTAAACTGTTCAAAAGTTATTAAAAAAATATTTCCCATTCCAGTAAAAGGCGCAAAATATATGTGTCTCACAAAAGTGCCACAAGTACAATTTTCCTTTCTCAAATGGCCCTTTTACATTCTTGCTTCCATCATCTTGTTTTCAGTTAGGGAGAGAGAAAAATGCCTGTCATTTATACTGTATTTAGGAAGCCCTAAGTAAGCACTGACTGTTGGGTTTATCTAGTCGAGTCCTGAGGATGACAGCCATACTGTTTCTCTATTTTGAGGTAAAACCCCCCAGAAATGTCATTTTAAAACTCACATCCCCAGTACTTTCACAAATTGTGGGGAAAAATTGCAGTGACACTTTCGCAAATGCAAAAGTTTCATGCTTTTTTTATTGTGACACTTTCACAATTGCAAAAGAATTTTGTCAAAAAAACTTCAAATCTTTGTCATCCAACTGCAACAAAATGGTTGGGGCTTTTTGGCTGAAATTTTCAGGGTGACAAGTCCTGGTCACACAGATGTGCCTTTTAGTGGTTTGGTGTCAACACATTCAAAGGGCCCAAAGTTACAGCATTCCAAAGTTGAGAAATTTCCCATAGGATAACATTGCAGTGTTAGTGACCCCTTTCGGTGCCCGTATCTTGAAAATGAAGTGAGATATGGAGTTTTCACTACCTACAGCTTAGTTCACCTTTAGGTGAACTAAGCTGTAGGAACAAGTTTGCAAATCATAAATTACACCAGCAGTGGAATTTTTTCCTAGTTGCTACGGTTACAGAGATATTGGCAAAAAAAATACATTGGTATTCCAAGGGTTCCTTTTCAGCACTGTCCGGTGCCCATATATTGTAAACAATGCAAGCAACACATCTGGTCAATGCATGTTATGTGGAGATCTCAGTGTCATGATTTCAACAACACTTGACATTTTTTCATAGCTGCTACTGCTGCTGAGATATTGACACATTAGGATTACAAGGGCTCCTTGCCCTATAGGGTTAATGTATGGCTCTGTAGTTATTTGTAACTGGGAATGCAGGGTCCATAGGGCCCATGCTCCCACATACACCATACCATTATGAAAAAAATGGGCAATGTGAAGGGACCACAGGGCCTGGAGGGCCCGCAATCCCACTAAAACGTACAAGTTGCATTACGCTTTCTCAAAAAGAAGGGAAATTCATGGTAAAAAACTCTGTTAATGCATCAGTAAGGGTTCATAGAACAGTGACAAAAGCATAGAAAAATGGTGTTAGGGTTACAACCCCTACCAGCCCCCCACACCCCCACCCTCCACGCACCAACATGCATTGGGGTATGTGTTATGGTCGTCGTGCCTAACTCTAACCCATTCTCCTATACTGCACTACCTCAGCTTGTTTACACATGGAATGGGGTGAGAGTTAGGTCGATGATCCCAATGCACACCCTGATGCCTATTGGTGGGTGGATGGTGGGGGGGTGGGGTGGTAGGGGTGGTAACCCTAACATCACATTTCCATGCTTTTGTCACTGTGCAGTGAACCCTACCTGATGCATTAAAATATTTTTTTGCCATGAATAGACAGACAGACAGACAGACAGATAGATAGATAGATAGATAGATAGATAGATAGATAGATAGATAGATGGATGTGACTGAATTGTTACTCCAAACTCAGTAGTTAATGCTGTTGCTACTGAGGTGCAAAAGCTCTGAGTGTCTAAAAAGATTCTTTGTCAAAAAAAGTGTGTATAATATACTAGTGTCCAACCATCTGCTTCTGATGTGAAGAGCTTCCAGATACCCTACAATAAAAAAAGATTTTTCTGTTTTTTCTTATCTAACAATAACTAAGCAGTGAAATATTACTTGTCTATAACAGATGGAAACACTGATAAATGCACAATGCTGGCAGCTGAACAATGAACTAAAGACTTAAGTTTTCAGGACTCACTGATCATGTGACCTATGGAGACAAGCTTAATTTTTTTCTCTTCTTCAATTAGTTTTAAAACTATTATATTATAATATAATATAATTAATATAAAACAGTTAAATCACTTAAATGTACAAAACGTGTAGGTAAAAGAAAATGCAATAGTACGCTCTTAGAAAGAGCACACACAAAAAACAGAATCAGTTGTAAAACAGTGTTGTTTAAAAGAGCATGGAGAAAATTAGACTTATTGTCTTCAGTGCTTAGCAGGTTCACATAAACGGTACAACTTACTAGCGAGCATTCAGAAGGACATTCCTCCCCCCAAAAACACCAAAATATCAAAATAACAGATCCTCATGTCATTCAGTCTTCTTTCTAATGTGCCAGAATTTCATGGAGTCACTTTGGAAGCACTTAAAAGCTCGATCCTGCATCCCTGCACCAATCAAATGCTTACAGAATTCCTTGCTGGCACCAAATCCACCTCCTTAAGTTCTGCTTTATTTATCACTTGGTGTCCTCCAGTTTATTTACCTTGAATGTTCGGTGCACACAGGGATCATGCTACCTGAGAAATCCAAAACTGGCATAGTCCACTACGAGGTAATGAGGTAATACTAGGTAGATGTGTCCCGAGTTTGGCTTGTCAGCTAGATGGCAATTCAGTTGTCTTAGTGGCTTGGCAGCTTAATGACTTATCAGCTTGTGAGCTTATCCACAGGAGGAAACTTGTCAGTGGGAACTGACTGTTGGCTTACAGCTGGTCCAAACTGCTCTCTGTTCCTCTTCTTGCTTCCTCCACTCTGGCACCACCTAAACCGTACTTCTCTGAGCTTCTCCTAGTGTACATGGTCAGCCTTCCTCCTGGAGTGGGAACAGAAAATGGACAGCAGAATCCCAGCAGCTTGATGACCACACAAGGTGGCCTGTAAAGGTTATAGAATTTGTAAAAAAAAAAAAAGCTGTCTAATGAGGCACAAGAAATGGTGGCATATCTGTTAAAAAATCTAGCAATGCCTTTCTATAACCCTGCTCCTGAAGTTATTCCACAACTCCACAGCATGCAGCAGCCGTCAAGCTCATCCTCTGCACTGTGCATTAAGAAAGTATAACAGCAGTCCACCACCCCAACCCCCAACTTACTCCTTCCTCCCAAAGCCTGGCGTCCTACTCCAGTTGGTGGTGTAACAGGAATTGGGGCCTCTGCTCATCCCATGCCAAGATTGTTACCTTTCTTCCCCTGACAGACCCACTTGCTGCAAGGATTGCAAGTGACCACATTGAGGTCAATTGGGTCACTTGCAAGAAAGGACCACACAAGTGATGACCTGTGGTAGGGGCAAAATTGAAGGGCTGCTGCTGCAGGACCATACAGGTGCTTTTCTGCAGGGGGGAGATGGTGATGTTGGCAATATTGCTGTAACCACAGAAGGCAGGGCTTCCTCCAGTGCTTCTTTACTCTGAGGCTGGTGGTGGTGCTGCTACTTCTTCTCCTCCTCATGCTCCAGGACTGGTCTGGTGGCAACACTTCTATCCTCCTGCTGCTCAGATGGTGTGGCTGCCTGAATCGGGTGCTCCCTAAGGAACTGTGCCTGATTCAGGTGGATAGTCTCAGACCTGCCATGGATCCAGACACCATGACGGCCAGGTGAAGTGACTGTGCTCCATTGTGGGAAGGTGGGGTAATTTAATCAAAAACAAAGGAAAAAGAGAGAGACAGAAAGAAACAAACAGTAAAGAAAAAAAGAGAGAAAAAATATTATAAACAGATTAAGTTATTAAGAAAGGTCCAGAAACAAAAGAAAATTTAGAAATAAGAGGTTACTTAGAAGTTCTGATGACTTGTGTGGCTTTCTTTGAGTCCTAGCTGCTACAAGCTCAACTTACACTGTCTTACTCACTACAACTGAGAAAAACTAAAAGCAACACACTTCCTGCCCTGCCAGTACAACATGTGACCTTCAGAAAATCTTTCATGTAGCCAGAACAATTTTGGGGGGTAAACATTACCTTTCTAATCCAAAGGCAAAGTTAAAAGGCAAAACTGAAAGGCAAAGTCACTTAAAGTGAATTTCCCATTAAACAGGAAAAATGTGCGCACTTATCTGTGGAGGCAAATTTGCCCGAAATTCACCCAAAAGAGAAAAAATTCACAACGTCTCTAACACCAGTTTTTCCCTTTCCTGATGATAAATAGCTGCTATCTCTTACCAGAACCTGGCAAAAAATAAAAGTAAAGGGGGCCAAAAACATTAAGTATTTTTTCCCCATTACAAGATTCGAGAAAATTGTTTGGTATCTCTTGACGAAAACAACATTACAAGTATCTACAGTCATAGTTTCATAACCATTTTCAATTTTCCAATTGTTCCATCTGAAAATAGAAAAAAAAAACACTAAAACTATCCTTTTTTAGTTTAATCTTTACAATTTCTCTCTGCAGAATCTCAATAGCCCTATAAGGGAAAAAATAGTACTTCCTCTAAACTAAGCATTTTACATAAATATAACCTAACCATCCTTTTTTTAATCCAGACACTTCTGTCATATCAGTATCATCTCCGAAAAGCACCATCTTGATGTGAACTTCTGCAAAATGGACAACATACCCAAAGTGAAGTATATATCCTGAGAAAAGAACCATTCCTAAAAGCTATACTAGACCTAATCAGTTCATGCTAACATTTTTTCTCTATGTAACTGTTTAAATAAATGACAGTTCCGCTACCTCGTATACTTTATGAGCGTACGAAAAATGCCAGCAGAAACAGGCCTTATGGTCTATTAAGTCTGCTTGAGTGTGCAGCTAGCAGACCATTCATATTGTAGCTGCCCCTCCCTCTTCTACCTGCACTTTCAAAGTCATTCTCCTGCTTGCTGAGCCCACTACCGTTGTAGCACTATATGTGACCTTCCCATTTATTTTTATCCCACTCCCTCTTAAAACTGTCCACCAATGTTAAGGATACCATCTCTCCAGCACTGCATTCCACCTCATAACCACTGTTTCCATAAAGTAATGGTTTTTCATTTCCCTCCAGAATCTACCATCCTCCAGCTTCAGACTGTGCCCCCTAGTGTCCCTCCCTCCTTTCTGTTTGAGCATGCCCTTAGTACTAACCTTATTTAAGCCCTTCATATATTTGAAGGTTTCTATCATGCCCCCCTCTCCCTCTGTTCCTCCAGGGAGTACATACCGAGCACACTCAGTCTCTCCTCGTAGGGTCTCTCCTCCAGTCTGATGATCATTTTGGTTGCTCTGTGCTGGACACCTTCCATCAGTTTGATATCTTTCTTCAAGCAATGGTGCAAGAACTGCACAGAGTACTCCAGGTGTGGCCTCACCAATGATCTGTGCTGTGGCAGGATGACCTCCACTCTCCTGGAGATGATTCATCTTGCAATACACCCCAACATCTTGTTAACTTTGTCTGCTGCTTTCCTGCACTGAGTCGAGTGGTTCATTTGCATTGTTATAAGCACCTCCAGATCCTTTTCCTTCTCCTTCTCCTTCTCTGAAGGGGACAACTATACCCCATAAATCAATAACCATTTATTGGGTTTCTCACTCCCAAGTGCATAGCTTTGCACTTCTTTGCATTGAACCCCAGCGTCCATGTTTCCGACCATTTTTCAAATCTGGCTAGATTGCCCTGTATTCCTTGCTACTCCTCTGTGTCATACACCACTGCCCCAATCTTCATGTCATCTGCAAAAAGGCTGACTTTGTTTTTAATCTCTTGTGAGATGTAGGCTATAGATATGATAAAAAACACTGTACCCAGCACTGAGCACTGTGGTACTTAACTGGTTACAGCTCTTAGAGTTGAGAGTTCCCCTCCCACCACTATTATCTCCTGCATGTCCTGCAGCCAGTTCCTTACCCAGACCACCAATTTCTCCCCTGCTCCCTAGTAACTCAGTTTGCTAAGCAGCCTTACACGTGGTATGGGATTGATGGCCTTGCTAAAGTCCAGATACAGGACATCCACAGCTTGGCACCTGTCTAGTTCTTGCTCACCCAGTCATAGAAGTCATCTGGGTTTTTCTGACAGGATCTGCCTGAGACAACCCCTTGCTGATTGTCATCCTGGAGTCCATTCACCTCCAGAAAGGTTACTAAGCTTTCCTTAAGTATAGTCGCCATCAGTTTCCCCACAATGGATGTTAGACTGCCTGGACTATATTTGCCTGTTTCCTCCTTGGATCCCCTCTCATGAGTGAGCACCAAATGTGCCATCCTCCAGTCCTGGGGCACACATCCAGTTTCCAGAGAGGAACTGAACAGTTCTGCAAGTGGTTCTGCCAGGACCTCTGCCATCTCCTTCAGAACTCTGGGGTGTATGCTGGCTGGTCCAGATGCCTTTTTATTTATTTATTTATTGAAATGTTTTACCAGGAAGACAGACTGAGCAACAAGTTGCTCGTCTCCCCTGCGACCTGGGGGAAGGGGTACAACAGGAATGAGGCATTTTACATTCAAGTTACAAAGATCAACATAGCATACAATTAATTAAGGCAGTTGTTACAGTGTTGCTTTCATATGTAATTTGTAAGAAGAATTAATAAGTGCAATGGTAATAAGTGAACAAGTGCTTTCATGAAATAAGGGGTAAAGGGGAGAGAGAGGATGAGATGACAAATGGTGCAGAGTCATGTCCCAGAGAGAGATCCCTTCAGGATACAGGGAACCCTGCAATGGGACAGGGGACTGGAGTAGGGAAGAGAGAGAGAGAGAGACAGATAGAGAGAAAAGAGAGAGAGAGAGACAGTTATAAATACTGAGAGATAGTGAGAGGGAGGGAATAAGAAACAACACCTGAGAGGGGATGAGGCCTACCTCTTGGAAACCTCCAGGATGATGGGGACCCTGCAAGGGGACCTGGAAGGCCAGGGATAGGTAGATGGGGGAAGAAAAGGTAACAAGCCTAGGCACTATAGAACCCCTTCAGGATGCAGAGAAAACTGCAAGGGGAGTGTGAAGGCTAGGGAAAAAAGGGGGGGGGAGAGTAGGGGAAGGTAGAAAGGTATGAGAACTAGCACCTAGGAGGGGCTAGGGTCAGTAGAGGCAGTAGAGTCGAAAGAGGCATTGGGTCACTTATGAAGAGGGATGAACTGTAAGGAGCAAGATGGAGGAAATTAAGGTTGTCATAACAGGAACAGTTAGGTGCAAGACAGTTGGAAATGGTAGTGTTAATGGAATAGAGGGAGGAGGAGTGTTGGATTTTGGGAGGTAGATAGTTCCATACTGTAGGGAAAAGGTGAGAATGCCCAAACTGGCCAGATAGGGTGGAAGGGCAGGGGACAGTTAGTGTGTGAGTGTCAGTGGATCTGAGAGAGTGGTAAGGAGGAGGGAGTGTTATAAATGAGGGGTGAGGTAGGAAGAGAGTTCACCCAGCCCAGTGTTTAGTGGTGAATTTAGTGCAGTGTGAGAGGCATCTATTTGTAAGGGATGGGAAGGAAAGGGCTCGATAGAGGTCACAGTAGTGGGTGTGAGAGAGAGCTTCAACAGAAAAGTGGCAGAAGAAATTGAAGAGAGTATCTAGTCTGGTCAGAGAAGACCTAGGAGCAGCACCATAGACTACGTCACAGTAGCCAGAAATGGGGAGCATCATCTTCAAGACAAGCTCACACCTAGCCACAGGAGGGATGCAACTGTGGTTCCTGAACCAGGCATCGAGCCTGGGGTGCAATTTTTTTTTTTGATGCATCAATGTGACCAGAGAAGTTGAGGTGTTGGTCTAACCAAACCCCAAGGTAGCTGAAGGATGAGTTGTCCTCAAGTAAAATCCCATCAAGAGTGCAGAAAGTGGGCAGGGAGGGAAGCCTAGAGAGTCTCTGCCTTGTGCTAAAGGTTAAGGAGACTGTATTCTTGGCTTTGAGGAATAATTGATGATTTGCAAGCCAGAGGTGGACCTTGTTGAAGTCATGCTGCACGCTGGATGTAACCTCAGCTTGGCATGAACCAGTTGCTTACAGCCATATCCACCTACAGGGCCCTTAGGTCTTCCAACACCCTGCTTACTGGGATCTCCCCATCCATAAAATCCACCTCCCCGTGCCCACCCCTCCCACGCCTTGTGTCATTGACCCTTGCTTCTCCCTGGTAAACACAGAGCAGAACTATTCCTTGACAACTTCTGCCTGTCCTCCTCCCCCTTTTCTGCCCACCCCTCACCTTTCCTAACTTTTACAATTTGGTCCTTGCAGCTTCTTCTCTCCCCTATATATTTGAAGAACTCTTTTTCCCCCTCCTTTATACCCTGTGCCAGCCTTAGCTCCCTTGAAGCCTTGGTTGCCTTGACTGCCCTGCTCCCCTCCCCAGATCTCTTCCGATACTCGTCCTTATCCTCCCCTCCTTTGGATCTCATGAATTTCCTGAAGGCTGCTCTTGTTTTTCCCTCACCTTTGTGGATACCTCCCTGTTGAACCAGCTTGGCTTCCTGGACCTGGCATTTCTGCTATAGATTTTTGTGCACAAACTAGTGGCCTCCATTAGCCTGAGTTTGATCACTTCCCTCTTCTGGTTAGCATCTATGTGAGGGCCTATGCTGGCGAGGTGCTGCAACAGTATGACCCTCATCCTGTCAAAGTCAGCCTGCTGGTAGTCCAGCACCCTTGTCCTGGTTCTTGTTGCCTCCTTACCCATACTAAGTGAGAACCACATTGTGTTCTGGTCTCTCCCTGCAAGGAAGTCATCAATCCCCAGGTCCCTGACAAACTCCCCATCAGTAAGTACAAGATCCAGAATGTTACTTTCCTTGGTTGGCTCCCTAAACAACTGTACTAGGAAACTGTCCTGGAAAGCTTCCAGGATGACTTGTTCCCTGGTGCTTGAGGTAAATGGGGTGTTCCAATTTACCCCAGCAGATTGAAGTCTCCCACAGTCATGGTGCCACCCCTTCCCACTGACCTTCCTTATCTGATCTGTAAGCTCCCTGTCAATGTCCTCCAACTGAGAGGGTGGTCTGTGCACCACCCCCAACCACACCCTCCTTCCTTTTGTGTCCTGAATGAGAATCCATAATGCTTCTGTCCTGCCCTCTTCTTCCCCCTCCCCACTACACACTATCCCCTCCATAACATAGATGGTTACCCCTCCCTTCCCTTTTTCTCTACCCTTCCAGTACAGCCTGTTTCCTGGGATCACCAAGTCCCAGTCCTGTTATAGGGTGGCCCATATTTCAGTGATGGCAGTTATGTCCACCTTGCCCTCTGCTATCAGGGCCTGCAACTCGGTTGCTTTGTTTCCTCCCTCACTGAAGTCTGAATACTAATTTTTGTCTTCATTTTGTCTTGTTTGCTAATATTGAAATAGTAATTTTATGATAGTTTTTGGTTGATATTCAGTAGTAGTAAAGTAGTCTGCCCACGAGCTGAAAAATTTAAATGAGCTATGTATTTGAAAACTAATTTAGTAATAAGTAAGTATTCAGTTAGTAGTTAGCTAGTCTTGTATGCAAATTAAGGCAGTGCTGTGAAGATTAAATGATTACTTAATGATTATTTCTAATTTGTATAAGTGAATACCAATGAAGACTATTGGAATACCCGACAAAACTCTCTGAGTAGCTTCTCAATCAACAACTGACAAAACTCCTAGAGTGGCATGCCCCCCCTAACTATCACCTACCCTGTCCCAAAGCCACCTGTTCTTACTAACCTAGCAGTCCCAGCTCAAGACTAATTTGTCTGCTCAACCAATGTTTGCTTTCCTCTCAATCTTATCCGAATAACTGTTATACCTGTCAATACCTAACCTGTTACACTGCTATTGTAAACAAAGTAATTTACAGCATATCTGCCTTTACTGTTGCCTGCTATGATGTAAAAAAATGATGTTACCTACACTGATGTAACGAAATGTTGTGCTTTATATTGCCCTCTTTGTGACGAGGTACCTTTGGAAACGAGCCGCTGGCTCAAAGGTGTAAACTGACGTATAAATAAATAAATAAATAAATACTTTGCAATAGTGGTAAAGAAGGTGTACTGTAGTATTCAATTAGTATTTATATAGGGCCATATATGCAATCTGCACAGCTACAGGCCATCTGCTGTGCTCCAGCTCTGCTTGCCAGCTAGCCCAGGTGTGGCTCACGGGGAAAGGTTTGAGTAAGCACCATTATGCATATGGTCTGTATACAGTGCCAGTGCATGGGGCAGACTATTGCCTGCATTCATCCTGCTGTGTGTGCACCACAAAGCAGTGGCTATCCCATCATGGCATGAGGGTATCCCCATCCCTTCTGATGTGCCATGAGGTCTGGAGGGCAGCAGATGGCACCTAGCTAGCCTTCATGATCCAACGTGGATGTGTAGGTGACAGAGACTGCCATTGATGGGGATATCCAATTTTATAAATTAAACTTAATTCACTTAACTTGGCGTTTATACCAAATGAGGGGTACTGATTTTTCAATGATACAGCCACGTAATGTAAGAAGAATAATTACTGAAACTATAGGCATACCCCTACAAAATATTTCTTCGGGAATATCATTGTAAAACCTGTTCTTTACCAATATATTACCACTGCGATTTCCAATATATTACCATTGTGGGTTTCATAAATGGTATCACAGTGAATTTGTTTCAATTCCATTGTAATACCAATGTAAATATTGTGATACTATGTAGACAGTGGTAGTTCATTGGTAACACCACCTCTGCTGGTGCCACAGTGGTAACAATGTGCACCACTGTGATACCACTGTTTATTGGTATCACAGTGGTTTTGTTCCAATTTCAGCATGATGCCATTGTGTCCAATGTGATACCATTGACACACAGTGTTAGTACAGTGGCAAACACTTGTGCAGTGGTGGCACAATGGCAAGTACCAGTGTGATACCATGGCAATTGGTATCACAATGGATTTTCTTTCAATTCCATTACACTACCATTGTGACCACTGTGGTACCATGCATCAACAAGGATGTTGACAGGTGTCCTCAGTGTATACTCAAATCTGAATCCTGTGAGTATTTTTCTCTTATGTTGATCTTTAATTTCAGACAAATAGGGCTCCATCCAAAATATTCTTTTTCTATTGGTAGTCCGCCAACTGCTGATTTTACAATTTCTGCTCATGTCCATTTCTTTCTGGGTATGGTTTTCTGTAATTTTTTCTCTTATATGTATCTCTATGATTTCTGGAGGGCTTATCATGCTGTCAGGCAGACAACCCAATAAACCATATGGTTTCAAAATATTTTCTATGGTTTGTAAACCTGGGCAAGAGAACCCTTCTTGCAAATATTTTACTGTTTTGTCCAAGCATGCTCAAGGGGATCTTGCTTCTTTCATGTTATAGACCTTTAGTCAGTATATCAACAGTATCTGTTCAATAGTGCATCTTACTGGAAGTTGTCCACATTCTAGTCCGGTCAGTGTAGAAGAAGCCCCTGTAGGAAGACCCAGGAGTCTTTTGTAAAATTTATTAATTAGTACTTCCAATGAATTTGTGTTTCATTGGCCCCAGATTTCAGCCCTGTATAGTGTTTGGGTTTTTATTTTGGCATTTAATGTCCTCATACTTCCCTTTATAGGTGTCATCTGAAACTATAAGAGAATCTTTCCACAGCTGGTTTAAATCTCCTAATTGCTGTGCTGGATGTTTTTTATGTTCATTCCATTTCAAATTATATGTGAATGTTATTCCTAAGTAACAACATGTATTGACACATTCTATTTTATAGTTGTCACAAGTTAAACTATGATCACTCCCCTTTCTTTTCTGATGTTTATTACATATTAAATATTATGTTTACTCATAATTTATCTCCTGGGATGCCTCAACTTATCCTTCAGGACATTTTTACAGACTTCTTTTTATCCCTAGATAACTCTTTGAAATTAAGATGCAACCGTCAGAATAAGCTAAATAAGGGCAATGCCTGGAGCCCACCCTTGGCATGTGAAGCCCAGGGTCATATAGCCTTTCCAACACCCTATTAAGATATTTATTGAACTAAATAGGAGACAGGACAAATCCTTGTCTCGGTCCTATATTTGTGATAAATTTTACTGTGTTGTCTCCTTCATTATACCGTATGCTTGTTGTGTTTCCTGTATATAATGCTTTTAAGATATTCAGCACTGCAGGGTCCAGCCCATGCACTCCAATGCCTTACAGAGTTTATCTCTTCTAAGTCTATCAAAAGCAACCCTTAAATCAACAAATACACAACAGAGTTTCTGCTTTTTAATGTTAATATACTTGTGTATCAAATGTGCTAGAAAAAAGTAGTGGTCGATTGTGAAGTGTCCTGGTATGAACCTCGCCTGTGCTTCATCAATAATTTCTGTCTCATAGATCCATGCTAATATTCTTTTATGTAGAATTTCTGTAAACATTTATGAGATGCATCCAGTAGGCTTATTGGTCTGTAGTGTTTGGGTTAGTTTTATCTCCCTTTTTGAAAATGGATATGATAATATTTTCTCTCCGTGTGGAGATTTTTTTCCCTGTTTCATTTATATGGTTATACTGTATATGTTTTTTTTTAAACAAGGAATCCAGAGTTCTGTGTCACTCAAAATTTTGTCAAGGGGAATTCTGTC
Organism: Neoceratodus forsteri; assembly: GCA_016271365.2. NCBI lineage: Eukaryota > Metazoa > Chordata > Ceratodontiformes > Ceratodontidae > Neoceratodus > Neoceratodus forsteri. Next base: position 1,098,662,537 of record CM028130.1, read on the forward strand.
AGGGCCTGGTGCCTTATGCCTTTGTGAAAGGTGTAATGCCTCCATAATATCCCCTTCTGTTATTTTACTCTTGAGGGGAGCCATTCTTTTTCAGTGGTATCTGGAATACCTCTCTCCAGATCATAAAATAGATCTCTAAAATAAGCTTCCCATGTATGGGGGATCTGTATGGCTTTCAGTCTTATCTGGGTATGTCTCCCATCCATTTGCTACCATTCACCAGTACTTCCTATTGTCTTTTGACCAAACCAATTTCACAAATTCTTTCCAAAGGGCTATCCTGTAGGATTCCCTTTTTTCATGTAACAGGCACTTGTAATCTTTCCTACATTTATTGAGTTTGGTTTTGTTCTCTCTATTCGAGTTCTCTCTCATATACCTGGACACCTTTTTGATTTCCTTTTTAGCTGTTTTTCAGTCTTTATCATTCCATTTACTTCCTTTTATTTCTTTCATGCATGATGCCTTTATTAAGGTGGCTGAAATCTTGTTCAATGTGTTTTTCTAGGTCCTGCAGACTACTTTCATGATCTTTATTAACTATGATATTCCTTAACCGGTCTCTTGCAGCACTATCTATTAGTAGCTGAATGGATGAAAAGTTTTCTATCATTTCCCATTAAACCCCTTTTTTACCCTGATTATTCTGCTTTTACCCCTTGTGGATTATACTTTTTGCCATATTTTTAAATGGACCTCTGTGGTGAGGTTTCTGGATGTGGTGTGGCTTCTGACTCAAAATAATACCAGTTGTGACTAAACCAGATACCTGTAACACAAAATACTTTGGATGCTTATCAGTCAGGAAGCATGAGCAGTCCAGGAGAAGTTATAGAAAAGCCACAAGTGGCAATTTATTGTACACAAAACAAAAACTAATAAACTAATTGAAAAATATCAGCATCTCTCATCTAGTGTCCTCAGATGAATCCCTCCAGCAGAAAATAAGCAAGCTGTCCTTTGCTAAAATCTCTCCTTCTTCTCATTGGCTGCAGGTGAGTCTCCACACAGACACAAACTCAGGCACACACTGTGACAGACTTAGGCACATACTGATGAATTCAGTTTAGGACATCAGATTATACAGACAGCATGATGCCTCAGTTAGTGTGACATCACAACCAGCATTATTACATCCACAGCTGCTGCTTGCCAGGCATGCGACCCATCTTGTTGCTAGGCCAGTCACTGTGATCAATTAAATCTGCCTGCTGATGTCACACTCTGTCATAGCTGCCTGTCTCAGCCATCATTTCACTATCTCTGTGTTATGTATCAGGGAACCAGTGAGTAAAAAATTAGAAAATTAGAAATTAGTACAGTAGAGGTAATGACTGCGCAGTGTAATAGAAAGTTAGAAAAGATAGAGATAGTAATAGGATCCTTATTTCTGGTTTCCTTATATATAACACATATGGCACAGGGCCTAATATAAGCCCTGTCACAACCTCTATTTGGCTATGCTTACTTTCTGCTCTATCTGCTATCCTTAGGTCCCTAAAAATTGGTACCAAATTTAACCTTATCCTAGGATCTATTATTGATGTGCCCCTACTTCCTAAATAAGTATATGCTCCCTTTGAGCCCCCTTAGTTCTTCCATTTATTAGAATAAAGTTCTTATCTTCAAGGATGTTACATAACTTCCTTCTCCTAACAGTTACCTTGTGATCTGAAGATGTGTGTCCCTGAGCTATAGCATTTTGACTCTGGGCTTCACATGTTTCTCTCAGTTCTAAGGTTAGCTCCAGGCATCACCCCACCCTAGAGTAAAAATCACCCATCAGTGCAGTACCACAGTCTGGGTTACTGTGCTCACAATCATCAATTACTTTCTTCAGATTGTCCACAGCACATAATTTCATATATCTGGAGCTTACAGGAGGTATTTATGCATTTAAAATTGCAACTACCTGGCCTTTTCCTGTTACCTTCATGCCCAAAATATGTTCAGGTTCTGTATGGATTTCGGTCACTCTGAACTCCTTTGAGATTTTACACCATGGAATCAAGCCCCCCAATAACCTAACATATTTTCTAACACTTCTGTCTCTTTTACTGAGTATTTTGTAACCATTAATGTTAATAGTTTCCTTGGTCCACGTTTCCTGTAAACAGATACAGTTAAAAGTTTTCATATAGTCCAGAAATGAAGGGTCAGCTAATCTTTCTTGTATCTCTGCAACGTTCCAAGATAAAATTTTATAATCTTGGGCCCTTTTATTTTTTTGAGCTATTTCATTCTATTATTGTTGAGTAATTTATAGTTAATATCATCACATTATCGTTCTTCTGTTTGGTCCTGTAGGATATGAAATCTATTTGATGTCTGTATTAAATTCAACCACTGATCAGATCCTAGTTCAACTTCTGCTGATGTTTCGGTGAGTAATATTCCAACTATATAGTTGTCTACTTTAAAAGGTTACCTTGTGATCTGAAGATTTGCGTCCCTGAGCTATAAAGGTCCAGCTCCCCATATGATGCACAGGGGAAATGCCAGACCTCACCCAATAACTAGCACACCAAAATCTAGCCAATGGAAAATCATGTACACAAATGCTCACAGTCTGGGAAGCAAGATCCTAGATCTGCAGGCAATAATGAAAGAGGCTAAACTGGACATAGTAGCAATTACCGAGATGTGGTTTACCAGTAACCACACTTGGGAGAATTCAGTACCTGGTTATGTACTGTACAGAAGAGACCAAGGTGCAAAAAGGGGGTATGGATTGGCCCTGTATGTCAATGAAAATATCAAAGCTGCAGAAATTCAGAATACACATAAGGAGCCAGAAGAACTGAGGGTCACCCTGGAAACAGGAAACGGAACAGCCATACAAACTGGGGTTGTCCACAGATGCCCAGATCAGGGGGAGGACAGAGACACATTACTGTTAGAAGATATATAAAACATGACAGCTAAAGGGGAGGTTCTGATAATGGGAGACTTCAACATGCCAGATACAGATTGGTCAATACCAGCAGGAACATCTGCCAGAACCAGACACATGGTGGATTCCCTGTGGGGAGAGGGCCTCAAACAACTGGTACAACAACCCACAAGAGACAGGGCTATCCTAGATCTAGTACTGACTAACAGGGAAAGGATCACAGATCTCCAGGTAGAGGGTCACCTGGAGGACCAGTTACCGTCACATGGTATGGTTCAATTTGACCACTAGAACGAAATCATCCAATTCCAAGGCAAAAATATGGGACTTCAGAGGAGCTGACTTTGATGAGATGGCTAACAAAGTTAAACTAACTCTGGCAAAAAGAAATACAGGTGAGGGGGTACAGGCAAAGAGGGCAAGCATTAAGGATGCAATACTTGAAGCAACATCCCATTGTGTTAGAGAGAAAATGAAGTACAAAAGAAGAAGGAAACCACTTTGGTTCTTAAAAACAGTAATAGAAAAGGTCAGAGCCAAAAGGGTGGCCTTCAGGAAATATAACAAAATACAGCGGGATAAAGATAGGGAGGTATACCAAACTTCCCTAAGGGAAGCAGGGAAGGCAGTAAGGCAGGCAAAGGCCCAAACTGAGAAAACACTAGCACAAACAGTAAAAGAAGGTGACAAGACTTTCTATAGATACATTAGTGAAAGAAGAAAGTCCAGAGGGGGTATCGCTAAGATCAAAGGAGAAAATAGTTTGTGTGGGAGGAGGAGGACCATGTAAAAGCATCTATCCTAAATAGATACTTCTGTTCAGTATTTACTGAAGAAAAGGTAGGGCAGAGACCACAGCTCAGCACCATGGACACAGGGGAGGGAGGTGTGCACTAGTCCCTTTACAAAAGAAAGGGTCCTAGAAGAGCCCGATAAGCTCAGGGTGGACAAGGCAATGGGACCTGATGGCATACATCCCAGGGTACTAAAGGAGTTAAGGCTGGAACTAGCAGAGCCATTATCAGAACTTTTTAGTGAGTCTGTGAGCACAGGAGAGGTCCCAGAAGACTGAAGAAGGGCTCATGTGATCCCACTCCACAAGAGTGGTAGCAGGGAGGAGGCAGGGAACTACAGACCAGTCAGTCTTACCTCAGTAATGGGCAAGATTATGGAGGCACTCCTTTAGGAAAGGATAGTGCAACACCTGGAATCCATAGAAACACTGGATCCAAGACAGCATGGGTTTACAAAAGGAATATCCTGTTAAACTAATCTCATATATTTCTTTGACTGGGTAACCAGAGTGGTGGACCAAGGGGGAGCAGTTGATGTTGCCTACCTTGACTTCAGCAAAGCTTTCAATACTGATCCACATAGAAGATTGATTAATAGGCTGGGTAGGCTCAGGGTGGGTCAGAAGTTGGTCAACTGGGTGGCAAACTGGTGGACAGGCAGAAAACAGAGAGTGGTGGTAAATGGTATACAGTCAGAAGAGATGCAAGTTACAAGTGGGGTACCTCAGGGATCAGTTCTGGGGCCAGTCCTCTTCAATATCTTCATCAGTGACATTGCAGATGGGCTGGAGGGTAAGGCTTGTCTGTTTGCAGATGACACCAAGATCTGCAACAGCGTAGATGATCCAGATGGGGTGGGCAGAATGAGAAGAGATCCGGATAAACTGGTAAAATGGTCGGAAGAGTGTCAATAGGGGTTTAATACAAAGAAGTGCAAGATCATGCATTTATGGAAAAGAAACCCTGAAGCCACATATAGGCTGGGAGGGGAGTTGCTAGCAGTCACAAGGGAAGAAAGAGACTTGGGCATCATCATCACCGACAAACTGAAATCATCCAGTCAGACCATAAAGCAATAGGTAAGGCTAGGGGGATATTGGGGTGTATTAGTAGGGACATCACAAGTAGGAAGAGGGAGATAATAATCCATCTTTACAAGACAATACTGGTTAGGCCTCATCTGGAGTACTGCATGCAGTACTGGAGGCCACACCTTCCCAAAGACATTAACCAAATTGAGGCAGTCAAGAGAAGGGCAACCAAGGTTGTGCAGGGACTGCATCAGAAAACATATGAGGACAGATTAACAGAGCTCAATATGTATACCCTAGAGCAAAGGAGGGAGAGAGGTGATATGATCAAAACATTCAAGCACCTTAAGGGCATTAACAAGGTGAAAGAGTCAAGCGTATTTCAATATAAGAAAAATAGCAGGACAAGAGGATGCAGCATGAGATTAGAGGGATGCCGATTAAGGAGTAATGTGTGGAAGTTCTTTTTCATAGAAAGGGTAGTGGATGCATGGAACAGCCTACCTCAGGAAGTGGTAGATATGAATACAGTGCAGGGCTTCAAACAGGCATGGGATAGGCATAAGAGAGCAATACAGAAGAGTATGAATAGATAGGCATTGACAGAGCAAAGGCAGTTGGCACATTTATAAGGTAGAAAATGAAATGGGCAGACTGAATGGGCCTTGCCATCCTTATCTGCCATCAACTTCAATGTTTCTGTGTTTCTATGTTATTTAACATATTAGTTTTAGACAGAATCAGCTTTAGTCTGATTTGTTATTTACCCATATTGTCAATTGCCCATTTTTCTCCCATCTTCTTAATTACTGAATTTAGCTCCTTAAGTCTAAGTAAATTCTGGAGCAGCTCCACAGTTTTTGTCCTAAGATTTTTCTTGGTCTCATTTAGAAAACTGTTTAATAAGAATATAGAGATGAGTAGTTCTTTTTTACCTTTTTCTGTGGTTTGTAACCCATCATAATATTCTTGGAATAACATTTGAATGTTCACCACACTCTCCAATTCGAAACCCAAAGTGCTCATCTTATATTTTTGGTTTTCTATTGCCTTGAGTATGTAGTACTGGTCCTAAATTAAAAGGACCAGCTCCACATTCTCTAACAGTCGAATGATGCTTAATTGATTTAACATTGCGACATAATCCTATTTCCCTCTAGGATTGTCCATAGAAATTGTTTTAGGTGAGTACTGTGTTTTTTTCCCAGTCTCATCTGGTATTATGACCATCTTGTACAGTGGTAGAACATAATCAGATTCTAGAGTTCTTTGGAGGATGTTTCTTACATTTTTTAGAGTGTATCTCATCCTCCTTACCCCTGTCTTCATTATGTGTTTCACTTTGGTGATTAGTTTTGTCTTTGTCATGTATATGATCTAAGAAATGTTTCTCATTTTATTTTTTTGTTAGATTCATTATTACTCAATTATATTATAATTGGAGGGCAGCAGATAATATACTGTCATTGACTGTGAATTATCTTGCCCCTTATTTGTATAAAAATTTTTAGTGTGCTTTTTTTTGTCTTTGTCCTAATCTTGTTTTTTTTTTTTTTTACCTTTGTTTAGTTTTGTTTTTTTTTGACACAGGGGACATTACATCCAATATTCTCTTTCTTCTTATATGCTGATTCCTGGACCCCTGCCTTACCAGAAGAAACCTTTAAATATATCTCTCCTTCCATCTCCTGGTTTTCTAAAGGCAGTTTCTTTCCTGATTTTTTTATTAAAATTGGTTTGGTGATTTGTCTTTTTATTATTTCCTTTCCTCTTCTGCTTCTCTGTTTTCTTCAATTCCTTTCTCCCAGACCTGTTTATTAGCAGATCTGAGTTCCAGTAATATATTGTTCTGTCTTGGTAACATAATCAGTTCAGTATCTGAGTCAAGGAGTGATTCTGAATCTAATTGTATTGTGTCAGTATTGGTAGTATTGGTCAAAAGGGCAATCTTTAAAAAGTCTGCCATTTGAATAGGACTTTTTTTTTCTCCCTCTGGCCTTTTATTTTCTTCCTCTAGGCTTGGAATGTCTGCTTCTGGTGTTCTAAATGATCTATTAGTTGTTTTAAGTTAGGGGCAAGTTGAGTAACTTGTTTCCTATTCTCTAGGCAGACACACTAAATACAGATCCTGCCTGATTAGAAGAAGCTGTTCATATATCATTGCATTTGCCAAGAGAGGATCTCTCAAAGCATTAGTTACCTCCTTTGTTAACTTTTCCAAAATTGGGGAGTCTGACTCAGTTGGACTTATTGTGTGGCTTCTTCAGACATCCTACTTGTCTCATTAATTTGCTCCATTTGAGCATCTTGGGCATTTGATTTTTCAGAAGTAAACACAGAACCATTCAGGCCTTGTTTGTAATCTTTTATCTTTTATTATATTATTTTATTTGTATGGCTAGATTCCCTGATTTCTTCTTCTGTTTTATTCACTTCCTTGATCACTAGTTTCACTATATCTAGATTTTGTAAATTTATTACCTTTTTATTGCCAGTCATTTGGTTTGGAACATGTACTTCTGACTAGTCAATCCACTATTGTTCCCAGTAGTGTTCCATTTTGCCCTGCTTTTGTCAATGATGTCACTGATTAGGGGTTGAATCAATTTAGGTTTATTGGGGCTTATGTGATTCTTAGCCCCCCTGTTATGTCGATCCAAAGGGGTGGATGTAAAATCATATATCTCAGTAATTCTCAATGTAACCAATAAAATCCAGATAATGTATACCTAAACTAGGGCTGTTCCCCACCTTCGTTTTGGTAAGCAGGAGAATTATTACACCTGTAGGACTGCAATTACAGATTCTCTTGCTAAGGGGGGGGGGTAAATATCAGCAGTAAGAGGTGAAAATCGACCATTCACTTCATTCATGCACTTCACCCTAAAATCACGCTCACCTCTTGCAGTTCAAGATATCTGAATAATTATAGAGGTCTATAACCCCTATTGTAGCAGTCAAAAGTGAAGAACAACGCATATGAGCCAAAAGCAGACAATTTATTGTTTTATGTTAGTAAAGTTTCTTACGACTATGCAGTCCCAAGTCCTTTATCTGGAAGCAAAGATTTCTATAGGGATTCTTAAATTATCTGTTCCCCACTCACTCTCCTATTCTCTCTTCTGCATGGGGGGGGTTATCACTCAGCTTTTATAGACTACTTTGGTGGTGTCGATGGGTGATCTTCAGGCTTAAACTTCCGGGGGTATCCCACTCTGGAATCCTCTTGGAACTCATAAAAGATCTCAAAGTTCTTAAAGTTTTTCTAATTCTTTGTATTCTTGGAATCCACCACATTTTCAACAGTGCAGACAGTTCTAGGTTTAAACTCCTTAAGACCCTTACTATGCTGTCCACTAAAATTTAAAAGTGCAAAAAACACAGCAGTAAAATCTTGCAAAAGCAATCCAAACTTACCAGTTAAAATTATTTGTTATACAATTAGCAACAAATTATTTAGAACTGCTAAGTGTAACTTACTTTTAGACATAATCTTGAAGTATACACTCAGTGCTATTTGTAATAAAACTATTCCCTTGCTCAGTTCAGCCATGGCTCAAAAAAGCACCATCTTGCTACATCACTATTCAGAACCCTATTCAGTTCTTACAGCAAATAAGCATAAATCACTAAAAGTAAACTATGAAACAAAAGGAGCAAAGTACTCAAGATACGAAGGTACCAATAAAAGCCAATGCACTGGTATTGACTGTTGAAACACAATCTATGGCTATTTACCTTTGTTAAAAAGAGCAAAAATGTGGGTCACAAACACTGAACTTAAAAATACGGCTAGTTCTGCTAATAGAAAAAGTAAAGAGAAAAGAGCAAAAAGCAGAGAACCAGAGAGCGAGAAACAGTCCCTTTCATCTTTCCTACCACGGGTGCTTGGCTATGGTGAATCCAGCTTGTGCACACCAGCACATGTGCTTTTATGGACCTCAATCATGTGGCCTTGCCTAATCAATCCCATCACTGCTTCCTGGTACATGCACTTTCCTAAGTTTATTTAATATTTTAAATATACATTATATTCCTATGTTCATTTGCCCCTTTAAATAACTAACATCTTTTCCTCAGGGGGTGTCAGAAAAAAATATTGCAGTATACTCACATTCTAAACCTCAGGAGTGAAGCGCTAAAATGCTATGCACCAGAGCAACAGAAATGGTAAGTTCAAAAACGAAAAGAAGACAGTGTTACTATTTTCAGACAAAAATATGAACAACAATTAAGCATCATCCAGAAGGGCATTTAAAATTAGTTACAAGTAAGTTATAATAGACAGTTTGTATCTTCTTTGTCAGTTAGCATATGGCTACAGATAACTTCTAATATCAACAGAAACAATATAAAAACAAGTAAATACAAAATAAGCAGACCACTAAAAAATAGTAGCTCAACACTACTAATTTGCTAATAGGTCTGCTGTAGATATGAACAGTGTCTCAAAGCAAAACAGTGCAAAGGAGAGACTAGCTTGAAAATCGTGCAGGTGGCCTTCCGGGCTGATAGATCCCTATGGACTTTACTGAATCTGTCTTCACTGCAGGAGTTCCTCTCCACCACTGAAGACTCAACCCAGCAGCGGGATGTTCAGAGGTCAGGCACCTCTCATCTGCAGTTCTTCTCTTCGGCATGGGCAGACAGAAAGGTCAACAAGTTTCAAAATCCTGAGTGTGGCAATGGTGGCATATCTTTGATTAAAGTTGAAAACATTTAGGATGACTCCTGCTACAACCATTCCTCCTTAATGGTCTAGTGACTTGTCTGTCCTCTCTCAGCTCTGCTCTTCTCAGCAACCTCGCCACTCTCCTGGTGTCCTTCCCTTGTGATGTGAAGAGAAGAACTTACGAGAGGCCTCTTTTCAATCTGGGAACTGGGGTGCACTTTCTTTTATTTGGTCTGTCTTACTCCTGTCTGTGAGTGGATACATCAGGAATAGAGAAGCTTCAAAGCTGTGGAACTGCAGTGTAAATTCTACAAACAGCTGTAGGGTATAATTTTAAGTTACAAACCTCCCCACCACTGCCATCATCATCACCGCCACCACCACTACTACTATTATTGCTAGGAACTCTGTGTCAGGATCCCTCATGGTAGGCAGGAGAGGTCAGAGTCCTTGCTCTGAATGAGTGTAACTATGCAGGCTAAGGCTGTGGCTTGTTTTAAGTAGTGAATATTGCAAATTCCAGCTGCAGATAGACATACTGACTTTCATGGTGCAATGGAGGAGTCTCCAGGAGGAATCTAACTTCATTTTGGGTTGAGAATGGTTTGCATCCGCGTACCCCCCTCCCCCAAGTTACTGGCTGAAATTAGGCAGTACAGTGTTGTCTAGTCCTCCTTTGCTCCCTTCCCAGTCAAAATAAACTAACTACAAGTAATAAATGCCCACCACCCTCCATAGTCAAGTCACAGTATGTGTGCAGTATCCTCACTGTGTCCCTTGACTGTTTTATATTTGTTTTTGAAGTCCTACTTTTGCTAGTTTTACTGCTCTGAGGACTGAATGGAAAATATTAATGATGCTCCCCACTCTTCCACCTGACTAGTCGGGAGGGATTGCTGTGTTAATAGTGAAAATGTTTTCTGTACTGCCACTTTAGCATGGTCAATTTTTTTTTGGCAAAGGGTGTCAGCAAAATAGGGCAAGTCAGACAATTTTCTATAATGACAATTCTTGTTTTTGCCCAACACCGTTCTTATTACAGAATGCTTTACCCCCATATAAGCCTATGAGTAGGATGGGTGAAGCTTTCCTAAGCTTCTGAAGTAAGTTAGTCTTTGATCCCCAATACCTGGCTGCAGAGCCATTGCACGTATAATAATCTAGTCAGACCCAACACAGCAGCATAAAGCCATTCATACCACTCATGGACAGTGTGAAGCTCATGCAGGAAAGTTAGAAACATAGAAATAGAAAATTGATGGCAGTGAAGGACAACTAGCCCCATCTAGTTTTCCCTTTTTCCTTACCTGTAACAGCAGCTGGTGACCATATTTGGGCATCAGCTTAGCCTCTCCTTCCCACTTCTAGGGTTCCTTTATGTCTATCCCTAGCATGCTTGAATCCCTCTACTGTGCTTGCTTCTACCACCTCTTGGGACAGGCCATTCTATGTATCCAACAGCCTTTCAGTGAAGAAGAACACCTTCCTCATATTTCCCTTATCCTTCCTCCCGCCAATCTAATATTGTGCTCCCTTGTTCTTGTACTCATTCCATACTGGAAGATGTCACCCACTTGCACTTTATTTATGTCTTTAAGATACTTGAAGATTTCTATCATATCTCCACTTGGTCTTCACTCCTCCAGTGAATACATACTGAGGTCCCTCAGTCTCTCCTCATATGTCTTGTGGTGCAAGCCCTGTACCATCTTAGCTGCTCTTCTCTGAACTACATGCACCGTGTCTACATCTTTTTCAAAGACATGGTTCAGAATTGCACAAGGTATTCTAAATGAGACCTCGCAAGTATTCTGTACAGTGATATCACCACTTCTGTTCTTCTGCATGTGATACCCCTCAGTGCACCCCGGCATGCCACTGATTCTCCCTATAGCCTTTGTGCATTGTTTGACCACTGTTAGGTCACCCAAGATGATAATCCCTAAGTATTTTTTCTTCCCTAGTGGCTGCAAGCAATCCCCCCATCCTGTAGCTCTCTGCAGGGTTTCTGCACTACAGGTGCATGACTTTGCACTTCTTCACACTGAATCTCAGTTGCCACACATTGGACTATTTTTTCTAGCTTTTCTAGGTACCTCCTCATTTTCTCCACCCCATCAGGAGCATCTACCCTATTGTAGATCATGGTGTCATCTGCTAAGAGGCGACCCTTTCCTTCCAGCCCTTGTGCAATGTCACTAATGAAGACATTTAAAAGGACCAGACCCAGGACTGCTCACTGAGGTACCCCACTAGTCACCTCCCTTTCCTAGGACTGGATATCATTAACCACCACTCTCTGCTTCCTATCCCCCAGCCAGTTCCTAACTCATTTCCTGCAATTAACTTCTCCTTGAAGATGGAGCTCATGGCAGAGAAGTGTGCCATGTCCAAGATGTCCACTGGAGTTTGCATATCCTCTCTGACTCAAGGGATCCATGGCAATCAGAATCATAAGGTGGCATAATACACTGTTTGTGAATAAAGTTGTTCACCCTGTATTTTTTTTTCTTTATCTGTTTTTCCTCTTCTCTTCCCCAGCTGTCCTCCACTCCTTCAGACTCCTTGTTGCTCCCTGTAATCACTGGTCATCATCTTCCTGAGACCCTTCTGCACAACCCCACATTGCAGCCAATTCTCGAGGTGGTATCCCAGTGTATCCCTTCACTGGGTGGGTCCCTCTTTTCTGAGGGGGAAGGCACCGGCAGGCAGAATACCAGTGCACTAACTATTAGGTCCCCCAGGAAATGCTGCTGAGGTTAGGAGGGTTCCCTTGGGAAGTTCCAGTCTTGTCATGGAGTGGGGGAATCATCATCCAGCGGACACCAGGGCATTTTCTGGTTTGCTCACTTGGTTATTGCAGTGCTCATGCAGTGCCTCCGGTCTCCACAAGGAGCCACTGCTGAGTGAGGCAGCCCAATCCCCCCACCCATGAAGAAGACAGCAGTCCTCCAGATGCTCCATCCTCTTCGTACCTGCTGAACCCCAGTGTCCTAGGTCCATTTCTGAACCCAGGTCACAAGTGTGGTTGAGGTAAGGCACCAGTGTCTCAACCCTCTATGCCACCGGGCCAGGTAAGTTCTTCACCCTGTATTTTGTATACTGCATAGTATTATTTTTTTATTAATTTGTTAACTGGGTTGGTGAACTGGTCCAAAGACCTTTTTCAGGCATGGCCTGGACCAGAGACTGGCACAATCAATGATAAAGTACAGTGAACAACAGCAGTAGATGATATATAAGCAAGCACAGAATTCAGTGCACTCAGGCAACATACAGAGGTGGACAAATAATAATAATACAAGCACACAGTTCAAGATACAACAAACAAAGTGGGCATTATGCAATATATATATAAATACAAAATTAGAAAATGGGCATCCTATTTCCTGTGCTCTGATGAGCTGGCACCCCTGTATGGGGGGTATATTAACTTTCAGTAGATGCCCGGTAAATAAAAAGAACCAGCCCAAAGTGCCACTTTACCAATCAGATATCATTGTGCTCATCTTGCTTACTCATTGGCTGAAAGCACCACATTGAATTTGAAATTGCCACCATTTTTTTTTCTTTCGCTTATGGAGAGACACTGGCTACCCAATGCTCACTAGTTGACTGCCAGTCACCAAAGGAAACACACATCACTCTCAGATAGATTCATTTCTTGCAACACTTTCATTTTTTCAGTACTGTTTTGTCCAGTACTTGGTGCTGCCATGATACCTGCTACCCAGCTCTGTTGCTCCTCCCATCCTGCAACTGTCCAAAAGTAGACAGTTCTCTCGCTCCTTTCTCCTCTAGTCGGCCACCCCATACCTACTGAAAATGAAGTTACTTATAATTTCTACCACTCAGAAGTCCAGTCAGCACATATCTGTGTTTTATCACTGTTTCAACCAATGGAACTATGTTTGTGCTTTTTCAAAATTTTGGAGAACTGAAGAGTGAGAGAAAGTCCAAGCAGGTTAGCAGATGTGCCATCGGCTCAGGCTGTTGGCAAGTTACTGTTATTTAAAACAATAACTAAATACAGGGACCCGGATATTCAGACTGTACCAGGCTGTGGCACAAGCCTAGGCACAGCGCAACTTGGCTGCGCAGGGGCGTTGACTGGAAGATATTCAACAGAGCTGCACCATGGCACAGCATCATTAAATATCACACTCTGGCCACCCACAGTGCACATGGTGCAGTGGCACTGCACCAGCGCAAGTGGCCAGAGTAGAGCAGGGGGATGCGCTAGTACAAGTTCCCTTGCGCTATGTGCAAAAACCACGATATTCAAAAGTGCACATGCAAATGGGGCCATAATGTATGCGAGGCATGAATGGGGCCATTTGCATGTCATTATGATTCCATTTGCATACAGGTGCACTGATCCCTGGTGACTTGCACCTGGCGCCCTGCCAGGCAGCAGCCGTCGGGGACTGATGACCCCTGCACAGTGTGGCAATGCTCCCATCTGCCCGATTATGGGCATATGTAGAGTTAAATAACATCCCATATCCCTGGTGGTCCAGTGGACTGATACACACCTGATCACGGGCTTAGGTATATAATAAAGCATGTTCTATATCCCTGGTGGTGCAGTGGACCACTCAAAGCCTAATTGCGGGTATTTGTATTAAAAAAATTAAGTCCAATATCCCTGGTTGTCCAGCTGTACCCCCCTCCCCACCCACGCACTGTGCCCCACCACCCCGTTCCCTCCCTGGTCAGCGGCAGGCAGCAGCACCCCACCCACCTTCTGCCCAGCTGCCCACCCGACTGACACCATTGGTAGGGCTGCACACCCGATTGGTCCACAGCATGAGCCAATGGCCATGCAGCTTCGCATCAGCATACATTCCAGATATGTGAATGGATCCATTCGCATATCTGGAATGTGTAGTACAGTATGGTCTGCATGCCCATGGCTCACACTGTGGACCAATGGGCGACAGCCCTACCCACGGTAAGTCAGCTCTATGTATGCAGGGTGGCAGGTTGCGGTGTTGCCGCCCGCCGCTGACCAGGGGGAGGGCAGGACCCAGTTGGCTGGTGGAAGGGGGTACCGCTGACCACCAGGATATTGACTTAATTTTTTAATACAAATGCCCACAATCAGGTTGCGAGTGGTCCAGTGGACTGCCAGGGATATAGGACGTGAATTGTTTTATACCTAAACCCGCGATCAGGTTGACAGCAGTCCACTGGACCACCAGGGATATAGGACATGAGTATTTTTATACTTAAGCCCGCGATTGGGATGAAAGTGGTCCACTGGACCACCACGAATACAGGACGTTATTTATTTTAACAGATGCCCATGTCGGGCATGGGGGAGCGTCACCACGGAGGTGCAGCCGGAGATCGGGTGGCCACCCACAGGTGGCAGCTGCTGTGTTGCACCCTGCAATACAGCAGCTCACCTGTGGGTGGCCAGCTGTTGTTCTTTTCTTTTTTTTGGCTCACCTGTGTGCAGCGCACGTAGGGGTTGTGCATGCATGGACTTAGCACATCCTGGGCTGAATATCGGAATGTGTGGAGTATGCATGGGCACGCCCCCCCCACCTGCGCCGCATACATTACTGATGTGCTCCGGCACATCAGAATTTGTGCCCGGCACAATCCCGGTTTGAATATCGCACTGGGTCACATCAGTGGGTTGCACATGGTACAACACTGTTGTGCCATGCACAACCCTTTTGAATATCTGAGCCAGTAAGTAAAAGACTACTACATGGGAATACAGCATGCATGTGGGTACGGGGGGAGGGGGTGACGGTAATCAAGCTTGAGCTACTCGAGGTGCTACTGCATGCAATCATACTCTCTGGGAGAGCAAGCCTAGGAAAATCCCCGTTAACTGGAATTCTGCCCTCAAAAGCAGATGGCATCCACCGTTCACCCTCATCAAACTAACGGGGAGAGAGAGACCACAAATGGCTTTTCTTTTTAACCAAACTCTGCTCTTTCTACAAGAAAAATCTTCATTTCCATACTTTCCCCCTGGACAACTGTGGTACTCTTATAAGTGGGTAGCAGCTCCTACTAAACTTTCGGTCCTTTTTGGATAATAGTCGCAAGCTTGTTACTGGCTAAAATAAAAAAAAAAAACACTGCCAACTCTGGGGAACAGAGGGAGAAGAGAACAGACACCACACCAACGTTTTTTTTTCCTTCCTCATTCTGTGCTATCAGCAGTCACTGCACATGAAAATGGGTGCTAGCTGTTTAAAAACTTACAGTCTTTTTGCGATAGCAATCGCAATCTGTGCAACTGTTAAGGAGAATCCACAACCCTAAAATACAGCCCTCCAGTTTTATTGGTGTGTTTGTGTGTACTGGGGGGAGGGGACTTTCAATAAGTAAACTAAGGCACAAGAAAAGTGGGGTAAAAAGAGTTGTAAAGAGCAGCCACACCCTCTGCTAGCACTACTAGAGGAACTACTGTACTGCAAAACTCACTTTTCATTGCTTTTTACTTTTTAATTTTATTTAAATTATTTTTTAATTTAAATATTTTATATAACTGTTATCTGTAGCCCATTTTCTAAGAGCAATAATACCCTCCAGGGTGGGCGGTATTGAGCTATACCACCCACCTTGTTGGGTATTATTGCTTACATACAGGCAAGGTATCAATGTCCTGTAACAACAGGTCATGTTACAGTTATGTGAAATGTACACACAGCAGTTCTTTGGCTTTGAGAAAATAAAACTGTTGTATGCAGTCTCAAGAGGTTCCATAATGCTCTTATACCACAGAAGAGTACAATCACATTCCATGACCTTTGAAGTATGGTACAACAACAGTTTTAAAGGGATGGAATTATATGCAGAGCAATGCTCTAAAATACACTGTATATCAGTTCTTGGCATATTTGGATGTCTTTCCCCACCTAGACAGCCTGTCTTCCCTATGAAACACATGTCTGTGTCTTCTGTTTGCACCCTTTGCAGACTTTGTGGGAGGCCTTTCAGCACCATGCATTCCTGCTTAAAGTTGAACTAGCATAATAATTTTTGGTCATTTGCATATATGGCCTATGATGCTTTGCATTATAGGGTTATGTGTGATTTTGTATTTCTTTAAAACTTAGCTTCCCCGCCAAAGCCCTTTGGGGTAATGCTTACTTCAGTGCCTGCACACTGTGGTTCTTTGTCTTTTAGCTTGTTTTTGGTTTTTATTGGGCTCACCACAACCCAAAACCAGTAGACCAACTTAGGGTATCTGGTTCTTTCCACTGGGGTGTCATGCAGACAAGGCACACTGATGATTCCTGGTAGGACAAAACACGTGTCTGTGTCTTCTGTTGGCACCCTTTGCAGACTGTGTGAGAGGCCTTTTGGCACCATGAATTCCAACTTAAAGTTGAACCAGCATAATAATTTGTGGTGATTTGCATATGCAGACCATGAAGCTTTGTATTATAGGGATATCTGTGATTTTGTATTTCTTTGAAACTTGGCTTCCAGGCCATTGCCCTTTAGCGTAACTCTTGCCTCAGTGCTTGCACACTGTGGTTCTCTGTCTCCCCTACCTACTGTAATGCAACAGATCCTACTTATTTGATGGCTTTATCACCACTTCCACTGCATCAATGTTCCAATATGCATATTTTATGCATTTGTGAATGCCAGTGTCATTTCTGACCCTACCACCTCTGCTTTGAGGATGTTCAGTGCATTCACTGCCCTAATAGAGAAGAATGACTTTCACACATTTTACCTAGGTATGACCCCTTATTCTTGGATGTCTTTTAATTTGAGTATGCTTCCCTCTTGAATCTTATTCATACCCGAGAGGTAATGGAAAGTCCCTAACATATAATATCATACCATATCCATAGTTACCTCCAGAGTGTATATAATGAGACACTGTTTTCTCTGGTCATAATTATTTTATAATAACTGGTCAGCAATTTTCTACATAGGCTGACTGAGTTATAATTAGCCATTATAACACAGGGGTTATAATGGTGAGCACAGGCTGAGTCACTCAAAAAACAGCCACTCCCTGATTGGCTGTTGCTCTACTACAGGGCAGGGTAAACAGTTTCCGAATCATGGTGGTCCTTATCCTGCGTACTGAAGAGCGGCCACACCGGGAGTCATCATCGGTTTCTCTTTTTGCAACCAGCTCAGCATCTACAAACAAAACAAATATCTGGTTGATCCTGTCATTTGGAACCCATAGTGGACAACAACTACCAGTGGGAACAGGGAACTGCTCAGAGGCTGAAGTGCCTGAGGTAAGCCCAATGGCAATTGCGATCCAAATTTCCAGCTCTGTAAGTCTGCAAGTGAAAAAATAAAAGCTAGATTAAATAAAAAAGCTTAACAAGAAAAAAAGAAAGGAGATAAAGATAGACTGTGTGTGTGTGTGTGTGTGTGTGCATGTGTGTGCTTGTGTGTGTGTGTGTGTGTGTGTGCGTGCTTGTGTGTTACTGATACTTGAGTGAGTCATAGCAATATCAAATGCAGTTTGGCAAAATAAATTGTTGATTAGCAATTGTGAAAATCTAAAGGATGGGGAAGTGTTCTCAAATGCAATGGTCGCTCTTGGAATGGGAAGCATTAATAACCCTGCTATCACCTTGCTGATTTTCAGAAGTGTGTCTGGTTGTGTAGGAATTGATAAGTTGCACATGAGGTATGCTATCTTAAACAGCACGAACATGTGTACCGCATCTACCCTGCCTTTCAGGGATGGGTGTAGCTTAGTTCATCTTTGTGTTTCTGCTCTGATGGAGGCTGTGATGAGTATGTAGTTTGCCTCAACCAAGTTCCTCCATAGTATGGTGATGTTTATCTCCAAGTATGTAAAACCTTGGGGCACCCATACCAGTGGAGTGCTCTACAGGCAGTCCCTGGTGCAGGGCAAATTTAGTGGTGACAGCATGCCACTGCACCATTTTAGTTGCCCTCCTCTAGACCACCTGTAACCTGTTCATGTCCATTCGGAGATGTGGTCTCCAGAGCTGGACGCAGTACACTAGTTGAAGATTCATCAATTGCTTAATTTTGCAGTGGTTTAAACACCTCATACTTCCTGCTGGTGATACCAATGTTCAGCAACATCCCACTGATGCTCCCCATCTACTTTGTCACACTGCTTGGTATCTTTTAGATTAATCACAAATGATAGTCCCCCAGTTTTCTTTTCTCTTTGGTGCTCACCATTGCAGTACCCCCTTCATGTACTCCATTCCCTGGTTTCTTTGGACCAAGTACTTGATTTCTCATTTATTCGCAATGAATATATGGTGTACTGTAGAGTGTTGTTCTTTGTAGAACTCCATGCCTTTTAATATGCTGTTGTACCACAGTTCAAAGGCCATGGAATGTGATTGAACCCTTTTGTGTTACCACATTATTCTGAAAGCTAAAGAGACTGCACACCTCAATTTCATTCTGAAAGCAACATAACTGCCACATGCAAATTTCATGCAGTACTATATACAACAAAAAAATTACAGTATGCACAACTTTATTCACAACTAGTGTGTTCTGCAGACATGAGGTTCTGATTCTCACTGACATCTCAAGCTTCACTTTCTAGGTTAGAGGGGAAGCAGGACACATCTATGGCAGAACACACTGGTTGTACATAGTTACCCATCAATTATTCTCTGTTTAATGACACACACTGGACCACTCCTCAAGCTTAAGTAGCTCTGTCTTCATTGTTCCATTCAGTTCCCCCCCCCCGTAGTGTCTTCCCTGTGGTAGATCTTTGTCTCAGCCATAAAAAAGGCATACCTTGTCTTCTTTTTTTTTTTGCATTGGCCACCAATTCTCCACCATGGTGACAGACCTCCTAGTTTCCACCTCCCAGTAGTTACTGGCACTCTACCTGGCATCCCTGGCTTTCCCCCCAGGTTTGGTGTTGTGGCACTGCTACCTATAGGTGTTACAAAACTAGTAACTATCCAGGAGAGCTGGTCCTGGGTGGCTAATCGAAGCTGGAGGCAGGGCTTCATGAAGGTGGCCAAACTGCTAGTTTTATCACCTTGTTGGCAGGGGTGGGGGCATGCAATATGACCAGCATCTGCCCTGCCCCTGAGATAGATAGATAGATAGGCATTGGGACTATTGCGACAACCCAGCCTCTGCCAGGTGTCGTTCCTGCATCAAACACTCGCCCCCTCCCCCCAGAGAAGGAGAGCAGTCAAGAGATGCTCGATCCTTCTCCCCCCTGCTGGCCCTCTGACAACCTAGATCCATTCCCGAAACCTGGACACTGGCATCACAAGCAGAAATCCCACCTCTGCACCAATGGGCCAGCCCACATACCTAACCTTCTAACCCTTCTTTATTATCACCAGTGATGTCAATAAAGAGTACAGGCCAAAGTACTGATCTCTGTGGTGCACCATTGGTCACTTCCTCAACACCAGGAGAACACCATTTCTAACCACCCACTGATGCCAACTCCCCAGCAAATTCTATACCCAGTTTATCATTTTAGTACACACTTCCAGGCTGTCCAGCTTCTTTACTATTCTGCTATGTGGAAAGGTATTGCAGACCTTACTGAAATCCCAGTAAGCCACATCCACCACTCCACCCTGATTAATATCCCTCATCACTCCTCAAAGAAAACTAATAGATTACTTTGATATCAACAACCCATCCCCTCAAGCGAATCCATGCAGTCACAGATACTGTAAGCCACAGAATTCAAAATATTCCAGTCTTTTCCTTCAACAGTGTCTCCATTACTTTCACCACCACCAAATTCAGATTGATGGGCCTGTAGCTGCAAGCTCACTGCCTGCTGCCAGCCTCCTCCCAGGGCCGGCCTTAATTATTCTGGGCTCCTGTGCAGCCCTCTGCTGGGCCCCCCAATCCATTCCCTGTGGTTCCCCCCCCCATACATCCAACATTTACTCTTAACTAACCCTCCTGTCCTGTATTAATAAAGCAGTAGCAGGTCTACTAGTTTAACCAGCATCTTTTAATTAGTGCAATTGACTGCACTGAATTATTTTACTTCACCATTGGAAATGAATCTGACTGAGCCTGGAGTCAGAACTTAAGTATGGTACTACTGCCATATTCATTTCTGTAAGGACAGGGACATCATCACTGGACAATCACACCTCAGATACTCTGATTTGCAAACAAGTTAAACAATTTAACTTTTCTGGAGGTGTGAGAGAGAATAGAGAGGATTATCATAGCAGGCAGTATAGAACAGTGGTTTAAGGTTCTGAGCTGCAAACCTGGAGACCTCAGTTTGAATCCCACAGCCCCTACTTGCATACTGTGTGACTGTGAGCAAGTCACTTAACTTCCTTGTGCTTCCTAGACTGCACCTGTAAACACGCTTTCAGCTTACTGTATCTCTCCTGGTAAAAAAATAAATAAAATCACAGGACACCTGTAAGGTGGCCACCTGTCAGGTTTTTTACCTGGTGATCAGGTTTTCAGGGTCCCTATCAGGAAATCCGATTTTGCTCTGTGCTGGTCAGGTTTTTGAGCCATTGTGAGCAGGAGTCAACCTTACATTTATTTTTGCACTAGCCAGCAAGGCAAGTTGATTCAAAATTGCACTAGCCCACAGATAGTTGCCCTAGCCATCTATTATAATGATAAATTTTGATCATACAGGAAACAATGCAAGCCAAGAAATACTCTGATTTCACATTTGTCCTGCTCGCACATTATGCTTCCAGCTCCCAGCAGAAAAAAAGACTGCAATGCTTTCACACACAGTGAGCCCCCCCCATTGTTTTATACCATGGCCTCCTCTTCCTCTCTCTCTTCTGCACACACAGACACACACACACACACACACACACACATATACATACACCAGTGGATATCACAACAGCAAATGTTCAATCAAGCACTCCTATCTCTGCACACACATGATAGCTGACATCATCATGCACCTCACCACACTGTAACCACCACCCACGGGGCAATGAACAGAGTCAGGCAGAGAAAGACACTCTCAGCCCCCACCCTATAGTCAACTGGAGACCTGCACTTCTAGAAGTTTTTGTACTGTCTCAAGTGAGCCAGGAGTACATCTAAGATTTCTTTGGAGTGGGAGCTACACAAACCTAAGGGGCTTAGGAAATAGAAAACTATGATATTGTTATTTTTAAAAGCATTGATTTTAATATGATCAGCACCAACAATAACAGATTTTTCTTTAACATTGTCATTTCATCAGTGCAGGGGAAACAGTACACATACATAATGCTATACTATCTCTATTTCTATATAGCAGTGGCTCTCAAATGGTGCAGCCCCAAATTGTTCCAGGGGAGGCCCAGTCAAGTCTGAGAATGTACAGTATTTAAATTTAAAGTGTTGTGTGCTTTGTGTGAAAGGATAAAACAAATTAAATATGGTTAATTGCAGGTGAATTTCTTTACTTATGCACAAATATTTGACCAGGAGGTCCCCATTGAGTCAAAACTTGTTTGTAGGTGTGCATATGTAAATTAATGCCTGGGGAAGGCATGCCAAGTCAAGGCTAATTTCTACAGTATGTATTTACATGCAGCTTAGTAATTTGGAAAGTCACAGAGTCAAGGCTCATTTCTATAGTAGATATTTATATGTAAATTAGTGACTGGGAAAGACACAGAGATCCAATGCATGTTTTCAGGTGTGACCTAAGCTAAGGGTACAGGATGTTGCTTAACAACAGAGTAAGGGAGGGAGGGATGAAGTGGCTAGGTTTGGTTTTTCCAGATAGAGAGGAAACAGAGTAACAAGGGCCCAAGAGTCAAAAAAAAGGAGTGACAAGTATAACCTGTGGTGCCAGGTCAGGGTAGAGATCAATAAGTTCAATAAAAAGAGAATATACTCCGTCACCTTTATTAGTTTCACTTTATCCCTGGTGTACTGTGCAAAGTAGGAGTTATTTTTTTCCAAATTTGAGGGAGGCTTGAAAATCTTTTTCATGGCTTGGGGGAGGCTCACTATCAGAAAGTGTGAGAACTAATGCTATATAGGATGATCCATGTACCCCAGGGATGCCTAGTTTAAGCTTTCAAATTATGTTTTTTATTAAAGTTTATTTTTGTACCATACATGATCCAAAGTTTTGTTTTTAGGATGAAAGGACATGCTGGGTGAGATAAGGGTGGGACTGTATGGATGGTGATGGCTGGCATGGTCCATTTAGAAGAGCTGGGAACCCCGCCACATACTTGCCAGTAATGGCAGCTGTGGTTCTGTGGATGGTCATTTCAGAATCTGGTCTGTAGTGGTGTCCAGGGAAGAAACAGAGTTAAGAGATTTGGAAGGGAGAGGGAAGTTATGGTGAGGCTGAGATAAAACCCACCACCTGCAGGGCTGTCCCTGTATACATCCTCACATTTTATCACTGAAATATTGGATACAGGCAGGCAAAATGAATGGGAAATGAGGGCACTGGTCTTCATAATATGGGGCAAATTTTTAGACAGAAACACATTCAGAAAACTGGAAGCTAGTGACTTAACAGCACCCTACCCTTGATCACACCCTGGACACTAGCTGAAAATCCTAACAGAATATGATAATGATTCAAACTGAGTCTTTTGTGGGATCCACCTCTTGAACTGCCAGATAATTGCAGCTCTTAATGAGCTGTTAACTACACCAGGCCATCTTGAACACTGAATGAGATTAGCAGGAGGACTAGAGCCTGCTAAAGTAGACTTTTTTAACTTCATTAACAGCCATGAACACCTGCACTGACAAGTAGAGAGTTAGCTGCATTAGCCCTTGACAATCTTCAGTAGTGTCTGGGCTAGTAAAACAATGTTACGATTGACTCCTGATTTTGAGTGCTCATATACCTTTGAAATGGATTTTGTCATATCATTAATTGTTTCAGCTACATGTCCAGATTACAAACACGTTTTCTTGTCAGTATAGCCCTTTGTTTCTGAAAGCAGTCAGCCTGGGAGGTGTAAAGTATGGTCATTAACACCATTAGCACTGGCTCAACCTAATCATTTCCACTGCAGCAAAGCTGCCCCCAGCTTTTATAACAGTAGCAGAGCCAGTTGTCTTCCACTTTGATTTGCTGGTAAACATTTTCATCTATAACAAAATGTAGGCATTTTTAAAATGTTTTAAATTATTTTTGCTTCCTCAAGAAAAAAGTATGGGCCTCCAAGGTGCAGGAGCACAGTCTGCACCTAGCTAAGGCTGGCCCTGCCTCCTCCCTGCTTCCACCTTTGTACAAAAGATTCCTTGGTGAGGGTACAGCTTTGCATTAGTGCTAGCTCACTTGTTACCTGATGTTGCAAGCATTATGCAATGAGGCAGTGGTGCACGGCATTGCAAATGTGATGAAGAATGCACTTGAATATAGGGTCCCTGACAATGAGCCACTTTTGTCACATCCACGTGGCACAGAAACCTAGAATAGAACTCCTGACTTTGTGCATTTAGATCCCATAGATTATTTTATGCTCTAACACAGTAGCTCACAACAATATCTAATTGGTATTCCCATACGTACTGATTTCATTTAAAACATTTTTTCCTGACATGTCATAGATTGCAGTATGACACTGTTAGGACCCTCAACAAAGTCTGACCAAATATCCAAGCAGTGTACACACTTTCAATAAAAAAAATACTTTCTATCATCACCCATTAAGTTGCACACTTTCAGCGTAATTGTAAGTCCTTTTGTGGTCGTGAATTTATACATATACACATACACACACATACACATACACATTTGCTGTGTATCTCAGTCCTAACACAGTGCATGTATGATACTAATGTTTAGCCTCGTGTTTCACTTTCCTATTGGTAGCTACCAGCAGATATTTTGAAGAAGAACACTCCTGTTTATTTATGAACTGGATATTTCTGACGTGTTTTTCATATATTACATAATTAATTCCAGTATGTCTATAAGAGATCAGTCATTTTTCTGTTGTAACACATAGCATGATTCTCGTTGTATATGCAAATGAGGCACTTGTAATACAACCCCTTTCATTCTTGGATATCACTCAAAAGATTTTAAAGCATTAGGTTTTCAATGTCCTCTTGTCTATAACATTTGCAATGCTTCCTATTTGTATTTTACATTGTTTTCAAAAGCTTAAAACATTCTTGTCACACCACTCATACAGTGTGTAGTACTAGTAGCCTTAATTTGTGCAAAGTGTATTTTTTACATTTCAAATGCTCCTTATACCACAATTGCTGACTGGAAATAGCAAGAGAGGGAATGATTATGACATGGGAGAACTGAAGTAAGCAACCCCCACTCTCATTCCTTTGTAAATTAATCCATTCACCACTGACTTCTTGAACTAATTGACAGGGCAGCACAGAAGGGAGTATGCACCACACACACAGAGGAAGTGTAACCAATTGTAAACAAAGCAGAACGTGTATATGTGTGTGTGTGTGTGTGTGTGTGTGTGTGTGTGTACAGTAGGCAGCACAAGTGGAGGGGACAACATGGCAAAACAAAAATGTGAACAAAATCAAACAAGAAACTGGGCTCAAATGCTGCACTGTAAAACAGAATTTTAAGCAGCTATGTGCTTAGCAGATCAGCAGAAAGACATCTATGTGGTATTGACTTATTTAATGTAGTACTGCTGCTTTAACAGGTGGTAGAGATTTTTGCCTCAGCACCAGCAGAAACACGAAGCACAGGACAATTAAATCACATTCCTGTCATGTGCTAACACAGCCATTTTTCTCTCCTACATCATGGCAATATGTCAGCTTGGCTCTGCACATGCTACCGTAAAAAGCAACAGGGCAGCCTGGCAGCCTCACTATTCATTGTCCAAAAGGTAAGGTGAATCAATACAGCACTGAGAGAGATCCAACTTTCCAACCCATACCTGATGACTCTTCCCCACTGCTACATTCTCACCTAATCTTAATTTATTTATTTTTTGCTTTCAAAAGCACCAATTTTAAGAATAAATGAGATTGTCCAGGGGGCAATGGGAGAATAAAAATCAAATTAGATACCAGCAGTCAACAGAGAAAAAGAAACGAGGGACTTTTTTCACATTATAATATACACAGAGAGCCTACTAAAGTAATAAATTCCTGACAACATCTCTCCTCCTCCACTTACTCCCTCATGGCCGCCACTTACCATACAGACTAACTTGCCACATTCACCAGCCTAGAGTGAGGCTGTTTTAGGGTTTTAAACTAAAAAAATTGCATGAAGAGTTTTCATGCCATTTTGGGGTAGGAGGCAAAAACCAAGTTCAGTCTGTTTCTTTGAAGCACCCCAAACTAGTGAAGGGAGGCAGGACTGGTTGGAAGGGATGTGACTTGAGATGGTCCAGTTTGGGGGGATTGAGGCTAGGGCTGGGGATCATATGTGTCTGCTGCTTGTGAGCAGTGTGCGAGCCAACGACTAGAGGGGTGCACTACATACAAGAGGAGATAAAATAATAATAAAACTCTCATCTACAGATAGATCCAGTATCCTCAAAATTTTATTGAGAGTCACAATCAGCTTGAAAAGGCCCCAGTGCTTCTGTCCATTATTATTATTTTTATCTGCTTCTGGATGGAATGCTCCCCTCTGCTTGTTGGTTCATAAAAAGTGGTTGGTTGGCTTAGAACCCTGAAGTGCACCGCCAGTGTTTGCTGTGCTAGGAGCTACCTTTTTCTGCTGTTGTGGGCAGTCCGTTTCTGCATTGATTTTAGGAGAGGGGCAGAGAGTGTCAGGTTTGGGTGTGTGTGTGTGTCTGTTGTTTGAGGCTGTTCTGGAGCTGGGGATCTTCTGCTTCTACTGTTTTTGGGAAGCCTGTGTCTGGTTTGGTCTGATGAGAAGCCAAGACTTGAGACAATCCATTTGGGTGGGGGGTGGATGCTGGATCTGGGCATAGTCTGCATCACCTGCTTGTAGGGAGACTTTGTCTGGTTTGATTTTTGTGAGTGGGGGTTGAGAGTGTCAGGTTTTGGGTTGATGTTTGTGTGCATGTGTGAGGCTTGAGGCTGTCCTTTCGGGTGGGCTGGGGATCTGTAGTCAAGTTTGAAATTGTAAATAGGTAATGTACTAAAACTTGGGTAGTATAGGGCTGTTTGGTGCAAGTAGTTTAGGCAGACAAGGTAACTGAACCAAAACCAGAGCACCATCAAGTCTAACCCAGCCCTCTTATACTATAAGTAATGTAAACAGCCAACTGTTTTTTTAAGGTAATTGGTAATGTTACACCCTGTGGGCATGTTACCATTTGGTTGACTGGGTGAGTTCAGTTACTTTGAGTATGCTTGAGTATATGAATGATTGGTGGCTGGTGTGGGTGCTCAGCTTTGCTGCTTGAGTGAGTGAAGTGCATGAGCACAGGTAGTATTGTGAATGGACCTCTGTGGGGCCTGCTACCCTGATGTGGTACAGAGGCTTTTCATAATACAACATTGTAACTAAAAGTAAGTCTGTTAGTCTGAATTTTTTGATGACTGAATGGTTTTCAGGAATGTAAGGGTGCATGTTACAACTTTAGATTGCATATTTAAAGTATATGACACAGATTAAATGATGCTTACATTGGTGGGGAGGGCAATGCTTGGGGGGCAGCAGTGTGGCAGCTCTTTGTACAAATTTAAAATCCCTGGCTACACCTCTGTGTATCAGTGGTAGCACAATGGGTGCACTTGCAGTGGTAATACAATGGTCTCATTCTCAGCCTTATACTGGTGGTTCAGTGTGCTTGTGCAGCTGATTTCATGCTTGTGTAATATAGATAATCTTTGGCTGTTATCCTCAATATCCATGGGATATACCACCCTGTAGTGGTACAAAGGCAATAGACCCTAAGGAAAGGTTCCACCCCTTTTGGTGCCGCGGGACTGATTCTCTTGGCTAAAAGTATTTTAGGAAGAAGCCCATGGGAGAGAGAGACATGCCATTGGAGGAGGAGAAGGAGTGGAAGGAGGGGCAAGGAAAAATGATTGTGTGTAGAGTGAGGAGAGCAGTCCTTAAATAGACTGGACGGGGGTATGGCCAGTTGCACTGCCCCCTTCAACTGCAGGTTGTAGCCTTCCAATTCAGTGTGCTCATGCAACTGGTTTTGTGCTTGTGTAACATAGATAATCTTTAGCTGCTCACCTCTGTATCCAAAGGATATACCACTCTGTAGGGGTATGAAGGCAAGGAACCCTAGGGGAGGGTTCCAACCCTTGAGGTGCCACAGAAGTGATTCGCATGGCTAAAGGTACCTTAGAAAGATGCCCAAAATGAGTGCTGAGCAAAGCATACAAGGTAGTGAACACTTATTGGAGTTGAAGACTTGTACGTAGGTTGGTTGGTAGTATGGGTTCAGTTGGTAGCATGGGTCAGTTGGTTGTATTGTTTGAGTAGAGTAAGCAGGAAACAACAGGAGAAAAGTGACCCACTCAGAGGTCTGACTGTAAAGAGTGGAGGCCTAGCTTCATAAGGAGAGAGAGAGAGAGAACACCCAAATGGGGAGAAGGGACAACTATGGGGTGGCCACCCAACTCCATCCAACAGCTGAAACCTAACTAAGTCATCTAAGGACTACAATTACACCTATCTAGTATTATGACCATTGGCACAGAGGAGAGGAAAAAACCCTTTTGAGGAGGAAACCTCTAGGGATCTAAGGTCTAGGTGACCTTCCCTCCAGGCTTTGAGGCAGTTTTGTTTACTGATGGCTCTGCTACTGCAATTTAGTAGAATAATCCAGGAGAATTGCAATTTCAGAAAACACTCTTGCTCTAGCCCTCTAACAGGAAAGCCATGGAAGGTTCTGAGTGAACTCTACAACAGTGGCAACCAAGGCAGGATGAGGAGGAGAGTAATGACCACTGAGGTGCTCAGCTGGCCTACCAATCTTAGAACAAGCCAGGTTAACCAGAGGCAGTTGTAGGGAAAATAGCTTGAAAGAATGCCTCCAAACCCACTCAGGCAGTCAAATGGGCCCTTCCCATGAGAGCCCCACCCCTTCACCACTGAAGTCTTAAATGCTACATTGAGAGGTGCCATCTGTATGGTTGACAACTAAAGGTCCACCCAGGGCAAGGACATCCCCAACTACTGTATGGACCCGGTGAGAAGGACCTCATCCCAAGCTTTGCATGTTCAAGATGTGGACTTCAAGGTGCAGTGAGAGACCTTCAACCACATGGCTATCCCTGAGTTCTGGAAGTAATGGATATGGTTGGCATGTCTCCAAAATGTGGTGGAATGAGTTGTAATGAGCATGGGACCTGCACGTTGGTTGTGATGAATCATAGCAGATATGAGGAGACCTGTATGAAAGTCAGACTGAGACTGTGGACCCTCTCATTGGTCTTGACTGGATGAGATCTGACAGAGAGAGACCTGTATGTAGATCAGGCTGAGCAATATTGACCCTCTCATGGATCTAGGTAAGGCAAATAGCATTTATCAACCACAGGAATGCATTCCTACCAAGTCCATTAGGAAGTCAAATTGGGAGTGAATTGAATTGTATATTATGAGTAAGAGAACAGTGAGGCTGGGTGAAGCCCAGGGCTGATGGTTGGAGAGGACGAGGCTGTGAAGCTGGTTAGGTAGCAGGACGCTGCAAAATCTGTACCGAAGGAGGTGCAGTTCAAAGCAAGTAAACATGATATGCTGCCAGACTTGGAAAGGGATGAGCACTGCTGGTTATGCAAGAGACAGGAAGGCTGGGATGACTGTGTAAATCAGGTGCATGATCTTAGGGAGGGGATGGCAGAAGACTGAGTAGAGCCAAAAGCCCTTCAGTAGAGAGTTACCTGGAATCGCTGCTTGTATAGTGCCTTGAAGGCTATGTGGAGCAGCAGCAGAAGGCTGCTTAAGCCAGGGGCTTATGCAATACACAACATATACGGAGCTGCTCCTGCTGCCTGGGTCCATGATGCCCTCTATGACTCCTCAGTCCCACGCCATAGGAAAAACAAAGAAGTTACAAACATGAAGCCATGACACCAAGCAGCTAATGAAAATAAGTTAAATATGTGCCAGCCATGAAAGCAGGATAAGGTTATCATCAGGAACAGACTGCTGAGGGTTTGGTATGAGTAAGATTTGCTAAAGTGGGAGTAGCAATAACTAAGCAATAAATGAGCTTAAATAACACAAACACAGAAGTGAGGAGTAATGCAGAAGGGCAGGACACTGCTGGAGCAGGCAGGGGAATGAGACAGCATGATAGCTGCTAAGGGGAGTAAATTGTAGTTTACACAAGGCATTGGATGGTGCCAGTAGATGATTGCTATGGTTTCAGTAGGAATAGTGAATTGAATGAGAGGCATGATACTCTAAATGCCTTTAAGGCAGAGTTAGGTTATTGTGTGGCAGTAAAACAGGGAGTAGTTGTTGTCACAAATGCGCTCAGCAGGTCAGGCCCTCTGTTCCCACAGTGCCAACTTCTGAGTGCAGTATTGTGAACAGGTAAAAGACAGGGTAACCCTCCTGTCTGCATGTGGGTCCAAATCACCTTTGGTTTCAAGTTCTTGGGGGATTCAAACTATGGACCCTATGCTAGCATACCCAAATGTGCAGGCACAGATAATCTGCTCTTTGGGGGGATGCCAGACATCTTTCGTCTAAGGGCACCTAACCAGGTATCCAAAATGAACCCTTAAAACTCTATAAAAGACCTTAGGTATATTCTTACCTTTTCCCAGTTTAGTAACACCATCAAGTTTATGAACAGTTTTTGTCAGTCTTAACCCTCTATACATCTCATGCAAAAAGAACTTCAAAGACACACCAAGGCAGTCTTTCAAAATAATATTTTTTACTAAAATGGATAAATTGCGTAAAATGTAAACACAGAACCCTATATCACAAACCATACAATCTCATAAAGAAAAACAAGGAAAAGTACAGATAAACTCCTACCAAAGTACATTTAGATATTTTCTATCTGATGTATTTCCTCTAAGTGCTTAAGTTAGAGATATTGTTTCTTAAGAGTCTAAAAAGATATGTCACTCAGTTCAAACACAGAATACAGTTTAACTCTGTGTTTCCACACCCCTTCTATGATGTCATCTAGCTCCTACTTTTAGAATATAAAAAATATACAAGCAGGATGTCCTATCAGGAGGTATTTCAAATAAGGTGACATCAGCAAAAACTCATTTCCCAATATGGCTCCTTAATTAACATCCCCTTTTTGTTCTCGAGCAGTTCCTATTCCCAGGGCACATCAAAGGACTTTATGACTTTTCACACCAGGTTGATATCAAATGTTTTTCCTCTAAGACATTATAAAAAGTTATGAGCCCCATATCCTGGCTGCTGGGTCAGTTCTAATTAAGTGAGAAAAAGAGGAGACCCTTAATTAAGTCTCTCTAGTCTTGTAATTACCTTCTGGTTTCATCTCACTTGGCACTTCACTGACCTGGAAAGGCACCCATAGCACAAGATGTCTCATGTGAGATACTCATATACCACATTCTATATCACAAATATCAGAACAATCATAACTAGCTGGCCAAGTATCACAGTTGTTAGCTAGGCAGAAGAGTCATTAACCAAGTGTAATCAATAAAGTGGAGCAAGGCAGCAGAATGCAGTGTGGCCTGAAACATACAATAACAGTAGAAGGAACTGAGGATTGTTAGGCAGAAAAGCAGGTTGAGCTAAAGCATACAGAGAACCATGCAATGGACAGAGGCCTGCACTAACAGGTGAGAAATGGAGCCTGGGGGTACAGGCACAGGTCATCTTGAGGCAAGGAAACACAGTGTGTAACATGAAGCACAAGTAGCCATGTATACACAGGGTGTGAGAAAACTGGAAACCCCAAAAGAAACAAACAAGGCAAACACAAGGACAGGAGCAGGAAGAAAATCAGCACTCATGGAAACATACAGCAGCTGGAGGCTGGCAAAACAAACCAAAAGCAGGAGAACAGAAAGACAGAAGTCGAGCACCAACCAAGCAGAGTCCAAGCATGCACACGGGGAAGGGGGATAAAGCCCCAGAAGGCCCCAATAGCACAATTGTCATGCAACATGGTATCACAATGGCCTGCATGGGTCACTAGCATCACACTGATCACATGGTAGGGGAAAACCTGCCGGCAGAATGATACAGTTAAGGCATATCCAACAAGAGCAAACATCTACACATCTTAATGTAGGTGTCATCCAACATCAGCTAATCACCAGCTGTACATTGGAAATCCCACCAAACTATACATACACCAGTTATATCCCTATGCTACAAAGTGTCCTCCTAGCCTCCCAGCATGGTGCCACATGGTGCGACCTCAGTTCAGGAACACTCCTTGTTCACACGAAAAGCACAAAGTGACCTTGTGAGACACTCCTTCTCCATACAAAAATTATAACAATAAAGTAATGGCCCCAATCCTACTTGTTCCAAGAAGTAAGGGAAAGGGTCTTCCTGGAAGTTCTAACAGTTTTAGCCCATTCCTGCATTGCCACCATGGATTGCTCCAATGACATCTCACGGCAACAGAATTAACACAGCAACTCAGTTGAGAAGTGACTTTCTTTATCATGGTATCCTTTGTTCTGCTGCAGGTGGGGCAAGAAGATCGTGACCCCATGCCCCCCCTTTCACTGTCACATCCACCAACTGCACGCACATTGTCACACCAACAGACCCTATAACATCATGTACACTGTTGGACCTCACAGTCCCATACTCCCATGCATGCTGTCACACCCACCAATCCCATAACCCATGCTCACTGTCACAGCTCATGATTCCATACCTTCATGCATGTTGCCACGTCCATCAACTGACCACATGCCCCCATTCATGCTGTCACACCCAATGGCCTATGTTTCTATAGCGGGGGGGAATTCAAGAATGCATGGGACAGACATAAGGCAATTCTAGTGCAGGATGGGAGGAAGTAGTCTGTTTGTTAAGTAGGATCTGCAGCTTATCCAACAGGTAGGGAAATGGGCAAACTGGGTGGACTGTCAAAGACTATGTTTCTATGACTACATACACTATTACACCTATCATCCCCCATACACCCAGTCAAACTCACTGACGTATAACACCATGCACACAATCACACCTCACAACTCCATGCCCCCCATGAATGCTGTCACACCCACTGACCATACAACACCATGCTTGCTATCACATCTCATGATTGTATACGCCCATGCATGCTGTCATACCCAACCAATCCTATGCATGCTGTCACACCCACTGACCACATGCACATGCTCTGCTGTAAATAAACAGCATGCATCAGCAGTTCGATCAGAGCATAATTTTCAAAAGCTATTATTGTAACCTACCCTGCCACATGACAGATTACACAGAGCTAGAAAGAAGACTAGAATGGCAATGCCCCTCAGTTATTCCAGGTACAAGTATATTGAGCACTGTGCCATGTTGTGGATGGTGATAAGAACTGGAAGAACTACTTATCTTTCGCATTAAGTGTGTTGCAAGCCCTTATGTGGATTGGTTGAACTGCAATTTCTGCCCTTTTTTTTTTCTCCACTTGTATGGTCCTGCAGATGGCACAAGCTGATGTGTGGTTTGTGAATTCTGGATAAAGTCCATGAGACACCTACTTGCTTGCCTCCCTCCCTCAGGGGCAAGGATGGAGCTCCCTATTTGAAAAGTGTGCATTTAGACACCATGATAATATTAACAAGCATTTGTCAATGCCGAACGTTCGCTTGCAGGTATTTGCAGTGGTGTTTGACATGTATGGTGCTTTACCCTAATGCCCTGTGCGATTGCTGGTATTTGCACAATAAATTGTCAGCATGATCTTTTTGTTATCCCCATTGTGCACTACATGGGGGGAAGGACATTTTGGGCAGGATGTGAAAAATGACAGCTGTACTGCTCATAAGGAGGTGTGGTAAAATGGCAATGTTGAAAATCTGGAATGAAAATATTGGAAATTCGCAAACTTACGAACGTGCGTAGGAACTGCACAACGCATGCTAATAAAACAGTTATTTGTAGGAATTTTTTCGCCAAATTTTCAACATAGCCATTTTAAGATCTCTGCTCATGAACAGTGACACTGTGATTTTCTTAATGTGTCCCATACACTGAGTTCGCACACTGACTGTGCCATTGTGCACTACATGGGCAGAAACAAGTTGTGGGCAAGATGTGAAAAATGACAGCTACAGTGCTCATAAGGAGGTGTGGTAAAATGGCAATGTTGAAAATCTGGAGTGAAAATATTGAAAATTCGCAAACGTACGAGTGTGCATAGGAACTATGCAATGCAGACTCATAAAACAGTCATTTTTAGGAATTTTTTCACCAAATTTTCAGCACAGCCATTTTAAGACCTCAGCTCATGATCAGTGTCACTGTGATTTTCTTAATGTGTTCCATACATTGAGTTCACACACCGACTGCGCCTTTGTGCGCTACATGGGCAGAAACACATTTTGGGTGAGATGTGAAAGTGACAGCTATACAACCTATAAGAAGGTGTGATAAAATGGCAATGTTGAAAATCTGGAGTGAAAATATTGAAAATTCGCTAACTTAAG
Organism: Neoceratodus forsteri; assembly: GCA_016271365.2. NCBI lineage: Eukaryota > Metazoa > Chordata > Ceratodontiformes > Ceratodontidae > Neoceratodus > Neoceratodus forsteri. The sequence goes on from CM028130.1 coordinate 1,098,696,371, forward strand.
AGCTCATGAGGAATCAAGTAATGCATCGCCAAACAGTCATTTTTTGATGTATCAAATTTCACATTGGTTTATCTTTCAAGACGACATCACTGCCATTGCATTATTTGAGGCCAAAGGGTGATTTCATGCAGTGACTGTGCAGTGCCTGTGAAATTACCCTTTGGGCCCGAATAAAGCCATGACAGTGACATCATTCATGAGAAGGGGTCCCAAAAACCCCATGTTGAAAATTTGGTGTAAAAATTCCAAAAAATGACTGAGATATGCAATAAAGTTGAAACCCCCCTCTGTAGCCCATTATACAGCTTACTGGCATTTCCTCAGTTCGCGGTCCGCTGTGAAGAGTGCAGACGCGTTCCCGGTCCACCAAAGATCATCACGCTGGAGTCAGGAGGTAAGTATGGGGTGGGGGTGTGTGGGGAAGCTGGGTGAGCAGTGGGTGGGTGCGGGTTGTGGGAGGTGGGGTTGGGAGACACGCAGTGGGACCGTTTTTGTTTTACAGGGAAAAAAAAAAGACGACGAGGATGTTTGCCACGCTGGGATGGGCTCCAGCGTGGCAGAAGATGTGTGGGTGGGCCGAGGAGCCAACGGGGATTGGGCACCCCGCGGCAAAACAAACTAACGGTTTACCACGCTGGGTGGGCCCCAGCGTGGCAGCAGGATGGCTTGGGGCCGTGGAGCCGATGGGGATTGGGCACCCCGCTGGCAAAACAAATGTTTGCCATGCTGGAGTGGGTCTCTGCATGGCAGCAAAGTTTTGGGGAGCATGGACGGCGAGGGTGCGGACGGAGGGATGATGGCGGCGCTAGTATGGCAGCAGTGTTTTCCTTTGAAGCAGAGGAACACCGCTGTCAGATTGAGCTCCTGCACCCATTGGTGTAGGACTCGCCATGCCTGCTCAAGGGAGCAGTGCATTGATGGAGATGCACACCTCCAAGTGTGCTGCTCTCCTAAAACGTTCCTTGCGCATGCTCGCAAGCGAACGTAAAAATGATGATTATACTAATTGTGTGCATTCCTTGCCCAACTGTTGCTATAAAGTCACTTGCCCTTTCTGCTATATTTTCCTCACAGCCTGAGATACAGCAGCAGCCTATCTTTCACTCACATTACCTCCGCTCTCTTGCTGCACATGCCCCTCAGCCTCTTCCAATGCACCTGGCATACTTTAGGCAGAGTCTGTTCTCCATGATACTACCTAATCTGCCCTCCCCCCACATTCCAGCAACAGCTATACATACTCCTTCCTATCCTGCCACCAGAGGCCACCCTCTTTCCTGCTGGACAAATTATGTGTTGTTGCCCTGGACCCGGGTGCCAACCCAGGCTTTGTCCATAGCCTGTAAACCCTCTCGGAGGCAGTATTCCAGCATAACAAAGGTGTCACTATCAGCATGTTACCCTATTGAACCACCTCAGTGCACCTGGAGCAGCAACACCCAGCACCTCTTCCAGTGGGTGTCTTAGCCTCCTGGCATCATGCCATCCTGTTCTTCAAAACGGTCATAGAGAAAGCTTGCCTACTACCAAGTCCATGTTTTACCTCAAGAGGCTACCTTTGCCAATGGTGGAAAATCAGCTTCTGCTGGCCTTTATCAATGAGAAATGCCAGACTTTCTGAACCTTCGAAGATGAGCTAAGGCTGGGAGTTAGGTGAAGACTTAACATCCTTAATAATTTACTCAGGGCTGTCCCTGCACATTTATGTTGGCACTGTGAAGGAAAGCCCCTTAAACTGACATCTGTTTTAGTTCAAAACATTTGTTCCTGCAGCATTAGGAACTGCCATGTGGGAACCTGAATACACCTGTAATTTGCTTGTTGCATTCCTGCTGGTTCTGTCATTTTGATCCCTGATGTTCCACTACAAATGCATTAACATGATATGGGGATAGGTCATGGGCATAGGCAATGCAAAGGGTGCAGGAGACAGGCAAGGTACAACTGAGGCTGCATCATTATAGCTTGCCTAACTAGCATAGATAAGAGATCTCTCACCTATCACTTGGAAGTCAATTCGGCACATATCATTGTGTTTTACCACTGTTTCCACCAATGAAACTGAGTTTGTGCTTTCTCAAAAATTCAGAGAACTGAACAGTGGTTTGCAGGGATGTGTGTGGCACTGCAAGACCAAGAGAGAATGACCGAGTGAGTTAGCAGATGTGTTGTCGGCAAGTCACTGTTGTTTAAAACAATAAACAAATACAGTAAATAAAAGATTACAATACGGGAATATAGCATATATGTGGGTATGGGGGGAAGGAGCAACGGTAATCAAGAGTGAGCTACTCGGAGAGCAAAGTGTTCCAGTAGAGGAGACCATCTCTTTTGAATGTGCTGTTGTGGCAGGTGTAGGCTATCAAATTGCTCTCATCTACCATCCACCCGGTGATAGGAAGCAATTCCTTAAGGAAGTGGCAGACTTCGGCATCGACATGGCTTTTGAGTCTCCCAGGCTGATGGTCCTGAGTGCTTTTTATATGCCTGGATCGACAACAAACTCTCACAATTTGGACAACACTTCCTCCAGTTAATGGATCACTGGATTTAACACAGGTGGTTACCACTGCCACACAGAAAGGTGGCCACTTTCTTGATTTTGTCTTCCTCCTGGGGATCGAGGCCTCTGACGTGGGAGTGGAACCAGTCAGTTGGTCCGATCACCACACTGTGAGATTCAGTTTTGGCACCTCATCTTGTAGGCCGACCCCTGTAGAAATGGTCAGGTACAGCCCTTTATTTAATATTTCTTCCAGTGGCCTTGCTGCAGTCCTTGACCTAACAAAATTTCCTGTGCATTGCACTGATCCAGAGACATTGGTGGTGGCTTATAATAATGCCATTACCTCTGCCCTGGATTCTATTGCCCCAGTTCATGAGCGTCCTCTCTCTCTTTGACCTAAGGCTCCATGGTTTGATGGGGCCTTGAGGGAGTTGCGGCGTCCTGGACGCAGGTTAGAACATTGTTGGTAGAAATCTGGCCTGGATGCCAACCATCTTAGACTGTTAGAACATTATCAATTCTATTAGTCAGAAATTTCTCGTAAGAAGGCAGAGTCCTGTCAAGAGAAATTTCTGCTGCTCAGAACCGACCAGCTTAGCTGTTCAGAACTGTGGACAGATTGTGCAACCCAACCTGTCTACAGTTCCGTAGAGCCTTTTCACAATTATAGTGTGATAAACTTGCTTGGTTCTTTGCTGATAAGGTGGCTGACATCTGGTCAGAGATCCACTCGACACATTCTATGTGGGTTGCTACTGGTCAGGAGTAGGTCACCACCCTTTTGTCTTCCTGGAGTACCTTCAGCTACCCGGAAATCGTGGATGTGATGTGGATTGTCCAAGGTTTGCGACCTACCTGCTGTAGTTTAGATCTGAGTCCTACCTCCCTAATTTTGGGGTGTGGGGAATCTATTCTCCTGGTTCTAGCACAGATAGTCTGGTGCTCCCTTGCCTCGGGTGAATATCCCTGTTCCTTGAAAGAGGCAGTGGTGACACCCTTGTTGAAGAAAGCTTCTTTGGACCCAGAATGTCTTGACAACTACAGACCTATCTCGAACCTCCCCTTTGTGGGGAAGGTGATCGAGAAAGTAGAAGTGGCCCAGTTGGAGAACCACTTGACCATCCATAGCGTCTACGAACCTCTCCAATCAAGTTTTCAAAAGAGGCATAGCACTGAGACCACGCTGGCTCAGGTGCTCAATGATCTCCTGATGGTGAGAGACCTGAGAAAATGGTCCATTTTGGTACTATTAGATCTGTCATCAGCGTTTGATAACATTGACCATGGAGTTCTATTGGAGTGCCTGAGATGTATTTGTGGGCTTTTTGGCACTGTTCTCAGGTGGTTCACTTCATACCTCACCGGAAGAACTCAAAGGGTGGTTTCAGAGTTTTTTCCCTCTGATCCCATCTCTCTGTTTTGTGGGGTTCCTTAGGGCTCTGTATTGTCCCCCATGTTGTTTGCAGTGTACATGCTTCCCCTCGGAGACATTATGAGACAGTATGGGCTGAGGTTTCATTGTTATGCCGATGATACCCAGCTATACCTGTCCTTTGCACCCGACCAGGAAGGAGCTGTCTCGGTATTTAACAGCTGCCTCAATGAAATCCAGGATTGGATGAGGTCCAGTTGCTGAAGTCGAACTCTGGGAAGACGGAGGTGATGGTTTGGGATTTGGATCACCGGATACGTGAACCTGTGGCTGGCTTCCCATCTAGATTGTTTTTTGGGGATGTCGAGCTACAGGTCTCTGAATGTGTGCAAGACCTGGGGGTGATATTAGATGCGGGGCTGACTTTTCGGTCTCAGGTGTCAGCGGTGGTTAAGTCATCTTTCTACCATCTAAGAAAGATTGCCAGGATCAAGCACCTTGTTCCGTCCAGTGATCTGCCAACTCTAATCCATGCCTTTGTGACCTCGCGACTAGACTATTGCAACTTGCTTTACTTTGAGATTCTGGGGCTTGATATCCGCCGCTTGCAGCTGGTGCAGAATTCCGCAGCATGGTTGTTGGTGGGTACTCCTAGATCTTCTTACATTACATCGGTGCTGTGGGATCTGCACTGGCTCACAGTTTAGTGGCGGATCACCTTCAAAGTCAGATTACTGACTTTTAAAGCCCTGCACAATCTAGACCCTGACCACCTGAAAGAACTCCTGGTCCCTTACCACTATGTGAGATTGCTCCACTCAGCCAATGAGGGGTTGCTAGAGATTTCAAGGGTGACTTTAAAATCTGCTGGGGCCTGTGTTTTTATGTTTATGGCCCCATCCCTTTGGAATTCTCTACCCCGTCGGATTAAGGAGTACACGACTATGAGGAGTTTTAAACAGGCTTTGAAATCTTTCCTTTGGGAAAAAGCCTTTGGTGGTAATGTTTTCTGATTTGATTTGTCTGGTTTTATGATGCTGATTTTTGTATTTATATCTTATTGTAATGCGCCTTGAAATTTGAAAGGTGCACAATAAATAAAGTTTATTATTATTATTATTAAATGCATGCAAGCATACTCTCTGGTGGTGCTAGCCTAGGAAAATCCCTGTTAACTAGAATTCTGTCCGCAAAAGCAGATGGCATCCACTGCTCGCCCTCATCAAAACTAACAGGGGAGAGAGACCACAAATGACTTTTCTTTTTAACCGAACTCTGCTCTTTCTACAAAAAACACTTCATTTCCATACTTCACCTCTGGACAGCTGTGGTACACTTAAAAGCGGGCAGCAGCTCCTTCTAAACTTTTGGTCCTTTTTGGATCACAGTCACAAGCTTACTACTGCTAAAATAAAAAAAAACAGCCAACTCTGAGGAATGGAGGGAGAAGAGAACAGACAGCACAGCAACATTATTTTTCTTTCCTCATCTGTGCTCCCAGCACTCTCAGCACATGAAAACGGTTGCTAGCTGTCTTAAAACTTACTGTCCTTTTGTGATAGCAATTGCAATCTTTGCAACTAATAAAAAAAAAATGACATCTACTCAGAGTGTGTCTATGAGGGAGAACCCACAGCTCTAAAATACAGCTCTCGAGTTTTACTGATGTGTTTGTGTGTACTGGGGCGGGGGGTTTCCATAGCAAACTAAGGCACAAGAAAAGTGGGATGAAAAGAATTGTACAGAGCAGCCACACCCTCTACTAGCACTACTAGAGGAACTTCTTTACTGCAAAACACACTTTTCATTGCTTTTTACTTTTTAATTGTGTTTACATTTTTTTTATTTAAATATTTTATATAGCTGTTACCTGTAGCCCATTTCCTAAGCACAATAATACCCTCCAGAGTGAGCAATATTGGACTATACTGGACCTTCCAGGGGCTATAAGGCCCTCCACTTATGGTGTCGGGCCTCACAATGTTCCTGGGCAGTCCGGTATAGCCCAACACCGCCCACCCTGTTGGGTATTATTGCTTACATACAGGCAAGGTATCAATGTCCTGTAACAATAGGTCATGTTACAGTTATTTGAAATGTGCAGTGTTACAGTTATGTGAAATGTGCACACAGCAGTTCTCTGACTTTTGGAATGAAACTGTTGTATATAGTCTGAGGTTCCATAATGCTAATGTACCACAAAAGGGTACAATCACATTCCATGACCTTTGAAGTGTGGTACAACAACATTTTGAAAGGGATGGAATTCTATGCAGAGCAATGCTCTAATATACACTGTACATCAGTTCTTGGCAGATAAGGATGTCTTTCCCCACCTAGATAGCCTGTTTCCCCTACCTACTGTAATGCAACTGATCCTACTTATTTGCTGGCTTTATCACCACTTCACTGCATCAGTGTTCCATTATGCATATCTTATGCATTCGTGAATGCCAGTGTCATTTCTGACCCTACCACCTCTGCTTAGAGGATGTTCAAAGCATTCACTGCCCTATTAGAGAAGATGGACTTTCACTCATTTTAGCTAGGTCTGCCCTCTCCCAGCTTCATATCATGACCCCTTGTTCTTGGAGACCTTTTAATCTGAGTATGCTTCCCTTTTGAATCTTATTCACACCTGAGAGGTATTAGAAAGTCCCTCTCATATCATATCATATCATATCATATCATATCATATCATATCATATCATATCATATCATATCATATCATACCATATCCCTAGTTACCTCCAGAGTGTATATAATGAGACACTGTATTCTCTGGTCATAATTATTTTGTAATAACTGGGGAGTGTTTTCTCCCATTGAGAAACCTGGTGATAATTCGCTGTTATAACCCGAGAGTTATAACGGCTAACACGCACCCAGTTTCTCACATACTGCACATGCCTAAGCCCTTTTTTCCTCGCTCATCGATCCGGGAACTGCTGCTTCATGAACTACGACTGTGATGCACAACACAGCAAAATCAGCATGGATTAAACAGTTCAATCTGTAGCAAATTCCCAGTTATACACTAACGTTTGCCATCAGGAGTGGATTTCAAAGATAGCTGCCTTCACCAGTCATCTTCAAAAAATGAACGATGATCATCACGACAGCACAGACATGGCCCTCTTATTCCCGATCCCTCACATTAGGTAGCAAACCGTGAACGCTGTATATTTTTTCCTTTTTTGTATTGGTGAAAGTAAAAAAATAAATAAAATGCATCTAACCTCTGGGGCTCAAAACAGCAAACTGATTTTTTTTTGAACAGCAGCTGCACATTTCCACCCATATTTCATAGGTGCTGTGGCTCTGAGGGTCTTGGATGAATCCCAGATCTGGAGAAATCTCCAGAAGTCTGTTTTGGGTAGCAGATATCATGCCTGCATTTGCAGTAAGGACATCATGGCTTCAGATTTCAGTGCATAAAGATCTGCTATTGTACAGATGCCCACCTGCTGCCAAGAGTGCCAGTTGATGTTTTTTCCCCCTACTAGCACATCTGGGTTGTCCTATAAGGGGCTGTCCTGTGCAGGTGGACCCATAAGGGGGCTGGACACTGAGTGAGATGTTTGTACCTGTGCCAGGCTTCTCTTGTCTCTCAGATAACAGGAGGAAGGTAGCCCTTTGGGTGTCTCCTTTTGCTCAGCAGGTTCCTCAGACATTTGGATTCTAATAGATTAATTTCCAGATACACCCATACAGAAGTATTTGGGGTTTTAGGGAGAAACCATCTGATTGCTAGTGCAGCCCAATATGCTAGTAAGTATCCCTGCAGCCAGAGGAGACCCTTCCCCCAGACCAGTGCGCCCGTAAGTTAGTTTTTCCAAATCTTGCGGCTGTGCCTTTCCAGATGAACCCTGCTATCACCTTGTTGATTTTCAGAAGTGTGGTTGTGTAGAGATTGGTAGGTTGCACATGAGATATGCTATCTTAGACAGCACGAACAAGTGTACAGCATCTACCCTGCCTTTCAGGGATAGGTGTAGCTTAGTCCATCTTTGTGTTTCTGCTCTGATGGAGGCTGTGATGAGTGTGTTGCTTTCCTCAACCAAGTTCCTCCATAGTGTGGTGATGTTTATCACCAAGTATGTAAACCCTTGGGGTGCCCATACCACTGGTGTGCTCTGTAGGCATTCCCTCATGCAGGCCAGGTTTAGTGGAGACAGCGTGCCACTGCACCATTTTAGTTGCCCTCCTCTAGACCATCTGTAACCTGTGCATGTCCATTCAGAGTTATGGTCTTCTGTGTTGCATGAAAGCATCCCATGGCATACACTGGTATTCTAGTGGTCCCCCCCTTCCCTGAACCATGTCCAAATAATATTAATTCCCCAAAACACCCTGGTAGTCTAGTGGTACCCCTTCCCTTCCCCAGTCATACAATGGAATCCCATCCCCAGACTTCCCTGGTGGACTAATGGACCCCCATTCCCCCCACCCACTGAGGAACAACCACCCCACCCTCCCCATCCCAGCATGCCCGACAAGTCAACAGGATGCACAACCCACCCACACACTGCCACAGCTGCCCACCAACTGAGCTGACAGTGAATGACAGAGCACAGTACTCCAGTAAGGCCATTGGTAGACACTGTCGACCAATGGGCTTGCAGTGTGTACTGTACACTTTCATTCACAATGTTATGTCATTCAGGGGTACAGGGGTACTGTATGCTGTCATTCACTGACAACTTTGTCAGCGGGCAGCCATGGCAATATGCGGGTGGGCTGTGCTTTCTGCTGACTTGTTGGACATACTGGGATGGGGGAGCAGGGTGGGGGAGTTCCATTGTGGGTGGGGCAGGTAGGGGGGTCCAATAGACCACTAGCAAGATCTGGGGATGAGATTCCATTGTATGTTCGGGGAAGGGAGGGGAGCCATTAGACTACCAGGTTGTTAATGGGAATTATCATTATTTGGACATGGTTCAGGGAGAGGAGGGGGCTACCACTAGACTACCAGGGTGTCTCAAGGAATTAATATTATTCAGGCATGGTTCAGTGAAGGAAGGGGTGTACCACTAAACTACCAGGGTGTTTGGGGGCATTAATATAATTCAGACATGGTTGGGGGAAGGGGGGGCACTAGTCTACCAGGGATTTTTAATTGTTTTAATTTTTATTTATTTATTAGGTCTAGGATTACAATACCTTTGAGCCAGGGCTCTTTTACAAAGGTTCCACATCAGGTTACAATTCAAAACATAAGACATGTAAGTCAGATTACAAATTCAATACCTAGGAAAAGGTTACGAAAGTGTAAGCTAAACAGAGTTACAAAGCATCTGAGAAACAAAGCAAGTTTTGGAGGCTAGGTTATAAGGGGATAGTGGATGAGGTGCAGAGAGGATAGAGGACAAGAGAGAGAGGAAGAGTAGAGGGGGGCAGAGAGCTATAGATGAGGAGCACAGCCAGAGGCATTGTCGTAGACATAACATGGGGAAGTGCATGCTAAGGGGTAACCAAGTGCTAATAGGAGAGAGAACTGCATAAAGTTAGGGAAATATTCATGGGGTCAGCTAGTGGAGGCAGTCACAGGAGTTAGAGGCAGTAAGAGAGAGGCGTAGCTTTGATTAAAATGCACCATGGGAAGGATTGGAGGAGATGTAACTGTTTAGACCATTTAGCCAGCTGGGCACCCTGTAGGCAAAAGATCTTTGACCTTGTGAGGTACAACAAAGTGGAACTTGCGGGAGCTGTGATTCAGACCCCCTGGTTAAGTGGGGGTTATTGCTAGGGTGCAGGAGTGCACACACTCCAGGGAGTGCAAGGCCCACAGTTATTTTCTTCACCATGGTGTGGGTTAGGTACTTTATCTGATTGATGAGTTGCAGCCATCCAGTTTGTGCACAGAGGTCACACGTATGTGTGAGGTGGTGGGATGCAGTGAGAAGTTGGCAGGCTTTATTGAGGGAGGTGGATATGCGTCTAAGAGCGGTAGTGGGGGCAGAACCATAGATCATAATCCCATGGTCAATAATGGAGACAACAGAGCTCTGAATGGCGACAGTCAGGGCTTCTGGGGTAAGATGTTACCTATACTGGAAGAGAAGGCCAAGGTGAGTATTTGCTGCTTTGGCTACAGAGTCAATGTGGGCACTGTTAGATGAGGGTCTAGAGTGATCCCAAGGTACTTAAAGGCTTGAACCTGTTACAGAGTGACTCCATGACTGGTTTTGATAGATAGGGGTGCATTTTAAGCTTGTTATGAGAGCTGCTGAACATCATAGACTTGTTTTCTTATTATTGAGGACCAGATTGTGATTTGAGAACCAGTTTTCAACAGATGTGAAGCCAAGCTGAAGGTTGTCTTGTAGAGGCTTAGGATCCTTGTGGGAGGCAAGAATTACAGCACCATCTGCATAGAGGATGATTGTTTCGGAGCAAGAATTTGGAAGGGAGTTCAGGAACAATCTGAATAGTACAGAGCCCAGAATGGATCCCTGGGGGACACCTGAGCAAACAGGCCTGGTATCAGAGAGGACATCCGCAATTTTTACTCTTTGAGACCAGTTCTCCAAGTAGCTTTTATGCACCATGCATATGCAACTTTATGCAGCTTTTATGTACCAGCTGAAGATTTTTTTTTCTAAATAGGTTGCTGCATGTGCATGATAGGGACTTGGGAGCAGGCTATAGATGCACACTTCCAGTTTGCCAGTCCGATTATTGGACTGTGTGGCTGTTCAAGGAAAGGAGATGTTTACCCTGATGTTTTTTTAAGGTAAAACCATTTTTTTTACAGCCCTTTGTGTGGTTGTTGTTTGGGGAGAACTGTTGTTCTGTGTGGAACTGAGCAGTATCAGTGAGCCGTGCAACCATCTGTTACCATCTCCGCAGGCACTGAAGCCACAGTTTGGGGAAAACAGTGAAAATGTATTTTTTTCAGCTTTCTGTGTGGGGAACGAAATAGTGACTTGATGGGAGGGAGGTTTGCACTGTTAGGTGTAATGGGGCGGGAGCAGCTTCGGAGTGGGAATGACAGAAGCATACTCGCTGGTGGGGATAATATGTGAAGCAGGCTGCCGTGCAGTGATTCCGGTAGCGGTTCATTCGGTCATTTGTGTACTGAGACTAGAGCCATGATATTGTCCTGGGATAAGTCCTGCAACTTCAAACTCCTCATTCACTCTGGGTCCTCTTTCCCACTCGAACAAGTTTGCTCCTATAAATACCTAGGGATCCATTTTGACCCCTCCCTCTCGTTCCATGGACACATCGTTGCCCTAGCCACTGCCACTAATATCCGATTGGGCATCTTACACTGGTATAAACACTGCCTCCCCCCGGAGGCTCTTTGACTTGCAGTCACCTCCTCTATCCTGTCCCTAGTGGACTATGGACTGCGGTGTGATGGTGCTGCTGATCAGACCGCACTCCATAAAATTCGCACTACTCTAAATAAGGCCTGCAGGTTAATTACTGGAGCACCTAGGCTGACACACACCTCTCTACTGTACGCTAAAGCGCTGGTACTTGATCTTGACGAGCGCCTCAAATATCTGACCTGTACCCTTACAAAAAAGACCCTCCTTGGGCTATCCCCACCAGTATTGACCACCACCATACGCTGCTCTGTCCCACTGGTTCATACTTGGACCTCTGGGAAAACCTCTCTTGTTATCCCTAGAGCTAGGACCTCTCACGGCCAAAGAGCCTTCAGCTTTAGGGCCACCTCCTGGTTCAACATACTGCCCCCCTCCATCTCCCAAGCTCCAACTATATCGTGCTTCAAAACTTCATTACGTAACCACCTTATTAACACCCGATGCTGTAATTGCCACTAGTCAAAGCCAGACTCAATACTTATGACAAAGCTTATTACTAAGCTGCTAAGGACAACATAACTCTGGTATTGTTTGCATCAATCCTACCTGTACCAGCTTGTTTGTATCTATGTCTTAAGTTACTGTTATACTTATGTGTTGTACTGTTATACTGTGTATTTTCGTTTGTCTTACTGTGACAAGGTACCTTTGTAAATGAGCCTATGGCTCAAAGGTTTTCCAAACTGCTGTTTAAATAAAATAAAATAAAAAAAAATAACATCATGGCTCCAGTCCTAGCTGGACCAATCAGAGTCCAAGATTATTTTATGCCATTGTATAATGTTTATTTATTGACTTGTCGCTTATGAAAACGGTTAGTTTGCTCATCTAGCTAACAAGTATAAAAAGTAAAAATGAAATGAAATGAAATCTAGTGAAGTGTCTCAAAGGAGAGATTCTGAGCCGGGAGGCCATTAATGAAGATGGAAAATAGTAAAGACCCAAGGAAGGAGCCTCTGGGGACCCTGTGGAGACAGGCACTGCAGGGAAGGGGGCTGGACCAATTGTAACTGACTGGGACCTGCTCTCAAGATAGCTCCAAAACCATGGGGTTGTCTCAGAGGAACAGCTGAGGTGGTGGAGAGTAGGGTGGAGGAGGGGGTGGTCAACAAGGGCAGAGGCCTTAGTCAGATGGAAAGAACAACAGAGCATGTTATCCATAAAGAAGAAATGAAGCAGAACAGGTTTCCACATGAGGGCTATAAATACTATTTCAGAAAACAGGAATACATTACTGTATTACAGTCAGATGCAGACTAACACAGACTTTCTGGCTCCATTATAACCTCCACATATTGATCAATATATAGTAGCATGAGGGGAACTGTCAAGCTGTGGGTTGATTTAACAGTAATGGGATCATGACTCAGATGCCACTCTTATGTTAAATTAGCCCTACTGAAATCTACTTTTTCATAAATTGCGTTAGTTTGTGCCTCATTTTGAATATGAGTTTAACTATACAGTATTTCTACAATGTAGGTGAGAGTCAAACCTTATATTTGTGCCACTGAACCATTCAAGTGGAAGATATATCATTTATCTCCATTTGATCATGTATCTTCACTTTAGACAGGTCACAAAGGAACCCTTTGCTAATAGTAGAGTAGCTTGAACTATGCCTGATGATGTCATAATGGCCTCTGCTGTTCTCAAAACCATGCAATTAAATCAAACAGAAACAGCTACATATCCATAACAGGAACCAATTTAAACATGTCACGACTTAGAAAACACTGTCTAAATTGAACCCAGAGACCTTTGGCTCAGAATACACCACTTTCATCACTTGTGTGCGGGCAGGACTTTTATAACTCAGTCATAACTCTGCCACTCTTGAGTCATGGTCCTGCCCCCTCACTCATGAAAATAAATGATGTATTCTAAGTCAGGCCATTGTATAAATCGGACACACTATGGCCTAGCTCAGAATATACAACTTATCATCAGTTAAGATGTGAATGGGCAGGACATGTATAACTCATTCATGACCATGCCACTCATCAATTTTGGTCCTCCCCAGCACTCAAGATAAGAAAATAAGACATATTCTGAATCATTCCACTGTGTATCCAATAAAATAGTGGTTAATCATAATTTGAGTGATAATGAGGTATGACTCAAGGTGTTACACTACATCAGTAATTTTATTCAATTTCTGTAGCAACACTGCACAATGCATCAAATAGTGAAGTGCGAAGTTGCCAAAATTTGCTCCACAAAAAAATCTGCACATTTTGGCAAATTTACAGAGTTGGGGACTGTAATTCTCCTTGTTATTCACCAGGCAGAGTGGCCAGATTTGCCTTGCAACTGGCCAGTTCGCCTCTGGAATAACAAGGCAAATTGTGTAAAAAATGTAAAAAATCCTCCCTAACCTCCTAATGGCACCTTCCTTCCTTCTCTCTCCCTCTCATGGCAGTGAGTATCACCCTACTGTGGCTTAAAGTTAATCTTCCCCCCACCCCCATGCCAAATACACTCCATCTCCACCCACTTCCCTCACCCAACTACATGAGTCCCAAATGTTGTGCAGAACACCCCAAGTCCCAGACCTTCACCCAACCCCACCTTCATCAGCCTTCCCCCACCAGCACCACAAAATGAACCTACAAATGAAGAAAACAGTCCCCCGGCACAGAGTGTTTGCTTTGTTCAGTGCCATGCCAACTCCCATCTTATAATGGCCTTAATGAATAAATGATGACACCTTTGCTGCTACTAAGACCTGATTAGTTGAAAATTCAACCAATTAGGTATTACTAGGAGAAAGGACATCACTGCTCTTTCCTTCGCTCAATTACCAGATGGGGAGTCAGCACTGAAATGAGCAATGCTGTGCTGCACCAGTGGGCCATTTCAGTTTTGATTTTGTGGATGCTGGTAGGGGTAGGAAGGTGGTGAGAACTAGAAGAGGGTGGGTTGGGGGTCTGGGACTCTGGTATATAGGGAAAAAGCTGGAACTTGGGTGTGGAAGGTTGGAGCTGTGTATTTGGCGTGGGGGTGGGAGGAAGTCATTAACTTCAGCTGTCATGCTACCTGCCAGCTGCAGCAGCATACTGTGGTGGTGGTGGGGGATAATGACAGGTATCTGTGTTCTTGGGTGGGGGAGAGTCTGATTTTACAGCACAGTGGGTGGGGGGAGATTTTTTAAACTAAAACAAACCTGCTGACAAAGCTGGCAGTTCAGCCTCTTAATTTGTGAATGTTTTCACAAATGCAAATATGGTGGATTTGTGTCAGCTATACCAGTGAATTAAAATATTGCAACGTCTCTCGTGTCATGCTACATTACTGTTCAACTTTTGACTAACTACCACTGTATGTGTAACTATAACCATCCGTCATCTTAAGAAGGGCTACATCTTGAAGCTGCAGTTCATGTTAAAATGTGTTATTTACTTAATTATGAATTATCCATCATTATAAAATGGGCTAACAAATCCCAAGGCACTGATTGGCTACAACATCATCTGAGCCGTGTCCTTATCAGATGATATTGTAGCCAACCGGCACTACCACCCAGCAACATGCCTCATGACCGCAAAAATCAGTTAGCTCTGCCAACTGAAAACAACAACGGTGACTGGCAGAGCTCATTGATGCCACAGACCTACACCTTCTCGCCTCAGAGCGCAAACTGAAAACGGCGTAAAAACCAAGGACCACAACTCCACAGACTGTTTAAAAGGAAGGAATACTCCACAACCACACAACAATAAAGGCAAATAATGTAAAAAAAAAAGAATTGAAATCCCCAGCAGCTGTTAACGTTACACTGACGATCATTTTCAGTGAGAGCGAGTGTCTCTACTGAACCGCCGTAGTTAGCGCTTTTTCGCGCTCCTGCATTCTTTCCTCCTAACGGCGGCTGGTTCGTGATACAGGATTTCGTTGTACATATTTTTAAAACTGTTTAAAAGCATCAGCTTGAGTGATAGCGAGTGTTCTCATGTGAACCGCTGAAGGCTTTTTCTTACAGCGCTTCTGGATTTTCCTTTAACGTGGGTTGGTTTGGTCATAATAGCTTAGCGTTCCAGTGAGAGACACTCGCTCTCACTCAAGCTGATGCTTTTTTAAACAGTTTTTAAAAAATATTGTATAACGAAATCCGGAGAATGCAGGAAGCGCTGTGAGAAAAGCGCTAACTACGGCGGTTCCAGTGAGAGACACTCGCTCTCAGTCAAAATGATCATCAGTGTAATGTTAACAGCTGCTGGGGGATTTCGAATTTTTTTTTTACATGATTCAACTAATATAGTGGTGGACAAGCAGGGTCAGATAGTTTCACAAAACC
This sequence comes from Neoceratodus forsteri, assembly GCA_016271365.2. NCBI lineage: Eukaryota > Metazoa > Chordata > Ceratodontiformes > Ceratodontidae > Neoceratodus > Neoceratodus forsteri. Next base: position 1,098,711,886 of record CM028130.1, read on the forward strand.
AGGAACCGCAAATGTATGGTACCCAGTAAGGGACACTCTCACTCCCAGTGGCCAGCTGTAATTCAAATGAAACATTTTTTTACAGTGACTACATAGGGGACTAAGGGACTATTTTTCCTATATGAACTATTAAACCTTCTTTTCTATATATTTTTACTTTATCACTTTTCTTTTTACTCATTAAATAATCAATAGAAAAGCCCATTTATAAGCGCAATACCACCTCCGAGGTGTGTAGGTTCTCGTGCTGATAAGAGCTGCGCCCTAGGGGCATAAGGCACTCGGCGCAAGCACCTCGTGCCTTAGTACACCCCAGGCGTGCTCTTATCAGCACGTAACCCACACCTCGTCGTGTGTTATTGCTTACATGCCATATTATGATCCTTGCTAGTCTTTATTCCCAAATTAATTTCTATTATGTCACGTTTTTCATTTTATTTTCACCACATTAGAACTTACATTCTGTGTCCATAAGTTGCAGAAGTCTGAATGTCCCAGTGGCCAATTAAGTCAGGAAGCAGTGTCTGTTGCATGCTAATTTATTTTAGTCATAAGAAAACTGGAATAACTGAATGAGGACAGTATTTTCAAAGCAGATTTGTCACTCAACCTTGAGGACAGGTTGTGCTACCAATCCTGTCTCTTCACCAAGAAAATAGTTGCTGGCTTAACAGCTCCAGGCCTATTTATTGTCCTCACCCCCACCATCCCTACTATCTCCACCTGGAGCTCCTACAAATGAAGACTTCAAGTGCCCAGAGTCAAAACATCCCTGGCCCAAAGACCATTTCTCTACTGAGCCCCATCCTGGATCAATGCCCTTCCCTTGGATATCACCTCTGAATAAAGGATTGGGCCCTTCAAAACAGCTTTTAGGCACCATCTGGTCATCACCTGCTGTTATAACTGCACATACAGTACCTGAGGCAAACTCACCTCACCGGGGTATCCTCCCCCACAAAAGTCCCAGCACCTTGCTCTATATGTAGCTGCTTAAGTAAAATAACTGAGTGTTATATGTCATTACCTGCAATGATGATTAGCTACCACACTGTATAGGATCCTGTCTAAAGCTTTACTCACCTTTGCCTAACTGCTGTATATATACATGTATAGAATCTTAATATTTCGCCGGCCCGGTGGCACTGAGGGTTGAGGCGCTGGACGTCACACCTCACGCCACGCCAGTGACCCGGGTTCGGGAACGGACTCGGGTCATCAGGGGTCGGCCGGGGGGAGGGAGGATTGGGCGTCCCAATGGATGCTCTCCCCCCTCAGTGGGGGGGATTTCCAACCCTGAGAATGTCGGTGGGAGCACCAGCGCTGGGGGTTGTGGCTCTCCAACCAGGAGTCCGGGAAGGGGACGTTGTTAGGTGCTTGAGGGAGGCGTGCGTCAGCACGTCGTCCCTCTAGGACGTACGTCCTTGTGTGCCGGCGTCCCAGGGGGTGGGGGGAAGTGGGAGAACAGCGGAAAACGGCAGTCCTCGGTGTCCCTAGATGAAGACTGCCCCATCTCGAGCCCACCTAAGGACAGACCCTGCTGTGCTATGGAGGAGAAAGGAGAGGTAAGAGCACTCTAGGGGCAGATCCCGATGGGGACGCCGGGGGATTGTGCAGTCGGAAGGAGGGGGACATCGGGGGCAAGGAGGGAGTATAAAGAGATAAAACAAAAAAAAGAATCTTAATATTTCCTTATGTCTTTACTGTAACCACTTTGTACCTTTGACTGTATGTTTATCTGTCTTTGTTCCATGACAAGGAGCCTTTGTAAATGAGTCTCTGACTCAAAGGTCTGCAATTCTGATTCCATTAAATGAAATAAATAAAACAGATCCGCCAGCCAAATTTTAAAAGTAGACTTATGTCCACACTGTTTATTAGATGTTGTAACAGAATCAGGACATTTGACACACTAGCACCTGAAATGTTGGCACTTTCAGAAAAATAGTGATGCAATCCATATTAATTTATGCAAGTTGCTGCAAATCACTGTGCCATAATCCACATGCAGCATTTGAAAGTAGCTGCAGACAGCACTGGAATAACTTTTTCTGTTCAGATATATGCAGTTTATGCTCCCACATCAGCACTGGAGCCTTTGAAAATCCAGTCCTGGGTATTCAAATATGTCTGGAAATATAGACAAAGATCTGGGAGAGCCATATTTAATCCAGCTCTTTTTTAATTACTTCCAGTCCAAACAAATATGAAAACAGATATTACTCAGTGTATTTATTGATATATATTTACAAATCTGTTACCCATTTATTGTATGCATTTTGTTGTTGTTTTGTTGGCATTTCAATCGTAAAGCACTTTAGGACTTTGAAAGGTGGGATAAGGTCAAAGGGAGCATAAGGATAATATGGGAGAGGGGGCAGAGCACCATTTAACACTGGTTACATAAGCTCATCACTGAGCAAACTCGACAGACTGTAAGGCCTTCTCTCCTCCTGACTCGTTTATATGTTTATATGTTTGTATGATACAAAGATGTTAGTATGTGAGTGCTGACACCAGGTGTATTTGCATATGGTACCTTATGCAATGCATACTGTGTGCACTGGTATATTGAGTACTATTTAAAAGTTCAAATAAACGTGTTCATAGCACTAGTTAATGATTCAAAAAGATTGCTTTAAATTACTGCACATAGCCTCACTCCCCCCCCACCTGTCCTGGCTGTAGTCCTACAAATCTCTAGCTATAGTGATCTGCCTACCCCCATGACTGGTCTCAGTATTGAAATCAGTGCTCTGTTTGGCACTTCTGCCCGTCTGATCCAGCCCAGTTACAGTCAATGGTGACCTTCATGGCATCCCTGGTACCACACACTTTGATCACTATCCAAGGGTTAGAATATATTTAACAGTAATAGATTTACACAGGCCATCATATACAGTATGTCCTACAAATGCTGACTCACCATACAAGTAGGTTATCAATATTTCCCTTGTATGAAAGTACAATATCCATATGCATACTTGTATGGAGAGAGGGTTCTTGTGGGATAAAAATAGTGGCTCACAGAAGAAATGTATGGATGGTAAGGGCCAGCCACCATGTCCATGGAATGGTCTTGGTAGATGAGAGGGATGTATGGTGCTGGGAGAGGGAAACCACCACCAAACACAAAGGAATTATCAGTTATTGAGATGCTGGCACAGGAGATTGTAGGTGGATGGATAGGTGACGGTAAATCTATGTGATGGGTGGGAGCAACAGTAGTACCATGGAGGGCACGGATGCCAGTAGTGTGATCAGGATTGGTGGTGAGGACCAGGTGTGCCATGAAGGGCGCTGATACTTAATTTCACACAGACCATATGCAGCAGTGCTAGTGCTGGAATGTTCACTCAAGTGTTTTTGTCTTGCTGAGAGCCTGAGACCATAAATCATAGGCAGAGACAGGTCATGTGATGCAGAGCAGCAGAATGGAGACTTTAAAAGGAGAATCCCCACAAGATAAATCCTGATTGTACCTGCCCCCCCCCCCCAGACTTTAACAGAATAGGACATTCTTCACAGTGAGTAAAACCAAAACACAAAGTTCAGGGACCATGAAGCAAATCCCGGTCCACCTCCATCTTGCCTCCCTTCACATTACCCTCTGCACCACAGCAATCACTCAGTGGCAGGACACCTGAAACATCCTGTATCCTCTTCCTTTGTACAGCTACAAGTACAAGAATAGTGTTAATCCAACCTGCGCTATTCTATTCCTGTAGCTATTCTGTCTTTCACGATTCTGACCGCATGCTTTTGAATGGCGCTATTGTTGTTTCAATATTTTAACCTGGTACAGGTTGCTTGGATTGCAAGGAAGAAATCATACAAGGTTATTATTGAAAGGAATTCATCCCCTCCAGGGGAAATTAAAATTTTTCTGCCAGAAGGTATGAAGGTGGCCACATCCCCAGTGACTAACCGTGGGATACCGAAGTATATGTAGGATATTTTATGGTTAAGTGTGAATATGAATTTAGCATGAAAAGAGTCTATGAAACATAAATCCATAGAAGAAAGGCAATGTCCATGTCCTGAGTGTAAGGGTCTTTTAGAAACAAAGAATAATTTTTTTATTTGATGCCCAAATAATAACACATTCTGGGTTCAGCTAAGTAGAGTGTGGAATGATCCATTGTTTGTTATGGTAAATTATCAGATAGTGGTTCTTGGGATCTACCCATCTGAATGGGAGGACCTATAATTCAAGTGCACTACAAGTGTACTTTAAAGAATGTAAATATTGTTTATGGCAGGCACGTTGCACATTAACTATGCAGCAAAAAATATACTTCCACATGTAGTGGTTAATATGGTACAGAAATGTTTGCAGAAAATGTACTGGAAAGAAATGGCAATATTACCAGACTGTAAGTCAAAAAGATTATGGAGAGGGTGTCACAGAATTTTTTGCACAAATTTTGTTCAATAGCACTGAGGTATATTACATACATGTTTATGGATATTCTGTGACACTAAATATCTTTATGATTTAATGTCTTTGTTTTCCTTTTGTATGATTTATTCTGCAAACAAAAATTTCCATACTCCAATGAAAAGTGCCTTGTGTTGTTTTACTTGACCTGGACACCCATCAGGACAGCACCAGATATGGGCAGAAGTGACTTTAGTTTAACATCTCATCTGAAGAATGGCACACTTTGACAGTACACCATCCCCCTAGTACTGTAATTGAGTAGCAGTGTTTATGATATCATCCCAATGTAGGACTACAAGCTCCAGCTTTCTGGGACAGAGGTGGATGTCCTATCAATGAGCCACACTAACACACTTTGGGTGAGATGTTCAACCAAGCTCCTTTCTGCCCTTCTCTAGTGGCTGTATAGGTGAATGCTAATGATCTGGTGGCATTTTTCTAAGCAGAATGGGAGTTATACTCAGTATTGTGTAAAAAAACTGCCTCTCTCAATAACATGTACATTCTCTGCAATAAGGTTGTGTGTTGTATACATGCACATTGAAACAAAGAAGTGTAGAACAGGTCAGAAGAAAAGGACTGGTAGACTCATCAGGGGTTGACCTTAAGTTTTGTTTGCACTAGCCAGCAGGACGTCAGTCTAAAATTGCACTAGCCACAGTGATTTGCACTAGTCTGTACTCCAAGTCAACCTGTGCTTTTGACCCACAATACAATGAATAAATAATGAAAGCAGCACAGCTGAAAAAATGTATTTACAGTTATATAGTAATGAAGTAACACAAAATGACCAATTGTTTCAAAAAAATAAGCATTCAGTAACTCATTAATAAATACAGAAAAATCTGCCCCCGAAGGAAAAAGCAGTAAAGCAGCACACAATAATTCACTGTGACATCTGTACTGTCTGCAAAATATATTTTGTACCAGATGAGAACATCAGCAAACCCAGAACAGTAGATACACTTTCAGAGAGTTCCCCACTACCCCAACAAAACCTCAGAATGGTAACCAGATCTACTGTGATTTAAATCCATGACTTACCTGAGCTTGGCGTAATCAATACTTGAAGCTGAAAAAAAGGAAAAGAAATGGCAGTGGAGCACTCCTAGTTTAAGTGCATTTACCATCTGCCCACACACAACCTCACAACAAAACACCACCACACTCCACACATCCCCACCCCACAAAACAAATGCCACCTTATAACTGCAGACATGATTCAACTAAGCAGTACATTTTGGGTAGGAAATAAGTTGTTCTTCTGGCCCTTACAAACCAACAGCCACACAGCAAGCCACAGGCATGCCCACGTCCACCCACACAGCAAGCCACAGACCCCCCCCTTGCAGTCACTGGGGCTTTCATTCAGCAGCAAACTAAACAGCAGAAAATGGGGAAATGAGAACAAACCACACCACATTATGCTTGTTGCAGCAGGCACCGAGTACAAGTTATGTTTGTTGTTCTTCTTCTCTTCCCCAAATCCGCCAGCCTCACAGCAAGCCAAACATGCCCATCCTCACAAAAATCCAAATGGCCAACCCCACAACAAGCCACAGACACCCCTCTCTTTTTTTGCAGGCAGAGAACAGAACAGAAAAAACAGGAGAATTTTACACACCCAGCCCCCCCATACACACACACCTTTTGCATTTACTGGTCTGGGACCTTAATTGCAAGTTAGTATTAAACAACAAATTGGAAAAAAATCAGTAGTTAAATAAACCAGAGTACCACACAGTAAAGCAGTATTTTTTTAACATTTAAAATACAGACCAACAGCTGGCAAACTCTGAAGGCACATTTCTCCCTGCCCACCACATTGCCACAACCTCAGAAATGTACTCTGTGAAAAAAAAAAATAGACTTTACATGACTGAGCCTGGCGTTCTGTGGAGAGTTGAGTGACCATCTCCCATGCTGCTCATCTTTGATTTTCAAGTCCACAAGAAGTCCAAACTCCTCCAAAGTCACACAGCAGTCTCCCAAGTCCCAAAACAGATCTAATCACAGACCACTGCATGCACCGAAACTGCAAATCTTCCATGAAGTTGAAGTTCTGTAGCAAGGTCTTCAGAAACCAAACAGTCTGTGTAGTCCTTCACAGTCACCACACCTTCTTCATCATCCAGTTTTTCAAATCTTCTGTTATTTTGGCCTTACAAATGCCACCTTATATTCCCCATTCTAGCACAGTAAAGCCCCGCCCCACCCCAGCTTGGTGCCAGTGACCATGCACACTCAGGAAATTGCCCAATCCTGTGATCAGCCTTGTGCTGTGTGCCCACCCATCCACATTTACTGCACTCTTTCAATTTCCTGCCCCTACTCCCCCCTGCTGCTGCAGTTAAAAATATAATTGGTGGCCTCCGCTGTGATGTGAGTTCTTGGTGCTGATCCCATTGCCAACGCTTCCCCCTCACTGCAAGCTTATGAAACACAGGGCTAGCCAATATGAACATACGATACTTTGGCAACAAACTTTGCTAGTCAATAGACTGTCTCATCACAAGCCGGTCAGGAACTTGCATGGAACTGTGGAAGTACTGGGGTCTCTCAGTGCTATTAAACTGATTAGTGGCCAATTAGAGTTTCATACCTTCAGTGTAATTTTGCTGCCTTGCACCGCGGATCAGTACTTGCGCACAGAACGGGAAGTAGGCTGACTCTCTGAAACTGACGTTTCATGCAAAACGCACTAGCCCACATGGACAGATAGGGAGATATCTGCACTAGTCCAAGGCAATCTGCACTATGCCCTGGACTAGTAAAGCTATGTTAAGGTCGAACCCTGGGGCCCATCTAGTGTGCCCTATTTTCCCTGCCTATTACTGTTGGGTGCTACATGTGTACTGCATATAGCTCCTGCTCTGCCAGTATCTAACTCACTGTGAATCTCACTGGGATACATTGTGTGCAAAAGGAGTTATATTGTATACATCAAAAATTCTATTTTATTCTGTGAATGAGCTTGGTACATCCAGCAGACAGACCTGGGTTTGATTCCCACAACCTCCACTTGCATACTGTGTCTCTGAGCAAGTCACTTAACCTCCCCAGTGCTCCTGGGTCACCTCTGAAAACAGGCACCTATGCCTAGTGGGCCTTACCTGTTTACCAAAGAATTAAATAAAAAATAAAAAAAAAATGCTACAGGTCCTGCACTGCCAGTACCTAAATCATCGCTCAGTGAAGCATATGGGCTACCGTGCGGATGGAGGGTGTTCAATAAAACTAAATTCTATTCTTATCTATAGCCCCCTGCCCTATTTACCTTATTACTTTGTACTCTGTATCCTACATTGTAGATATTTTGTCATGGTCAGACTTTATATCTAACTGTAGTTTGTAATAACTCTACTGTTGCTTGTTTCCCCACTAGAACCCACTTGTGTACTAGGTGATAGACCTGTGTGGGGCTGTCCTGGCTTGCCAGAATTCTAATATATAAAAATTACATTGTGATAAAGCTTGTTCGGGGTATGACAGGAGGCCAGTGGGGAGCAAATTCAGGATAAACGTGAGGAATTTCTACTTTACTGAGAGGGTGGTAGAACTAGGGGGCAGACTTCCAGCAGAAGTGGTGAGGGCAGCTAATGTAAACAAGTTTAATCAGGTTGGGACAAATTAACCCAAAGTCCCTATGAGGGGTGCATCAAGGGTTTGGAGGGGGTAATGGGGAGAAAGATACAACCGCCAGGCCAGTAGGCCAGTGGGGTAAGGTAGTATAGTAACAGCAAACTCAATGGACCATCAGTCACCTTCTGTCATCATATTCTGTTTCTTTGTCTAAAGGGTGTTGCTATATTACTGAATTTATTTTGTGCTCTGTGTTATGAATGAGTGTATTGAAAATGAAATGGCACTGTAATATAAAGAGAACATACTTTCTGTTTCAAATATAGGATAAAATATAGGGTGGTGTGCGTAACGAGAATGTTATACACACACAAGGTGTCGGATGCCACATAAACTCCAAGAGTGAAGCTTGAGGGGTTTATCTAGGTGTCCAACACCAGAAGTGCGTGTAAAATTTGAGTTTACAAACCAGTCAATATTTTATTTTATATAATTGCTGGATTTTGCTTTCTTACCACAGCAATTATATAAAATAAGTGATGGTCTGGTGTGGCTGTGGTTTGGTTGTCTTTTAGCCCAGTCCTTGGTTACTTTGTGGCAGTTAAGTGTTTTCTTTTTTTTTTCAGTCTAGTAGGTGTTTTTGTAAATAGTAGTTTTTAAATTTTTTTAAAAGTAACTTACTGCAGAGTCTCAGTATAGGTGGGGTTTCGGTCGAGGAGGCAAATTGTGGCAAGTGGTTAAAACCTGGAACAGTTGTGGCTGGTGCATGTGCAGAACGAGAGAGACCTGATGCATGTTTGCCATTATAAACACTCCTTTATAATGTCGAACTATGCCACAGGTTCTCCAAAGGAGAAAATGAAATCAGTTATTATATAGAGAATAATGAATGGGTAGGGGGTTATAATGAGGATTCTACACCCCAAGGGGTAGGATGCCACATAAATCCCAAAAGCAAATCTCATGGGGTTTATTAATGTATCCCAACCCAAAGAAGTGTGTAAAATCCTAGTTTTAACCCACCTACCCATCCTTTATTTTGTATAATTGCTGGAGGTAATTTTTTTCAGCACATCAGTATATTTTCCAGGAATAGGGAGGTGATTCTTCCCCTGTACAGGTTACTGGTCAGACCACACCTGTAATACTGTGTGCAGTACTGGTGCCCATTCCTGAACAAAGACATCAGATTATTTGAGGGGGTAGAGTGCAGGGTGACAGAGATGATCCAGGGTCTGGAGGGTATGTCCTACAAGGGCAGGCTGGGTGATCTGAACATGTATTCACTGAAGGAGAAGAGGGATGGGGGGGGGATATGATTGAAACTTTTAAATACTTAAAGGGGATTAACAAAACTGGCACAGAGAGGATCCTCCAGATTAGAAGTGGGAGGGACATGAGAGGGAATAAATTGAGATTGGTGGGGGGAAGATTCAGGAGGGAAATCAGGAGACACTTTTTCGCTGAACAGGTGGTGGATAAATGGAATGCCCTGCCTGAGGACGTAGTAGCCTGTAGTATGGTGGGGGGTTTTAAGAGGAGGTGGGACAGAGTGAGGGGAGGTATAATTAAGAGGAGCAGGAGGGAGGCTGGGTCAGCTGCAAGTTGAGGGACTAGCTGCACAATCAAACAGGCTTGATACAGTGTTAGGCCGGTTTCTGCTGGCTTTTTCATATGTTCATAACTATATTAAATAAAAGGATGTGTGTACAGAGGCAAGCTGCAGACCATTGGGGTTTCAACATGATCTGTGCCAGCTCCTGAACGAAAGCAGTATTTATTTATTTATTATTTCTGACAGAACATGTACATTTGTTGTGCCCAGTGATAGCTTTGTTACAAAAAAAGAACTTACCGCTAATTCCTTTTGGGGAACTTTACAGCCTGAAAAGTGGGGACGGTGGTGGACAGTGCAGAAGAGGAAGATCACAGTTGGCGCATGTGTCACACTTGGGGAAACTGAGTACTGGTTTGTTACTATAACCAGCTAGTTGTAATGACAAAATTACATCACAGTTTCCCCAAGGGAAAAACGAGAGCCAGCTATTATATTCAAATAACAGTCAGCTGAAGCAGGGGGGCTTCAGCTAAAGAAACATAGCATTTTACAGCTGGAAAAACTTGAGCAGTACATCATGTCTCACACTAGCATAGCTGATGCTTGTGTTTCTGCTGGTAGCTTTGCCTTATACACTGTCTGAACCCTTTCTGCATCCTCCTACTGTTATTTTCACCACTGAGACCATTGCTTCATATTTCCATGCCCCATGATGCCTGCATGACATAAACTCCAGCATACTATGCCTATCTGAACAAATTGCTGCTGGCATTAGTAATTGACTATAATTACTTAATTCCCAATTTGCTGACTTAATTGGAAGGAGTTGAATTTACTGTATATATACTGCATTTGCCTTTTTCTGTCATAAAGCACTTTCTCCCCATGAACACAAATCCTAAATAAGTATTCTAGTTTATTGAGTAGGATACAAGTTATTGAACTTACAGTACCAGCAACGAAGAAAGAAGGTAAAGTAAATTTTTCAGTATTTAAATAAATAAGTTATACTGGTTTTGCATTCACAGTTCAAACACCACTATGACATTTTGTTGAAACCCATTAATGCATTAGTCTTATTGTTATTATCCAGAAAAGGTAATAGTTAGCGATTCAGACATCTACTGTATGAAAGGTGCAACAAGCGGTTGCTGTGCAGAACAGCTGCTGATCGACTTAATCAGCAGCTAATACACTTCCTCTGAATAATTTATTTGGTCAAATTCTGTAACAGCATTAGGAACTGGGCAACAGGTATACTAGAACTGTTTATCATTATTTCAAGAGTTCTTTGTAAATATCAAAACTAAAACTATACAAAGCTGAGGCAAAGGTGCCCCAAGTTTATAAAATTGACCCTGATAGCTCTCACGTTGATTTCTGTACCAAGACAGCAATTGTACCAAGTTGTATGGAGGTTCAGAGTTCAGTTCAAGTCTATTGCAACACTTCACTGATGCCTTGGTTGATTCACAGACAACAGTATAACAATGCAGAATGTATGGCAGTGCCTTACTAATGCTTAAAATCAGCAAGATTATATCCTTGTAATCCCATCACTATGACAACAGGGGTTGTTATTCCCCAGTTTGCACATCACAGCGATGGGTTTACAACAGGAGCCAATCTGTGCCTGTGTGCATCTTAAGCAGCAGCTCCCAATGAACAAACGCGGTGGTGAGTGCTGGCCCCATGGAGATCAGTGCCATGGCTAGAAAAGAAAGAAAGGTAACACTGGCAAGTAAATCTTGTTTTGTGCCACATTCTTGATTACCTTTTGCTGAACTGTGCACCGTAGGCCAAGAAGATCTCCTCAATGCTTTTTATATTTGGGACCTAGTTGACATCGCAATGCTACCCAGAATTCTTTTCAATGGCATGCAATGTGACCTCCATTGACCAACTGAATCATTTTGGGCTTTTGCTGATCGTTAATAAGTTTTTTTAAAAAAAAGATTATAGTTAATGCTATCTAATTTTTTAATCTTGACCCCTACACTATAAAATACAATGTCTGGTGTTCGGGTGATAATCACGCTTGTAATCACCTCTCGTGGTTACTAGGGTGACATTAAACTTCTCGAACTGTGCTTTTGAGGTTTAACATGTTGCCCTAGCAGCCACTCAAGGTGATTACAGTGTGGTTCTCACCCAAACACCAGGCATTATTCTCTATATAAAATTAGCTTAGAACTGTATAGAAAACATCCAATATTCAAAAACTATTTTAAAAAGGCAATTTTCAATAATCCAATTTACATTTTCACATGTGTAGTCTTCACTGCAAATATACACTTTAGATCCCTTAAATCTAGCTTTTGAGATAATTGCAGCACCTTACTTTTTTCCACTTATGTGACAGAGGTAATAAGAGTTACAGAACACATTGTTCCAGATACTGTGGTAATCTTAAATACATAAAGGAGAGCAGCATATAATAAAGAATCTCAACATCCTGGACACTGGCAACAGTATCCAAATATATCTTTTTATTATTCTTTTGGTAATCAGGTAAGGCCCACTAGGCACAAATGCCTGTTTTCAGCAGTGACCTGGGAGCACTGGGATGGTTAAAGTGACTTGGTTAGAGTCACACAGTGTGCAAGTGGAGGTTGTAGGAATTAAACCTATTCATAGCTTGTTACTCTAACCTCTAGGCTATTGCCAGCCCAATCATATGCAGTTTTTCACAAGACATACAGTTATTTACTATAGGGCACCAAATAAACAATGGTATGTAATTAATTTAAATAATCTCATTTGTTCAGTGTGTCTGCAGATTAAACAATGTTTCCAATATATTTTTACCTGATATTGTTAATGAACACAAAGATTCTGTAGGCATGGGTTTTGCACAGAGAAAGAAATGCCATGTCCCACCAACTGTAGATTATTTTTTACTTAGTATTCCAGTTCTGTAGTTACAGAGGTCCATATGGAAAGTCAATAGATGAAATATTCAGAGCAGATTCTGAGGAGGAGGAGTGACATACAAGCAGATACAGTAGTTTTAAACGTCATTTATTGGGGGGAGACACAGAGAAAGGAATAGAGGGAGGTTTATGTAGTTTATTCTATACTCTTGCCTCTTATATTGGTATGAACATCCTATTGGAAAAAAACACACAATTTTAGTGAATACATGATAAAAATGTAGTCCTTTTGTGTTAAATATGTACCACTCCTTTAGTAAGTAAACACCTAGGGATACAGTATAATCTAGAGGTTGGAGCACAAAGCTGATAACTTGGAGACCCAGCTGACCTGGGTTGAACCTAGCAACTGTCACTTACATAGTAGGTGACCCTGAGCAAGTCACTTAACCTCCCTGTGTGAGTCTTTCTCAGTCCTAATTTCCCCCCCAAAATTTCAGTTTACAGCATCTAGCTCACTACCAAACATTGTTAGCTAGTTATATATCTATGTCTAATGCTGTGCCAAGACCCAGTAAATGATTAACTCTGTGACTTTATATTATATGTGTGTCACAATACTTTCCCTTCAAACTAGTCCAGTGGCACTGAGGGTTGAGGTGCTGGATGGCACATTGCATGCAACACCGGCCAACCAGGTTTGGGAATGGACTCAGGTCAATGAGGTTGGCAGGGGAGGAGAAGTATCGAACATCCAGAGGACTGCTCTCCTCTTCTCTCCTAGGGAGGGGGGATTGCAGTTCCACGCACTTTGTGACCCCCAGGGGAGACTGGGGAGAGCAGTACTTCAGGAATGCTCTGCAGGGGGCAGGGATGTGGTGGACGTCCATAGACGTCATTGCACATTGGCGTTCTTGGGGGCACATAAGGTAAATACTCTCTGCCACATGCATGATGCCTCCGATGGGGTGCTGTCCACAGCTGCTTCCAAACAAAGCCAGACTCAAGGGGCAGGGGCTCAAGGGTGATACGGTCTTCCTCCTGTCCCCTCACAGGAGGGTCCCTCCATGGGGGGTAAGCCACGGTCCTCCCTGCTTAAGCCAGGTCATTGCAGAGACTGGTAAAGTAGCCAGGATGTTGAGACACCTTGTAGCAGGGCTGATTAGAGGAATGACCCCCCCATTGTGAGTGCAGAGTGAAAAAAATAGAATGTACAAAAAAAAAAACAATCATTTGTCAATGCTGAATGCTGTCTGGCTGGCATTGGCATTGGTAGTGCAGGAGTTAGAGATGCATAATAGAAATGGCAGTGAAGTATTAAAGTGATGCCAACCCCACCCCCACCCTGTACAGACTGACAGGCATTGGGGTGAGCCATTGGGTCATCAGCTATAACGCTCATTCCATTGTACCTCACCCTACCCTACAGACACTGACAAGTGTCATGGTGTGCTATGGGGTCTTTGGGCATTATTTTTATCCCATTCCATCAGGAAATACACTGAGGTAGGTGCAGTATAGGAGAATGGGGTGAACTTTGTGGCCAGACAGTGCAAGGTACACCACGATGCCTGTCACTGGCTGCAGGGTGGAGTGTTACAGTTCAAAACCCTAACACCATAGGTGTGTGTTGGTATTTTCACTCCAAATTTTCAATATGGGCTGTTTGTCAGCCCACCTCATGAAAAACAGCACTATAAGTTTGTTAGCTGAAAATGAAAATTGGTTTTGCACAGTGGCTATGCCATTTGGTGACACAGGGATGAAAACACATTTTGGGCAGTATATGGAAAATGACAACTGTATTGTTCATGAGGAGATGTAAAAAAAATGGCAATGCTGAAAATCTGGAGTGAAAATATGAAAAATTGGTGAAGTTTGAGCATGCATAGAAACTGTGCAACACACGTCCATAACCCAATTATTTTGGGGATATTTTAACCACATGCTTAACATAGACATTTTGGGACCTCCCTTCATGAACAGTGGCACTATGATTTTGTTAATTTGTCCAAAACATTGATTTTGCACAGTGACCATGTCATTTTGTGCCACAGGTGTGAAAATACATTTAAGGCAGGATGTGAAAAATGACAGCTGTACTGTTCATAAGGAGGTGTGAAAAAATGCAAGTTTTGAAAATCTGGCATGAAAATATTGCAGATTTGCCAAATTACAAGGGTGCTTGGAAATTGCGCAATGCACACTTGTAATACAGTCATTTTATGGAATTTCGTCACCAAATTTTCAACATAGGCATTTTAGGACTTCTGCTCATGAACATTGTCATCGTCATTTCCTCAAACTATGCCAAAAACTGATTTCATACAGTGACCTCGCTATTCTGTGCCAGATATGCGAAAACGCATGTTGGCCAAGATATATAAAATCAATCAATCAATCAATCACTTTGTTTAACCAAGCATAAACACCATTGAGCAAGCTCATTTTCAAGGTGGTCCTGAGCATAAATACAATACAGTACACTTCATAAGATTACAATTACGGTGGACAACGGTGCAAAAAAAAAAGAAAAAACATTGTGAAGGTGCTGGTCATTTTTGGGCCTATACATTCCGGTCAACATAATTAATCTGCAAAGGTACATAATGATAAGCTTTACTGTAATGAGAAGAGACAACAATCCCATATAGTCTCCACTGAGTAAGAGCTCATACCTAAATGATAAAAAATAAGGAGGTGTTAAGGAATAGCATAGAAATTGGGGTGAAAGAGTAGACAGCCAAAAGGGAGACCAGAATAGGTAAAAGGTAGAGAATAGGCAGGGTTATCTTGGATTAAGGGAACTAGGCTTGTAGGTCCTAGGTTTCTGTTGTTAGGAATGTGGGGTGGATGAGATACTTAGGTGTAGGATTTGAGAGTGGCACCTGAGGCTTAGGGGTCATCAGCATCTGAAACAGTTGCATGATTCCTTCAGATAATCTGTTAATAGAGCTTTGAATGTGAAAATGCTTGGACGTGAGGATAATTTTAATGAGTCTTGCATAGTGTTCCAAAGTGATGGAAGTGAGAAGTTGATTGCTGCTGAGCCAAGGGTAGTTTTCACTCTAGGAATCTGGAAGCAGATTAAGGAGAAGTGTCTCAGGCCATAGGAACCTTTAGCCTATTTGAAGATGTTCGAGATGTATGCAGGGAGGTTATCAGATAATGCTCTAAAAAACCAGAGGAGAGCATTCCTTTTTCTTCTAGTTGAGAGTGAGGTCCATCCTGAAACCTGGTATAGATGACAGTGATGTGTAATGTAGGGTAGATTTAAGATAAATCTTAAAGCCCGGTGGTAAACGGTATCCAGTTTGTTAAGCATTGTTGATGGGCAATGACTATAAAGGAAGCCAGGGTAGTCCAGTATAGGTAGGAATGTAGTTTGTACTAGTCTCATTCTGGCTTCTAATGTGAGTAGGTGTTTAATGTGATAGAATAAACCTAATAGCTGTCTTAGTTTCTTCAAGGTTTCATTTAAGTGGCACAGCAAGTTGAGCTTGTTATCCAGCCAGAACCCTGGGTATTTAAAGGTATCAACTACTTCAAGGGGTTCATCTAATAGTGTTTGGATCTGTGTGATATGTGGACATCCATAAGTAGACTTTGGTGAGAGACTCATTGCTTTAGTCTTTTTGGCATTGAGGAGGAGCTTATGAGTGAAAAGGTTGTATTGGAGGATGACAAAGTCTTTCTGTAAGTACTCATGGGCCAGATCCAAGGATGAATTTGTGGTATAGAGTACAGTATCATCTGTGAATAAGTGCACATTTGCTGTGCCCAGCTGTGAGTCCAGATTATTGATGTATATTGCAAGGAGGATAGGTCTTTCACAATGACAGCTATACTGTTCATAAGGAAGTGTGGAAAAATGCCAATGTTGAAAATCTGGAGTGAAAATATTATAAATTCACGAAGTTATGAGCATAAGTGGAAACTGCACAATGTACATTCGTAAAACAGCCATTTGTTGGGTTTCTCCTACCAAATTTGCAACATAGGCTTTTTGAGATCCCCCTCAAGAACAGTGGCACTGTCATTTCTTTAATCAGTCCCAAAAGGTGATTCTGCACAGTGACTGTGAAATCACATTTCGGGAATGAATAACGCCATGACAGTGCCTGAAATCATGAGTATGGGCTCCAAAAAACCCCTGTCGAACACTTGGTGCCAAAATTCCCAAAAATGACTGAGATATGCACCAAAGTTGAAAAAAAAACTATTTATGCCATTATGCAACTTACCAGCATTTCTTCAGTTCGCAATTGGCTTTGAAGAGTGCAGACATGTTCCCAGTCCACCAAAGATCATCATGAGACTCAGAGATAAGTATGGGGTGAGGGGGTGTGGGAGGTGAGGTGCACAGTGGGTGGGCGTAGGTTGTGGGAGGGGGCAGGGAGACCATGAGAGACCGTTTTCATTTTTACAAGTTTACAAAAAAAAAACATTGCGGGATGGTTTTCCTTTTGCAGGGGATTTGGCACACTGGGGTGGGGTCCCAGCATGCCACCTGAGTGTTTTGGGGATGGATGCTGTAGCTGACAGGGGACTGGGCACCTCCATTGGCACATTCCTAAGGGGGGGGACATGAGCTGATTGGAATTGGGCACCCCCTTTGGCACAGAAAAAAAGCAGGGGGAAGACATTAGGCTGATGGAGAATGGGCTCAACGGCAAAATAAATGGGGATGGGGATAAACTTCGATGGGAATTGGGCCCCCCCATCAGGAAAGAAAAACTGTTGGGGGGCACATGATGCCAAAGGGGATTGGTCATCACCTTGGCATACATTTTAAATGGGAAGAGGTCATTATTCTGATGGGGAGTGGGCTTCCCCATCAGCATTGTGACAGGAGGTGGTGGCAGTCACTGCCACCATGTTTCATGCATGTTGGGAGGTGTGTTGTGGTCCTGCTGCATAAGAACTTCGCTCTCATTGCACCGGACCTTTTCTTAGATCTGGTGGCCATATTAAGGATGCATGATGTCAGTGCCTGCTGCTGGCTTATTGGGGAATGCATTCGCCTAACAGTGACCGCACCTCCAAATCTGCTACTACCGCAAGATGTTGGCTGGTGTGCAAGCAAGAGCCAACATAAAATCACTACTGTCTCTTTCATTGAGATGGTAAACATTTTCTTTTTCTAGGAAAAGAAGCAGGCTCTCAGTTAAGTAATAAAAACATTGTGATTTCAGTGTACAATTTAGGTATTATAATTGGTTTTCCATTTATTATGTTGGCACGCTTGCTCGGCCATCATCTTGCGGTAGTGCACATTTGGAGGCACGGTCACTGTTGGGTGAATGCAGGGCATGCATCAGTAGGTGCGTCCCTCATTCACCAATCAGTCTGCATGCTGGCGCCACACTGAGCATATCTAATGTGGTGTTGAGATGAAACTAAAGGTCTGCTGCAATGTGAGCTAAGCTCATCACAAGCAGCGGACCTCACAATGTGATTTCCCTAGTAGTGTATTAGAGAATTAACATGGTGGCATACTGACGACTTTGGGGGTGCCCAATCCCCCTGTCAGCATACCCTGGCCCAATGTATATGCAGATGGAGGAGACCACTTCCTGCCAGCATAATGCATCCCCCCATTTGTTATGCACTGATGGGGGTGCCCAAACCCCATTGGCTCTTGCTCCCCCTGCTTTTGTTGTATGCTGATGGGGTGCCTAATCCCCCATTGGCTACCGCATCCCCCCAGAAAACACTTAGGTGGCACTCTGGAAGCCCACCCCAGCGTGCCAAAGTCCCTGCAAAAAAACAGTCCTCCAATGTTTATTTATTTATTTTTTTTAACCTGTAAAAAAGGAAACTGTCCCTCGTGGTCTCTCTGCCTGCCTCCCACAGCCCACACTCACCCACTGTGCACCCTACCTCCCCACACACTCCCTCACCTGATAAGTACCTCCGGAGTCTGGCGCAATGATCTTCAGTGGACCGGGAACATGTCTGCACTCTTCAAAGCCAACCATGAACTGAAGAAATGCCGGTAAGCTGTATAATGGCATAAATAGGTTTTTTTTTTTCATTTTTGGTGAATATCTCAGCCATTTTTGGGAATTTTGGCACCAAATGTTCAACATGGGGTTATTGGGACCATGAACTGAGGAGTTGCTGGTAAGCTGTATAATGGCATAAATAGGGTTTTCTCAACTTTGATGCATATCTCAGGCATGTTTTGGAATTCTGGCACCAAATATTCAACATGGGGTTTTTGGGACACCTCCTCATGAATTCTGGCACTGTCATGGTGTTACTCAGCCCTAAAAGCTGATTTCGCAGTCACTGCATGGAATCACCTTTTGGGACTGATTAAGAAACAGTGCCACTGTTCATGAGGGGACTCTCAAAAGCCTGGCAATTCCAGAAACTTTAAAAAAATGGTTGTTTTACGAATGTGCATTGCACTATTTCCACGCACGCTCATTCGTAACTTTGTGAATTTGTAATATTTTCACTCCAGATTTTTACAATTTCCATTTTACACACCTCCTGATGAACAGTACAGCTGTCATTTTACATATCTTGGTCAAAATGTGTTTTTGCACGTCCAGCGCAAAATAGTGCAGTCGCTGTGTGAAATCACTTTTCGGGACAGTTTTAGGAAATGACGGTGGCACTGTTCATGAGCAGAGGATCTAAAATGCCAATGTTGAAAATTTGGTGCCGAAAGTCCATAAAATGACTGTGTTGCAATTGTGCGCTCCACAGTTTCCACGCACCCTTGTAACTTTGCAAATTTGCAATATTTCCGTGCCAGATTTTCAACACTGGCATTTTTTCACACCTCCTTATGAACAGTACAGCTGTCATTTTTCACATCCTGCCCAAAATGTGTTTCTGCACCTGTGGTGCACAATGACGTGGTCTGCTGTGGGAAATCAACTTTTGGGACAGATTAACAAAATTGCAGCACCACTGTTCATAAAGGAAGGTTCCAAAATGCCTGTGATACAAATGTGGCTAACAGACTCCCAAAAATAATTGGGTTATGGACGTTTGTTGCCCAGTTTGTATGCATGCTCATTGCTTCATCAATATAGCATATTGTTACTCCAGATTTTTAATATTGCCATTTTTTATGCCTTCTCATGAATAATACAGTTGTCATTCTCCACCTGCTGCCCAAAAATGTGTTTTTATCCCTCTGTCGCCAAATGGCACAGCTGCTGTGCAAAACCACCTTTCAACTAACAAAGTGATTGTGCCTCTTTTCATGAGGTGGCCTGACAAACAGCCCATGTTGAATATGTGGAGTGAAATTACCACCACACGCCTATGGTGTTAGGGTTTCCCACTGTAGCACCCCGCTCGGTTCAGACTGACAGGCGTCAGGGGTGTCACTTGGGATCATTGGATGTAATGCTCATGCCATTCCACCCCCCACCCTGCAGCTTCTGACAGGCATCGTGGTGTGCCTTGCACTGTTCGGCCACAAAGTTCACCCCACGATCCTATACTGCACCCAAGTCAGCATATTTCCTTATGGAATGGGGTAAGTATAATGCACAAAGAGCATAAACCACACCCCGACACTTGTCAGTGTCTACAGGGTAAGGTGAGGTACAATGCATAAGCTTTATAGCTGACAACCCAAAGGCACACCCCAATGCCTATCGCTATCTACAGGTTGGGGGTGGGGTTGGCATCACTTCAATATTTCACTGCCATTTCTATTATGCATCTCTAACGCTGGCACTGCCAATTCCAGAGCAACAACATTCAGCAGTAACAAATGCTTGTTACCCATTTATATTGGACTGGTATCCTCCAATCTCTCTACAGATCTAGCCATATACATATCTTCATAGTAAATATTGATAATATCTCTCTGCCCATATTAAATATAAACAATATCTGTCTGACCAAACCAAATATTGTCAAAATTTGTTAGACTTTATTGCAGGCTGGGATAAGAGCTCTGTGAAATGTAATGATCAATCAGTAAAATTTAAGTGGAATTCCAATTTCTTTCTCCAGAGAAAAATCCACAGACTTATGCCAACATTTCAATTTTAACTATTTATGCATTACTTAAAACCACTCTTTCAGATTTTAGCATATTCAGCATCCATACAGTACCCTCCCATGTATATAATTGTCCCAAATGCCAGAGTCTGTCTCTAAAGGATGTTGAGTTATAGGTGGCCACACATTTCAACAGAATTCAATTTTCAGTTATTTCCATCCCTTTTAGTCTTGTTTTTTTTTTATATTTTTCTTTTATATTTTATGTTTCAAATTTCTGAACAATTCAGTATGGGTATTTGTACTGGGCCCAATAGTCTGAGCCAGGTGCAATTGCAGCAAAGCCATTTTGCGCTGCACTTGCAATTACGCAAGACTAGTTCTGAACGATATTCAGATGGTTAGCACTCACCAATGGAGTCACACTAATTGACTGACTATTGGACCATGTCAGTGCAATGCTAAGTAGATCTGTTCTGTACTGACATGGACCAGTGTTACATATGGCCCACAGGAGATGGCTGTGCCCAGAACAGGATAGTGATTGGTGTCATGTGACCATCTGTAGCACGAAGATGTAATGCCATTGTTTAAATAAATGCAGAAAAAAATGCTGCCGAGGAGGGATGGACAGTCCTGGCATTGAGTTTTATTGTGAGTTGTTTTCTTGTTTGTTTTTTTTCACCTGGAGCACTGTACAATATTATAAATGTGAAATTTGATGGACAGGAAAAATCGTCCTGAGGGCATGCCGAATGGACTTTCTTAAGTTTCCTTCCCCCGTACATGAAAACAGACTGCTGGCTCAGATCAGCTACTATAGCAGCCAACCTTTGGGAGAGCATGAGATCGGATGTGAGAAACACTGAGAGGACTTGTTTGCTTTCTTGTTAATGAAAGGGTTTATTTTTACCTGAATTTTGTATTTTACTTCTGGTCAGTTGCGTTTGCGAGATGGAGGTGCCATGGGGTCCATATCAGTTGATCGTAAAATCTGTTATCGAAAGGAAAAAATATGGCGGATCTACAAGTTGAAAAAAGCAGTGCCCATCGATAGTGGTAATAGGGCAGGCTGGGCTGGCACTTTTAATACTCGGGCTCTGTTGTCTGATAGATACCCACCTTGCCAGGATTATCAGCCAATCAGAGCCCAGGATTTTCTTTGCCCATTTTCTAAGCTGCTGCAAACCTTTGAATATACATACCACTGTGCTGGAATGCATGAGGGACCTCCCTTATTTGTGTAGTCAATACGGTATAGTTAGCGCCTCGGCACTACTGGATCTGAATAGCACTCTGGAGGCTTCTGAATATGCAAACCCCCATGGACTGCAGGCAGAAACTCAGGTTAACCACTTTTGTGCCAGTGTTAATCTTTGAATATTGGGTCCGATGTCTTTTATATCTCACATTTTAAAGGGATCCGAGTTATAGGCACTAAAAAGCAGTCATCCATTTTGTCAAAATTAAAATTTCAGTTATTTCCATATAATTTTAAAATAACATATTCGAAGTTCATCACATTTGAAATGTTTAAACTACTATACCACATGGACATATAGTATGTACCACATGTCACATTTCTAGTTACAAAGTAAGAGGAAATAGCTTGTTATACCTCTAGATGCCATCCTGGTTTCAATTTAGTGTCTAACCAATATTCTAATATGTTTTGACCTTTTTAGTTAACTTAATAATCTATGTTTCTGCCTTTTCAACTGATCTAAATCCCTTTCTCCTCAACAGGTGATTTTCTCTTTAATACTCTCTGGGCATTCTATAACACCAGTTACACCATTCCAGGACATTCAAATGAAAAAAAATCCAGACAGTGGGCAGCACTCAGAGGTAAAAAGTCCAAAAGCACTATTCAACATCATAAAACTGCTGTTGCTTATTAAAGAAGTTGATGACAGCTTTGTCTCCAATATATTACATTTTATTACTCATTAATTATTTAAAACACTGTACATGTTCCTGGCTGGGCTACTCAGATAACAAGCAGCAAAACCTTGAATCCATTCTACAGTGCTTCAGTGCAAACACAGTGCAAAAATCCATTCAAAAGTGTTCTAAATTATATATACAATAATGTATGGTGGTGAGTGCATAATGAGAAATTATGTGCACCAAAGGTATGGGATGCTACATAAACCCCGAGGGCAAAGCCCAAGGGGCTTATGAAAGTATCCCACACCGAGGGTGCACATAATTTCTCATTATGCACTTACCCTCATACATTGTTATTTGTAATTGCTGGGGCAGGTTTATTTCTCCAACCAGAGTAAAATAAATGCAGTTTTTGTAGTAAAATCTTGTGTCTGTTATTTTTTTGTGTATGTGTTAGAATAATTGACACAACAGCACGAAATCAAGAAGGGAGTAAATGTTGTAAAACACTTTTGCTGGCAAGGTTTTATTTTATATTTTAAAAATTGTGTTTTGCTCTGGTTGGTAGCTGTCACAGTGATATACAAATGAGTTTAGAGTTGACTTTAACTCATTTGCATATCTCTGTGATAACCAGCATAGCGGTCATGAAAAAATATTTTGAAAATAAGCAGAAATTGTAAATAGAGTTGGGAGCTTTGTTTCCAGCTTGTTTTGATTCAATGGGTTTTGCTGTCAGAATCCAGGAAATACTATGAATCTCGACACAGCTAACTGTGTGTGACCAGGGCAGAGGAGAAGCTAGGGTGATGGGTGTGTGTGAACCTTGAACTACCTGATGGCTGCTGGTGAGAAAGCATTAGAATAAATTTCTTTGTTTGTTTTTATTTCTGTGAAGGCTTTTGCTGGCACTGTTATGTGGCAAAGTGCTTCTGTGATGGATATGTGACGGCAGTCATTAGAGTGAGTTAGCGAATACGAGAAGGGCAGAGGAGAAGTGGCACATGTTTGCCATTATGCAAATAATAACCCACTTCTCCTAAGAGAAAAAATGTGCCCCAGTTGTTACAAGCTTATAATTTAGAGCACTTTTGAATGGATTCTTGCACTGTGTTTGCACTCCGCACTTTTACACTTCCACACTGTAGAATGGACTCAAATCTTATGCTTATAAGCTTATAATTTAGAGCACTTTTTTTGTAGTATTTATGCTCCAGTCCTGCAGTCCCCTCACTGTCACCCCAGTGTCTACCAGCCAGCACAGCAGTTGCCCCAGGGTCTACCCCCCCGGGTGGGGTCAGACAGGGGTCCCACCCCCCTGAACAGGATCCAGTGTGCTGTGCTGTGGCTAGCTGGATGCAAGGCCTGCGAGTTCCCCATCATCATCTGCAGGCTATTTTGAGCCATTTTATCCCCTTGTGGGATCGTGGTGTGCAATGCAGCCAGCAACTGAGACTACACACACTCTCCCGTGCATGCTCCTCATCAAGTGACTGCCATGTCCCCGCCCCACCATTGTGCAGCTCCATGCCATAGAGCCCCAGCTATGCTAGGGGTCAGGTGAGCACTGGTTGCTGAATCACCCTTCCCCGGAGATAGAGAGCAGTCCATCAGATGCTCAATCCATCTCCTTTCTGCCGACCCCCAACAACCTGTGCTCATTCACAAACATAGGTAACCGGAATGGCACGAGGTGTGGCATCCAGGACCCCAACCCTCAGTACTACCTGGCCAGCTATTTAGAACACTTTTGAATTACAATCTTATAATTTAGAGCACTTTTGAATGGACGTTTATGCTGTGTTTGCACTTCTGCATTGAAGCACTGCAGAATGGACTGAAATGTTATGCTTATAGTCTTATCATTTAAAGCACTTTTGAATTATAATCTTATAATTTAGAGCACTTTTGAATGGACTTTTGCACTGTGTTGCACTTCAGCACTGTAGAATGAACTCAGGTTTCTGCTGTTTGTTCTGTGAGTAGCCCAGCTGGCACATGTATTTTAAGCAATTATTGAGCAATACAATTTAACGTACAGTATTTGAGACAAAGTTGTCATTGACTTCTTTAATAAGCAGCAGCAGTTTTGCAAAATTAAATAGTGCCATGAGACTTTTTACATCCACGTGCTCCTACACTCTCTGGGTATTTCTATTTAGAAAATTGTGGTTTAGTTAGCCCAGGGGTGGGCACTGACCCTACTAACTGGCTAGTGGCAACCTTTGTGTGAGGGATGCATTCAGATGAATAGCATAGAATGGTGTAACTGATGGTAATGCAATGTCTTAGAAATATGAAACAAACTCTAGTCAGTGCCAATATGGCTGCATAATTCTGTTATTGATGACAAAAATTATTAAGAAAATATCTGCTTTTACAGTTTCACTGCAGTCTTTGTAGGGTGATAAAGAAAATGATTGTTTTTATGGATACCATATGCATCAAAGAAAGAAGTCTTGCCTGTGGGCTTCCATGATCCCACAGAATGGTGAGCTGATAGGCACTGCAGAAAAGAGGCAGCATTATCAAAGGACCATATCACAGAATGCAAACTTGATAAGCACCAGAGAAATATCAGATTTCCAGGAAATTAATTGTCCTGTATAACACATCAATCTATGTAGATTGATCTAACAGCATGAAATGCCATCTGGTGCTTATCAGTTTGGCATTCTGTGATATGTTGCTTAGCTCATGCTTTACCTTTTTCTGCCATGACTATCAGCTTGCCATTCTGTGGGATCTTGGAAGCTTGTGTACAAGGCTTCTTTAATTTGTTGAAGTAGTTGTAGTAAAATAGTTTTTCTGTATTTCCAGAAAAGGATAGCCCAATAGAGCCAAGACTCACTTACAATGGGGTCCCAGGTATCAAAAAACAGTTTCACAATTTAACATGCTAGTTAAAAACATAGGCTCCATGCACTAATGGGTGGATTGGCTATGTGCCACCTAACTTTGACATGTAGCCACCTCACACCCATTGTGCCCCCTGTGCGGGATGCACCAAGAGGAATACATAGCACCTACATACCTGATCCCCTTGTCACATGAAAAGCAATGTGCCAGGGGTGGGCGAGAGGTGGGCCAGCACTATGCACCATGCACTGAGGCATATAGTGATGGCTGCAGGGGTGCAGAGTAGAGCACTTGGTATGACAGGGGTAACCTGCCATAGGCCCATTATGCACCCTGTGTACACCACTATTCACCACCCAGATGGTGTGGTAAGGATACTCAGCCAACAGGACCACTGCTGCTGCTGGACCTTCCTATGGCTGCACGGCACCACACAGCACACATCAGTGTACAGCAGCCACCTAGCACCCCCACCATACCCACAGGGGCACTGGCCTATGGATGCAGCCCCCTCAAAGCCATTACTAGTCAACCCCACCCTGGGCCACCCAGGTGGGTTGTGGGGTACAGAGCCCCTCCCTACTGCCATCAGACCCCCCTGCCCAGTCCCTGCAATCTACTCTGGGGCTGCATTGTGGGAGGGCCAGTGGCAGTGCCTTCCTCTAACCACCTCAGCCACTAGCCATTGGCCTTCTCTGGGGCTTGCTGCCAGTGTGTGCCCTGCCATGAAGGTGATCCATTCTGTGCCCTGGTCTGGGTATCAAATTGGATTCCTGCCCGGGTCCGCATCTCCACTACTGGCCACCCTGTGGAGTTCTGCACACTGGGGGTGGGGGCAGGGCCGCAGATAAGTAGCAGTTGGTAGTGAATACTGGATGGTGTGCACCTGTCCATGGCTGCACAGCTACATGGGTGGGGAATGTGCAGTATCCATGCCCCTCCCCACATAGTGCATAGGGCCCATACAGAATAGTATAACAGTAACATAATAAATTACATCACACAAGCTATTCACAAGTTTTTGGCAACACAGCATTATTTATGGACCATGTTTTTAAAAAGCTCAAGGGTACTGTTCCCTTAAGGGGTATTCTTAGATGGCTTGGAAGGGTGTTCCATAATTTAAGGCTCATACAAAAAAAAAAGAGAACTACTCTTAACGTTTTTTATGATAGGTACCTTGAGTTCAATAACCCTTGCAGTACATAAACCTTCTTTCACATTTCTTTCCTTCACCAGATCTAATACGTTGTCAAGCATTTTTTGAGATAACACTTATAAATCAATTGAATCATATGAAGATTTCAATGGTCAGTTAATTCTATCCAATTTAAAGCACTATAAAGGGAACAATTGTACATGCCACGTGGGGAAACTAGAATGAGCCATACAAACCTATTACATATTGTGGGCCCCATATTCAGAGCCAGTCAGATGTGAGCACAATGGCGCATCATGCAAATAAGTTGAGCCAGCTGGCTCTGGCACAATAGTCAAACAGAATGTGTGATCAGAACAGATCATGCAATCTGTTTGAATATCAAACCCTGGATGTGCGGTGCACAGCAAGCTGCTGCCATGTATTGCATGGTGCATCCAGGGTAGGGGGCTGAAGACCACTCATAGAGAAAAGCATGCTGCATACCTGTAGGAGATATAGCTCCCATGGGCAATATTCAGCCCAAATATGCAGGTGAGCCCATTGGGCATGCACAGCACAATTGGGCCATTTGCATGCCACTTATGGGCTCATCTGTATGACTTGCCTGCTGTGTTGAGTGCGGGGTCAAAAAGTTGTTTCACTTTGTCTTGAACAGGGGGCAAGCCGCAATTTAGGTGTATAAAGAGTTGTGCCCAGGGTCCTGCAGAAGGAGACATGCTGCCAACTTGCAGCAGTGGGTCAAGCGGGCATGTAAAGCACTGGTTAACTGTGGTTGGGTGTCAGCTGTTGCTAAGGATTTTTTGAGTAGGGAAGCAGGTGGGTGTTTTGGATGTGGTAACAGGTGGTGGGTAGGGCCGCTGAGTGAATGGAGCTCCCACTCACAAAGTGACACAGACAGGGAGTGGAGCTTCGTGATCGTGCAGGCTGTAGTGCAGTATGAAAAACAAAAGGTACGAATACAGAAATAAAGCAGGTTCTGTTTAAAAAAAACTCAGATTCAAAAAAAAACACAAAGAAAATAAGTTCTCATAGATTCAGAGATGAATCGGGGTAACTCACAGACACAGCCTACACAACTGGTGTCTGTAAGTAGCACTGATTGAGTGCCTGATGTGCTAGGGGTACCGATTTGAAAAGGAAAGTTTTGTTTTTCTTTCCACTGGGATATAACTGTTAAATTAGCAGAGTCTCTGGTAGAAAGAGGACCGTTAAATGTATTTGGGGAATCTGCTCTGGGGGGCTTCTGTCATGAGGGGGCTGGCACTGAGCTAGAGAGTTTTGGGGAGGCCAGTAACACTTGCTAAGCAATAGAGAAAGAAATGGTGGCAATTTCAAATTCAGTAAGAATGTTTTGACCAATGAGCAAGCAGAGTGGGCAAAAGAATATGTTAGGTGGTGATAGGGTCAGGTGACTGGCACTTTTTATTTGCTGGACATCTATTGAAAGTTAATATACACCCGCAGAGGTACTAGCCAATCAGAATACAGCAAATAAAAAGTCTATTTTCTAAGAAAAAAATATACAATGGCAAGAACATTTCCTGGACTCTGATTGGTCAGTGTGCGCCTGAGACAGTGATGATATTACACAATAACATCACTGTGTTGATTTTTTGGAGGATTATATGGATATTTTTTCAGAAACAAAGATATACTGCCTCACTAAAAATCTACTAAAAACATTTTTATTTTTATTTTTGTTTTGTATAAAATCGAACCATTGTATAATTGCAACAAGGCACTCCAAGGTGTTTGTTTCAAGTAATAACATCTTCGCCTTGTGCCTCAACCCACCCCAGGAGTGACATTGTTACACAATAACACACAACTTGTCATGCCTTATTGCTTAAATAAAACATCCCTCATCTGTAATCAATGGTAGTCTAATGGTTCTTCCCTCCTCAGCCCCCATCATACATGTAAAGATAACACATCCCTGATCTGTATTCCTTGGTAGCCTATCAATCAATCAATCAACATTTATTTATAAAATAGCGCTATTCCAAAACCATAGTGCTAGTATATAGCCATAAAATCCATGGAAACAACTCCCCATGTAAAAACAGCTGTAGCAGATCAAATAAAATCAGGGAACACCAGAATAAACAAATGAGTTTTTAACACAGTTTTAAAACTTTCCACCATCAGGCACTGTCGAATCTGACGAGGTAGAGAATTCCACATGGATGGGGCCACAAATTCAAATGCACAGGCCCCAGATGACTTTAAGTGGACCCTGGGAATCTATAGTAATTTTTCGTCAGTGGAGCGAAGTAGCTGGGAGGGGCAGTAGGGATGAAGAAGTTCTTGCAGATAACTTGGTCCCTGTCTGTGTAGAGCATTATAAGTTTGTGAATCAACCTTAAAGGTGATCCACCACTGAATAGGCAGCCAGTGCAGATCGTGCAGCACCAGCAT
Organism: Neoceratodus forsteri; assembly: GCA_016271365.2. Lineage (NCBI taxonomy): Eukaryota > Metazoa > Chordata > Ceratodontiformes > Ceratodontidae > Neoceratodus > Neoceratodus forsteri. The sequence goes on from CM028130.1 coordinate 1,098,740,649, forward strand.
GATGTGATAGCTATGAGGTAGTCCAGTCAACAGCCGAGCTGCTGCGTTCTGCACCAGCTGCAAGCAGGGGACATCAACCCCTGGTAGCCCTAGGTACAGGGCATTACAGTAATCAAGGCATGAGGTTATAAAGGCATGAACCAAGACTGGTAGGGCATCGGGCGGAACTAGGTGCTTAATCCAGGCTACATTTCTTAGATGGTAAAAGGCAGTCTTGACAACAGACACCTGATATTAAAGCATCAGTCCTTCATCAAGAATCAAACCCAGATCCCTCACCCATTCAGAGGTCATCAGCTGGCCACCACCAAGCCAAAGCCCTGAGGCTTTCCCCTCCAACAGCCCCTCTACCCGATGGCCCGGGTCCACCACCAAAACTTCAGTCTTGTCTGGATTCAGCCTCAGCCCACTGGCACTCATCCAGTCCTCAATCTCAGAAAGGCAGTCATTAAAACTTGAGACAGCTCCCCCCTGATCTGGCACATAGGACAGATAGAGCTGAGTATCATCTGCATAGCAGTGAAAACTCAGCCCATACCACCTTAGAATGTCTCCCAGTGGCAGCATGTACACTGTGAACAACATGGGGGACAGTTCAGAGCCATGCGAAACCCCACATGGCAGGAAGACCTTTTCAGAGGAGTATACCCCACAGACAACTCTCTGAAACCTACCAGTGAGGAAAGAATGAAACCATCTGAGGACTGTTACAGACAGTCCACAGATGGACCACAGGCACCAAACTAAGACCCCATGGTCCACAGTGTCAAATGCCGCTGAAAGATCAAGAAGAACCAAGATGTAATGGCTCCTCCAATCTCTTGCTGTTAAGAGATCATCGAGAACCTGAACAAGGGCAGTCTCGGTACTATGCCATTTCTGGAAACCAGACTGGAGAGGATCATAGATGTTGTGGATGGTCAAATGATTCTCCAGCTGCAGCGCGACCACCTTCTCGATAACCTTACCCACAGAGGGAAGGTTAGAGATAGATCTGTAGTTAGCAAGACAGTCTGGATCCAGAGATGGTTTCTTAAGAAGGGGCACCACTACCGCCTCCTTCAGGGTGTCTGGAAACACCCCAGAATCTAATGAATGCCAGACTATCTCAGCAAGGACTGGGCCAATGGTCTCAACACACCCCACAAGGAGGCATATTGGACCAGGGTCCAAGTGGCTCCCCCAAGACCTGATCACAATTAAACTATTGAATTCCATCCCTTTGAACACTGAACCATATAACAATAAACTATCCCTCTCCTGGTAGTCAAAAGGCCCCCAAACCCCTCACTCTGTTAGGCATGGATCCACCACCATGCACCCCCCATCCTAATCCATGCCACTGAATGGCATAGCCCTCCTCACTCTGCCATGGCCAGCAGCCGACTGATTGGTACAGGAGCATATACAGTAAATAGGATGCACTCATTGGTTGTCTCAGTGGGGGGCACCATTTGACTACTAGGGGAGGGACAATTATATTGTTATAGGGTTGGATGCTCAGAGGAGTGGAATTCAATAGCTTAACTGTGATCAGGACAGGTGAGGAAACTACTAGACTACCAGGGATTACAGATCATGGATATTTTATTTTTATGTGTGGTCAGCCACTAGACTACCAGGGATTACAGATCAAGGATGTTTTATTTTTACATGTGTAATTGGGGCTAGGAAGGGGGCAACCAGTAGGCTACCAGGGATTACAGATTGGGCCTGTTTTGTTACATGTGTGATCGGAGCTTGGAAGGGTGGGACTGTGTACCTGACCCTAAACTGTGCGCAGGGCAACAACCTACCTCACGCATAGTTAAAGTAGGGTTTCAAACATGTAACTATACACAGTGAAGCCAGCCATAGTTATGCTTTGGAGGTTTCAATATTGTGATGTGTGGCATATGCATGAGAGACTCCTTTATTTGCATAGGGGTATCACAATATTATGCATGGCAGCACAGTGAGGGGTGAGTGGTGGTTCAGTGACCTTTGAATATGGCGACACCCCTGACAGCCTGCACAAGTCCAGAGATGGGCAGTGCATCCAGGGATGTGCCATAAATCTCATCTGAATATGTGGCCCTACATCCAGTCTGTGCAGTAGCACACTTCCGTATGCTCCCCAATACACTACATCCCCATAATCAAAAAAAGTGGGATCACTATTTAATTAATTTACTGCTTAGTATACAGTGGAATACAATTTCTGTGTTTATACAAAGCACCCAATTTCTTGTTTAACTTCCTAATAAGAAAATCAACATGTATATACCATTTACATTGAGAATCCACCCAAATTCCCAGATATTTATAGGAATCCACATGGTCCAAGATGCAATTATCTTGTGTTTTCATATTCAAGGTTTGCTTACTGATTCCTAGTTTATTACCAAACAACATAACTTGTGATTTCGTAGGATTTAATACTAATCACGATCAGGGCTGCAAAAGCCAACCACTTTATATTTGCTTTTGAGTCTGCAAAGGGTACCTCCAGCAAATTCTGGCAAATCATTAAGCAGGTACTATAGAAGGCAACAAGCCATCCTCCTCCCTACCTGGGAAAGTCTCCTTTAAAGGCAAGACCCTTTCTGACACATCTGACATTCTAAAAAACTTTAATTACCACTTCTCCACCACAGGTCTTGCTTTTGCTTCTTCTAAAGCTGCCACCCTCACCTCCAGCCTACCTAAACACTTCCAGCCTCCTCACAATAACAGGTTTCTCCTTTATCCCTTTCTAGTTCATAGAGGTAGAAGACCTCCTACTCTACCTAGACGTTAAGAAAGGAGCTGGTGCTGATGGTATAGGCCCATACTTCCTTAAAGCTGGTTTCCACTTTCTAACAGCCCCTATATTGCACCTATTTAATTTGGCCATCAGCTCCAGCTCAGGACTCAACACTTGGAAAACAGCACAGGTACTCCAACTTTTCAAATCAGGTTACCCTACAGACTTGAACAACTATTGCCCTATATCCATTCTGCCACTGATTTCTAAACTCCTTGAGAAGCTGGTAAACACCCAATTGAGAGACTATCTTGGTACAACCAACCTAGTAAACCCTACCAAGCCCAATCTGGATTTAGACCAGCCCACAGCACCACCTTGGCCCTAGCTTCTGTCACAAATGCCTGTCTCATTGCAATGGACAAGAGACAAGTTACAGGAGCCATCTTCCTGGACCTATGCAATGCATTTGACACAGTCAACCATACTTTGCTCCTGGACACACTGCAATGGCATGGCATCTCTGTACCTGCATTGTCATAGTTTAACAGCTACCTAACAGACAGACTACAACAGGTGAAATCGGATGGATCTCTTTCCCTACTTCTTCCTCTCACAAGAAGAGTACCACAAGGCTCTGTCCCTGGACCTCTTCTCTTCATGATTTATTTAAATTTCATTAGAGATAACATCACTAAAGGAAAATGACACCTGTTCGCAGATGACATGGTAAACTACCTATCCAGACCATCAACAGCTGAAGCCTGCATAGAACTCCAATCCAAATTCAATCTGCTACAACGTAACCTTGCACAATCCAAACTACTTCTAAATTCTGAAAAAAACTAAAGTAATGTACTTCCACTTCAACCATCAATCTGCCATCACAAACGCACTTGCATGCCTGCCCCTATCAGAACTCTCCTTGATGATGACCTCGAGGTAGTTAAAAAACTTAAATACTTGAACTGTGAGTTAGACCAACACCTGACATTCTCTGTTGATATCACTGCTCTTGTGATGAATCTATGACAACAAACTGGTTTCTTCTACAGGAATAAATCTCTCTTTACAACAGATTCCAGGTTATGCTTGGTCCAGATGACCTTCATCCCACTCCTTGACTATGTGAACATGCTATATGGTCACTGCTCAAACTCAGTGCAACACCAACTGGACATACTCTACCATAGGGCGATATGTTTCATTTCTAATGCCCACTGATGCACACACCATTGCGTCTTATATACCTCCATGGGCTGGACTTCATTAACCACCAGGCATCTCATACACTCTCTTACCTTGACTTACAAAGCTCTTCTTCCCTTAAATATCATTTCTTTTTCAGTGAATGGCCTGCCTGTACCCCTTGCATAGAAACTCCTACATTATGATAGATGTTCCAAGTGCCCACTCCTGTATCACTGAAATGGCCATTAGCTGTGCCCTTCCGGCAGCTTAGAACAGAGCCAGATCCATCCTTAACTTTCAAAATCTGATTCTACTAAATAGTTTCAAGAAGCTGCTTATCAACAAATGTAACAATTCTTGTACTTGCCAGTAAGAGTCAACCACCCTCCATCCCTTAATCAAGCCTTGAATCACCCACTTCTAGCCAGTATTATTCACCCTCTACACTCACCCTACCTTTCACCCCTCACCTCCTTCCTTTTCCACCTACCTTTATTCCACTATCCTACTACTCAGCTCCACCTCTATCTGTCTCGCCTCCTCCTTTATCTGCCTATCATCTACCCCACTATCCTACTTCTCATCATTACCTCTTATTCACTGGCCCCTCAATCTTCCATCCTCACTCCTCACCTCCACCTGTATCCCGTAACTGCTCTCACCCTCTCCTTCTATCCCCTACCTTCTATCTACAGGCAGCACCACCCACCCACCCACTCCTACAACATCCACCCCACTCAGACTGCACTCTTTTGTAAGCTAATTACTTCTGGCCAACCCTCCCTCCCACCATGTCTAGATCCCAATGCCTCCCTCCCTACTGTAAGCAAGTTAATTACTAATTGTAGTCAAGATGCAAGCACTTGTCTATAGCTCTCCATCCTTCAAGCCAGTGTGATATTTGCCTTGTATTAGTCAATTTGTGATGTCAGATATGTACTCTCTTTTATTTCTGTATATTTTAAGTATAAATTATAAACTTGTGTACTCTGTTACTTATGATGTGTGTATTTTGACTGTATCAGGACCTCCTTGTAAATGAGCCTGCTCAATGGGGTTTTTCCTGTCAATGTACTTGAACTTGTGCTGCCCCGGTGGTGCTGACAGTTGAGGCACTAGATGCCACACTTTGCTCCTTGCTGGCAACCTGGGTTTGAGAATAAGCCTGGGCTTCCAGGGGTCAGTAGGGGGAGAGATAACTGAGTGTCCAGAGGACTGCTCTCTCCTCTTGGGGAAAGAGACAAGTCATCCCACTCACTGACTATGCTCTAGTGGTGGCTGAAGGGCAGTATGGGTTGGGAGGCTTGAAAGCCAGTGTCCTAACATCGCGGGGGGAATGGAAAAAGGGTTTCAGATCTGGCAGGCTCAGTAATGGCAGTCTGTGCCCATGTTCCCCCCCCCCCGGGAATCTAGACGTTGGCTTCTGGGGGTGGGAGGAGGCTGGCACCCCTCAGCACCAGCCCTGTCATGGGGGCAACAGATGGGGGATGGCCAGTGGGTGTGGGGAAAAAGCCCACTGGAGAGATTAGTCCCTTCCAAGGGAGGGTCTGGAGCCACCTGCCAGCTCTGATAGGAGATGTGAAGAATAATAAAAGAAAATAAATAAACTTGACCTTAATCATGCTCATGAAAGTAAATCTGCAACCTATTGAAATCATGTTGTAGCTTTACTTGAATCTGACTAACAGACTTATCCTCAATATGTAGTATAGTATCATCAGCATGCAAGTGATGATGGACACCCTTCAGTGATTGTCCAGTATCATTTTTGTATAGATTTAACCATGTAGGCCCTAACACAGACCCCTGAGGCATCCCAGTTTCAACGGTCAACATTTTTGATCTGAATTTGTTATTTAATCTCACCTGCTGTTGACTTCCAGTCAAATAGTTATAGAACCATTTTAAGGTCTCCTGGTCAAGGGCAACAGATCTTAATTTGTTAAGTAACATACTATGATTCAAGGCATTGAAAGCTTCAGATAGGTCTATAAATATTGCCCCAACTATGAAGCTTCTGTCCATGGCCATCTGAGTATCTGACATCACTTTGACTAATGCTATGGTAAATTGAGGTGTACTGTATGTATAAAAACAATGCCCTTATTCAGTTATCACCCTACAAAGACAGCAGCGATACTGTTAAAGTAAATATTTCTATCATAATAATAATAAGAATAATGATTTCATGGAGGGGGCTAAAACCTTAGAAGAACAAAAGATCTCAGGGCTAAATAGGGAACTCGAGCAGACTGGATGGATCGTGGGTCTTGTTCTGCCATCATTGTCTATGTTTCTGTGTTTTTATACTGATTATGGGTATAGTAATGTGAGTTTCTTACTGTTTCACAAGGAACTGTCACACAGATAGGACAGACAGAACCATTCAGTTTCACTTCACAGTCCCCTTGCCCATCCAGCACAAGAGACCCTTGCGAAACAGTAAGAAACACACATTACTATACCCATAATGAAATATACCACGGCCAGGATATTTAGAAGGGTTGCACATGGCGTAACAGTGTTGCACCATGCGCAACCCACTAATGCGCCCTGGCACAATATTCAAATGGGGATTAAGCCTGGCACAAATTCTGATGTGCCACAGCACATCAGTAATATATATGGCGCAGGTAGTGGGGGCATGCCCATGCATACTCTGCACATCCAGATATTCAGCCCAGGATGTGCTGAGTCCATGCATGTGCAACCCCTACTTGCACTGCACAGAGGTGAGCCAAAAAAAATGGAACAACAACTGGCCACCAACAGGTGAGCTGTCATATTGCAAGACTCAACACGGCAGCTGCCACCTGTGGGTGGCCACCCGAGCTCTGGCTGCACCTTCGTGGCGGTGCCCCCCCATGCCCGATCATGGGCATCTGTAAAAGTAAATACAAGTCCAATATCCCTGGTGGTCCAGTGGACCACTTGCAGCCCGATCGTGGACATCTGTCAAAATAAAATCAGTCCTATATCCCTGGGGGTCCAGTGGACTGCTCACAGCCCAATCGCAGGCATATGTTTTAATTCCAAAGTCCAATATCCCTCGTGGTCCAGTGGACCACTTGCAGCCCGATCGCAAGCATCTGTTGAAATAAAAGCAGTCCAATATCCCTGGTGGTCCAGTGGACCGCTCACAGCCCGATCTCAGGCTTCAGTATGAAAATAATTCATCCAATATCCCTGGTGGTTGAGTGGACTACTTGCAGCCCAATAAGCGGTCTTCAGTATGAAAGAAATTGTCCAATATTCCTGGTGGTCACGGTACCCCTCCCTCCCACCCGCCACTGGGCCCCATTGCCCGCTTCCCAGTCAGTGGCGGGCAGCAGCACTCACCTGCCTGCCACTCAGCTGCCCACCAACTAACACCATACAGTAGGGCTGTATGCCCATTGAGTCCAAGCATGAGCCAAGGGCATGCAGCCCATATCATACTAAAGTCCAGATATGTGAATGGATCCATTCACATATCTGGACTATTACAATGCAAACTGCACATGCATTGGCTCATGATGTGGACCAGTGGGCATACAGCCATACCGTACAGTGTCAGTTGGCAGACAGCAGGGTGGCAGGTGGGTGGGGTGCTACCACCACCGCTGACTGGGGAGCATAGCAGTAGGTCTCCAGTGGGTGGGTGGGGATGGGTGTACGCTGGACCACCATGAGTATTGGGCAATTTCTTTTCATACTGAAGCCGGTGATTGGGCTGCAGTGATCACTGGACCACGAGGATAATTGAACATTTTCTAACCACAACATATGCCCATAATCAGGCTGCAAGCGGTCCACTGGACCACCAGTGATATTGGACGATTATTTAAATCTACAAATGCCCATGATCAGGCAGTGGGGCACATTTCTGCGCTGTGCAGGGGGCCTTAGTCCCCAATGGCTGCTGCCTGGCAAGGCACGTCACCGGGGATCAGTGCACCTGCATGCAAATGGGGCCATAATGACATGCAAATGGCCCCATTTGTGCCTTGAATACATTATCACCCAATTTGCATATGCACTTTTGAATATTGCGGTTGTTGCACATAGCGCAACGGAACTTGTGCTTGCACATCCCCCTGCTCCACTCTGCCCACTTATGCTGGTGCAGTGCCACTGCTCCATGTGCACAACGGGTGGCCAGGGTGTGATATTCAACTATGCTGTGCCATGGTGCAGCTCTGTTGAATATCACCCAGTCAATGCCCCTGCCCAGCCAAGTTGTGCTGTGCCCAGGCTTGTGCCACAGCCTGGCGCAGTCTGAATATCCAGGCCCCTGAGAACAAAAATTACATTGTTCAGAAAAGCATGATACACCGTGCAGGTGTAAGACCAGAGTTTGCTGAAAGAGTGGACTGTAAGCACCTACTGCAGCTTTGCCTTAACAATGTAGTAATAGTTCTTCTCTTCCTTTTTTAAAGTAGCAGGGTAAGTGTGGAGAAAAGATCTATAAGCAGTGATTGGGGCACTTTGAAACTTGATAGGCAGTGACTGGGTTACTTTGAAACTTGGGTTTTAAATTGTAAGAGATAGTGGGTGGGAAACCAGGTCAGGAGCCTAATTTTGGGGTGAGTAGATTCAGGAAGCACTGTGAATCAGGTGTTTAATTGGGAGGTGGAGTTGAGAGATGCTTAGTGCCTTCTAATTAATTACTCAGGGTGTTTGGCTAGCAGCAGCAAAGGGACGTAAGGGGAAGAGGGGAACACAACACATACGCATGCACACACGCATGCACTCACACACACAATCACACACACACAGATGATACTGCCCTTCCTTCCACCATTCCACCCACCTGGGGCTAGCTCCACTTTTGTAGGCTCTAGGGGTGACTGATAGCAGATAGGTACTTCCTGTGGAGGCAGGAATGTTGGGTTCACTGGAATACATGGAAACAGCTACAGGGCACAAAGGCAACTAAGCAAGGGTATTGCTCTACTGAAGGAAAACAAAGAAGAGAATAGAGGAAGAGAGAGAGAAAAAAATTCCCTAAAGCAGGAAGGACACTTCCAGACATTATGGGAATGGTGTAGTGCTGTGGCTGTGGATGGCAGTCTTCAGGGAGACTTTCTGGAGGCTGCAGTGCTGTCCCATCTGCAGGCGTCTCTCTGCACAGAGGGTGGAGGTTGCTCATCTCAAGGCCAAGTTGGTTGGAATTCATGGGACCTCCTCCCCCACCTAGAGATCACCAAGTTCACCGCCACTGCCTCAACAGTTGCTATGGAAGAGGAGTGACTGGATAATGGTGGGCTCAGAAAGGGTGAGGGCAGTGGGGAAGGGATGCATTCCTCACATAGTTCTACTCCATAACTCCTATGCTGCTCTGACAGGGAGGAACTGTCCAAGAGAGGCACCTGCAGTAATAACCAAAGAGGATGTGGGGGTCCTCCACAGCAAAAACCCTGGGGGGGAGGCAAAGGACCCTGGAGGAGGAGGAGGCAACTCTTGCTGGGAGACTCTAGCATCAGGGGGGTAGACTTTGGGGCCAGGAGGGGAGAAAGAGAGGGAGGTCAAGTGCCTACATGGTGCTATGGCTTGGATGGATGGACAGCACATCCTAAGGATCACCGGGGCAGCAGGATGGGAGGATGAGCTAGGCATCATCATCCAACTGGGGACAAATAAGCTGGCAAGTGGTGAGGGTAGTGCAGAAGCAGGTCAGTGAACTGGGGAGGGGTCTTAGACAGGTAGCATGCTCTGTAACCTTTTCAGAAGTGTTACCCCATTGAGGGCAAGAGGGAGAACAGAGTACTACACACCAAGAGATTCAAAGTATGGCTGAAGGACTGGTGCAGAGAAGGAGGATTTTGCTTCATTGGGGACTGGGGTTCTCTACCTGGAGGGATGCTGTCCTGTACATAAGCGATGGCCTTCATCTATCAAGGGGGAGACCAGGATACTCAGTGAGATGTTTAAATGTGTCATCAGCAAGCATTTAGACTAGCTATGTATGTGGCAGAAATAAGCTGGGTGAAGAAAACAGCTGCCCACACCCAATAAAAAATGATACAGATGACAAAGAGGACCCTAAGGTTGAGAAATCACCAAAGATAACTAAAACAAAAATAGGTCAAAATATAGAAAATAAGGCAGAATGGGAGTAAGGATAAGAGAGGTATAGAGGAAAGATATGGGGATAGGAGGGGAGTTATTAGGAGAGGAGGCAGTAAAAATGTGAAGACAATGTGCACAAATGTCCGCAGTCTGGGAAACAAAATTCTGGCCCTAGTTGTCCTGTTGGCTGAGGTGGAACAGGACATTGTTGCTGTTACTGAAACATGGTTCACAGGGATGACTTGGATATGACAATAACAGGTTACACTCTATTGAGGATGGACAGGGTGAGTAAAAAGGGAGGAGGAGTGCCTATCAATGTCATGGAAGGAATTAAGGCAACTGAGGTACAAGGAATGGAGGGAGAGGTGGAGGCACTGTGGATCACCCTGGAGATGGGAAATGGCACTGCCATTCACACTGGTGTGATCTAAAGACCTCGCACACAAGGGGAAGAGCTGAACTGGGTACTTGTAGCAGCCATCAACAGAATGACAGCTAAAGAGGAGATGCTGCTGGTAGGAGGCTTCAATCTGTTGGATGTGTGTTGGAGCAACCAGGCTGCAGCCTCAGCCAGGGTCAGAGACACCCTGGAAGCCATGCAAGGGATGTGCCTAAGACAGCTAGTGATGGAGTCCACCTTAGAGGGAGTGACTTTGGACCTGGTACTCACCAACGAGGACAGAATTACAGATGTAAAAGCAGGGAGCAATCTGAGGTCAAGTGATCACAGTACAGTATGGTTCAATTTAAGAACAGCAGAAGAGTCAAACCATGCAAACGCAAGAGTTCTGGATTCAGGCAGGCTGACTTTGAAAAGATGGATAATGTCTTAGGAAATCACTTGTAGGAATGGAGAACAGGGGAGAGAAAACTGAAAGAATCTTAAGGGAGGCAACAAACCATTGCATTAGGCAAGTAAGCAAGACAAATAGAAAGAAAAAACACTGGTTCTCAAACAAATTGGCAGAAAAGGTAAGGGCAAAAAGGGTGGCATTCAGGAGGTACATGGAAACACAGATGGAAGAAGACAGGGAACTGTATCGCAAAAAGCAGAGGGAGGCAGGGAAAGCAGTCAGGAGCACAAAGGCAAAAATAGAAGAAAAAATATCCCAGGCAATAACTAAAGGGGACAAGAACTTTTTCAGGTACATTAGTTAAAGAAACAAGTTCTAGCCAGAGTCAATGTGGCTCTGGTGAGCTTGAAGAAGCTCCAAGTAATGGGCGCCATGAGCACAGCTGAATGCCATCCCACATACAACATGAAAAGAAACCTTTGGCATTGACAAATGCTTGTTTTTTTGTTATCTTTGCGCTGCTTCCAGCAGTCTAATTGAGATGAAGACTTAATCTCTGATTGTACACTGCAGTCACTAAACATTTTAGTATAATTCAACTTGCTCTGTTCTATATATTAGAATGTAATCCAGACTACAGTTTTAATTTCTGACATAACCACACTTACCCCTTGTGCAAACATGCCATAATAGAAAAATAACATAATCACTGTTTTAACTAATAGCATCATCTGCAATAACAATAGCAAGTCCAAATCTCAGATCTGAAGTAAGAAAACATAGTGATACAAACATACAAAAATGCCAGCAGATAACAGGCCAATTGGTCAATCATATCTGCTCTGTCATGCAGCATACAGGTTAGACTCCTGCTGCTGTCCCCAACCCATTGCTTTCTTCTCTTCCCCCTCAGCTTCCCATCGACTAGTGTCTTGCCTTTGACCCTGTCCCACCACCTTTGGAATCTCTTCACTGTTTTAGGAGATACCACTTACTCAGGAAGTGCGTTTTACCCCTGCCACCCCCTTTGTGAAGTAATGTCTCCTTACCTGTCTCCTGAAACTATTCTCCACCAACTTCAGGCTGTGCCCTGTAGTATTTCCTTCTCTCTTTAATTAAATTATGCCCTCTGCACTAACCCTGTTGATGCCCTTTAAGTACGTGAAGGTTTTAATCATATCACCCCTCTCCCTTCTCTTCTCCAATAAGTACTTGTTGAGGTCTCTCAACCTATCCTCGAAGGTGATCTGAAATGTGTCCAAGAAAACATGACAGTAAAATGTGATACATCAGATTTATGGCTCAACAGAAAACATTATTCTGCAGTCTTACATTTATAAAGTTGTTACCTAGCTTTAGATAAATGAATCACCTGCTTCAAATCCCACCAGAGCCACTTACATGTGATGAGCAGAAGCACTTGTGCTAGATTAGGGCTACTTTCATTATGTTCATGGCTACTGTTACAAAATAGAATCTATGCACACATATTTGTTTTTTTTAACCTGAGTTGAATACATTTTGCTGTAGAATTCCCAGTTGCAGCAAGGTTAAACTGGTTCCAAGGAGATACATTATGTTAATTGACAGTAAATGCACGCAGAGAAAATAACAAAAAATTATTTAAAAGATACTTAAACCCTAGTTTTGTGCCTGCAATTCCAGTTAAAATGGATCACAGAGTGAAGCAGAATAGACAGTGTTCAATTATAGAATGTGCCTCTTTAGCATGGAATCAGTTTAACCTTGCTACAACAGGCAAATGGACACACATTGATAATATTGTTTTAGTACTGACATTTGGAGCTGCTTGGCATAGCAGAGCATTAATCTATCAAACAGGGCTCATACTCTTATAAACAAATACTTAATTGGACCAGTAATAGAAAACAAATAAAAAGAAACAAAACAAACAAACAAACAAAAAAAAAAACTATTCAAGTCATTATACCCTCTGTATGACTGGTTTTGTAATTCTAATTTATTTTTGAGCAACATAACTTAGACATGTGTGAGTACTGAGAGCAGCAGACAGCGGAAATTCCTACATGGTGACTCCCAGCTTCAAGGCTGGGATCCTGGATGGGGGGGGGGTTAACTGCTTACATTGCTCTGTCTCCCACATAACACATGTGCTTAATTAGCCATGTGTTACTGGGTCAGTATTCAAAGTAAAGAGATAATGTGTTAACCCCTAGGTTGCTGAAAGAACTGGAATGAATCTATTTGACTTGAACTGGACTGATGCTCATTCTGCAGTCCTGCAAGGGTTAAATGACAACAGCTTCAAAAGGTTGTTTTTTTTTGTTTATAGCCTGATAAGTTGGAAGGCACAGTAGCATCCCCCTGCCTTTAAGGCACAACATCCAATAGCAAAATTCAGAGGGGGCGCACTATCTTGCATATCTTTGATGGAAGGATACACTGAAAACTCCTAAAAGATGTGTTCCACGGAAACACCATTTTCACATAGCCATAAAACTACTAATAGTTGGATTGTGAGACTAAAAAGGGAAGGAGGGAAGTGTGCCAAGGGGGACTAATAAAAAGCAGAAATTCTGAACAAGTATTTCTGTTCAGTATTCACAGAGGAACGAGAAGGGGAGGGACCAAAGGTAGGTTATAGAAGCACCACTGGAAGGGAGGTAGATACCAGTCCATTTAAGGAGGAGAGGGCCTTAAAGGAACTTTCTAATCTGAAAGTGGACAAGACAATAGGTCCAGACAGGATACATCCCAGAGTATTAAGAGAACTCAAGGAGGTGCTGGCAGCACCACTGACAGCCCTGTTAAACAGTTTGCTGGAAACAGGTGTGGCACCAAATGACTGGAGGAGGGTAAATGTAGTCCCACTCCACAACAGTGGGAGCAGGGAGGAGGCTGAAAATTACAGGCCAGTCAGCCTGACCTTAGTGGTGGGGAAACTAATGGAATCACTACTAAAAGAAAGGTTTGTGATATATCTCAAATCCAACTGAGCACAGTATCTGAGGTAGCATGGATTCACAGTGGGAAGATCTTGTCAAACAAATCTGATAGATTTCTTTGACTGAGTGACTAGGGAGGTGGATCAGGGAGGGGAGGTGAATGTGGCCAACCTGGATTTTAACAAGGCCTTCATCACAGTCCCACATAGAAGGCTAGTACACAAGCTGGGCAGCCTGCAAGTGGTTACAGGGTGATAAATTAGGTAAAAAATAGGCTGAGCAAAAGGACACTGAGGGTGGCGATGAAGGAAGTTCAATCCAAAGAGAGGACAGTGACCAGCAGGGTCCTGCAGGGATCAGTGCGTGACCACCACTTCTTTAATGTTTTTATAAGCAACATTGCAGAGAGGCTGGAAAGGAAGGTGCATCTCTTTGCAGATGACACAAAGATCTGCAACAGAGTTGGCACTCCATGAGGAGTGGAGAAAACGAGAAGGGCCCTAAGCAAGCTTGAGGAGTGGTCAAAAGTGTGGCAGCCAAGATTCAATGCAAAGAAGAGCAAGATCATGCACTTCAGGCACAGAAATATGGGGGAGGATTATATGATGGGAGGGAGGACTGACAACTGCCAGACAGGAAAAGGACCTGGGAGTAATCATATCTGATGATCTAAAGGTTACCAAACAATGTGAGAAGGCTGTGAGGGGTGCCAGTGAAATTCTGGGGTGCACAGGAAGAGGTATCTCCAGCAGAAGGAAAGAGGTGGTGATGCCACTGTACAGAACATTGGTGAGACCTCACCTAGAGTACTGTGTCCATTTCTGGAAGTCACATCTCTGGAAGGACATAGACAGAATAGAAGTGATTCAGTGACGGATGACAAAAATGGTCATGACAAAAATGGTGCAGAGGCTACACCAAAAGTCATATGAGGGAAGACTGGAGGATCTCAATATATGAACATACGAACACATGAATTTGCCAGCAGATGCAGGCCCTATGGTCTATCTAGTATTCTTGAGTGTGCAGAACATCAGTCTGCTAGACTGATGCTGCCCCCCCCAATCTCCTTCCTCTCTCCACCCTGCCCCCTCTGGTTTGTACTCTCCACTTGCATCTGCCCAACCCCCTCTTACAGCTCCCCACTTTCTGCAGTGATACGACTTCTTCAGGCAGTGCATTCCACCCCACTACCACCCTTTCAGTGAAATAGTGCCTCCTCATATCCCTCTTGAATCTGCCCCCTCCAACTTCATGGAGCACCCTCTGGTTTCTCTTCTGCTTTTGAGAGTGAACCCACCCCAGGTTCCCACTCTGTTCATCTCCTTCAAGTACTGTACTTGAAGGTCTTAATCATATCACCTTTCTCTCTTCTATCCTCCAGGGTATCCATAGTGAGCTCTCTTAGTCTTTCATCACACTTTTTTATTTTTAAATAAGAGCACCAGAAATGCACACAGTACTCCAAGTGCAGTCTCACCAGTGACCTGTACAGGGGCAATATGACTTCACTACTTCTAGATGTAATACCCCCCGCTATTCACACTAGCATCATATTTGCCTTTGCAGCTGCCTTCCTGCACTGTGCCAAGTGGTTCATTTCCCTGGTCACCAGCACCCCTAGATCCTTCTCCTCCATTAATGTGGATAATTACACACTGTCCAACCAGCAACTGTATCCTGGGTTCCTGGCTCTGAAGTGCACCACCATGCACTTCTTTGCATTGAACCCAAGCTGCCAGGTGTGTGACCATTCCTTCAGTTTTTCCAAATCCTCCTGAAGTAATTTACCCCCTCCCTCCCCCCTCCCATCCACCTCAGCACAGATCTTGGTGTCATCTGCGAAGAGACTGATCTTATTCTTGATCCCTACTGCTATGTCTGTGAAGAAAATTTTAAATAGGACCAGTCCTAGTACCGAACCCAGTGGGACACCACTTTTCACTGCCCTGGGATCTGATACCTCACTCCCCCCACCACTACCCTCTGCTGTCTCTCCCCATCCAGTTTTTAACCCACCTGACTAGATTCCTCCCTACTCCCAGTTTGCAGGTCAGCCTGCTGTGTGGCACTGAGTTGAAGGCCTTGCTGAAATCGAGGTAGAGCACATCCACTGCATGGCACATGTCCAGTGCATTTGTGACCCAGTCAAAAAAATCAGCCAAGTTTGTCTGGCAGGATCTCCCAGTGACAAACCTGTGCTGCCTGTCATACTGTAGCTCATTAGCCTCAAGAAATTGCACCAGCCTTTCTTTGAGGATAGCCTCCATAGTTTGCAAAGCCAGATCAATCTGGAACATGACCACAATTATAGCCAACTTGATTTCCTCGGTTGACCTGGCATGCATCACTAAAACCTGGGTGGGTGATGATCCTGGCCCAGTTTTAGAGGCTGCTGTCCCCTCCAGGTACTCGGTAGTGCACTTCCCCAGAGTAGAGCGCAGGGGTGGAGGTGTGTCCATCTGCTTTAGATCTGAGCTAGGCTTCACAGTGGACCCAGTGAGAAGGCTTGGATCCTTTGAATGTGTGGCCATCTGTTGGGGTCTGGGTGCAGACTGCAGGATTCTAATAGTTAATTGCACCCCGCAAGGAGAAAGGAGAATTCCTGCAGGAGATAGCGTATTTTATCGTCAATGTTTGGGTGGATGATGAAACCTCGAGGCTAAGTTATAATCTCCTCCAGATTATGACATCTCTGGGCCTGTTGCAAGAAGTTTCCTCCATGACACACCAGGGCAGCCACATGTTGGACCTGGTTTTCTCACTGGAGTTTGAGGTTAGTAATCTCAAGACTGATAGGGTTGTTTGATCCAATCATTGTACAGTGGAGTTCTTATTCTGGGCCCCCACCAAGAGCCCTCCCCCTGCAAAGATAGTAAGCTACTGCCTTTTGAGGGGTTTAACCCAGGAGGGTTTACTGGCAGTAGACAATCTATCTAGGGTGGACAGTGCATGCATGAGGGGTACGGGCAAGGCTGTCTCCACCTATAATTAGGCACTGATGGCAGGGCTTGACTCTCTTGCACCAGTCTGTGTATGATCCAAATCTTCTCACCTGAGGTCCCCTTGGTTTGATGTGGAGCTCAAGATGATGAAGATCATGGATTGGAGATTGGAGCACTGCTGGCAAAAGTCTGGGCTGGAGGTGGACAAACTGGCCCTATATTCCCATTATGGAGAAGGTCATGGGGCAATCACCTGTAAGAAGGCAGAGTTCCTGTCCAGGGAGATTGCTTCCAGGAAGAACCAACCACCTGTAATCTTTTGGACTGTAGACAGGCTGCTAAATCCAGCCTGTCTACAGCTGAAAAAATAATTTTTAAAATGTTCTATGTGAAGAGTTTACTTGGTTCTTCTAGGGCAGGGTGTCCACCATCCGACAGGGTGTTCCACCAGTGTGCCTTAGTATGATTGACAGTTGTTGCCTTAGGCATCTGGAAAGCATTCTGCCTGGTTGGGGGGAGTTTAAACCTGTGGGGGAAGCAAAGGTCATGGGGGTTGCTCGCAGACTGAAGCACACATACTGTACTGTGAACTGGACCCCTGCCGATGCTTTCTTAATGAGATGTGTTCACTCTGCTGGCCTGGTGTTCACCTTGATTGTCCGGAGTTCCCTCTCAGAGGGAGTCTTCCTTGATACCTTGAAGGAGGCTCTGATTAGGCCCCTTTTGAAGAAACTATCTTTAGACCCTGAAATCAAGTTGAATTACCATCCTATCTCCAACCTCCCATTTGAGGAAAGGTTGTCGAGAAGGTTGTCGTTCTTCAGCTTAAGGAGCACCTCATGGCCTTTGATTTGTATGAACCATTCCAGTTGGGGTTTTGAGTGAGACATAGCATGGAAACCTCATTAGTTCAGTTGCATAATGACCTCCTCAGGGCTAGAGATCAAGGGGAAGGGACAGTTCTTGTACTCCTCGACCTTTCCTCCGCTTTTGACATTGTAGACCATTGTATTTTGCTTGACCACCTGAGGCAATTTTGAGGACTCACTGGCACTGTCATCTGCTGGTTTGAGCCCTATCTCATGAACAGGAGGCAACGGGTAGTGATGTGGAATTCCTCTTCCTCCCCAAATCTCCTGTCATGTGGAGTACCTCAGGATTCAGTCCTGTCACCAATGTTGTTTACCATGTATATGCTGCCCCTGGAAGTGCTCATTAAGAAGTACATATTGACTTTTCATTTCTATGCAGATGATACCTGGCTGTATCTTTCTTTTTCACCAGGTACATCCATTGCAGTGGATGTGCTAAATAACTTTCTTGCTGAGATCAACACCTGGATGGTCTCCAGTTGGTTGTGACTGAGCCCTGATAAGATGGAGGTACTGGTTGTGGAGTCAATCAGAGGGCATGACAGGATGGCCCCTTGCTCAGACACAGGATTGTTCCTGTGGCCTGTGGCATTGAAGTCTTCCTCTAGGGTACACAGACTTGATATTACCTTTGACAGTGTATTGACATTTGAAACTCAGGTGTCATCGGTTGTCCAATCCAGCTTTTACTACCTAAGGAATATCACCAGGATCAAGCCCCTAGTTCAGCCCCTAGACCTCCCCGCCCTAGTACATGCCTTAGTGATGTCAAGGCTAGACTACTGTAATGTGCTTTACCACAGAGTCACAGGAGGTACCATCTGCAGACTGTAGCTGGTGCATAACACTGCTGCAAGGTTGGTGACGGGCCAGTCGAAATACTGCCATGTCACCTCGGTGTTGCACAAGCTGCACTGACTGTTAGTCAGGTGGAGGGTCTTCTTTAAGGTGGGTTTACTCACCTTTAAGGCCCTACAAGGGCTAGACCATGATTACTTGTCTGACCTCCTGACTCCTGCTGCCTCAGTCCACTCCCTCCACTTTTCTGGGAGGGGCCTCCTTGCGATTCCCAGGACGAGGTTGAAAACTGCCAGCGACAGAGCATTTGGTGTCAACAGAACCATCCTATGACATTTGCTTCCATCATCTGTACAGGAGGTCCCTTCAGTTGGAGTATTCAAAGCCTGCCTAAAGACCCATTTGTTTAGTCAGACCTTCCCGGACTTTCTGTATTAGATCCTGCCCAGGTTGGCCCTCTTTTTTACTTTTTTCTAGTTACAGCTCTTTTCTTGTAATTTTCAATCTGTGTCTTATTTACTTCTTTATATTTATTTATACTACTGTTGTAATTTTATTGTTTTTTAATTAGTGTTTCTGATTTGTATGACACCCAGAGCTTCCAGGATTGGGTGCCTGGAAAAATAAAACTTGCCTTGCCATGCCATCAGTTATCCTACAATTGTGGTAAGGCTCACCAGTCTGTAGTTCCCTGGCTCATCCTTGGGTCCACTCTTATGGAGAGGTATCACTTGTGGCTCCCCTCCAATCCCTAGGCATACATCCTGAATTTAACTAGGTGTTGAGCAGGTCCACCAATGGCCCTGCCAGGACCTCTGCCAGCTCCCTCAGCACCCTGGGATGAACTCCATCTGGCCCAGGTGCCTTGTCTGCACTCAGGGACCTTAGGCCCTCCAGCACCCTTTCCACCATGACAACCCCATCCGTTGATGTCTCACCCTGCCCCCCCCATTCCTGTGCCACCTTTCCTTTTAGGTACATGCCCATCCCTCTCCCTTGTGAATACTGAACAGAAGTATTTGTTGAGTACTTCTGCCTTCTCAGTCCCCTTATCTACCCACCCACCCACTGTCTTTCCTGATCCTAACTATTTGATCCTTGCTTTTCATGTTTTCCCTGATGTATCTAAAGTAATCATTTTCCCCTTCCTTAACCCCTGTGCTAATCTCCTTTCCCTAGCCACCTTTGCAGCCCTTACTGCTCTGCTCACCTCCCAGGATTTTCTCACATTATCCTCTCTGTCCTCTGCCCTATTGGTTCTCTTGTAAGTTTGGAATGCAGCTTTCTTGACTCTCACCTTCTCTGCTACCTCCCCGGTCATCCAGCTTGGTTCCTTGGTCCTGGATTTCTTATGTTGGCTCTTGATGCAATCTTTAGTGGATTCCATCTGTCCTAGCTAGATGATCTCCAATTTCTGTTCTGTGTCCATGTCTGGGTAGATGCTAGCTATGTGTTTACTCAGTATGTGCCCAATCCTGCCAAAGTCTGCCCTTCTGAAGTCCAGGACCATAGCTTTTATAGTGCAGTTTCCTTACCTAACTTGATTGAGAATCATACTGTGTGGTGATCATTACCTGTGAGTGGTTCCTCCATCCTTACATCCATGATATGTTCACGATCCTCCAGCAGCAGATCAAGAATATTCTCCTCCCTTGTTGGCACTGTTACCCTTTGGGTAAGGAAGCAATCCTGGAATGCTTCCAGGAGGATTTGCTCCCTTTTGCACGTGGTTACTGGGATGCTCCAATCTAACCCTGGTAGATTAAAGTCTCCCACCACCACCGTGCTCCCTTTGCCACTGAGTCTCCTTAGCTGCTTCCCCTGTTCCCTATCCATGTCCTCTTTCTGGGTTGGGGGCCTATAAACAACCCCCAGTCAGATCTTGGCCCTTTTCGGGGCTTGACATTGCAGCCAGATAACTTCCAATTTGCCCTCCTCCCCTTTCTCTCTAATGCATCTCATCCCCTCTCTTACATAAATGGCTACTCCCCCCTTACCTTGTTCCCTGTTCCTCCTGAATAATTTAAATCCTGGAATGGCCAAGTATCAGCCATGGATTTGAGTTGTCCACGTCTCGGTAATGGTAGCTATGTCTACCTCCCCTTCTGCCATCAATGCCTGCAACTCAGCCACCTTGTTCTCCAGGCTCCCAGCATTTAGTGATACCACCCTCCACCCGGTACCTCTCCCTGCTGCCTCCTTACCCTCACCCCCACCCCAATCCTAGTCAAATTTGACCTGATCCTTGCAGTGGGGGGAGGCCCTCTGGACCTCATCTCCTGTTTCAATTCACCATCATAGACCCCCAAGCAAGTTTAAATTATACCTATAGCTGATAAATCCCTTCAGTCTCTCCTTTACCACCTGTGAACCTTGCTTACTGAAATGTAACCTATTCCTTGCATATAGAACTGTGTACTCCCATGTGCTACCCCACTCTCCCACCAATTCATATCCCATGGACTCACACCATTCCCTCAGCCACTTGTTGAAGTCCATGATTCTGTGCTTCATGTCTGTGCTTGCTCTTGGCACAGGCAGGACTTCTGTGAATGCTACTGAAATCCCCCCCCCATACTGCATAAATTCCCCACTTCCTTGAAACTGTCATGAACTTCTTCTATCCATCTTCCTTCCAGATCTTTTGTTTCTGCAATAATGTGTGGTTCCCCCCACAACCTTCCCTACTTATCTACCAATCTGCTGACCCATCCTTCCTGCTGTCATGCCAGGCATGCACTCCACCCAGCTTTTTCTTTTTCCGGCACCCCTTCCCTCCTATTTAACCCCCTTAACTATTGAGTCCCTTAGAATTAGGACTCACTCCTTTCTAGCATGATCTCCCTCATGATGCTTAACATTATCCTGCCCCAACCCGATTCCTCTTTCCATCCCCCCCAGATATGCCTCTCCTTTGTCTCCCACATTCCATGTCCAGTCTTCACCCCCATACTGACTATTGCCAGTGTATTGGTTTCCCTTTCTAAACCATTCCACTTGTGCTCCCCCTTCCCTTCCACCATGCTTTTTACACCACCCTCCAGATTGCTGTCTCCTCCAGTACTGTTCTCCTGTGCCTTCCTTGAGTAGCATATACCCCTCTGCCCTAGCTCCCCTCCTCTCCTTTGTTCCAACCTTATCCGGGCTGGCTGCTGTTTCCCCCTTCCCAGCATCTCCCTGTTCCTTTATCCCCACTGGCTTTACTTTATTGCCTCCTTCCTGTTGCCCCTTGCCACTATGATTACTTGGACTATGGCTAACGCTTGCCATTTCTTTGCTGCATCCATTTTCTCTAGTACAGCCCTCCCCCCAACCAATTCAGTAGCTTCACTATCAGTCCCTTCCTGCTTCTTCAGGCTTGCTAAAGCATGGAATCTGTTTGCACTGGTAATCCCTTTTACCTGTTTGTCCTCAGCCTTCCTTCCCTGAGTCTTGCAACCTTGCACTGGCACTGCTGCAGTCTTGTTCCTTCACCTGACCCAACTCCAGTCTTCATTTCCTGCATGTGTCTGCACTCAATTGTGTATCCCACCTCTTGAATCCTCTAGCTTTCCCTTTTGCCAACCTGCTGCTGTCTGTATTTCTGGACTTGTTGAGTTCCCCCCGCACCCACATTCCACCCTGACCCATTCCTCTCATGTCTCCAGCTCCCTCTTCAGCCACCCAATCTCCTCCCTCAGCTGCCCCATGTGCCAACGCACCATGCAGCCCACAGCCCTCCATGCCACTCCCAGAAATTGGCTGCTCTGCATCACTTGGCAGCATACAACCCTCCCTAACCCTTGCCCCGGCTGGCTGCCCATTCCCATCCTCCATTGCCATGGATTGGTCCTGCCCCATTACCAACCCTTCCCCCATGCTGGACTCCTCCTATCCATGTTAAACATGTTTGTTCCTTGCTTTGCATGCTCCAGGCCCAAACCCACATATATCCTGGGAAACTATACCATTGCTGCTGCCTCCTTACTAGCCAGCTCAGCCGCATGATTACTAGTGCCACACAGTCCCTCCCCATGCTTCCCTCACTTGTGTACTACCTCCTCTCTTTGGAGGAGAGGAAGGGGGGTATGATAGAGACTTTCAAATACCTCAAGGGTGAAAACAAGGTAAAAGGTGGTAGCATCTTCTAAAAAAAAAAAGATGTTCAAGAACAAGAGTCCATGATATGAAAATGGGGGGATTTGGGGGTAATGCAAGAAAGTATTTTTTTCATAGAAAGGGTGATGGATCCATGAAATAGCCTCCTAGCAGAGATTGTATGGACAAAAATAGTAGGAGAATTCAAAAATGCATGAAATAGACATAAAGTGCTCTAGTGATAGGAAAGGGAGGTTAAGATGCAGATTATTTAGGATCTGCATTATATGAAACAGATAGGGAAATGGGTAAAGCTGTACTTTTCTGCCATCAAGATCTATACTTCTATGTTTCTAAAAAGAAACATTGAGAACAACAATGATATCTATTACTTTTTTGGGGGTTATATGTTTTTGGGAGGGGCCTGCTGTCTAACATCATTTGCTAACCCTTTTACTTCCTAAGCCAATATAGATTAGACAGGTTGGTAAACTCATAAGTTAGTAGCATTTCCCTGCCTTGTTTAACTGATCAAAGTCCAGACTGCCTTGGCTAGTGACTCAGCTAAAGGTTGCCCAATGTGGGTGGTTCATTTTTTCCCCCAACTCAAGGGTTAAAGTGTGGGCCAGCACCAAAAGAAGCGGTATGGTGCTGCTATCCAACCCAAGAAAATGTGCCTACTGTAGCAATGGGTTGAATGGTGGAAGACTAGGTTTGCTGGCAAAGGCGCCTAGCTTCACCTGAGCTCTTTTTTTCTAAGTTGCTTGTAAGGACAGAGCAAAGAACCTTACCAGAGCAAGGAAAAGGATTAAGGTTTCTTTTAGCTAGGCAGATTTACTGTGTGTTATTATTTTCTTTTGTATTCACAGGGATTGTTACTGTTTGTTGCTAACATTTTATTGCTTTATTTTTCTCTGATTCATATTGTTGTTGCTGGGTATACCTTCTGCTGTATTATTACAGGGTGTGCCTACAGGTGTGTTCATACAGATTACTGCTGTAATCTTCTGATTCAAATTTTCTTTTGCAAGGTATATCTTCTGTTACTGCTTTATTTTTCTCTGTAGCAAAGTGTTTCTTTCTTCTGTGAAATTGTTACAGGTGGTGCTTTACAGGCTTTACAGTTTCATCTATCTATTGCATTTGTTGCTGATTATTTCTGCTCTTATCTCCTTGTTTCTTTCATCCATGGTTCTTCCATTTCAGCAGAGGAAGGGCCCAGCCACCAACCCCCATCCCCAACCATCCCAAACACCCCACACTACACTCCTTTTACAGGGTAGCACAGTCATGACAGTTCCTGTAGCAAAGCAGAAAGGGGTGGATCAGAGGGGTAGTCAGTGACCTCATTTACAGAGGCACAAGTAATTTAAATTGTTATAACAAGTTATACAGAAACAAACAAAACAAACTTTTGTTTTAATTTTCCTATTTCTAATTCCTGTGACCAGGTTACAAACCCAGCAACTTATCTGGAATGGATATTATTAGCTGCAGGAACTGCAGTATACTTTTTAAAAGGGCAGTTACAGAGGATTTAGGACACATGCTGGGCCATTGAGATCTAAGGGCTCAGCTCCACTCAGCAAGGGCAGAGATTGCATGCCTCAAATTGCATATTCAGGAGGAAATATATTACATGAACTGACTGCCATTTCCCCAACATCCAACAGTAGCACCTTGACCACAGAGGGTAGTTGGTCCAGGAGGTTGTCAGGTGGTTAGGAAGGGCACATCGAGTGCCCCATCACTAGGTGCTTTCCAATATATCACCTCCACAAACCATATAAAAACTACAAACAGGTATCTGCCTCTATATCCAAAATCAAAACAGAGGGGCAGAGGACACTGCAGCACTGGAGCTAGCACAACAAAACTCACCCAAAACAGGAACCAAAACAAAAAAAGCAAAAAGGAAATGCAAAACACTTCTGATCATAGCAGACTACATGATTCGGGGAGTTGATACCTATCACCAGCCTGGGGTAATAGTCAGATGTCTTCCAGGTACATCAGCATGGAAAGACACTGACCGCATTGCTAAAATTGTACAGGAAGCAGGAGAAAACATCAACGTCCTGGTACACATAGGAACTAATGATCTTGCCAGCTGGTCAGTTGTAGAGACCAAGGAACACCTGACCAAGCTGGGTGACAAACTATCATCCATTTCATCTAGCATATCCTTCTCTGGGATCCTGCCAGTCTGGGAGAGGGGGGAAGATGGATGGAAAGTCAGAGAAGAGGAGATAGGGGAGCTAAACATGTGGCTAAAGGGCTGGTGCCAGGAAAAAGGACACAAATTTGTAGGTAACTAGCAACAATTTGGGGAGCAAAAGTACTTTAAATCTGCTGGACTGTATCTGACTAAGGAGGGAGTCAGTGCATTGAGGCAGAAGTTTGATGTCTTTGTAGAATATTTAAACTAGCAAATTGGGATACGGGTGCAGCACCCGATATGTCAAATGGGAAGAACACCCCTCCCCCCTCAGCTAGTGATCAAACAGGAATTCAGCATGTTTGTAGTTCATTTGCATCTCCAGGTAAGGAAAAAGATCTGGCTCCCCTTATGATGCACAGGAGAAATGCCAGACCTCACTCAGCAAACAACACCAAAATCTGGCCAGTGGAAAATTATGTACACAAATGCTCGCAGTCTGGGAAACAAGATCCCAGACTTGCAGACAATAATGACAGAGGCTAAACTCGACATAGTAGCCATAAGTGAGACATAGTTCATGAGTAACCACACTTGGAAGATTTCAGTACCCAGATATGTACTGTTCAGAAGAGACAGAGGTGCAAAAAGGGGGGTGGAGTGGCCCTTTATGTCAATGAAAATATCAAAGCTACAGAAATTCAGAATACACATAAAGAGCCAGAAGAACTGTGGGTCACCCTGGAAACAGAAAATTGGACATCCATATGAACTGGGGTTGTTTACAGGTCTCCAGACCAGGGGAAGGACGTAGACACATTACTGTTAGAAGATATACAAAATATGACCGCTAAGGGAGAGGTTCTGATAATGGGAGACTTCAACATGCCAGATACAGATTGGTCAATACCAGCAGGAACATCTGCCAGATCTAGACATATAGTGGATTCTCTCAGGGGGAGTGGATTCTCTCAGGGGGAGGGCCTCAAACAACTGGTACTATAACCCACAAGAGACAGGCTATCCTAGATCTAGTACTGACTAAGAGGGAAAGGATCACAGATCTCCAGGTAAAAGGTCACTTGGGGGTCAGTGACCATCACATGATATGGTTCAATTTGGCCACTAGAATGAAATCATCCCATTTCAAGGCAAAATATGGGACTTCAGCGGAGCTGACTTTGATAAGACGGCCAACAGAGTTAAGTGGGCAAGTATTAAGGATGCAATACTTGAAGCAACATCCCATTGTGTTAGAGAGAAAAGGAAGTGCAAAAGAAGAAGGAAACCACTTCAGTTCTCAAAAACAGCAGCTGAACAAGTCAAATCCAAAAGGCTGGCCTTCAAGGAACATAAGTGAGCACAGCAGGATGAAGATAGGGAGGCATACCAAACTTCCCTAAGGGAAGCAGGGAAGGCGGTAAGGAGGCAAAGACCCAAACTGAGGAAACACTAGCACGAACAGTAAAAGAAGGTGACAAGACTTTATATAGATACAATAGTGAAAGGAGAAAGTTCAGAGGGGGTATTGCTAAAATCAAAGGGGATAAGGGGGCATGTGGGGAGGAGGACCATGTAAAAGCATCTATCCTAAATAGATACTTCTGCTCAGTATTTACTGAGGACAAGGTAAAGCAGGGCCCACAGCTTAGCACCATGGACGCAGGGGGGAGGGAGGTGTGCACTTGTCCCTTCAGGAAAGAAAGGGTTCTACAAGAGCTCGATAAGCTCAGGGTGGATGAGACAATGGGACCTGATGGCACACATCCCAGGGTACTAAGGGAGCTAAAGGTGGAACTAGCAGAGCCATTATTAGAACTGTTTAGTGAAACTGTGAGCACAGAAGAGGTCCCAGAACACTGGAGAAGGGCTCATGTGATTCTGCTCCACAAGAGTTGTAGCAGAGAGGAGGCAGTGAACTATAGACCAGTCAGTCTTACCTCAGTAGTGGGCAAGATTATGGAGGCACTACTTAAGGAAAGGATAGTGCAACACCTGGAATCCATAGTAGCACAGGCACCAAGACAGCATGGGTTTACAGCAGGAAGGTCCTGTCAAACTAATCTGATAAATTTCTTTGACTGTTTAACCAGAGTGGTGGACCAAAGGGGAGCAGTTGAAGTTGCCTACCTTGACTTCAGCAAAGCTTTCGATACTGTTCCACATAGAAGATTGATTAATAAGCTGGGTAGGCTTGGGGTGGGTCAGATGTTGGTCAACTGGGTGGCAAACAGGTTGACGGGCAGAAAACAGAGAATGGCGGTAAACAGTATACAGTCAAAAGAGATGCAAGTCACAAGTGGGGTACCTCAGGGATCAGTCCTGGGGCCAGTCCTCTTCAATATCTTCATCAGTGACATTGCAGATGGACTGGAGGTTATGGTTTGTCTGTTTGCAGATGACACCAAGATCTGCAACAGAACAGATGATCTAGATGGGGTGGGCAGAATAAGAAGAGATCTGGATAAACTGGCAAAATGGTTGGAAGAGTGGCAACTGGGGTTTAATGCAAAGAAATGCAAGATCATGTGCATAGGGAAGAGATACTCTAAAACCACCTAAAGGTTGGGAGGGGAGTTGGTGGCAGTCACAAGGGAAGAAAGAGACTTGGGCATCATCATCACAGATGACCTGAAATCATCCAAGCAGACCACTAAAGCAATAGGTAAGGCTAGTAGGATGTTGGATTGTATTAGTAGGGGTATCACAAGTCATAAGAGGGAGGTAATAATCCCTTTTTACAAGACACTGGTTAGACCCCATCTGGAGTACTGCATGCAGTACTGGAGGCCACACCTTCACAAGTACATTAACCAAATTGAGGCAGTCCAGAGAAGGCCAACCAAAATGGTGCAGGGACTGCATCAGAAAACATATGAGGACATATTAATGGAACTCAATATGTATACCCTGGAGTAAAGGAGGGAGAGAGGTGATGATTGAAACAGTCAAACATCTTAAGGGCATTAACAAGTTGAAAGAGTCTAACATGTTTCAATATAAGAAACATAGCAGGACAAGAGGACACAGCATGAGATTACAGGGTGGCCAATTATGGGGTAATGTGAGGAAGTTCTTTTTCAAAGAAAGGGTGGTGGATGCATGGAATGGCCTACCTCAGGAAGTGGTGGATATGAAAGCAGTGTAGGGCTTCAATTAGGCATGGGATAGGCATAAGGGAGCAATACAGATGAGTATGAATAGATAGGCCATTGACAGAGCAAATGCCGATGGCACATTCATGAGGTAGAAAAAGAAAAGGGCAGACTGGATGGGCCTTGTGGTCCTTATCTGCCATCAACTTCTATGTTTCTATGCAAACATCAGCTGGGAGTTTTTCTGGCCCAGCCTGGACTCTGAGTCTGTTTTACAAACTTTGCTCTATTAAGAGAAATTAATCCAACAAAGCAAAGAGGTGCAGGGTTTATCAGAAATGTTGTCTGGCCTGAAACAAAACAAACTACCTAACCCAGTCATTGTTCAGGATTGGAATGGACTGAAGAACAGCATATGTAGTGCCCCTCCACATAAGCAGTCCCAAGGATGACCCAGTGAATTACTTACCAGTCAGTCTGACCTCCATTGCGGGCAAGCTCATGGAGACCTTTCTAAAGGAAAGATTGGGGTAATATTTAGAGGGGCATGGTCTCCAGGATGTGAGGCAGCATGGGTTCATGGGGAGGAGATGGTGTCAAGTGACTCTGATTGACTTCTTTGACTGTGTTACTAAGACAGTAGACAGGGACCAAGCGGTAGACATCCTCTATCTTGATTTCAGCAAGGCTTTTGACTCTGTGCCCCACAAAAGGTTGATCAGGAAGTTGTTGGGTCTTGGGGTTGGGAAAAAGATGTTTATATGGGTGAAAAACTAGCTGAGGGACAAAACCCAAGGGGTGGTTGTGGTGGGAGTTATCTGGCATAAGACAAGTAATCATTGGGGTCCTGCAGGTCTCAGTGCTGGGGCCAGTGATGTTCAAGTCTTCCTCAATGCCATTGTGGATGCATTAATGGTAAAATGTGCCTATTCATGGTTGACTCCAAGCTCTGTGGGAGAGTGGACACAGCTGAAGGGATACAGGACCTACAGGAAGTCTGAAAAAGCTGAGTAGGTGGTCCAGGATCTGGTAGCTTGGCTTCAATGCCAAGAAATGCAAAGTTATACATAATGGGGCCAAGAATCCCAGGACAGAGTAATATCTGGGTGGAGTCCAAGTATCTGCATCAGAAGAGGAGAAGCACCTGGGACTGATGATCACTAGTGACCTGAAGCACTCTACACAGTACAAGAAAGCAGCAGCAAGGACAAACAAGATTCTGGGATACATATCTAGGGGGATCAGTAGTAGGAGAGAGGAGGTTATACTACCCTTGTACAGGTCAATAGTAAGGCCGCATCTAGAGTATGGAGTTCAATACTGATGCCCACACCTCAAAAAGGACATTAACCTGCTGGAGAAGATCCAGAGGAGGGATACAAAGATGATAGCAGGTCAGCAGGGTAATTCATATGAGAAGAGGTTGAAAGCACTGAACATGCACTCCTTGGAAGACAGGAGATAGAGAGGGGGGGACATGACTGGGACCTTCAAGTGCTTGAAAGGGATAAATAAGGTTGATAAGGAGAGGCTCTTTAACCTGAGTATCAACATAGCATGAGGGGGCACAGTCTTAAGCTGGAGGGTGGGAGGTTTAGGAGGGTGATCAGGAAGCACTTGTTCATAGAGATGGTAGTGGATACTTGCAATGTGCTGCCAGAAGAGGTCATCTCATTGAAAACAGTGGGCAGCTGAAAGAGATGCTGAGATAGGCACAGGGGGAAGGTGAGGATCATGGGTAGAGATGATGAGAGGAGTGGGGAGGAGGGCAGGGACATTAACTCAATATGTGGACCCTGCAATATGAGCAGATTTGATGGACCAAATGGCCTTCTTCTGTTGGCTTCTTCATATGTTTGTATGTTTAGTACTTAGTGCCAGTTCTTGAAAGATAGCACATTAACATTGTTTTTTTCAAAAATCTAAATGGCTCTGGAGGAAACAGCTAGGGAATATATTCTGTAAAGGGGAAAAGAAATGGAAGCTGGTACTGAGATAGGGGTATGTAGTGTTGAGGAGTAACCCGTGATATGGGAGACTCAAACTGAACCACTCAATCTGAGCAACTTAATTTGAGTGCCTGAAACCATAGCAAGGGATAAAATATAGCAAGGGTGGAAAAGGAGCGAGGGGGAAAAAATAGCGAGAATGGAGCAGTAGGAAGAGACTGAGGAGATGCCAGATGTAGTGCAGCCCCTGTGGGCTGCAAACTGAGCTGCAAGCTTAGAGTGGTGGTTAGATTCACCATCTTTGAGTAGCTAGGCCATGCAGGCAGAGCTGGGTTTGGCTCCCAACTGGTAGCGTTTTGTTATTTTTTTTTCTTGCCCAGGAAACACCTCCCCTTCTGAGTTTCTCACACTTCCTGAGTCACCTCCCTCTGGAGATGGTTATTTTAGTTAGGGTGTGTGTGGGGTGAAGCCCCCCACAAGGGGGGATGCAGTGTGGGGAGCCCCTGCAAAAATACAGTAAAGTCAGTCATTGAAATGACAGCCGTAGGGCTAGCCGCTCTGGTTGCCATCTTGGTTTTGACTTTGCAGTTACATGATGCCACCATTTTCTCTTATATTAACATGGTACCATGCTGATGTTTATTTTGGGGGGGGGGTGATGTTTAACATACTGTTCTGCCAACTCATGATTAAGGCAGCAGAGCAAAAACTGACATGCGCTAGATACCACTGGTGACTCTGCATCAAACTGTTTTTTCCCATTCCAAACCTATTTTACACTCTAAAACTTTGCAAAAAGTAACATTGGTACAGGGCCCAAGCACCAGCTAACATGAAACTAAAACTCCTGACCCAGTTATCCATTGGTCCTAAGCCCCTGTTCCAGTACCAATATTCATTCCTTTACCCCTCTACACAATAGACTATTCCCTATCATGTCAGTTCTCAAAGGACAACTTATTATTTTCTCATTTATATAAATGGAGCTGGAGGACATATCGATGGAATATATTGTGTAAGTATGTAGAGACAGGGACAAGGTACTATTGTAAATTTAATAAAAATATTTTTTTTCTCAGCACCAGCCTTAGCACTCTCATCTCCCCTTGGGCTGACTATACATAGCTACAGCATCACCCATGAAATCCTCCTATCTGTTGCTTAGGGACAGGGGTATATACTGTAGCTCTGCAATTTGGGATGGGTTAATTTACTGGTAGTCCAATGAGACTTTGCTTGAGTATGTGTCTCTGCCATTGGGGGGGGGGTTCCTTACTGTCCCTTCTGACTCCTGATTCAGAGTGGCATGGCTCTTTGGTTATGAAACACAAAGTTCTATTAGCCAATGTTTCATATTTTTTATTGCAACTCTTTATTTTGTTTCCCCTTCATGGTAGAAAACACAGTAACATGCTATGGCTTTACTATGTCATGTTCATGATTTTCTTCATTTTCTTAGCATACTAAAGAAAAGTCCAAACCAAATAAAGCAGTGCCTCTTTATGAAATGCTCTTGCAACTGAGGAAGTGCATATTCTTACACTAACAAAATGTAGACCACAATATAAAAGTAGTAAAAGTTCAGCAAAATTCATGCATTGCTCCAGAATTTAGGTAGTGCTTCATACCTTGCAGAATTCCTTTCCTCTGTTTGTGCTTTTTCTTGGTGGATGTGTGATTTCTCTTGGTAGGTGCTATTAAATAATCCTGAACTGAATTGACATGCAAATGAAAGAAACAGTTATTTTACACTAAACGTGAACAGAAATTGTTCAGGATGGTGCTCTTGTTTTTATAAAGAGGGTAAGCATGCTGCATAAGATGTAAAATGCACCTGTAGCTAACCAGGACAGTCTGTCTAAGGCTACTGGAAGTTCGGCATGGCACTGATTGCAGAACAAACCTGGAGGGAATTCAACAATGATAGATAGATAGATAGATAGATAGATAGATAGATAGATAGATAGACAGACAGACAGACAGACAGACAGACAGACAGAATCCTCAACTCACAACTCGTACTCCTTGAGCAGATTAACACTTTAAAATATCTTGGTGTCACCCTAGACTCTGCTCTCAATTTCCATGAGCATATCCACCTCCTTAGCAGTGCTGTTTATGTCAGAATTGGGCTACTACATCAACACAAACAATGTCTCCCCCCAGCCCTTTGCATAACTGTCATGTCATCCATCCTGTCTCTTATTGACTATGGGATCCTGGTCAACAGGGTGGCTGATAGCACTGCCATCAGCAAAATCAAAGAACCCCTCAATAAAGCCTGCCACTCAGTCACTGGTAGTGATAGGAGGATGCACACCTGCTCTTTGTATAGTTTCACCAACTGGCTCAATTTTGATGGGAGGTACAAGACTTGCCTCCTCACCAAAAAGATCACCAACAGCTTAGCCCCCCAACCCCCGGGTCTTACCAACCTGCTGCAACCTGCATCATCAGTGAAAACCACCTGCAGCTCTACCAAATCCTTCCTCCTGATTCTCCACTGCAGAACTACTTTCGGTCAGAGATCTTTCTGCCACAGGGCTCTGCTCTGGATGAATGCGCTGCCCAGTGTCATCACATCTGAAAACAGGTGAGACCCTTTTAAAACCCTTCTCAGGGATTATCTCTGCTCCTCTGGTGCTTGTGACTGCTACTAGACCACCTTCATTTCTTCCCCCCTTCTTAAGGCACCACCTGTAATATGATTGCACTTATGTCTCTCCCCCACCTCCCCCCCTTATCTGCTAACTCACTGACAATGGATTCTATCCTGCTAAAGCCTTGACCTCAGCCCATGCCTACCTGACAAGGGATCTCCATCCTGCCTAACCATAGTACGTTGCACTCATTCTGTTTGGTTTCTACCCATTTCTCTTGATACCTGTCTGTAAAACTAATGTTTAAATCTACCTCTGTGTTGTGTAATCCCACTGCATTATTATCACTGTATGTTACTTGATGTGGAGCCTTTGAAAAGGAGTCTCTGACTCAAAGGATTGTAATTCTGATATGTTTCTAAATAAATAAAATAGATAGATAGAGAAATATATTACACTACCATGCCACAGTAGTTAGGGTTGGCTAGCCACTTTAATGTTAAACCCCAATTTTTGCACTTAAATTATTTTGCAACCCTTCTATGGATTTACATGCAAGTTTGCATGCATAGTCTTGAGATTTAGATCTCTGGATGTGTCATGTTTCATTCCCACCAGATGTGCAGATTCTGGGATCCAGATAGTGCAAAAAGTGAGTTTTCCAGGATTTTTTGCTGTTTTTCATAAGAGCTGTAGTGCCCGAAGAGTTTGGAATTTTGTCCTGAAAATTTCATGGTAGAAAGGAGCTAGCCCACAAATGTGCATTTTATTGATTTGATGAAAAAATATTAATCTGTTCCAAAGTTGGTACATTTTTAAAATGTCATGTTCTGAGCATTCTCAGTAAGAGCATCAAAATAGCTGTATGAAATAGAAAAAAGAATCCTTTTTACGTTCACTTGCGCACATGCACAAGGAACATATTGGGAGAGTAGCACACTTGGAGGTGTGCCTCTCCCACCCAATGCACCACTCCGTTGAGCAGACGTGGCGGTCCTGCACCAATGGGTGCAGGAGCTCAGTATGACAGCGGTGTTCCTCTGCTTTAAAGGAAAGCACTCCTGCCATACTGAGTGCCGCCCCCTCGCGTTGCGCTTCGCCCCCACGCACGTCCAATCACGCCGCCCCCAAGTTTTATTGCCATGCTGGGGCCCCAGCGTAGTAAACATTGTTTAGCCGACGGGGTGCCCAATCCCCATCGGCTCCATGACCCCCCAAAGCCATACAGCTGCTGCCACGCTTGAGCCTCCACTCCAGCGTGGCAAACCTTTTCTGTTGTTTTTCAACAGGGTGCCCAATCCCCCCATCGGCTCCTCGGCCCCCTGCATAGTTTGCTGACGGGGTGCCCAATCCCCATCGGCTCCTCGCCCCCACATCTTCTTGCCATGCTGGGGCCCACCCCAGCATGGCAAATGTCCTACATGGTTCCTTTTTTGGTTTTTTCCTGTAAAATAAAAACGGTCCCACAACGAGTCTTGTAGCCCCCCCATCCCACAACCTGCACCCACCCACTGCACACCTAGCCTCCCCACACACCCACTCACCCCATACTTACCTCTGGACTATGGTGCAATGATCTTTGGTGGACCGGGAACACGTCTGCACTCTTCAAAGGTGACCGCAAACTGAGGAAATGCTGGTAAGCTGTATAATGGGTTAGATAGGGGGGGTTCAACTTTATTGCATATCTCAGTAATTTTTTGGAATTTTTGCACCAAATTTTCAACATGGGGTTTTTGGGACCCCTTCTCATGAATGATGTCACTGTCATGGCGTTATTTGGGCCCAAAGGGTGATTTTGCAGGCACTGTACAGTCACGCAAAATCACCTTAGCTCTATGACATGACATGATGTCATGCTGGCGCGATTCCCACAAGCTCATAAGTTCCGAATTTTCAATATTTTCACTCTAGATTTTCAACATTGCCATTTTATCACACCTTCTTATGAGTTGTATAGCTGTCATTTTTCACATCTCACCCAAAATGTGTTTCCACCCATGTAGTGCTCAACGGCACAGTCGATGTGTGAAATCAATGTATGGAACACATTAAGAAAATCACAGTGACACTGTTCATGAGCACAGGTCTTAAAATGGCTATGTTGAAAATTTGGCGAAAAATTCCTAAAATGACTGTTTCTCGGTGCATTGCGCAGTTCCTATGCACGCCTCACGCTTACAATTTTCAATATTTGCACTCCAGATTTTCAACATTGCCATTTTACCACACCTCCTCATGAGCAGTATAGCTGTCATTTTTCACATCCTGCCTAAAATGTGTTTCTGCCCATGTAGCACACAATGGCGCAGTCAGTGTGCAAACTCAATATATGGGACACATTTAGAAAATCACAATGACACTGATCATGAGCAGAGATCTTAAAATGGCTGTGCTGAAAATTTGGTGAAAAAATTCCTAAGAATGACTGTTTTATGAGTCTCGTTGCGCCGGTTCTCCTGCAGCTCAAAGTAAGTTTGCGAATTTTCAATATTTTCCTCCAGATTTTCAACATTGCCATTTTACCACACCTCCTTATGAGCAGTGCAGCTGTCATTTTCACATCTTGCCCAAAACATGTTTCACCCATGTAGCGCTGATAACGGTGGGTGGCTGCAAACTCAGTGTATGGGAGACAAAGAAAAATCACAGTGTCACTGTTCATGAGCAGAGATCTTAAATGGCTATGTTTGAAAATTTGATAACATTCCTGCAAATAACTGTTTTACCAGCGCAGATTGTGCAGTTCCTATAACGCCTGTAAGTTTGCAATTTCCAATATTTTCACTCCAGATTTTCAACATTGCCATTTTACCATACCTCCTTATGAGCAGTACAGCTGTCATTTTTCACATCCTGCCCAAAATGTCTTTCCCTCCATGTAGTGCACATTGGAGCAGTCTGTGTGTGAAATCAATGTATGGGGCACAGTAAGAAAATCACAGTGACACTGTTCATTAGCAGAGGTTTTAAAATGGCAATGTTGAAAATTTGGTGAAAAAATTCCTAAAAATGGCTGTTTTACGAGCGTGTGTTGCACAGTTCCCATGCACGCTCATAGGTTTGCACATTTTCAATATTTCCACTCCAGATTTTCAACATTGGCATTTTACCACACTTCCTTATGAGCAGTACAGCTGTCATTTTTTCACATCCTGCCCAAAACGTGTTTCCGCCTATGTAGCACACAATGGGGGTGACAAACAGGTCATGCTGACAATTTATTGTGTAAATACCAGCAATCGCACAGGGCATTAGGGTGGAGCACCATACATGCCAAACACCACTGCAAATACCTGCAAGCGAACGTTCAGCATTGACAAATGCTTGTTTATATTGGGTCCATCCTTTTCCATGAGGGGAGAAATCCTGTTTTGTTTGTGGCCATCGTGTCTCCATTTTTTCCTTAAAACAATGAATTTAAAAGCCTACAAAAGTAGCATTCTGTAGATACACCAACACATCTATGTTGCTCATGGGGACTCTCTTAGATAAAGTCTGCAGTTTACTGTTGGAGAAATTACTCTGAAATGTATTTCTTTAAACACATTAAATCTTTTTCATGACTCACATCCACTTTTTTGGTTCAGAGTTGGTACAAACATTTTCATATCACTCCACATCCAATCATTATTTAATATTTCCCTGGTGTGTAGTTGTGCTCCCCAATCTCTGATCCATCCTCACATCTTTATGAAATTTTCCCCTGGTGTCTAGTGGCACCCCCACCCTTCAATCGCCATCCTTCAAATTATTTAATGATTCCCTGGTGTCTAGTGGCACCCTCCAACCTCTGATCACCATCTGCATAATTACTGAGTATTTCCCTGGTATTTAGTGGCACCCCCTACCATCTGATTGACATCCCATAATTATTGACTTTCCCTTGGTATCTAGTGGCCCCCCCAACACTCCAATCACTATCCCTGTTCAAATGTTTTCTTTCCATGAAGTGTAGTGTAATACCCCAAAGTATAGCAGGCTCCCCACTAGTTCACCAGTGTCCCCAGTAGTACCCCATTGTGTGTCCAGGTGCCCCAGTAGGTTAGGTGGCAGGGTGGGGGCCAAACTTAATGCAAGAGCCCCAGCTAAATAAACTGCATGCTTGTAGTTTTAAAATGTTTTTCTTCCCTGCTTTGTTTCCTTGCAGCCTGCCCAGCACTGGCTTGAGTTAGTGCTATCCTGTGCCCTCCTCACACTGGGCAGCTACTTGCTTCCTGGTCACTATGGACTCAGCATCCTGAATGCCAGGGAGTGTTCTCTGTGTGGCTGGTAATGACCATTTTCAATTGAAAGTATGGCCAACAGCAGCAGAGGTCAGGAGAGTGCTGTCAGGTGCCACAAGAAGAAGAAAAAGAAGAAGTTTTGCAGCCAGTTTGGAGAGAGAGAGGACACAGGGAAGTACAAGTGGATTTGTAAATTGCTTCTGCAGCCCTTATCTCTTCCCAGCATTTGAGTCTGATGGCTTCAGTTGTGGCAGGTCTCCCAGTGCAGCAGATGGCCATGGTGTGCGCTCTGTACAACCCCATTTTTTTATTTTATTTAAAATTTTAAACATTTATTACCAGTCCCTCATCGACAATGCCCACAAGTGGGGCCACATCCTCTCAGTGTCAGGACAGCAGAGAGAGAGAGAGCATCGGGAGCAGCAAGGCCCCCAGAGAAGACCTGTTCCTGCCTGCCCAAAGTGCCAGCACTTCCCACCACCTCCTCCAGCCCACCTCAATCCAGCTTTTCCCCAGGCCAGGGTGGTAAATCAATGGCAGCACCACTGAGCAGGTGTTGACCACTGGGACATTAAATAAATAAAATAAATAAAAGTGTATTTGCTGCCAAAGAGCACATGGAGGGGCAGACGGGGGAGTGGGTCAGACAAGGCCTCATCGGAGAGAACTTCCTGTGGGCGAGCTTGTGTAAATTTATTAATTATTTAAATAAGCTCCAGCAAGAGAGTCATAGAGCAGGGATGGGCCATATTAAACTCATGCTCCCAGGATGCAGAGCATGGGGCAGAACAGGCCCTGGATAAATGAATGAATAAAAATAAATTGTTAAATAAAGTTAAGCTGCAGTCAGGGGTAGGGCAGAGCCCTAGTTTACACATTAAGTTAGTCAGTGGGCAGATGAATAAGGGCAAGGAAACCCAAAGCTTGAATTTTTATTTAAAATACTAAATGAAAGGACCAGTCAGATTAAGAGGGCCCCAGTTGAAGTTGTAGCCAGAGGAGCCTGGTGGGCTAGTGAATTAGGGGGCCAGGTGTCCCAAACATTTTTCTTATTTTCTGCAGTAATCCAGGGACTTGTATGGGAAGCAAACCCCAGTTACAGGAAAAGTGCCCCAGAGTGGAGAAAAGTGGCCAATAGCCAAGTGGCCTCCAGTAACCAAGCCACGGCTAGTATTCACAGAGTGGAAAATTCTGCTAATTTAAAGATGGCAAGGCAAGGCAATGTCAATTTTATTTAAAAAGATGCCCATTCCAGAGGCTCTGGGTGCCATACATCAATCAAATAAAAACAGTACAGCACAATAATAATTAATCAAAGACACTGCTCCAAACAAGTTAAAACATAATTTGCTACTCAATTTGCCTCATTCAGCTACAGCTACAGCTATGTTTGAAATGTGAATTGAAAGGGAGGCAGTATAGTGCAGTGGTTTAAGGCTCTGAACTGCAATGTAGTGACATCCAGCAGACCACACCTGGGTTTGAACCCCACAGCTTCAACTTATATACTGTATGACCCTGTGCAAGTCACTTAACTTCTCTTTGCTCCCAGGATGCACCTGTAAAAAAAGCTTTTAACTTAGTGTGCTACTCCTGGTTAAACAACTAAAAAAAATAAATAAATCACTAAAATAAACTTTAATTTTTTTTATAAACAATATAAACTATAAAACATAGTGTTATAGTCAAACTACAAACAATGCCTGATCATACAAAAATGCCTTGAGGCGGGCCTTAAAAAACTCAACAGATGGGGCCTCCCTAACAACTAAAGGAAGCAAATTCCACAGGATGGGGACGGTGACACTAAATGCTCTGTTGCCACCAGTTCTTAGCCTCGTCCTGGGAATCACAAGGAGGCCCCTAGAAGAGGAGCAGAGGGAACGGACCAAGACAGC
Source organism: Neoceratodus forsteri (assembly GCA_016271365.2). NCBI lineage: Eukaryota > Metazoa > Chordata > Ceratodontiformes > Ceratodontidae > Neoceratodus > Neoceratodus forsteri. Next base: position 1,098,778,958 of record CM028130.1, read on the forward strand.
AGGTGTAAGAAGGTCACTCATGTAGCCAGGGCCCAGGCCATGAAGGGCCTTAAAGGTGAGCAAACTCACCTTAAAGAGGACCCTTCACCTAACCGGCAGCCAGTGCAGTTGACGCAGCACCAGAGTAATATGATAGTATTTAGACTGTCCTGTCAACAACCTGTTTGCACTCAGGTTTTAACCTCAGCCAGCAGCAATGGAAGGGGAGAGGGTACACAGTTAGCCACACTAGCCAACAATGTAGTAGCCTCAGAGCAAGTCAAGGGTTAATAACCTGTGTAACTGCCCCGTTAGCTCCTAGGTGAGGGAGGGACAGTGAACAAGGGACCCTTAGCATGCCAGCTAGCCAGATTACCCACTGCCAAAGGGTAATTCTCCAGTTAGGATCCTTCATACTCAAATGCCCATGGGAGAGGGAAGTCATACCCCAGGGTCCCTGTGTATCCAGTTATCTAGCATTGGACAGGTTTTTCCCTTGCATTACCTTTCTAGAGTTTCTGATAGAGAAAACATATCTGTGGAACATTTTGAAAGTGAAATGCTGAACTCTGTGTGAATTTTGAAAAAGGCAAAACCTTTTATTGACATTGAGACTGCATTTAAAGGGACAGCACCTGTATGTAACAGTGCAACTACCTTTCTTGCTCAACTTCACCTTGATTATTTTAGAAGACTACTTGTAATGAGGAGGATGCTCACACCATTCAATCAAGAATGAAAAATGAACCATTTTCCGTCCATGCTTGGTTTATTAAAGCTTCATTTAGAAGGAAATAGAAAATGCAGGTACTAGTAGCACAGGGCAAGCCTGTCTGCCTGACTTACGTTTCACCCCAGCATTGGGGCTTCATCAGAAGACTGTTGAATTAACCCTGAATTTGCTCTGCATGTACTAAAGTGCCCTTTCAGTTCAAATTTGCCTTTTTTGCTCCAAAGACTGTTGGATTAACAGCAAACTTGCTTTTCTTGTCAAGAACAGCCCTGCCTGCCACTGAACTGCCTACTTGTACAAGAATCACTTTGCCTAATGCCAGTCTTTTCATCTGATTATTGCTTGATTTTAGACCATCACTAGCAGTGACCAGCCAGAGGCTGTGATCACCATTCCTTCTTTGGACAAGTTGGGGCCAGTCACCAGTATAGGAACAGCATAGATGGCTCCATGTCACTTGCTTCTTTTTCAGATCTACAGGCCATTCCCTCCCTAACAGTATTAGGTAGTGCAGGGAACCACCCCAATTCACAGGTAGGGATCCGTCATCCAGTGGGTTGAGATTTTTGTTGCAAGTATCCAGCCTTTCCAGAGGTTCTTCAGTGAAGGTCTCAGCACTTCAGATGCTTGTTTCCTGGGATCCTGCTTCAGCCCAGGGTTCTTCATCCAGTTTTGTCTGCATCTTGTGTTTTCTGGAAACTTTCTTCAGCCTAAAGCTTTTCAGCCAGTTTTGTCTGGATCTCATTTTCCTTGGGGTCCTGCTTCAGCCAAGAGGTCTTCAGCCAGTTTCATCTGCATCTCATTTTCCCTGGGATCCTGCTTCAGCTCAGCGTTCTTCAGCCAGTTTCATCTGCATCTTGTTTCCTTGGGCTCCTTCATTGTCCAAGAGGCTCTAAAGTTGCTTGGACTCTTGTTCATCAGCTTTCTTGCATCTTGATTTCCCTGGAGTCCCTCTACAGCAAGGAGGCTTTGCCATTGTTTGGGGCTCTTGTTCATTTTAGTTCTTTCCCCTTGTTTCTCCCAGCTCAGCTTAGCCAGCCAGCGAAGTGCACTGGCACCACTCTCAATCCTTGATGAACACTTTGCTTTGTCTTTTGGACTCTGCTAGTTATACTGTTATAGTGAAACAGAATAATAGAACAATAGAGTGACAGCATTATTGAATTATACAGTATAGAGAATAGAGTTATAGAGAATAAGGTTATCATGAAGCATAGAGAACAGAGTTATGGCATGTACAGCTGTGTAATTGCCTATCCTCTTTGGTGCTTTGCACCCAGTAAACTGTTTCCATTCTCTGAGTTTGTCTCCTGCCTCTCCTTATCCAAGCACCGCTACACCTTCAGCAAATAAGAACCAGCACTTTACTCTAGTGGCACCCCCCGCCCCACCCTCCGATCACTGTCCTGCTTGTAACACAAATAACAGTTCCTCAATGTCTTTTTCTTTTCTTTTTTTATCTGTAAAAAGGAAAATGGTCACTCGCTGATTGGATCTTCCAACCCCAACCTCTCATTTAGCACCTACCACCCTGCACCACTAGACTTCACACACATGCTCACTCACCAGAATAAGTCCCAGTGTGAAGATCCACTTTCCCATGGAAGACATGTCTTGCTGCTAGAAACGTTGACTGCTATATAGGAAAATAAAGTAAGTGCGGTTCAATGTATTTCAAGGGATTATCAACTTTAATGCATAACATTGCCACTTTTGCATATTTTTACACCAGATTTTTAACATGGCCTTTTTGGGACCCCACTTCATGAACAATAGTAATGGAATTAAACAAATCCTGCCCGAAAGACAATTTTCTGGTCATTTGTTGGGCAGGATTTAAAAATTTTCTCCACCCTTGCTCATTAGTTGGGGTCATAAGAAGGCTATGTTGAAAATTTGGGGTCAATATATGTAAAAATTGCAAAGTTATGTGCATATGTTGAAATTTTACTCTTCTCACTCATATGTTTGGTAATTTAAAATATTTTGAGCCCAAATTTCAACATAGCCATTTTTCACACCACCTCATGAATGTGGAGCTGTCATTTTTCAAATCCTGACCAAACTGTTTTTGCACTTGTGGTGTGGACTGACATTTCTGTGGGGATTTCAACATTTTCAGTAGGGGATTATGGGGTGGGGTAATAAAGAAGACTATACTGACAATTTTGCTGCTGTTTTGCTACATGTTTTTCTGAATGCAAGTGCAGAGCCCAGAGGACCCTGTGCTTTCACAGCAACATACGCATATTCATCTATGGAGGGATGGGAGCACAGGGCACACAGGGCCCTGTGCTCACACAAGCAAATGAGTACATGATTATATTATCCTGGTTAACAGAAATGAAATAAATATATAAATATATAAATATATATATATGTGTGTGTGTGTACGGTTGCGCCCCTATTGTTAGATTTGAGTAGCCACTTCAATGTTAAACTCAAAATTTTGCACTTTAATAACATTGCAACTGTTGAACAGATTTCCATGAAATCTGGCAGGCACCTTCCTGTGGTGTAGCTCTCTTGATCTAGCAAGTTTTGTTCTGGTCAGCTGTGCAGTCTCTGAGTTACGTAGAGGTAAAAAAACATGATTTTACCCATTGACTTTACTTAGATTGTTCTTTGAGCTTGTCTACTGCCCAAGGGATTTGTATGTTTGGTATACAGTTTTCAGGACAGAAAAGGACTGCCCCACAGATGTGCCTTTTGCTAGTCTTGTGAAAAAACAACAAGCCATTTTTAAGTTATTGCAATTTAAAAATTTATAAACATTGATTATGAGCGTGCTCAGAAGGCACTTCATTAAAGCTGTATGATACGAAAGAGGAATCCTGCATTGTATGAGAAAATTCCTTTCGTATGGTCATCATCTTGTTTCCAGATTGCCTGAAGTTCAAATTTGGAAACCTCCCAAAATGATATTCTGGGGAGGAACTAACACATGTAGCTTGCTTATTGTGATCTCCTAGGTGCATTCTGCACTTTACTGTTTGGAAAATGCCATTACAATGTGTGTTATTTAACATTTTAATTCTTTGTTCATATCGGCATCTTACTAAGTAGGATCTTAGTTTGTATGATGAGATTCGAACTAGCATCCCACTTCGTGAGTCATACGACGTAGGACCTTCATTCGTATCTCAGCATACAAACTAAGATCCTACTTCGTATGACTCTGATACAAATGAAGAATTTAAATGTGGATATCTCAGCCATTTGTTGGTATTTTATCACCAAATTTCAACATAGGCATTTTGGGATCCCACCTCATGAACAATGCCACAATGCCACAGTCATCTCGTTAGTTGATCCTGAAAAATGATTTTGTGGTCACTGCATGGAATCACATTTCAGGACCAATTAATGAAATGACAGTCCCAGAGGGGAGGTCCTGAAAAGCCCATGTTGAAAATGTGGCGCAAAAATTAAAAAAAACAACCTTGTCACAAGCATGCATTACACAGTTTCTACACATGCTCATTACTTCTTTAATTTTTCATATTTTCACTCCAGATTTTCAACATTGCCATTTTTTCACACCTCCTTATGAACGATACAGTTGTCATTTCTCACATCCTGCCCAAAACATGTTTTCACACCCATGGTGCAGAATGGCACAGTTGCTGTGCGAAATCAACTTTCAGGGTGGATTAATAAAATCACAGTGCCAGAGTTCTTGGCGGGGATTTCTCAAAAAGCCCATGTTGAAAATGTGGTTAAAAATTTCCCATAAATGGCCACAGACGTTATGAGCATGCATTGTGCAATTTCTATAGGTGTTTGTAACTTCGCCAATTTTTCAGATTTTCACTCTTGATTTTCAACATTACCTTTTTCCACACCTCCTCATGAACAGTATACAGCTGTCATTTTTCACATCCTGCCCAAAACATGATTTTGCACCTGTGGTGCAGAATGGTGCTTTCATTGTGCAAACTCAACTTTCGAGACAGATTAACAAAATGATAGTGACATTGTTCATGAGGTGGGGTCCCCAAAAATGCCATATTGATAACTGGGTGAAAACAATTCTGAAAATGCCCAGATTACATGCATCCATTGAATTGCGGCACCCTCGGCTTCTTTCAGCACCTGTATCTCAAAAATGATTTGAGACACAGATATATATTTTATTTACTGTTTTTGGTGCCCACCCACCACTGGGACCATCCAGCCAGTCTTGGACCCCTTGACTGTGGCTTCCCCACATTAGCCGCTCTCCCAAGACCCCCTGGCTTACCCTCCAGGCAGGAATGTGCAGTGATGTCAGCATCCATCCTGCCTCCTAAGATCCTTGTTGGTGCCAGTCACTGTGGTGCCCCCAGCCTCTGCCAGGGGTCCCCCATGCACTGGTGAAGTGCCTCACCCTCCCTCCAGAAAAGGAGAGCGGGCCACGGGATGCTAGATTCTTTTCCCCCTGGCCGGCTGTCTGATAACCCAGGTCCATTCGTGAACCCCGGTCAGTGGAGTGCTCTCACTATTTCTAGCCTACAGGCTCCTCAACTCCCTCATTTACTATATAGTTGCACTGGACTATGAATGCATTGTATTATGCATAAGGCAAGGCCTCTCTGAGGTGGCTTACTACCAAGTCATATCATACATTGCTTTAGCTACCAATTGTATAGGTCTCAACCACTCATTAGGTAAATATGTCAATATCTCTGCCCTGTTTCAGCTACCAAATGTATAGGCATTAACCAGTACTCATTGTATTTATACTATGCATGATTGCTCACCACATTTATTCTATGTAAGTACTGTATGAATGTCTATGTTTTATTCTGATGTGGAGCCTTTGGAAATGAGTCTATGACTCAAAGGGTTGTAATTCCAATTTCCTAAATAAATAAGCATACAGCTGGAATCACAACTAAAATTAGTTTGGGGTAGGCTTGGTGCCACAAGTGGGTCTTTAGGGCCTTCTGACTATAGGGTTGCCGTATGTATGTACTTATGTCCGTACTTTTGTGTAAGTGGGAATGCAGGGCCCAGAGGGCCCATGCTCCCACTTATGCATATCATTATGCAACAATGGGTAGCATGAGGGGAGCGCAGGCTGTGCTCCCATGGCCACATACCAGTTACATTACACTTTCTCATAAAGAAAGGAAATTCATTGCAAAAAAAACTATGTTATTGCATCAGTTAGGTTTTTATTAAAGTATAAAAAGCTGGGAAATTCAATTTTATAGTTACCAAACCTACCACCCCACCCTCACCCCCCACCCTCCACACACCAACAGGTGTTGGGATATGCCTTGGAGTCATTGGGCCTAACTCTCACATCACTCTCCTATACTGTGCCATCAACTTGGTTTACATATGGAATGGGTGAGAGTTAGGGCCGACTACCCTGAGGCACACCCCAATGCCTGTTGGTGTGTGGATGGTGGGGTTGGTGGGTAGTGATAGGGTAGGTAACCCTAATGTTGAATTTCCCAGCTTTTTAAACTTAAAAAAATAACTGATGCATCAACATAGTTTTTTGCAAATAATATAAATATATATATATACACACACACACACACACACACACACACACATACACACATATACATACATGACGGGCAGGAGTGGAATATGGAAAATATTCTCACTCCTGCTTAATGAGCTCTGTATTCTCACAAGTGCCAAAGGCATGAGTGAGAATGCACAGCTCACTCTGCAGGAGTGACGATATATTCCATATTCCATGATCTGCAATCATGTGTGCTATTTATATGAATGAGGTAGGAGCTTCAGAAGTGTTGTGTTTTTATGTGGCTTTTCCTGTTTCTGTGTACTCTTTTAGAAGAGAAGCAGGTTGTGGAGGCACAGCATTGTGACAGCCAATGGAGGCATTGCATTTAGGAGCTTGGCACTGGTGGACCAATGGAGGCACATTGTGCTGATGACAGTGGCTTTCAGAAGTGCCACCAACTTGTAACATTTTCACTGCAGCAATCAGGGACTGCCTCATCATTGCAGCATCAGCCATTCCACTGCAATGAGGGAGTGACCCATCATTGTAGGACAGAACGTTACCTAGTGTAATAATGTTTGTGAAAGCAATGGCAAAATGCTGCCATGTTCACAAACAGTATTATATAGCCCCCACTGGCGAGGGGGTGCCCAATCTCCCTTGGCAGCATGCACCCCTAAAAACAGTAATTGTTTGCTGATGGGGGCCCCAATCCCCATCGGCTTCAGTCCCTTGTCCCAGTTTAATTTGCCATTGGGGGAGCCAACTCTCCATTAGCATAATGTCCCCCCAAAAAAGTTGGTTTGTGCCAAGGGGGTGCCCAATTCTCCTTGGCTCTTGTGCACCCCATGTTCTGACATGAGTGCCCAATCCCCATTGGCTACAGCCACCCCACCCAAAAAAAACACTCAGGTGGCATGCTGGGAGCCCACCTCAGTATGTCAAATGTACCTATTTAAAAAGAAAAAATGTCCCGCGTTTATTTTCCCAGTAAATCAGAAAATGGCCCCTCATTAAGTCCGGTGGCCCACCCACAAAATGCACCCACCCTCTGCTCACCCTGCCTTCTCACACCCCCCCACCACATACTTAGCTCCAGAGCCCAGCGCAACATTCTTCAGTGGACTGGGAACACGTCTGCACTCTTCAAAGCCAACCGCAAACTGAAGAAATACCAGTAAGCTGTATAATGGCAACAAGGGTTTTTTCAACTTTGGTGCATATCTCAGGCATTTTGGGGTATTTTGACACCAAACTTTCAACATGGGGTTATTGGGACACTCCTCCTCATGAATTCAGCTACTGTCATGGCGCTATTTGGTTCCAAAAGATGATTTCACGGTCACTGTTCTGAATCACCTTTTGGGACTGAGTAACAAAATGACAGTGTCACTGTTCAAGAGGTGGCCTCTCAAAAAGTCTATGTTGCAAATTTAGTGGAAAAAATCAAAGAAATGACTGTTTTATGAGCATGCGTTGCACAGTTGCTATGCACTCTCGTAACTTCACGAATTTGCAATACTTTCACTCCAGATTTTCAACATGGCCATTTTTCCACAGCTCCTTATGAAATACAGCTGTCATTTTTCACATCCTGGCTGACATGTGTTTTCACACTTCCATCGCAGAATAGCATGGTTACTATCAGAAATTAGTGTTCAGGACACATTAAGAAAATCACAGTGACATTGTTTATGAGCAGAGGTCCTAAAATGCCTATGTTGAAAATTTGATGATGAAAGTCCATAAAATGACTGTGTTACATGCATGCATTGCACAGTTTCCATGTATGCTCAAAAGTATGAGCATTTTTAATATTCCTACTACAGATTTTCAACATTGCCATATCTTCACACCTCCCTATAGATGGTACAGCTGTCATTCTTCATATCCTGCCCAATCTGTGTTTTCGCACATGTGGTGCAGAATGGCACAGTCGTTGTTGGAACTCAAAGTTCGGGACACATTGACAAAATCACACTACCACTCTTCATGAGAAGAGGTCCCAAATGCTTTAATGAGGTGGGGGTCACAAAAAGGCTATGTTGAAATTTTGTAGTGCAAATACTAACAAATGCCTGAGGCATTAGGGTTTCTAACCATAACGTCCCACCCTGTACAGACTGACAGGTATCGGGGTGTGCCTTTGGATTGCTGACTGTACTGCTCATGCCATCTCACCCCCACCCACCAGCCACTGATAGGCATCAAGGTGTACTTTGGACTCTTCAGCCCCAGACTTCACCCCATTCTCCTATGCTGCACCCGTTTTAGCGTATGTCCTTATGGACTGGTGGTGACTGTAAAGCCAAACACCCCAAGGCACACTTCAGCACGTGTCGGTGTCTGCAGAATAGGGTGAGGTAAGCATAGCATGCCTATCAAGGGTGACTACCCAAACACTTACCCCCATGCCTGTCCTTCTCTACAGGATGGAAGCGGGATTGACATGAAGCTCAGTACTTCACTGCTATTCCTATTCTGCATCTGTCTAACTCCTGCATTTCCAATGCTTATACCAGCAAGTAAACATTCGGCATTGACAAATGCTTGTTTTACTTTAGTGTTTGGTAACTGGGTAAGTTTTTAGAGGTGATTCAGCAGCACTAGGGAGTTAAGTGACTTGTTTAGAGTTGCACAGTGTGGAAGGGGAGATTGTGAGAATCAAACCCAGGTCTGGTGTTCTGGATGTAACAAGTTTGTTCAAAGTTCATTATTCTAACATCTAGGCTATACTGAGAGCACTGTTTTTGTGTGTTCTGAGTGTGTGTTAATGCTTCTGAATGGGCTGAGAGTGTTACAAACACTATGGGAAACAAGTGAATGTGTTTGGCAACGCTATTTGAATTAGTGTCAGGAGGAAGGAAGAAACAGAAATTGTGAGGCACTGTTATTTAGAATGCAAGTTTTCTTGAAAATGAGAGTAGCATAGTCATGGGCTGGGAGTTTCACAAACAGTATGGGAAACAGCTGAATGTTCTTTGCAATGTTAATTGTGTTACTTGCAAGTAACAGTGAGAAACAGATTTGTGGAGAAGTTCAATTTAGTATGCAGGCTGGAGTGAGTGAGTGACTGAGTGGTGACATCAGCAGAGTAGGTATATTTGTAAGTTATTTTAACTCTGTGATGTCATTATAAGTTATTTCACTACAGTTGAAATAACTTAAGTTACCTACTGCTTTTGTCCTAACCCACACTATATAAATAAATATGTAATATTTTTATATATATATATATATTTATATTGGGGTGTGCAAAATAAATCTTCTACAGGTGGAAGATAAGCAGAAGTTCGGAAATCAATTTCTGATCTTTTGCAGAAATTCTGTCTGCTTCTTCCACTGCCCCACAAATGAAAAAAAGAGTGGTCTAGTGGCCCCCCACACACCTCTCCCCAGCCTCCAATAGGTAGATTTCCCTTTTTTCATCTGGAACAGTGAGAGGGTTGGCACAGCTCCTCCACTTTCTTCCTGTCGGTGGCCCACTGAAATTTCAGAATGAATGAGCATGTGCACATGCTCCCATTCATTCATTCACAAATTTCAGTGGGCCACCAGCCCAGAAGGAGAATGGAGGGCTGTACCAGTGGCCCTTTGCCACTATGTTTCAGGATGGGGGCTTGGGGTGGGAATCTACCTATTAGGGTGGGGAGGGGTGGTTCAGAGGGGGCACTAGACTACCAGGATATAAGTACACTTAAAAAAATTCCCAGGATTGGGATTTGAGTAGTGGGAGGGAGGGAAATTTTACTATAACACTAGATCACCAGGGTAAAATTAATATACCAGGGTCAGAGATGAGAATGGTGAGGGTGGGAAACAGTAACATACTATGAGGGACACTGGCAGGTGGTCAGGTGGGGGTAGGAGCTACTAGCCACCAGGGTTTAAGTAACTTTTTGCCATGTGGAGCTGATGGGTAAGTTGGGCAAAATAATTGAGTGGCCAAAAGTGGGTAACTGGGTTAAATTTTGCAGGTAACATTCCTGGAAGTTTTCTGCTCCACCACTGGTGAAAGTTCAGAAACTTCTGCAAAAGTTACCTGATTTCTGCAGAACTTACACCACGGCAGAAAATCCTACCTTTACCCACCCCTAATATCCCTAATATATATATATATATATATATATATATGTTATGGTAGCACGGTAGCGCTACCATAGTTAGGGTTGAGGAGCCATTTCTATGTTAAACCCCAAAACTTTACACCTTAATAACTTTGCAACTGTTTGACAGATTTGTCTGCAATTTGGAATACATGATCAAGAACCATAGGCCTTGGGATCTGCCAAGTTTCGTAGTGGTTGGATATATAGCTGTGGAGTTATTAAGCATGATCTGAGCATGCGTTTACGCTTTTTCTGGAATTCTACGGTCGCGCCTACAGGTCGTACGGTTTGTGCGACCAGTCCAAAATCTTCAGGGGATGTGTGGCCAGGGTTCCCAATGTGCCTTTTGAAGATTTCGGGAAAAAATATTAAACGGTTCAAAAGTTATTCAAAAAACAGTTTCCCATTATAAGTCAATGGGAAAAGTTAACAAAAAGTTCAACACTTTCGTAAATGCATTTTTACTTTCGCAAATGGGCCTGTTACTTTTGCAAATCGGCCATTTTGTTTTCAGTTGGTGATCAGAAAAATGGTTGGCATTTAAATTTGGGACCTTTAGCAACCTAATTCTTTTTGTATTCACCTAGTCGGACCCTGAGGATGCTTGCCATGTCTTTATTTTGTGGTAAAACACCCCAGAAATATGTTTTTCAAATTTCTGGAAAAAGTACTTTCGCAAATTACTTTCGTGCTCATGAAAGTGTTGAACTTTTGTGAAAACTTTCGCAAATTGCGACAGTAGTTTTCCATCTGTGGGACAGTGACAGCGATTCTTTGGCACTGCGCTGCAAAAGAACCGTTGGGAGTTTTGGGCTGAAATTTGGAGGGAACGGAGCCGACATCTCACAGATGTGCCTTTCAGTATTGTATTAAAAAAATATTACATGGCAGCAAAGTTACGGCACTCCAAAGTTGACAGTTTTTCCCATAGGATAACATTACGGCGCCCGACGCCTTACAGAAATCCTTTGGCACCCTGCTGCAAAATAATGGTTTGGTCTTTTTTCCTGAAATTTGGAGGGAAGACAGCCAACAGCCCACAGATGTGCCTTTCAGTAGTTTGGTGAAAAAATATCACACGACAGCAAAGTTACAGCACTCTAAAGTTGATGGTTTTTCCCATAGGATAACATTATGGCGCCCGACGCATTACAGAAATCCTTTGGATCCCTGCTGCAAAATAACGGTTCGGTCTTTTTTCCTGAAATTTGGAGGGAAGACAGCCAACAGCCCACAGATGTGCCTTTCAGTGGTTTGGTGAGAAAATATTACAGGGAGGCAAAGTTATGGTGCTCCAAACTTTTCTTTTTTTCCCATAGGATAACATTATGGCATTCGCCGTGCCTTTCAGGGCCCGTATCTCAGAAACGGTGCGAGATACAGACTTTTCGTCGGAAAATTTCTTAGCCCCCAAACAGGAGCTAAGATTCAAATTAGCCAGGACAGTTGTAAATAATATGACTTTTACATTTTTTTTCTACGTCATACGGTTCCTGAGATATAATGTATTTAGTATTCCAAGATCTCATTTTCTTCGCCGATACTCATTATTATGCATACATTATTTGTACTCACTGTCTTTCTCTATGCAGGTTTTGAGGAAAACCAGCCTGTGCACTTACATTACTGTTACTGTTGCTCTTTCCGCTTGCGGTTCCGTACCCGTTTCACTTACCGTTGTTGTCTGTGCCACCGTATGCGTTATCCTTTGTGTTTTCATTTGCGCTTGTGTTTCTGTTATTTTTTGCCATTTCTGTCTACAGTACTGTTTATCTTTCTGTTTCACTTTACATCACCATGCCCATTGACATTTCTGTTTGCAGGCACCATGTTACTATATGACAACACATCACGTGGCAGACCATTCCCTTCTATGCCACCATGTGCATTACCCTTTCTGTTCTCATTCGTGCTTGTGTTACCATGTGCGCCACTGTTAGCATTTCTGTTTGTGTTGCTGTCCCAGTTAGTATGCCACAAGACATCATGTGGCAGGAGTGCTCACTATTTCTCGTTATCATTCTCAAAAAGAAGGGAAATTAGAGGCAAAAAACTCCATTTAATGCATTAGTTAGGGTTGTTCCACAGTGACAAAAGTGAGGAAATTCGCTGTTAGGGTTTGAAAACCCCTTGCACCCCACCCACCCCCAACCGGCATTGGGTGTGCATTGGGATCATGGATCCTAACTCTCACCCATTCTCCTATACTTCTGCTGCTTTACATGTCATGGGGTGAGAGTTAGGGCTATGATCCCAATGCACACCCAATGCCACCACATGTGTCATTCTTTGCATTTTCATTTTGCGCTTGTGTTTCTGTTACTTTTTGCCATTTGTGTGTACCGTACTGTTTTCTTTCTGTTTCACTTTCGTCACCATTTCCATTGACATTTCCATTTATAGGCACCATGTTACATATGTGACAAGACATCACGCGTGGCACACCGTTCCGCTCGCCGTGGCGTTACCTTTCTGTTCTCATTCGCACTTGTGTTACCATGTGTGCCACTGTTAGCATTTCGTTTTCTTGCTGCTCCTGTTACTATGCCACAAGGCATCACGTGGCGGGAGCGCATTACATTCACTATTTCTCAATATCATTCTCAAAAAGAAGGGAAATTAGAGGCAAAAAACTCCATTTAATGCATTAGTTAGGGTTGTTCCACAGTGAAAAAAGTGAGGAAATTCGCTGTTAGGGTTGAAAACCCTAACTCTGAATTCACCCCCCAGCACCACACACACACAGACACACACACACATTCAAGTATGGGGGAGGACCAAGTCAACACAACCAATGACAGACATCCAGCAGCAGGTGACAGAAATAACAAACAATTGTCTAAATGTACTACTAGACATCCCCACCCACCTGACCAGGTACTGCATGCTCAGTGGAGATCAACAGCAAACTGAGGCCATGTAACACAAACGTACACATCCCTGATTGCAGCTGCACCCAATGTACCACACTTAGTAGTTTGCGCGGGCTCTACTCATACGATGCCCCACACCACACCACACCACTTGTAGGCCACCTGAGCAAAAGAGTTCAGCAAAACCAAGGAGTTGTACAGGTATAATATCTTTGATTATAACAAGGGTTTGAGAAATGCAGCTTCTAATTGACTGTAAACATTGCAACAGCCTTATGTTTAGTTTTATTAACATACATGTAGAGCCTAACCATATGATGAACATGGTTTAATGTTGTTTAAACAACAGTTTTATTATGATAGCAATAAGCCACTCCCAGGTATTATGTTAATGGTCAGTTTATCACTGTCTAGCGACATGTGGCACTCGGTTATGCCTCATTCAACATTAAACCCCTACTGGGTGATTAACAGACCATTTAACATAACTGTTGGTCATGGCTTATTGCTTAATTGTCTTTATGAGTAGATACTCTCCCTCTGCTAGGCACTGCAGCAGCTTTGCAAAACAGTGTCCCACCCAGTTACACCATACACTGTTTAGTTACTGGAGAATGGCTGTGAATATGAACTCATGAAGATGAACAGTGTAACTTGATCATTACAGTCATCGAAACCCTAGTGTGATTATAACTGACAGAGTCAGTGATAGAGGATAACCCCTGCTGTCTTGTACACTTACCCCATTGTGAGTTAAATCAATACTAAAAGACATTCTGTTTATATCTACACCATACCTACTTGATTCCTGTTGTACCCCAATTAACATAGTTATCACTTTGATAGCATCAGTGACAGAAGTGTGGCAAACCCAAACAGTAGGCATACAGCCTGAGTATGAAACAACTGTTAAAAAAATCACACTGTGTCCATAAGTGGCATAGATCACTCATTGCAACAATAGTAAATGTATTACTATTTGAATAAGTTAGTCATCACAGATGCAATGAGATTGTCTTTATCAGGTACAACATACTCAGTAAGTGCCTACAGGAAAATCTATCCTATATACATGTCCGATACAGGTACATCATTGTTGGCTCAGTAGTGCTATGATATTTAGAAGTTGCTTGGCCTGATCCATGCAATTGCAATGTTTCTTTCAAAGAATACTTACTGCATCTTTAATATTGAAACACACTGAAGGTCTATGTATGTACATCAGCAATACACCTTCATCAGTAAGAATGCATGTGACACTGGCAGTACGAATTTCACAGCGTTGAACAGGCAATGCTTTTCCATATGTTTACATCAGCCTCTCTATGTTGAGGAAACCATTGCAGTAAATGTACTACTATGTAAATCACCTACTAAATGTATCACTACTTTTATCTTGAGCATGCTAGTGTCTTGTAGTTAATGTATGTGCTTCTTTTAATTAATGTATACTCACTAGTGTTAAAACCTTTCTACAACTGTCATCATGCACCTTCAGCATTTATATTGAATAACGGCACAGTACCAGTTGTGGTGTGGTGTGGGCATCGTAGGTAAGGTCATGCAACTACTAAGTGTGGTACGCGTGCAGCTGCAATCAGGGATGTGTACGCTTGGTGTAGATGGCCTCAGTTTTGCTGTTGATCTCCACTGAGCATGCAGTACCTGGTCAGGTGGGTGGGGATGTCTCGTAGTACATTTAGACAATTGTTTGTTATTTCTGTCACCTGCTGCTGGATGTCTGTCATTGGTTGTGTTGACTTGGTCCTCCCCATACTTGAATGTGTGTGTGTGTCTGTGTGTGTGTGGTGCTGGGGTGAATTGGAGTTAGGGTTTTCAACCCTAACAGTGAATATCCTCACTTTGTCACTGTGGAACAACCCTAACTAATGCATTAAATGGAGTTTTTGTTCTATATATATATATATATATATATATATATATATACACACACACACACACACACTACTACATCAGTTCCCAGTTCAGCTGACCTCAACCAGGACTACCATTTGTTTCCATAGCTAAGGGCACTACTCTCACAGCTGAGGGAGCAACACATTAAGGAACTGTTTTGGTGAGGGTGGGAGGAGTAGCATTAGCGTGTTGTCCATATAACTTCATCTTTTTTTTTTCCTTAAACTCCTGCTGTTCCTGGAGGTCAGTGATTGGTATGGGGAGGGGTTTAGAGTCTACACATTAAAATTACATTCACATGATACTTGTTAATTGCCTGCTGCATTAGTCTCTGTCATTATAAGGTACTCTTTGCAGCCCTGCTTCAGTATACAAGTCCAAACCAATGAGCTGGTTGTGCAGTAACATTTCAGCAGTATGTGGCTGGTTGTGGATGTTGTGTGACTGCACAAGTACACAACTTAGCATGAACATAGGTCATAACTGAAGTGCCATATGGGAGGGAGAAAGACAGAGAGAGAGTAAGCATATTTTTTTGTACTTGGCAGTCTGTGCCCCATTGCAACTCACAGCTCTTTCCCCTTCATATTGACTAAGCTGGTGATGTGGCTGAGAAAGAGGGCAGGCTGGGCATGGCCCATGGGACACACCAGAACATGGGAGAGAGTGTGTGTGGCTAGGCAATGCTCACAGTATACAGTATGCAGGGACTTGCTGTAGGGCTTGCAGATGTGAATTACCCTTGTTTATGATGGAAATGCCATAATTTGCAAGGCTATGCCTGTAGTTCAATGGGAGGAACAACAAACCACTCCCCCTTCATGATTTAAAAGGTTGTGCCTCCTGGCTAGTCCAGGATTAATTTATTTTGTTGCTCCACCAGCCTCCCTTTCTCCTCCTCCAGTGGCACATCTGTCTTTCCTGTGGGATTCTTCCTAAGCTACCTTTAGCCAAAGGAGTCATTCCCACAGCATCTATGGGGGTGAAACCCTTCATAAGGGTTCCTTGCTGTCATACCCCTACAGTGTGGTATATCCCATTTATAGAGAGGTGAACAGCCACAATGTATCTAAGTCACACAAGCACACATAATACCAGTTGCATAAGCACTTTGAACTGAAATGCCACAAAGAATGGAGAGACAGAGGGAGGGTGTGGAGTTTTCATTTTGGGTACTTGGCGCTCTGTGCCCCAGCACAACTCACAGCTCTTTTCCCCTTCATTCTGACTGAAGCAGAAGTGAGTGCAGAGCAAGAAAATAGTGCAGTGGGGGAGGGGGAACAGACAAAGAAACAGCTCTGTGGCCTGTGGAGAGGACCAAATGTGCTTAAACTCCATTGCTGAAAGGACACCCTCTACATATCCAGTCACATGCTTCCAGAGCCCTCCTTTCTCTACTACGTCATCACAATATGTCAGCATAGCTTTTGCTATGTAACCATCAAAAAGTAGGTAAAGTACATTGTGCCCTTCCAATACTGCCATAAATAGGATGTTATGTGTGATTTCTATTTCAATTCTCATTCTTACTGCTTCTATATTAAACTTAATTCCTTAGTAGTTAAATTTTGGTGGAGATTTAAATTAGCCTAACCACCTCTTACAATGATCCCAGTCAGTTAGGTTCTGCACTATACCATTGTTAGTTTTACCTCACACACTTGAGACTTGCTGTTTCATTTCCTATGTGTGTAAAGACTTCCCTCCAGCTTACTTATCTCATGTTTACAAACTGCATCCTTAAGAAGTACCCTGGGTGTTGATGGGTGCAAATCATTAGGAAACAGTCACTTCTTTCCCTAATTATAAACAAATTAAAACTGTGATCTGCTCACCCTTGGTTTGTTTCATCAATTTTATTATTTTTATAAAATAAATAAAGTAATAAAACAAGTCAAGGTTGAACAGATCACCCCTTGTTAAAAATATGAAAAGAAAGAGCAGCAGGTGATGTGTAGAGTGGAACTCTACGTAGATCTGAAGGAAGTCCACATTTAGATTATTTATTTATCAATAATTAGTCAAAGCATATCAGAATACATAACTGGAATGGAAATGAAAATTGGTGGGTAGTTAACTACGGTACGTAAAAGTATTTTCCTGAGTCATAAGTAACCAGTTTTTCAGAAAGCGTTTAAATTTTGCAAGTATTTATTTATTTGAATTTTGATAACTTGGTAAGCACACTGACACAGAATGTCCCTTTTTCAGGGGTGACCCAGAGTAGGGTATGTAGGGTGGTACACAGAATACAATATATAAAAGCATAAATAAGTGTACAATGACACTTTTACAAAACATCAAGAAGGAATAGCAAAGATCAAGTTACAAAATCAATTAAAATACAAATAGCAAAGGTTGCAGTAAGGAATGATTCATATACAAGGCACGTGAGCATAAGGTACAGATGAGAAAGTGTATACAGATACAAATACAAGGCACATGAGCATTACATACAGATGATACAGTATATATATATATATATATATATATATATATATATATATACACACACGAGGCACAAGAGCATTAGGTACAGATGATACAGTGTACATTCTGTAGGCACACAAGTTGTATTCACAACTGAGTTGAGCAAGATAAATACAGAGAAATATGTATGGTTCAGAAACACCACAAAGTATGTGAGGCAATCTTGAGTGTGGTAAAGCACCCGAGATGGGGTCAGAGTGGATAGGGATGATCAGGGGCTATAGGTGGAAAAACTCAGGAACAGAAGCACAGCAAAGAGAGGAAAGATGGGATTTGACAGAATGCTTGGACACAAGTATAAGTACTGTATGTAAACTGTAAAATTACGGTCCCTGTAATTTTAAAACTTGAGGACACAGTGTCATTAAATTTGTCAGGTTCTAAAAAAAAGAATACATGTTTCCAATCTTAATCAAGTGCATTAACATGTCCCTGTTATTAGCAGTCAGAAATTACAAAATATCACCAGTACTTAAAGTCAAATTCCATATGTCTTTGTGAAAATTGTGTAATTTTTTTGATAATACTACAAAAAACCAGATCCATATATTTTGTCCAGCCATGCTCCTGACCTGTCATGGAGGAAAACGAAAAAGGCTAGTGAAAGTAGTAGTAAGGCTAAATGAATAGGGAACTCCATTATAAAAGTAGCAGAAGAGTTGGAGGAGCATTACAGAATCCTGATGCTAATGCAGTTAAGATTACGTGTCTGTCTGCAGTACAAGTCACATGAGTGTGATCCACAGACAGGCATTGAATTGGGACAGAGTAATGACTGGGTTGTGTACATTAGATCTAGGGAGTACATGTTCTGAGGACATGGGGAGGTCATATATTGAATTGGAGATGTTCTTAATGGGAAAGATGTCCAGAGGGCTTTACTTCAAAGCCCTTATGGTTTTTGAGCCTGTCAGGAATGACTGTGAAATAAATTAGACACGTTAACATTTGCTATGATTCTGTTGAAAGGCAGGTTTTTTCCCTAGCAAATAACAAGGCATTCTAGGGCAAGGAACAACTGCATCCTCAGGATGTCCTGAAGTTGTGCCAACAGGGATGGGGTACTGGTTATTTCAAGGAACAGAGTACTCTGGAGGAATTTAAATTAAAGGATAAAGGTTGGGATGCTGCTAACACATGGAGACATCAGTAGCAAGACTTACAGTAGATACATGGGTTCCTAAAGAAAAGGATTGCCGAGCTTGATACCACAAGAAAATAGACAACCACTTGAAGCAAGGTAGCATGGGGGCAGTAGTTCTAACTTTAATGCAGTTTAGTGTATATATGAATCACTGCTAGCAAATTAGTAGCCTGTGAGTCTGATGTACAGTCATTTACTGTCTTGCACTTAAAGGTGCTCAACTAGATGGAATGAGAATGAAAATGATTAGGCACCATGAAGGAGGAAGTCTGGTAATTTCAGTGGGATAGGTTTGATAGGAAAAGGATTAGGTGACACTCTTTCAGGGACTGTGTCACTCTGACGCACAAGAAGGATATCAGGGTATTAGCAGTTCCACTGTGTTTATCAGGTCAAAAAAGGGATGGGAACAAAATAGTCACCCAGGAAGAAACTGCATGATTGCAAACAGCTCAGCTCAGCTCATCAGATGCAGTTGAGATAAATGCTGCACAAATGTTAAAATCTACAGATTGAAACAACTCATCTTAACCATACCACAGAAATTAAATATGTGTTAATGTCACTAACAATGCCATAAGGCTACTGTTTTATTTCTTTAAATCCAGAATCTATGAAACCTTCATACAAAACTATAGAGGCATAGGAGAGAAAGAGTGGCAGGGCATAACTGAGTAGA
Organism: Neoceratodus forsteri; assembly: GCA_016271365.2. Taxonomy (NCBI): domain Eukaryota; kingdom Metazoa; phylum Chordata; order Ceratodontiformes; family Ceratodontidae; genus Neoceratodus; species Neoceratodus forsteri. Next base: position 1,098,798,349 of record CM028130.1, read on the forward strand.
GATGTGTGAAGTCGGCAAACTTTGCTTCACAAAATGTATGTAAAGTTTGTCACATTCATGAAGTGCCATCTTTACAAAGCTTTGGAAGGTGAAGTGACACTTTTTCAGGGAAATTTGTGCAAATTCACTTTTGAAGTTGCAGCCTTAATTTTGCCAGACATTGCCTGACTTCACCTGAAAAAGTAACATTTCCCTAAGAAAACTTCCAATGCAAAGTTACAAAGTGGGCAATTCGCAAGTTACTCACAAATGTCAATTTTTCAACTTTACCAGAACTTTGCTAGCAAAGTAAAACTTCATAGCATCTCTATAAATGAGTGATTTTGATTTATACCATTTCCTACAAAAAGGGTTTAAGGCCCCAGTAGTGAGTTAATCCATTTGGCTTTTGACTTGTTAGTTCATAAATCCACCTACTCTCCTTCAATAAAAAGTTTGGAGTGTATATCCACATTTCTTTTACCCATAAATAGGAGGGTACAACTACTGTAGTTACCCAGGAAGGAACTACCAAACCATGAACAGCTCAGCTCAGCATGTCAGATGAAGTGGTACAAGAGCTTTCTGAATGTTAAATTCTGCAAGTGAAATTTTGTATGCATTACACATTACTTTACCATGAATATTTAAGAAAATGTTGCCACTAATTCTGGTATTTCCACTGTAGATTTAAAACTACCCAATCAAATGCTTGCATCTCTGTTCTCTACCAGGATGCAATGACAATGAATATGCATACCTTATGTCAGGTGTATACCTGAAGCTGCAGGGAAGTTACAAAAATCCACATCTTTAGAAACTTTTTACAAAATTTCACAAATAATTATACTGTGAAATTGTGAATTCCTTTAACTTAAGCATTTCTATACTAAATACTGTAGAATAGATTATTAGAGTGTAAATTTAATTTAGCAGTTTCGCCATCTCAGCATGTTTGTGGTCCTCATATGTTCACGCTCTGGGCACGGGATTGACTTGTCAAACTAAAAACACTGTTGTTCAACAACATTTTAATTACACAGTTCATGCTTGCCATTACTATTGAAAAGCATCTTTAATTGCAGAGCTTAAAATGTGACTACAGGTAAAGTACCTGCTAAGTGCAGCAATTGCAGTAACAATAGCTTGCTTACAGCCTGGCATTGGCAGCTACATCTGTTTAATTGCACCAGTTATCAAAGTCTGACTGCCAGTCACAGTATTAAGCTGTATCTATAAAGTACTGTGTTGGTATCTGGTATTGCCCTCTTCCTGTTGTCAATGCCGTCTCTGATCTACTGAAGCAGCATGTCTCTCCAGAAATGGCTAGACCAAGCCAAGGCACAGAAAAGACCATTTACAGCTACAGAGGATTTAAAACCTGACAAATTGGCAGAATCAGCATCTGTTTCTGTTCCTGTGGCTCAGTGTGTTGTAAATGAGCTGCAATGCCAGTCACCCCCAGCAAAAAAAGCTGTTCGACCTACAATGTTTATACTGCTGAAGAGCGATTCAATGCTGGTAAATATGCTGTAGAAAACAGTGTAATGAAGGCAATTCAGTATTTTAAAACAAAATATGATACTGAGGTGAATAAAAGCACAGTACGAAAGTTTAAGGCAGACTGCATGTGCAAACTTCAAGCTGTTCCAAACCCTACCAACCTTGTCCCACAGCTCCGCACAAAGACAAAGGGTAGACCTCCACTGTTACTGGTTGATGTGGAGACAGAGTTAAAAAAAATAATTTGCAGTCTCAGGTCTGAGGGTACAGTAGTCAACGCCCATGTTGTCAGTGCTGTGGCTAGGGGTGTATTCAGATGAAACAACCCACAACAACTTGTTGAATCTGGGGGGCCAATGATCTTCAGTAAACAGTGGGCCTGGACCTGGAGCTACTGCAGATGCAAGGACATGAAGGCTGACAGAAAAACTCCAACAGACATTCCTGAGATAAAGAAAGCTTTCCTGTCCCACATAAAATCAACATGTGCTAATGAGCTTATCCCCCATAGCTTGTTATTAACATTGATGAGACAGGGGTGAATCTGGTTCCCTGCTCTCAGTGGACCATGGCAGAGATGAGGTCCAAACAAGTTGAGGTGACCAGAATGGGAGATGAGATAGGTGTCTTTGAATATGGGGTGCACTTTGGCTGGCAACATGCTACCTCCTCAGGTCATTTATCAGGGCACAACCAGAGTCTATCACCCTTTATACTTGTTCCCAAGCACCTGGCAGATCACTCAAAGCTGCAATCACTGGGCTAACCAGGAGACCATGCTTTTCTTATGTTGATTGTATTCTAGAGCCCTATATTGAGACAGTGAAGTGCAAGAACTATCTGCCTCTAGAACAATAAGCACTTCTGATTTTGGATTTATTTAAAGTGCACAGCACAGCAGATGTTTTTGCCAAATTTGAGGAGGAGTTCATAATTCCTGTGTTCAAACTCCCTAGTTGCACTGATCTGCTACAACCCCTGAATTTTACAGTGAACAAACTGTTCAAAGATGAGATGAAGGCTCAGTCCACCTCCTGGCACTCTGGTCTTATAGCAGAGCAGCTCAAGAAAGGTGTTGCATTGAGCTCTATTAATGTGGACTTTAGGATAAGCAGTATTAAATCACTCAATGCACAGTGGCTAGTGAGTGCCTTCAATAACATTGCAAAGCCACTGAGGGCTGCATGTAGGAGTTCATGCAAGCTGGCATAGCTGAAGCCCACAAAGATTGCCTAAATGATCATTTACAACTGAGTCTTGATTTGTGAACTGGTAAGCAGCATTCTATTATAGATTTGAGCACTATCGCTCACACTAAAACAATACTGTAACCAAATGTTCCTTTTCCAGGTGACTGATGACAGAGGACTGATGAGGATAGCCCTTGGATTTTATTTTTTTACTTTTTTTGTGATAATAAAAATAAACTTTTTTGAACAACTGTACCTTTGCAGTTTACTGATTCCTGGTCTAAATTAGCAGGTAGAGTGTGCAGTGTTGGTAGTGAGAGCAGGACATGTGGGTAGGCATTTCTTGGCAACCACTGAGCATAGCCTAGCAACATCAGTAGGTAGTGAGTGAAACCAGCCCAAATCAGCCAAGGGTATGGAAGTGGATGTGGAAGTAAAAGGGAAGGGAGGGTTATAGCTGCAACAACAAGCAGTAGAGCAAACGAAGATACAGTCAAAACATAACAGAAAACAGAACTGAGAACAGCAAGAAAGCTTAACCAAGGTATGGTGGTATGAGTAGTTAAAGCGAGGGAGGTGGGGGAGTTTTCATGGGTTTTATCAGCAGGGGTGAACAGATGCCACAAACACTGGCATGTTAACAACAAACATACTTCAGAATATACTTGTGATCCTGCAAACTTCATGCATTCATCTTTCTCAGCGAATATAGTGAGAAAAAAGAACTGCAAATGTATTCTATTCTACAGTATCACAATATTTAATAGTTTTGATAACCCTTTTAAAAAGATTATGCATGTTCATTTGCACATATCTGGCTCCAAATGTAGCCCAGTTACAAGCAGTTAAACATTTTTGAGAAATTCCCCCAGAAAATGAAATGCCTGATTCAATTCCATATACAGTGGAGTGAGACAGGATGCAATGTCCTGTGACATGCATGTCACACTGTACTGGGCAGCAAACTGAAGAAATTACCATTGGATTGCATTTTTTTTTGTCACTTCTTTTTCCCTCCTGGTCACTGCTTGGTTGAAGCCCCATTAGTCACCTCTCAGCCATTCCCATCCTGCCTGAGTTCCTCTTTGCCTTGAAGTCCTGTTCCACCAACCTACCCACGACTCACCTGCATGGAACCCCCAAGATATAACCCCCCCCCCGCTGAGGCCACCTTCAACTCAATGTCAAACATACCCATCTAATACTATGGCAGGTGGAGGTTAAGGAAGGAGGCAGTCAGGACCCAGGTGAGCTGCAACTGGCATTGGATATGGTGGCTGGAGTGATGTTTGCCTACAAGCTAGTAAGGATTTCCTTCAATTCTTTGGTTACACATGGAGGTGCAGATATACAATGATGTCCAGCATGAGCTGGACCTGATTCCGCACCCTACCCATGAACATCCACCATCACCTCCACCCCTTTCCTACATGGTCCTGGCAGCCATGCACCTAGCCTCCACTGGGTATCACAGTTTTGTCAGGAAACACAGCCTACCCTCCCAAAGAGAACTGTCCTGTGGACATTCAATCCTGTCCTCCCTGGCCAGCCCCAGTTACCCGAGCTTGCACCCACAACTGGGTGACCGGCATGGTAAGAAGTATTGCATGAGATGCCTATGCCCTCTTGCTTTTTGATTACAGTGTGTTTTGCACCAGTATTCTACAGCATATCATGGGAATAACTTTGATGATAGCCTTGTGTTCTGGCAGACTCAACTGTACATTCAAAACTAGTCATCCAAATGTGATATTATGTGTAAGTTCTTTAGGACGCCTAACCACATTATGCCAAATTTCAGTTTTTTTTTGCTCCACGGAATGCTGAGTTACTACCAGATAATCACATTTAAAAAAATCAGTGGAAATTTGTGGAATTGCATTGGAATTCCACAGATTCAGAAATTTTTGTAATTCTGCATAGCCTTAATCAGGTTGTGAGATCCATGAATGGTTCAGTGGGTCTGAAATGTTCTGGTAAGACAAGAAAAGTCCATACTGATCTAACTCATCTGAACAATAAAACATTTTTGAATTTTTTATTGTCTTAAAGTATAGAAATGAATTTAACTTCATTTATGCACAGGGAATACTGTAGTTTAATATATGGCTTAGGATTTTAATAGGGCACAAAAGTATACAAAAAAAAATCTCAGTAATATTATCACTCCAGAAGTGATAATACTACATTTCAAGAGTGATAATACTATCATTCAGGTCCCTTAATACTATTGTTTGGGTCCTGAATGATAGTAATATCACCAAATAACAACAGTGCATACTCTAGTCTGTTTCCCCCACATCTTCCAGATCATGCCTTCCAATTGGCCTCTTTTACTGTGTGGGCAGAAGAGTTTTAAAAACATGGCAGCCAGACTCTCACCAAATGACAAAGTTTGTCTTGTGGAGCACTTCACTTGAAAAATGAAAATACCTGGTAGATCCTACATTCCAAGAACTCAGAAAAGATAGGATCTGGCCAGAAAACAAAAAAAACACAGTTTCAGACAGCTAACGGCTAATGGGACTGAGAGGGGAGTGAGAGAAAGGAGGTGGGGGTTACACGGGGTGCACAGGCTCCAAGACACTGCTGCAGCTGGCAAGCATGGATAGATGGCTGACTGTCCACAAAACAAAACAAAAACAAAACAACTCAGATCCATATATTAAAACAAATAATGGATAGGTCACTGGGCATTACCAGTGACATAACATCTCAAGGTTCTGGACACACAGGAACCTCTCGAGCTTCACTCTCAAGATTCCTGTGTCTCCAGAACCTTTCGATGGCATTACTCATCTGTAATGCTGAGTGGCCTATCCATTATTCTCTTTTATTGGTGAAGGGAATTGACAGTAAAAGCAACTTAGAAATGTAATAAATGTTACACATACTGTCACAAATAACACATTAGTACCCCTTGTTTAACACTTCTTTAATTGTGACAACGCAATGAAGGCCAGAGGTTCAATTTTCAAAGGTCCTGGCATGAACCATACACTAAGTCCTTTGCACAACATTCAGTTGCTTAGAAAAATCTTTGCACCAATGAAAGTGCTATTGTTTGGCATTTTTGCACACAAACAGCATTTTCCTTTTCTGTGCTGGTGGGTTAAAAAAGCTATGCCTGGTAATGCCAGATTTAGCATTTTTGCACCACTGCACAAATAAAAATGTTCTTGCAAGCCACTGTAAAATGTGAAAAAGGTCGCAACCCTTACAGAAATAATTATATGAAATATATTCATGTTGCACATATAAAACTACCCATGTGATATGCATGTTGCAAGTATGATTTAAATGTTAAATTGGAACCAACTGCATGCATGTGGCATGCATACAAAAAGCAAGTGGTCACTGATAACTACAAGCATGAAAGTTAAGTGACTTGCTCAGGATCACACTATATACAAATGGGGGTTGATGAGATTTAAACCCAGGTCTTCAGGTCATCTCCAAGTTTCCTGGGTGCAGTTCAGTGCCTTCAACCATTAAGCTATACTGCCTGCATACATATGGTTCATTTGTACTTCAGTACAAATCTGCATACAATTGCACGCATATGGCATGCCTATAACCACAGTTATACTTCAGTTTTCTTGTCCCCACTCATCTTAGCTGCACAGCTGAACTGTAGCACATATACCAATGGAAACACATGTGGTTCTTCCCACCGCAAAGCACACCCAAAAAACTACACAATTACTTCTCTCTTGCCTGTAATCCTACTATTTTCTCTCCATAGATTTGAATATTTATACACAAACAGACTTTATAGTGCAAACACAAAAGTAGCAAAAACTGTACACCCACCCACATGGTCCGCCCTCCCCCCATGCACACACACTGTAGCAGGTACAGCTATGCTGCTACAGACAACCCACCAAGTATAAATATAAGTTGACAGTCTCTTACCTGAGTGCTAGGGAGCAAGAGGCTGGAGTCTTTATGAGAAGATGTTTACTGGTCAGAGTGCTGGGTGTACCCCCTTGAAATAAATGGAGTTATTTTTTCTTACTACTATTTTATGCATTATGATGGTGACTTGGAGAATAATGAAGGCCACTGTTCTAGTAATAAGGCCCTTGTTAGTCACCTTCATTAATCTCCAACTCTCCATCAATAATGTATAAAATAGTAATACAAAATACCCCCATTCATATCAATGGTGCGTGCTCCTGCAATCTCCCTTGCCCTATGTCATAATGTGAATGAGCATGGGGATGGGGATGTGGAGGTAAGCGTCACTGGGGGGAGTTAACCTGACTATAGTGGGGCTCCAGTAGTCTGTGTATACTATACCTCTCAACTGTCCCTGAATGCAAGGGACAACCCTCATGTTACCCCTGAAAACTGCTCTGCTTCTAAGCCATCCCTCATGAAAGACATGTCACTCACACAGAAGATTTTATTTCATTTCATTTTATTTGTTATACTGGAAAGGCATGTGATCAGAATTGCCCATTTTCATGAGCGTCCAGTTTAAAGAAAGTAATAATTACAAAGGTTACAATGTACAGAGAGGGATATTAAACAATTAAACAATAGGTACAGATGACAGAGGAGGACAAATAATAACATATCATGGATAAAGCAATTAAGTGCTCAGGAGAAATTGCAAGACTGGTGGAAAAGTGCTAATAGGCTTTTTTTTTGTCCACATATGTCCTGCAAATTTAGACTTTATGGCAGGGGCACCATTTCAGATTTCAGCATGGGGGGGGGGGCAACAATCAGTGGAGGTCAGGTGCTAGTTAGTCCCAAGGTGGCAAGCTCTAGAATGTTGGGAACATCTCTAAATGGTAAATGTGACTGAAAAGCGATATACAAATCGGGAGATAGTCAAATGTGTAAGATTCCTCTGTCTATACCCAAGGGCAGCGCATCCGATTTGGACTTAAACCTATCTAGTTACTAACCATTTTATTTCTTGGGTGAAGTTCTGAACACCCCCCCCCCAAAAAAAACCAACAACAACGTTGTCCTGATTTCTCTCCTTGACTCCATTCCATTCAATACTCATCCCATATGGGTCATGAAGCTGCCCAAAAGCACTTGAATATGAAAAACACATCAATATTACAGTCCTTCCTCCTTCCCCAATACCTCTGTAAAAAATATATATATTTATTTGTACTTACCTGGTCAACTGGCCAGAACCTGCAGCCTGGCCCAGTGTGCCACCAGCCCAGTTTTCAGTCCACTCCTTCTCTGTACTTCTACTAGAAGCTGGATGCTAGAACTGACAATCCCAGGTCCCCAACATGTTCTGCGATGATGCCATCTCACCAACAGAACCCTTCCTGTCTGTATGGTTTACTTCTTGTTTGGTTGCTGCCTTGGCTGTTGCCACACTGCACTGATTAAGACCTATGATGGCCACCCACACTGCTGTCACTGCTGCTGCTAGGCCTTGCTTGCTGCTGTGAGGGGGGCTGTTACTTGGTTATTTGTTTTTTTTTTGGACAAAAGTAGGCCAGTAGCCCATCGAGATTGTCCTCCATATTGATGGATCATACACCCAGGTCCTGTTTATTCGTCCAACTATCAGATTTATTCTTGAATATTGATATGTTTATTGAATTAACAATATCTTGTGGTAATTTATTCCATAATCTGGGTGATCTAATAGTAAAAAAATGTAATCTCTTATTGATGTTTACTTTTTGAATTTCTATTTGTCTGTTATGTAATCTCGGTACTATTTTTCTTATTGAGTAGACAATACCACATAGTTTCATTTGTTCAGGTGATTTAAGTATTTTATATAGTTGTAAAAGGTTGCCTCTGATTTGTCTTCACTCCAGAGAGTGTAGTCCATTTTTTTAATCTGGTATTATACTCTAGATGGGTAAGACGTGGTATTAATCTGGTGGCTCTATGTTGTACTTGTCCAATTTTATTTATGCCTTCCTTTAAGTAAGGGTTCCAAAATGGTGATCCATAGTCAAGATATGGCTTTACATGTGACCTGTACAGTGACAATAAGCATTCTTCTGTTTTAGAGATGAATGTTTTGTTAATTCTGCACAGTAAAGCATTTGTTTGATTAGCAATTTTTGAAGAATGAGATGAGGATGATCGTTTGTCGTTCACCATGATACCCACATCTTTTTCTATAGAAGATGCCCTAATTATACTGTTATTCAGATAGTGTTTTTGTTTGGGGTTGTCTTTTCCCAAAGATAATATAACACATTTGGCTAAATTAATGTACACCTTATTAGTACTGGCCCATTGTTCTATTAGTAAGAGATCCAAGATCAAGTTATGACAATTAGTAGGGGTGTTTACCATTCCTCCGAGTTTAGTATCATTGGCAAATTTAACCACTGTGTTGTGTGGTGAGATATGCATGTCACTGATGAAAAGATTAAACAATACTGGACCCAAAACGGTGCCCTGTAGGACACCACTTGCTACAATATCCATACCTGAGAGTACACCATTCACCCTGACCCTCTGCATTCTATCACACAACCAGTTATTAATCCAAGATATAATAGGGGCTGAGAAGCCAAGTCAATTTAGTTTATTAATCAAGATACTATATGACACTTTATCAAAGGCTTTACTGTAGTCTAAGACAATGACATCTGTAGGTTTTTTACAGTCTAGATTGGAACTAATATAATTGTAGAAACTAATCAAGTTTGTAGTACATGAGTATCCAGTTCTAAAGCCATGTTGATATTCATTATTAATGTTTAACATAGACATCTCTTTTTCAAGTTGGTGTTTGATTATTTTTTCCATTAGTTTACATGGTATGGATGTTAAACTGATGGGTCTGTAATTTTCAATTTTAGAATGAGAGCCTTGTTTGAAAATGGGTGTAACAGTAGCAGTACGCCAGTCATTTGGGACTGAGGATTCATGCAATGATTTTTTGAATATAATAGTCAGGGAGAGAAATTTAGTATCCTTAGTTTCTATAAGAAATCTGGAGCTAATATTATCTGGGCCAGAGCTAGTATAATGTTTGAGAGTTTCAAAGACCCACTTAATATCTTGAAACAGAGTTTCATATGTTTCAAGTTTAAAATCCACTGTAGTACGAGTAGTTTTAATAAGTTCAGGCATGAAAACAGATGAGAAATATTTGTTCAGCTCAGAAGCTGTTTCGATATCAGATGTTATAGTTGAGTTGTTGCATACCAAAGGACCTATCATGTTGTTGTTACTTTTCTTGCCATTTAGGTAAGTATATAAAGCCTTATAGTTATCTTTTGTGTGTACAATTTTGAATTCGAAATTATGTTTAGCTAATAAGATGGATTTCTTTAATTGCCTAACCACCTCTTTGTATTTGGACAGAATGCTAGTTACCTGATCCAATGAACATTGTTTTAGGGCTATAGATAATTTCTTTTTTTTTTGTTTAATTAAAGTTTTGATGTTGCTGTTAAACCATGGTGGGATTTTCCCTTTATTGTTATACTTAAATTTGTCAGGGACAAATTTTTCCTCTAGTTCCAAAATCTTAGTTTTTAAATAGTTCCAAGCTGTTTAAGTATTCATTGGTTGCATTATTTGTTCCCAGTTAAGGGATTTTATCTGTTGATTAATAGCTATAAAGTTTGTCCTGTTATATTGTTTTATGTTTAGTTTGTTCGTTTTGGGTACAAGAGGTAGTTGGATGGAGAAGAAAAGAGATAAATGGTCACTATTCCCTAAAGGGTTAAGTAATTGAATGTCAGATATGTGAGTCTCAGGGTTAGTTATGACTAAGTCTAATATATTTTCCCCCCTAGCTGGTTGGTTTACACATTGAATTAGCCCCAGATTAATTATAACTGACAAAAGCTGTTCGTCATGTTTATTAATTCCAGAAAATGTATCCCAGTTTATATTGGGAAGGTTGAAGTCCCTTAAAATAAGAACCGGATCTTTATTGGCTAATCAGGAGATTTCACTACAAAGTTGTTTGGTTTGATCAATGTCAGATGAAGGGGGATGATAGCAAGTACCTATAAGAAATTGGTGGGTACTGGTGGGTCTAATATGGACCCAAATACTTTCAGAGTGTATGGTAGTTGATGATTCATAAGATGGAATATCATCTCGAACATACAGACTAACCCACCACCTTTTTTTGTATCTGCTCTGTTTTTGAAGTAATGTTTAAAGCCAGATATTTCTGTTCTCCATTTTTTGTCCATATTCCTCCATGTTTCAGCAATTGCTATCAGGGCTAAGTTTGAAGTTTTAGCAAAAATTTCAAGTTCCGCGAGTTTGGTGGTTGTGAGTGATCTAGCATTTAAAGAAAGGATGTTGAAGTTAGTCAAATGGGTGTACCTGGACTGTTTTTACAAGAAATGGGTGTAGCCCCCATCTCCCCCTTCCTATTCGCTTAAATGACTGTTTATGAAATGTGTTATCTTTTGCCCTAGTACTAAGCTACCTCTTCTACTGAGGTGCAGACCATCCCAGCAGAAGAGTGAAGGTCTGTCCTCAAATTTTTCCCAATGGATTAAGCAGCCTATACCTTGTCTATAAGACCACTTACAGATCCATTCATTTAATGCTTTTATTTTATTGTTAGTGTATCTAGTTGCTCTTGGGATAGGTAGAACTTCAAACAGACATACACTGCAACCGTGATCAGTTAGTACATCACATAAAGCTACATAATCTTGTTTAATCTGATGAAATGGGGATTGTGTGATGTTGTTAGAATCAACATGGGTAACCACTAAAGGGTTTTTTCCAGCTGTTGTCAAAATTTCTTTGACCATTAAAGTAAGGTCAGCTATTTTAGCTCCTCTGTAGCTAAACCAAGTCCGGTTTTCTTTGTCAGGGTTACAAACTGCTTGGTCAATGTATTTTATTATGGAGTCACCCAATACATCTATTTTTTTTTTTGTGGTAAAAATGTATCAGAAGTATGTAAAAATTGAGACACAGAGGGATTTCTTTGTGAGGTGAGCCCAGCAGAGTAAGTAGGTAGTCTAGTTTCCAGTTAGCTTCTAGCTCACCCTCTGCCGCTTCAGCCACAAGGGGTGATGGAGACTCACTAAGTGTAGACCAACAAAAATATGCCACCACAACACTGCTATTAAGAGTTCAGTACTCATTGACTCCTCCAAGCTGTAGTGTGCAGCCTGTCTACTCTGTGGTGAGAAAAATAGCGTTGCACTCGCATGACTCATGCCCTTGCTTGGCTGGAGCTCCTCCTTGTCACATGTGATGGTGCCACTGCTAATAGGCAGAGATAGTGGATAACACAATACAGACACAGTTGAGTCAGGTGTGCACCTGCAGTGTGAGTGCACACCGGCCTGGGGGTTACTTATTGTGCAAAATATTTAATCCAAATTTAATGCCATTATTGCCCCACCTTATCAACAACCTAGGCACAAATACAGGAGGGGGCAGACAACTGCTCCCTTCTGCCCTGCCTAAATGGCACCCCTGATTTATGGTAGAAATTCATTCTCAGGTGGTAATATCAATATAAGTAAATACAATGGTTTCCACTGTGTTCTGAGGTACCATATCTCCATGTTCCAGGATGTGTCCTGATCATTGTGAAGGTTAATTTCCTTCATTGTCCCTCATTTTAAGTGTCCACATCCATCATTTTAGTGACAAAATGTGAGGTATGGTGCATGCTTCCAAGACCCTACTCAGCACAAAAGGTGCTGCGCATGGCCACAGTGTATATGCTCCATACAGAAAGACAAAGGAAAGTAAGTGAGCAGAAATAGTCATGGAGAAACATATTTACAGCACTAAATATGCATAAGGGGATTTGCATGGCCCAAAACAAAATGGCTTCATGACACCAGGGCCCCTCTACACGCATCTGGAATGGGGGATGTTGGCTGACTATATCCTATGCATTTAGGTCAGTTGGCATTCATCTGTATCCCCCTCCCCTAGGTTGTGCCTGAAAACAGGCAGAATTTGTCTAGTGCATTTACCTGTCAACAAAAACTAAATAAATACATTATTTAATGCAGTAAGCAAAGAATACTTTACAAATTAATGGCAATTTAATGACAAAAATCAAAAGTCATTGAACTTGCAAATGGATCAGAATTATTTGAGTTTACTTAATTTTAATAGGAAATCAATGAAAGGGTATTTTAATGGCTTTAATTGCTAGCAGTAGCATGAGAACTAGAAACTTGTGCGTTTTTTAGATAAGATTCGCAGTAGCTTAGTTGCTGCACATGTGGCAAGCATGCAGCATGTGAACCTGATGTGATTTTTAAATGCTGTTCATACCAGCTTAACTGTTGCACTCATGTCAAATGTGAAACACATGACCCTGATTTTTAGATGTTGTTGTACCAGCATACCTACTGCACACATGTCAAGCTTGCAGCACACAAACCTAATTTGCTTTTCAGACCTCTTGTGACTCTGAAAACACACAATACACCCACGACACCTGGGGACAGCCCCCACCACAATGTTTGAAACACCATTGGACACAGCAGGGAACCACAGTGATTCCACACTGTCCCCCCCTGCACCAGCACCATGGACCAACACCCAACCACTGCAGCATGGCTCCACACGCCACCAGCAAACCAGACACAGACACAGGCATGTAAGGAAATAAATTCTTTATAATATGAAAATAGCAGAGTAACACAGTAACAGAGGCTGGGATAAGGGAGTGAAAAAGAAGGATGGGGTCAGGAAGTAGGGGCTATACAGGATGCTGGGGTACTACAGGGGAATAGGTATAGCAAAGGAAAGAGGGCTATATACAGGGATAAGTTAATGCTGTCCATGCCTGTCTTGCCTTCTGTGCTGCTGCTCCCTCCTTATGACCATGGTGACACACTGGATGGAAAGCACCATGTAGAGAATACACAAAAGCATGGCCAGGATCTGTATCTGGGTCTTCGCACATGCTCTTGGGCCCCTTCTTGCTGCCACAGACCTCACACCTAGGTGATGGGACAAGATAGGCAATCAGTGCAAGGCCCCAAGTACCCCTGCCTACCCACAGTGCACATTGGACAGCTGGGGCACACACCCCCAGAGAGACCAGAAAGGACCCTTGCACGGAGAACAATGCCAGCCATCCACATGGCACACCACAGTGGTGCACAGGGGTGGACAATGTAGTGCAGTGGCCACAAGACTGCAATGTGTAGGTAACATGGCACACAGCAACAGCAGCACCACAGCACAAACAGTGGAAGCCGTGCACACACACACCCACCCCACCAACAGCCGGTACATGGTAGCCAAGGGATGGATTGCAATGGCACGCACAATGGACATTACAACACACACAGCTGTCTAAGGGCATGACAGAGGTGGGCATGGCCATGCCCTATCCTCACCACTATCCCACTGTGACGCCGAGAAGGAGTGTGACAATGCTTACCTGCCCTGAGTTGTGCAGCTGGTGCTGTCTGCTGCACAGTAGGCTGCTCCACCCTTGCCACCACCACCGCCCTGGCCCATCTATGGTCCTCCAGCCCTGTGGAGGGAATGGAGAGAGGTGGACATCAGTACACAGTCATGCATATGGAGCCCCCCACGACCACAAAGCCTGCTGTGCACTGGGTGTGTCCCTGTCAGTCCTGAGGCTCACAAGCCATCAAGGCTGCTATCTGTGCAGCAGCAAAACTCAATGCATGATACCCCCAAGCCAATGCCATACCCTGCTGTGGACCATGCCATGTAGCCATGCCAACACCACAGTACCGTGACTGGGCATAAAGGAACATGAGTACACCTACCTGGCTGTGGCATGGAACCTCACAGGACGCGGGTCTGCATATGCTGCATTCAGTCTGATGCCTTCCGCTGCAGGTCCCCATACCGGTGCCTGCACTACTTTGCCATGCACCTTACACCAGTTCTCCTCTCCAGGGCCTCAGCGACACAGTGCCACACCTCCCCCCTGGTCTGCTGGAGTGGCAACTGGCTATACAGCTGCCCCTCAAATGGCTGCACCACAGCCTCCAGGTTGATTAGCTCAACCTCAGTCCAGTTGACTGTCCTCCTGCATTGTCCCTGTGCCATGATCAGCAGCCAAGTTCAACAGGAAAATGGCTGTGGAACAGTGCGTGTGTCTGCCACAAGTGCAAGATGCATGATAGGATACAAAAGGCCGCAACTGCACAGCATGTTTATGCATGGACACTGTGCAGTACAGGGCCATAGCACAGTCAAGGGTATGCACACCATGCAGGGGCCTAGAGGGGGCACAGGTTTACCACGTGACCCATGGGTCAGAGATCATCATCTCTGCATGCAGTGTGCAGGTACGCAATAGAGGCAGTGATCACATGCGTGATGGCATACCAGCACTGCATGCTCCATGACATGGCATCACACATGGTGCACATGATACACGATAGTAATGTGGTCATTGCTGTGCACATGCACACAGCTGGCATGTGCACCACACATGCACAGGTATTGAACCACAGAGATGCACCGGCACAACCCATTTGCACACAGCACAATTATGCAATATTGAGATGCTGCATGCAAATCACCTCATGCATAGTACAGTGGGGAGCATTAGTATATCATTACAATTGCGTACAGGCTAATTTACATGCCTTGCACCTGAAAAGCACCATGGAACAGCACAAGCCACAGACCAATATTGCAACCATTCAGGTAAGTGACCAGCAACATAGCTGAACTGCAGCCTATTCAAACACTGCAACAGAGTGCTGCATTGCAATGTGCTGTCACTGACCCACTCTGCTGTTCATGTCCATAGGTGGCAGAATGTCAGGAAATGAAGGCAAGGAGAGTCACGGGCCTGCACACAAAGGCAGGCCTAACTTTACAGCCACTGAGAGCAATGTCCTCTTTGAGGCCTACATGGACTAGGATAGCCTTCTCAGTGATGCCATGGGCACAGTGCAGGAGTGGGCTGTGGACTGGAAGGAGGTGGCCCAATACGTCAACACCCACGGATGCCACCAGCACACCCTGAAGGAGTGCAAGAAGAAGGTTGGCACAGACAGGAGGCAGATCAAGGATACGGTTGCAGCCATACTGGTATCCCGGATGGTAATCGGTGCTGGGCTGGCAACTGTGCCACTGCTGATGGCTACAGATGAGCTTGTGGCATTCACCATCAGCCACATTGCGGTGGACCGTGTGCCTGGTCATGGGTTCCAGGTGGGTGACAGCCCCTCACTGCATGGTGAGTATGACCAGCCACCAACCATGCCTGGTGTGGGTGTGACATGCAGGTTTGTTTGAGGCCATGCCCACTGCCACAGGTGTGTATAAATGCAGGCACACATTGCTGCAAGGTGGCGTGTGGCAACGGCAGCATGGGAAATGTGGGGTCATGGAGAATGCAGTTCCACTAACCATCTGTTCTTGTTTTGCAGCATTAACATGCCTCTCTGCAGAGAACCAGGTGGAGTCTGCTGTGGACATGGATGCCCAACCCTTAAACTTGATGGGCATCCAGAGCCAGGACATTCCATGTCTCAGCTTTGGTGGGCATGTAGCCGTGCTTGACATAGGGTTGGATGACTCAATGGTTGGGTTCCTGTATGATGTCAGCCTGGAGGTGCTGTGTGCAGAGACCCAGCTTGGGGTGTTGTCTGACACCAATAATGATCTTACTCTGGTACTGGACAGTATAGGGATGGTGTCACCCAACATGCCCCTTCCCATTACACAGGCACCGGCAGGTCCCGTTGCTGTGCCCCCAGCTCCACATCCATCCCCCATCTCCACTGGTGCAGCTGTGTGTGGTGCCACAGCTGTGTCTGGTGTGGGTGGCAGTGGTGCAGTGGCTGTGGTGGGGGCATGGGGCACTGCCCAGCAGACAGCTGGGTAGTGACAGCAGGAAGCAGGTGATGTTGGGCAGCGTGCCACTGTGCCCACCACCTGCACACCAGACAGCACTGTGCAGCATCCACCTGAGTGGGAGGCTGTGCAGCGGTGTGCCGTAACACCCCCCAACTTGATGGGTGGGCCAGGAGGCCCAGGGAGCCAGGAGGCTGACAAAGCATACCCGGTTACTGCACGCATCCATGGCAACTAGGCATTGCTTGTCAATGAGGTATGCGCACTGTGAGCAGAGGTGCACCAGATGGCTGAGCATCAGGATGGGGCAAACTGAGGCTTATGGACAGGCTCATCCAGATGCAGGAGACCATGACTGCAGCACTGGACCACATGACCAGTGCCATTGTGGCATCAATGGACAGCATGGCCCATACCATTGCAGCTGGATTTGCGTCAGTGGCAGCCACTTGGCTCGGTCATGGCAGTGGACCCCCTGCAGTGCATTATCCATCCCAGGATCATGGTGTCTGGAGACACCAACACGGTGGATGCCAAGATCAGATATCTGCATCCCAGACACCCGTGGGGCAGCCCTTTTTGGCCACCTTGACATCCCTGCATGGACTCAGTCCTGATCCCACACATCAACCTCTGGGGGGGGCGTCTGACACACACACCACCATAGCCAATGCACAGCAGGCATCTGCCGGCCAGCAATGGTGCAGCTATCCATGTGGCTGTGCAGTCATGGGACTGCACAGTTGAAGTGATATATTTGCTGCCCTGACATGCCATCTGCTGCTGTTGCCACACACACACGTGGGTGGTGGTGGTTGTGTGGCATGCATGCGGTGGTGCACATGTGTGTTGTTCTATATGCCCACTGGGTGCATGGACCATGCTACTAGGATATGTGGCATGGATGTGATGAGGGCAGCTCAGCACCTGTCATGCCAGTACACCGGTGTCATGCCTCTGATCCATGCCATGTCCCTCACCATGTGTGTGGGTGGCTGTGTGTGTGTGTTTGTGTATGTGTATGTGAGCATGCCATTGCTGCATGTGTCTGTGTGTGCGAGCCCATGTGCCAGTGGATCTGCCATGAGTGTTGTACTCCTCCATCCATGTGTGAATACCGCTATGCACATACCTTCCACTGTGTTGTATGCTGGTCTGCCTGTGTGTTGGTGCACTCACCTGCATTGTCAGTAATGCTCCCTTATGATGGTGTCATGAAACTGTCATGACTCCTGCACCATTCAATGGTCCCTCCTGCCAAGGAGCACCTTCCCACCACCCTCCAGCCCTTCACCACCATCATCCCCACTACTGTTGCCCTCATCAGCCTTGACTACTATCCACGGTCAATGGCTATGTTGTGTAGGATGCAGCAGGCCAGGAATATGTCACTGGCTTTTGATGGGCTGTTTTTTAAGGCACTACCTGACATGTCTAGGCAATGAAATTGCACCTCTAGCATGCCAAAGACACTCGATGATTTTGTGCGTGCTGGCAAGTGCCTCGTTGTATCTTTCCTCCATGGGGGACGATGGTCACCGGTAGGGGGTGAACAGCCTTGGCCTTAGGGTGTATGCACTGTCACCTGTGTGGAAGAAGACATGGTTATCCTTGTGCTGCACTGTGCTGCCACCCGTTGCCTCTCAGCCACCACACACACCTAAGCACCCACTCCTACCTCCCTCCCCTACCCCTAGGACTGTGGCTTTCAGCCACCCTGGTGCATGTCCTACTCACCGACAAGGTGGCCCATGGGGATGTCTCCTCACTCAAAACTATGGCACAGTGCAGAACTATGCCATATGAAGGCATCATGTGCACTCCCGGGGTGTGAGGCACAGACACTGATGATGTGCCCCATGGCATCGCACACCACCTGGAAGTTGATGGATGGGTATCCCTTTTGATTTATGTACACTGGGCCCTTTGGGCCAGGTGGTGTGAGGATGCCAACGTGGGTGCAGTCTATTGCCCCAATCACGCCTGTCATACATGCCACCTGGTGAAACTCCTGCATATTTGCTGTACACTCCACCTGTGTGCTGAGGAAATGTATGTACTCCAAAGCATGTAGCAGCAGAGCACTGATGAACTGGGTGAGGATGCAGGATGTGGCTGACTGGGTGATGCCCATGGTATCACTCATTGGTCTTAGGAAGGTGCCCGTCACGAGCAAGCACATCACAGTGGTCACCTTAGTCTCCACTGACATGGCATGACTACGTCTGGTGGGTGCCTGTCTCTCATCACTGCACAGCTCACAGAGCTGCCTCATAACTGCCCTCTTCAGGTGGTGCCAGACAACTATCTCTGTGTCACTGAAGTTCTCATATGTAATCCAGGCATGGTACCACCTGTGTCGGGCATACTATTGCTGGGCCCTTAGTCGGTCATGCTGAATTTCCTCCTGCCTCTTCACACCCCTCATTACCGTGTCCATTAGGAATGGGCCACTGTCCATCACTCAGTCACTGGGTGTCTCCCTGGGTGCCTCTCACACTCTGTCAGTCCATCCGTTGGTCTGTGTCTGTCTCTCTCCCTCTCTGTCTGTCTCTCTGTCTCTCTCTCTTTCTCTCTCACACACTCTCTCACTCCCTCTCTCTGTGTGCACACTGTTGTGCATTTGTTGTATGTGTGTTTGAGCCTATATTTATTTGCTCAAGTCTGCCTGGTACAGCTTGGGGTTTGCTCCAGACTTGCGCCATGATCTACGGTTGAATATGCCATTATGCCACTTATTCATGGGAACGCTCCCTGCTCTTGCACTGCATACATTATGGCTGTGCATTGGCACAATGGGATTTGTGCTGCGCCATGGTTCCCTTTGAATATTGCTCGCTGGTGCATCTTTGGACTTGAGCCAGCACAACTCAGTTGCACCATGCTTAAGTACTCTGAATATCTCAGCCAAAGTGCATCTAAAAATAGCATACTATGGTTGAACTTGTACAACAGACAAACCATAATCCACTAGGGAGGCAAAGAATGTTACAACAAGTTGAAGGAGATAGGAGATAAATGAGAGAAGAGCACTGAGAGGGAAACATAGGGAGAAGGGTGGATGACTATATGAGTGGTAAGGTTAAATTAGTAGTAGGGCTTGGGGTAATGTTTAGGGGCGGAAGAAGGAATGGATGAGGTGGACAAGCCAAGCAGCTTACTTACCAGAGTTGGTCATTAGTTGTAACAGTTGCAGGAGTCTTTAATGTGTTTTTTTAGTAATGTTCAAAAGGTTGCCATTTTAAGAAAAGAGGAAAACTTCAACAAATTCTGTAAGGAGTCCCAAAGGCCTGGTAGGGCATGGTTAAGACTTGAGTACCCAAAGTGAGTTCTGAATCGAGGGACATCAAGTGAGAGATAAGAATGTCTCCTAAGCAAATAAGCTTCAGGGGTATTGGTTAGTAGACTAGATATGTATTGTGGCAGCTTGCCAGTTAGGGCTCTGTAAGTCCAGATCATTGCATTTATGATACACTTGCTTTATTGACACCTTCCTTGATGTTGTTGATACAACATGAAAAGGAGAGATCTTAATATTGAGCCTTGGGGAACACCTATGAGGAGTGTTTTAAGTGGAGACATGCCCCTTGAACCTTTACTTGCTGTTGTCTGTCCACAACATAGCATGTAAACCAGTTGAAAGCAGTGACATCCAGGCTAGTATCTTACAGGGGTATTGGTTAGTAGACTTGATACGTAATGTGACAACTTGCCAGTTAGGGCTCTGTAAGTCCAGGTTGCCATGTTTATGATCCTCCTGATATTTAAAGGCTGCCAGCCTAACATAGCATATAAAGAACAACGGTGAGTCTTAAAAGGAGTGCTGGTGATGAACCTCAGTGCCCTATTATATGAAGTATCAAGCTTGGACAATGCAGTACTAGGCCCATGGCTATATAGTAGGTCAGCATAGTCTAGGTGGGGGAAGAATGTGGATTGCACAAGTCTTTGCCTAGCTTCCTGGGTAAGGAGATGTTGAATTCTGAAGAACACTCCTAGATGTTGTTTTAGTTTTTAACACAGCTCCTATACATGAACTGTGTAAGAGAGTTTGTGATCTATCCAAAAACCTAAGTATCTGAATCTGTCCACCGTCTCAATAAGTTCCCCCAAAAGGGACATTTTTTGTTTCCGAGTGACCAGTGAGGAGTGACTGGCCATGTTTGGTTTTGAAGAGAAAAATATTGTCTTTGTTTTCTTATCATTAAGTAAGAGTTTAAGACTCGGGAAGTTGTGATGAAGTAGAAAGAATTCTTGTTGTAACATGCAGGCCAGTTCAAGGGTGGGTTTGGCAACATAGATAACAGTGTCATCAGTGAATAGATTAACACTTGCTTGATTGAACCCAGACTGAACTGGGTTTACTTGCTGGAGTGAGTCAAGGTAATTTCTGATCTGTGTGTTCACTAATTTCTCAAGGAGTTTGGACAGAATGGGTAGTAGGGATATAGACCTGTAGTTATTTAGATCACTGGGTTGCTGGACTTAAAGAGAGGGACTACATGCGCTATTTTCCATACAGAAGGAATTTCTGCGTAAACTAAGGACATGTTCAAGAGGTGTACTATAGGTGCTGTGATTATACGGTATCCTCATTTTAGAAAACAGGGTTCTAACAAGTCAACTCCAACACTTTTCTTTGTGTACAAGTTCAGGAGTAAGTCTTCTACTTGTTTGGAGGTGACAGGGTTGAAGGAGAACTTAGTTTCATTAGCAGTGGCCATTGTAGAGGGGCCAACGGAAGTGGGATATTGAACCTGCTGACAGAGCTTACTAGCAGCAAAAGTATTAAACCTGAGTCCTGCTGTTGCAAAATGGTTGTTTAGTAGGGCTAATGTGCTCTGCTTTAAAAATGTGCATGTGAAGCAAAAAAGCGCTGAACAAAATTAGGTACCCTTGCACCACTGAAACATTTTATGCATGGGTATAATTTTGAAAAAGTTTTTTTCCCTTACAGAAATATATGATGTGTACATGCAGAATGCCTGTCATGTGCTTAATTATGCAATGTTTGCATGTGGTTCACATACACAAAGTGAACATAAGCAAAGCAGGTCTGAAAAGCAAATCAGGTTTGTGTGCTGCAGGCTTGACATGTGTGCAGCAGGTATGCAGGTACAACAACATCTAAAAATCAGGGTCATGTGTTGCACATTTGACATGAGTGCAACAGTTAAGCTGGTATGAACATCATTTAAAAATCACATCAGGTTCACATGCTGCATGCTTGCCACATGTGCAACAACTAAGCTGCTGCGAATCTCATCTAAAAAACACATAAGTTTCATGGGTGTGTGTCCATGGTGCTGGTGCAGGGGGGGACAGTGTGGGATCACTGTGGTTCCCTGCTGTGTCCAGTGGTGTTTCAAACATTGTGGTGGGGGCTGTCCCCAGGTGTGGTGGGTGTATTGTGTGTTTTCAGAGTCACTATGGGGCTCTGGTCAGGGCTGGGCAGGTGGTTGGGGGCATGGGGGTAGTGCACTGGTCTAGTTGTCCTGCTGGACTCATCGGCCCATTGGGGTGTGGCTAACTGCATCCACTGTTGCACTTCCAGTCCCGTGTGTTCTGGCCACCTGCCTGGGTCCTGGCTCATTCACTGCTTGTTATTGGTGCTGCCTGTGGGGGTGTGTTGCATGGGCATGTCTGGATCTGTGGCCATGGGGGGGGTCACCCACTGTGGTGTGGCATTGGCCATGGCCATCTGGCTGGTGGCCTGGGTGGGAGCACCATTGGTGGGCTCATATTGGCCACTGTCCCCACCTATCACCTGCTGGCTGGCCCACCATTGTGTTCTGGGGTGCTGTTCTTGTGCATGCCCCTGTCACAAACTCGTGGACCAGTTTTGGTTAGTGTGGTGCACAGTGCTTCTGTTGCTGGCTGTGCCCCATCCCATTATGCCAACTGTTCCCTCCTGTTCTGTGCCAGTGTGTGCACTGGTGTGCCCTGCTGGTGGGATCCTTTGACCCATTGACATTGTGCTTACTGTGCTGTGTCCCTGGGCCTCTTGCATTTGTACTGCTCCCTGTGTTTGTGCGCAGATTTGCTCCACATTTCCATGACTGCATCGGTTCATCCCTGATTGCACCATGGCACATCTTTGCCATATTCAGCCAGCTTGTGCTACCACATTTCCAGTGTGCAACTACTGAATATGGCACCCGATTTACCATGGCACATCTGACTTGTACTTCACTGGACTTGTGCCAGCATTTGGCACATTTCTGAATATCTGGGCCCTAGTGTACACCCGTCAAGGGTATACTTAAACACTTCAAATAAAATGCTTTTTTGTCTTCCTGTTTTTTTTTTCTTTTTCTATTGTACACATATGTATATTGTATGTATATTACTTTTTCTATTCTGGTTTTGGCAATGACTCTAGTATGTATTGTTTACTGTCCTTAAGTTTGTGTATAACCTTCTTCTGTGTTCATCAACACTGTATGGATGTCCAGGTCCACTTTGTAAATGAGCTTTGCTCAATGTTGTTTCACCTGGTTAAATAAAGATTTGATTTGATTTTCCTCACTTTTGACAATATAGTTTACTGCATCCTTTTCCACTCACTAGATTTACTACTAGTTTTTTCAACCCCATCGCCAGCCTTTTTTCAGGATAATGTCCACCCAGAGGGAGTATGCTGAGCTTCATAACCCATGCCACACAATTCTCAACATCTGAAAGAAGGTTCTGATAATGTTCTTTTACAGAGTGACAAAGATTCAGGAAGGTTCTGAATGTGCATAATGTAAAATTCTGCCAGTTGAATTCAAGTCGGATTACTATAATGATTCTGTGAAATTTCACAGAATTTCCACACAAATTTGGCAGAATTTTTCCAGTCTTCAAATTTCAATTATTTTATTAAAGTACTCATCCAAATAGTATCAAATGTGGCAGGTATACAGGTTTGTAGCACATGTAGATATCTACTTAGGTTCATCGTTTTTAGCTTTAAAGGGGGTCTGAGTTATAGATGGTAACATTTTTTATCAAAATTTAGTTTTCAGTTATTTCCATCTTATTTTATAGCTTCTTATCCAAATCTCTTCACAGTTTCAGGATTTAAAAAACATATAAGACGGGTATGTGTACTGACTTGTAGGTATTACAATTTAAAGGGGGTTGTGTTATAGGCAGCAGCTATTTTGCGACAATGTAAATGTAAGTAATTTCTATCTAATTTTAAAATACTTTGTCCAAATGTCACCAAATTTTAAACAGTTAAACTACAATACCACATGGAAATGTGTGCAATATCTCACATTTTTTAACTATAAACACTTAGCAGAACTAAAACCAACATATCAGGAGTGCACTCACCCCACACCTCAGGCTACTCAGAGAGTCATCTACCTCATTACCTCTGGACCTACTGCCATTGTGGCTTTGCAAATTATCCTGTAGAGTCAGTACAATATGCTCCTGTATATGGGATTATATTCTGGCCCATACCATACCAGATAGACGTACTTGGGCAAATGCATTTGACTGCATTATCAATGAAGATGAGTAGATGTCCTGTTGGAAACATGCCCATGTCTCAGTCAAGGACTCCTGTAGCAGGCTTATACAGGACAAAGTGCTACATTGTTGGTATCAGACTGCATTGGTGCTTCATGCAGCCCATCTCCTTCCAGATTACAACTGCTAGTGATGTCAGCAACCTGACAGAGACATCTTACATATCCTGTGGACATGCTCTGCACTACAAGACTATTGACATTTTATTCAAGCCACAATAGAGGCTGCTGTTGGGGCACGCATTTCACTCTTGCAAACTCTGTTTATCCTAGGATTGAGAAAATAAGCTCCACACCTACCGATGCAAATTTGATTTAGTAGTTTATGCTACTGTTGTGGCGAAGAGGCTACAGCTGCACCTTTAGCACACTACAGACATCCCTAGCATGAATGAGTTCTTGTCAAATCTGGATCAAATAGTTCAGTCTGAGCACCTGTCACACTTGGCCTCAGACATGATAGGTAGCTACCATAAAACATGGTTTCTCCTCCTTCATAACTTACCCCCAGCACTCAGTTAACTAATGTGTCCCCCTGCCCTTGCCACCCTCCAAGAATGGCAACAGGATGAGGCTTTCCTGTCTACCCCAATAAGTGACCAATCAGACTCTGTTCCATCCTCTCCCTGGCAGTCTGGATGCTGCACGTGTCCATCCATAAAGAGGCTAGGCCTTTAAGGTAGATATTGAATTATACGGCACTTAACTTATAATTATGTGTTTCACAGGATGTTTGTAGCTAGGCATGCTTAATGCTTAAAGCTCAAGGCTGGGTTGCTCAAGGCTGGGCTAACTCCCTACCACCCATGCTGAGACCTAAATGACGACTGACCATGAGGGCACAATTTTCAAAGAACCCTTAGAGGAATGCAAGTTGCATAAGTCCAGGGTTGCAGCATACTCCAGGTGCACCAGGGACCCTGTGTCCAATTTTATAAAAATCAGGGTCCCTGTACCTAACACCTCGGATTTCCCATAAGTTGACTGAGGTGCTAAACAGCTGTTGCATCTGTGGGAATTACCACAGAGATCCACCCCCCATCCACTGTGACAATTGTGGGGCTGGGATAGTAGGAGGGTTGAAGCTGCTGGACATAAGGGGGACAGGTGCAGAAGGGACATGGGAGGTGTCAAGGGGAGTTGGGGAGACAGCTGGGCTGAAACGGGAGTAATAGCACCTAACACAGTGCATTTGTATTGTACTGTATGTACAGTATAGTCGGTGTACTTTATGTACAGTACAGTTATCTTCCCAGCTGGTATAGCAGCTCCCCTCCAATCCCAATGTCCCCTGTAAATAATGACATATCATCCCTGGTGGACTAGCACCCCGATCCCTGATGTTGCCCAGAAACAGTTAAATATCTACCCTGGTAGTCTAGCAGCTCCTCTCCGATCCCAAAGTCCCCCATAAATAATGATATATCATCCCTGGTGGACTAGTGCCCTCCCGATCTCTGATGTCCCCCTGAAATGGCTAAATATCTGCCCTGTTGCCTAGCAGCCCCCCTCCAATCCCAATTCCCCTGTAAATAACGACGTATTATCCTTGGTGGAATAGCAGACATCCCTCCAATCCCTGATCTCTCCCCAAATAGTTACCATAACATTCTCTGATCTTCTAGTTGACCCCAACCCCCACCCCAGCAGGCAGTGCCCCACCACCCTGCTTCCACATCCTGAACCCCATCCAGCAACTGGCACAGCCCTCCGTTGCACCACTATGGCTGACCACCCTACTGATCTGTCACTAAGCACATACTGTATACTGTATGTGCTCAGTGATTGACAGCTCAGTGGGTTATCAATTATTGAATGCATACTATAAACAGTATGCACTCAGTGACAGATCAGTCAGGTGGCTGGCCATGTTGGTGAATGGAGGGCTGTGCCAGTCACATGCTAGGGTTTGGGATAGGAGGGAGTGGGGTGGTGGGGTACTGCCTGCCAAGATGGGAGTCCACTAGACTACTAAGAAATGTTGCAGAAATGATTTTGGGAGAGATCAAGATGCTACAAGTCCACCAGGGATGATATGACCTTATTTAAGGGAGATATAGGAATGGGGGGCTGCTAGACTACCAGGGTAAATATTTCACTATTTCTGGGAGACATCAGGGATGGGGTGGCACTAGTCCACCAGGGATGTCATTATTTATGGGGGACATCAGGATCAAAGGGAGCCACTAGACAGCATGGAAGAAAACCATACTGTACATAAAGTACATTGACTATATTGCAGATACAGCACAATGCAAACGCACACTACTGGGTGCCATCACTCCAGATGCTGCCCAGCTGTCTCCCTCACCCCCCCATGACAATTCCTGTGGCCCTTCTGCACCTGGCAACCCATTGTTGGATCCTCTCCCACTGGTGAAAGCCACTTAGACCACCTTCTGACTGGCCTAAGTAGTGTTCTTTGCTGCATCACAGAGTTGTTATCAAGAAGAGCATAGTAAACTCACAACAGAGCTTGTAATATCCCCCCCAAAAGGGTATGTTGCAGCCTCACCAATGTAAAAGCTCCCTTGTGATCTGGTGTACCCAGTTGTTTGCTGTAACAATGGCACAAGGGGGCTTTAGCACAGTGGCATCAGGATTTGACGCAGGCTGCCTTAGAAAACCATGTTTGATGCATGTTGTCACACAAGTCACCTTTTGCAGGTGAAATTCTGCAGTTCAAGTGTGAAATTCCAACATTCTAAGGCAAAATTCCATCATTTGCAGTAAAATTCTGCAAAAAAAAGTGAAATGCCACAAAAAAGGGCAATGTCACATAAGCGAATTTAGAGGCTCATAGCAAAACTTCATATATTGCTCCATGGAGGCAAATTTGCCAACTTCACTGGAACTGTGCCAGCAAATAAAAACTTTACAATATATGTGATATCATTATGGTCAATTATGTATACTCTCCCCTGCTCATGCATAAGTCCGTGTGTGATTGTAATTCTAAAAACTTTAGTAAAATGTTTAACTGCAAAAAGGCAGACATGAAAATGTTACAGATTTTAAGCAATACATTTTTATTTCTGAAGAGCTTTGCTTTTTCCTTTTTGCTCATTAGAAAGTTTTCCATGTAATAATATTATGCTGGATGTGTGGAATAGCACTCTGCCTGGTAGCTGGCATATCCAGTTCTATTTTTCCTACTAAGTCATCAGTACTGTATCATCACTAACTGTGATATCACAGGTGACTGATCTGGCAGCTTCTGAGCGGCTCTTCATGAGCAGCTGTGTTGTCACAGTCAGCGAGGTCACAAAACTAATGATGTAATGGGAGGAACAGAGCCAGATATTCAGCTGCTAGGTAGAGATGTTCAGCACATTATTTCTATACTATCTGTCCTCTCTAAATTACTTGAAATAATTGTCAACATCCAACTTGAGAACATTTGGATTCACAAAAGTTGCTAAACACGGCTCAGTCCATCTTCAGAGCCAAACACACTACAGTATCGGCTCTTGCCAAAGTAACTACAGACTGGCAAATGGCCTTGGACTCTAAGAAACATGTATTTGCCCTCTTCCTTGATCTAAGTAAGGCCTTCGATATTGTGGATCATACCATCATGCTTACTGCACTGAGTAACATTGGACTTGATAGTTCTGCCATTACATGGTTCAACAGCTACCTAACCAATAGGTTACAACAAGTTAAAGCCATAGGAGATCTGTCCCCACAAAAATCCTTGTTATGAGGAGTCCCACAAGGCTCCATCCTGGGCCCTATCCTCTTTGCAATATGCATCAATAATCAGGACTCACAGCTGGGCACAGCCAATGTGCACTTATTCGCACATGATACTGTACTCTGTACCACAAATTCATCCTTGGATTTGGCCCATGAGTACTTACAGAAAGACTTTGTCACCCTCCAGTACAAACTTATCACTCATAAACTCCTCCTCGATGTCAAAAAGACTAAAGCAATGATTCTCTCACCAAAGTCTACTTCTTGATGTCCACATATCACACAGATCCAAACACTCTTAGATGAACCCCTTGAAGTAAATGATACCTTTAAATACCTAGGGTTCTGGCAGGATAACAAGCTCAACTTTCTGTGCCACCTAAATGAAACCTTGAAGAAACTAAGACAGTGATTAGGTTTATTCTTTCGAATTAAACACTTACTTACGTTAGAAGCCAGAATGAGACAAGTACAAACTACATTCCTACCTATACTGGACTACACTGACTTCCTTTACAGTCATTGCCCATCTACGATGCTAAACAAACTGGACACCCTTTACCACCGGGCTTTAAGATTTATCCTAAATCTACCCCATGGTACACATCACTGTTGTCTATACCAGGTTTTGGATGGACCTCACTCTCAACTAGGAGAAAAAGGAATGCTCTCCTCTAGTTTTTTAGAGCATTATCTGATAATCTCCCTGCATACATCTTGAACCTCTTCAAAAAGGCTAAAGGTTCCTATGGCCTGAGACACTTCTCCATAATCTGCTTCCAGATTCCTAGAGTGAAAACTACCCTTGGCTCGGCAGTAATCAACTTCTCACTTCTATCACTTTGGAACACTATACAAGACTCATTAAAATTATCCTCACTTCCAAGCATTTTCACATTCAAAGCTCTATTAACTGATTATCTGAAGGAATCATGCAACTGTTTCAGATGCCTATGACCCCTAAGCTCTGGGTGCCACTCTCAGATCCTATGCGTAAGTATCTCATCCATTCCACATTCCTAACAACAGAAACCTAGGACCTGCAAGCCTAGTTCCCTTAATCTGAGATGGCCCTGCCTATTCTCTACCTTTTACCTATTCTGGCCTCCCTCTTGACTGCCTACTCTTTCACCCCAGTTTCTACCCTATTCCTTAATACCTCCTTATTTTTTATCATTTAGGTATGAGCTCTTACTTAGTGGAGACCATATGGGATTGTTGTCTCTTCTCATTTCAGTAAAGCTTATCATTATGTACCTTTGCATGTTAATTATGTTGACCGGTATGTATAGGCCCATGTTGGCCGGCACTGCCACAAAGTTGTTTTTTTTTTTGCACCACTGTTCACCGTAATTGTAATCTTATGAAGTGTACTGTATTGTATTAGTGCACAGGACCACCTTGAAAATGAGCTTGCTCAATGGTGTTTATGCCTGGTGAAATAAAGTGATTGATTGACATCACGCCTACCAACACTGGATAAAAGATCTTCTAATTAACCAAAGGGAAAAGAAAATTTATGAAGCTTAGATGTGAGTACAGTACCTCATATGTAAAAATTATTAGTTGACTGCCTTTGAAAACTCATAGTAATTTTAGGCTGTACACTAGCTCTTTAAAGGGGACTGAATTATATGTAGCCAAACGTTCACATTTTTTTATTACATTTTGAAAGTATATAAACTGGAAAATGATCAACTCTAGCAACTTTAAAAATAGAGGAAGCAATTACATTAACATTTGGAAGGTTCAGACCAGCCCGCCGGAACAGTGGCAAGGTGTCTGCCTGTGACGCCGAAATCCCAGGATTAGGAACTGACTAAGGGATCATAGGGACAGCTGGGGGAAGAAGGACTGAGCATCCTGAAGACAACTCTCAATCTCTGGGGGAGGGTGGATGAGTATCTGGTGCTATGTGGACTCCTAGCAGAAGCCAGGGGTTCTGTAGTGACTGGTGCCTGACTTAGTGGAAAGCAGGACAGATGTCAGGTTCATCCCACAGATGTTATTCCATGTCCCACCTCTGGGGGGAGTACAGCATTCAGAAAAATGGTTCCCCCACCGACTGATGACTCCCCACGCCAGACTCCATACCATCACCCAAGCTCCCACTCCTATCTCTGACTTCAAATCTGCCAGTCTCCACTGGCGGCCCCATCCCTGGGGAGTAAGCTGGGGAGGAATTTGGGGAATTGGGATTTCTGTGGGGGGGTATTTGGGTGGAGCGAATGGTTGATGAGGACTAGTAGCAGACTGCCAAATAAAACAAAAATTGAAGGGTTCATAGACCTTAAAATGAGACTTTGCATATCCATTTTATTTGTATCTTGCTTAAATGATGTCCTTGTTTGATGCTGACAAAAACATTGTAAAATAGCAACAGCACCTAGTGAAAAGTGTGCAATTTTATGATGCTTAGATGTAAGCCATAGCCATGAGTATTTTACAGCCATACAACTAACATGACATGCACAGAAGACAGAAAAAGTCTAGTGAGAGTAATGATAAGATTAAATTCATGGGCAATCTATATGTAGTCTGCAAGTGGAGGGGCATTAAAAGACCTTTATACTAATACAGGTAAGGTGATCTGCCTGCCTCCAGTGCATGTGCCATGAGTGTGATCTATAGCTAAGGACTGCATGTAGTAGGAGTAGCTGACTTCTGTGTGAATCATGATACTTATGAAGAAGGGAAAGATTCTGAAGGAACACCTAGCTAGTCTTACAAATAACATCGGGGAGGATCAAAAGTGGACAGTTATCAGGGAAGGGATAGCAGTTGCCACCAGCAACTGCCTTAGGCAGAAGGTAAAAAACTCCAAAGCCAGGAGACCAAGCAGGTTTGAAAGGGAGATGGGCCA
Organism: Neoceratodus forsteri; assembly: GCA_016271365.2. Classification (NCBI taxonomy): domain Eukaryota; kingdom Metazoa; phylum Chordata; order Ceratodontiformes; family Ceratodontidae; genus Neoceratodus; species Neoceratodus forsteri. The sequence continues at coordinate 1,098,828,867 of CM028130.1, forward strand.
TGATGTGAGGAAAGCATGGGCCACACACAGGAAATCCAAAAGGGATGTGGATGAAGAGGACTACCTGGGGAAAGCAAGGGAGGCAAGTACGGTGGTCATGTAGGCCAAGGCTAGAGAGGAGTTACAATTACAGAGGAGACAAAGGAGGAAGAGAGAGCGTGTTGCAGTATATTAGTGAATAAAGATGACATGAAACTGGCCATAGTGAAATTAAAAGGGGGTGTGGGTGGAAGGCAGTAAAGAGACAGCAGAGGTGCAGAACAAATATTTCTGCTCTATCTTTGCTAAGGGAAAGGATTGACTGGTCCCGTAAGGGAGGATGGGGGGGTGGGAAAGGGAAAGGAGGAGACATGGATGATGGCAGGATAACAGATGACAAGGTTTGGAAAAGGCTTTTGCCTCTGAAGGTAAACAAGTCCCCTGGACCAGATGGCATGTACCCAAGGATGTTAGGGGAGCTGGCTGTGGAATTGGCAGGTCCACTGGTGGATTATGTTCAACAGCACATTAGATATGAGGGTGGTACCACAGGAGTGGAGAATTACACTTGTGGTACCACTGCACTAGCGTGAGCCTAAAGATGACCCTGGGAACCACTGTCCCATCATTCTAACCTCCATTGTTTTCATGTTGATGGAGGCCATTCTGAAGAAAAGGCTACATGGGGACCTGGAAGCAAATGGGATTCAGGACAAAAGACGGCATAGGGTCATGCCAGGGAGATCCTTTGTAAGCAACATGATCAGCTTCTTTGACTGGGTAATGAAGGCAGCAGACAAGGGGTAGGTGACTGACATTCTATTCTTGGATTTCAGCAAGACCTTTGACTCAGTACTAAACAAAAGGCTGATCAGGAAAGTGGAGGATCTTGGGGCAGGAAACAAATTAACAAGGTATGTGCTGAACTGGCTCAGTTGTAGGAAACAAAAGGTGGTGGGGGCAGCTCTTGGCTACAAGGGGTCAGTGTTAGGCCAGGTGTTGTTTAGTGTAATCATTAATGAAATTGGGGAAGGTATTAAAGGCAAAACCACCCCCATCCTCCTTGCGGGACAGGTCAGTCCTTTCCCTTAGTAAAGACAGATAGATGAAACAAATTATGTGGGAGAGTGGACACATATGAGGGAGCGCAGGACTTAAAGGAAGACATAGCAAAACTGGAAGGGTGGTCTGACATATGTCAACTTGGGTTCAATGCAAATAAGTGCAAGGTCATCCACATAGGAAGAAAGAGCCTGAGAACCAAGGGTGGCTATGGAGGGTCAAGGTCAATGAATCAGAAGAGGAAATGGACTTGGGGATAGCCATTACCTTAAACAATTTTCACAGTGCAGAAAAACAACAGCTAAAGCAAAGAGAATGCTGTGATGTGTTGCTAGAGGGTTCACAATCAGAAAGGATGATGCTATACTGCAACTGTACAGATTCTTGGTGCAACTACACCCGGGATATGGTCTGCAATGGTGTGCACTATCGTACCCCTACTGATGAAGGATATCAACCAGCTCAAGGTAGCTCAAAGGAGAGCAACAATAATGGTTCAGGGATAGCAGGGCAGAACATATGAGGACAGGATGATGGAAATTAACGTACTCACTGGATGAGAGGAGAGAGAGTGGAGACATGATTGAAACCTATAAGTACCTGAAAGGTATAATCTTGGTGGATATCAGTGACTTTTTTTCTCAGTAAAAACAAGACCACAAAGGAACACTACCATACGCTTGAAGAGAGAAGGTTTAGGAAAGAGGTCAGTAGGCACTTCTTTACAGAGGGAGTGGAGTCACTTGGAATGAACTCCCAGCTGAGGCTGTCACTTAAAGACAGTTGGTGGGTGTCCAAGACAGGGTGGGACAGGGCAACTGGGAAAGTCAGGGTTGTAGGGGAGAGGGAATGCCCACTGTAATCTCTAGATCAGAGGCTCTGCAATTGAGTAGACTCAATAGAGTAGAAGGCCTTCTTTTTCTAGCCTTTTTTGTGTGTTCATATTATGATAGGGTGTACAATTCTTGAGTACATGAGGATGTATGTTATTGAATGAGGAGTGTTCTAAGAGATAAAATGTCCAGAGGTATCTTCTTCTAAGTCCCCATAGGTCTGAGGCTTTTGAGGAAAAACACTGGCATCAATAAATAAACTAATTTTTCTAAAGATTCTATTGAAAGAGGAAGGGTCTTTTTTTCTGGAAAGTTTGAGGGCATTCTGGGGTGAGGAATGCCTGCTTGCTCCAGATGTGCTGAAGTTGTGCCATGCTGGAGGGGGTACTGGTCTTGTCAAGGTATACTATGAAGTTTGAAAAATTTAAATTAAAGGACAGGGGTTAGGCAGGCATCTAGTTCAGGGGGTCACTAGTAGTTAGATGCATATTGCACCACCAAGAAACAGGTAGCTAAGAGGACTAGCACAAGAAATGTAGGACCCCACCTCCAAGTACAGCAAAAAGAAGAGTGTCAACAGTTCCAAGCTGAATGTAGGTTGTGTAAGAGTAAAATCCAGTAAATAGATTATCCAGAGTGCCTGCTGAACTATTATGGCTATTCCAAAGGAATAAGTATGAAAGAAAATGTAATGACCCTTATTTTAAGTGAATGTGTAATGATAAAGTATAAGGAGGATATCAAGGGGCAGTAGTTCCACTGAATCTACCTGGTTAAGGTCAGAGAGATGGTGGGGACAAAATTGTTACCAATGGAGGAACCACAGGACTGCAAAAAGCTAGTTCTATTTATCAGATGAAGTGGTGATACGTGCTTTTTGAATGTTATTTTCCACAAGAGGAATTCTGGAGGCATTACTCATTAAGTTGCAATACATATTTAAGCAAATGCTGCCAATATTTTTTGCTATTTCCATTGTAAACTGAAAAATGTGAAATAGGTCTAGGCAAGAGCTTGCTGAATAAAAGATTTGTTTCAACAGATCCATGCACAACATGGTCTTTGTACAATGCCAACCACTGACTTTTTAACCACCCCATAAAAAATAATGTATATTTTTAGCATTTGAAAACGGTGACAGTCAGTGATGCTAAGCATTATAACTACTTCTGACTAATGCTGCTGTAAAATAAGTACCTGGATATCTTTAGTCATGATGGAGCATGATGCTGGACATCACAGTCACAGGCGTGTTGGAGGGAAACTGCTGGGCTATGATGTTAGTGCAGGTAAGGTGATTTACCAGCCTAGAATACGTCAAATGAAAGTGATCAGTAGCCAACGTAAGATGGAAATGATTTTCTGCAAAGAGGGAGGAGGCATGGCAATATCAGAAAAAATAGAATTCAAGAGGATTTGAGTTATCGTATGGGGAGTAGGTAGTACTGGGATCACTGTAGCAGGATTTAGATGGATGAGTTAACCAAGAGAGTAGCAGCTGGGTAAGTAGCAAAACAATAGTAGACCTCCAGCTGGCACAATAAAGCATACAAGGACAATTCTCACTTGAAAGTAGAACATATGAGAATCACGCCATATAAAATTGATTGGCTTGAGCACCGAATGCATTGAAAGTCAAAAACCTACAGGAACTCACAGAGACATGGTGGAAGACTTTAAAAATAACTTGGAAATCAAGTAGAAGAAATTATAGCTATTCCAAAGGGCTAGGTCCTACTGGAAAATGAGTAAGTGGCTCTCTTTTGAAAAGAGCTTGTCTGAAAAACAAGGAGGAAATCAGTGTGACAAGCTTGTCCTCAGAGTCCATCTGATTAAGCTTAGAGAAAAAGAAGAGGGGACAAAATTATCACTCAGAAAGGAACTACAGGAATGCAAACAGTTCAGAACAGTTAAATGGATTTGCTGGCGATAAGTGATTTGCGAAAGTTAAATCCTACAAGTAGAATTTTAGTGACATTACTTATAATCATCCATGCATTTTTAAACAAATTTTGCCAGTTAGTAAATTCCAAAATGTCCACACTAAATATTAATCTGCTGAACCACGTTTATCCAGCATTATTAGATGTCGGGGCTTATTTACCTTGGGCACACATGCCAAATTTTTTATGTATACCTGCAATGTCACTGGAGTGACAAATATCCAAATATTTTCTAAATGTTTGCACTTTTTAAAATCTCCCTCTTCTTCACTGACCCTCTTCTGCCTGGTGAACCCCAGGCCCATCATCCACTAAATCAAGGATTAACCCCTGCTTCTTGCCACCATGGGTGAGCAGGTGCCCCAGGATGTGGTGTGGGGCCAGCAGAATTGCTGGCCTCATCCCGGCAGTGACACAGCTTTTTTTTGTCATTTTCTCCCTGACCCAGGCTGGAACACATGCTTTAGTGTGCATGTACTGTGTTAAGATACAGTACACCGGATCTATGTTATGGTAACATTTCTGTGCATTAATGTTTTGGTTTTTTTTTCCCTGTTCTGTACTGGTATCTGTATATCATGCCTGTTATTATGTAAAATTAATAAACATAGAATTTCAAGATACAGTACACCTGTGCACCTCCTCCCAGTCAGCTAGGAAAATGACTGCTGCATAATCTAGCCTCTGCTAGGGCGCAACCAAGCAGCAGTACATGCTGTCTCCCCTCCCTGAAGGAGGAGATTTGTCAGTGGACACTCAATCTTCCTTCCCCCTGCCAGTCCCCAAGAGACCCAGGTCTGTTTCTGAATAGAGTTGCAGTGGAATTTTATTTCGCCAGCTAAATTCCAGTGAAATCAGGAATTTTGCCCAATGAGATATTTCTCAAAATTAGCGCATTTTGCCAGACTTTTTCTGGTGTGAAATGTGGAATTTTGTGTAAAAACAAAACAAAAATAAATGTTTTCCCCCACCCATCCAGCCAAGATTAAAATCTCTTCCCCACAAGACCCTGGATCCCTTGTGTCTAGTGGTCCCACCCCCCCAGGCCGATTGCCAGACCACAATAAGAATTACCCCCCCATCACCCTGAGAATCCTTTAATCTTGGGGTGGGGGGGAGTATCTCAGGCACCTAGGTAAATTTATCTATATCTAACTGTACACAGCAAGGTAAAATAGAGGGGGTATTCTGTTCAAGTGCCTGACAGTGTGAGGGAGTTCCTTGTAGAGGGGGATCTTTCCATGCATACTGGTAAGGACTCTCCCCGATGAAGAGATGATTGGTCTAAAAATGCTGGGCAAATGTTTGTTTGTAGCTGGAACTGTTAGCTGTGGGCACACAGGATTTACCTGTTGCAATTGCAAATAATTTTTTGCATCTGTATTTTTTTTTTTTGCTTGCATCATTTGCAGGAGGCACCTGCAAGAGCCGCACTGACCCTGAACTTGCTGAATGCAGTTAACTTTGTTTGTTTTTCATACTGGTAAGGAGCTACATTGGTGTCGGACACTTGTCCTCTTATTACCCAACCCTTTATGGTCAATAGATAGTTCATGGGCTATAGTGGCTCTGTAGGATGAGGAGCAGGAAGGAAGGGTTGTATTTCTATTCATTTTTGTTTGTCCGTGGTATATGTTTAGGCTTTTGGTTTTATTACAGGGAGGCGAGGTGTCAAAATGTACCAGGAAGTATTGCCCCTGCAGGGAAGAGAAGTGAGTTCAGCATGGCTGTTCATCCTGCTGGTGCCCCTGACCCTTTTGCATATGCCTGGCAATAAAGCTGCATGGTTCAGTAAGCCTTTCATTGTGTCAGCTTTCAGGAGACTAGTTGACTGGGTGCCAATAGGGGGATTTTTGACTGGTCGGCTTTACAGATTTGCTTGCCCTGGGTTGAGGTTCAAGCCACACCACCAAGTATGGGTCCAAGGCTATGTTGAGAGGGTCACCAGGCTATTCATTTTACAGCATTCAGATCTTTCTCCTGTCAGGTCCCTTTGTGGTATGCTCTACAGTGTATGACAAAACTGCACAACAGTAACAGCATGGTAGGGAAGAGTGAGAGGGTGCAAAACTATGAAAGGCAGTATGTGCACCCTCTCACTCTCCCAGGAAGAGGATACAACCTCTGCTGGGACAGAGGTCAGCTGTGCTACTTCTGTGGCTCTATGGGATGAGCCACTGGTAGCAAGGGAGGCAGGTAGTGTGTTTGGGGCCAGGTTTCAATTCCCAGTCCCAGACACATGGATTTTTACATTGTACCCTCTGAGTTAGATATTTTCATTGGGTGGTGCAGGGGGTAGATCCCCCCCCCCAAAAAAAATGGCACTTGCAATATATTGCACTGTATTGGCAGCATGGTATATTGCTGTGACAATAATGTTTTGTGACATTATGACCCCATGCCCCTATTTCTACAGCCCTACTTTGAAGGGAGTTTAAGTAGTATGTTGGGTCAAGGTCATTCCATTGCAGCTCCAGGTGGGGAGTCGCAAAGTCTTGTGTGGTAAGTCTGGGTGTTTTGTGGGTGTTTTGTGCTGCAGAGTCATGTCTGATCATGGGTTGGGTATGCTTCTCCCATTTGTTTGCAGCGTCTTCCCATTATAGGTGGTCCACTCTAACCCTTAGTGTAGGTACTTGGCGTGAGGTGGGAGGGAGGAAAGCAACCACCCTCAGAAATATAATGAACTTTCTCTAGTAGGGTGGGTGGGGGGAGGTGGCTACAAATGAACTACCTTTGGTGCACTCCCAACAGCTATCTTGGAAATAGTATCTTGGAATAATATCTTGGAAATCAGTTTACCAGTTGCACCCCATCAACTACATACATTCCATGGGCTCGCAAGGGAGACATAACAGTATTTAACTCAGCTCATAGTGATCTTAATCTTGACTGGATGGGGGGGGAGCACTTTTTTTACATTATCATCCCCAGGCTCTGAAATGTGGAATTTTGCCTGCGGGTGGTGAAATTCCACATTTTGCCTGTGAAATTAGCATTTTGTGGGTGTAATTCTGCATTTTGCTGGGCAGGGGGGATTTTGCACTCATGAAATATTTCATGAATGCAGGGATTATGCAAAATAGTTTGCTGTTTTCAAAATGTTTCAATCTGGCACAACACTATTCCTGAACCGAGGTCATTAGTATAGGAGCAAGTAAGGTGTCCAGGATCTCATTCATCGCTAACAGACTGGTGCAGTTTTCATACAATTTAACTAATAATTAAGTTGTGAAATTATGACTTCTGTAAATTACAGTGTGTCTAACCAACTACCACCCTATTCAGCAGTTTCTAAGACTCTTCCAACAAAGTATGCATATAACTTTTCATTTATCAAATTCTGAAAGTGGATAAGTTATAAGCAGAGAAATACTTTCAGAAATTTCACAAAAATAATAAATTGCCAGATTTTGAGACCCTATCGGTTACACACCTTTCATTTAAATGCCATAAACCTTGGAAAAACTTTAGGGTACTTTGCAAACCATAAGCAGGCCAAATGTCAGGTCTCTAGCTATTGGAATCACTGAGTTATGACCAAGTAAAAAATTTCAAAAACGTTTGTGGAATTTACAGAATTTTGTGAACATTGTTACTTTTGCTCAACCCGACTGCTTAACAATTTTCCCAGTTTCTCTAGATGCCAGGATACATTGACATTAGATAAGCATGACAAATGTCTAGCCTTAACCTGCAAGACCAGAGAATTTACAAGCATCTACATTTTTAGAAAGTTTTCACAAAATGTCACAAATAATTACATTGTGAAATTCTGAACCCCTTTAACTTAAATATTTAACCAAATATCTCTATATTTAGTTTTTTCTATAACCCTTACAAAAAGGTTTTGCCTGCTAATTGTCATACATTTAGTTGCTAAAGTGACAGTTATAAGCAAATTAAAAAGTCACAGACGTCTCCCAAAAAATAAAATACCTTATTCTGAACACCTATAATTTTAAAATGATTAATCCTAATGTAATAAATTTGGCATGTCTTTAGGGAACACTTCAATAAATAGACATGCATACTTTAGTTTTCTAGCTCAATAGATGGCTAAATTACATCTAAATAATTTGACCATGTATTGAGCTGAATTGTCCTCTGAATTACAGTCGCTGTTCTTGTATGTACACCAGCATGACAGAGTGTTTGCTTCTGCCTGTAATTAACTCTGGGTTGCACCTGAAAAAGGGAACATTCTGCCTCAGTTGACTTACACAGTTATCAAAATTCAATAAACAGATAACTAAATACATAAATAACATATTTTTTAAATTCTAAGAAATTCAAAATAGATTATTTGTAATTTTGTGAAATTTTGCAAAATTCAGAATGTTATCTAATTCTCATACCAACTGGTTCTTCTATTCCTAATTGCAATGCCACAAAGAATTTGTACACAGAGCACTATACAAAAATTGTGCTCATGTGCTGTTTCTTTATGTTCAGTGAATGAAGAGAGATGCAGACACCTCCACACAGCATAAATATGGAAGACAGATACTGGTCATGTCACATAGTGACATGACTGGTGCATATGACAATCTATAGCCCTCAAAAGAGGTCCTTATGTATCTGCAGCAGAGTCAGCTGTTATGCATGCAGGTAGGGAGTGTCTCATGGAGGTATTCTCTGCAGCAAACAAAGGTGCATACAGAAGACACACATGGCTTGCCAGGTGACTGTGCAACAAAGTTACCTGTGATGCACAACCTAACCAGAAAACTGTAAATGCCAAGAATGCAGCATGCGCAGGATCCTGTTGCCCCAGAACACATCTGTCCCAGTTCAGGCCTCCCCCTGTTCACCCAGTAATGACATAGACAACATTCAGTACAGTTTGCTGAAAGGTACATATTTATTATATTAGCAAAAAACTTATGGTGAACTCCTGCACTGTGTCAACTTTCAATCCCCTTGGGTGTTTGTCCTTGCTGGACATGTCACACCAAGAACTTGGACATGTCTGTCAAGAACAAATGTTTGCTCAGATTCTCTGAATGCCTCACAACCAGAAATAACAGTCTGGACAAACACAAATGCCTTCACATTGGTCCCATCATGCATAGAACTGTGGCATGGCTATGACATGTAGGTCGGCAGATACAACACCTGTTCCTGCATTTGCGGTCCCTTGCACATCCTGACCTGAATCTCCTGTACTGTAGTGTACTGGCAACCCCATCCCAGATGTGTTTCCAAGATCAGTGCCATTTCCCTTCAGTGGTGACTGATTATCTGTATCCCTGTCCATTGCCAAGTCAAACACAGTCTCCACATCCCAGGGCATTAGTGGCTGCCCCCTCCTTAGCATTAAAGAACTAGTGTACTGCCTAAAACTAATATTAGTTTCTAAAAGCAGTCAACCATTACCTTTATTATCTGAGATACTTTTTTCTTTTCTCTTTGATTAGTTAGAAGGTTATTTACCTGATGTTAGTAGGTATGTTGTATGGAACTGCACTCTGCCTGGCTGCTGACATATCTAGTTCTGTCCCACCAACTACATAATCAGAATTGTGACCTCACTGACTGTGATATCACTATGCTTAGGAAGAGCCACTCAGTAGCTGCCAGGTCAGTCACTTGCTAATGATGTAGATGGGGGGGGGGACTAGAGATAGATATGTCAGCTGCCAGATTAAGAGCTTTTCCAGACATCCAACACAATATTATCACATTACAAAACTTTCTACTGAGCAAAGGAAAAAGTAAAATACTTCAGAAATAAAGTTTTTTCAACTGATCACTTCTTAAAATTTGTATCATTTTCTTGTCTGCCTGTTTTGGTTCCACTATCTCTTTAACATGCCATTTGGCATGTTAGAGGCCTGCAACAAAATATGTGATGTGCTGACAAATTTCTAACATCCCCCCAACCATGGTTCCACCAACCTGAGCTTTGGCCTTGCCTCGGGCATGGCCCCTCGCTCATGTGCCCAACTCCCCTCTTTCCAGGACTGTGTCCTTCTCTGCCTCCCACTGCATCACTGTCATTCTTGCATTATTGTCACATCTTTGGTAAGACTTATGTGACTTGATTAAGGACACACATACACACACACTCACATATGCTCATGTGCATATATACACACACACACACACAGATTGATCCTCATCACAGGATTCAGTGATGGTTCTAGTGGATGTAATGTGTTGCAATATTGCCAGCATGACTATACACTTCAAAGCACCTGTGAGGGTTGCTAATCTCAGTGTTGGTTCTCACAAGTCCATTCAGTAATCAGCAGCTGCAGAGGACTCAACCCTTGGTGCACATCAGAAAAACTTGCATGACACAATGACTCAGTGCTCAAAACTTCAAAACTTTTATTGTGATTTTTAAAGTGGAATTACAACCATGTCAGTGTAGTCCAGGGAGGTAGCCCACTAGACCAATGTTTCACATCCAATTCACAGGTGCTTTATCAAGGTGAAGTGCACCCCTAGAGTGTGTGTATATATATATATATATATATACACACATATATATTATGGTAGCACGGTAGTGCTACCACAGTTAGGGTTGAGGTTATATAAATATATATATATATACATATACACATATATACATTCTTTACAAAAACCTTTTTTTAATGCATCAGTTAGGGCGAATACCACAACGACAAAAGCAGGTAAATGTTATGTTAGGGTTTCCAACTCTAATGCCCCACCTCCTGGGTTCCTCAGCCCTCCCTCCCACCCCATCTCCCACCCTCCACACACCAACAGGCATCAGGGTGTGCCTTTTGTTGAATAGGCCCAACTCTCACCCCATTCCATATGTAAACAAGCTTACATGCTACAGTTTTGGACAATGGGGTGAGAGTTAGGCCTGGGGTGGTAGGGGTGGGAACCCTGGGGTGGGGAATTAGGGTTGGAAACCCTAACACAACATTTCCCTGCTTTTGTCACTGTGGTATTCACCCTAACTGATGCAGTAAGGAAGCTGCTTCCAAAGAATATCTCTTCTTTTTCTGATAGTATAATTGTATCCTCATTTCAATGTGCCCTCCATCCAGATAATACAACAGTGTCCAAATGTCACAATGGGAGTGCAGGGCCCTTCAGACCTAATGCTCCCATCCCTTTATCCAAATAGGACAACATAGTACAACACTGTCCGTATGTTACAGTGGATCCCACCCCTCCATCCATAAAGTACAACATAGTACAACAGCATCCATATGTCACTTTGGATGATGCACTCCCATCCCTCTATTGAGATAGTACATTACTGTGCATATGTCACAGTGAGAGTGCAGGGTCCTTTGGACCTTGAGCTCCCATCCCTCCATCCAGGTAGCACAACATTGTCCGTATGTGATGGTGTGACCGCAGGGTCCTTGGGACCCTGTGATCCAGTCCATCCATCCAGATAATACAACAGTGTCCATATTGGACCTTGCACTCCCATCCCTTCATGCAGATAATACAACTGTGTCCATTTGTTAGGTTGGGAGCACAGGGTCCTTTGGACTCTGCACTCCCATCCCTCCACAGATGCACATATATATCTAGCTGTGGAAACATAGGAGTCTGAGGCCCCTGGCCTTCCACACATTGTTATGAGCAGGTGTGCCAAAATCACAACAAATAATCATGACTGTGTCATCTCAAATAATGTTCACTCCAAATGTTCAACATAGCCTTCTCAGCACCTCACCACATGTACTCATTACAACAAACTTTCAAACCCAGGTGAAACTGTAATTCTGTGCAACTTGTAACACCATTTTTGTGTTACAATTGTGGAAATACAATTTCAGTAGGATTTGAAAAATGACAGCTGTACTATTCTTGAGGTGCTGTGGAAAAATGGCACTGTAAAAAATCTGGACTAAAAACAGGAAAAACTGGCGATGTTACAAGCGTGTGTAGAAACTGAGTAATGCACGTGCGTAATGTGGTCATTTTTTGGAATTTTTTCAGCAAATTTTCAGCATTGGCATTATGAGACTTCTCATCATGAATAGTTCAACTGTGATTTTGTTAATCAATTCCAAAAGTTGATTTTGCACAGCGACTGCACCTTTTTGTGCCACAGGTGCTAAAACACATTCCTGGCAGGATGCGCAAAATGACAGCTATACTGTTCATAAGGAGGTGTGAAAAAATGGCAATGTTCAAAACCTGAAGTGGAAATATTAAAAATTGGTGACAGTTTGTATGTACATCAACACTGTGCAACGCAAGCTCATAACGCAGTCATTTTTGGGATTTTTTTTTCAACAAATTTTCGACATGGGTTTTTTAGGATCCCTCCTCATGAACAGTGGAACTGTCATTTCTTGAATCAGTCTTGAAGGGTGGTGAATCCATGCAGCAATCACAAAATCACATTTTGGGACTGAGAAATGAAATGACAGTGCCAGTGTTCATGAGGTGGGAGTAGTGATGTTGCAAAATAAAATTTCACTATGTGAAACATTTTGTGAAATTCTGCCATTACACAAAATGTTTCACCAGATAAGAAATTGCAAAATTTCACCCATGAAACACAAAATGTAGTCACAAAATTCAAAATAGTGGCACATTTCACCACATTTTGCCCAAATTGTGCCCAAATGTTGCCATTTTTCAGGTGAAATTTCATGTTTCACTGGCAAATTTCACATTTCATGGAGATATTTGGCATTTCATGGGCAAAATTTCACATTTCGCACATGGAATTTTGCACCCTCGAAATATTTTGTGAAATGAGCAAATTTTGTGAAACATTTCTCGGAATGAAATTTTCCAATTTTGCACATCTCTAGGTGGGATTCCAAGAACCCCATGTTGAAAATTTGGTACAAAAATTCCTAAAATCGACTGAGATATCAACATAAGTTGATCCACCCTTTGACTCCCATTATGTGACTTATCTTGATCCTTCAGATTGCAGTTTGGCTTTGAAAAGTGCAGATGTGTCCTGGTCTAGAGAAGATTGACAATCCTGACCTCTGAAGGGCAAGTTTGGATGGGGGGGTGAGGGGAGTTGGGTGCTCAGAGGAAGGGGGGATGGGGGAGTGGGAGATAACAATGGACCTTTTTTTTTCAGGTTTTTTTTTACATAAAAGACTATCAGGCATGGTTTTCTCTAGTAACAGGATAATTTATTTAAAAAATAAATATGGGCATACTGGGATGGGCTCCTAGTGTGACAGATAAGTCTGGAGCAGTCATACATGATGCCAACAGGGGGATTGGGCACCCCTGTCAGCAGTGAAAGTGTCAGTGAACAAGGCAGACTAGTTCGACGCAGGATCCTGCATTGAAATTTTCACATATTCGATGCAGGATACTGCATCAAAGAAAAGACATCAGGGGGCAGTTTTAATTTTCCACAGGTTTTTACAAATATGGGCACAATAGAGTGGGCTTCCAGTGTAACATATGAGTTTGGGGGGCATACATGATGCCGACAGGGGGATTGGGCACCTCCATTGGCAGTGAAAGTGTCAGTGGATGGGGCAGACGATTCATTTTTGAAAATGGCCATTAATGTTACATTTTTGTGACAGTCCATATCTCAAATACCACCAAATTCAGTCACACAAGATTTGTCTTATGAAGAGACTTCCCCTGGAGATTTTGCATGCCACATTTTGTGCAAATCCATCCACCGATTCCAGAGTCATTGACGTTCAAAAATTAAACAACATGGTTTCATTTTCGCACGCAGACTCATTTTCTTAAATGGTCCATTTTCCTGCTAAGCACTTAACTTTTCAATTAGGAAATAATGGGAAATTTAAAACGTTAACTTTTGAACGGATTAATATTTTTCACCAAACCTTCACAAGGCACGTCTGTGACCCAGGGGCTTTCTGCTCTGAAAATTCAGTCCACAACATTAAGCCATTTCTGAGAACCAGGATGATAAAGAAATGACAAAATATCCTGATTTTTCTGTGTTTTTAACACTATATATCTCAGAAACCACTTGGCCTATCCCTAGAGATTACGAATGCCATATTTCATGCAAAAACATTTAACACTTCTAGAGTTAATAACCCTCAAAGTTTGAACTTTAACATAGAAGTGCACTTTTACCCTAACTATGCTGGCACAACTGCACCAGTATATATATATATATATATATATATATAGACATATTTTTAAATAGTTTTTTATTTTAATGGGTTCACCACAGTATATCCAAGGCACACTGCCTTAAGGGTAGCTGGTCCATTCCACTGGGGTGTCAAACAGACGAGGCATACTGATGAGTCCTGGTAGGACGAAACACGTGTCTATGTCTTCTGTTAGCACCCTTTGCAAACTGTGTGAGAGGCCTTTCGGCACCATGCAATTCTGCTTAAAGTTGGACCAGCATAACATTCTGTGGTGATTTGCATATGCAGCCCATGATGCTTTGCATTGTGGGGGCATATGTGATTTTGTATTTTCTTGAAACTTGGCTTCCCAGCCAAATGCCCTTTGGGGTAACCCTTGCCTCAGTGTTTGCGCACAGAGGTTCTTTGTCTTTTAAATAGTTTTTTATTTTAATGGGTTCACCACAATATATCCAAGGCACATGCCTTAAGGGTAGCTGGTCCATTCCACTGGGGTGTCAAACAGACGAGGCATACTGATGAGTCCTGGTAGGACGAAACACGTGTCTATGTCTTTTGTTAGCACCCTTTGCAAACTGTGTGAAAGGCCTTTCGGCACCATGCAATTCTGCTTAAAGTTGGACCAGCATAACATTCTGTGGTGATTTGCATATGCAGCCCATGATGCTTTGCATTGTGGGGGCATGTGTGATTTTGTATATATAGATATATATATATATATATAAAATTAGAGGCAAAACTCAGTTTAATGTATCAGTTAGAGTTGTTTCACAGTAACAAAAGTGATGTTAGGGTTGAAAATCCCCCTTGCCACCCCACCCCACTTTAGCTGGCATCGGGGTGCGTTGGGGTTATCAGTCATAAGTCTCATCCCATTCTCCTATAGTTCACTGCCACAGCTTCTTTACACATGTGATGGAGTGAGAGGGCTGACAACCCCAATGCACACCCCGATGCTGGCTGGGGCGGGTGGGGTGGGTCCAAGGGGAGTTTCAAACCTAACATCAAATTTACTCACTTTTGTCACTGTGGAACAACCCTAACTGATGCATTAAATGGAGTTTTTTTTTTTTGCCATGAATGTCATGAATGAAAAAAAAATATATATATATATCTATATATATCTATATATATATATATATATATATATACACATACATACATACACACATACATACATTGTAAAAACTATGTTCAATGCACCATTAGGTTTGGATGGTTCAAAGTAGGAAATGCAAACTTAGGGTTCCCAAGCATTCAGGAACAGGTGTGTCGGGTGCATCTTGGCATTTCAACCCTAACACTTACCTCATTCTCTTATTCTGTACCCATATTATCTTCCTTAGTCTTGGAATGGGGTGAGAATTAGGGATGAAATGCCAAGGTACACCACTCACACCTGTTCCTGCATGCAGGGTGGGGGTGAGTTCTTTTGATTTGAAGTCAAAGGTGTGGGTGCAGTGTTGGGTTTGGGAAGCCTAGGTTCCCCTCATGCTTGTTCCTGCTTGCACAGTGGGAGTGAGACCTTATGCTTGGGAACCCTAAGTTTGCATTTCCCTACTTTGAACCATCCAACCCTAATGGTGCATTAAACGCAGTTTTTGTCATGAATTTCTTTATGTTTTCAGATATTTTTTTTTTAGTATCCTTATTGGGGCTGTGAGAAGTCAAAGTTGTGACCTTTACTAAATAAGAACCGCATTTACAAGCATGTGTACACAAATTGCAATAAATATGCATAACTTTGTCATTTTTTCTTATTTTGATCCCAAAGTTTGAACATAGTCTTCTTATCATCCCACTTCATGGACCACATAGATGAAAATTTTGAAATCCATGGAAAGATGCCATTACATGCCACAGGTGCGAAAACATGTTTTGGGCAGCATATGAAAAATGACAGCTGTACTGTTCATGAGGTGGTGTGATAAAATGGCTATATTGAAAATTTGGAGTAAAAATATGGAAAAAGTCAAAGTTATGCATGTATATACAAGATTTTCAATGACTACTCATAACCTGGCCATTGCTAAAAGTTTGTTTCACCAGACTTTCAACATGGTCTTTTTAGGATCCCACCACATGAATACAGCCACTGTTATTTTGTTCATAGGTACCTGAACAGTGGTTTCGCTCAGCAGCTGTGCCATTGTGCACCACAGGTGCAGAATCATGTTTTGTGCAGGATATGAAGAATGGCAGCTGTACTGTTCATGAGTTGGTATGTCAAAATGGCAATGTTGAAAATTTGGAGTCAAAATATTGTAAATTGCCAAAGTTATGCACTGGCATAGAAACTCGTTAATGTACACTCATAACACAGCCATTTTTAGGAATTTTTTCATAAAATTTTCAACATGGACATTTTGGGGCTCCACCTCATGAACACTGGCACTGTCATCTCAGTAATCAGTCCCAAAAGGTGATTGCACACAGCGACTGAGATATCATCTTTCAGGACAGAGTAGCAAAATGACAGTGCCAGTGTTCATGAGGTGGGGTCCCAAAAAGCCCATCTCAAAAATTTGGTGCCAAAATTCTTAAAAATGGCCTAGATATCAATAGAAGTTCAGAACACCTTTGATTATCATTGTACAGCACTTACCTTTATTCTTCAACACAGGGTTTGGCATTGAAGAGTGCAGATGTGTCCCGATCCAGAGAAGATGACAGCGCCCAATGACCAGAGGTAAGTTGGGGTAAGGGGGTGAGGGGTGGTGGGTGGGTAGAGGGAGGAGTGGGACAGGGGAATGGGCCGGGGAGACAACGAGGGACTGTTTTCATCTTTACAGATTTTAAAAAAAAATGTATGGTTTTCTTTTTTATAGGGACATAACTGATTCAAGACACTGGAGGTGGGCTCTCCAGTGTCCCACAGTACTGAGGGGGATTATACATGGATCAGGACACTGGGAGTGGGCTCCCAAGTGTTCCACGCTGCTGCAGGGGGATATAAATGCTAACATGGGGATTGGGCACATGATGTCAGCAATACAATAAATTAGCAATTTGTTGGATACTGGGTGTGGGCTCCCCAATGTTCCATGCTGCCCCGTGGGGGTGTTGTAAATGCTGACATGGAGATTGGTCACCCCGATGTCAGCAGTAAATAAATTATTAATTTATGGGACACTGGGAGTGAGTCAACCAGTGTCCCACACTGCTGGAGGGATACACTATAAAAAATAAGTTGTGGACACTGGGAGTGGGCTTCCCAGTTTCCACACATCAAAAGTATATGCATTTGTTTCTCTCGTTAAGTGGAGAAACAATATGGACAGCAGCATAATGTGTTTGACTTAGAATCCCACATAGCAGCTGCTCCTGTGACATGGGATCCTTGATTGTGCTAAACATCTATTTTTTCCAATAGGAAATAATGGGAAATGCAAAATAGAACAACTTTAGAATGGTTTATATTTTCCACCAAACCTTCAAAAGGCACACCTGTGAGGCTAAGGCTTCCTACCTTGAACATTTCAGCCTGGAAGCTAAAGCCATTCCGAGATACAGGTGTAATAAAAATGTGCCAAAAACTCCCAAACCTTCTGTATTTTCAACACTCTGTATCTCAGAAATGGCTAAAGCTATTGAGACAAAATTTGCCACATACTGTACAAACAACTACTCAGGGTGATTATGCATTCCAAATTTCATAGAAATCACTTTAACCACTACAAAGTTATTAAGGTCCACAAATTGCCCTTTAACATTAAACACTCTCATCAACCCTAATATACAGGCACTACCATTCCTGTATACATATATATATATATATATAAAAATATATATATATATATAAAATGTATGCAAAAACTGCATTAATGTACCATTTAGGGTTAAAGTACAAAAAGTCAGGAAATGAAAAATCTTTAGGGTTGCCCCTCCCCCCATGGACCTGCCAATCATCCCCAAATTGACAGATGGCGGGGTATGTCATTGGGGTTTTGATGCCTAAATGTTGCCCCATTCCTTGTGTAATCATAATGAGAAGCAACAGTGAACAAGAATGGGGCAACATTTAGGCCTCATGACCCCAATGACACACCCCATCATTTGTCAAACTGGGGATGATTGCCGGGTCCATGGGGGGGAGGGGCAACCTTAAAGATTTTTAATTTCCTGACTTTTTGTGCTTTAACCCTAAATGATGCATTAACACATTTTTTTGCACAAAATGTCCTTATTTTTTGAAAAAGAATAGAAAACTAAGAAGTTATGGAACTTGGTGGGATCGCAGACCCTTCGGGCCCTGTGCGCCCACCAACTTGTAAATGTCTCCATAAGATAAGAGAACAACTACTGGATATGAATGTGTTGATTAGTCATGAGAGTATCATAACCGAGCTGCTGTTTACATTTCAGACACATAAGCAGTGAAACTATCTCCATGGCAGTAACACTAGGTACCCTATAAATCTGAACGCAGTACGACAATGCAAAACATTATACACAAAATGTTAAGTACATGATACAATATCTCTTCAAAAAATTAAATTTGCAACACATAAATACCATAATTGACATCTACAGGACATGCCGTCAAGAACCTCCAAATTTCAATGTAAAAGACCAAACTGTGTCCGAGATATAACATTTTAAAGTTTGAGATTTTCATTCATCAGAGTAGCAGAGTTCTGCACCTGTTGACATTTAACAGACACAACAACTGAAAACTACATCCATTACACTAAGGCTAGATATCCTATCAATTTTGAGCCACCACCACAATGCAAAATACTGGCCACAGAATGTAAACTGTATCACACAATATCTCTAAAAAACTATATATTTTACAACACTTAAATACCATAGTTTACATCTATAGGAGATGCTGTAAACATCCTCCAAATTTAAATTAAAAAGACCAAACTGTTTCCGAGACAAGTAATGTTAAAGATTGGTAAAATTGCCCTATCTAATGCATTATAAAATCTGGCCATCTTATCCCTATCTCGTAATCAAGGATGAGTATCAAAGAATATCACAATCAAAGAATTTGCAGGCTCGCAATCAAAAATTTTGCTGGCTCATGATCAAAGAATAAAAAATGCTGAAAATCTAAATTTTGAGATAAATGCGGTAAACCACTGCCATGGTTCAACAGAATGAAGTCCCCTGAGCAGAACCCACCCTCATTTGTCTTCCTAGGGTACCCCTGGGCTGAGAAATTAGATTTTTTAATTTGGCCATCTTGTCCCTCACTCGCGATGCCGGGTCACGATCAAAGAATATCGTGATCAAAGAATTTGCAGGCTCACGATCAAAGAAATTGCACGTTTGTGATTAAAGAATTAAAAATGGTGAAAGGTGAGTTTTTGGCACATTTACATGAAACCAGCACCATGCCTCGATAGAACAAAGCCCCTTAAGCAAAACCCACCCTCATTTGTGTCCCTAGGCCACCCCTGAGCTGAGTAAATTGTATTTTTACCTTGCAATGCAAGATCGCAGTCAAAGAATCTCACGATCAAAGAATTTGCAGACTCGCAATCAAAGATCATTAGTGAGCTGCGATCAAAGATTTTAAAACATTATGACTCTACTTTCTGCTTGGTGAATCGGTACATGTTGATCATTGTGTATTAGTGTGTGTTCATGAATTTTATCTACATTGCTTGAGACTAGTCCTGCACTCTCATTTTTTGGGGTTGGAGTAGTATTTAGATACTGCGGGCTCCTTTATAATGCAACTCCTCTCCCCTAAATACCACCTTTCAGCAAAAGGATATGCCATAAGGCAGGGGTCTGCATTCTGAAGTGCTTTTTTTAATATACTGAGTCCTAACGACACTATCTGCAATGTTGCAGCCCCACATATATAATATTTGGGAGTGCAGCATTCTATACATTTAGCCTCAGCTTTGACAACTGTGCCTAAAACAAGTATGACAATTTAATTATGGATGTCAGCTTTTCTAGTACAATTGTCCCATTTTGTAATGCTTATTTCTCCCTGACACAGTGGCAGTCAGCGGTTCAGATTGCTACTGTTATTGAAGCTTGAGAGAGCACAATGTGGCTACTTCTGTTTGCCACCAGCGCTGGTTTCTGCTATCAAGTGTAGCCGCCGCCTCCTCTCCTGTATGTCTGCTGGCCATGAAAAAGGCAAAGGCTTCATTTAGTGAAGTTCTAATTTTTCCTAATAGCGTCTCTTTAAATTCAAGGCAGTGTAATAATCTAACACTCCTATTCTCAGCACCAGCTGCAAATGTAACTACCGACTGGGTGTGCTTCCTTAGGTCAAACTTATTTACAGAACAGGATGTGTTGAAGTACCTCAGGTTAATTTTCCCATCTTACTACTGGTGTTGATACAGGGTGCCCTTACATATAACATTTTTGATTTTCACATCTGTCACTCGTGGATCTTGATCTATACATCTGCTACAAGTGTCTGACACAAGGTTCATTTATCCATGCTGTGCCATAGCTGACGTTTTAATTGCAGTCAGCACATGACCGTAGTGATCATCAGCTTTTCTACCATAAAAAGCATCACATAATAATTGGGGGGGTATCAGGGTATGATATGTTGGAAAAAAAAAGAAAATGTTGGGATAGAGGGAAAGAGAAATGGTTTAACCATGAAAGGCACACTCAATCAAAGCTTGTTTCCAGGTGCAGACTGGGTGCACAAGGAAGTTAAGTGAATTGCTCATGGTCACACATAATGCAACAGGTGACAGACAAGATTCAAACCCAGGTCTGCATCTGGCACATTGTTTCACAGGGGATGGACAAATATGGAGCTGTGGACACAGGCAGGCATCCGATGGTAGGCTAATCATTTTTCCCATTGTGGATCCCATTGTGCTTCGACATCAGAGTAGTATGGGAAGATACAGAATTGAACTGAGATTTTCAAATGTTCTGTCACTTACTAAAACAGCTGCCATACCACTCTTCATCTGTCTAGTGGACTTGGGCAAAAGATAGGTCTCTACCCCACTCTCACCATGACCAGTGAGTGTTTTCCATGGTGGATTTCATTTCTTTACGGCATGAACACTTTGTGGATACTGGACAATGTGTGTCTCTACAAACTGACACACACACACACATACTCACATACACACACTGCACACATATATGCACAAACACACACACACACACACATATATGCGCAAACACACACATAACCATGCATCAGATCAACCATGTGAAATAAACATGAGAGAAGTTGAAAAAAAAACAACCTTATTAACAACCTTTACCGGACCAATATTTATTTAATTTCCTCTGTTGCTGGAGAATGTCACCTAATCACAGTTGTCAATGCGTTGCACTTTCCACCTGCTAGAACCTAGATTTACAGTGGGTTACATTTTCTTGTTTGTTTGTTCTTTCTTTTTTTGTCAGCTATAGTAAGGGGGAAATCAGTATTAGAATACTCATGATCCAGAATACATTAATAACAGGTATATGCTGACAATTTCCACACTGTTTACTAACATTGTAACATCTGGACCACACATGTCACAGGCTAAGAACTTGATTTACAGGGAGTCTCACTAGGTTTTCCTTTTTTTTGTTCTATAGGAAGGGAAACATCTATAGTATTTACGGTGCATGACATTATAGCATGTGATAGACTGTTGATTTTTGGACTATTTATTGATATTAAACAATCGTAACAGCAATGCAAGCATAAACATAAGCATAATGAATGTCCTGACAGTGCAGAAAAAAGAAAATAAATACAATGACTTCCATAGATCAAGCATGAAATTGTGGCACATCTTTTCATCAACTGAAATCAACTAAGTTCAGAACTTTGAAAAAAACATGTTCTTGACAGAAGCATGAAAACAACTGGAAAAAAAGTCTATGTTAAAGCTGGGTACAGATGAACAGATGGTGGCAAGTCAGTGACAAAACATCAAAACAAGTGTCAGCATAATAAAATGATAGGCTCCCCATAGCATAGAATGAGACTCACAATAGTAACACAGTCACACACAAACTCACAGCAGGTCAGAATAAAAAATACAGACATGACACTTCAAATGAAGACAGACCTGTTTGTTTTATTATAAAGGGTTAATCATAGCAGAAAATTACTTTGATCATTAC
This sequence comes from Neoceratodus forsteri, assembly GCA_016271365.2. NCBI lineage: Eukaryota > Metazoa > Chordata > Ceratodontiformes > Ceratodontidae > Neoceratodus > Neoceratodus forsteri. The sequence continues at coordinate 1,098,850,824 of CM028130.1, forward strand.
CAATTACACTATTTGTTTTTCCCAAATAGACTTATGATCTAAAAGCCCACAACATATTGGAGGAGCCATTGACACAGATCGATTGTAGGACAAATTTATGAGTTCAACTATAAAAACTATTAATTCAACCTCACAATGATATATCATTCTATTTTTTATATATTTATTGTTATCATAAACAACAACAAAAGCTAATGGCAGTTTGGGACCGTTTAAAATGCTGTAACTCAAAGAATTCTCAGAAATAAAGCAAACCACTACCATGGTTTGACAAAACAAAGCACGCTGGACAAAACCCACCCTTATTTGTGTTCCTAAACAATCCCTGGGCTCTAAAATCTAATATTTTAATTGGGCAATCTTGTCTCTCGCTTCTGATCAAAGATCGCAGTCAAAGAATCTCGCGATCGAAGAACCTGCAGGTGCGCGATCAAAGATTGTTAGCGAGTTACGGTCAAAATATTTAAAATGCTGAAACTCTACTTTTAGACCACTTTAGATGAAACCAGAGCCATGGGTTGATATAACGAAGCCCCTTGAGTAAAACCCATCCAAGTTTTACTTCAGGAGTGACCCATGAGCCGAGATATTTGATTTTTTACAATTGGATTTCAGAAACAAGATGGCGGACCTCACGATCAAAGAATTCTTGGGGTCAAAGATTTTTGACTGCAAGGTTGCAAATTCTTTAACTGTCAGGTGGGATGAGATGGCCCAAACCCCATTCTTTGTTTGCAAAACAACCATATCAATTTTCCCATTGACTTATAATGGGAGCTTAAAAGTGCCATAACTTTTAAATGCCTTACTATTTTTTCACTAAACAAAAAGTGGCATGTTCAGCCACCAAAGCTCTTTTAGATGAGCCATCTTGCAAACCTGCATGCTATAAGATGGCCATGCAGGGCCATGGGCAAAATCTCCAAAACTGCCTCCAAAACTGTTGAAAAGTGCATTTTTCAGCGTTTTGGTGCACAAACACCGTAAGTCCAACTGAAACAAAATTTCAGCAGATCAAGAGATCTACCATGCCCCACCATACATACCAAATTTCAGGCAAATCCATTGAATGGGTCCAAAGTTATTAACATGCAAAATTTTGACTTTAAGATAGAAGTACCTTCATAACCCGTAATAGAGTGGCACGACCGCACCACTATAATATATATATATATGTATGTATGTGTCTGTGTGTGTATATATATATATATATATATATACACACACACACACGTAATACATATATAAACACATCAAATAGTGAAAATGATTACTAAAAAATGTGAGAATGCCATTAAAATCAATTGCTCCACCACTTAACACAATAATAAAATAGGACTCTGAGAGTTCAAATGTAAACAGAGGATAAATCACCTGAAGGCATTAACATACTGATTTATTCTTTGCCGTATTGGTCCTTGTAAGAATAGATCCAGAAGCAAATGATTTGATACCTTTTATTGGACCAACATACAGAAGATGTAACAAAATGCTTTAGCTTTTGGACCAACCCAGTCCTTTCTCGGAAGCTTAACGACAGTTATTTAGAAAATCCCATACTTTTAACACCCAGATCATGTAGAGTAAAAAAAAACTCCCATTGGTTTAAAATACTCATTTAAAAAATAGCAGAAGAAATATCATAGAAGCTGAATAGTACTAATTCAGCTTCAGCTGAAAGGGCCTAAAGGTCAGATGTTCTTAGAGCATAACAACAAGATGGGAGTACACTGCACATAAATTAAAATGACTTAGAGATACCTTCAGAGCAAGATAAGAACATCTCTGGCAGAGAACTGTATAACCCAATTAAGAGAGCCCCAATGTGTTTAAGAATGCAGTTCATTAAAAGCAAAACCCACTCAGTTTAAATGCATGCTAAAATGTGACATAACTGAAAGTTAAAAACAAGTCCCACAGAATAGAACTACAAAAAGTAAATATACATGGCATACAAAGGGTTTAAAGTAAAGTTTACCTAAAGTGAGCAATAGTTTCACACTATATGGAATGTAAAACTTAGCTGGAAACATTACCCAACTATACTCTCAAACTGGTTATCATGCTCCATAAACCTTAAGGCCTTAAGTGTTGTAACTGGAGTTTACATATGGTAATATAAATTGGCAGTATAAGAGCCAAACAAAAAGCTGCTTGTCAAATGTAATATACTTTATTCATTTTCATTTATATACCATCGCACATGCACAAAAACATTCGGGTGCACAGAACTAGCATCAGGGTACAGAGCATAAGCAATTAAGAAAGTTGTATGACACTGTGCACAACAAAATACACAGTACAATAAAACCCTATCTACTATATACAGACATTAAACTATAACCACTACCCCACTAACCTCCCCTTTAAACCTTCCCCAACCCCCCACTACTCAACCCAACTATCCGTCCCCGGAGGCATAATTAAAAGATAAATAGAGACACCCAAGGGAAAGCACCAGTTACAAAGAGCAGGGGATTGGTGCAGTTGAAATGGGCCCAAGTACTGTGATGCTCAGCACTACAGTTTACCCCATTAAGGGGGGGAAGCACTGACAGAAGTGCCTCCAGCATACCCCACTTTTTGGAGTAGGATAGCATATGATACCATATGCCAGCAATTGCTTTTTCCATCCTTAGGTTTAACAGTATTTCATTCAACCATTCAGTGTAGCAAATATTTTCTTGGTCCATCCAGTGCTGGAGTACCAACCTCTTAACAGACAAAAAAATTAAGGAGATGTGATATTTCCTTTCTCACACTGGTATACTGGAGAGGTTGCCAAGGATACAGATCTCAGGAATGGAATAGTCCTGCAATCCTCACAAAGGGTCAAAATAGGCCTTGATACTGTCCCATAGTGGGGCTACCCTAAGGCAATCCCAGAGGATATGCAGTAGATTATCCTCTGCCTCATTACATCTGGAACACTGAGTAGAGGGAAACTTGTCCACTTTGTTTAAGTGAATAGGGGTGAAATATATGTAATGAAGAATAGGGAATTGCATGAGACACAAATTATCATTGGACATAAACCTATGCATATCAGTCCAGATTGTTTCCCACTTGAGGGAGAGATTGGGAAAAGCAGAGGCCCAGTAACTTACTGCACTGGATAATTCTGGAAAAATGTGAGTGAACACTAGGAAAACCAGTTGGGAAACATCATGGGACTGCTAGAAGTGGCAGACAACTTGGGAAAAGAAGGTACTGTTGTCCGTGGCCCATACCGAAGGTCCATACCAAGTCACTAATATGTGCTGGAGTTCATAAATATGGAAAATACTGTTTCTGGGGAGCTTAAGGTGGACCAACAGGACATCACTATTAGGTAGATGCCCTTCCAATAGGATGTCAGAGACTGGGCAGAATGAGAAGACATCTGGATAAACTAGCAAAATGTCAGAAGAGTGGCAACTGGAGTTTAATGCAAGGAAGTGTATGATGATGCACATAAGGAAGAGAAACCCTGAAGCCACTTATAGGCTGGGAGGGGAGTTGCTGGCAGTTACAAGAGAAGAACAAGATTTCGGCATTATCATCATCGATGACCTGAAATCATCCAAGCAGACCATTAAAGCAGTAGGTAAGGCTAAGGGGGTGTTGGAGTGTATTAGTAGGGGTATCACAAGTTGGAAGAGGGAGGTAAAAATCCCTCTTTACAAAACACTGGTTAGGCCCCATCTGGAGTACCACATGAAGTACTGGTGGCCATACCTTCACAAGGATATTAACAAAATGGAGGCAGCCCAGAGCAGGGCAGCCAAAATGGTGCAGGGACTGCATCAGAAAACATATAAGGACAGATTAATGAAGCTCAATTTGTATACCCTAGAGCAAAGGAGGGAGAGAGGTGATATGATTGAAACATTCAAACAGCTTGAGGGCATTACGAAGGTGAAACAGTCTAACATGTTTCAATATAAGAAAAATAGCAGGACAAGAGGACACAGCATGAGATTAGAGGGAGACTGATTAAGGGGTATGTGAAGAAGTTCTTTTTAGAAACATAGAAACGTAGAATTTGATGGCAGATAAGGACCGCTTGGCCCACCTAGTCTGCCCATTTTCCTACCTAACAGATAAGCTGCAGATCCTAGTTAACCAACAACTTACTTCCTCCTACCCCCCACTAGGACTGCCTTACGTCTGTCTTATGCATTCTTGAATTCCCCAACTGTTCTTGACTCCACAACCTCCTCAGAGAGGCCATTCCATCCATCCACAACCCTCTCCATGAAAAAATACTTCCTCACATTACCTCTGAGCCATCCCCCTTCTATCTTCAAATTGTGCCCCCTTGTTCTTGCGCATCTCTTTTTTGGAAAGATGCTACCCTCTTGGACTTTGTTGATTCCCTTGAGGTACTTGAACGTTTCTATCACGTCCCCACTCTCCCTTCTTTCCTCAAGGGTATACATATTAAGCTCATTTAGTCTTTCTTTTTATGGTTGGTTGCCCTCCTCTCTGACAGCCTCCACTCTGTCTATGTCTTGCAGAGATGGGGTCTCCAGAACCGCACACAGTATTCCAGATGGGGTCTCACCAACTGTCTGTACAGAGGGATAACAACTTCCTGTTTTCTACTATTGATGCCTCTTCCTATGCATCCCAGTATCCTCCAGCCTTCCTTACTGCCTTCTCACGTTGCTTGCCCACCTTTAGGTCATCTTATATAATTACCCCTAGGTCCCTTTCCATTTTTACTGTTTTCAGTATCTCACCCCCCATTGTGTACTCTTCCCCTGCGTTTTTGTTTCCCATGTGCATTACCTTGCATTTCTTTGCATTGAATCTGAGCTTCCACACATTTAACCATTCCTCTAACCTTGCCAAGTCCCTTCTCATCCTTTCCACTCCATCTTGTGTATCAACCCTGTTGCAGATCTTTGTGTCATCTGCAAAGAGACATACTTTTCCTTTCAGTTCCTCTGCAATGTCACTTATAAAGACATTAAAAAGGTCCGGTCTCAGTACTGAACTATGCGGTACCCCACTAGCAACCCTCCTTTCTTCACGGTGTACTCCATTTTCTACTACCCTTTGTGTCCTGTTGTCTAGCCAATTTTTTATCCAGACTACCACCTTGGGCACACTCCAAGGCTGGCTAACTTGTGTATTAATCTTTTGTGTGGAACTGTATCAAATGCCTTGCTAAAATCTAGGTAGGCCATGTCCTCAGCCCCTTCCTGGTCTACTACTTTGGTCACCCAGTCAAAGAAATCTATTAGATTCATCTGACATGACCTTCCCATCGTGAATCCATGCTGCCTTGGGTCCTGTGCCCCACTGACCTCTAGGTACTCAACAATTCTTTCCTTCAGAAGTGATTCCATCATTTTCCCTACCACTGAGGTCAAACTAACTGGTCTACAGTTTCCTGCCTCTGTCCTGCTCCCACTTTTGTGGCTCAGTGTCAGTGTCAGTGGCTCAGTAGGTAGCACACTTGCCTCTTAGGCCGGGAGATCAGAGGATCGTGGGTTCAGTTCCCACATCTGGCACTTGGGTTAATATCCCAGTACTGACTCTGTGGTGTAGCATGAAAGGGGTGCTGCACTTCTGAGGTGCCGTCTTTCGGATGAGACATTAAACTGAGGTCCCATCTGCCTGGATTGGTGGAAGTTCAGGTGGATGTTAAAGATCCCATGGCACTTATTGAATACAGCAGGGGAACTTCCCCTGTGTCCTGGCCAAATTTCCCTCATTCACTAAAAAAAATACCACCAACAGCTTATCTGGTTCAAGGTCAGTTGGCATTCATCTGTATCCCCCTCCCCCAGGTCGTGCCTAAAAATAGGCAGAATTTGTCTAATGCACTTACCCGGTCAACAAAAACTAAATAAAATAAATAAATAAATAAATAAATAAGAGGAATCACATCTGCCCTTCTCCACTTCTCAGGTACCACCCCATCCTCCCATGATTTGTTAAAGAGAGTAGTCAGCGGTGTCACTAGTTCTACCCTTAGTTCTTTTAGAATTCTTGGGTGAATCCCATCAGGCCCCATTGCTTTGTCCATCTTCAATTTTATTGGTTCTTTCAGAACCCTTTCTTCTGTAAATGGACTGGTATCGACTCCCATCTTCAGAGTGTTTCTCTTGTTTGGTTTAGGTACCTCCTCTTCCTCTTCCTTTGTGAATACTGAGCAGAAATGTTTGTTCAATATCCCTGCTTTTTCATTGTCCCCCTCTACCCACATTCCCTCCCCTTTATTAAGCCTCAGTATCCCTCCTTTGGTCTTTCTTCACTCCCTAATGTACCTATAAAAGGTCTTATCCTCCTTCTTAACCGAATTGGCTATCCTTTCCTCGGTTTGGGCCTTTGCTATTCTGACTGCCTTCTCAGCCTCTTTCTGCTTTAACTGATAAAGTTCTCTGTCCTGCTCCTTCTGTATTTCCTTATATTTCCTGAATGCTGTCCTTTTCTCCTTAACCTTCCCTGCCACCTCTTTTTTCCTTTGTTGTGTTTTATTGATCTGCTTTACACAAAGGCTTGTTGCCTCTGTGATGGCTGGTTTGATTACTCCCCATTGTTCCTCCATCCCTCCTTCTTGCCTGTTTGCTAGTGCTTTTATAAGGCACTCTCTCATTTTCAGAAAGTCAGCTCTCCTAAAGTCCAGTACTCTTGCTTTTGTATGGCTTGATTGTATGGCTGTGTTCATCACAAACCACACTGTTTGGTGGTCGCTTGTTCCCAGATGGCTACCCACCTCTAAATCTGAGATTCTTTCTCCATCCTTATTTGAGATTACCAGGTCTAAGATTGCTCCCTCCCAAGTGGGTTCCAGTACTAGCTGTCTGAGGCACGCCCCCTGTTGGGTATCAAGAATGACCCTGCTCTTTGATTGCCTGCAGCAAAGGTGCTCCAGTTAACATCTGGCATATTCGGGTCCCCCATCAACAATATCTCCCCTTTTTCTGCCATTCTAAGGAAGCCTTCTATCATTTCCTTGTCCATTCCTTCCCCCTGAGATGGGGGTCTGTATACAACCCCTGTGCAGATTGTGGTGGCATTTCCTGTCTCTAGGGTGACCCAGAGTGCCTCATCTGCTCCCTGTTTACCATGCATGCACCACCCTTTCACGGAAAGGGTGGTGGATGCATGGAATGACCTACCTAAGGAAGCGGTGGGTATGAATACAGTGCAGGGCTTCAAACAGGCATGGGATAGGCATAAGGGAGCAATACAGATGAGTATAAATAGATAGGCCATTGACAGAGCAAAAGCCAATGGCACATTTATAAGGTAGAAAAAGAAATGGGCAGACTAGATGAGCCTTGCGGTCCTTATCTGCTGTCAACTTCTATGTTTCTGTCTAAGTTTCTATGTCTGTCTTTCAATTCTGGGTAAATGACATGGGATAACATTTTCCAGGCAATCTTGAAATTTGGGTTTCCCAAAAGTGGTTGAGAAATATCATGCTTACCATTATAGTGGATCACCCTACATAGTTGAGAATGGGCATGTAATGTACTAGGAAGGCAGGGAGGAAATTGGTTAGGGCTAATATAAAATAGGCTGTTTAGGGAAATATCCAAAACTTAGAGTTGCTTCCTCTCAATCATTGACTAGAGTGGCACATAGGATGACTCCTGCCCCGGATTTAGAGGCCAATGGGCATATTTAGAAAGATGACTAGCCAGATAATAAAGACAGAAATTTTGTAACTTGAGTCCCCCAAGACATCTGTGAGCCCCGAGTTGAACATAGGCATTTGGGACTTTTTCTGTTTCCAAATGAAGTCCAGAATTAAGGAGTGGAGGTAATGGAACCACTTATGGGGGACAAAAATATTCAACATGTTGATGGGGTAAAAAATACATGGCAGCACATTCATCTTAATTACACTAATTTGTTTATGTAAAGATAAGGGCAGGGCATTCCACCTATCAAGATCATGATTAATAACATCAACAATCCTATCAAGTTTAAGCTTCCTCATCACTGACTGCCTTTGAAACGAAAAAAATACCTAGATATTTTATTTCTGCAGTCCAATTCATACCAAAGTACAGGTACTCAGCAGGGATAGTCCTAATATTAAGGGGCATAATTGTGGTTTTGTCCACATTCAGTTTGTAACCCAACAGGTACCCGAACTCCTGGATAATGCAGAGTGCCTCAGGGACCAAAGAATTTAAATTAGCTAGATGCAGTAGAATATCGTCCACATAGATATTTTAAGTTTCAGGTTTTCAACCAAGATGCCGGTGATGGTAGGGGAGGCCGTAAGGTGATGATTTAGGGGTTTAATAAACAAATTGAAAAGTAGGGGAGATAAAGGACACCCCTGTCAAGTACCCAAGTGTAGGTAGAATCCTTTGGACAGTACTCCATTACAGTACACTTTAGCATATGGTTTCATATATAATATCTGAATTCACTCAATAAAGATGGAAGGGAAACCAAATTTCTTCAAAACAGAAAACAAAAAAATCCCAATGCACTCTATCAAATGCCTTCTCCACATCCAGGGAGACCAGCATCATAGGTAACCCCACCTCCTTGGACATGGGAAAGACATGTGCCAGTTTTCTCAGGTGGTCAATGGAAGATCTACCCCTCTTGAAACTGACCTGCTCAGGCCCAATCAGATCTTCCCAAACCTGTGCAATCCTAGTGGAGAGTATCTTGGCAAGGATCTTAATGTTGTATTTCATGAAAGAAATAGGCCGATAGTGACTTTATCCACAGATTTATCAGGCTTGGGGAGAACAATAATTAAAGCCTCTAGTAGGGAATGATAGGTGAGCCCTTTTTGACAAAGAAAGGTATATAGGTGGTGCAGAAAGGGTGTGATTTCCTTAGCCAATACTTTACAAAAGCTGGGGGGGGAGGCCTTTGGGCCCCAGTGCTTTATCTGAAGGCAATGACTTAATAGCTGCTGTAATTTTCTTAAGAGAAATGGGGCATAATAATAATAGAGCCTGTTCGGGGACAGAGTCGGCAACAAAGTATCACGTAGGAATTCTAGAATAGTCTGCTTTGTAGATGGGTGAGATTGAGGGCTGTACAACTGACTATAATATTTGTCAAACTCATTCGAGATGTCCAAGGGAGACATCTTAAGGGAACTATATTCCATGGACAATATAACTGGGATCAGTCTGGACGCTTCCTGCTGTCGCAGGTGCAGTACTAAGAAATGGCCCGCCTTCTTTCCCTGGTCCACATAAGTGGCGTAGGTCCTCAAAATAGCATATTCAGTATGATCCTGAAGAATCACAGCATATTGATGCCATAGTTTTGCCATGGTGCTTTGTTTCTCTTGGGAGGAGTCCAACATTGGGTCTTGCTCAAGCTCCTTGATGGACCTCAACAATGACTGCAGTTGTGCCTCCTGCTTCCTCTTTCTAGTGATGGCCATCCTAATGAATTCCCCCCATATTGCACATTTAAAGGAGCACCATATTTTGTTAACATCTGATATAGACCCCATGTTATACTCCATATATTGCCTGATAAAAGATTTTCTAGCAGCCAGATTTTGAGGTTCTTTTAGAAGCTGAACATTGAGTTTCCAAAGGTTGGATCTAGTGATGGTGGGGAAAACTGTATATTCTAACCACACAGTGGAGTGGTCCGATATAACCCTAGGGGAAAATCCCCCATCGTAGACTCCGGGTAATGAGCGAATGTTAATCAGAAAGAAATCAATCCTCGACTAGGATTTATGCACTGAGGAATAAAAGGAGTACTGGCACTTCTTGCGGTACATAATGTGCCATGGGTCACATAGCCCCACCCTATCTCCATGAGTTCCTTGAGTTCCAATTGTGAGGGAGATAATTTCCTAATAAGTGATGATGATCTATCTTGGTCAGTTAACTTGGTCATGTTCCAGTCCCCAGCAAGAAGAAGTGTTAGATGGGAGCGGGCTATGAGAAGATTGACCATCTGAGAGAAAAATACCAGTGAGGGAACATTAGGACCTAAACTCCCCTAATAATAATTCTGTGTGGTCTAGAATCGCATGCAGTAAAATATAATGTCCATCAGGGTCAGGGATGATTTGCTTAGCACTGAAGTTTGTTCCTTTAAAAAACAGTAATGCTACACCCCTCTGCTGCTTAGAGTTCCCCACAGCAAATACCTGACCCACATTCTGCCATTGGAAAAGAACTCTCTCCATCACCAGAAAGTGAGCCTCCTTCAGGAGTGCTACCTGACAGCAGAGGAGCTGGAGATGTCTAAGTATTTGGTACCGCTTCCCTCTATTACATGCCCCTTTAACATTCCAAGAAATTAAATGCATATCCAGACATTTTTAAGATGAGTAGCCAAAGGGAGTAGTAATTAAAAGGAAGACAGTGCCACACATATCTACCCCTAAGGTGTATTCCTCCCTCCTCCCAAAAAATAACATAGACTCCCCCACATTCCTTCAATGAGCAGCCCCTACCCTCCTCCCCAGTTAACAAGAACTATGTACAACACTGTTCCCAGGCCCATGTGGCTGTCCACCAAAAACAAACTGGACCACAATGTTCATTATTGCAGCCTGAGCTAAAGCTCCCCCACACAGACTACATAGTGTGAAGTTCCACCCAATGCATATAAACAAAGAGACATTTAGAGAAGAAAAATAACCACTGACTCATGTCATCCACCAGTGAGTGAGAAAATACATAGAGTAAAATCAAAGTCAAATCAAAGTTCTGGGGTTGGAGCCTCTGTGTAACTCTTGGTCTCAATATATATAATAGTTGTCCATAGAAATAACCTTGCCATACAGTTCGGTCCATTTCTGCCTGTGATTATGATTAACAATGATAACCTCCTAAACCAAAAAGCTCCCAGGATCGAGTTACTGGTCCATATCACTGGTGGTTAGAAACAAAGAGCTACATCACCCAAGTTGAAAACAAGCTGATGATGAAATAAAAAAAGGGGTATTTCCATTCGAGGAGGAGACCCCACAGAAAGGAAGATCTCTAAAAGTTCTGGAGTTGCGAAAATATAGACCCCTCATGCGATCTGCATCAGCACTTGAGACATCAGGAAACCTACCAAATAAAAACAGAAATATCTTCCTCATGCAGCAATATCAAAAGTTTTACAGTCCAAAAAAAGACCAAAAAACATGTACAGGTAGTATCTCCTACAGAAGGTTAACAATAGTTACATCCAGATGTCACTCTTTACAAGGTGAACTTTGATATAACAATTCAGGGTTTAGCACAGCTCAGAATTCAGTAAAAGTCACAATCCTGGTGCATAACTGACCTGCTTCTTGACAGAACAGGGAGACCCACCACTTCATTTATAATTGTCAGGAAAGTGAATTTTCAGAGTGGTCTCAGCTAGGTCCGCTGTATAAAATTGAGCCGGGCATCATGGTGCATCACCTGGAGGGTAGCTGGGTACTTGTCATGGTAACGGATGCCTGCTGCGATGAGTTTAACTACTATGGGGTGCATCTCCATGTGCTTCTGCCTGATTGATCTGGGCAGGTCCTGAGCCACCCTAATATTCTTGCCTTCTCATTGAACAAAGCTTAGTTCTCAAACCTTTCCCAGAATATGGTGTTTGTCTAGGAAATTTAAGGTTTAGAAAATCAAGGGCCTAGGTGGAGTGCCTGGACGAAGCATCTGGCGTAGAGCTTTGTGCGCCTGCTCAATCAAGTAGGTTGGACCATTGGGAGAGGGCCCTGCTATTCTTGAACACAACTTTTAAATAAATGTAACAGGGGATCAGCACTCCTCTCCTTCTGGCAAACCCAGCACAACTAAATTATTCCTGCATGATCTCCACTCTAAGTCCTCCAATTTACCTTCCATACTTTTGATCCTCTGCCTCAAAGCAACCAGCTCAGGCTCAGTCCTGGCCCACCAGTCATCCAGTGATGAAATCCTCGCTTCATTATCAGAGGTGCGCTCCATCAGTGTCGCCAGAGAAGCCATAATGACTTGGATGTCCTTGGGGAGTAGGTCCAGAGTTGTTTTTAAGGGCTATAGTCCTGTAAAGAAATTTTCTTCAGTTAAAACCATCTGGCTAGGAGCTGGAGCAGCTGTTTCTTGTCCTGCAGCCTTAGAGCACTTAGCAGCCTTCTCTCTGGTGGGAGTAGATAGCGGGGTATGCCAAGGAGGCGCGTCTCACATTTCCTGCTTCATTTCTTGAAACTTCAGCAACAGAGCTGTTTTAGATTTAGCCCAGGACAATGGTTGTGCCAGAATTGCTTCTTTGTTGAGCAAAAGCTGCAGAATCTGGTGTAAAAAGTAATTTTAAGAAGGGTGGGTTTGGGAGTTCGGAGAAGTACGTCTGCCCAGGCTGCCATCATGTGGTCCTCCAAGGCTGCTTGTCAAGGACCACCAAGAAACTAAGACCATGCAACCTGTTTTTAACAGCTTTCCATAAATTCTTAATGTATAATAAAACTACTTGATGTACTAAAAATGTCTAAGGAATCTGAATAAAAAAATATAGGCATTAAATTCCCCCGAGGAGGAAAGATAACTAATTGTAAGGAGACACACACACACACACACACACACACACACACACACACACACACACAGTGCCCCTGATGTTCCAAGTAGGTGATGCATGGTAATACATCAGGAACTTCCCTCAGCTTGGATTCTGTCCTAACAATGTCCCCATTTTTGAAGATGAAGTCCTGGATAGTCTTAGCATCAGTTGAGAAATTTGTAACACAATTCATCCTGTTGGTTCACCACAAAATTCAGTCTTGTTTGTAGCGGTGATACCCTAGGAGTATTATCTACTTTCAATCTGGCTTTTTTAATGACGTCTGAGCCATAACCTTATTCCTTAACCCCTTCATACCTGAATTAAATTGAAACCAATGCCAAGTGGCCCACAAGAGTGAAGAGTAGGTATGAAAGGGTTGGCATGTTACAATATTATCTGCTGCAGCCGAAGCTATGGGGAAACTAAGAGCTGAAAGCAGTCAAGACATCCAAAACAGCCTAAACATCACTGAAGATGAATGTATCAGTGGCTAGTACCAGTGCATTTTCCAGATAGGGTACCTTTTAGTTTTTCCACCACTTTATTTGCCAGTAATGAAGATACTGCCAATTTCTTGATACTAAAATCAGTGGGAGCTGGAGAAAAAGCTAGTGAAACCAAACAGTCTGCTGTAGAACCTCTTACAATTTAAAAGACATTTCAGAGTTACGAGAGTCTTGCCATGAAAGAAAGAAGGGTTTTCTGACAACAAAAAACCATGCAGGCTTATTTGGATATTAAGAAGGCCCTAGGAGGCTTGATGCTGTTAAAAAACCTGCTTTCAGCAAGGACAGAGCACTGTTCATGCAAGAGTGGAGGAAGGAATTAAACAATGGCTGCCTCAGACTTATTGGGTGCATTCTGAGAGACCCCATACATCTTCAACATGACCTCACAGAACAATTACAAGAAAAAGAAAAGATCATATAAAAATTAATCAGCTCCCCTGGTTTTTATTATTATAAAAAATGTCTTGTAGATTCAATCAAAAAATATGGCAATATAACAAAAATGAGAAAACTAAAAGCATTTCTGAGAGATGGGCAGGACTATATAGACAACAGAGTATATGACTGAGCAAAAAAGCCCTATGTCCATATTAAAGAGAAATGACCAGCCTGAGGGTGTCCATTAATTGTGAAATAGCTCTGTGGACTCAAATTCTACAGTTTTCTTAGAAGACAAGGATGGTTCCCCCACCCAAAAATATCATCACCTCCCATAGGCATAGGTTAGGGGTTGGGGGGCATTGCCTTCCCCAAATTTATCCTGACTGACACTTTTTTCAGTAATTTTAAATTAATTACACAAAAATCCTGCCCCCTGCCACCCAAAAGTCAAAGTTAAACTCTGACTGTGCCACCCCCCAAAAGGAAGCCCCAAAAATGTACAAGCACCAGCAAGAGGAGGATGAGGAGGGAGGAGGTGTACGAGGTGGATGGGGTCAAGCCTATAGCAACTACAGAGGGAAGCAGAAACAAGTGTCGTTCTAACAGAATTAATATTGAACTTGGCTGTTCCTGTCAACTCTGATTTGAATAATATCTAGTCCATTTCAGCTGTGATGTTGATTTCCACATCATGATTAACAAACAAAGAATAGTGAAAGCCTGTGAGAGTATAACACAACTGGATTTGGACATGTGTGCTGAAATTGACATTCCTCCCTTCATGTATTTGAGATAGAAACAAGTGAGACTGTACTGTCACAAAGTTTAGATGCATCTATTAACAATAAAATGATGTGACTGATAATGTTATGAACTTTTCCACATTGCATCTCACTGAGATTGAAAGACAAGCATTGAATAAGGGACTGAGCTGTGTCCTTTACACAAGGGTGAACAAGTTTGAAACATTTATTAATCTGAATAGATCTATACACTTCTTGAATCTAAAATGACTTTTTTTTAACTAGATAACAAACAAAGTGGGGGAGGGAGTGATCAAACTCCCAGACACAGTATTAAGTGATTATTACAATCTTTCAGAAATACCTGTATTACATAGATTATTTACTTCGATTCCACTGATGAGCACTACTGTTCTTACTTTCTTTAAGGCATGTGTACATGATTTGGAAATATACTGTAAAAAAGAAGACATATTGTTGGTTTAACTTGTCCAAATTGGAAAGGGAAGCTATAGTGAGACTGGGGCATAATCAAGCACTGACAATAAAACCAGCTTCCAATGGGGCTGGGATTGTGGTGATGTGCACTTCTGACTACACTGAAGAGGTGGAAAGATATCTAGGGGAGAAGCAGATGTGCAAACTTTTGTCTAGTGACCCACTATAGAATATAAAGTAAAAGTAGATGGTCTGATACATGATGCTCTCCTATAGGGATGGATCAGTGAAAAAGAAAGTGACTTCCTTAGTGTCAGACATTCCCTCCATCAAATGTTTTATGTTCAACAAAAAGTTCATAAAACCATGATAACCCCCTGGGCAGGCCAATCATTTCAGGTCAGAGGTCCTTGACGTAACCCCTCTCAAAGTTTAAAGACTGTCATATTAAATCCCAGGTGGTACAGCTCAGATCTTACTTACAGGACACAATGGACGTTATCAGTCTAGTGGATGATATCTATGTGGGGGAGGGTATATGTTGATCACAATGGATGTGTCTAGTTTTGTACACAAATATTTCACACAGCTTCAGATTGGAAGCCTTGGAATACTTATTGGAGAAATGACCCAACAAGTGAGAACTCCCCACAAAATTGTTATTGGAAATATCACAGATGGTCCTGGAAAGTAATGTGTTTAACATTATGGGAAGTTACTACTTACAGACTAGAGGCATGGCAGTGGGAGCAGATTTTACTCCCAACTATAACAATCTGGCAATGGCATCTTGGTAGGACACAGTAATATATACAGACATCAATCCCCATAGGAATAAGAATGAATTTTGGAAGTGGTATATTGACAACTGCATAATGGTGTGGTGGGGGACAGACATGGAGCTAGGGGAGTTAAAACAATATTTTGAATCCCACAGGCCTGGGTTCAAATTTGAGAAAAATTACAGCACAGAAATAAATCAGTTTTTAGATGTATATATTACAATGAAAAGAGATTGTAGCCTCACGACCTCCCTTCATTGAAAAAGCAGAGACAGAAACACTTTGTGCCAGCAAGTAGTTGCCACCCCTGTCACACTGCAGTTAATATCTTGAAGACACAGTTCATGGGAAGAAAGAAGAACTGTTCCAAAGAGTAAGAGTATAGTGCAACAGTCGATTATCTTGAAACACACCTTAAGGAATGAGGATATGGCTCAGATGTCATTAGAAAAGCCAGATTTGAAGAAGATTGGGTTTGATTGTAAGGACTGAGCAAGGAACAACATTATTAGAGCAAGAACAAAGATGAAGGCTTCTTTTGGCTAGGCAGATTTACTGTATGTTACTATTATCTTTTATGCTCACAGGTTTTGATACTGTTTTTTTGCTTACATTTTACTGCTTTATTATTCTCTGACTCAAGTTGCTGTTGCAGGGTATGCTTTCTGCTGCATTATTACAGGATGTGTTTGTTACTGTTTTGTGCTTAAAGTTTACTGCTGTAATATTCTCTGATTCAAATAGTTTTTGCAAGGTATATCTTCTGTTTCTGCTTTATTTTTCTCTGTAGGAAAGTGTTTTTTGCAGGGTATATCTTCTGTGAAATTATTACAGGTGGTGCTTACAGGTTTTGTGACTTTTTTAATCAATCATTAGGCTAAAGTTTCAGGGCTACTGCATTTGTTGTTGGTTGATTGTTTTTGCTCTTACTTCCTTGATTTTTTCATCCATGGTTCTTCTTTTTTGGCAGGGACAGGGCCCAACCACCCACCTTATCCCTAGCCACCCCATGCTACTCTCCTTTTATAGAGTAGCACAGTCATGACATGTCCATGTAGTAAAGCAGGAAGGGTAGGAGCAGTTGGGTATCCTACAGTGGCCTCACTTACAGGGGCACAATTAATTTAACTTGTTATAAAAAGTTATACAAAAGCAAACAAAGCAAACAAAAAAAATATATACAGTATAGATATAAAAAAACATTTTGATTTCATTTTCCTTCTAATTACTCAGACCAGGTTATAAACTCAGCAACTCAACTGGAATGGATATTATTAACTGCAGGTACTGAGGGACATTTTTCAAAAGGGCAGTTATACAGGATTTAGGATGCTGTTCTACATGCTGGACCATCGGAGATCTAAGGGCTCAGCTCCAGGCAGCATGGGCAGAGAATGCATGCCTCAAATCACATATTCAGGAAGAAATACATTACAAGAACTGCTCGCCATTTCCCCAACATCCAATTGAAGCACCTTGACCACAGAGGATAGTTGGTCCTGGAGACAGGCAGGTAGCTAGAAGGGGCAAATTGGATGCTCCATCACTAAGTGCTCACCAACATATCATCTCCACAAACAATATAAAAACTACAAACAGGTGTCTGTCTCTATCTTCAAAATCAAACGAAGGGGCAGAGGACACTGCAGAGCAGGAAACTGCAGCACAGGAGCTAGTGATACAAAACTCACCCAAAACAGGGACCAAAACAAAAAAAAGCAAAAAGGAAATCCAAAACACTTCTGATCATAGGATACTCCATGATTTGAGGATTTGATACCTACCTCCGGCTGGGGGCAATGGTCAGATGTCTCCCAGGTACATTAATGTGGAGAGACACTGACTGCATTGCTAAAATCATGCAGGAAAGAGGAGAAAACATTGATGTTCTGGTGCACATAGGGGCTAACAATCCCACCAGCCAGTCAGTTGTGGAAACCAAGGAACACCTTATCAGGCTGGGAGACAAACTGTCATCCATTTCATCCATCATCTCCTTCTCTGAGAACCTGCTCATCTGGGAGAAGGGGGCAGATGGATGGAAGATCAGAGAAGGGAGATAGGGGAGCTAAACATGTGGCTCAAGTGCTGGTGCAAGGAAAATGGACACACATTTGTAGGTAACTGACAACAGTTTGGGGAGTGAAAGTTCTTTAAATTTGATGGACTGCATCTGACTAAGGAGGGAGTCAGTGCATTGGGGTAGAAGTTTGATGTCTTTGCAGAATATTTAAACTAGCAAATGGGAAGATGGGTGCAGCACCCAATACATTGAATGGGAAGAACACCTCTTACCCCTCAGCTAGTGATCAAACAGGAGTTCAACATGTTTGTAGTTCATCTGCATCACCAGGTAAAGCACTGAAATCTGGCCAATGGACAATCATGTACACAAATGTCCACAGTCTGGGAAACAAGATTCCAGACCTGGAGGCAACAATGACAGAGGCTAAACTGGACATAGTAAGCATTAGCAAGACATGGTTCACCAGTAACCACACCTGAGAGACTTCAGTACCCATATATGTACTGTTCAGAAGAGACCAAGGTGCAAAAAGGGAGGATGAGTGGCCCTTTATGTCAATGGAAAAATCAAAGCTACAGAAAATCAGAATACTCATAAGGGGCCAGAAGAACTGTGGGTCAGCCTGAAAACAGGAAATGGGACAGTCAAATGAACTGTGGTTGTCTACTGACCTCCAGACCAGGGAGAGGACATAAACACTTTATTGTTAGAAGATATACAAAACAAGACAGCCAAAGGGGAGGTTCTGATAATGGGAGACTTCTACATGCCAGATACAGATTGGTCAATACCAGCAGGAACATCTGCCAGAACTAGACACATAGTGTATCCCATGCAGGGGGAGGGCCTCAAACAACTGGTACAATAACCCACAAGAGCCAGGACTATCCTGGATCTAGGACTGACTAATGGGGAATGGATCACAGATCTCCAGGTAGAAGGTCACCTGGGGACCAATGACCATTACATGGTATGGTTCAGTTTGGCCACTAGACCTAAATCATCCCATTCCAAGGTAAACATATGGGACTTCAGATGTGATGACTTTGATAAAATGGCCAACAGAGTTAAGCTAGCCCTGGCAAGAAAAAATAAAGGTGAGGGGTACAGACAAAGTGGGCAAGCATTAAGGATATTAAATAAACATAAAATTAAACACTATGAACGAGCTGATTTTCAAAAGATAAATGACCACTTAGGCAAAATTGACTGGATACATACATTAGCATCTCTTAACACTAATGAATCTTGGGATTTTTTAAAAGCACAAATACAGATACTTGAAAAACAATATGTCCCTGATAAGCATAGGTATAATAGTAAAGGTAAAATCCCACCATGGTTTAATTCCTCTATTAAAAAACAAATTTCACGCAAACGTAAGCTATTCTCTCTCCTAAAAAATTATTCCATAAATTCCTATAATGAACTGCTAATTCAATATAGGGAATCTGTTAAAATCCTTAAAAAATTAATACTGGAAGCCAAAAGAAACTTAGAAGTCCGCATTGCACATACTAATGACTCGCATAAATCACTTTAAGCGTATCTAAATAGTAAAAAGGGTAATAATAAAACAATTAGTCCCTTAAAAATAAACAATTCAATAATATCCTCTGACTTCACCGCTGCTAATATGTTAAATAATTATTTCTTATCAGTATTTACTCAGGACATGTCCCTTCCCCCATCTAAAAATCTCCCATTAGGAAATGTAGATTACACGGTACTATAAAATGATATTTATAAATTATTACTAGCTTTAAAAAAAAATACTAGTCCTGGACCCGATAATATTTGTTCCAAATTCCTCTTGGGAGCAATAGATACAATTACACCACCACTTACGATTATCTTTACTAAATCTCTCCAAGAATCCATGGTTCCCCTTGACTGGTTAACAACAATAGTGACCCCAATTTTTAAACAGGGATTGCATTCTAAAGTTGACAATTACCATCCAATCAATCTAACTTTGATTCCCTGTAAATTACTGGAGAAAGTAATCAAAATAATGTTAGAAAAAGAAATTGAATCTCTAAATATTACCGACATCACCCAACATGGATTTACAGCTGGTTTATCTTGCACTACTAATCTGCTGCCCTTCTATAATTCCATAAGCTTGAATCTTGATTTAGGCATTCCTTCAGATGTCATTCTGTTAGACTATAGTAAAGCCTTTGATAAAGTATCCCATGCTATTCTGATTAACAAACTTACCCACTTAGGCTTTTCAGCAACATTGGTGTCATGGATAAGAAGCTGGTTGACTAATCGATCTCAGAGGGTCCGGGTCAATGGCACTATGTCAGACCTAGGCAGAGTGACGAGTGGTGTTCCCCAGGGCTCTGTCCTGGGACCCACCCAGTTTAACATCTTCATTAGCGATATGAACATCCACTCATCTAACATTCTTATGAAGTTTGCAGATGACACCAAGCTAGAGGGAGCTGTTGATAATGTGGTCAACATGCAGGCAATGCTAACTGATCTTGCAACAATTGAACACTGGGCTTTTACCAACAAAATGGACTTTAATGTGTCTAAATGTGCTATTTTACATATGGGGAAAAATAACTCTAAACAGGCATATACACTGAACAATATCAAGATTAAGGTTTCCTGTCTTGAAAAAGATCTCGGGATCCAAGTAAGCAATAAACTTACCTCATTTCCACACTGCAACAAAAACACTAACCAAGCCAATGCTCTACTTCATAGGATTAATTGCACATTTGTATCAAAAACTGAACAGTGCATCATTACCTTGTACAGATCCCATGTCAGGCCCTACCTAGATTATGGTTCCCCATTTTGGAGTCCTTATCTCATTAAAGATGTAAATAGAGTTGAGAAGTCTCAGAGTACAGCAACAAAAATGATTCCTCATTTGGCACATCTGGATTATGAGACCAGATTACAAAAGATAGGTTTGCATTCTCTTGAATTGAGAAGAACAAGAGGCAATTTACTACTACTCTTTAAGATTATCAAATCACCCATTTTGATGAGACAATGTGGCATATCAGTCTCCACCAGAAAAATCGGACCAAGGCTAAACAATAAACAGTTGGATATCACTAAATGTAACACTAATAAGAGATAAAACTTTTTTCTTTATAAGAACTCCCCATCTATGGAACACTCTTCCACGAGATATTATTGATGCAACTACTATGACGTCTTTTAAAATGAAACTAGATAAATAGCTAACCAGATAGAACCATAACAATGATCCACACATGTGGAGGACAATCTTGATGGACCTTGGCCTTCTTTTGTCCTTTCAACCAAGTAACCAAGTAACCAAGATGCAGTACTTGAAGCAACATCCCATTGTGTTAGAGAGAAAAGCAAGAGCAAAAGAAGGAGGAAACCACTTTGGTTCTCAAAAACAGTGGCAAAAAAGATCAGAGCCAAAAGACTGGTCTTCAGAAAATACAAGGGAATGCAATGGGATGAAGATAGGGAGGCATACCAAATTTACCTAAGGAAAATAGGGAAGGCAATAAGGCAGGCAAAGGCCCAAACCAAGGAAACACTAGCACAAACAGTAAAAGAAGGGGACAAGACTTTCTACAGATACATTAGTGAAAGGAGAATGTCCGGGTATATGGCCCTGACATCAACACGTTGACAGCAGAGTTTCCTACAGCGACAACAGTGCCACGTCACTGTAGGGAGCCCACTGGCACCTGGCACTGTCTGTAGGGGGTCCTGCACCCCCACGACACAGATCTGACTCAGAGTTGAGAATCCTAATTGGGGGATGCAGGGGGAACAGCCCCCCACGTGGGTGGTGTTCAGGGGCAAAGCCCCCCCCAAAGAAAACACTTGCTGCATCTAAAAATTGGTAGCCAACTGCAAAATGTAGTCAACCTGCCTTTTTTGCTATCTTATTGTTCAACAAATATTTTGTCGATGACCCAGTAGTGGGCAAGATTATGGAGGCACTCCTTAAGGAAAGGATAGTGCAACACCTGGAATCCATAGGAGCACAGGATCCAAGACAGCATGGGTTTACAACAGGAAGGTCCTGTCAAATTAATCTCATAGATTTCTTTGACTGGGTAACCATAGTGGTTGACCAAGGGGTGCAGCTGATGTTGCCTACCTTGACTTAAGAAAAGCATTTGATACTGTTCCATATAGAAGATTGATAAATAAGCCAGGTTCATTCTGGGTGGGTCAGAGGTTAGTCAACTGGGTGGCAAACTGGTTGGTGGGCAGAAAACAGAGAGTGTGGTAAGTAGTGTGCAGTCAGAAGAGATGCAAGTCACAAGCATGGTACCTCAGGGGTCAGTCCTGGGACCAGTCCTCTTCAAAATTTTCATCAGTGACATTGCAGATGGACCGGAGGGTAAGATTTGTCTGCCTACAGATAACTCCAATATCTGCAAAGGAGTAGATGGTCTAAATGGGGTGGACAGAATGAGAAGGGATCTGGATAAACTAGCAAAATGGTCAGAAGAGTGGTAATTGGAGTTTAACTCAAAGGAGTGCAAGATCATGCACATAGGGAAGAGAAACCTTGAAGCTACTTATAGGTGGGAGAGGAGTTGCTGGCAAACACAAGGGAAGAAAGAGACTTGGGCATCATCATCACAGATAACCTGAAATCATCTACGCAGACCATTAAAGCAGTAGGTAAGGCTAGAGGGATGTTGGGGTATATTAGTAGGGGTATCACAAGTCATAAGAGGGAGGTAATGATCCCTCTTTACAAGGCAATGGTTAGGCCCCATCTGGAGTACTGCATGCAGTACTGGAGGCTGCACCTGCACAAGGACATTAACAAAATGGAGGCAGTTCAAAGAAGGGCAACCAAAATGGTGCAGGGACTGCAGCACAAAGCATATGAGGACAGATTGACAGAGTTCAATATGTATACCCTAGAGCAAAGGAGGGAGAGAGGTGATATGATCGAAACATTCAAACACCCTGAGGGCATTAACAAGGTGAAAGAGTCTAACATGTTTCAATATAAGAAAAATAGCAGAACAAGAGGACACAGCATGAGATTAGAGGAAGGCTGATTAAGGGGTAATGTGATGAACTTCTTTTTCACAGAAAGAGTGGTGGATGCAAGGAATGGCCTACCTCAGGAAATGGTGCATATGAATACAATGCAGGATTTCAAACACAGACGTGACTTAGGCATAAGGGAGCAATACAGCCGAGTATGAATAATAGGCCATTGACAGAGTAAGGACAGGCACATTCATAAGGTAGAAAAAATGTGCAGACTGGACGGGCCTTGCGCTCCTTATCTGCCATCAACTTCTATGTTTCTATGTTTCTATGTTAGATAGTACTCCAAGGAGATCATGCCTACAAACCTCATTGGATTTGGGGGGTGTCCAACAGGCTAAATTTTGTTACAGATCTCTCAAATGATGCTAGGGCTCTCCAGAATATCATCTTTGAAAATTGGGATAAGGTTAGATAGATAGATAGATAGATAGATAGATAGATAGATAGATAGATAGATAGATAGATAGATATAGATAGAAATGTTATTTGTATAGCACCTCTTCCTGGAGGCTCTGAATGCTTAACAGGATTTAAAAACAATTCATACACAATACACCTAACGTTAGACCATAAAACAGAGTTCAATATAAAATTATATCTATCCCTTGCTAATACAAATGTAGTAAAACAATAATAATAGTTCATTTTACGCTTCACATATCAAACATCTGATTAAACAGAAACGTTTTTAATCCTTTTTTTAAAGGTGTCCACCGAGTGTGACTCCCTTAAGTGTCTTGGTGAAGAGTTCCACAGGGTTGGCGCAGCAACTGAGAATGCACATTCTCCTGAATGCCACAGTCTAGCCCTGTGAACCCCAAGGAGGCAACCCTCTAAGGAAGGGAAAGCCCAAAATGGGCAGTGAGGAACCAGGAGGTCTTGCAGGTAGGCTGGGTAGGATAGAACCCAAGCTGAAAGAAGTTGCTGATGTATTTCTACAAGTTACCCAATGAAGGGCTCGGAATATAAGGGACACTGTGGTGCACAGTGTCCAACCCTGAGTGAGAGTAAGTTTTTTACATCCCCCTCACCTGGGGTGTAAACACTGTAACCACTGCAAATACTGCACTGTGGTGTCTAACACAAAAGTATTTTTGGGTCCCAGAAATGGAAGGGAATACAAAATATGCAGCCTCCTTACCTGTGACACGTTTAATGTTATCTGTTCAGCTGTTTGCAAAGTTTGTTTTTTTTTATGTGGGGAGAACCAAGAGAAGGTTGAAGGATCATATTTTTATTTTTTTATTTATTTATTTAGTTTTTGTTGAGTGGTTAAGTGAACTAGACAAAACATGCCTATTTTCAGGCACGACCCGGAGGAGGGGGATACAGATGAATGCCAACTGATCTTGAACCAGAGTAAGTGTTGGAGAACATATGCATGCCATTGTGAACCAAGGTGACAAATATGCATTGGCTATGCACATTAATGAATCGGAGGGGTGGGAGTGGAAGCACATAGCCCTGTATTCATAGTTCTTGGGGATTGAAAAAGTTATTCTTGGTCCCGGGGGTAATATAGAAAAATTATTAGCTAAGAGAGATGCAGATTTATCAGCAAGGGGCATTATACTGGCATGGGATCAATGATTAAATTGATTTTGCTAAGCTTTTATAGTATGGGCTAAATATAAATATATAATAGTGATTACATTTTCTGTTGTCTGTTCTCTATGCCATATATCACCCCCCACACACAATCGATATCATTATATTTCCCCTTATGTACTGTATGCACTGGTTATCAGATAAAGTTACTCTGTCTGGCATAATGTGTCTCAGATATTAATAGTGTGGTCCATGCACTCTGGCAGTTTATATTTTGAGTGACAATGTCCATGTTTTTAGTGAAGTTGTAGTGAACCAGCCAGCACAGAGTTAAAGTGCAAGATGGCAGCTGTGCTGGGCTGCCTGTAATGTGGGCAGAGCATTGCAGCATTTTATTTGTTGTTTTGTTTTGTTCTTTTTAAGGTTTTATGTTTGTTTTTGGGCAGTGTTTAGTTAGATTGCGGAAAGTAGTGAAGGCATTTTAACTGAGCTAAACTGAGGAGCAAGTTTTTTTTTGTTTTTAGAGAGGGACAGTCTGCAACTCCTTTTACCTGGAGCAGCTTGTGGCAGTGGCAGTTCATGGCAGTCTGGAGTTCTTCACTGAGTTCTTCAGTGGATTATTGGAGCAGACTTTGTTTGGCTGGTTAGCGGGGACTCTGTGGAGTGCATGGTCGAGTCGCCCAGTGATCTCCTGTTTATTGCTATCACGTTGGCTTGACTGAGACTCCAGTTTTGCTGTTGATTTTGGATTTTGGACACCGATTGCCTCCGGGGTGACTGCTGGAGTTGGAATTGGGAGTGGTCTAGATTGTGTCCAGTTTCTGGGTCCTGCCTGTTGGAGTGATGGAGGAACATTCTGACCAGGATGTTGATTGGATTGTTGGCATGGAGTGCAACAGTAAGGAGTCCCTGATTTAGTGCTCGGCTTGTATGGAGTTCCTAGCTGTGGAATTGGGTAGGAGTCTTTCACTTTAATCTGATTTGTTGGATATTTTGATTTTATCCGCTGAAGAAGTTCTGACCTCCAGGGTAGTGAGAATTCCCTGGTGGCTACATTGCTGGCTGTTGTTGGCTGAGTTGTCCAGTTGCTCAGTTAATAATGAGACTGGTTCCTTGTTCCTGGAGAAAGTGTAGCAGTGACATAATGGTCATCTCTTGGAGAACTAATTACTTTTGTGAACTTGTTACTGGACTGCCTGTGCCTACTGCATATGCCTTGTTGACCCAAGTATTCTACACAGAGAGTGGTGAATGCCTGATCTGGTGGAGAGTCCTTGGTTTCAAATTGTGTTGAAGTGTGGCAGATTTACCTGGCCCCAAACTATTAGAGTGCAACACTCTTAATTGTTCCTTTTCCAGTGAGAGAGGATCCGGACGGTTGATTTGTTTGTGATAATACACATAAGAATTAAGCTGAACTAGAGACAGTCTTGCAGACTGAGTGTTCTCTCCCCTTTCTTAAGGACATTCTTTATTGTTTATTATACATTATTTATTGTACATTTATTGTACATTATTTATTGTTGTATTTTTGGGAGTGGGTACTGGGGTTATTTTTTTGGGGGGTTGGGATTGTGTGAGAGTCAGTGAGTGTTGTATGGTTGGTTTTGTTGTGTGATTAGGCAATTTGAGTTTGAGTGTTTGTTCTGAGTTTTAATTTGGTTTTAGTATGTGCCTGGGACAATGTTCAGAAAGACAGAGCTACTCAGTGACCCTCCTTGGTAGTTTATGGCCCTTTGAGCTCCCACTAATTTCTTTTGAGATCTATAGGATGTGTCGGGCATTGGAAATTGCCTGTAAGAGGAGGTCTGGTGGAGGATCAGCTCGAGTGGCTGCCAGAGAGTCCTGTATTTTGGTGGTGAGACTGAGGAGATGCCCTGGGGCAAAATGGACGCTGGAGAGGGGTTCTCCCTGTCTGTTGCCCATACACAAAGGCTCCATTGTGAATAATGGGCAGCTAGCTGATCCAGCAGTCCCCTTTCATCCTTCTTGGGTTGTGTTAATCAATGTCAGGTCGATGAGGAGCAAGACTGCCATAGTTGTGGATTTTATTGCCTCAGTTGACCCTCACTTGCATCATGGAGGCCTGGTTGGATGAAAACACAGCTCTCATTTAGGAGGCGACAATGCCAGACAGGTACTCCATGATACACACCCTGAGACATGATTGCAGAGGTGGGGGAGGGGGCTCTTTGTTTTAAATCTAGCCTGGACCTCACAGTGCTACCCACAGGTCCTATCAGGTCACTTGAGTGTGTGGCTGCGTGGTGGTAGGGGTTTTGGTGTGGGCTACACAGTCCTCCTGGTGTATAACCCCGCCCCCAGGTTCTGGGGGTGAATTGTTGGGGGAATTTGAGGAGCTCATCCCCAGCCTACTGTTGGAGTCCCCCAGATGGTTAATTCTGGGGGACTTCAATGCTTGGGTTGAAGATCAGCTCACGACTTTTTGGATGTGATCTCCTCAAGAGCATGGGGACACTGGGCCTGATGCAAAATGTCACCTTAGTGACTCACTCATGTGGCCACACACTAGACTTCATATTTTCTATTGGAGTTGAGATCCTTGAGCTGGGAGTAGATCCAGTTGTGTGGTCAGATCATAGCATCATGAGGGTCAGGTTAGCAACCCCGTAGGAGTTCCTGCTTCTGTAGAGATGGTCCAGCACCACCCTTTAAGGGGATTGTCCCCAACTGGGCTATCGGCAGTACTAGACCTATCAGGGGTGAGGGCTGCTTGTGCAATGGGACAGAGAAGGCAGTGGCGGCATATGATAGTGCCATCGTTGCGGCTTTTGCCTCTATCACACCCATCCGTGTCCGACCCCTATCTTTCAGTGTGAGAATTTCTTGGTTTGATGAGGAACTGCAGGAATTGAAGACTAGGGGTGGGAGGTTAGAAGGCATTAGAGGGGTTCTGGACTGTTGGAGAACAAGTTGTCACTGATGTCCCATTATAAGGACTATCATCTGGCACTCTGTAGTAAGACGGCAGCTTTCCTGTCGAGAGAGATTGCTTCCACAAGGAACATACCTGCTCAGCTCTTCCACATGGTTGATGGGCTTTTAAATCAGACCTGTCTATGTGTGTGAGGAGCAGGTTTTAGTACAAGATGTGATGAGTTTGCTCTGTTCTTTGCCAACAAGGTGTCCTCCATCAGGTTTGTGATATCCTCCAGCATCTTTCATGGGAATTGCGGGGCTCATTCTGTGACATGCCAAAGCACTCCTCTTGTGTGGGCTGAATATGACCCAGTTGAGGTGGATGAGCTAGTGGAGGACATCACGAGCGTAGGCCAACATATTGTCATCTCAACCCTGGTCCAACTTGGCTTTTGGTCAGATGTTTGGACCCAATAGGACCTGTAGTTGTTGAGAGTGTCCTGAGCTCCATGAGGAATGGGGTATTCCCATCAACCTTAAAAGAGGCCTTGGTTAGATCCCCATTAAAGAAGTCCTCATTGGACCTGTACTGGCTCGACAACTACAGACCAGTCTTTAACCTCCCATTTTTAGGGAAGGTTATTGAAAAGGTAGTGGCTGTTCAGCTTGAGGGGCACATTGCCTCCTCCTCCTCCTCCACCTATGAGGTCTTTCAATCTGGATTTAGGGCCGGGCATAGCACAGAGACTGCCCTGGTGAAGGTGCTGAATGACCTCCCAATTGCGTGAGACAGTAGAAAATGTACCATCTTGATTCTTCTGGGTCTCATGGTAGCATTTGATACGGTGGACCATGGGGTGTTACTTGACTGGCTGCAGTTCTGATGTGGTCTGTCAGGTACAGTAATCCAATGATTTAGGTCATACCTGACAGGCAGGGTGCAGCGGGTGGTGATGGAGCTTGCCTCATCTAGCCTGAATCCTCTGACCTGTGAAGCTCTGCAAGCGTCAGTCTTGTTGCCGCTGTTGTTCAGTGTATACATGCTGGCACTGGGGGACATTATAAGGTGGTATAAACTGGGTTTTCATTTCTATGCTGATGATACACAGCTATACCTGTCCTGTGCACTGGGTAGCCAGATGGTGGATTCTGTGCTTAACAGCTGCCTGGTAAAATCTAGGCTTGGATGTCTCAGAACTGGTTGAGGGTCAACCCAGACAAGACTGAAGTTTCAGTGGTGAATCCGGATCATCATAGTGAGGCTGGGACACTGTGGGATCCCCCAGTCTTGTCCTGGGGGGGTACCTTTGTTCCCATCCATGCTGGTCAAGGATCTGGGTGTAATCCTTGATGACAGCCTAACATTTGATGCTCAGGTGTCAGCCATCGTTAAGAGTGGATTTTATCACTTGTGGAATATTGCCCAGATCTGACACCTTCTACCACCTGAGGACATGACCTCACTGATATACACTTTTATCACATCTAGACTGGACTCCTGCAATGCTCTTTACCTGGGACTTTCTGGAAGTAACCTCTGATAGCTGCATCTAGTGCAGAATGAGGTGGCTCAATTGTTGTTGGGCACATGAAGATATGATCATATTATGCCCATTCTCCGTAGTCTGTACTGGCTGCCAGTCTAATGGAAGATTGTCTTCAGGGTCAGGTTACTGACCTATAAGGCCCTGCACAGTTGGTGACCAATCTACCTGCAAGATTTCCTCATGCCCCACTGTGCATCTCAGACTCTCCGTTCCACTGAGGGTCACCTCCTCAAAGTTCCTAGGGTGAGACTTAACAATTCCAGTGATCGAGCCTTTTCAGTGGCCACACCCACCCTTTGTATCTCCTTCCCTCAACAACTTCTGGAGGCACCCTTAGTGGAATCCTTTAAAAAGGGATAAAATACCTTTTAATTTCACCAGGCATTTGATGATTTTTAATTATGTAATGTTTAATAGTTATCTGTATTTGCTCCTTTGCTCGGTACTGTATTTATGTAAGGCTAATAGTTTCATTGTATGTTTTTAAATGGTATTGTGAAGTATTGTGAGTTCCCTTAGAGAGGTGCTAAATAAATAAAATATCTATCTAGCTATCTATCTACAGTATCTCTGTCTGTTTATCTATCTATCTATCTATCTATCTATCTATCTATCTATCTATCTATCTATTTATTTAAAGGGCTGGTATAATTACAACACCATGGCTGTGGACATGATTATGTCATTCTGGTATTAAATATGATAAGACTGATAAACAATATACTATTGACTTGAGCAGTTGTAGTAATGAGTTTTTCCTAATTGCTACTTAATGCCTTTATGTTATTAATCCTCTGTTTACAATTGAACTGCCAGAGTCCTATGTTATTATTTTGTTAAGTGGAGGATCAATTGATTTTAATGGCATTCTCATGGTTTTTAGCAACTGTTTTTACTGTTGGGTACATATAAATATATATATGGGATACATGATGGGGAGGCGTGGGATATGGAAAATATTCCCACTCTGCAGGAATGAGAATATTTTCCATATCCCATTCCTGCCCGTCATGTGTTCGGCTTTTGCAATAGAGCAGGAGTGTTGTGATTTGGTTATATGTGTGTATTACTTAGAAATGTGTGCCTAAATGAATGGTTTAGTTTGTTTCTGTGTGTTGCTCTTCTGTTATGGGCTGTGTTTTGAATGGGGACTGTCATTTTTTATGAATCAGCTTCTTCCCTATTGTTTCACTGGCTCTTGATGTGTGACTGTGTTTTTTATTAGTTTGTGGTTTGAGTTCATGGGATAAATGTGGTTTATTGGTTGTAATGTGTGTTGTACAATTGAAATACAAAATCACACATGCCCCCACAATGCAAAGCATAATGGGCCACATATGCAAATCACCACAGAATATTATGTTGGTTCAACTTTAAGCAGAAATGCATTCACATATCTGGACTGTGTAGTACAGTATGGTCTGCATACCCATTGGCCCACTCTGTGGACCAATGGGTGCACAGCTGTACTGTACACAGTCAGTTAGTGGGTGGCCGGGTGACTTGCAGGTGGGGAGCTGCCACCCGCTGTTGACTGGTGGGAGCGGGTGTCGGGGCTCAGTGGAGGGTGGGAGGGGGTACTGCTGGACCACCAGGGATGGATTCTAATCTTTCTTAGACTTCTGCCAGTGATTGGGCTACAAGCAGTCCACTGGACCACCAGGGATATAGGAGGTTATTTTCTTTAGACTTATGCCTGCGATCAGGCTGTGAGTGGTCCACTGGATCACATGGGATACACAGTAGGAGGTTATTTTCTGTATACTTCTGTCCACGATCGGGCATGGGTGGGCCACCTGACGAGGTGCCACTGAGCTGTGTCAATTATTGGCAGCCGCCGTGTTGCTCCCTGTAGCACGGCAGCTCACCTGTGGGTGGCTGACTGTTGCTCTTTATTTTTGGGAACAACTGTAGAGATGCATGTAGAGGGTTGCGCCTGCATGGCTCCCACACATCCTGGGCTGAATATTGGGGTGTCGTGGAGATGCACGTAGGCACGCCCCCACTTGCGTCGCAACGTACTAATGCGCTCCAGGGCATTGGGATTTCTGCCATGCACTTTCCCTTTTGAATATCACACTGGGGCACATCAGTAAGT
This sequence comes from Neoceratodus forsteri, assembly GCA_016271365.2. Taxonomy (NCBI): domain Eukaryota; kingdom Metazoa; phylum Chordata; order Ceratodontiformes; family Ceratodontidae; genus Neoceratodus; species Neoceratodus forsteri. The sequence goes on from CM028130.1 coordinate 1,098,881,287, forward strand.
TACGCATGGTGCAACTGTATTGCGCTATGCTCAACCCTTCTGAATGTCCCAACCTTCGTATATTAGGCTGTCAGTCAGTTCATCTGCAGTAAAAGGCTTATTTCCTTTGCCATCTTCTTTTATTTTTTTTTGACACTTGTACTTTTCTACACTTTAGGAATGTAGGTCAGGAAGATAGAGATTCTGGGTACTCATTTTTTTTTTAAGTACCTCTCAAAACTCTGAAATTTTGCCTGTTGGCTTAATGGCTCATATTCAGAGCCTTCTTTTTTTTACCAATGAATGAAATAATGGCACAAAACAGTATTTAACTCATGTGGAGGCAGAGTTTCAATAGATCTTGAAATGCTTAGATTTTACATCAGAAACGTTTGTAAATTATTTATGTCACAGTCTGTTTTTGTGTGTTGTCATTTCTTGAAGAAATGATGTACTGGTCTATAAAGTGTTTGCCAGTCTTGTATTTATTAGCAGCACTACAGGCAAAGTCCTTTGTGTTGAAATTCATGTTCTGGTTGGAAATTTCCATTGGATCTAGCAGCAGCCCTTTGTCAAGCTTGCTTGTTCACTGAAACAGTAGTTTTTTGTGGTTTAAATGTATTTTCTGTGCCCAGTGGTGCAAAGGGCTGAGGCACTGGATGTCTCACCTCATGGCACACCGGTGACCCGGGTTCAGGAGTGAGCCTGGGTCATCAGAGGTCGGCATGGGGGGGTGGAGCTGGATGGAGTGGCCAGCAGGCTACTGTCCTCTTCAGGGTGGTGGAGTCACATCCCTTGCTCAATGGCTGCCCCAGGTGGAGGCCAGGAGGCTGCACAGGAAGGGGGCCCAGTGTTAGGACAATGGGGTGCACAGAAGGGGGTCATTACTGGGGCTGTAAGGCACATTCATGCTTCTATGCGCATGCATCCTTCTCCTAGGACCCTCAGGAGAAAATCAGTGGTTGAGAATACCAGCGGCAGGATGATGACTGACTCCCCGCAGGCACCGCTCCCAGGTCGGGTGTAAGGTAAGCCCCAATAATTCCAGGTGACAGGAGCTGAGGGAGTCAGTTAGATGTGAAGCCATTTGGGGGTGAAAAATAGAAAAATAAATGTATTTCTTTTCTTTAGTTTACTGCTGCACTGGGATGGAGGAATTTTTAAATATTTCTCCATGTTCTGGATGACCTAGATACTGTGTTGTACTCGACGTTTTCTTTGTGTAATTGAGAAATGCAGTATGCGTTTTTCTTTTGAATGGCTTTAATTAGTAGCAGGGGTGTAATCAGTAACATGGGAAACTCGGGATATTTTGTGGATATTATAGGTGTTTGAACAGGTGAATGTAATTTGTGTTGGTTCCTAGCAGAATGCAGTGCCTGCACATCTTTTACTGGGAGTGACGTATCTAGAATGAGAATATCACTTGCTCACATACAAACTGTGTGTAAATGTAAATATCTTTCACAGTATCTATGTCAGCAACTTTTAACTCACTCTAGTGAGAATACGTTTTTATTTCAAATGTTTACAACTCACCCCTATTATATATATATATATTTTAGTGGCACGGTCCCGCCACTATAGTTAGGGTTCAGCGGTCAGTTACATACTAAAGACAAAAGTTTGGGCATTAATAACTTTGGACCCATTCAATGGATTTGCCTGAGGTGTGGTATACACATTGGGGCACGGTAGTTCTCTTGGTCTGCCAAACTACGATTCAGTCGGCATGCTGGTCTTTCAGTACGAAAGCGCTGAAAAATACAAAATTATCCACTTTTGGAGGCACCTTTTGGCATTCTGAATGTGGTCCTGCACGGCCGTCATGTAGCATGCAACTCTGCGAGATAGCTCATTTGAAAGAGCTTTGTTGGCCAAACATGCTGCTTTTTGTTTGGTGAAAAACTATTAAGGCATTCAAAAGTTATGGCACTTTTAAATTCCCATTATAAGTCTAAGGGAAAATTTATATGTATGTTTTGCGATCAAAGTATGGGGTTCTGGCCATCTCGTCCCGACTGGCGGTCAAAGAATTTGCAGACTCATGGTTCAAGAATCTTTGTCACCAAGGATTTTTTCAAATTTTTTGATCGCGAGATCTGCCATCTTGTTTTCAGTTTTCCAATCGGAAAAACACAAATATCTCGGCTCAGGGGTCATTTCTGAGGTAAAACTTGGATGGGTTTTACTCAGGGGACCCTTACCTATCGAGCCATGGCTTTGGTTCCATCCAAATCAGTCCAAAAGTAGAGTTATTAGCTTTTAAATTCTTAATTGACGGCTCGCTAATGATCTTTGATCGCGAGCCTGCAACTTCTTTGATTGCGAGAATCTTTGATCGCGATCGTGAGTGAGAGATGAGATGGCCAGATTTTAAATTCTATTTGTGTAGCCCAGTGGTGCCCTATTAAGTTATATAAGGGTGGATTTTGCTCAGGGGACTTTTCTCTGCCACATCTGAATAAAAAAAACAGTAATTTTTAATTATCCCTGGTAGTCTACCAGCCCCCCTCACCACCATGCCAACGTACATAATGATGCCTGTTTTCCCTGGTAGTCTAGTGGCTCCCCCAATGAGTATCATACAAATGTGTTTATGTTTTATCCATGGTAGTCTAGTGGCCCCCCCATGTGTGTTTATGTATATATTTTTATTGTATCCCTGGTAGTCTAGTGCCCCTTCCCCCGATCTGTAATTCATTATCATTAATATTGCTGTCCCTGGTAGTCTAGCGGTCCCCCCTCCCATCATAATAACATTTATTTCCATTTTGCATGTCCTGGTAGTCTAGTTTCCCCCCCACCCAGCTATGCCAGCCCACTCAGCACTCCCCACCTTTCCCCAGCTGGCGACTGGCACAGCCCACCTCTCACCTCCACGGCCAGCCACCGACTGAGTGTATTACCAGCAGCAATTCAAACAGGCACTAGAAAATTATTTCTGAGCACCTGTTTGAATTGCCACTGGTAATACACACAGTGTGGTAAAAGTTAAGTCTTGTGTGCTACCTCTTTAGTCTACATTGGCATGGTTGTAACTCCACTTTAAAAATCACAATAAAAGTTTAAAGTTTTTGGCACTGAACCACAATGTCATGCAAGCTTTTTTGATGTGTAGAGATAGTTTAGACCTTTGCAGCTGTTGAAGACTGATACACTGCTGTCTTCCTATCAAGTTTGCACTTGTGCTAGTACTGTAATATAAGAAAACATCAGGTTACAAATCCATGCTGCTCATGAGCTACAATAAAAGTAATTATCTTTCTTTTGGGGGGGGTAAGAAAACTAGCACCATTACACAAATAGCCATAATACAGTGTGTGCCATGAAGTCTGAGGACTATAATGATGCTGCCTTATGCATTCATCTCATTTGTACTTCTGTACCTCCCTTTATTTCAGCTTCTAGAGGCAGACATGCAGCCAGCAAGAGCAAGCATGTTTTCAGTGCAGCCTGCCACCCCTGCCCTGGCAATAGCAGACAGGCAACTTAACTCAGTCCTCCTCCTCCCTCCCACACCACTTTATGATATATATTTGATTTTTCCTTACTTTATTAATTTGGCCATAATATGTAACTTTGGGCAATAACACTGCAATGAGATACCACTTAATTAATAAGCAGACTGTCTTCTACCTCCTACTGAATAATGCCTAAATCCTCCTAACTCACACCACTAAATGCAAAATACACAGCAGTACACTTTTTAATATTTAGGTGTAACATTTTTGGACCTGACAGCCAGCCTTTAATTTTCAGGTATCAACGAATCAACCAACCATCAATAAATCAATCAGTCAGAATACAGAACACACCTACTACACTCTGCTGTCACTGACCAAGAGAAGTCACTGAAATGACACTGACAAAACCTCTCATCATGCACTGACTTGCAATACTCCCTTCTCTTGGACCAGATGCAGCGAGTTGCTTGATGATGTCTTCTATCCATGGACTTTCTGACCACAGTGACCACTGCACCATACAGACCTCATACACATGCACTTCACTCTGGCTCTCCAGTTTCTCCACCTACTGCCACCCATGCAGTCACCCAAAAGGTCAGTAGTCCCTGACATCCCTAGTCCTCTAGGTTCTGGCTATAGACATGGAGTGATTCTGGGCATGGCACTGACTATTGGGGGCAGAACTATAGATGTCAGGGTGGGAGAATACCTGGTGTCCAATGTGCATCACACAGTGTGGTTCAACATGAGTATGACAAAAGGGTCAAGCCATACAAAGGCAAGGGTCTTGGACTTCAGGAGTGCAGACTTTGGTAGGATAGGGGTATGTCTTACGAAAGCCCTAGCAAAGAGGGAGAAATGTGGGGGAGTTAAGGAACTGTGGATCCATCTAAATGGTGCCATAGTTGAGGTCACAAACCTTTGTGCTTAGCAAGGCAAGAGGAAAAAAACACTATGGTTCTCAAAGAAAGTGGCTCTTAAAGTAAGGGCAAAAACGGTGACTTTCAGGAAATACAAGGAAAGGATGAAGGAAGAAGATAGGGCAGTGTATCTAGAGAAACAAAGAGAGGCAGAAAGAGCAGCCAAGAGTTCAACAGTGCAGACAGAGGAGAAAAAAGCTAGAGAAGTGAAGAAAGGGGACAAGACTTTCTATAAGTGCATTAGTGAAAGGAAGAAGACTGGTGGGGGGAACTGAAAGACTAAAAGGACAGGAAAGTGAGGGCATAGAGGGATGACTGGAAAAATCATCAGTACTGAACAAATATTTCTGTTCAGTATTCACAGAACTAAGGGATGGTAAGGGGCCACAAGTAAGAAACAAGATTGGAAGAGAGGTGAACATCAGATCATTTACAGAGGAGAGAGAGTCCTTAAGGAGCTCACAAAAGTGAAGGTGGACAAGACAATGAGATCAGATGGGATACATCCAGAATATTAAAAAAAATTAATGATAGTGCTGGCAGCACCATTGGCTGACCTGTTCAACAAATCACTAGATATGGGCACGGTTCCAGAGAACTAGAGAAGGGCAGATATAATCCCGCTCCACAAAAGTGAGAGTAAAGAGGAGGCTAGAAACTATAGACCTGTCAGCCTGACCTCGGTGGTGTGGAAACTTATGCAATCACAGCTAAAAGAAAGGATGGTGAGGCACCTTGAATCCAGCACAAGATCTAAGGCAGCATGGATTCACATCAGGAACATCATGTCAAACAAATCTGATAGATTTCTTTGACTGGGTGGCCAGGGAAGTGGATCATGGGGGAGCAGTGGATGTGACCTACCTGAATTTCAGCAAGACATTTGGCACTGTTCCACATAGGAGGCCTGTGAACAAGCTGGCAGCCTGAGATTGGGTCACAAGGTGCTAAACTGGATTCGAAACTGATTGAGGGATAGAACACAGAGAGTGGTGGTAAAAAGAGCCAAATCTGAGGAAGGGAGAGTGTCAAGTGGGGTGCATAGGGATTAGGTCCGTCTGGGCCAAGTAATATTTAATATCTTCATTAGTGACATTGCAGAGAGGCTGGAAGGGAAGGTATGCCTCTTTGCAGATGATACAAAGATCTGCAATAGGGTAGACACTCCAGGAGGGGTAGAGAAAATGAGGAAGGGCCTAGCAAAACTGGAAGAATGGTCCAGAGTCTGGCAGCTAAGATTCAATGTGAAAAAGTGCAAAATCATGCACTTGGGGTTCATTAACCTGGGGAGAATTACATTATGTGTGGGGAATTGCTAATGGTCACCAAATGGGAAAGAGATCTGGGTGTGATCATATCTTATGACCTAAAGGTGGTCAAACAATGAGTCAGTGCTATGGGAAGAGCCAGTGGGGTGATGGGTGCATAGCGAGAGGTATCATAAGCAGAAGAAAAGAGGTTGTGATACCACCATACAAATCTTTGGTGAGACCTCATTTGGAATGCTGTGTCCAGTTCTGGAGGTCATATCTCCAAAAGGACATTGACAAAGTAGAGACAGTTCAAAGACGGGCAACACAAATGGTACAGGGCATGCAACAAAGATCATACAAGGAGAGACTGGAGGCACTCAATATGTATACCCTGGAGGAGAGGTGACAGAGAGAGAGGGGAGGTGAGAGAGAGAGAGAGAGAGAGAAGAGATATGATAGAGACCTTCAAATACCTAAAGGGAATGAATAAGGTATGAGAGGGTAGCATCTTTCAGAAAAGGAGATGTTTCAGAACAAGAAGGCATGACATGTGACTGGAAGGGGATAGAATAAAGGGACAATGTGAGAAAGCATTTCTTCACAGAAAAGGGCATTGGGTGCATGGAGCAGCCTCTCAGCAGAGGTTGCAGTGACCAGATCATTGAAGGAATTCAAAACTGCGTGGGATAGACATAGGGGAACGCTATCGATTCAAAAGGGGAGGTAGGGCCAGAGCTCAAGTAAGATCTGCAGCTTTTGCAGTTGGTATGAAAAAAGGGCAGACTGGATGGGCCTATCGGCCCTTATCTGTCATCAAATTCTATGTTTCATCCCTGGAGGGTATATACAGTATAAGTCAAAATGTTCTATGCTTAACTTTATTCAAGATGTCCACCTCAGGATGGATCAGTTAAAGGGCTACTGACATCCCTGAAAACCAAAAAGAAATATAATAACACTATTCTTCTTCTATGCCATATATTCTCTATAGATTTCTTGTGCCTTCTATTTACCTCTGAGGCAATCTGCACCAAAAACACGATCTTAATCTCTTAGAGTTAATCTACTTTATAGCTTATTCATCACTTGAGGTCAAAATCATCTGCTGTGATGTTACAGTCTGTTGTCATGGGAATAATTGTGATGTATCAAACAGAGAAGTATGCCATCAGGTTGGGAATAAGCAGCAGAAGCTGATGTACTCTCAAGGAACAAAGATTGTGTTTTTATTATACAACCTCAGTAATAAACAAGGGGGAGAAAAACACAGAACTTAAGAGAAACAAGTGAATTGTTCCCAAACAAAATGTACTCTATTTCAAAGCTCTCCTGGATTTATTAGCTGCTTTTTAAAGATTTTTTATATACCCCTATCAATCAACTTATCATACAGAAGTTATGTTGGGGTAGAAGAAAATAAGTTTTACGTGGGATAAAGGATTGTCAGAATGCACACTGCAATTATTCATGTGTGCACTTTTTTATTTCCAGTATCACATTTGGCTATAGATTTGTTCAGCTAGTTTGTGAATATTTGGAAGCCATCAAGGCATTTGAATTTGCTTTGTAGTCCACTGGCAAACTGACCACAGACATATGAGTGAAGCAGCAGAGTTTGTTATACTTGCTGACCACACGTGATGATTTTCTTGGAGCTGATCATGTTACTACATAACACAATATTATTTCCTATGCTTTTTTTTTCACCATGGGCTCTGCTTTTTTCGTGCAACTGCACTGAAGTTTCCAAATCTTGCCCACCAGCATCGTGAGTAGTAACGCTATCAGGGCACCAATGGATCAGCCTATCAAGTTTATATTTAGTAGTGCAAAAATAATATCATGTCTAAGAAAACACTGATATTGAAAGTCATAGTTGTACTTACTCAGCAAATGTTTTCTACTCTATGCTATGCTCCTAACACATCTTTTTTTTCATCTTTCAGAAAAAAATGGAAGCAGAGCACTTCATGAAAGGAGTTATATTCCTTCTGAGCACTATCATTGGGCTGTGTGGTAATATAGTGATTCTGATATCCCAATCTCATGCCGCCTACCTAGAGAAAAAAATGATGCCAACAGAGATAATACTGTCCAGCCTTGCAGGATCAAACCTAATGTTTCTTGTAACTTTAGGCCTTCCAGATTCTTTATTGGCATTTGGGATTAAATATTTCTACACTGACATTGGCTGCATAATTGGCCTTTATTTAGAGAGAATATCACGAATGATGACCATTGGGCTCACTTGTCTGCTCAGCTGTTTGCAATATGTAATTCTTGCCTCTTCCAATCCAAAGTGGGCCTATGTAAAAACCTGGATTCAAAAATATATCATATCTCTCATAATGCTTCTTCTTCTGATAGCCATGGTGACCAGTATCAATGCAATGTTTTTTTCAGTTGTCAGTACTAACTTAACTGATCAGAAACCTACAATCAAACTGGGATACTGCCTAGTGATTTTCCCAAACAGACTTTCATTAGAATTAATTGGTTTTCTCACATTTGTTCGTGATATAATCTTTGTGATCCTCATGGCTCTGGCCAGCACCTCCATGTTGTTGCTTCTACATAGACATGCAAAGCAGATGAAAGAAATGAGAAGCTCTAATCAAAACCAAAATTCTACAGCAGAGCAGCAGGCAGCTAAGATGGTTGTGACTTTTGTTATTCTTTATGTGCTACTTTTTGGAATAGAAAACACCATTTGGTTTTTCCAGATCTTAGTTTCTAAGGAAGCTGATCTTGACCTAACAGATGCCCGCCATTTCTTATCTTTTTTCTTTCCTTCATCCTTTCCTATTGTAATGGTTGTCTTCAACCAGAAAATCAGACAGAAGTTAAAATGTTTGCAACTGAGTGAAAGTTCCCATTTTTCTTAAGGTTTTTAAGAGTGCATTCTTGAGTTATCAGGGTAACAGTACTGTGAACTGAAGCTGAGCAGTTCTGATACACAAAGAACTTCAAAAGACACTCATAGCTGTAAGAGATGTCAGAACTGTACATTTATATACTGTATATTATAACTCACATTTAAATTTTCAGTTTTTTTTAAATGGAACTTGAATTCAAAATTTAAATGTTTTACTTTCCAGAAAATAAGAGAAACCCCAGTGTTGGAGATTTACTATGCCAACAGGACTTAGAACTTTAGGCTTTTGGTTCTATTTTCATGAGACAGACACTCTTAGGGTCTGGGATGATCAGAAGTGAATGTTCCCTTATTTGTTTATTTATTTTATTTATTTATTTTGAAAGTCAGATTTACAACCTTTGAGTCAGGGACTCATTTACAAAGGCACCTCATCACAGGGAGAGTAGACATGGTTACAGTGTGAGATCCAACAGTGGTAACATAGAGGTGCAATACAGATAACAAAAAGAACACAATATAACAGTGGTTTTTGGGATAAAGTTACATGCAGTATATAGCAACTGTATAAAAAAAGGGGGGAGCAGTCCAACGGACATTGTCAAGGCTATGGTCAAGAAATGGGGAGGGACCCCAACATTAGTTTGATTAAGGGCAACTACAGCTTTGGGCACCAAAGACATGGTTATGAAGAGCGACTTTAAAGGCACCAATTTTGGTAGACTTAGTAACAGAGAGGAGGAGGGGAGTTGAACCATGTGTAGTGGAAGGACCTTTGGGCTAGGGAGGTCTTGGTACAGGGCACCAGAAAGGTGGCCTTAACTGAGCTACGGGTGGCAATGGTTGGGGATGCAAGCTGCAGGGACACAGTGACCCCTGGGGGGGAGAGTCCTAGCAGGGATTTTTTGTCAAGTAATCAGGTTTGGTAGTGCAGGTATTGCTCCAAGGTGAGCAGGTTGGCGGTGTAATAAAGCAGGCAAGTATGGGTGCAGAGGGATGCACCAGTCAGGATCCTACAGGCCTTGTTTATAGTGGTCTGGATTCTGGTGAGGGCGGTATTGTCGGCTGCAGCATAGATTGGTAGACCATAGTCCACTAGGGACAAGATGGAGGAGTTGATGGCCAGTCAGAGAGCAGTTTGGGGGAGGCAATCTCTGTGGTGATAGAGAAGGCCAATCCGAGAGTTTATGGCTGAGGACAGGGTACTGATGTGGGTTTTGAATGTAAGAGCCGAGTCGAAGGTGATGCCCAGGTACTTGTAGGTTATAGCTAAGAATAATGTAATGATTATTAATTTATTTATGATTTTTCTCAACAAAGTAACCCCATGAGATCATGAGATGAAGCATCTCATGATCTCGGGGAGGGGGCATGATAGAAAAATTCAAGTACCTCAAGGGAATCAACAAATTCCAAGAGGGTACCATCTTGCGAAAAAAGAAATGTACAAGAACAAGGGGTCACAATTTGAAGATAGATATGGGATGGTTCAGGGGCAATGTGAAGAAGTATTTTTTCACAGTGAGGGTGGTGGATGCATAGAACAACCTTCCTGGGAAGGTAGTAGGGTCAAAAACAGTGGGGGAATTCAAGCATGCAAGGGACAGACACAAGGCAATTTTAGTGGGGGGTAGGAGGAAGTAGGCTATTGGTTAACCAGGATCTGCAGTTTATCCAAAGGTAGGGAAATGGGCAGACTGGGTGGGTCAAGCAGTCCTTATCTTCCATCAAAGTCAATGTTTCTATGTCTCTTAGAGAACAAGGGGACATCTTAGTGGATAGCGGTTAACAAATAACTACAGATAGTTACTATGATAAGAGACTAAAAACATTGATTTTTACAAAAATTATTTTTATTTTTTTTTGTTTTCTAGCTTCCCTTAGTTTCTCCAGTTATAAGTTTACTAGGTATTTCAAATAATGCAGCACCTATTTAAATGCAGCACTTATTTCACTGTCTTTTAGAATGACTAGTTGCCACCAACTAAATTCAAAATCATTGTTTATGATGTCACTGTCTGTTGCTGTGATCACTGTGATGTCATGAACAAAGACATTGTGATGTAAGTTGAGGAGAATAAAATGCTGTTTATACTCACTTATTAGACATGCTATCAATATGTATTAAACTCTGGAAAGGAAAACAGAAAATTCAACAATGTACTGTCTACTGAATTGTAATAGCAGAAACGTTAAGTTTATGAAGGTATATGCTGAAGTGCAAAGCTGATTATTAAACAACCACATTGTTACACCTTAGCATGTATGATGCTATTCCCCATTAAATGTCTAACAGTATGCTACTTAATAACACCAGGGTGTTTGTTGTAATTTTATTTGAAATTTAATTGAAATTTAATACATAATCAGAATTACAACCTTTCAGTCATAGACTCCTTTGCAAAAGCTCCACGTCAATAGTACAGGGATGGGAAAAATACAAAGTGTTGTGTCAATGAAACACAAAGCATATTGAATACAATAGAGAAAAAAAATTAACAACATGTAGAAAAACAATAAATCAATAGGTCTAAGGTCAGGTAGACCCAGTGTTCACAGTAGGTCATGCAGTAGCAAAAACATAGTGCTAGGATAGGTGGTTTACCCAGTGTCAATAGGTGAGATACCTCCTAGAGATACACTAGCAAATGAGGTCCAGTGATAATCTAAGTATGAGCCCCATGAAGATACAAGGGTGAGTGGAGCTTGATTGGGGCAGTGACAGCATGATAGCTCAAGTAGATGACTTTTGAGGGACCTTTTGAAGAGGCTGAGTCTGGATTCCAAGGCGATGGTGGCGGGAAGGCTACTTAGCTATTTAGGTGCCTGGTGAAGGAAAGCCCTTTGGCATAATGAGGTTCTTTTTTTGAAATTAAATATGCTTTATTTATTTAATATTAACATTTACCAACAGTGGAATACATGTTACAGGAAATGGGAGAAAATACTTGTGAATACATTGCATTAGATACTGACCATTACATCAACCAGTTCACCCCACCACCCTCCTTACCCCTCCCCATTCATACCACTCCAAGAGAACCTCCTACCTCCTCATTGCCCTCCTCCCCAAGCCAGTACACAAACTGTAATGTCATCGATATTTTCCTGTTCCCACTCGAGTAGGTCTAAAGACGACAACCTAAGAGAAAAAGAAAAAGGTGGTATGAGAACATCATCCTTTAGGGCACTAATAACCTACCACTGATATAAATTAAATCTATGACTTAACAATTGACCATAGGTCATGAAATTTCTCCCATTTGGCATTGAACCTAGGAATCGTAATTCTAAAACTAGCAATAGTTTTCTCAATCCTTAAGTTATATAATAACCCGGCCAGCCATTCCTGATAGGTAATGGCAGTCTGATCTTTCCAGTGCTTTAATACCAGGGTTTTCACCTTGAGTGAAATTAAATTAATAAAATATCTCCTTTCCTTCACATCAATCTTTGTGTGATCTCCTAACAGACAAATCTCAGGGGTAAAAAGGTCTTGTAACCCCAACAAGGGGTCCGCTTTAGCCCTAATTTCTACCCATAATGGAGCAACTAAAGGGCACTCCCAAAATATATGAATCAGGGAGCCCTACACCTGACCACATCTAAAGCACTCATCTTTTGGCAATTTACCCATCTTACACAGCTTCACCGGGGTCAAGTGCATATTATGTAATATATAATATTGTAACAATCTAAGCTTATCATTGATGCTATATACTGTATGTAAATTCCTTTCCATAAGTGTTCCCAGTTAGCACAACTGTTTGGAAGGGTGTCTATCCAATATTGTGAATAGTCAGCCGTATTAGGGTACATTTTCCCATACAGGGTCACCACTAAACTGGATAACGCATGAGGTAGATCCACAAGGGCTTGGAATTCCAAAAAAGTATCACCATGGTTAATATCTCACTGACCAGGACCAAAGCTAGTGGTAAGCTAGTGTCTAACTTGGTAAATGTAAAAAGTGTATCTGGATGATAAATGAAACTTCTCCATTTTTTCTTGGACCAAGAGTATCCTCCCTTGTTTAATTAGGTCACTGACTCTCATGCTAGGAGGTATACCCAGCCCATATGGTGAGAGAAAGGCTTTACCAACCTTTTTTTTTTTATTTGGTTGTTTAACCAGGTATAGCACACTAAGATGAAAGCTTTTTTACAGGAGTGACCTGGGAGCACTAGGAGGTTAAGTGACTTGCTCAGGGTCACACAGTATGCAAGTGGAAGTTGTGGGATTCAAACCCAGGTCTGGTCTGCTGGATGTCACCAGATTTGCAGCTCAGAGCCTTAGACCACTGCGCTATACTGCCCCAACCTTGAAGTTAGGGTTACCAAATATTAAGAAAATACCAAATCACACATGCCCCCACAATGCAAAGTATCATGGGCTGCATATGCAAATCACCACAAAATGTTATGCTGGTCCAACTTTAAGCAGAATTGCATGGTGCGGAAAGGCCTCTCACACAGTTTGCAAAGGATGCTAACAGAAGACATAGACACATGTTTCATCCTACCAGGACTCATCAGTATGCCTCGTCTGTTTGACACCCCAGTGGAATGGACCAGCTACCCTTAAGGCAGTGTGCCTTGGATATATTGTGGTGAACCCATTAAAATAAAAACTATTCAAAGACAAAGAACCTCTGTGCACAAACACTGAGGCAAGGGTTACCCAAAGGGCATTTGGCTGGGAAGCCAAGTTTCAAGAAAATACCAAATCACACATGCCCCACAATGCAAAGCATCATGGGCTACATATACAAATCACCACAGAATGTTATGCTGGTCCAACTTTAAGCAGAATTGCATGGTGCCGAAAGGCCTCTCACACAGTTTGCAAAGGATGCTAACAGAAGACATAGACACATGTTTCGTCCTACCAGGACTCATCAGTATGCCTCGTCTGTTTGACACCCCAGTGGAATGGACCAGCTACCCTTAAGGCAGTGTGCCTTGGATATATTGTGGTGAACCCATTAAAATAAAAAACTATTCAAAAGACAAAGAACCTCTGTGCACAAACATTAGTTGAGAGACATCCCTAGTATGCATAATTCCCAGAGTCTTACACGTCTGGTTGTGAACCTTGCATAATTCCCAGAGTCTTACACATCTGGTTGTGACCCTTAACCAAAGTGAAAATAACTGTGGACTGAAGTGGCTTAAGTAAGTCATTGGGGAGTATATACCAAAGACTGTCAAGTGCTACTTTGGAACCTATAATAAGATTCCTTTCAATTTGCAGCCATAAAGGATTATATTGGGATTGCCTATCATTTGAGGAGACAGTCACCCACTACATATACTTGGCAATATGGCTTGCCAGATAATATTGACAAAAATTTGGGAGCTTCAACCCCCCCCCCCCAGTACTTTCAGAGCACTTAAGCATTTATAAGATCCCTGTGGGGGTTTATTTTGCCACATAAATTTAGTGATCATACTTTGGAGTTTCCGAAACCATGATAGGGGGAGATAAATATTTAACATACTTAAAGGATAGAATATTCTGTGCAGCACATTCATTTTAACTACGTTAATTCTACCTTGTAGAGAGATATATAAGGGAGACCATCTAGTAAAGTCTTGCTGAATAGTTAGGAGAATGTTATCCAAATTGAGTTTCTTTAAGAGAGAAACTGAAGTTGACAAAATAATACCAAGGTATTTAAGTCTGTTAGTCCAGGCCATTTTAAATCTAACTAAGTCTCCTCTATGAACATGGACGTTGAGTGGCATAATTTCTGTCTTGTTAATGTTCAACTTATAGTTTGACAGTCTACTAAACTCATCAACTATATCCAACATTTTGGGAATTACATCAGCTGGGTACGAGAGATGGAGTAAAATATCGTCCACATAAGCTGACAATTTCAGCTCAAGTGGTCCCACTGAGATACGTGTTATAAATGGGGATAATTGGAAACTGTGAATCAAGGGTTCCAAATACAGGTTAAACAACAACGGTGACAGTGGACACCCTTGATGTGTTCCGGAATATAATCAGAAACTGTAAGAGAAAATCCCATTGCAATATATTTTAGCCGTAGGGTTTGAATATAAGTGCTTAATCCACATGATAAATTCTAGGGGAAATCCAAACTGGCTCATGGTACTAAAAAGGAAAGGCCAACTAACCCTATCAAAAGCTTTCTCCGCATCCAGGGAGACCAGGGCCATTGGTGCATTTGTCTCTCTGGATGCGGAGAAAATATGGGCAAGTTTATGGAAATTATCTAAAGGGCTTCTACCACCAATAAACCCGATCTGTTTGGGGCTAATTAAGTTATCCCAAACTTTGGTGATCCTAGAAGCCAAAATCTTAGCTAATATCTTAACATCATAATTCATCAGGGGAAATCAGCCTGTAATTTGCTACTTGATCTTTGGGTTTCCCTGGTTTTGGTAGAACAAAAATAGTGGCTTCTAGTAAGGTGGAATCAACAATACCATGACTACAGAGATGAGAATATAATTCTTGAAGAATAGGAGTAAGCTCTTTCCCAAACGTACAATAAAAGTTTGATGGGTATCCGTCTGGTCCTGGAGCTTTCTTCAGTGCAAGAGATTGAATGGCAGAAGATATTTCCATCTCCGAGATAAGGGAGATCAGCTGGGCTCTCTAGTCTTGATTGAGAGTAAGAAGGAGAAGTTTAGAAAGAGACTGTTGAATTTCAGTATCTGTGGGGCTAGTGTCTGGATGACTACATAAATTCCTATAAAACATTTCAAATTTGTTCACTATAGCTTTAGGAGTTGTCACTATATTGTTACCATCTGCAGTAGCTATACAGGCAACTAATCTCAACTCTTTCTGCCATCTCAATTTGAGAGCCAAGAGGTGCCCGGCTTTGTCCCCCTGATCCAGATACCTAACATGGGTTTTAAACAGGGCATATTCAGCCCTTTCTCTTAGGGTGTCTGCATATTGATCTTTAAGGACCTCAAGTCAAATTAAATCTTCATTTGTAGGGCAGGTACCCATCTTATTCTCTAAACTCTGAATGGAGCCCAGCCGGGATTTCACTACTGCTTCCCTCTTCTTTATGCAGGTCATGGCCAGTCTAATAAATTCCACTGCTTAAAAAACATTTCAGGGAACACTAAAGTTGGTCATATGCTCTAATAGAACCCCTGTTTCTTTTTCTATGTATTGATTAATTAATGCACAGATCTTATTCACAATATCCTCTTGGGATAACAGTTGAATGTTAAGCTTCCACTGAGTGACCTTAGGAATTGTTTGAGGTATCCTGCCCTCAAACCATATCATGGCATGATCTGATAGCACTCTAGGGAAAGTTCTGCAATCCATTCAGCTCATTATCATGACCCTATTCACTAAAAAGAAATCTAGATGGGAATAGGATTTGTGATAAGCTGAATAGAAAGTGAAAGCCTTCTCTTTTGGATGAAGGAGGCACCAAGGGTCTAGGAGGCCCAGTCCCTCCATCATTTCATGCAAGGGTTTCTGTGCAGGGGATAAGCTCTGACTACTCTGTGTGGATCTGTCTAGCTTATTCCCATATGTTACATTCCAATCTCCTGCTAATATTTTTGGCAATTGTTTAAATGGAGCTAACCTAAGAGCTATTTGGGAGAAAAACTCGGGAGAGGAGTGATTAGGCCCATATATGGTGCCCAAAATAATTTCCCTACGGTCAACCAACCCTCTCACAAACAAAAATCTCCCTTGCAGATCTCCCATCTCTTGTAAGAGTTGGAATTGTATCCCTTCAGTAATTAGAATTGCAACTCCTCTCTGGGAAGTAGAATTGCCAGCCACATAAACCAAGCCAATATGTTCTCTACGAAATAGATTACCTTCACACTCTTTCAAGTGTGTCTCCTGCAAAAATGTAATGTCTGAACGCACTAGAGCCAAGTGTCTAAGAATTTGGTGATGCTTCACTCTAGCTCTTGCCCTTTTAATATTCCATGAGGTGATTCTCATACCAATATATCAGTTTGATATAGATTCCCCTAATTGGATCTCCAAGTTTTAGACCTACATATTCAACTTTTAATTTAAAATATATCCTTAAAGATTGCCTCTCCACCCACCCACCCCCCATAGCCATCAACGAACTTAAGTATTACAGTCAAATTAAAATTACAAGCCCTATCCCCAAATAAACCCCTCCTGGGCATAGTTTCATAACTATGAGATATGCCCTTATAAGAAAATATAACATGAACTACCCCCAGTCCCTGAGACAGAACTCCCAACTGCTTATTCAGCACAATGTTTGTCATGCTACCTCTGATTACTCCTCCCTTCCCCCTACCCGCTTATCATTCCTACTTTATAAACTATTAAGACTAACTATGCTCCCTATAGTACCCCCAAACACTTATAATTTCTAGTTCTTACCTTGCAAGATGAATAAAACTCTATAAATCTATAACATGCAACCTCAACAGTAAAATATGTAAACCTGTAAACCTTGCCCCAAACCCTTTAACCTTAAACTATATAGCTATTAAACCATAACTCTAAGTCAGAACGTAACTGCAAACGTAAATAACCAAAGTCTCCCTACATCCCATAGTCAAACTAACACTCTATTAGTACTTAAAGAGTATAGATATCTTACCAGGGGGACATAGGTTTGAAACTTCTTAGAAAAAGAGCAAACTATTTTAGCTGTTCCAAGCCTTCTTTTATAACATTTCAGTTACACTATGGTACTAACTTAGTATCAATAGGATTAGGCAGAAAAAGGAAAATGTATCCCTCTAAAAATATCCATCAAGCCCTTTTGAAAATATCCATCTGCTAATGTGGCAAAACATCGACAACAAAATTGAATTAGCAAAGCCCTGTATGGATTGCCATACAAAGCATTTCTATGTAGTTAAATGTCCACTAGATGGCAGCCTTCACCACGATAACTCAGTGTACTGGGCTCACTTTATTAAATCTGGGTTCCACTTCTTGCAGGTCTCAGTAGCCAATTCCAGTGTGTCAAATGAGTGCCACTGACCTTCCTTGTTAATTTGCAAAGTAGCAGAGTAACGCACTCAAAAACGGATGCCAGCAGTTATTAATTTGGACACTAATGGGTGGAGGGCTGAGAGCTTCTGACGAACTGAGTAAGGGAAGTCTTGAACAACACAAATTCTCTTCCCTTTCCACTGCTCTTCTGCTACTTCTTTTAGCTTCAGCAAGATGTGCTACTTATCGAGAAAATTTAACATTCGGAAAATAAAAGGGCGAGAGGGCGATCCCCTGGGGGCCATAAGGTGTAACAATCTATAGGTTCTTTCTATAGTAAACGTAGACCCATTAGGAGAAGGTCCTGCTAATTTCTCGCACAGCCTTTGAGCAAATACTACTGCTTGCCACCCCTCCTATCCCTCTGGAAGGCCATGGACTACTAAATTATTCCTTCTCGAGCGACCCTCGAGATCTTCTAGGTGATCCTCTGCTTTTTTAATTAGGTGTTGCAGGGTAACCACTTCTGTGTCCAATCTCACTCTCCAATCCTCTAATGAAGAAATCCGAGCTTCATTATCATTTGTACAGATATTTAACTGCTCCATTGAAGCTTTTAGCCCTTTAAAGTCTGAAGCTAGGGTGAGCAAGGTTTCCTTCATTGATGCCAGCTCCTCCAAGAATCGCTCTTCAGCTAGAGCCACTTGCTGCTTTAGCAAGGTGGGAGCTTCTGTTCCTCCCACTTTGGGCCTTTTTGGGTTTTTGTCCTTCGCTGGAGTCGGCGGAGGAGTATGCCGGAGAGTCAGCATTTTCATTTTGGCGTCAATTGTCAGAATACATTCCAATAAGCTGTTTACCGAATTCCCTAGGTAATCCAGAAGATTTTTAGTAGCTTCGATTCACAGTTTAGGGTACTTGTATAAGAAGCACAGCAACTACGTGGGGGAAGGCAGGGGAGCTATCAGCAAGAGCTTCTCAACAGGCAGCCATCACACCGGAAGTCCTGGCATAATGAGGTTCTGCAATGGGGCATAGAAAGGGATGGCCTGGTGTTGTTCCTGGTTGTTCTGATAGAAGGGGCATGATTGATGAGAGAGTGGAGTCCAGATTGGGCTAGTCTGAGAAGTACTTTTTAGCAAGAGGCAAGTATCATATTGTTAGCATCCCATAAAATTTAGCCAGTTTGTAGATTTATAGAGATCACAGGTGTGTGAGAGCGAGTCGCAACCCATGACAAGATGACAGGCTTTATTTAATGTGGTTTTGACTCGGTGGAGGGTAGTCAGGTCCACCGTGCTATATATCACTATACCATAGTCCAGGAGGGAGAGAACTGAGGAGGATACTGCAATTCAAAGAGTTTCAGGGGTGAGATAGTGCTAGAAATGGTAAAGTCCTGTGATTTTAAAATAAATGCTTTTTTACTTTACTGTAGAGTCAGTGATCTTTACTGGTGGTGGGTGAGTGCCTGGTTAAGAAGTGTTTGAAAAAATGGTATAGAATACCAATCCTGGAATTTAGAGCAGAGGAGAGATGCTGAATAAGGGAGTGTAAGGTGAGGGATGAGTTAAGGATTATACCCAGGTACTTGAAAGTTGAGGCTTGCTCAAGAGGGGCATTCGTGGAGTTACAGATGTTCAGGCGATAGTCACCAGTGTGGGTTTTGATGGAGGGTGAAGACTATGGACTTCTTTTTTTGTGATTTAGGATTAGTCTGTGGGCCACTAAACCAGGATCCTACTTCTCTAAATAGGTCCGGGGGTGTAGTGTGGGGGGTGGGGTGGCTCGTGAAAATGGCGCATCATCCAAGTAAAGAAGCAGTTTCCCCCGGGCAGGAGCTGGGGAAGGAGATGGGAAAAAGACTTAAGAGGAGGGGGCTGAGTATCAAGCCTTGGGGGACACCAGAATGAACAGAGTGGCTGGAGAAAATAGTGGAACCAATCTTAACTTGTTGGGTTCTGCCAGACAGATAGTTAGCGAACCAGGATAAAGACTGTTTGGAGAGGCCACGGTGGGAAGCCAGTTTTGGAATAAGGCATGATTAATGGTGTAAATACCTTGGTTAGATCAATATAGACCGATCCAACCACGTGGCCATTATCGAGGGCATGGTGTATAAAGGACGTATACTCAAGGAAGGTGGTGGTAGTGCTGTGGCCCCTATGGAAAACATGTTGTGAGGGATAGCAGGTTATGTTTAGTGAGACAGTCTGTAAGTTGATCTGAAACTATCTTCTCCAAGGCTTTAGAGAGTAGGGGGAGGAAGAAAATGGGGTGATAGTTGTTGGAGGGTGGTGCGATCACCTTCTTTTAGAATGGGGGTAATGACAGCATGCTTCCAGGGCATTGGGAACTGTCCTAGGCAATTTAGTATTAAGTTTTAGTGACTGGTGGAGGACACACATCAGATTTGTAAGTCATCTTTCCAGAATACTCTCAAAACTAAATACCCATGAGTCTAGTCTTTTTTTCTTTTTCTTTTTTTGTTATGATGATATGACTCAGTGTGTGGATGCTTCAATCTTTTATGCCATCATGAAGGCTGATAGCATCATCATCAACATATCATCTAGGGGCCAAATCTAACATGTTGCCTAATTATCCAACTTAGCCAAATTTTGTCTAAAGGGAGACCAAATTGAGTTATGTACCTCTAGTACATCTTCTAGAACACATATTGCTCTGTCCAATCTAGCGTACTCCAGCATTTTCTCCCTCCATTCATCCTTTGATTGTGCTTCTACATCTTTCCAGTGCTGGAGTATGATTTTGCTGACTACTAGAGAACCTATGTTTCAAAGAGGTTTTACACTATCCATAAGGATCCATTCGATCAATTCTTTAGCAAAAAATTGCAATTCCAGGATCGAATGGAAATATCAACCCCATTGGTCTCCCTATTATGTAAGCAATAATACCTGACAAGGTAGGTGGTATTGGGCAATACTGCACTGCCCAGGGGTGTAATGAGGCCTGACACCACAGGAAGAGGTCCTTATAGCCCCTGGAAGGTCCAGTATTACCCATACCACCCGCCCTGGAGAGTATTATTGCACTGAGAAAATGGGCTGTCATTTTTTTACAGGATTACAAAAATAAAACCTAAAGTAGTTCTATAAAAATGACTACAATCAATGTTTCCCCTTTGTTGGTAAAGTAGTCCCTGTACTACTGGCAATAGAGGACGCTGTTATCACTGTCAGTGTGCTGTCTCCTTGCTCCTCCACCCGAATTAGTCTGTCTTCTTCTGTCTTACTCCTTGGCTTTTCTTTCTGTCATCAGTGCAATTTATTTATTTTAAATGTCCTCTGGAAGTGAAAGGGGAATACAGGACCACATGCAGGTGAAAGGTTTTTGGGTTGTGTAATGACGTGCAGTCCTGCTCTCCCACCCCCCTGTTGCTACTCTTTTCTTTTAGTTTCTTCTTAATCGTGTCCCTCTTGCTGGACTGTGGTCCAGTTTATTAAAACAAGTAATGTTTTTTTTAAATATAGTAAATCAGCTGAATGGGGTTGAATGGATGGCAGAATTGTTTGTGATTTGGAAGACATGCTGCTGGATAAAGGCAGCAAAGAAAGGAGGTGGTCAGCTGGCTAGCATCCTCAGCAGTGTGGAGAACAGTTTTGGAGAATGCTAACAGGATGGGTGGCCCGACCGTTAAGTTTGGGAGTCAGGTAATGGGTGAATGTTCCTCTCTTAGATGCTGTTGCAAGCAGTACGAGGACTCACTCCTGCAACCATTAACATGCGATGGGCTAGAACGAGCAGCACCGAGCACATGTTGTACTAGTGCTTTAAAAGGAATTTTTTTTTTTTTTTAGTACAACACTTGTTTATACCAAGCATACTGTATATCAGAGTAGGATAAAAGTTTCCCTGCTTGAGTACTTCTGGGAGTGGGGTGCTTTCTCGTTGGGATTGTGCTGGCACTGAAGTAAGGAGCCACGGGGGTACCAGTGTCACTTGCTAAGCGAGGGGAAAAAAAATGGTGCCATTTTCGATTTGAATTGGGTGTTTTTGCCCAATGAACAAGCAGGGTGGGCACATGGATAGCTTAGGTGGTGGTGATGGGGGCAGGTGACTGGCACTTTTTATTTGCTGGGCATCTATTGAAAGTTAATGTACCTCCCTGGCAAGGGCACTAGCCTATCAAAGCCCAACAAATAAAAAGCCCAGTTTCTAAGGACTAAATATAGGTCCAGGGTGGTATAAACTTTTCACATTTCACCAACATATGAGAAAATGAACCCTTCATCTTCTTACATCTTTGACAGGTCTCAGAAATGGAATTGTCTATCCTATGTAATCTAGTGGGTGTAAGGTATGTTTTATGTACAATATTAAAATGAATCTACAGTAACCTATTGTTATGAATCTGGGTAGTCTCCATATTTCTGTATTCTGCCCAGTCTAACTCTGGAATTGCTATATTAAGATCCGTCTCCCATGCTTCTCTAGTTGAAACCATTTGATTAGTACCGATTTGCAAAAAACTCTGATATAATTTTGAAATAATATGTTTATTTGAATCCAGCTCCACAGACATGGTTTCTGAAGGTTTATTCAAGAGGGAGAAAAAGTTAAACTTCTTTTTGTACAAAAAATTCTTCACCTGGTTAAATTGCCAAAGCTGATTAGCCAGTATATCATACTTTTTCTGAAATTGAGAAAAAGACATAAACATTTTTCCCCCATATGAAAGTCTCCAATAGACCTTATATTTTTAAGGAAGTACCACAATTTGAAAGTGTTATCCATCTTGGAGAGTTTAAAGCAGTTATTATTACAGATGGGTGTTAATTTAGAAATACCCCTACCCTTTCCTAAAATATTTGTTGTTGCCCCCATGCCTCAGCAGTAGTTTTGGTAGTAATTAAAGCTTACATTTTACCATTCACCAGTATATTCACCAATAGCATTTCCTTTGTTCTCTCGATTTCCATTCCAGTACCTGCCTGGGGGTAGTTCAAAGAATCATAAAACCAGTAGTATACAACTTCCAAATGGGCAGCTAAATAATTTAAGCAGAAATTTGGGCAGACCAATACCCTATCTACTTTGTTTTGGCACAATTTATGTAACATCACCCTAGGGGGTTTGCCGTGCCATACAAAATTTCTCACTACTTTATCCAGATCTGTGAACAATTTCTTAGGGAGTCTTATAGGATAGACTGAAACAGAAAAATTAATTATGGTAAGATATTCATCTTTAACATATTGATTCTACTTGTCAGCACTAGGGTGAGAAATTGACATTTTACTAGATCCAATTTAATTCTACTTTATAATAGGGTCATAATTTAATTGTATTACCCTTTTAGGGTCCTCTGCCAAAATGACTTCTAAATATTTTATTTTATCTTTTAATATTTTTCTTAAAGTGGGGTTTATTATCACATCTGGAGATCCCAAATAAAGCATTTCACTTTTTCTCCATGTTTCTTTATAGCCTGAGAGGGAGCCATATTCTTCTAAAAGATCCCAAACCCTGGGGTAAGTATTTCTGTGTTTTGTAATGCCAGTAATATGTCATCTGCATATAGCATTGCCAGGACTGAATCAGGAAAATATTCTACTCCAAATTCCTGGGCATGAGATCTCAACTGAATACCTAATGATTTGAAGAATAAAACAAATAAAAGAGGAGATAAAGGACATCCCTGCCTCATCCCTCTAGCCATCGGAAAGAAACGTGAAAGAAGACCATTCACTTTTACACTAACTCTAGGTGTATTATAGATAATTGTTATCCAGGCCTCAGAATTCCCTCTAATACCATAGCCCCTCAAACTTCCAACAGGTAGGGCCACTGCACTCTGTTGAAGACCTTTTCAGCATCCAAAGAGAGAATTGCAGTGTCATTTCCCTTGAGGGCATCTATAACATTGAATGCCTGTCTTGTGTTGTGCTGAAGTCTCCTGCCTAAAATGAAACCTACCTGATCCTGATGAGCCAGTGCTGGAATGATCTCATTTAACCTTTCTGATAATAATTTACTGAAAATTTTGTAATCACTATTGAGAAGAGAGATCAGTCTGTATGACCCACATTGATCCTCTGCTTTATCCTTTTTTAGAATTAATACAACATTGGCCTCATTAAAGGACTCTGATAAGGCTCCTGTTGTTTTAAAACTGTTATACAATTTTACCAACAAAGGTATCCATACTTCTGGTTGATTCTTATATAACCCGAATGTAAATCCATCTGGTCCAGGACTTTTATTATTTGGTAATGTTTTGATTACAGCCTCTACTTCCTCAAAGGTGAACTCCTTATTCCAATCTATTAAGCCTGGTCAGAAATTTTATATCATTTCAAATTATTTCTATTATCCAGAATTTTCCTCTCTTCAACCATAAACTCTGGAGTATACAATATTTTGTAGAAAGCTTGGAAGGTAGCTAATATATCTGATATTTTTACGGAAGAAGTCCCATCTTCTTTTATAATACTACGAATTTTATTTCTGTTCACTTCACTTTGGATCTGATACGCTAATACATTACTTGGTAATTCCCCATAATAATAATAGTTTGCTCTAGCTTTATTTAACTCTTCTGCTTTCTCTTGAATCATTTGTTCAACTTTATCTTTAGCTAATATATATTTAATCTCTATCTGATCTGTCCTATGCTGTGTATTCTGCTTTAGCCAGTGTCAGTTCTCCTTCCAGCTTTGTCAAGTTGATATCCTGTGCTTTCTTCCTTATAATTGATTGGGAAGTCATCCATTCCCTTAAATACACATTTTTTGCATTTCACAAAATTTACATTTCTGTATTTTCCCAGAGTTGTGTACGCAATATCAATAAATTTCCTCCTGCAATTGTTCCTTAAATCCCAAGAAAAAACACATAGAATTGTGCAATCTCCAAGTTGAACCCCCCTGTTTTTTTTTCTTTCTTTTCTCCCTTATCTATTACCATACGTACAGGGGCATGTTCTGAGACTCTTATTGTCTCATGCTTAACTTATTTTAATTCTTTACATAAATCTCAGGATATAAAAAAAATAGTCAAGTCTTGAGAAAGTTTTATAGGTTTTTGAATAATGTAATAATATTTTCAAGCTAGGGTATAATACTCTAAATGGAGCTATTAAACTCAGGTCCTGGTGCATTTGTTTTACCACTTCTAATGCCTGTCTCTTTTCTTTCCATGGCTGGTGGAGCTCTATCTAACAAAGAAAAAGTAAGGTTAACCCCCCGCCCAATTATCCTATCACAGCCAAATTGTGCCAATTCCAAATATAAAGTATAGAAAAAAGTGGGATCATCCTGATGTGGGCCATATATTGAGGCCAATGTGAGAGTCCCATACTGCAAACCAAGTTCTATTATCACATATCTCCCCATATTATCAATCAAAGAATTTCTCAATGTATATTCAAACTGATTCCTGATAAAAATAGCCATACCCCTTGCCATATCTGAGAAGTTGGACACAAATTCCTTTGCCCCCATTAGGTTACCAAAGTATAATAAATCTTTTTCATTAAAATGTGTTTCTTGTAAAGGAAGACTGTCTATTTTTCTTTTTTAACCATTTTCACAACCTTATTTTATTTTTTTCTTGCACCAATTTAAATTCCATGTCATAATTCTTAACTTTTCCATAAATTAATACTAAATATACCTGATTGTGCTCTTACTAATTGAGGCCAGTCGAAGATGTTATTAATTGTCCAGCTTCTGCAACCTGGGCACCCACACTTTATCAGAGTCCAATTTGTACAAAGTTTCCCCCTTTTTTTAATTCTTTACCCACTGCTATTCTATTTCTACCCCCAAAAAAAATTATCCAAAAAAACATATTTATTAACTTGTTTAAACTTACTTCTATTTCCTGAGCATCCTACTAGCTTATAGACATCCCCCCGAGGCTGCCAAGCCTCTGCTAAATGCAGAATGGGTGACTAGTTGGAAGACAGAATGATAGCTCTGTCCTCCATTATCTAATTTCTGTTCTCCTCTATTTTTCTAAACTAAACATCTGTGTACCCTTCCCATACTTCTGTCCTCTGAACCCCCCAAGTTTTACTTAATGCCTACATTATAATCTAAAATTCATTCTAACTCTTAATGTTTCTAACCAGTAGTTGAAAATGTACACCAGAATATGAGCCTCATGGGTCTGGATTATCCCTGGGGGTTTCTGATATTTTTTCATAGCTGTTTTCCCCTCCCCGGAGAGTAAAAACAAGGTCCTACCATCCATATATATGCTCAATTTAGCAGGGTAGATCATAGCAAACTGAATACCCTTTTTTTCTGATACTGTCCTGTACCCCATCAAAGGAATTTCTTTTTTGCCAAAATGGTCAGTGGTATATCTTGATAAGCTTGTAGTCTCATTCCATTATAATGTAGACCCTTTTCCATTCTAGCTTTTGCTAGTATTCTTTCTTTATCTTGGTAGCGTAGGGTTTTACATACATTAAGCCTGGCCTGCCCTGTAAATCTTTGTTTCCAAAGGCTCTGTATGCCCTGACCAGCTCTACATTTTTCCTGGGAAGGGGTGAGCCAACATTTTTGTAAGCATTTCTTCACAATACATTCTTGGGTCATTACCCTTTATTCCCTCTGGTAAATATTCACTCTTCAGATTTACTCTCCTGGATCTGGATTCAAGATCTTCCACTTGATTTTTCAGTTCCACCAACTCTTTAGAGCTTTTTTCAATAATTATAGACATTTTGGGTAGTGTACCTTCAATTTTACTGACCCTACACCCTACTTTCACTTTCTGTGGTTCTAACTGCAAATATATCCAGTTTTTCAGGTACGTCAGATAGCTTATTAGAAAGTGTTGTGACAGATTTAAGGCACCAAACCCCTGCCTCATTTTCTTCAGTAATTCCTCCTGTTTTTCTTGGAGTTTTCACCATCTTTTTATGGATTTTCAGTAGACTTTCTTCCAAGACTTTTTCCTATATCCACTCCTTTTTATTGTGCCTTCTTTGAATTTTCAGTACTATTTTTATTTCTGCTGCCCTTATTTGCTGAGGCCATATCTTTTTCCAACAGATTTCTATTTGGACCCCTAGGGCTTACAGAGAACTTAGCTTTAACAGAAAAAATATCATAGGTACAAACAAGTGAACAATTATATGCTCCCACAGATGTCACCCTTAAATCATCAGTTTTAGTATTAGAATCTGTTTTGTTTTCTCCTTTTCTTCCTTCCTTCTTAGTGTATTGTTCTCTTTCCCTTTTAAGATGATTATCTGAGCCCTTATACTCCCTTGATAAACTGGGGGGGTCCTTTTGCTATTTTTATGTGCCCCTACTGAGATTTCTTGTTATCGAGTATCTGCATTCAATATTTTCTGTATATTATCCTGTAACTGTTGGCTTTTTTCTGTACTTTGACCAAATACAAACAAAAAAAAACTTCCACCTGGTTTTCCTAGATGAAGGGGTTACCTGTTGGGGGGCAGTTTTTTGGTAATCTTCAAGATGGTAGCCAGTGGCCTGAATGTCATTTTCTACTGCCTCCTTCACTCCAGCTTCTTCTGTTTATGATGATTAAACTCTGCTCACCTTAAGATTTTCTTTCTCGTTTCACAACAAAATTTTGGACATATTGTAGACCCGCTGATAGAGGCTCGACAAACCACAATATTACTGACTGCTGCTTTCACTTTTTGCAGTCAAGCCCTAGCCCACCACTAGGGTTCTCTTACTTCTATCAGCTGGCAAAAACACGCTCTGACCGAGTACAGCTAGGCAAACTTATCTCCCACACAGATAACTTGCTCTTAATTTTCTGTGAATTAGCAGTAGAAGCCAGCCCTCTTCCAACCAAGCAGTTACATAACTGTGGTATCCAATGTGGAAATGCAAGGAAAATGAAGGACAATTCATTAATGTTTAAACAGCAAGAAGCAAATGGAGAGCATTTCACCAACCAAAAACTGATGAGAGGAAAAGAAATAAAACATTTTAACACCACGGTGTTTATGAATGCCAAAAAACTTATCGTATGGTCTGCATCTCCTCCACAAGTAGCACCTTAGGCATGGCTAAGCATTCTGACATGCGCAGAATGCTACATTCAGAAGTGGCCAAACTATGGCCGGATAACCCCATGAGTCTAGTCAGCAGATCATTCCTTAAGTCTGTTAATTACCACAACTTACTCAAAATTTAAACAGTCATCATGTGTAGAACCCAGAGAAGTAATTAAGAAGTTTATGCATCCTAATAAAACTCATTTCCTCTATGACTGATAAGTGTAATTAATGGATTCTTTCAAATTATAAAAATAAAATAATATCAGTGTTACATTATATCCAGTTTCATTGTGACCTAATCTCAGTATGAGTTTGGGCCTCCTGCCATTCACAAGCAGATGTTTGTTTCACTGGTGTTCAGCACTGTTTATTTATAAAAAAAAAGAATTCACATGTTATTGATTTTACAGACTTCATGTACAACAAGAAGACATATCACTGTGATTTAGTCTCCACATCATCCCTGGCCAGAGCTACACAGTTTATTTTGCTTCTTGGGTTATACACTAGATGAAACTGTATCCTCATTCTAGATGTAGTAGGTCCTTGGTAGATTCAGTTGTTGTCACATGCCTTGCCTCATGGTAGCTACCAGGGCTTTGCTAAAAAACAAAATCACAGAAAACATATCCTGCAGTTAGAAACCACAGCAAATTGATAACAGGCTTGAAACAGTAGAATTGAAGTGCTCAACTCAGCTGAATAAATAATAAGTTAACAAAGATGCATGGGTCTGTGAAGTTAATATACCAAAGAAAACATATCCAGCAAACAGCAACCAGAATAAACTGATAACAGGCTTGAAACAGTAAAATTGAAGTAATCAACACAGCTGAATAATAATGAGTTAACAAAAACGCTTGTCTCTGTGAAGTTAATAGAGAATTTGAGGGTCCAGTGCCTGTGTAGAACCTCTGTAGTGGTAACACCCTGGTGTGTAAGATGGAATGGGCAGTGGAGTACAGTTATAATTTCCCTTCATAGTTCAAGGACAAACCTAGAGATGGGAAGCACCCTATGCACCTAAATGAGAGATTACCATGGAATGTATGTGAGTGTTCAAGGGGTCCCCTGGGCCCACATATCCAGAAAAGAGCTTCAAATGTTGTGGTACTATGTACGTTTGTGGTTAACCAGACAAGTAAGGTACTTTCAACCTGCCATAAGAAGCAACAATAGAAGGTGGTGATAGCAAACAAAACCCTGCTTTTTAAAAGTTTTATTGAATCGTGTTATTTTATGAAGCAACATGAAAGAATGCAATTTGTTACAAAGTTAACATACTCTGTCACTTATAAAACTAACCATGCTGACCAGTTACTGTCAGGTGTCACTACATATCAAAGTCCACTATCTCTTCATCAGGGGTTCATAGCCTGCCAGCTTTTGCATACCATCTTCCCACTCCCAGAAACATTGGATTTCATTTGGCCTTCATTACCTGATCAGGAGCCTTTTTGCATTTGTAGTAGCTGTCATGAACCATGTTGCTAAGTGTGTGCCAGGTGACCATAGCTAGAGACCTGTGTTTTTCTTAAATAAGAAAAAATAGGAATTAACAAGAAATTCAAAATATTAAAAGAAATAAAACGAAAATAAACACATGAAAAAAGTAACAAAAAAATGCTTGTTTTGAGCCAAAAACTAAATAAATGCTTGCAGCAGTTGTTTTTTAGGCTCTCTTGTTACCAAAGAGATGTTTCACAAGGAAGCAGCAGTGGAAATATCTGATTCACAAAACCTTTCAAGACCATAGCATAATACTGCTTAATACAATGTAGTATATTAGGAATACGATTTCTAGTGTGTATAAGGTAATGTTGAGATATTTTATGAATATAAATGTGATAAGAAATAAAACTTAATTTTCAATGAATAAAAAGAAATAACAAGAAATTCCAGAAAAATAAAAATAAAAATGATAAAAAATAAAAATAATTTCATGGGGCTATAACCATAGCCTATTGGTGTTGCCCAATACTATCAGTGACTCATCCCTGAAGATAGTCTGACCCAGGACTTCTTCCATAATGTTTATGACTTTTACTCACCAATTTGATATTTTAAGACATGCCCAGAGAATGTGAAAGAGGCCTCCCCTCTCCTGGTCACAGTGCCAGTCCTTTAAGTCACCTATCAGCTTTATGCACTTTAGCATTAAAGTGATTCTGCACCTCGAGTGTAAGGTCCTGAACTGCATTAGCTGCATTCACCATATGCACTGGATCAGCAGGTCTTCCATACCTCATCTGACATGTGGTACTCTAACATCCAGTAGCTTATCCAACTTTGCAAAGCAGTTTTCTAAGAGTGCATTTTAAATTGCTCTAACCCTGAGAATCCCATTCTCTCCAGCAGTGCTTCCCACCCTTCTGCCAAACCAAATCTTCCCAAGTTCCTCTAATTGGTAGCTTTAGGTATTGTCCCAAGTATCCTTAGAGCAAGTGTATCATTTGGAAGTACTTTCACATTGGGAGAATGAATTAGTTCAGATCAAGCATCACACATGTTCTTTCATAATACAGGTCTCCTCTGGTCAGATCTGCAACTTCCCACTCCATCAGTTATAGTAGTGCCCCCCCACCACCACCAATCTGTGGCTTGATATTTCTCCACAACATACATCATCAAACTGGGAGCTCCTGTCATGCTTAAGGTGCCTTTTTGACTCCTGCCAATCTTTCCACAGATACATGTGTATGGGGTGGTTCTTCACTTCCCCCCTTCAGGCCCAGAAGATTGCCTCTTGTGGCCTCCCACAAAGACAATGTTCCAGAGAGAGCCATCTATTCTCAGAGTGTATGCCTCCCACTTCTAGGGACTTCCATAGCTGCCTATGTCTGCTGACCAGGTGGTAGTCTTTGCACCAGGGTGCACTAAAGCCACCCTTGGTCCACAGTGTTGCCATTCCCATGACAGAAAACCTTACTTTTCCCCCATAGAAACTGAGCACTGAGTCATGCTCCTAGGAGGCAAGTATCCTAATACTGATTGCACCTTGAGAAGTGCCATCATGTTCAGTGTTTGAACCTTCCCCCATATTAATAACTTGACTCTCTCCCCCTTCTAACTGCTATATATTCATCATCAAAGAAGCAGTTACCAAACCCATGTTGAACTGTACCCAGGTCGTCCAGTTGATGCACATGTTTACAACCAGATATTTGAAGTTAACTGGCACCCATGACAGGGTCCCACAACTTGAGAAATGGCCCCATATCTTTTGTTCACAGGTAACAACTCAATTTTCTTTCAGTTGTCCCATATCTCAGACAAATGGGCAAATTCTTCCAGTAAGTCAACCAGCACAGGAAGTGCAGACTCCAGCTTAGTGACTGTGAGGATAATGCTGTCCTCAAATAGTATGTGTTTGTATTCTACACCTCCTGCATCTATGCTGGGGATATTCCCATTGTCCGTCAAATGTTGTGTGAGTGACTCAATGACCAGGACAAAGAGGCCTGGGGAGAGGATCATCCCTGTCTCCTCCCTGGCCTTGTCCAAGTGATGAATAAAGTCTAACATTAGTAGGGACTGCCACTTCCAATTCCACATGCAACTCTTTAGACTGGTTCAAACCCCTCCCAAAATCCAAATGTCTCTAGGACCTTCAAAAAGCAGAGCTTTTCAGCCAAGTCCCATGTCTTCTCTTTGTCCAGCACTATAGTTACAGAATAATTTGGAAGGGATATCACTGCTCCATCAGGCTGAACAGTATTCAGATCTAGTCCACCCATATCTCCCTGCCATAAACCCAGCTTGGTTTTGTAGACTAGATATGACATAACTATTAAGTCAATTTGCCAAACTCTTGACCAAAATTTTGCAGTCTATGTTTAATAAGGACATAGGGCGGAAGTGAGCACATATGATGTTCCTTCTCATTCTTGGCATGCACCAAATGGTTGCTTCCTCCATCATTTGTGGGAAGGAACCCCTGTAGTATGTCTCTCAATAGTGAGCTGACTAAATATCCATTGGTTCTGCACTTTTCTACTGGGAACCCATCACTGCCAGGTGCCATACCGTCTTGCATGTCCCCTATAGCTGCCCTGATTTTCTCTTCTCTTATAGGCTCTTCAAATCGAGACTTCTGTTCCTCCCACAGAAGACTCCCCAGGTTCTGCCCCACCTTCAAGAAATATAAACTCCAATTTAATTCCCTAAACTCTTGATATACTTCTTTCAGGCATGTGATTGTTCAACTGTATTTCCCCAATTTTTTTCCCCAGTTGTTTAAGCAGAAGTGGATCACTAAGCTGAAAGCTTGTTTACAGGTGTGACCTGGTAGCACAGGTATGATAAGTGACTTGCTCGGTGTCCCACAGTATATGCAAGTGGGGGCTGTGGGAATCAAACCCACGTCTCCTGATTTGCAGTTCAGAGCCTTAAACCACTGCGCTATACTGCCTCCTGACTCTTGAGATCTTGGAGTCTGTTAAGATTTTCCTTAGCCTGTGCATGAGTAGGTGCCTTGCTTCTCTCCCTCCGACTAGGCATGGAATGTTCAATATAACTTGAATTCTACCTATTGAGGAATGAATGCATTGATGCAGTATTTCACTGACCTCAGGTCAACCAGCAGATCAGGTGACTTCTTTCCCTGCTTCTCGAAGACCTCTAATATTTTTTTACGATCATCCATTTGAGACACTCTAGCTTTTTATCCTGAGTGCCTTTCCAGTGGGCTTATTACCCTTCTGACACCCACATAAAGTCTAAGGGCTCAATTTTCAATGCCTGATGCCTGTGTCAAACATAAATGATGCAAGTGGCATTTTGTGTCAAATGATGTGGCATTCCCAATTTTTGAACATGGTCTGCATCAAAAAGTGGAGCCACTGTGCTAAAGTGGCACTACACCACCCTTGTGACATACAACAGGGTGCATCAGGTAGCAAGGGGTCTTCTGCAATGGCAGGGCTGCATGTCACCTTTTTTCATATTTTGGAAGCCTCATCGGGGCTGCTTCAAAGGGCTTGACTCAGATCAGCCATGAGGTGGTTTACGTATTTTTAACCAGTGCCATACAATGTGGTGAATTGGGGGCTCTGAAAGTGAGGTCTGGGGCAGAAGGGGTACAGGGAATGACATAGGGGTTGGTGGGGAGACAGTGGGCATGCAAGGGTGTGATGTGGTACCTGGTGGGGATGCCTTTTATATACTGTGGCTATAAAGCCACTGGGATGGTACAATTTGGGATTCCATTGACAAACAATGCCTTAGCCACAGTATGTCCCTGAAACCCCCCTTGATACCATCCCTGTGGTTTTACTGCAATATAAACATCACCCCACCAGTTGCCACATTACTCCTTTGCCTTCCCACTATCTCCCCAACTCCTCCATGGCATCCCATTCATTTTATACCTATGGACCCCTCCTGGCAAGCATGTTTCACCACTCTCGAACCATCTTGGTCCCTCTAGTGTTGCACTGGGCAGGGGGCCAGATCACTGCAGTTTCAGCAAGTATGCAAATTGTTTGGCACTGCCCTCAGTCAGAATGGCACAGACAAGAATGCCATCAGCAGGGATGCAGAAAAAAATAGCACTGATTTTTTGAGGAGGGCTCCACCCCCCACACCTACCCTAATAAGGATTCTCACTCCAGGGAGTGAGTGGATCCTGGGGCAAGAAAAAATATGTGGGTCTATGGAATATTGTTTCCACAGCCCTTCACACCAATGTTAAAGTCCCAATCAGCAAAACCTTTTAGAACCCTGGCCTCCACTGTTGCCTGGCCAAGTTGCTCTATGCCCCAGCCCTCCAAGCCATGGGAGCAGTCCAGATTGGCTCCTGGATTCTGCTGCCCTTGTCTGTATAGCAGTACCATGGACAGTGACAAGTGTAGCGCATATGGCTACCACTGTAAATCCCTGCTCAATGTCCCTGGTAGCACTATATGGACTAATGCTCTCTTGATTAGTGCTATAAATGTAGCAGTCATCTAACTGGGTACTATTTGGAACTAGCCTGTGGGTGTGGCAACTCCAGGGTTTTTGGTGCAGAGACCCCTTATTTTATAGAATTAGGCACAGGGTCCCTGATACGCCTGGAGTTCACCACAGCCCTAGATCATTGCATATTGTGGTGATCTAAGGGGTCTTCAAAAATCAAGCCCAGTGTGTCACTTACAATCTGCAGTCAGATATTCTTTTGTCTCTTCTCTCATCCACAACTTAGACTTTGTTTCACTTAAGGATACATTGCACTTCCACCACTTCTGGTCAGTAACTTGATACCCTATCTGGATCATATACTGTAAGTCACTGGGGCATAATCAAAAAGGAAAGAAGGGTGAATGGATATTGCCAAGGATTCTTTGAGCAGGCCACTTGAGGCCAGCCATATATTTTGCCTGCTTCATGAACCATGAAACAGAGAGAGATAGATATAGTCCATAGCACAAGAATTACTTAATCTCTATATATCTTGTAGTGTCTCCACTTACATCAGACACCTGCATGCCTTTGCTCCCCTAGTATCCCTATTTCCTCCCCCCGTTCTGAGACATTCAACAATGGGTCCAGCAAGAAATTTGTGTCCACATCCATAAGGACCTCCCCATCACCAGATCCTGAAGGACCTGGGCCAGAAAATAGAAATACGTTGGGTTGTCCTCATTTGGCCTGCATAGTCTGATGAGGATGTGGTGTTTCTCTTCCATTGTCCCTTGCTGAGCACCCAGTGCTTTCCATTATCTCTGTGTGCTGTCTCTGGAACTCAGTTTAGTGATTTCTGACAGAGCAACACTATCCCCACTTCACTGTAGTGTAGGACCTCTTGAATAATTGGCCACCCCTAGTTTGCCTAGCTTTTCCACCCCCTTGAAGGAGGTGTGTTTCCTGAAGGAACACAATATTACTATGAAACTTCATGATGTGGTTCAGGATTTGTTTTCATTTTATTGTGCTACTTAAGCCCCTCACATTCCACGTGACCATATTATGTGTTGAGATGGCATCCCAAACTCCTCCCCTCCCAAATCCCTTCCACACATCTCACCCCCATCAGAAACAAAACCTGCCAGCAGAATAAAACAGAAGTAATAGTATTAGCACATTTGAACACCACCACTTCAACCATAACAGCTGCCTGAATCAGTAGTTGTGTCAAACATGGCTGGATTTTGCCAGGACTACAACAGCTCACTCTGCAGTGATCTAGGGCATGTATTACTCTGGACTGAGTTCATTACTCCCTTATGCTCTTCTCTTATCCCTTACCCCCTTGCCATCTCGCTCTCTCATATGTATGGATCCCTTTTAAGTTTCAAATTTAAATTAAAGTTATGCTGCATTTCATCTGTGGGAGTAACATGTCTTAGCATCCCCTCTGAATGCCAGCACTTACATACAGGAGCTGGGCAGGGGAGATGCAGTAAACTGAGCCAGACCTGTTCCTCAGACAATAGATTTTTTGGCAGCATTGTCTGATCAGAAGCCTAGTCTCACCATGCTCCACATTGGCGTCACCATTGTGGCTCTATCTTAACTTCTCAGCTTTTATTGCCACACACATACGCACACACACACACACACACACACACACACACACACACACACCTTGAAATCCACTCTTCCCTGATTTACTAGCAAGTGCTAGCATTACAGTCTTCACGGGAATATTCACTGACGAGTACCAGGTGAGTAAAATGTATTTGTTTTGCCATCTCATAAACTAGGCTATTCCTGCATTATGGCTTAAGCACTCTCTCCTTCAATGAGCTTCCTGACCCTCTGGGATTAATTATGCAGGGATTATACCACTACTGTAGTGCTTGCCACTATCTGACAGCTAGTGTCTGGCTTCCCACATTGTGCAATGCTGATAAGTCAGGCATCGATGACCTCTGGGGCACAATCCAGCTCCCCACTCCCGTAGCCAAATTGCTACAACAGTCAGGTAGGGCTCTCACAAAAGTGCAGTGATTTTAGTCTCCCCTAATAATTGGACCTCCAATTTAGTGATTTTCAGTGCACTACAGTACCTCTGTAGCCATATCATTAACAAGGTGTAGAAAACCAAGAGAAGTTTACTACCCCAGCAGTCTCATTCACCCACCCTTTATTCCCTTTGAGGGTATATAGCCATGCTGCAAGATCAGAACATAGCCCTCCTCATCAAACAGACAAGACAGTTCCAAAAGGGTCAACCACTACAAAACATTTCCTGACCATCTGCAAATGGTTGTTTTCCACCTGACACTAAGCTGTTGAACTCTGTATACCCTGACCAGGATCTGATTCCCCCTTTACCTTGACCCCCACAAAACCTTAAAGCCCATTTCTCCCAGCAGTAACTTAGACAGAGCACTTACATTAGTCCCACAAAGCACCTTCTGTGTAGTCAAGAGGGAGAGAGAGAGAGAGAGAGAGAGAGAGAGACCATCCTGAAGCACAACACGACCTTTCCTCTTCAAATATCCACACAATGCAGTACAACTCAAATGTCAAAAAATGTTACCAAGCATGGAACTCAGTAGTAGGGCACCTTTGTAGTAGTATCAGTGGTTCATCAGGTTGCATACTCGCCTCTGAGACTGGAAGATCAGAAGGTTGTGGGTTATATTCCCACACCATGCACTTGAGTTAAATCCCAAAACTGACACTGTAGTGCAGAATGGGGGCTGCACTCCTGAGGAGGCAATGTTTCATATGAGATGTTAAACTGAGGTTCTGTCTGCCTGTTCAGGTGGACATTAAAGATCCCACAGCACTTCTCAAAAAGATTAGTGGAATTTTTTATTATACTGTAACTTCAAAAATCATCATAATACAATAGATTTCAATTATTAGGGAATAATACAGAAATGATAAAATTCAAATACTGCATATATTGATTCATACAAATCCAACAACCCCCCCCCCCCAACTACCAGTAGGTAGACATGTTTTGTATTGTACTGTAAGATCACATCATACTACTAATATGGCATTGGCATGCAAGAAATTTTAAGAAAATCAAAAACACATCAAAAAATGAGTATTAAGTCATACCCCATTCTCTTTATCCTTTTTCAAAAATCTTTATCAAAATTAACCCACTATCAAAATAATCATAAAATACGTATTAAATCATAGTTTTGCCTCCCCTGTCCATAAAATTAGAAGCAAAAAGAAAATGAACATCAGTTTGACTCTACTTGCATTTTTGTTACCATAATCCCATGATCCCTCTATAACTAATAAATAACAGGGCCGCAATATCCTGCCTTTTTTTCTTTTCAGTCTCTACGTGCTTTCTAGTGAAAGGAAATATTTTATACATTCTCCCATCTTTAGAACTGCAAAGAATAATCAATCATAAACATTTTATACAGTGTCCAGTCCATGTGTTTCTACCTCAGTTGATACATCTATTTGGAACAATGTAATTTGTCATATCTTTTGATATCTTGCAATTCATGGTGCATAGTCCATAACTGTTGTTCTCCTGAGATCTTCTTTTTTTGAAAGGTAGGTTTACATCTTGTATGCCATATGAGATATGTGATATTTCTACAGCAAATACAATTACATGTATAGTACCCTGGTCAAAAGAAGTCTAGTGTACTGGTATAATCCCCAAAAACAGTATGGCAGTAGTAAGCTGTGAAAAGAAGACATATCCATTGTTTTATACAAAATGGACCAAAAGGCAAAAATGTAGGCACATTCAAATAACAAGTGGTCCATGGCTTCCAGTCTATCTGGACATAAGTCTGACCTCGGACAGTATCTTTCTCTATCTTTCTTATGTTTTAAATTATTTTGATGTTCATCTTGCTATGAGTACACAGCCAAAGTGTATCCCACTTCTTCCCTACTAGCCTGGGGTTAGAAAGCATATCTCCAATATGTTTCAGTTCTTTTTGATTACATCAGCCATTCTGTATGTTGGTAATTCTAAAAAGTAAGTGGACTGTATTTGTGCATACAATTCACATCTAGCAAGTTTGATTATAGCATTTTTTGTAATTTGCTATAATTTGAATTAACCAAAGCAATAATCCATATAAGAGGGTAGCCCCTGTAAGGATTTTTGTTTAGGGATACTTGAATTTGATTCCATGAGGTTAACCATTGTTGGATGTGATCCAATATCCAGGATATAGGTTTGATCTTTGAAAAAAAAGATGTTTATGAAGAAGACTAGTGGATTAATCATATTTAAACTACCCTGTTTTATAGTCAAATACATTACCCCTGTCAATCAGATTTAACCTGCTTCCCCAAATAGATTGGAAGAAACAACTATAAAGTGTGGTCTCCAAATTTTTTGGCTGTGAAAAGAACAGCACTTAAATGCAGGAACAATGTTAAAAGAAATACTTTCACCATTTAGATTCTTTTTAATTTGAACATATGACAATTATTCCATTTCCTTGTCTTGTTCTGGGCTTCTTTCAATGAATAATACCAATTGCAAAACCACGTCTCCAGATCTGACAAATATCCCTAAAATTGTTACCACCCATATGTGAACTGGAATTTTCATAAATGTTGTCAGATCTTCATTTAATCTTCCCATCAGAAGGCATTTACTTTTTTTTATAATTGACTTTTGAGCCTGTTGCTATCATAAAATCTTACAGAATCTGGTCAGCAGCCACCCCGATGGTTTGTCTGCTAAGGTCAGGCACACATCATCAGTATATACTATTGTCTTTATTTATATGTCTTTGCTGTGCACAGACATCCCTGAAATTAAGTTATGTTTGTTTATCTTTTACAATAAAGTATCTAAGGATAAAATAAACATTAAAGGACTTAAAGGGCATCCCTGCCATACTCCTCTAGTTATTATACATTTTCCCTATCCACCCATTTATGTAGGGTGCTACTACTGCTTAGTCATAACATAATTGAACCCATCCCATGAATTCCTTCAGAAATCCATAGGACTTCATGCAGTTCCATTAATGAGCATGTTCTACTCTGTCAAATGCTTTTGCTTGTTCCAAACTAACTAAAAAGCCACTATTTCATTTGTATTATTTCCTCCATAATTTCAAGAACAAGAATCGGACCATCTGTTATTTTCTTTCTGGAACTTTGCAGAATTGGGAAGGGTAAATAATACTTTTTAGAACTAACCCCATCCAGTTACTTAAAAGTTTAGTGAAAATGTTACAGTCCATGTTTAATAAAGTTATAGGTCTCCAACTGGAGAGAAACTCCATTTCCCCCAATTTATAAAGTAAAATAAGTAGTTTTTCATACACACTTTTTGGGAGTATTTTATAGTTTAAAAAAAAGTTGTACACCTGAACCATTTCTAGAGATAATTATGTAACAAGAAATTTATATAATTCATTAGGAAGACCATCTGGACCTAGTGCTGACCCTTTTTTATTATAGGTTCCCGATCACAAATTGTAATTCTTGAATAGTTATTTCTTTTGCTAAAGTATCTAAAAAATATTTTGGTATTTTGGGGACATATGGGACTCTACCCATTAGTTCATGTCGGGTTCTGGTAGGTCTTCCTCCTTAAAGATTTGGGAAACATATTGCTCAACTTCCAATTACTGTATATCTCTCTGTTTGTGGTCTTCATCTACACTTCTTTAATTTTTAGCTGATGTATGACCTTGTTTTTTCTTTGGTTACAACAGCACTTGAAAGGGGTAATCTGCCCTTATTTGTTTGTCTTCCAAACCTTTGTTCACTTTCCAGGGACTTCATCTGATTATACCGAAAAATAAGCATTTCTTCCTTGATTTCCCTAATTTGCTCAGTATAAGGTTTCCTAGTATCTTGTTGCAAGGTTTGCAATAGGAATAGTTGTGAACGTAGTTCAAAATATTTCTTTGTTTTCCATTTACCATTTATTTTCTCCATAGTCTTAAAATAGTCACTTAATTCTGTTTTGATGTCCTTCCACCATTCATCCAATGAGTCATATAACATTAGGACTCATTTTTTAGCTGTCAAAATATGTTTAAACCCTTCTAAAATGAGTGCGTTGTCCAATAAACTTAAATTCAACCTCCAGTACCCTTCCCCCCCTTGAATATTCCTCATAATTTGCTATGGTAATACTGAGTAAAGCCTGGTCTGAGGATGCAACAGGAATAACATTCTGAGTTCTAACTGGTAATGTGGGAGATATAAACCAATAGTCTATCCTCATTGGAATGGCACTGCTAAAATAAGTGTGTGAGGCCTGATTTTGATTTTGTCCAAACACTTCTTTTAAACCTGTCTGAGTCAACACTTGGTTTAAAAAAGACGAGTCACAGTATATTTTGGAAGTCTTTATACCGCTGTCTGACAAAAAGTGACTACAATTAAAATTTCCCCCAAAGAGGACATTCTTGGCTGTGAATAAAAAAGGTTGTATTTCCTTCAATAAATCTATGCCACTCACCTTTTTCTGTGGGACATAAAGGTTGATAAGCCAAAAGTCCATGTCATTAGCACACACATCTAGCAGTAATGCCCTCCCAGGTTCTATATTTACTAGATGTATAATTTTCACATTCTGATCCATAAAGCATATATCCAAGTATCACCTCCCAGCAAGTATCATCTCCCATGGACCAAAAGCTAGGACCCCATACCCAAGCATTACTAGCAAGGTAAATCTTGTAAGTATTATGCAGTATGGTATCCTGAAAGAAAACAACATCAAATGATTGATCTGCAAAAAGAGCATAGGTTGCTAGTTTCTTCCTTTCTGTCAAGATGTTGTTCATATTTAGTGAAGCAGCCATTATTTCTAAATGTTTAGAGGTAGAAGACTTTATTTAAAAGAAACCACTCATGGGACTTTTCTTGAGCTTATCCTTGTACCCATATGTCTCCTCTTTAATTTCCCTTTTTTCTCAATCAATTTTCAGTGTCTGAAAGTGCATCTACCTGTAAAGAAGATATGGAAACACTGTCTGACTCCATCTCAGCCCATGACTTCCTGTTTTGCAGAACAGAAAAGGGATTATGCAAAGTTACTATTCCAGAGGAGTCATCAAAGTTAGGCAACTGCCCTTTTCAATGTCTTTTTTTTTATTGTCAAAGCCACTTCTTCTGGAAGTGAAGGAGGGGAAGCAGGCCTGCAATTCCTACTTCTGGTTCCTGTTGTTTATTTGTTGTCTGTTTGGAGACCTCTCCTATCACCTTTTCTTGCTGTAGAAAGTTTGAAACTGTTGAGGGTTCAGGTGCAGTATGCACTGGCTGTTCTGAAGGTCTGTTCACAAGGAAGGCCCTGTATACCACTTTAGTAGCTCTAGTTATGTAAAGTCTGCACTCCATAATCAGCATTCTCAGTTTTATGTGATGCCCATGGGCGATCTGCAAATGAGTGCTCCTCTTCATGGCAAAGGTTGCATTTGTGTTTGTTAGTGCAATGGTACCCTGAGTGGCCTGTTTCTCCACATTGCATACATTTCATAATGTCATAGTTTGGGCTGATATGTCATGCTGAACCACATTTGAAGCACTAATGGGATTTGCCAGGGTAAAAGATAAACCCTTTATCTCTGCTAATATACAGGCAATTTGGCAGGTGTTCCAAGTCATTTGCTACCTGGTGTATTTTAACATTTATGTGCCACCCTCCATTCCAGAATTCTTCCCCATCTAGAATTGGTTCTGAGGTCCCTGTATTGTAAATTTTTTTCAAGCCAATAAAGGATATCTGTGATGTTAACACCCTCATTCCTGAAAAGAACTGTAATTATCCCAAAAGACTGTTTTGTAAGGGGAATAACCTGGAAGAGTGTCCATAAGGGGTTGATCTTTAATGTCATGTGTTTGCTCCAAAATCTC
This sequence comes from Neoceratodus forsteri, assembly GCA_016271365.2. NCBI lineage: Eukaryota > Metazoa > Chordata > Ceratodontiformes > Ceratodontidae > Neoceratodus > Neoceratodus forsteri. Next base: position 1,098,922,500 of record CM028130.1, read on the forward strand.
TCCAGCAGGTCTGGAGTGTGAAAACTAATGTCAATTGTTGATTCACCAGATATGTGAATCAATGCATAGACATCTTCAGGCAAAAATCCCAAAGATTGTTTTATTAGGTATTTTCCAACAAAAAACCTATCCAGCAGTGTTTTCATACCACCCAAGTACCAAAGCCTAATGGCGTTCCTTCTTTTTGCCAGTTCAATAGGTTTGTGAAATAAACTGGTATATGTGGGGTTTTTGTCATTTGAAGGAGTGGTCTATTTCTTTGTTTTTCTGCCGTATGTATATTTCCCTCTGCACTTGAAGGGGTGGGTCATGCATTTGTCTATTCATTCTTTTCCCCACATTATGCGTCATAAAAGATATCAGCCACATTTTTAATTGGCTAAAGTTTTCCACACTGGGATGCTGAACAAAACTTAGTAATGGACTGTTATTTTGCTACACAGAGTGATAAGCCTAAACACAAAGCTTAATAGAAATCAAGAAAATGCAGAATAATAACGGCATCATTTACAAAGGTATTCAACGTAAACAGTTTAACAATATCAACAGAAAAAGTATTTAAAACACAGCAAATCAGTGGCTATTTTATTTCTGTTTCTCTTTAGTGTTTTAGATGACTAGAACAATACAGCATTAGCTCTACATAATGCAAGAAATATAGCTGTCCTTCCCACTTGAAAAATAAGCATACTTTTACAATGGTTTGTGATACAGGATTATCATGAATTTAAATGAACCCTTAGAGATAATTACAAAGCACTGGCAAATTTTACAGAATAATCCAATGACTGAAAACATCTTTACCAGTAGACCCTACATCACTTCTAAATAATCACCTCCTATAAAGAACAGGTTGGTTAAAATGGTGCACCAGTATGAAAAGCCAAAACAGGGACAACTACTTTTAGGGCAATTAAAGAATGGTATGTTACCCTGTAATAAATGTGCAGCATGTGGAAATATATCAAAAAAAGAAGTGTTTAAGCATCCATATACAGGGAAAGAGTATGAAATTAAACAGCATATTAATTGTAATTCAACAGGGTTTGTATATATGTTACAGTGTCTAAGTGATCATCTTTATGTAGGGCAGATGACTAGGGAACTTGAAAAATGTATCTTAGAACATAAAAGCCAAATAAGATTAAAAAATGAATGTTTGCCAGTAGCACATTATTTTAATAAACATGGTCATACCTCGGTACAGCTAAGATTTTGGAGTCTCAAATGTGTGCAGACTCCTGAAAGAGGGGGTAACTTTAAGAAAAATTTAGAAAGTAAAGAGACACACTGGATTTAGGAATTGGGTACTTACTACAAGGCATGGGTCCTTAATGAAGAAATCAATTTGCAAGTATGCTGGTAAAAGTTTTAATAAGTATTCCTCAGGCATAATTGCTATAACAAAATGAATCCCCCCCCCCCGAATGGTATATGCATCCTCCCCCCATCCACCTACATTGATTCATTCTAATATGTAACAACACTTTGAAATTACGCATAGTTGTTTTATGTTTAAACTAATAAGATGTGTAGAAAGCTGTTTTTGTAGCCGACCACCGACCAAGGCCCATATGACCACGCAGGACAGTGGTTGACAAGCAACTTAGGTTGACATGGAAATGACGTGGGTTTCCTACATCAGCTGATTGCTTTGGCATGCTGTCCTGTGTGGACATAAGAGGGTTTAACCTAGAACCTCATTCTTGCTTCCACACCACATCAGAAAGGACATGCTGTTAGCAAGAGAAGTAAGCTTATTTTACATTTTTCTAAAGTTTTGTGCACTAGGGTGCTGAACAAAACTTTGTAATGGACAGTTGTTTTGCCACACAGGGTGATAAGCCTAAATACAAAGCTTAATAGAAATGAAGAAAATGACGAATAATAATGACACCATTTGCAAAGGTAGTCAGCATAAACAGTTTAACAATATCAACACAAAAAGTATTTAAAACACAGCAAAACAATGGCTATCTTATTTCTATTTCTCTTTAGTGATTTAGACAACTAGAACAATACAGCATTAGCTCTACATAATGCAAAAAATATAGCTGTTCTTCCCATTTGAAAAGTAAGCATACTTTTACTATGGTTTATGATAAAGGATTATCATGAATTTAAATGAACCTTAGAGAATAAGTAAAAATACGATGTATATGTTGTTTCATTATAGATTTTGGTTTAATAAGAAAGGACCACAAGACGGCAACTGGATGAAGGCCTAAGCCCATGATATAAGCAGGTAGCTTCAATGGCAAAATTGATTTTTAAATGGGCTAGTGAGAATTTGGTTAACAATATTTATTATGAATATTATTAAATGATTAAAGGATTGGTTACAGCAGGGATATTTTTGGAACAATTATGAGTTTATTAAGCAAATGATTCAAAAAAATGATTTGAATGATTAATGAAATACTGAAAACAAAATGTTGTAATGAAAATCGTTAAAATTAATATTCTGAATTACTTAACAGTTCCCCAGAAGAAGCCATTGAATGGCAAAATGTTGGGGTTGACTTTATGAAAATAAATAAGAGAAATTAAGAACTGGAAATGGACTTCTGTGTATGGCTTTGCCTAGAGCGGGTGCAAAATTTTGGTTTTCTTCAAAAATGAAATTATACCTGTCTGTGAGACTTGTATAGGTGACCTAGATCTGCCCACTTAGAATGGAGCAATGCTCTCCATGACATTTTCTGTCTTTCATGTTCTGCTCCAGGAATTAGGATGCTTGGTTCCTGTAACCACACTACCAATGTTGTCTGTATCCATCCTGCTCCACGAAGGGCTAGCTCTGGTGATAATTGCCCTTTATTGCTGGATGGTGGCTGATGTGTGTACATTGCAGCAGAGGCTGAGGTTTGATCTGGGGTTTTGCTTCCTCTTCCAAATACAAAAACTTTGGTAGAAGTGGAAGTTGCTATACTGGGTTAGTTCTCTGAAGTTCTTTTTTGTTTATTTTCTTCCTTCTGCTTGTATTTGGTATCTTGAAGTCATTTCTCAATGTCCATCAACTGGAATTGCAGCTGTTTCTTCTCATCTAGAATTTTTTCTTCCATCTCCGTCATATCCTTGTGTTTAGTCTCTATTGTCTTAGTCACAGCTTCATGCTGTTCTGTTTTTGAATTATCCTGCATTTTCTGAGAGCGACTATTGGTGTCAACAGCACCCATTATAGTTCCTGCTGTGTGTTCACCTCCATTATCAACCTGCTCTGGACTGGAATCCTTCATCTTACATGCAGGCAGCACTATGCCCCCTGCTGCAAGAGTAAGGGAATTTCCCCGGTGTTCTGGCCAAATTTCACCCATTCACTAAAAAAAAAAAATACCACTAATAGTGTAATCTGGTTCAATTTCAGTTGGTTACCATCTGTACCTCCCACCCAGGCTGCCCCTGAAAAAGGGACTTCTAGTCTCAGTGGGCCTACCCAGTCAACAAATTTCAATAAATAAATAAACAGCATGGAAACAAATGCCCCTTCAGCCCATAGGGCCTCTTCTGTCTTAACCCCATGCACTTTGCACATGATGCCTTGGTGTCCATTTCCACCTCTCCCCAATACCAGTCCATACTTCCATCTCAATGAAGGCCCTGCATTCACTGTCCCTGCTCCTTCATTGAGGACTTTGGTCTCTGCACATTGCCTTCTCTCTGGCTCTTCAGGAATGTTTTCAGTGCTCACACTTTATTGAGGATTAAGTCCCTGTCCTGGTATCATAACAGGGGCATTATGAACAGCTGAGGCTTGGCAGACTTTTGGTTAGGGTTGGGTCTCAAGGGGATCCAGTGCATTTTTTTGATCTTGATGTGGGAGTCACAAAAGGGATTCAGGACTTTTGGTATCATCTGTTGCAAAAAGTCTATAATATATGCCATTTTAGCAAGGCTGAAGATTCTAATATTATTTCTCCCACTCCTCATTCTTTGGTTCTCAAGCTTGGACCACAGTACTTCAATCTTTCCTTCAGCCACTCCCAGATGATGTTCAGTTGGTACACTACAATCCTTAAATCTGAGGATCTGGTCCTCAGCTTCTGTAACTTAGCCTCTCAGTTCATTCACATTTATTTTAATGGAGGCAAAGGTTTCTTCCAGTTGGTTGAACTCTGATGTGAAGCCTCCTATAAAGGTTTTTATTTCAAGGATTTTTCTCAACATGTGGCTACCCTCCAACTCTGGACAGGGCCCAGCCATGTTGGATTCAAGCTAGGCTTCACTACCTGGTGAAAGTTTTAATTTGTGCTTTTTTTGGCACCATAACCTCCGCAGGAACTCTAGATCCATGATCTAGTGCTTTATAGGAATGTTTTAGTTGGTTCTTGTGTAGCTGGATGACTTAGGTGATACAGACTGAGTAAGATGAGGTCTACCTCAGATGTAGGTTCTCAGGACAGCTGCTTTTAGCTCAGTCACATCACATAACCTCTTTCAGGTCTTTCAGAATGTATTGGGATTCACCTCTATTACATTACTAATTTGTTATCCAAAACAGACTGACTGGATCACAGATCAGTCTTCTTCTTGCTACATAAATCAAAAGATCCTTTAATGAAAAGACGTGTACTTAGCCCTCTAAATTTGAAATTCATTTTTTTATAGCCTGGACGACCCAGTCTGGATGCAACTTTTCATATTTGGTGAAGTCCTGCTGCAATCAAATCTTCTAGCTAGAAAGACACTGGGAGATTAACTTACAGTAGTTTCTTAAGGTTATGCACTGAGCCTGTTGATTTGGAAGAATTTGCAATATGAATTAAAAATAGAAAAAAGATACAGCACTTACCCAACCACCATAATAATAAGGCACATGATATATCAGTACAATGTTGCTTTTATGCGTGTATAAAGCAAGTAGAGACAGAAGGAAGAAATACCATTTGGAGTGCAAAATGTTAAGTGCTTTACTGCTGAGTGACATTCATTACCAACCATTTTTCACTGCAATACCAGTTGGTTCTGCACAAAAACACATTATTAAAAGCAGCATTGTGCAGATATACTGTATCACATGCCTAACTTTTTATGAAAGCCAAGTAATTGTCATTTCTTATTCTAGTTTTGATAGTTTTGATATTAATTGTTGACACGGGCTCTGCTTGCGCCTCCATAGTTAACTGTTTCAGAGGCTGTATTGCCTAGTAGTTAGTTCAAAGGAAGAACCAGGGGCCTGACACTTGTAAATTGGAATGACAGGAGAAAAACCTGTCTTTTGGAACCACACCAGTTCAAAAAGTCACTCACCACACTTTGGGAGGGCTATATCCAGAGATTCAATGTGGGGGAATAGCTCCTCCCACATCCTCTTCAAAGGCCAACCTCCAATGGCAGTTCTCCACTTACCGTGTTGTGAAACTGCAGTGCTCTGTGCTCCTGCATGGCTCGTGGGCTGAGCCTCCTTTCATTTCTGCTGTTTTCCCTTTGTTCCCTGATGCTTCTCTCCTTCCTTAGTCCCCCCTCCTTGCCTTGCTCCCCTTGCCTGCCTTGTCCCTCTTTTCCTCCCATTTATTTCCATTTGCTGCTCATTGCACCTTGTGTTCTTGTTTCCCTACCATCACATGCTTTGCACTGCTCTTTTCCTGCCCAGGTTCTTCCTGCCCTGTTCTCACTCCCTATGACCTGCTGGTTTCTGTGGTGCTGTGCCTGTCTGTTCTCCAGTACCTCAGTCCTTCACTTTCTAGTACATCTCTCTTGCCACTCCTCTCTCCCCCTGTGGTGGCTTCTTGGGCAGTTCTTTTGTTTCACCATTCTATGTTCTGGATGCAACTCCTTCTGTTGTTCCAGGTACAGCGTCTTCCCCCAGTGCCTGGCTGCTTGACCAGTGCTCACCCGCACAGCTGTCTGTGATTCGGCGCTTTGCCCAGAGCATCCCTTCACTGAGCACTTCTTCTCAGTTGCTGCATTCAATGGACCTGCTGGGTAGCCTGTACTGTGACTATTCTCCACCTGCTCAACTGGGATTCAACTTCTTCCTTCATGGCGCCCAGCTTTCCTTTGTTTCTGCCACTACCTGGGCTGGTACACCTGGAGCTTCAGAAGTTCTTTCCGGTTTGCTCATTCATTTGTTTTGCCCCTACCTGGTCCCCAAAGCTTATATCAATGTTATACCTACCTTACTAATTCTCTAACTATCCCACCTACCACCTCACTTACTAGCTGGCTAGCTAGCTCTCTGACTCTGGATGTGGATGTCACCGAACATTCCTATTGCATTTGTGGGTACTCTGTCTCGACTCCTAGCATTTTGACAGAGGTTTGAGTCAGACTTGTGGGGTTTATTTCTATTTCTGGTTCTCACCTTCACATACCTCCATGACTGACAGGGACATACAATTTCTTTGTGTGTTTGCACCCTGGTTATCCTGATTTCCCTGGTACCATGCCTGTGGCTCCTTGTCTGCCCTGTGGTCTCTTCCTAGACCCTCCCCTTCCTGCCTCCCCCTGTCCCCTGTTCCTGTCCTTGTCCTGTGCTTCCCTGATTTTCTTTTGGGCCACCTTTCACTTCTCCCAGTCACATCCATCTCCATTTACACTCCTTCCTTCTCCCATCCAGACCCATGCTACCTCTAACCCTAGTCTGGTCTTTGCTCCCCTTACCATTTGATTTTGGCACCTGTACCCAACTCCACTTCAAGAGTTTCTATTCCCTTGTTCTACCCCTGGTGCTCCTTGCCTTCCAGCTTGCCAGTTACTTGCATCATGCATACCTGCTCCCTCTTCCACGCCCCTTGCGGTGCCCCCTAAGCCTGCATCTTTGACTCTTCTCATGGTTTTTGTCCTTCATTGTATTCTATCACTACCAGTTTGCTCCTTCCTGGATTACTCTACGCTCCCCTTTACAGGCATTCCTCATAACTCCTCCTCATGTTCTCCCACTCAGACTTGTCCTTCCATTTCTACTACCTCACAGTTTCCCTACGTAAGGTTATGCAGCCAGCTGCCTTTTCCTTGCTCAGCCCATACCAGCAGTTTGTCTGGACTCTGTCCCTAACTCGTACCTTCTGAGGTGCTGAGCAAAGGTAGGCTTGCACTGTCTACTGAGGATTGGATTCCATTACACTCACTACTACCTACTATGTATAAATCTGACATTCTCCATCCCTAACTCTGCCTGGTGGCATCAAGTGAAGGTTAGCTCACCCTGACTACCAGGGATGGGAGCCACATCTGCAATCTACCATGTCATACTTATGCAGTCTCTACTTCTTACCATTTGCTGCTTCCCATCAGGAATGGGACCTCTTAACCCCATGTGTCTTCCATATCAGACCTACGCCTAGCTGCCTCGAGTCAAGGATGTCTCGCCTCAACCTCCAAGGATGGGAACCTGAGTCTACTTTTGACTGTTTTAACCTTGTGCATTCACTGATGCCCAGTTGCTGCTTCCCTTCAGGAATGGGACCCATATACCCCATTTGAATTCAGCATCCTACCTCTGTCTGGCATCATCGACTGAAGGTCATCTGACACTGATTATCAGGCATGGAAGCCTGTATCTGCATTCCACTGTTTTAATCTCATACTTTCTTCTTGACTATCCATTTGCCAATTCCCTTCAGGAATGGGACCACTTTACCCCATTACTTTCACTATCCTATGTTGCCTGGTGGCATGGAGTACAGGTCATTTCACCTCAAATACCTGAGATGGGAGCCAGTGTATGCAAATGACTGTTTCATCCTTCTGCACACTCTGCCTGATACCCGGTTGCCACTTCCTTTGAATTACTGTCCTACCTCTACCTGGTGGCATCAAGAGAAGTTTGTCTCACCTTCACCACCAGGGATGAGAGCCTATGTCTGCATGTCAATCATTTCAGCCTTCTGCATTCTCTACTTTATGCCAGGTTACTGCTTCTCTTTGGGAATGGGACTGCTGTACCCCATTTGCCTTCAACATCCTACCTCTGCCCCTACGTCTTCCTGGCAGCTTTGATAAAACAGGAAATTTGGTAGACCCAGTCTCCCTTCACTCATTGCTAGCATTAACTTTAATAGAGATCCATGGTCTTTTATGTTTTAAAATGAATTGTGTAATGCTTTTATTCAGCTCCTTATAAAAAAAAAAATCAGCCTGGAAAAGCCACAGGTAAAAAAAGACTAGAATAAAAACAGAACCTTAGGAAGTATTACCATTTTAATCATTTTTATCCTGCTTACAAGGGTCCATGGTAATGATAGCCACCTTTCTAAATTGTTTGTAATCTCTTGCAATAATGGGAAATAATTTGGTTTATTAAAATCATAAATTAAGTTAAAAATGTTAACTTCCTCATATTTATAGTAATTGCTGGAGGTTCAGCTGGTGCCTGAGTAGGGGTGTTGATATCAAATTGTTATTTAAACTGAGCCACCTTAGTTTTGATTTTGATCAATTTATTTTGTAGCCTGATGCATGGTCACATTTTTCAGTCACTCTATACACCTGGACTAGTGAGGAGACTGTAATTGTAAGTAAGATTTCATCTGCATATAAGCATATTTTATATTCATTATTATTAACTACTTCTTTTATAGAGGGGTTATTACATATTGAAATGGCTAAAGGCTCTATGGCAAAGGCAAAAAGTAAAGGTGAAAAGGGGCAACCCTGACTATTACCTTGTGCCAATGATAGTTTAGCCGAAAGATTGCAGTTAGTCTTGACCTGAGCCCTTGTCTTCAAGTATAATAATCTTATCCATGTAAAAAATCTCAGGTCTAAATCCCATCTTCCCTAATACTATGTGGAAATATTCCCATTATATCCAGTTGAATGCTTTTACTGTATCCAAGGTCAAAAGACTACGATCTGTATGTCTAACATGTTCTAATACAGTATATTAATTGATCTGCCAATATTACAGTGAAGCCCATCAGGATGCAACACCGTGCCGAAGTTTCCTGCATGACAAAAGGGACTAACTGCCATTAAAATTACATTGTTTGCTGCAGTAACTCTTCTGCATAATTGTGCAAAGTTGAGCTTCATCCTGGCAAACTTCACTGTAGCATTCAGCCGTGTATCCTTGATAAACCCAGTCTTATCCATATGAATAAGTAACAGAATTATTGCCGAAAGTCTACTAATCAATATCTTAGTAAAAATGTTCATATCAGGATTCAATAAAGGAATTGGTTTGTATGAAGAAAATAATTCAGGGTCTTTACCTTTTTCACAAAGACAGAGATAATCGCATCATAAAAAGTGTTTGGCAATGTCACTATATTAATCATGTTATTAAAGAGAGAGGTCAGCTTAGGTGCCAAAAATGTTCCAAATTAAAAAAAAAATCTATGGGGATCACATCTGGTCCATGGGGAGTACTGTAAAATGCAGACAATCAAAATCCCAAGCACAAAATCCTGACAAGCCAATTGCCCAACAGATCACCATCCCAATGATCGAAAGCCCAGCACTCAAACTTGCCATGATGCGGAATTGATTATATTATTTTAGGGGGTGCAGGGAGTGAAGCCCCTTCCCACCCACAAACACAGCATAAGTGCAGTGCTGGGCTTTCATTCTTCAGGATGGTAGTCTGTTGGGCAATCAACGAGTTGGGATTTAGGGCTTGGGATTTTGAGGGTCAGTATTTAGATTTTTAAGATATCGTAGTATATCTGTTTCAAGTGCCTTGCCAGACATTAATTGTTTCATAGCTTTTTTGGACCTCTGTGATAGAAAAGGGTCTGTTCATTTCCAGCTCTTGCTCTGGAGTTATTCTTGGTAAATCTGTACCTACAATTAAATTGAGCAAATCCATCTGGAACTAATTGTCTATCTGAAGTATATAGTAGTCTGTAATCATCAGAGAAGGTCTTAATTATCAGTTTTGGAGGAGTCACTTAATACCAGAGGAATCACAAACTGAACTAATTAGCCTGTCAGCTTGTTCTTGTTCTTGTTCTGTTTGGTAGGACATCAGTTTATTGGATTTGACACTCATATTATAGTAATAAGATCTACATTTTAATAGCTGAAATTCTGATTTTTTAGTACATATCTGATTGTACTGGATTTTGACCTGAGCTATTTTTTGGAGCACTAAATCTGAAGGGTGAATCTCATATTGTCTGTTGTAATCCTTTCATTTATTTTCTAACCTTTCCAGTTGTAAATTAATGCCTTTGTACTTTGTTATTGTATATGAAACAGAGATACCCCACAAATATGCTTTAAAATGATCCTACATAGTTGCCTCAGATGTGTCTTTGGTGGAGTGACATTCCAAAAACCTTGGCATTTCTTGGTTTAGGCTAGAAATGTATTCTTCTTCATTTATTATGGTAGGCACCACATAATTATTTTTTTTTTCAGATGGAATTTCAATTTTAATGTAATGGGGCATGGTCCACAATTATAATGTCATAATATTGAGAATCAGATACATTATGAAGTATGTCTGAAGATACCAAAACAAAGTCTATTCATGAGTATGTTTGAAGAATGGGACAGAAATGAGAGTATTTCAAAATATTATGTTTTTTCTATCTCCAAAGATCTTTTAATTTTAATTCTTTAATAAATGTTTAATTAGTGCTGTAGCTATAGATATTTTTTAAAAGGTCCCCTGGATTTATTTGATATATTATTAGATTTTAAATTAAATTATCCACCAATCAAATAGTGTGTTGTGAAGGTCACTAAATTCAGAAAAAATCAGAAAAGAAAGATGGATAGTTCTCATTTGGTCCATAAAGATTCACTGTGGTAAACCAGTGACCCTGAGTGATCACCTCTTGAATCAGATATCATTCTTTAGTATCTTATAAGGATTGGTGACCCCTCTAGCAGTAGTAAAAAAAAAAAAAGAGGCTGAACCTAGACCCCACTGTTTTGTGAAATAAATTAACATATTTTTTGTGAAAAGTGAGTATCCCGCAGCAGTAATACACCAGTCATTTTGCTGTTAACATAATTGGTTATTTTGTTAGCTTTAATGGAATCCCTTAGACTGTTCACATTCCAAGATAATATATTAACCTGTAAATTGTTCATACATCATTGAAAGATCATAGTTCCTATTTATGACACTAAAGTAGAAGCCTAATAACTTGGCCAGTGTATAACCATGCTCTATTATCCTCTGTGCCTTACTGTTTTGCATTCTTTTCTGGTCCATCCTCATTTTTAACCCACCCCCCCCACATATATTGCAAGAACTAGCTGCTTCACCCTCCCCCTATGACAAGAGATGTACTGTTCTAACCACTTCCTTCTTCTACAAACTAGTTTTTCAAATGCCCCCCTCTAACCACACTTCCTCTCTCCTATGTGAATATTAATAAGGATAGCTGGTAAGATGTGTATTTACTCACCTAGGTGAAGGAGGTCTGTAAATGCTGTGGGGGTCAACATACTTGAATTCAAAAGCAGAATGAAGTAGGAAAACACCCTCTGTGTGAAGTGAAATAGGGAAAGTGGCCAGCTAGAAAGGACAGAAAAAATAATAATTATACTGTATTTTATGATACTGTTGCTATTTACAAAGAAACATAAAAAGTTGTCGGCAGATAAAGACTGCAAGGCCCATCCAGTCTGCCCATTTTTTCTATCTTATGAATGTGACATAGACCGTTACTCTGTCAACGGCCTATTTATTCATACTCATCTGCATTGCTCCCTTATGCCTGTCCCATGCCTGTTTGAAGTTCTGCACTGTATTCATATTCACCACTTCCTGAGGTAAGTTGTTCCATGCATCCACCACCCTTTCTGTGAAAAATAACTTCCTCACATTACCCCTTAATCGGCCTCTCTCTAATCTCATGGTGTGTCCTCTTGCTCTGATATTTTTCTTATATTGAAACATGTTAGACTCTTTCACTTTGATAATGACTTTAACATGTTTGAATGTTTCGATCATATCACCTCTCTCCCTCCTTTGCTCTAGGATATACATATTGAGCTCCGTTAATCTGTCCTCATATATTTTCTGATGCAGTCACTGCATCATTTTGGTTGCCCTTCTATGGACTGCCTCCATTTTGTTAATGTCCTTTTTCAGATTCAGCCTCCAGTACTGCATGTTGTACTCCTGATGGGGCCTAACCAGTGTCTTGCAAAGAGGGATTATTACCTCCCTCTTATGACTTGTGATGCCCCTACTAGTACACCCCAACATCCCTCTAGCCTTACCTACTGCTTTAGTGGTCTGCTTGGATGATTTCAGGTTATCTGTGATGATGATGCCCAAGTCTCTGTCTTCCCTTGTGATTCCCAATAGCTACCCTCTCAACCTCTAGATAGTTTCAGGGTTTCTTTTCCGTATGTGCATGATCTTGCATATCTTTGTATTAAACCCCAACTGCCACTCTTCTGACCATGTTGCCACTTTTTATAGATCTGTTCTCAGTCTTCCCACCCCATCTTGATCATCTACTCTGTTGCAGATCTTAGTGTCATCTGCAAACAGGCAAACCTTACCCTCCAGTCCATTTGCAATGTTACTGATGAAGATATTGAACAGGCTGGCCCCAGGACTGATCACTGAGATAACTCACTTGTGACTTGCATCTCTTCTGACTGTATACCATTTATCACCACTCTCTGTTTTCTGCCCATCAACCAGTTTGCCATCCAGTTGACCAACTTCTGACCCACCCCAAGCCTACCCAGCTTATTAATCAATCTACTGTGTGGAACAGTATCGAAAGCTTTTGCTGAAGTCAAGGTAGGAAACATCAACTGCACCCCCTTGGTCCACCGCTCTGGTTACCCAGTCAAATGAATCTTTGAGATTAGTTTGACAGGACCTTCCTATTGTAAACCCATGCTGTTTTAAATCCTGTTCTCCTATGGATTCCTGGTATTGCACTATCCTTTCCTTAAGGAGTGCCTCCATAATCTTGCCCACTACTGAGGTAAGACTGACTGGTCTGTTGTTCCTTGCCTCCTTCCTGCTGTCACTCTTGTGGATCAGGATCACATGAGCCCTTCACCAGTCTTCTGAGATGTCTCCTGTGCTCAGATTCACTAAACAGTTCTGCTAATGACTCTGCTAGTTCCACTCTTAGCTCCTTTAGTACCCTAGGATGTATGCCATCAGGTCCCATTGCCTTGTCCACCCTAAGCTTAGACAGCTCTTGTAGGACCCATTCTTTTGTTAAGGGACTTGTGTACACCTCCCTCTTTCCTGTGTCCATGATGCTGAGCTGTGGGCCCTGCCCTACCTTCTTCTCAGTAAATACTGAGCAGAAGTACCTATTTAGGATAGATGCTTTTCCTTGTTCCTCCTCTACACACACACCTTATCCACTTTGATCTTAGCAATACCACCTCTGGACTTTCTCCTTTCACTAATGTATCTATGCAAAGTCTTGTCCCCTTCTTTTATTGTTCATGCTAGTGTTTCCTTAGTTTGTGCCTTTGCCTGCCTTAATACCTTCCCTGCTTCCCTTAAGGAAGTTTGGCATGCCTCCCTATCTTCTTACGACTGCATTCCCTTATATTTTCTGAAGGCAATCTTTTGGCTCTGATCTTTCCTGCTATTGTTTTTGAGAACCAAAGTGAATTCCTTCTTCTTCTTTTGCTCTTGCTTTTCTCCCTAGCACAATGGCATTTGCTTCAAGTATTGCATCCTTAATGCTTGCCCTCTTTGTCTGTACCCCCTCACCTGTAGTTCTTCTTGCCAGGGCAAGCTTAACTCTGTTGGCCATCATATCCAAGTCAGCTCCAAATTGAACCATACCATGTGATGGTCACTGGCCCCCAGGTGACCTTCCACCTGGAGATCTGTCTCCCAAATGTGGTTACTGATGCACCATGTCCCGCTAATGGCTACTATTTTCAGTTTAGTCTCTGTCATTGTTGCCTCCAGGTCTGGAATCTTGTTTCCCAGACCGCGGCATTTGTGTACATGATTTTCCATTAGCCAGATTTTGGTGCGTTTGTTGTAGGGTGAGGTCAGGCTTTTCCCCTTGCATCTTATGGGGAACTGAACCTTTTTCCTTACCTAGTGATTCAAATTAACTACAAACATGCTGATCTCCTGTTTGATCACTAGCTGAGGAGGGAGGAGGGAGTGTTCTTCCCATTTGATGTATTGGGTGCTGCACCCGTCTCCCCATTTGCTAGTTTAAATATTCTGCAAATACATCAAACTTCTGCCCCAATGCACTGACTCCCTCCTTAGTCAGATGCAGTCCATCAAATTTAAAGAACTTTTGCTTCAAAACTGTTGCCAGTTACCTACAAATTTGTGTCTTTTTTCCTGGCACCAACTCTTGACCCACATGTTTAGCTCCCCTACCTCCCCTTCTCTGACCTTCCATCCATGTGTCCTCCTCTCCAAGATCGGCAGGATCTCAGAGAAGGAGATGCTGGATGAAATGGGTGATTGTTTGTCTCCCAACCTGGTCAGGTGTTCCTTGGTCTCCACAACTGACCAGATGGCAAGATAATTAGTCCCTATGTGTACCAGGACATCAATGTTTTCTCCTGCTTCCTGCACAATGTTAGCATTGTGATGAGTGTCTCTCCACTCTAATGTACCTAGGAGACATTTGACCATTACCCCTGGCCACAGCTTGGTATCAACTCCCCAAATCATGGAGTCTCCTATGATGAGAAGTGTTTTGGATTTTCTTTTTGCATTTTTTGTTTTGGTCCCTGTTTTGGGCCAGTTTTGTAGCACTAGCTCCTATGCTATAGTGTTCTGCACTGCAGTGTCCTCTGCCACTTTGATTTCAGAGATAGAGGCAGATACCTATTTGTAGTTTTTGTATGATTTGTGGAGGTGATACACTGGAGATCATCAAGTGATGTGGCACCTGATTTGCCCCTCCTAACCACCTGCCAATCTCCTGGTCCAACTACCCTCTGCAATAGAGTGTGCAGTCATAATGACCTAAATAAATGAGTGAGTCCTCATGGTTTCATATATGTTTCAACTATTCAAATTATCAGCTCTCTATAAAGGCTCTCATGTTTCTTAATATTATAATTACCCATGTAACCGTGGGGTGTTAAAGTTAATTTTGTGGGTTTTGGTGTGAAGTACAGTATATTGTTCACACAGCATTTCTGCTGACGGTACTTTTCCATATAATGTGTTCTATTCCTACATTCACCCATATTTCTGTTGGCACAGCCAAATTCCGTATGAGTACATTTCATTACTCTTCCTCTTACCGGGGAACAACACTATCAATCCAGCTTCAGTAATGAGCTATGGGTGTGCATAGTCAGGAAAACTTAGCTTCACAATATCCACCATAAAGTTGCCCAGCTTCACGTAATATGAAGTGACTCTTGGCATAGTTCTTTGAGTGGTGACAGTGAAGTCTATGTACTATATAGCTGCACTTTGCTTGAATAGCCAAGAACTATGCAAAGTACTTTTTTTAAAGTACTTAGTTATACATGCAATTCACCCCAATCCATTATCCAACCCTGTACTACCCCACTCCCACCACCAAGACATTTAAACATTATTACCTTCCACCCTGCCACCCTCTTGCACCCATCTCATTCCCCTACCCCCCACAAAGACCTGGTAAAGTTAATAACAATGATTCAGCCTAGATAGTTTAATAAATCCCTCCCCCAACTTTTCAGCCAATCTGGTGTTACTGTAAGAGATGCCATCATTTATTCATGTATAGCAGGATACTGGAGGGTACAATCACTCTACAGTGGGGCATTTGTTTTGTGTTCTAGGTTCTGGACTCATATTAGGGATGGTCAAGTCGGCCGTGACCTGGTTCTGATTCTGGCTCTGATTTTTTCTGAAAAGATTCTGATTTACTCTGATGAATTGTAGACTGAAATTAATCTATGTGACTATGAGAATGGATTACTGTTATTCTTTTAGGTCCCTTTGGTTAAAAAAATGTGACCTTTTCAAAAAAAAATGTGTCTGTATTTTTGGGGGTATGCCATTGGCCATTGTTACAACAAAGCCCTTACCATGAAGCAAGGACAGCAAAACCATGGAAGTGAAGTCACTGTTACTATCATGTATTTTACGATGGCAGGTGTTTCTTGTCAAGCTAGTCTGTGTTTGCAGGTGTTGTATTGTGACTTTATGTGTGCTGGTGCTGCAGGTGTTTTACATTGACTACAGCTGATTGAGATGGGGTGCAGAATCTCTCATGGTACAGGGTGCAAAGTCTCTGGTGGTGTGTGAGTAAATCTGCTTGCTCGGTCTTTGGAGTTTGTGAAAAGGGCTTGTGGGAAAAACCTGTTAGTGTGTCACTGGAATGTACGCACTGCACTGGGTGTTTGTGGTGGAGGGGTGGGAAAACAACAGTACTATCCTGCTAGCTGTGTAGATGTCTCACTAATAAACAGCACTGAAGCATCACTCTTGTCTCCTTCTTGGTACTCCACAGTATGTGCACCATGGAGTTTGTTACTTTAATTTTGTGGGGTGTGGATGGCAAAACCCCCCACATTAAATACGGTATGGTTCTGTCATGGTAGGTGCTCTTATTGCTGTTGTTGAGGAATTGTGTGAGTGTTATAGTTGCTATTGAGGGGTTCATGTTGCTGTAAGTGCCATCGGCGTGGTTTTTGTGGAACTGGCATAGTATAACCATTGTTGTGTCAGTTTTCAAGGTCAGTAGGCAGCCAACAGCAGTGAAATAAATTTGACTGTTGTTCTTGCAAATCCATTGTGTCAGCCACCACATGGCATTCATAGGAAACAGTAGGCTGGATTCACAAAACTCTTGAAAATCCTGCCACTGTGGGAAAAGCTCAGCACAAGTGGGTTGCCACTTGCAGAACAGTAATTTCTCCTGCAGCTCAAAAGTGGATCTGGTTTACAACTGGCACCATGATTTAAGGCAGTGGTGTTGCAATTGAAATCCCTACAGCTGTGGAAAAATGGTATGGCTGGTGGAACCAGCCATAACATCTATAACAGCTGCTGCAGATGTGAATAGCAATCTCTGCAGCTGTAGTGATTATGGTCCACAACTGGAGTTGTGATGTGGGACTTAGTCCCCAAAACATTTGTGAATCCAAGCCACTGTATGCAGGTCATTTGGGGTATTGTAGTGAAAGGAGGCAATGTGTCTAACATTGGAAAGAGAGGGAGATGGGGGGGAGAGAGAGAGAGAGAGAGAGAGAGAGAGAGAGAGAGAGAGAGAGAGAGACCAACACATTCAGCAGCAGAAAGACAACAGCAAAACATAGAGTGCAGGCCTTCACTAAGTCTGGCATGCTTTTGGTGGGAGACAGGAAGCATGAGCAGGATGTCATGGGGCCCTAGCCATCCCTCTCATCCTTTTGACTTGACATGTTATTTTTTTTTATTTGTAATTATTTTTCTTGCTTGCTTGGTGCTATAGCAAGCATCATGGGCTTCAAACCATCCCACACACTCCTGCCTGATCAGCCATTTATTTTTTATCACTTGTGTTTTCTAACTTAGTTTTTTTATTTAGTTGCCCTTGCCCCCTCCCCATCACAGCATTGCATGCCCCCACTAACACTGCAATTTTTAATTTTTGTTTATAGAGCTGTTTGGCCCTAACCACCACCTTTTCCCACCATGAAGCCCATGTGCCAGTCCCCAGCCGTAATGCCACCCCCCATCAAGCTGGAGGGTATCCACACAGTACACTCCACCTTGGTTCTCAAACTGTAAAACACTTACAGCAATACATATACACCATGACCACACAAGAAGGATTTTTTTTTACTTGATCTTTATGTTATGGTTGCTGACTTCTGTCCTCTGAATTCAAAGAAATAAATCCTTAAATTAATATAATCATCATCATCTTCAAACACCACCAAGGAAGCACCCTTATTAGGCTACACTGTTGCAGATGTTCACCATCATCACTTTAATGTTCCTGCCACTCTTCACAGAACTGATAAGAAAAATTTGTTGTAAATGATTTTTAGGAAGGTAAGGTACTGTACATTTTCAGGAATAAGTGTTTTGAGGCCATCTGAGACAACATTTATAGCTGTGCTAAATAAACACTCACAGTAAACACTAGTGGGAGGGCAACTAAGAAGCTTAGTAGTGTAGGCAGATAGAGCAGGCCAGATGCTTCTTTCTTTTCCAGCCAGTACTCAAAATGGTCATCAGTAATATCAATGAGTGGTTCTCGTAAATAGGCATCCACAATATCAGAGAAAGACAAAGAAGGCGGCTCCACAACAGACACAACTGAATTATCAGTTTCTATGAAATTGGACCAAAACGTGAGCATCATCTGTACGCTTTTCAGAATGACATGCTTTTCTTAAGGGCTGTGAAAGAGGACCTGGTGCAGGACTACCCAATGTTGATGAAGGAGTACATGGTAGCACTACAATAAGTATAAACTATTGCTGTCATCACCAATAGATGTTGCATCATCAGAAGCAGCATACATATCATGTGATTCACTTGAATTGTCAAATACAGTTGTGTCCTTTTCATGTGCGATTGCTGACATCAGCATGTTTTTGTATTCAAGATAAGAGTTACTGGGATCTGAAGGAGGCAGCTGTTATAACTTAAACTGGGAGTCAAGAAGAGTCAAAAGAAGAAAATGTGTATCTGTTGTGATACTGCGAAGTCTTCTGCAATTTTGGATTTGTTGTATTAGCCAGTCTGTGAGGGATACGCCAGATTTGTCTTGTTTTTGTTCAAAACCTCTATGCAACCTCCTGAGTTCCTTGTTCAGTAAATTTCTGATGGGAATAACCTTGCTTAGAGTAGCATTCTATTTGCTAATCTGTAGAGTTGCTTCCTCAAAGGGAGTCAAGAGCAATGCAAGGTGCTCTGTGAGGCCCCACTGGAATGAATTCAGCAGAGCACCATCTGCTACGTTATGCTCCATGGCATATTCATGGACTGCCTTGTTTTGTGTGAGAAGTGTCTCACACATGTAAAATGTTGAGTTATATCTTGTCAGAACATCTTGTTTAGTTGCTGTATTGGAAAGCAGTTATTTATTTATTTTTTTTTTGCTGGAGATCAGCCAAGATACTACATGATTTTACAGAGTGACTGAAATGGTCACAGATTTTCTTTGTAGCTCCCACTAGTGTTACCATACTGTTGTCACTGGAGAGGAAAACTCATATCAACAGATTTAATGAGTGTGCAAAGCATGGAATGTGAGTAAAAAAAACACAGTTCAATGCACTAACAATATTGGTGAAATTGTCTGAAACCACAAATTCAGAAGTGAGTCCCAGGGGCTCTGACCACTCAGACATTTTGTCACACAACTCTTCCAAAATATTGTCAGCAGTATGATGCTTGCCAAGCATGCTAACACAAAGAACTGTGATTCTTTGTCTACCTTTCTGTTCACTGCTGCTTGTGGTGGTGTTGAAGACAATTGTGACACGCAATGTGTGATGCACATATAATCAGTGGTTTGAAAACTCATCCACATGTCTGTGATCATTTGCACAGAACCACATTCACTTTCTTAAAGTGTCAATTTGATTTTACTTTGCATACATATGTACATTTTGTGAACAGCCACAGTCACAAAATATTTACAGATTGGTATGTTGTAAAGGGGAACAAAATATTTTAGAAGAGCTCTAAAACTGTCATTCTCCATCACAGAAAATGGTTGTAGGTCATTGGCAATAAATTCAGCTATTAACTGATTAGTTTTTAATGTGACTTGATCTGATCTACTGTAGGCAGTGTTTTGTTCAATCATCACAGTAATGGTCTGCTATTTAATTCGTGTGTAGTGGGTATGGGATTGCATTGGTAAAGATGTAGGTTGTCTTAACAGTTTTGGCAGTAAAGCCAAACATGTTCTTTTTTCTGCCCTGTCGCAATCTTTTCACCATCACTATTCTCTGTAGGATTATTTTCATCACAGATATTTGTCCCTTACTCAGAAATGCTGCCCAGCTGAATGGTTGGATGTGTTCTTTGCAAATGCATTTTTGGTGATGTTGTCCAGAACTGGCCCCTCACTTTCCCCCTGCTAACTTCCCAATGACAAAAGGTGCAGACAGCATAATATTCATTTTTGGGACTTATATGAAAATAGCTCCATACAAATGAGGTGTAACATTTTACCATTATGCCAGGAACTGCAGCAGTTTTTATTTTTTTTTTTTTGCATGATATGTTTATATTGCCTACCCCATGCTTTACTGGCCCCCACTCCTTCAGGCTCCACAAGTTCCCCCCTGACCCCACTGACCTTTAGCCAGCCCTCCTCAGGTCCTCAGATTGCAGCAGATCCCCAGGATATCCCAGTGTTTCCCTATCACCGGATGGGTCCCCCTCTTCCGAGGGGGTAGGGTACCGGGGCGGAAGGGAAGACCCCAGCACACTCTACATTAGGGCCCAGGGATGCTGCTGAGGAACAGGAAGCCCTGGACAGGCACTGAAGGTGCTCAGAGAACGGGGAGCCATCATCTAGGTGGCCAGTGAGCAGTTTTTCCAGTTTTCTGTGGGGGGGTCAGCGTGATGATGTCAAGGCATATGCCGATGTCCGCTCCTCCCCCTTTTAACTCGGGCCGTAAACCCTGCAATGCTCCCAGCCTCTGCTAGGAGCCAGCAGGCACCAGATCTATCCCCTGCACTCCCCCCAGAGAAGGAGAGCTGTCATGGGATGCTCGATCCTTCTCTCCCCTGGCCGGCCCTCCATTGACCCAGGCCCATTCCCAAACCCGGGTCACTGGCGTGGCAAGCAGAAATCCAACCACTGCGCCGGTGGCCACTGCAGCAGTTTAGGTGGCAGTTGTTTCTGACCCTGATTCATGCACACTGTGGATGTCCCCAGAAGAGCTACTTTGATTATTGATTGTTTTTTCACTAATGGCTGTGGCTACTGGTGGTGCTTGCTGTATGTGTTTTTTTTCTTTTTGAGTGGGGGAACCCATGTGGTATCATTTAGCTTATCAGTATCACATTCTGATTCATCATCTTTGCAAGAGAGTAACTGTGATACATTGTAATCATGATCCTGTTCTTGTACATTTACAACCTCTTCTTCATCAGAGGCACTGCTTTCTAATGAAGGAACCAAATATGCATGAGTGGCATATCGTGGAGTGCCACACCTAGTGGTACTAGACTGAGCCTTTTTCTGCAACATTGACTTTCGAGGTCTAAGTGCTCTGGCTACTTTTTTTCTGTTTAACTTTTATCTGATTTTTCTGGCAATGCTGACAGTGCTGTATTACTTTGATTGGGGATACACCAATATTCTTTTCTGTTCCTGGTTGTGTTGCTTCATCATTTTCTGGCTGCGTTGCTTAATCTTTTTCTGCTTGCGTTGCTTCATCTGTTTCCACTTGTGTTGCTTTATTTTCATCAATTGTATTAATAATATCTGCAGCAGTGAATTTCCCTTTCTTTTAAGAATTTGTTTCCAGGAAATATTTTTATTATTATGTGTACCAATTTCAGCCATGCTGCCGGTGTTGGCCTCTTGTTCCATTTCTATAACAGACTCTGATTTTGAATCCAATTTTTGGGGTCCTGCTTAATTGCTTACTTAGCAGTGTTAGTTTGAATGCAGACCTGATCAACACAGAGACTGCAAAGTGACACCCCCCTCTCAAAATATGTGAGGCACTATATGAACAAGTACTGTAGGAGTTCAGGCACAAAGATGGGCAACATAGAGTCTGAGATGTGACACCCCACCTTCACAGTCTGTATGAAACTATGGCACAGAAATAGCCCAACACAGAGTATAGAGTAGTATAACCTTTCAGTACAGCACAGAGTTGGACAACCCAGTGTCTGAGATGTGGCACTCCCTCTCACAATATGTGAGGCACTATATAATCTAGTTGTAATTCAGACACTGAGACGAGCAGCATAGAGTCTGAGAAATAACATCCCCTCTCATAATACATGAGGCAATATATGACCTAGCAGTAGTTCAGGCACAGAGAAGGGCAGCAGAGTCTGAGATGTTAAAGCTCCCCACTTTACAATCTGTATAGCATTATGGCACAGAGATGGGCAAAACAGAGTCTAGGGCAATATGACTTTTCTGGGCAGTACAGGGATGGGCAATACAGAGTCTGAGATGGGACGCCCCCCCCTTCACAATCTGTATGGCACTACGGCACAGAGATGGACAACACAGTGCTTAAGACAAGATGCCTCCCCCCTTCACAATCTGTATAGAACTATGGCACAGAGACAGGCAACACAGAGTCTAGGGTGGTATGACATTTCAAGGCTGCACAGAGAAAAGCAGCACAGAGTCTAAGACATGATACTACCCTCTGAAAATAGTAAAATGCTGGAGTGCATAGTGAGGGTTTTTTTAATCCAGGTGAAGAGAAGTGATCTTGCCCCTCTACAGGTCACTGGTGACGCTGCACTTAGACTATTGTGTGCAGTTTTGGAGGCCATACCTAAAGCATGATAAGACTTGGTTTGCTGGCCAAGGCACCTAGCTTCACCTGAGCTCTTTCCTTCTAAGACTGCTTGAAAGGCAGAATAGAGAAACTTACCAGAGCAAGGGAGAAGGATTAAGACTTAGTTTGCTAAGCAGATTTACTGTGTGGTGGTGTTTTTTATTTTCTACTCACAGGGATTGCTACTGTTTGTTGCTAACATTTCATTGCTTTATTTTTCTCTGATTCAAATTGTTGTTGCTGGTATACCTTCTTCTGCATTATTACAAGGTGTGCCTACAGGTGTGTGTAACAGATTACTGCTGTAATCTTCTGATTCAAATTGTCTTTGCAAGGTATATCTTCTGTTACTGCTTTATTTTTCTCTGGAGCAAAGTGTTTCTTACAGGGTATATCTTCTCTGAAATTACTGTATTACAGGTGGAGCTTACATTTTGTGACTTTTTATCATTGGGCTAAGCAAAATTACTGTTTGACACTGTGTTTTATTTTATTCTTGTTTGTTGAAAAGGTTTGTTGTCTCAGAGGTGTTTCAGTCTCCTTCTCACATTGAAGGAGCTAATTGCTTTCCTCCCACAGCTCTTCCAAAGGATTAGGTGTGTATGTGGGGGTGGAGCTGGCAAACTGTCAGTAATTTCCAACAGAAAGAAGGGTTAAAAAGTCAGGTTAGTTGATATCTTGGAGTAGAAGACTTGGTTTGCTGGCCAAGGCACCTAGCTTCACCTGAGCTCTTTCCTTCTAAGACTTTTTGCAAGGTATATCTTCTGTTACTGCTTTATTTTTCTCTGGAGCAAAGTGTTTCTTACAGGGTATATCTTCTCTGAAATTATTACAGTGGTGCTTTACAGGTTTTACAGTTTTATCTAACATTAGGATAGCTTTCAGGGTTACTGCATTTGTTGTTGACTGATTGTTTCTGCTCTTACCTCCTTGTTCTTTTCGTCTGTGGTTCTTCTTTTCGGCAGGGGAAGGGCCCAGCCACCCACCCCATCCCCAACCACCCCTGCTACACTCCTTTTATAGGGTACCACAGTTGTGACATTTCCTGTGGCAGAGCAGGAAGGGCGGATCAGTGGGGCCTCCACAAGGTGATCTCATTTACAGGGCACTAGTAATTTAACTTGTTATAACAAGTTAAACAAAGCACAATTAAACCATTACTTGCATTTGTTTTCCTTTTTTTTCTAATTACTCTGACTAGGTTACAAACCCAGCAACTTATTTGGAATGGATTTTATTAACTGCAGGTACTGTGGAACAATTTTCAGAAGGACAGTCTTACAGGATTTAGGACACTGTCCTACATGCTGGGCCTTTGAAGATCTTAGGGCTCAGCTCCGGGCAGCATGGGCAGAGATTGCA
This sequence comes from Neoceratodus forsteri, assembly GCA_016271365.2. Lineage (NCBI taxonomy): Eukaryota > Metazoa > Chordata > Ceratodontiformes > Ceratodontidae > Neoceratodus > Neoceratodus forsteri. Next base: position 1,098,946,161 of record CM028130.1, read on the forward strand.
CGCCTCAAATTTCATATTGAAGAGGAAATACATTATAAGAACCACCCGTCATTTACCCAGCATCCAACAGAAAAACCTCAACCGCAGAGGGTAGTTGGTCCAGGAGGTTGGCAGGTGGTTAGGAGGAGCAAATCAGGTGCCCCATCACTCTCTGCTCTCCATCACATTGCCTCCAAAAACCATATAAACACTACAAACAGGTATCTGCCTCTATCTCTGAAATCAAATAAAGAGGCAGAAGACACTGCAGAGCAGGACACTGCGGCACAGGAGCTAGCACAACAAAACTCACCCAAATCAGGAACCAAAACTAAACAAGCACAAAGGAAATCCAAAAAACTTCTGATCATAGGAGACTTCATGATTCGGGGAGTTGATACCCATCTCCAGCCAGGGGTGATGGTCAGATGTCTCCCAGGTACATCAGCATGGAGAGACACTGACCGCATTGCTAAAATTGTTCACAAAGCAGGAGAAAACATTGATGTCCTAGTACATAGGGACTAATGATTCCGTCCAGCCGGTCAGTTGTGGAGACCAAGGAACACCTGACTAGGCTGGGTGACAAACTATCATCTATTTCGTCCAGCATCTCCTTCTCTGAGATCCTGCCAGTCTGGGAGAGGGGCAGATGGACGGAAGGTCAGAGAAGGGGAGATAGGGGAGCTAAACACGTGGCTCAAGGACTGGTGCCAGGAAAAGGACACAGATTTGTAGGAACTGGCAACAGTTCTGGGAGCGAAAGTTCTTAAATTTGATGGACTGCATCTGACTAAAGAGGGAGTCAGTGCATTGGGGCAGAGTTTGACGTCTTTGCAGAATATTTAAACTAGCAAATGGGAGAGGGTGCAGCACCCCATCGTCGAATGGGAAGAACACCCTCCCCTCAGCTAGTGGTCAAACAGGAATTCAGCGTGTTTGCTGCTCATTTGCATCACCAGGTAAGAAAAAGGTTTGTCTCCCCATACGATGCACAGGGTAATGCCAAACTCACCCAACAACTCAACACACCAAAATCAGGCCAATGGAAAATCATGTACACAAATGCTCACAGCCTGGGAAATAAGATCCCAGACCTGCAGGCATAATGTCAGAGGCTAAACTGGACATAGTAGCAATTAGTGAGATGTGGTTTACCAGTAACCACACTTGGGAGACTTCAGTACCTGGCTATGTATTGTTCAGAAGAGACCGAGGTGCAAAAGGGGGAGTGGCCCTGTATGTTAATGAAAATATCAAAGCTACAGAAATTCAGAATACACATAAGGAGCCAGAAGAACTGTGGTCACCCTGGAAACAGGAAATGGGACAGCCATAAGAACTGGGGTTGTCTACAGGCCCCCAGACCAGAGGAGGTCTAGACACATTACTGTTAGAAGATATACAAAACATGACCGCTAAAGGGAGGTTCTGATAATGGGAGACTTCAACATGCCAGATACAGATTGGTCAATACCAGCAGGAACATCTGCCAGAACTAGACTCATAGTGGATTCCTGCAGGAGGGCCTCAAACAACTGGTACAGCAACCCACAAGAGACAGGGCTATCCTAGATCTAGTACTGACTAACAAAGAAGGGATCACAGATCTCCAGGTAGAAGGTCACCTGGGGGCCAGTGACCATCACATGGAATGGTTCAATTTGGCTACTACATCTAAATCATCCCATTCCAGGCAAAATATGGGACTTCAGAGGAGCTGACTTTGATAAGATGGCCAACAGAGTTAAGCTAGCCCTGGCAAAAGAAACACAGGTGAGGGGTACAGGCAAAGTGGGCAAGCATTAAGGATGCAATACTTGAAGCAACATCCCATTGTGTTAGACAGAAAAGGAAGTGCAAAGAAGAACGAAACCACTTTGGTTCTCAAATACAGTAGCAGAAAAGGTCAGAGCCAAAGGCTGGCCTTCAGGAAATATAAGGAACACAGCGGATGAAGATAGGGAGGCATACCAAACTGCCCTAAGGGAAGCAGGTAAGGCAGTAAGGCAGGCAAAGTCCCAAACTGAGGAAACACTAGCAGAACAGTAAAGAAGGTGACAAGACTTCTATAGATACATTAGTGAAAGGAGAAAGTCCAGAGGGGGTATTGCTAAGCTTAATGGAGAAAAGGGAGCATGTGAGGAGGAGGACCCTGTAAAGGCATCTATCCTAAATAGATACTTTTGCTCAGTATTTACTGAAGAGAAGGTAGGGCAGGGCCCACAGCTCAGCATCATGGACACAGGGGGGAGGGAGGTGAGCACTACTCCTTCACAAAAGAAAGGGTCCTACAAGAGCTTGCTAAGCTCAGAGTGGATAAGGCAATGGGACCTGATGGCATACATCCCAGGGTACTTAAGGAGCTAAAGGAGGAACTAGCAGAGCCATTAGCAGAATTGTTTAGTGAGTCTCTGAGCACAGGAGAGGTCCCAGAAGACTGGAGAAGGGTCATGTGATCCCGGCTCCACAAGAGTGGTAGCAGGGAGGAGGCGGGGAACTACAGACCGGCCAGTCTTACCTCAGTAGTGGGCAAGATTATGGAGGCACCTTAAGGAAAGGATAGTGCAACACCTGGAATCCATAGGGCACAGGATCCAAGACAGCATGGGTTTACAAAGGAAGGTCCTGTCAAACTAATCTCATAGATTTCTTTGACTGGGTAACCAGAGTGGTGGACCAAGGGGAGCAGTTGATGTTGCCTACCTTGACTTCCAGCAAAGCTTTGACACTGTTCCACATAGAAGATTGATTAATAAGCTGGGTAGGCCGGGGTGGGTCGAAGTTGGTCAACTGGGTGGCAGCAAACTGGTTGACTGGCAGAAAACAGAGAGTGGTGGTAAATGGTATACAGTCAGAAGAGATGCAAGTCTAGTGGGGTACCTCAGGGATCAGTCCTGGGGCCAGTCCTATTCAACATCTTCATTAGTGACCTTGCAGATGGACTAGAGGGTAAGGCTTGTCTGTTTGCAGATGACACCAAGATCTGCAACAGAGTAGATGATCCAGATGGGGTGGGCAGAATGAGAAGAGATCTGGATAAACTAGCAGAATGGTCAGAAGAGTAGCAACTGGGATTTAATGCAAAGAAGTGCAAAATCATGCACATAGGAAGAGAAACCTGAAGCCACTTATAGGCTGGGAGGGAGTTGTAGCAGTCACAAAGGAAGAAAGAGACTTGGGCATCATCATCACTGATGACCTAAAATCATCCAAGCAGACCTCTAAAGCAGTAGGTAAGGCTAGGGGGGTGTTAGGTGTATAGTAGGGGTATCACAAGTCGTAAGAGGAGGTAATAATCCTCTGTACAAGACATTGGTTAGGCCCCATCTGGAGTACCTGCAATATTGGAGGCCACACCTTCACAAGGACATTAACCAAATTGAGGCAGTCCACAGAAGGAAACCAAAATGGTGCAGGGACTGCATCAGAAGACATATGAGGACAGATTAACGGAGCTCAATATGTATACCCTTGAGCAAAGGAGGGAGAGAGGTGATATGATCGAGGCATTCAAACACCTTAAGGGCATAAACAAGGTGAAAGAGTCTAACATGTTTAAATATAAGAAAAATAGCAGGACAAGAGGACACAGCATGAGATTAGAGGGAGGCGATTAAGGGGAATGTAAGGAAATTCTTTTCACAGAAAGGGTGGTGGATGCATGGAATGGCTACCACAAGAAGTGGTGGCTATGAATACAGTGCAGGGCTTCAAACAGGCATGGGATAGGCATAAGGGAGCAATACAAATGACTATGAATAGATAGGTCACTGACAGAGCAAAGGCCGATGGCACATTTATAAGGTAGAAAAAGAAATGGGCAGACTGGATGGGCCTTGCGGTCCTTATCTGCCGTCAACTTCTATGTTTCTATGTTTCTATGTTTCTATGTTTCTATATTGGGCTACTGGAGGGGATGCAGAGGAGGGTAACTAAGATGATATGTGGAATGGAGGGGAGAGACTATGACAGCAGGTTGGAAGACCTGAATATGTACACTCTGGAGAATAGAAGGGACAGGGGGGACATGATAGAGACAATAACATATCTGAGGGGGAATCAATAAACATGGAGCAGATGGGGTCTTTAAGTTAGGAGGGGGGTCACCAGGAGCATGAGCTAAGACTGGGGGGGGGGATTTAGGAAGGAAATGAGAAGACACTATTTCACAGTGAGGGTGGTAGCAAAATGGAACACCCTACCCGACTGGGTGGTATCATTTAAATCCATGAACAGCTTCAAAAGGGCATAGGACAGGGAACAGGGGAGAGTGAGGGTAGGGGAGGTGGGGGTGGCAGTGGGATGACAAAAGGGGGGGTGGGACAGCTGCTAACTAGGGTGCTAGCTGCACACTAGAGCAGACTTAAATAGGCTAGGTGGTCTGCTTCTGCTGGCACATTCATATATTTGTATGTTCATATGACCATAATTAGGTGCAAAATGTGACTGATCGGTCAATAAACCTCATGCATGGGGCACAGATGCTTAAAAAAACAGCTCTCAAAGGCACAAGGTGAAAATCAGAGACAGAGTGTTGCTACTATCTCACGTGGAAAACTGAATAAAAAACCTCAAAGGGAAAAGAGAAAATCCCAACCAGTGTGCCTCTGGATATTTTGTATTAGGTTGGGTGGGAAGATTTGAAGGAAAACGAGGGGAGGAGGCAAATGAGCTGGCAGGATTGCATGCAGCACAGTGCATGATAGATGGATATTTAGTGGACAAAAGGCACCTTTTTTTAGCTCTACTTATCACCGACTGGCAAGGGAACTCTTTCAGGCACACCCACTCACCACTGTTGTTCTACCACCCTGCCTGAGGTCTAGTTTCCGGAAAATCGGGGACAGATACCCCACTCTCCATCCTGACCCAATGGACCCCCCAGCTGTGAGCCCCCAAGGTAGGGCTGCTGTCCACCCTGGCAGCCTATCTCTAATCAAGTGCACTGAGCCAGGGCTGGATGAGGGATTGGGAGAGCTGTAGAACCCTGCCCGACGTTGGGCTTGAGGCGCAGGGATTTAAAGGGCTGCCGTCATCTATCCCTAGGGCCCTTGGAGCATGGACATGCAATGACATCTGCACATGTAGGTGCTGGCTTTCGCCAACACTCCACCCCTTTTGACTGCATTGCTCCATGTACAACTCCCAATCTCCACCTGGGGCCACTAAGGAGTGATGAGATGTCCCCAACCCACCCCAGGAAGAGGAGAGCAGTCCTCCAGATGTTCAATCCTCTCCTCCACTACCGACCCCTGGTGGCCCAAGTCCATTCCTGAACCTGGGTTGCTGGCATGGCATGAGGTATGGCATCCAGTGCCTCAACACTCAGTGCCACCGGGCCGACAAAAGGCACCTTAACATCACTGATGAGCCCTTGCTATACTGGAAGGGAAAACTCACTGAATGGGCAGCACTGACTTCAGTAGCTATAAAATACCTGATCTGTCCACCCTCAAGTGTCAGTCTTGTTGTCAGCTCAGCAGTGGCAATCATGAGGGACCATGCACCAATCTGCCACTAAAAAAATGTTGGCATGCTAACATTTATCAAAATTAATGTGGGGCACATTCCAAGGAACAGAGTCATCTTACTGTTTCTTCCACATGAAGCTAGTGATGTTGGTGAAGATGATGATGAACATGTCATTGTGGCATTAGCAAATTGCCAGCTAGCAATGTGAATGAAACCCTAATGGAGAACTAATTCCCAGCAGGCACAAACCCATTTTGGAAGACCGTCAGGGTTGCTTCCTAGATGAGGAAGCATGCAATTCTACACAGGCCTCTCCTACTGAGTGGAATACTTTTATTATTCTCATATTACTCATTTTTGACCCTTTTCACATTTTTTCAATTTATGCTGCTGTGTTTGTGTGTGAATTTACTAATACTCTGGCTGATGCCCCTTTTTATATTTTCTTGCGTATGTGCAAGAAACATTTTTCTTTGCTTCAGAGAATGGCATTTTAGAGGTGTGTCACGGACTGGCCCAATGCAGAACAATTTGCATTGGGCTCATCCCTGACAGACCAATGACCTCACAAGCAGAGTATGTCAGTGGTTAGAGTTTCTTGGGTGTAAATTTTGTGTACTTGAAAGAAAAGAAGTGCTGCAATGAGTGAGCACTTCAGTACTTTCATTTACATAAAGCCAGCTGGCAAACAGCTGAGCGCAGGACTGTGCCTATTCCTATTTTCCCTCCTATTGCCTGTGTTTCTTCCCCCCTCCCAGGTTTTGGTGCCCCTCATCTTCTAGCATCCTGTTTCTTCCCTTTGACTGCAGCTTCCCTTTCCCCATACCTTATTTTCTGCTCCAGGCCTGCAATCCATGGCTCCTGTGGGCTCTTTGCTCCCTTTGGGGCCACCTCTCTTTCCCCCGCAGGTGCTTCCAGGTTGTTTTTTCTCCCATAGTACTGTGCATGACCTGCTCAGAGACCCTCTTCAGACTTCATTTTCCTCCCAATCCTGCCCTTCACCACTTGTAGTTGTCTCTTCACCTCTCACCCTGCATTCTTCATCCCCTGTCCTGCCTGGACACCCCTTTCTGCCTTCTGTTCTGTTTCCCTGTCCATTTGGTGTGTGCAACGTTGCAGTCCTCCATGCTGCTCTTGTCCTTTCCTATGTTTCCCTCTACCTGCCTAGTTCTTTCTTCTCCCTCTTTACTTGGTGTTTGGTTCAGTTTGCCATGACCCGACTGTGTCCATCAGCGTGGTCTTGGCCAGCTGCCTCCCATTTTAAAATCAGCATAGTCAGTTCTGAAATGAGCTACTTTAGCATATCACCTGTGTGTATCTGTCCTTAAGTTGTTGTAGCTGCAACAGTGGGGGAGACTGAAGCAAGCTGCTCCAGGCTGAGGTTAGAGCAGTACTACTAAAGGTGAGGCTGGAGCAGGCACCACCAGGCTGTGGGGATAATGAAGGTATTAATACCTGGAGCTGGGGACGCCAAATGCCAGTCAGTGCACTGTGTTGGCAAGCGCTGGGGTTGCTGGTAAAAATCCTTTTTTTAATCGCAGTATTTGTCAGTGATGTGGTGAGGATTGCGTGTACTGGTTGACTGGGCAATAGTGATATTCTTTCTGGAATGCATTTAGCTTGGATTCCTGATCTAGGTTAAATACTGTAAAAATTGTGCGAAGCTAAATGGCAAATGAGAGTGCTGATTGAAGGATGCGTTTACTCTGAGCTAGAAACTCGATATCTCTAGGAAAAGGGAAATGCCACCTTGATCTTTCAATTGTTCCCATATCAATTAGCATCGAGGAAGAAACTTTCCTCTGCCACAAAAATAAAATTGAAACAGTATCTCCAAATGTTTTCCCCAGTCAACCCTTCCACACTTGGGGCAGGATTTTATCCAGACTGCAATTGTGCAATTTTCCTCCTTCTGCCAGAATCCCAGTGTTTCTCCTCTTCTGCCTACTAGATTGAGTAATACTCAAGCTGCTGTGGTCTCAGAGGTGCAGTGCTTCTAGGGGATGAGCATCATGATGTGAATGAATGAGACTTGGGAAAAGCATTTGAAAGAGTTGAAAAGTTTTGCTCAATTTCTTTCAGTGTGTGTCCTTTGTGCCACGATGCTTACACTCCTTCAGACTGCTATCATCCTAATGTGTGGTTCACTTCATCAACATGTGTGAGAAAGAGGGAACATTTTGTTCAGGTCCAGAACTTTTGAGGAAATGCCCAAACACTTTTGGAATTAGTGCTTTTACGTTCAAAGAGTGTTGACTAGGGTGTCTCTCAGCTGTCCCATATTACAAGAAACACCCCTCAGCATTGCCAATCACCCCATTTTACATTGCTTTGCTTCCACCCCACATCCTTCCTTGACCACATGGAAAAAGAGTCACCCACACAGAGGAGGTGCTGTCATACAGTGTGTTCATAGACAGTATAGCAAAATTCATTACATATGATGGTAAAATAAAAAAATAACATGCACAGATAACAACATTAGTTTCTACAGGGTTCTTCAACACTGGACCACAAACTGAGGAAATCAGGTATGTGGCTCAATGTATTTTAAAGGCATTTTGAACTTAGTAGCACTTAGGTTTTTTTCAGTATTTGAGCCCAAAATTTTCAACATACCTTTTTCGGGACACCACCTCAAGAACAATGCAAGTGACGTTAGGTAAAAGGTAATTTTGCAGTCGCTGTGCAAAATCACCTTTTGAGCAGGAGTTGAACATTTTCTCCACCACTGTTCATGAGTTGTGGTCATATGAAGGCGATGTTGAAAATTTGGCATACAAATATTAAAGAACAACAAAGTTATGAGCCTACATTGAAGTCTGCGACCGGTAACGTTTGGTAATTTTCAGTATTTTGACCCCAAATTTTCAATGCAGATAATCTGGTTATCCTGGAACACTCCTTGGACATTGCAACTCTCAACCACCAGTTGACTGAGGACTTTAAGAATATTCAGTCCTGGGTAACCAAACACAAGCTGGTCCTCAACCTGAAAAAAACTCAGGCCATGCCTGTACCGTACTACACAATCCAGATATGTGAATGGATCCATTCACATATCTGGACTGTGAAGTACGGTATGGGCTACACCCATTGGCTCACACTGTGGGCAAGTGGGCGGCAGCCCTTCCAACAGTGTCAGTAGGTGGGCAGCGGGTCAGCAGGTGGGTGGGGTGCTGCCACCTGCCACTGACGAGGGGAAGGGATGGTGGGGCTCAGTGGGTGGGTGGGGAGGGGGTACCACTGGACCACCAGGGTTATTGGACCCTACATTTTACAACATACACCCGCTGACACATGAGCAGTCCACTAGACCACTAGGGATATTGGACTTCTAATTTTAAAACATATGCCTGTGATCGGGCTACAAGTGGTCACTGGACCACCGAGGATTAGGGCGGTCACTTTTCTATGTATGCTTGCAATCGGGCATGGGGGCCACCAGGTGCAGCGGAGTTGGGTGGCTACCCACAGGTGGCAGGTGCCATATTGTGCCCTGCAATACGGCAGCTCACCTGTGGGTAGTCAGCCGTTATTCCTTCTTTTTTTGGCTCACCTGTGTGCAGCGCAAGTAGGGCTTGTGCATGCAAGTGCTCAACACATCCCAGGCTGAATATCAGAATGTGCAGAGTATGCATGGGCACGCCCCCTACCACCTTCACTGCATATATTACTAATGCACTCTGCTGCATCGGGATTTGTGCCAGGCACAACTCCTGTTTGAATATCATGTTGTGGCACATCAGTGGGTAGTGCATGGTGCAACAGTGTTGTGCCATGCACAACCCTTCTGAATATCCAGGCCTTGGTGTACAAATACAGTAAAATTCCTAGGTTATGACTGAACATTACACCATTTCAATGTTCATTCATAACTTCACTCATTTTTTAATTTTTGACACCAACTTTTCAATATAGCCATTTTTCCACACCACCTCATAAATGTGATGTGCCATTTTTTAAATCCTGAATGAGATGTGTTTTCTCATCTCAGGAGCAAAATGACATTTTGGACAATATACTATAAATTACACATGTTATAGAAATATAGAAACATAGAAGATGACAGCAGAAAGGAACCTGTAGTCCATCGAGTCTGCCGAAGCGAGGTATCCTGGGACCTATTGTGCACCGATGTTCTGTTCTCCTAGACACCCAGGCTAGCCCTTGCCAGTGCCATGTGTTAGTTCCCAATATTTGCCCCACCCATGCTTTAAGGTTGATACTGACTTTGCAGCCACCACCTTGGGAAGTAATCTATTCCAAGGTTCCACCACACTCTCTGAGAAATAATACTTTCTGATGTTCCTCCACCCTTCAATTTCCACTCGTGCCCTCTTGTAGTAAAATTGACATTTCTGGTAAAAAGCTGTACTTCTGGCACCTTGTTGAGGCTTTTAAGGAACTTGAAGGTCTCAATCATATCCCTCATCTCCCTCCTAGTCTCTAGCGAGTTCAATTTCAGAGCTCCAAGCCTCTCTTCAAAGGTGATTTCCTGAATGCCATGTATCATTTTTGTTGCCCTTCCCTGGACCACCTCAAATACAACATGTCCAATGTTTTTTAGGATTGGCCTTATGTCTATAAGGCCAATCCTAAAACAAGTATCTTCAAAATTTGGGATCAGAATCGCAAAAATATAATTGTTTAGCAAACAACATTTGACATTGACAAACACTTATAATCTGTACTGGCTTGGATTCATAACCCTTGATACTAACAAATTGTTGATGTCCTTTGAGGTACCCCTCAAACCATTTTGAATGTAAAAGGGGCAGTCCGAAAGATTTTATTTTGGACAGGGAAATGTCATTGTTAAGAGTTTCAAATGCAGAGTCAGCCCAGTGGTCTGGCGGTAGGGCTATCACCTACCACCCTAACATTCTTCTGTCATGATCCTCCTGTATATCCCCTACCCCCTTCACCAATGCAGAGAAGCTGCTGTGCTGTGATATAAAACCTGAATGAAATTCATTCAAGATGTTTTGTTTTTAATTCTCTATTTTTTTCCCCTTGTCACCGCAGCCTCAACCCTCCCTCAGGGTCCCCAAGACATCCAGAGGTGGGATAGACCTTCTCTCGGACCACCTCCTGGCACTTATGGCCATGCTGCCCAGGCTTAACCCCCTGCAGGGAAGGAGAGAACAGCTTCCAATTCCACTCCCCCTACCTTCTAATTGTCTTCATCAGGTGCCATCCAGGATTGTCTAGTTTTGGTTCTCTCCGTGGGAAGGTGTTGAGGCCCATTGTCAGGCTTGGTTGCTGGGCTTTTCCACTGTAGTTACTCCCCCATATACAATGTATCTTCATGAGTGAGTGGGCAGGACTATAACTCACTAGTGCCAGAGTTATGCATATACTATTAAAGTCCAACCCTCTCACAAATGGAAATAAATTGTACATTTTCGGTCAAGTTATTATGTATTTGATTTCTTCAACATCAGGTTATCAGTTAGACTTTTTAAATCAGATGTCTCTGTTTGGATTTAACTGTTTCTCTTTCAGTTCAACGCCTGGTTTCAGGGCACAACAAGGCTATTATAATGTCATCAGCATTTTGGCAAACCAACAAAGTACTGCAGCAGGGGAGGATTTGTTTAGTAACATTCAGTTGTGATTCAACTAACACAATACACCCCTGCCACATAAAACATGCAAGGAAACATTTGGCATTGACAAATGTTTGTTTATTTCATATTCAATGTCTCAGTACATATTTACTCAGGGCACATAATCCAATCCAGCCATGATTTCCTGCCTCCTTCTGATGCCTTCAGACAACCATGGTCTCTTAGCCCTGTGAAATGTTAGACACAGTTAATATGAGCCACCTGCCTTTTCTGACCCATGATGCATCCTATCCTCTGGCCTGCTTGGTTCCTCATCTGCAAAGAACAACATTGGTCACTGCTTCCATCTGATGCTGCTAGGCAAACCCAGACTCTTAATCTAGTGTAAATGTCAGACCATGCCACCTTCTTTAGCAAGCAAGATGCCACCTCCTCCTCCAACATTTCCTGGGCAGCATCATGCTATTATACAACATGGGTATGAATAATATGACGGTAAGTATCATACTGTTTGTATTTTTTGGGGTTTTTTTTTTGCAGTTGTCTTTTTTAATTTTCTTTTCACAGGTACAAATGGCATGGGTGGCCTAGAGTGTAAATAATTTTGATTCAAAAGTCAGAGTGCACACAAGGAACATGGTGCTAAAGGAACAACTCAAGCAAGCATATGCAGAGTTCCAAGCACATGCCAACCCTTAAGAAGGACGCTGCAACAAGTTTCTATTTAAAACATAATTATTTTAATAAAATAAAAAATCGTAAGAAAGATCCCCATCTGACATGTTTTTCTGACTTTTGTCCTTTATCAAAGACTGGGGAATAACAGACCAATCAGTTTAATACAAGTGCATAGCAGACATGTGACCCACAACACCCTATAGTGCTTCAATTTTTTTTTTTTATAAAAAGCTTTTTTGCTTCCTGCTTTATCATTGCTCATTAAAAAATGGTGCATAAACCCCTTCTTAAACATTCATCACAACATCACAAAGGGCAAGTGCAATCAGAGTGTTAAAAACTCTTATATAACCTCTATTGACTAAAAAAGGGGGACAAACATCTAGGTAAAGAAGGGCTGACTGGAAAGTAAAAAGAAATACAGAGATGAGGGAGATGAAACATGGGGAAAAATGATAAAAAATACTAAAACATTTGTTTTACTTCATATAGAGAATCCCTTTATAGAAGCATATATATAGTTTTAAAGGAGATAATCAATGTTAGTATTTTAAATAAACATTTTGACTAATCCCTCTGCCTGTTTTATAGTCAATTAATCCATTTCACAGTAGAATCAATGGAGACAGGGAAGGGAATACAGTCCTAGTGGGGTGTAGGAGGAAGTAAGCTGCTGGTTAACTAGGCTCTGCAGCTTATCTGTTAGGTAGGAAAATGGGCAGACTAGGTGGGTCAAGCGGTCCTTATCTGCCGTCAAATTCTGTTTCTATGTTAATACAACTGAGAGACAAATAAAAAGAGGGGGGGGGGGACCAGATATCATACTGCTAGTCTATATAGTTACTTACATACAATTTCCATGGATCTTTTTAATTTGCTATGTTGTTTCTGCTTCAAATAAGGTTGAATATACAGCTGTGAATTTAAACCTGGATGGACTGTACTTTTGAGCTTAAGAATCCAGATATTTTCTCTCATTAGCATTAAGTTCTCGAAGTCTCTTCCCCTAAGGTTCCTGTTAATTTTATCGATCACTACAAATTCAAAGTAGTGTTAGGGTTCATGTTTGATTTCAAAGATGTGTTGTGCCATAACATAGGTGAGGTCCAGTTTATTTATGACCCTCAAATGCTTCCCAACTCTATCTTTGAATATGCATTTAGTTTTACCCACATAATATGTTTGACACGAGCAGGTTGCTAAATAGATACTAACATACTAAAATGCCAGCAGAATAGGCCTAACAGTCTTTGAGTCTGCTCGATTGGTCAGCCCCCACCCTGGGTGCTGACCTTGCTGCCCCACTTGCCTTCTCTGGCTTCTCCCTTCCCAGTTGCGAATATTCTTGCTGCATTGGATTTTGCTTCCAGAACCCTTCCCCTGTACTTGTCCCAGCCCCTCTTGAACCCCTCCACCGTCTCTGCCTCCACCAGCCCCCTAGGCAGTGCATTCCATGGCTCCACCACCCTCTCAGTGAAGTAGCACCTCCTCCTTTCTCCCCTGAATCTTCCCCCCCTCCAGCTTCCACCCATGCCCTCTAGTGGCCCCCTCCTCCTTCCTTCGAAGCACCCTGACTGTTCCTCCCCTATTTACTCATTTCATGTACTTGAAGACCTCTATCATGTCCCCCCGGTCCCTTCTCTCTTCCAATGTGTACATATTTAGCTCTTCGAGCCTCTATCATAGGTCCTGTCCCCCAAGCCCCAAATCATTTTGGTTGCCCTTCTCTGGACCCTCTCCAGGAGTTTAATGTCCCTCTTTAAGTGTGGCCTCCAAAACTGCATGCAGTACTCAAGGTGTGGTCTCACCAATCAGTTATACAGAGGGAGCATCACTTCCCTCCTTCTGGAGGTGATCCCCCTAGTGATGCATCCTAGCATCCTGTTGACCTTGGCTGCTGCCCTCCTACAAGTCTCTGAGTTGTTCATTTAGACATCCACCACCACCCCCAGGTCCCTCTCAGCCATCGAGACTTGTAGCATTCCCCCCCAGGGTGTACACTTGGCCCGGGTTTCTGGCTCCCAGGTGGAGTACCTTGCATTTCCCTGCATTGAACCACAGCTTCCACTTTCTAGACCATCTTTCCAGAGCCTCCAGGTCCCCCTGTAGGGCCACCCTCCCCTCCTCCCCATCCACCACTGCCCCCAGTTTTGAGTCATCTGCAAAGAGACTCATCTCACTCCTGATTCCTGTCCTTATGTCAGAGACGTAGGCATTGAACAGGAGGGGCCCAAGGACTGATCCCTGTGGGACCCCACTAATGACCTTCTTTGGGGATGAGACTATCCCTCCAACTACGACCCTCTGGGTCCGGTCCTGGAGCCAATTGCCTATCCATCTGATCATCTGGTTCCCCACCCCCACCCCCATTTCTCCCAGCTTATTCAACAGGCCCATGTGAGGAACAGAGTCAAATGCCTTGCTGTAGTCTAGAAAGAGGACGTCCACTGGTCTACCAAGGTCCAAGGCACTCGTCACCCAGTCATAGAACTCCACAAGGTTTGTCTGACATGATTTCTCTGAGACAAATCCATGCTGTCTATCATTCAGGCACCCTGACTTTTCCAGGTCCCCCCCCCAGCCTCTCCTTGACAATGCCCTCCATCACCTTGCCCACCACTGATGTCAGGCTGACAGGTCTGTAGTTCTCTGCCACCTCCCTTGATCCCCCCCTTGTGGATAGGCACTATATGCGCCACCTTCCAGTCCTGGGGCACCCACCCTGTCCTCAGAGAGATGGTGAAAAACTCTGCCTGGGGTTTCGCCAGGACATCCGTAAGTTCCTTCAGCACTCTGGGATGTAATTTATCTGGCCCAGTGCTTTCTCCATCTTGAGGGAGCTGAGGGCTTCCTTCACTCTCTCTGCTGTGATTTCCACTTCCAGTACCTCTTCTCCCTGCTTAGCCCTCCCCCCTCCTGCCAGTGATGCCTCCCTCCCCAGACCCGCCGATCGTAAGGTCCCCCTCCTCAGTATCTCTGTCTCCTCCCATGTATGATGCAGCATCCCCATTTTCCTTGGTGAAAACTGAGGTGAAGTACTCATTTAGTACCTCAGCCTGCTCCCCCGGGTCTTGTTCCCATCTCTCCCCTGATTTAATCCTGCTAATCTGCCCCTTCACCCTTCATTTTTCCCCAGTGTATCTAAAGATCCCCTTGTTCCCTCTCCTGATTTCCCTGGACAGGTTCTGCTCCTTCCTTGCCTTAGCCGCCCTCACTACCCTAGTGGCCCATCTAGCCATCAGCTCATACTCTCTTCTATCCCTTTCACTCCTTGAGCACTTGAATTGCCTATAGGCTGCCCTCTTTCCCTGCACCACCTCCTGGACCTCCCTGGTCCACCAGCAGGGTTTTCGGGCCCTACCGCATTTTCGTCCTCCCATCACTCCCTCCATATGACAAGCGATACTTTGCCTAATTTTAGACATCTCTGAAACATTGCTGGTGGGGAACATTTTTATTTATTGTATATTTCTGCACATAGTACATCTCTTGCATTTAAAACAACCCTGGGGATTTCATAACCATGTCTCTGCTTGCCTGTCAGTGAAGTGATTGTGAACTAGCATGTCCTTCAGTGTTGGTGCTTTTTTATAACACATCTTAAATTGTTCTTGGCTCATTTGTGATAAACTGGGTTCCACTGCAAGGACATGCCAGTGTCTTTTTAGAATGATTTCAAGCTCCTTTGCTTGAGCAGAAAAACTAGTAACAACATTGAATCTAGTATCTGTCTCTGGTTCTCTTGCCCTGTCTTCCAGGAGACTTAGTCTTTCCCTGAATTCTGCCTTACTTTTGGCTTGTTCTATCTTGGTTCTGCTATAGCCCCTTTCATCCAGTCTCTCTGTTATTTCATGAGCTCCTGTCTTGAAATCAACCTTCATGGAACAGTTGTGTTCCATTCTTAACAAGCATTTGTCAATGCCGAATGTTCGCTTGCAGGTATTTGCAGTGGTGTTTGGCATGTATGGTACTTTACCCTAATGCCCTGTGCGATTGCTGGTATTTGCACAATAAATTGTCAGCATGACCTTTTTGTTACCCCCATTGTGAGCTACATAGGCGGAAACACGTTTTGGGCAGGATGTGAAAAATGACAGCTGTACTGCTCATAAGGAAGTATGGTAAAATGGCAATGTTAAAAATCTGGAGCAAATTATCGGAAATTGCCAAACTTACGAGCATGCATAGGAACTGCACAACGCATGCTTTTAAAACAGTTATTTGTAGGAATTTTTTCGCCAAATTTTCAACATAGCCATTTTAAGATCTCTGCTCATGAATAGTGACACTGTGATTTTCTTAATGTGTCCCATACACTGAGTTCGCACACCGACTGTGCCATTGTGCGCTACATGGGCGGAAACACGTTTTGGGTGAGATGTGAAAAATGACAGTTGTACAGCTCATAAGAAGGTGTGATAAAATGGCAATGTTGAAAATCTGGAGTGAAAATATTGAAAATTCACGAACTTATGAGCCTGCGTGTGAACTGCGCAAAGCACACTTGTAAAACAGTCCTTTTTTGGAATATTTGCACCAAATTTTCAACATGAGGTTTTTGGGACCCCTTCTCATGAATGATGTCACTGTCATGGTGTTATTCAAGGCTGAAGGGTGATTTCATGCAGTGACTGCGCAGTGCCTGCGAAATCACCCTTCGGGCCTGAATAACACCATGGTAGTGACATCATTCATGAGAAGGGGTCCCAAAAACCCCAAGTTGAAAATTTGGTGCAAAAATTCCTAAAAATGACTGAGATATGCAATAAAGTTGACCCCCCCCCATCTAGCCCATTATACAGCTTACTGGCATTTCCTCAGTTCGCGGTCGCCTTTGAAGAGTGCAGACATGTTCCCAGTCCACCAAGATCATCATGCCAGAGTCAGGAGGTAAGTATGGGGTGGGGGTGGGGAGGCTGGTTGCATAGTGGGTGGGTGCAGGTTGTGGGAGGGGGGCTGGGAGATGCGCCACAGGACCATTTTTGTTTTACAGGGAAAACAAGATGATGTGGGACATTTGCCATGCTGGGGTGGGCCCAGTATGGCAGAAGATGGCTGGGGGCCAAGGGAGCCAAGCGGGATTGGGCACCCATCAACAAACTATGCAGGGGAGGCGAGGGGCTGAGGTTGAGCACATGTTGGCAAACTAAATGAGCGTTTGCTGCCATGCTGGGTGAGCTCCCAGTGTGGCAGCAGGATGGCTTGGGGGTCCATGGAGCCAATGGTGGATTGGGCACGCCCGTTGGCAAACAACATTTGCCATGCTGAGGTGGGCTCCCAGCGTAGCACCAAAGCTTTGGGGGCGGTGTGACTCGTGCGGGGAGACATTTGCATGACACGAGGGAGTTGCGCTCAGTATGGGCAGTGGTGCTTTCCTTTGAAGCAGAGGAACACCGCTGTCATACTGAGCTCCTGCACCCATCGATGCAGGACCTCCATGCCTGCTCAAGGGAGCAGTACATTGGATGGGAGAGGCACACCTCCAATTGTGCTACTCTCTCAAAACGTTCCTTGCACATGTGCGCAAGCGAACGTAAAAATTGCTCATATGGCATGTTCTGAGCCACATGTGGGTCGGGGTGGAAGCTATTGGCAAACAACAACATGCTGCCGTTAGTTGATTTTCTGTAAATATCACTCTCCAACCCCACGAGTTCCTTCTGATAAGCATGTCTAAGTATGCTATTTCTGTGTCACTGCTGTGATATGTGAATCTAAGATTAGAACTGGTGCTGTGAAGGAAGAAGACAAATTCTTTAAACTCGTGTATTGTGCCTTTCTGTATCACTATCACATTGTCTATATATCTCTTCCAAAACAACAGGTTTTCCCTGAAATTATTAACTCTGTCACTGTAAGTCACTTGTCATTCCCAGAAACCAACATACAGATTAGCCATTAAGGGTTCACAAGTAGCCCCCACAGCTGTGACCTTGATCTATACAAACAACTCCATGTTGAACATGAAAACTTTCTGTTTTAGCACAAATTCAAGTAATTTCAAAGTAAAGCCTGTTGGTGGAGCATTTTCAGTGTTCCTGTTGTTAAGCAAAAAATCTATAAAGTCAAGGGCCCCTTCATGGGGAACATGCATGAATAATGATTCAATGTCCACAGTTATGAGTATTAATTCCTGTCCAATTTAATCCCACGTATCAGATTTAAAACATATTTAGTGTCTTTAATGTATGATAGAAGCTTCACAACAAGTGGTTTCAAAAAAGTGTCACAATATATAGAGAGGGGTTCACAGGTCTCCACTCCTGCTACTTCCCCTCAGTAGCAAGTACGTTGCCTCCTCCTTCCCCAACTCTGGACCACTGTCATGCCATTTCATGGCACAACCATCAGCAATGTGATGGGAAGTACAGCCACACCAGCCAGGATGAAATATATACCTTGCAGTCTTACTGCAGTATAACTGCAGAGTGCTGCAGTACAGGATACTGCAAGCACAAAGTAATTCAGTGGCAATTAGGCCTTTTTGTCATGCAGTATTTTGTGATGCATCATTTTATTTCATTTTTATTTAGTCTTTGTTAACCAGATAAGGTCAATTAGTCACATGTGTCTGTTTTCAGAGGTGAACTGGGAGCTTTGGGCTGGTCAAGTGACTTGCTTAGAGTAACACAGTATGCAAGCAAAGACTGTGGGAATCAAACTCATGTCTGCAGGTACCAAACTCATCAGTAGCTTGTTACTCTAACCTCTAGGCTATACTGCAATGTATTGTTTTTCATCATGGCTTGCACCACTGTATTATACCATGATTTTTAAACATTGTTCATTTCATATTCCTTTCACAGGTACACTGGTTCATGACACATGGGACAACTGAGGAAAAATAATTTCAGTCTTGTCTTCACAGGTGACAGTCAAGTATTGTAAAATTGGGTGTGCACAACTGATACACAGTACTGTGTGGTGACCATAGTGGTCAACTATGAAAAAATAATGTCAGTCTTATCTTTACAGGTGACAACCAGGTATAGCAAGATTGGCAGTGGATAAAAGACATACCATGCATCACCATTGTAAGGAAAAATTAGTTCTCTCTTGTCTTCACAAGTGACAGCTAGGAGTGAACAACAGATGGCCAGCCCACTAGCACAGTGGCAAGGCTTCCACTTGTGGCACCAACATCCCTGGTTCAGGGATGGACTCAGGAATCAGAGGGCCAGCTGGTGGGGAAAGGATTGAGCATCCCAGGGACTGCTGTCCTTTTATAGGGGGAGGAGGAAGAGTGTCTGGTGCAATGTGGACCTCTGGCAGAAGCTGGGGATACTGTCACAGCCGGTGCCACAAATTAGGGGGTGGGGCAGATACTTTTGTCATTGCATGTCCCCGCCTCAAGGGACAAAAATTTTAAAAAAATGCCATCCGTTAATGATGGCCCCTGTCTCCACTGCCACTCTCTTTACAGACCAAAGTTCACTTGGGGGGTCCTGCTCCCATGGTCCTGCCCTGGGGGTAAGCCAGAGCTAGACAACCAAGTACCTTGGAGAGGTGGTGCCCACCTGGTGGCCCCACCCAGGGGGATAAGCCTAGGGATGGAGGGGGTGGTGAGCAGAATGGGTGGTTGGAACCTCCCATACCTGGAGGAAGGAGCCAGGCAAGAAAAGAGTGGACAACAGATATACTGTGCTGCCACTGTAATGGCTACTTGAGTAGGGTCTAAATTTGTATTTTTTTTTGTCTTCACAGGTCTCATGTCCTGTATGAAAACACTTTTTTAGTGGTTAGTGGTTGTCTTCTTGTGTTTTTCAGCTCCCAGTTAGGCTTGAAAGTAATAAACAATATATAAATAGTGCTGGGTCCCTTTTGAAGTAAATACTCTTCACTCTAATGTTTTTTTTTTCTCTTTTTATTTTAATTTCACCCCCCCTCCATGTTTCACTCCAAAGAGACCTTGCTCATGGGGTATTATTTCTCATTTTCTCTTTATGTAATCTGTAAAACATGTTTATGATCACATTTATTATTTCATACATTTTTTTCACTTTTATAATTCACTCAGTTCATTAAAGTTCTTGGTGTTCATACATACCATCCAACAAGAAATATTGCAAATGCATCATTGCTTGTTGTTTTGACCATAAGGTTCTTAGTATTGCATTACGTTTGGCCTTAATTTGACCCTGTAATTACATATAATGTGTATTTACGTAGTGCTGCTCACAAAGGAAACTCATGTTCAATACTGCCAAAAGGCTTGTCTACTGTTTGACTGGTTTGTAGCTTACCTTATAGTGCCTTTAAGCTGCTTGGTGTGGGTTAGTCTGTATTTTCATGCTTACCCCCACTTTTGTACTCGTTCGTTCACATGAAAATACAGACTAAATTAAATTAAGGACTTTCAGATACTATTAGTTGAATGAAATAGAAAGAAAACTAACAGGGAACATTTTGGTTGTGTTTCTACAGAGCAAGGCATTTTTAACCCCACACCAAGCAGCTTAAAGGAGTGGTGAATGGAAACTGACACAGTGCAGCAGCAGCATATACAGCAACATGTTTAATTTCTAAGTCTTGAAAAACATTCAGGAAATGCAATGTTAATATAGCAATGTTTTCTGTGCACTATGGTGCTTTACAAGAGGTGCTGTGGAGGGACAATGACAGAGTGCAGCAGCAGCAGTATATAGTAGCTGAATGGATAAGTTCTAGGACTTGAGAAGCATTCTGGAAATGATACATTAATATAGATAAATGTTCTGTTCAGTACAATGCTTTACAAGAGGTGTTATGAATGGACAATGACAGTGCAGCAGCAGCATGTGTCATTTCTGGGACTTGAGAAGCATTTGAGAAATCTGAAGTAAATGTTGCATAGTGAGATTTTCCATGCAGTAAAGTGCTTTAATGGATGCTGTGAATGGACTCTGTTAGTAGGGTAATTGACACAGCATAGCAACAGCATATAGCAGCAGAAAAATAAACATTGGGGAAAGGAAAATGTAATATATTGTGCATTTATGTACAATGAAGTGCTCACAAATTACAGCAGGTGGTGTACTGGGAGACTGTCACAGCACAATAGTATATATAAACTGTAGTACTGGCAAAATCAGCAGACTACAGAATGTTTGTATATTGTGTCTTTTCCATGAACTGTATGCCACAGTGCTTTTCAACAAAAATAGTAATGAGAGAAGAGAGTGAAAGCACATAGAATGTACAATTATGTAAAAATGAGAACATTAGAAAGGAAATATAAAATATATTTGTTACTTTTTTTTTATTTCTCTGGAAGTTGAAAGCTGACAGCAAAATGTTAACAGAATAGAGAAGAGACTGGCTGAGATATATGTACACCACTAACAGGAGGAGAGAGCAGAAAGATGGCAGCAATTCTAGAAATCAGAAATCAGGATCCAGGAAGAGTAAGAAAGGAATGAAAACTTTTAAATTGTGTTTTACATTTTTAACTTTTTTTTTGTTATTTCTTAAGCATGACAGGACATAGACATGATGAAGAGGAGACAGGAGTTGTTTTCTAGGGCTGTGGCAAGGGCTGGACAGAGGGTGCCTCATCACTACGGAGGTCCATAATTCCCTCAAAGAGAATATACAGGTTTTCAAACAGCATCTAGAGCATATCCTCCATGGACATGATCCTGTGTCTGATGTCCCTCATCTAAATGAAGAGTTGCAGTACTTTAGCTCTTTTGGAAGTAACCAGAGGGGCGAGAAGGATCTGAAGCTAAGTTTTCAGGTGCTGTCCCACCACAACCCCTGATTCTGGCTGCAGGACCATTCTCAGTCCCCACTGTGTTCCCCTCCAGTAACCAGATGTTTCATCTCCTCCTGCTGCACTGCCCCACTGTGGCACAGAAGAATGACTAGGAGTGGCAGTGCCTCCACCCCTCTCAGCTGCTTTCTTGTGCTACTCCCACTCATGGCATTTCCTTACTTTAAGATGGGTGTACTGCCCACCAGTGCCAAAGTGGATGCCCCTTTCCCATGCCAAACAACTGCCTGGCAATGTTCACATTTCACAGTACTATTGTTGATAGGATCCAGATTAAAAAAGGCATTAAATAGGAAGGTGGATGCTCTCAGAGGTTCCTTCTCATATGGGTCAGCCGAACAGTTCTGTGGAGGGCACATGGCAGCTTATATGCAATTTTGTCTGGTGGCAGTAAAGTGAGTCCAAAAGAGGCACTCCTACTTGTTGCTGCTTCATTGTGGGAGTGGGTCCTCCTCCAGATGAATGCCCATTGCTGCTAAATGCTTTCTGTGGCCTTGTCCTCCCATATCCAGTGTTGTTGCTGTCTCCTATGGTGTCCTCTGCGGACATATGGGATGCATGTTCCATTTGTTGACTGTATTCTTCTCTCCTGTCTACCAGTTTCAGTCTTGCCATTCTCCTCTCCACTCTTTTTTATTTAAATAAAATATATGCAAAAGTAGAAATATACACCAAAGAACACAGAGTGACAGAAATAAAGGTACTATATGAGACAGGAAATTGGACAAAATCTAATTCTAAGTAAGTAAACAAAAATTAACAGAACAAGAACATCTGAAAACAGAAGTAAAAAAATGCAAATTGAAAGCTGTAGATATAATTACAGAAATATAAAGAAAATGAGGAGAAAAACACAACAACAAACTACTAACAAACACAAAGTAAAACCTGCAAATAATTGTTTTTAAATGCTGTTTGATAGGCTCAAAAAGCAGCATATCTGACTGCAAAAACAAGCAAAGCACACTCTGTACATACAGCTGTGACCTACAGGCATCTGTTTACCATTAGTCTTGGCCTGAGAAAATGTTTCCAGATTCACATTAAAAGCAAAATGCAAGGGGAACATTGCAGGTGAAGTGCAGGGTGATGTGGCTGTGAAATGAAAACTGGCGAATTTGCCATAAAATGGCAAAAATTCACAAAGTGATTCACAAAGGCAAAATTGGCAACTTTGCCAGAACTTCACCTGCGAACTAACACATTGCCAACATCTCTGCATCCATGTATATCTGTCAGAATGCAAGGTGGTGAAGAGTAAATGAAAGTGGTCTGAAAATGGTCCAAGTTGTTTTTTGTTCAGTTTCTGTCTTGATTGTGACTCTCATACATAAATTTAAAGCATTTCCTGTCCTTACCATATGGGTTATTCTCACCTTACAGGCTACTGATGCACATATGACTTCAAAGTTCTGTAATCTGACTGTACCTATGATACCAGCATTCTCCTTATCTCTCAATTGTTTCATGTGCATCGCCTAAGCTAGAAGCACAAATTTGAGCTCCCACTTATTTTAAACACAACCTTTCCCCAAGGTTAAGAAAATACTGTTTTTGCTTCTTAACCAGTTTCAAGCACATTATGAAAACTAGCAGCCTCATTTAACATTATTCCTTGCATTTAGATAGAATAATTTTATAATTTTTGTCTCCATGCCTCTGGGGGGGCCCTAATGGGCTAGTCTCCACTGAGAAAGATTGCACATGAATGCATCAAGCAAGTGATCCAGTTTGTGACAGTGACAGGAAAGCTTCTTTCCTGATGTTCTATGACTAGAGGGAAATTATTGCAACTTTGTACAACATCTTGATTGGCGTACAGATACTGCCCTTTTAAAACTGCTGCCAGATACTTCAGTGTCACTTATTTCTTTTTTTTCAGACTTAATAAGCTTTATTATGTTTACCATTTAACAAAATTATCCTCAAAACACTATTACATAGAAGTGTTTGGAGAGAATAATCCAGTAACTTAGATCCATTATATCATTATTACAAATAGGTATCATGCAAATTACATATTAAAAGGGAATAAGTTGTATTGTTATTAGAATATTAATGGTGAGGAAAAAGATAGAAAAAACAGATATAATCTTCTCTCCTAGTACCCTCCCACCCCCACCCCCAATTTCATTCACCACTGGAGAAAACAGGTAAGAGAGGGAAAGACAAAAAAGGAGGAAACTTCAGCATGATTCCAGTTATGTTACATGTATTTAGGGCTAAGTTCATTGAATCTACAATGTAAGTTATTGTTGTTAGGACAGTTAAGGTCCAGTAAATTCAGCTTAGTGGAGCCTAGTCGACCCAATTATGGGTATGAGGAATGTTAAATGGATAGTAGGGTATGTAGAGGAGCCCAGATCTTCTGATATATCATAATTCTTTTAGAAATACTCATTAGGAGATGTTCTGCTTGTAAAGCAAAGAGGATTTATTGGTGACATTCTGTATATGTAGGGGTTTGTTGGTCCAACCAGTGATGCAATATCACTTTCTTAGCACATAGGAAAATTAAAGTCTTATGTTTCCTTTGATTTCCGATAAGAGTGTCCCCTGAGTCCCCTAGGATGCAAATCTGTGGTTGAAAAACATTTTGCAGTCCTAATAAAGAGTTGAGTCTAGAGTGGATACTTTCTCAGAGGGGGGTCGCCTTATCACATTCCCAAAGAATGTGAAACAGTGTGCCTCACTGGAGCCCATATCTGGTGCACAAATCTGACTGAAGCTTTCCCATCTTACAAAGTTTTGCATGCACATAATATAGATCCTGTAGTATCTGAAATTGAAGTAGTCTGTTACAGTCCCACCTGACATCCTTATATAGCCTATTCCAGATTTGTGACCAATGTCGGAGGACCATGGGTGTTAGAGGGAGTATCCTATCCCATATGTGTTGAGGGGTACCATCTAGTTCCATGACTATTTTGTGCAGCTCTTTATAATAAAAGGAAATTAGGTGAGAGGTAAGCCGCATTTGTAGTGTACTAAGGATGGGACCAGTCATAAGATGGTCCCATGGGCCATTACCAAAATGCCAAATTAGGATGTAGTAAATTTGAAGATGTTTAAAGCACAAAGAAGTAGGCAAATTGTATTTTGCCATTATTTCCAAGAATGTTAACAACCTATGATTCTCTGTTATCTCTATAACTTTTTTCCCCACTCCACCCAGTCAAAACAAGTGATTAATGACTCTTCCTCCAATTTTAAAATTGGGGATACCCAAAATAAGTTGCGAGGAATCCTATTCTGGAGCGCATCTTAGAGTATTATTAAGTTGCTTGTAAGTACAAAGGGTTCTTATAGTGGGAGTGGTTTTAAGCTGTCCAGGAACCCTGTTAAGGGGGAGATATGGTAATGTCCTGATATCTATACCTGATAAGACACAGAGCGACTTTTCTATTTGTAACCACAATGGAGAATAAAGGTCCGAGCAGGAATCCGGGGCAGGGTTCGACCATTTCGAAACAACTAAACAGTTAATGGAAAGGTAGTAAAGATAAATGTTGGGGACTTGTAGGCCTCCTAGTTCTTTTGGTCTCTGTAGTTTAAACAGCACCCTTCAAGGGTTTTTTTACTTCCAAATAAATTTGGATATAATGCCATGAATGTGATTGAACCAGGCCTTAGGGTGGTATTGATTACACAACTGAAGGGGATACAGCAAACGGGGCAAAACATTCATTTTAATAGTATTAATTCATCCCCACAGGGAAATGGGGAGTAATGCCCAATGGTTCAGGTCAGTCTTAATTTGTGCTATTAGCTGATCTAAATTATATTGCTACATTTTGGAATTAGATTGGGGTCAATATACTTTATATCCAGATACCTCATCTTATCCTTTACCCAGGACAGCCCAATATGTTGAATGTCAGCTTTTAAAGTCAGGTTATTTAATGGCATGACCTCTGTCTTATACAAATTCAATTTGTAGTTGGATAGGCATCCAAATTCCTGGATGATATCCAATGTAACCAGTATAGATTTAGATGGGTGGGTAATGTGAAGTAGAATATAATCTGTGTACACTGATAATTTGTATTGGAGGTGATTGATTGGGATACCAGTGACTAAGATCGATGTATTTATTTTTCTGATAAGGGGTTCCAAAAATAGGTTAAACAAGTAAGGGGAAAGGTGGCATCCTTGTCGGGTGCCCTGTTGTAATGTGAAAGGAGGTGAAAGAACTCCATTACAGAGAATGCGGGCTGACGGATGGGAGTAAAGAATTGTTATCCACTGTATAAATTGTACCAGGATATGACATTTTGGAAGTAAATTAAATAGATAATCCCATGACACTCGCTCAAAGGCTTTTTCTACATCCAGGGACACCAAAGTTGATGGAAAATTGGAATCTCTAGACACAGAAATAAGATAGGAAATTTTACGCAGGTGGTCCTCCGACAAGCGTCCAGCCACAAAGCCCACTTGTTCAGGACTTAGCTGGGTCTGCCATACTTGGGCCAGTCGATTGGCTAGGATTTTTGCTAGAATCTTCAAATCAACATTTATAAGGGATAATGGATGGTAATTTGGCAGCATTGTAGGGTCCTTGTCTGGCTTTGGAAGCACCACAATAATGGTGGAGGTAAGACTGTGGTCTGAGAGGACATGCTTATAGATATGATTGTAGAAGTTGAGGAGTTTAGCACCTAATTGGGTTTTGAAGGATTTATAGAAATTGGGTGTATAGACATCAGGGCCTGTCACTTTCTCTAATGGGAATGTATCTATGGCTTTGTAAACTTCTGTTAGTGTCAGGGAAGCTTGCAAAACAGATAGTTGGTGCTGGGATAGTCTTGGAAGATCTATACCTTGGAGAAATTAGTCTAACTCCATATTTTTAAAAGGTATGGGGGAACATGAATAAAGAGACTGGTAGTACGTTTTGAAGCAGGAGACAATGTTCCTGGGGGATGTAGGGAAGGTACCCGAGGTGTCCCATATGGTTAAGACAATTTTATCTGCCACCTGTGCCCTAAGCCTCATTGCAAGCAGTTTCCCAGCCTTGTCTCCTTTGTCAAAATAGGTGGTTTTAAAGCATAAAAGGAGGTGTTCGGCTCTGTCACTGAGAAGGGTATTATATCGGAAGCGGAGACTCTCTAGTTTTTCAAATTCTGTTGGGTTGGAATAAGCGGTGAGGGGTTGTTCTAATACTCTGATTTGTTGTAATAGTTGGGAGGATTCTTAGTAGATTTTCTTTTTCCTGATTGAAGCCAAGCAAATAATCTCTTCTCTCAGCGAACACTTCGGTGCCCCCCATAGTATGTCCAGTTTTGGCATGGCAGGAGAATTGTGTTCATACAAATTCTCTATAAAACTGTTAAGTTGCTCTATTAGGTATTCAGATTTTAGTAATTGGGAGTTGAACCTCCAGACTTTATCATGATCCATCGAGGTAGGTACTGACCATTGTAAAAGAGTTGGGTGGCGGTCAGATATCACTTTAGCTAAATAAACACAGGTTTGAACCCTTGATAGGTGCTCAATCCCCAACAAAAAGTAGCCAATTCTTGATAGTGTATTATGAGGCAGGGAGTGAAATGGGTAGTCTTTTGTTGAATGAAAGAGGGTCATCCAGGGGTCCACTAGGCCCAAGGATTCCATCCTTTGCCTCAGCGTCAATTGTGTAGGGGTGAGGGAGGAACGTCTCATGCTGGATCTATCCAGTTTGTTACAAAGGACTAAATTCCAGTCCCCACCAATTAGTATTGGAAGGGTAGACCAGGGAGCCAGACTGGTCATGAGATTAATAAAGAATTGTGGGTCATCCCCTACAGGGCCATAAACAGAGCCCAATATAATCTCCATATGGACCAACATAGCTCTCAGCAATATGTACGTTCCTTGGGGACTGACTACTGATTGTAACAATTTAAAAGTTACCCATGGTGCTACCAGCACAACCACGTCACATTTGTGCATGTCCAGACCAGCCCCCAGCACTACACCGACCCACATTCGTCTTAAACTAAGGATCTGTGTTGTGGGTAGGTGTGTCTCTTGGAGAAAAGCCATATCAACATTGAGTTTGTGGAGATGCAAAAGGATTTTGGCTCTTTTAGAGGGGGATTGGGCACCTTTGACATTTCATGAACAGAACTTTAAGGGTGCTGCCATGACCAATTGCAATGTACCATACAGCTCCTCAACAGAAGATCAACCCCATACAGTTAAGTTCCAGTTCCCCAGTAGTCTGTAATATCAACATCCAGTGCTGAATAATGTATATCCCTTCCCCCAGTCCCCTTCCATAATGTTAAATCCAGTACCCCGGTAATTATAATCCCCATGCCTGACCCCCCTCCCCATCATATGATACATATGTATTTATTAAAGGCATCAAAAAAAGTTTTAACAAAAGAGAATTGCAAAATAAATAAAAAAAACTGACTAACCCAATCTTCCTCTCCCCTTAACCACTTCTTCCTTCCTACAGCAAGATAGTCTGTGTCCTTGATGGGTTGTGTGGGTACACTTTCCCAAATGCTTGACAGTCCCTAAAACATTATTATTGCAACCCATTGAGACCAGGCAATTTCCCATGTTATGGTACTCCCCCCACCCTATGCTGGAACATGGTGCACTGATCAGACTGCAGAATGATCCAAAGGCCTTGTCACCCGCCCCAGCCCCCAACAAAGATAATGCAACTTGCATAGTAAAATATTAGCTGAGCAGTACTATGGGTGACATATTGAGTCCGGAAACTCACAAGTTTGACGAAGGAGGGGGAAAAAAGGAAAAAGGAAAAAAATTGAAAAGACCAGAAAACAAGCTCCCATCTGACTTATATTTCAGCCAGATAGTCTGAGCAGCCAGTCTAGACTTGTACATTAAGTTCTTGATTGTGCCCAAAAGTGAAGAAGTAAAGGAAGAAAAGGGGCATTCTACTTTAAACAGGCCAGTTTGATTTATAAAACAAATTTGAAGATTGCATTGCCTGATGCAAAAAAGTAAAACAGGGCCATGTCCACACGGTGAATATCTTCTGCCATCTTGTGGTCTGACTAAATGAAGCTAAAACCATCGCACAGCACTCCTGCATGAAAAGAAAGAGCGAGGGTCATGGGGAAAAGACACAACTCCAAAAGGGCTTGTTTTCTTCAGCAACAGGCTTACCAGCTTATTTGTCACTTAATCAAAAGTCACTCCTGATAAAAGTCGATGCAGTTCAAGTTATCCATCGCTGAGCTTGCTACTGATTGAGCTATAGGAAGTCCATGGAATACCCGCAGCTTCTCCTCCGTGAAGTCATGGTCTTTGTCACCCTCTTGTGGATATTTAGTGTCACTTCTTTCTGCCATGCATCTCCCTTACATGCAGAAATGGACACTGCATATCTGAAAACCCTATTTTAGTTTTCTGCATGTATGAGACCACTGTTTAAATACCCACTTTCAGAACTGGGAACAAGCAACCTAGTCGGACTGTCACCTGGACTCCTTATGAGTGGCCCAGGAACTGGTTATTTGCCCTAGTTAGGTAGCTCAATAATCCCACTGATGAGTGTAAACAACTTCAGCCAGGAGACACACATTTTTTGCTTTTCCGCACCCTATAGCTCCTCATGAGCAGCTGCAGGGGTAAATGGTGGACTCCTTGCTGTTCCTCTCTGGTTCCCCTTATGAGCAAGCCAAAGATAGTTGAACAGTGACCACACTGGAGGCACTTACTTCCACTTCAGTTCACCCCTCTGACACCTCCCAGCACTGCTTGCTGAGTAGGCCTCTCCACTTCAGTTCCTGCTTGAGTGTTGCAGCACCCTTTGACACTGGTGATGCCCTCATGGACAATGCTACAATGCATAACACCTGTGTAATATTTTGCACATGTGCACACCACACTTACTGTAGACATCTTAGCAGATCAGGCACGTCCAAGGCAATTTTGTTACTCTGCACAAAATTGCACATGCATGATCACCTGCAGCCACTTTAGATAGGCCATGAAACAGTGTTCATCTTTGAAGGGTCATGAAATGGGGGGTCAGCTTAAACAGGTCATCAAATGGCACAGCAGCTTAACAAATGTCACAGGAGCAAGCAGTGTGAGGCAGCTTGGCATTAACAAAGCAACACTTACCACATGAAAGATCAGGATTAATGGACCTTGGGTCAGTGGAGACCTAGCCCTTAGCAAGGTGCACTGTTCCAGGACACAGGCTTCCACGACAAAACTTGCACATCCCAAATTCTAGGAACAAATGATTGACATCACAGGCACAACATTTTAGAAACTCAGTGTCCCTGGATTCCATAAGATGCAGAGATGAAAAATCACCACTAGCACAAAATTTTATTTGAAATAATCATCAGGTCTCCTTCCTAAAGTTTATGGGAAAAGAAAAAGTGAATAAACCCATTTGAGGAGGAAACTGGGAGACACTACTAAAGAGAAGGCGGCCTGTTGGATTTTCACTCTCTGTACTTTTAAGAGTCACTATGGACTTAATGAAAGCCTTGTCTGGAGCTCCTTTTCAAAATGAAATATACCAGGAACTTTGCATAAATGGAAAATATGTTTAGATTGCCAGTTGAAAATGTTTTAAACCCTCTGTTATATTCCTTGTGCCAGACTTCAGTAGGATACATTTGATAACACCACTTCCCCTAACCTGTTCCTTTAATATTCACTTAGTGTTAACACCAAACTGCCCCACAAAGTTTTTTCCAAAAAGTAACAGCCTGCTAAACCTTTTTTCTCTTATAACTTCTGCTTGTGTAAAATTATAAATTAACTTAATAAACAATGTTTCTATGGCATGGCTTTTATGCCTTGGACATGTCACCCCATTTTTTAGTTTCCAAAAGAAAATATATAGAATAGGAGGGGGGACTACACGATCACTTGCACATTCGAGTGGCATATGCAGTTTTCCTTTAAGGACTAGGCCACTGAAGATGTCTTTATGATGTCATCACGCTCCCACCAGAGCATGGTAACAGGGGCTCGGCCCCCTCCTTGCTGCAGGGAGAAGCAGCCTTTGAGAGAAAGATGCTGGCATCCTGGTTAAGGGCATTTAGTTCTAGGGTGTTTAACCCAGAGAAAAAAGTCTGTTTTAAACTTTAGGATTGAGTAAAAGGTATTCAGACTTCAGAACCAGAGTGATGAGAGTTGGGAGCCTTTATAAAACAGAGGTGTGTAAACTTTAGAAATGTTCATTTAAGCAATACAGATTGAGGGGAGAAGAATTATGAACTTGAAATTAAGATGAAGAGGTCTTTTTTCCCACAGAATCAGCTCAGACAGCCCAGAGCAAAAGGAGAGTGGTATGAGAACATATTAAACAAGGTATTACACTTCCCATTTTATAACGTTCTGAACAAAGTTGAACAGTGATTTAGACTGAATAGCAAAGACTCAATAATGTTGCAAAATAAAGAACCCCAAAAAATACTTTTGAGAAATAAAAGATTGGAATAATTTACAGTGGTTTACAGCATATTTTTAACATATTAAATTAAAGTGGAAACATATGCAAAAGTTTGAAGGAGGACCAACAGAATCACCACTACAGCAATCTACACCACTAGAGCTCAGTTTCAGTGATTGAGGACATACTGCAGCCAATACACTGGCTCCCAAATCTGCCCAGAGAGGGGAGATGTAACTAAATTGAAAAAAGTGTCTCTGACTAAAGATAATGATATGGAGAAGGAGTCTGGAGAAAACAAAGATGAAGATGAGTGAGCTCAAGGGAAGGAGGAGATCAACAGTGGTGAGGATGAGGATCTGTGTCCCCAATGAGAATCAGAAAAGAAAAAGAGGATAGGTGATGCTGCTGAACATGTTGGTTTGTGCACAACAGTAAGTCATAGAACTATCAAAGTCCCCCCATATTACAACAGCTGAACCTCTTAACAGTTTTGAACACAATCAGACCATGTCAGTTATTCAGTGTTGAAGTGCATAAACCATCCCAAAAATATCACTGTCCACCCCTCCCTTGTTCACTCCCACCACCATGTAAAATCAATGGAAACAAAATTCATAGTTTGAGATTTTTATATATTGGTCCCAGCTAATGAAACAGTTGCTCTCTGTCAGCTGTGTCAAGCATGAGTCAGTAGGTTAAAAAAGGTAGCCACCTAGACACTGGTGAGCAGCAGACACCCATGAATTCCAGGCACCTGTTAACAGTGGACTAAGCACCAAAAGGAACTGGTGTAGGGGGCTCCTCCTTTTCAGCTACATTTGCCAAGAGATCAAGAAGCAGCAAGGAAATAGTGCCAGTGGTGGGAGGGTTGACTAAGGAGGACTTTTACAGAGAGGAGGAGGAGTCTGTGAGACTGTCTAGTAGTGGTCATAACAGCAGTGGTGGGTTGAGTACTAGCACACCAAGGCATCAAATCACAGGAAACCCAGTGTAGAAAATTCTCCAAATGACTGCTTTCATTCAAGCAGCACACATGAATCTTCAGGTGTCAAATATTATCCCACCAGCAATACCACCATGCAGAGTCCAACTGTTTGGTAGCCCAACTCCCAGAAAGGTCCAACTAATGCTGCATAGCATGTTTGAGCATCATGTCAAATTTCCACCCGGTCATGCTTCTACATATAAACTGAATGCTGCAACACAGCTGGTAGCACCTATCTGTGCATTACAGTACATTGTGCACAGGTCCCTAGTATAGTATGTGAATGTCTAGGGAAAAATTATACTAAGCCCAGTTACAATAGCATCAACACTCCAGGTATTTGCTAGCATATCAGGCTGGCAATGAAGAAGGTAACTGGATCTCACACAGGCCAGAAAATGCTAGAATTACTCCTAGCTGAGACTGATGAGTGACTGCACCTCCATGCACTGAAAGCAGGTTTCACTGCAAGCCATAATGGCTCAAATGTAGTAGTAGTAGTAAAATCTTTATTTTTGTACAGGAATTGGAATACATACCATTAGAGCTCGAAGGACCTGTTTTCAAGGTAGTCCTGTTTAAATGTAGTGAAATGCATTGGTGAGTGGGGGATTCTCAGGGTCAAATGCCTGCCACAGTATCTCAATCTTATTGTGCAGGAGTTTCTAGCATATTTTGATTTCAAGTCTGTGTTGACTGTGACCCATTGCATCTGTGATAACTTTGTCCCTTCTACAAAGTCACATGACCATCTCAGGTACCTGCAGCACTGGAACAAACTGTTCAGCACCATTGTGAAGCTTGAAATCTTCACCAAATGGAACTTGACACCGTAAATGATTGAGCACTTGTATGAGCAGTACAAAGTCATCTCTGAATATCTGCTGCTGCATACAAGCTGTCACAGTACCAGGTTATTCATGTCTTTAATAACAGACCAGTGGCAACTATTAGATTGCCTGATAATGATTCTAAGGCCATTCAAACAGAGAACAGAGGCAGCAAGTGTGGTCACTGTTTGTATCAGTCAACCTGTACCACTTCTACAGGTGCTGAAGCAGATGCTTTTGAATGTACAGCAGGAGATTAAGCAGGGGGAGATACAAGAAGATGTGCATTAATAGAAAGCATACTCATTGTCTTGGACTGCAATATCATTATTTCCTGCATTCTGTAGTCTGCAGATCTTGGAATTGAAACCATTTTGTTCCCACATTAGAAATCGGGCCTGTCATCAAAAGATGAAGTTGGGAATGACCAGGTCCAAAATGTAATCAATCAACTAATAAAACAAGTATATAGGGATACAAATGTTAAAGTCAGTTATGTAAGGTACAACATGAACATGGGCAGAGACCAGGTGTTGCTACCATCTCACATGGTAAATGGGCTAATAAGACAGTCAAGGTAACAGAAAAAAATAACTGCAAATCCACTTTGGGATGTTTTCTGCCAGGTGGTAATTGAAAACATGCAGAAAAAGGAAGAGGAAGAGGCTAATGAGGCTGCAGGACTGCAGGCAGTGCAATACATAGTGCAATGCATATTTTGTGGAAACCATGCACCTTATCATCAGGGAAAAGCCCTTGCTGTACTGGAGTTGCAAGATCACGATTGACCAGCACTGACCTCCAGAGCAGTCAAATGCCTGAGCTGTCCACCATCAAGTGTCAGTGTGGAGAGGGTATTCAATACAGCACAGGCTGTTGTGCAGGAGAGGTGTACAAATCTGTCCACTAGAAATGTAAGCATACTAACATTTAATAAAATTAATGTGAGGCACATTCCATTTAACACAATCATATCTGCATTCCTCTCACATGAAGGTGGTGTTGGAGGTCAAGAAGAGGAGACTGATGTTACTGACATTGGCAGATTTCCTTCTAGTGAGGTAAATAAAACATGGATTGAAAAAGAATTCCCATGTGGGGACAACTGCAGTTTGGAAATCTGTGAGAGCTGCTTACTCGATGTGGATGATTGATGTATAAAAATAAATGTGTTCTCTCCATTCTTTCTTCTTCATTAGAGATGTTGCAAAATAAAATTTTGCGGCAAAATTGCTGCAAAATCAGTAATTTCACTGTGCAAAATTTTTTGTGAAATTTTGCAGTTTCACCCACAATTGCACCGGCCTCAAAAATTAATTCTCCTTGGTGTCAAGTGGTCCCTTCCCACCTATCACCAGGCCAAAGTGAATAAAGCAAGCCCCCTCCAGTTAACTCATTATTTTCCTTGATCCCTCGGACCCTGAATCCTAAAAAAAATGTCAATCCCACTCCAAGGTGTCTAGTGGCCCCCCCACCCTGTTATCACATATCGACCACCCCACTGCCCCAGTACTGCAATCAGGCCATTGGCACAGCCCTCCACTCACCTTCATGGCTGGCAGCCCGACTGAGTGCTTCAATGAATGAGTGTGTGCCTGTAAGCTGCCAGCTGTGGAGGGCTGTGCTGGTGGCCCGATCAGGGTACTGGGGGGGGAGGTAAGCGGGTGGGCACTATCTGATGACAGGGTGGGGGGTCCACTAGACACCAGAGAGTGGGGACTGACCTTTTTGTTTTAGGATTGGAGGTCTGGAGGATCACGGAAAATAATGAGTTAACTGGGGAGGCTGCCAGAGGGGACCACTATACATCAGGAAGAATTCATTTTATTTGGATTTTGGGCTAGTGAGTGGCCTGGGAGGGTGGCCCACTAAATACTGAAAATTTCACCTGGGACTGTCGAATTTTGCCGGCTCTAGGGTAAAATTTTGCTTGCTCTGATGGTGAAATTTTGCATTTAGTCAGGTGAAATATTTCACAAAATATTTAGCCAGGTGAAATTTTCCAATTTTGCACAATGCTATTCCTCATTATTAGCTGAATCATATTGTTTATGATTTAATTTTGTTTTTCTATTATTATAGTTTCCCCAAGTTGTGTTATTGTTCCATACATCCATGTGATTACCTACCTTCACCCTCTTCTATGTGATGCCTACAGAAAAACTAAAAAATCAGTGAACACTAAATCATCAATTGCCAGGTTTGTTAGCAGTAACACTGGCTACTGTCACTTTCACCACAGGCATTCAGACTGCAAAAACCAAACTCCTAAAGCAGCATAATAGCCATTGGAGTGGGTTGACACCAATGCTCACTTTTTGCTGTGAAGGAACTCAGAGGAGCAAGTGTGCAGGCACGCTGAAAAGCTTCCATTTATTTTTGAAAACGTATGCCATCATTGCCTTACCAAATATAGGAGTTCAGCACTCTTTTGTTTTAAAGATAAGGCTGATGACTTAGTATAGGAACCTTCTCTCTTGAAACTGTGGCTTAAATATAGAAGCTACATATAAGCAATTTAGAGGATAAAATGCTTTGAAATACTGAAAAGCTGAAGTACTGGCTTTGGAGTGAGGGGCGAGGCCTTGAATCCTGAGCTTGAGCTCAAAGAACAAGAATTCCAAACAAGCCCACTTAGGGTGAGGATATTTGAGAGTTAAAAGAATTTGGAAAGGTGTTTAGCTTTAAGCTATTTAAGTGCACTCCTACTTTCAATGTTTAAGAGCCTGATGAACCTTTTAGAACTTCAAAGACACTGGTTGTATTGATTGCTGTTTCCTTAACTGAGGATCCAGAATTATTTTTAAGTTTTAAAGCTTTCTGAGAACTTTGACCATTTCAGTATTTAACTTTGTTTTAGTCTTACAAAGTGCTTGAGACCATAAATTAAAACGAAGATGCACAACTACTTTAAATTCTATAATTAAGTTAAGCCACACAAGCACTTAAGTGGTGCAGAGTTTATTGATACCTACAACAAAAAAAATTAAAATAGTGCACAAGGTTAGTGGTGCTCAACAGCAAAATTCAAATGGGGCAAAGGCAAAAAAGCTGTGGCATACACACCCATACTGTAATGACACCGGAGCATAGATTTCAGGCAAATACATTTATTATCTAGACTTACCCTGGTGAACCTTTATCATGAGCTAATAAATGTATTTGCCCGAAATCTATGCTCCGGTGTCATTACAATATGGGTGTGTGTGCCACAGCTTTTTTTGACTTTGCCTTTATTGATACATAGTTGGAGGAGACTTGGTGAAGCTATTATTTAACTAGTCAACTAGTAATAACAAATTAAGAGGCACAGGATTGGCTATCAGGTTACCAATACTGATCAGGTAATTGACTATTCAATAGAGAACAGGCGACAACACCTAAAGAGGAGACACTGGCCCCCGGATATTCAAAGGGGTTGCTCCTGGTGCAACATGGTCACACCGGCGCAACCCTGCATTGTGCCCTGGTGGGATATTGAAAGGGCTGCCAGGCACAAATCCTGATGTACCGGGGCACAATGTAATGGTATGTGCTGCAGATGCAGGGGTTGAACCCGTGCATATGTGACACATCCCGATATTCAGCCTAGGATGTGTGAAACATAGAAACCCAGAAACATAGAATTTGATGGCAAATAAGGACCGCTTGGCCCACCCAGCCTTCCCATTTCCCTACCTACTGGATAAGCTGCAGGTCCTAGTTAACCAACAGCCTATTTCTTCCTACCCCCACCCCCTAGAATGGCCTTATGACTGTCCCATGCATGCTTGAATTCCACCACTGTTTTTAACTCCACAATCTCCTCCGGAAGGCCATTCCATGCATCCACAATCCTCTCTGTGAAAAAATACTTCCTTAAATTACCTCTGAGCCGCCCCCCCATCTTCAAATTGTGCCCCCTTGTTCTTGCACACCTTTTTTTTTGAAAGATGCTACCCTCTTGGACTTTGTTGATTCCCTTGAGGTACAAGTTTCTATCATGTCCCCCCTCTCCCTCCTTTCCTTGAGGCTATACATATTAAGCTGTTTAAGTCTCTCTTCATATGTCTTCCGGTGCAGACCCTGCACCATTTTAGTTGTCCTCCTCTGGACAGCTTTCATCCTTTCTATGTCTTTGCAGAGATTGGGTCTCCAGAACTGCATGCAGTACTCCAGATGGGATCTCATCAGCTGTCTGTACAGAAGAATAATAATTTCCTGTTTTCTACTGGTGATGCCTCTCCCTATACATCTCAGTATCCCCCCAGCCCTCCTTTCTGCCCACTCACATTGCTTACCCACCTTTAGGTCATCTGATATGACTACCCCAGGTCCCTTTCCATTTTTGTTGTTGTTAGTATCTCACACCCCACTGTGTACTCTTCCCCTAGGTTTTTGTTTCCCAGGTGCATTACCTTGCACTTCTTAGCATTGACTCTAAGCTGCCATACATTTGACCATTCCTCTAACCTTGCCAAGTCCCTTCTCATCCTTTTGACCCCACCTTGTGCATCAACTCTGTTGCAGATCTTTGAGTCATCTGCAAAGAGATATACTTTTCCTTCCAGTCCCTCTGCAATGTCCCTTACAAAGACATTGAAGAGGACCGATCCTAATGCTGAACCCTGAGGTACACCACTAGTAACCCCCCTTTCTTCAGAGTGGACTCCATTTACTATTACTCTCTGTGTCCTATTCTCCAGCCAATTCTTTACCCAGGCTGTCATCTTGGGACCCACTCCCAGGCTGGCTAATTTGTATATTAATCTTTTGTGTGGGACTGTGTCAAATGCCTTGCTAAAGTCTAGGATGGCCATGTCCACAGCCCCTCCCTGATCTACTACTTTGGTCGTCCAGTCAAAGAAATCTATCAGATTTGTCTGGCATGACCTTCCCACTGTGAATCCATGCTGCCTTGGGTCCTGTGCCCCTCTGGCCTTTAGATACTCAACAATTCTTTCCTTCAGAAGTGATTCCATCATTTTCCCTACCACTCAGGTTAAACTAATAGGTCTGAAGTTTCCTGCTTCTGCCTTGCTCCCACTTTTGTGAAGGGGAATCACATCTGCCTTCCTCCAGTCCTCGGGTACCACCCCATACTCCCATGATTTTTTAAAGACGGTAGTCAGTGGTGTCACTAGTTCTACCCTTAGTTCTTTTAGAATTCTGGGATGAATCCCATCAGGCCCCATTGCTTTGTTCACCTTCAGTTTTAAGAAGAGTTCTTTCAGAACCCTTTCTTCTGTAAATGGGCTGGTATCAACTTCTGTATCCAGAGTGTTTCTACTGTTTGTTTTAGGTACCTCCCCCTCTTCCTTTGTAAATACTGAGCAAAAATATTTGTTTAGTATCTCTGCCTTTTCACAGTCACCCTCTGCCCACCCTCTCTCCCCTTTATTAAGCCTCACTATCTCTCCTTTGGTCTTCCTTCACTTCCTGATGCACCTATAAAAGGTTTTATCCCCCTTCTTAACTGAGTTGGCTATCTTTTCCTTGGTTTGGGCCTTTGCTGTTCTGAATGCCTTCCCAGCTTCCTTTTGCTTTAGCTTATACAGTTCTCTGTCCTGCACCTTCTGTGATTCCTTGTACTTCCTGAATGTTTTCTTTTTCCCTTGAACCTTCACTGCCACTTCCTTTGAAAACCATAGTGGTTTCTTACATTGTTTTGTTTTGTTTATTTGCTTCACACAAAGGCTTGTTACCTCTGTGATGGCAGTTTTTATTATTCCCCATTGTTCTCCAACCCCTCCTTCCTGCCCATTTGCTAGTGCATTCCTTAGGCACTCACCCATGTTGGCAAAGTCAGCCCTCCTAAAGTCCAGTACTTTTGCCTTTGTATGGCTTGACTCTGAACCATACTGATCGATGGTCGCTAGTTCCCAGATGGCTACCCACTTCTACATCTGTGATCCTGTCTTCATCTCCATTTGAGATAACCACATCTAAGATTGCTCCCTCTCGAGTGGGCTCCAATACTAGTTGTCTAAGGCATGCCCCCTGTAGGGCATCTAGAATAACCCCACTCTTTGAAGTGGCTGCTGCAACTGCTCTCCAGTTAACATCTGGCATATTCAGATCACCCATCAGTAGTATCTCCCCTTTTTCTGGCATTCTAAGTATACTTTCTATCGTTTTCTTGTTCATTTCCTCCCCCTGAGAAGGGGGTCTGTATGCAACCCCTGTGCGGATTGTGGTGCCATTGCCGGTCTCCAAATTTACCCACAGTACTTCTTCTCCTCCCTGTTTTCCCTTTTGCTCTGTTGCTTTGATTCCTTCCCTTATGTAAAGAGCTACTCCTCCTCTTCCTCTTTTACCCTTCCTGTCCCTTCTGTAGATAGTGTATTCTGGTATGTTTACATCGCAGTCATGGTTTTGTGTGTGCCATGTTTCTGTGACCGCCACAATATCCAGATGTTCCTCCTCCATCAAGGCCACTAATTCAGGAAGCTTGTTACTCAGACTATGAGCATTGGTACTCATTGCTCTCCATTTTTTGATGGTTTTACCTTCTGTTGCAGCATCCCCCACTGACCTTTCTGCCTCGTTTTTTTTCTCATTCAGTACCCTGTTTTGTAGGGAGAGGCTGGGATTTTCCTGCTGCTTATCAGTGCCTCCCCCTTGAATAGTTTAGAAGCTTGCAAATGAAGCATTTAAACTGATTGCTCAAAAGACTTGTTCTCTTCCTGGACAGATGCAGACCATCCTGCCAGTATAGGCTGCTGTCCCTCCAGGTGTAACCCCAGTCCCCAGTGAAGCCAAATTCCTGTGCTCCACACCATTTTTTCAACCATTAATTAAACTGCATGGTGCAAAGTACCCTCGCCTCACTCATGACCTTGACAGGCAGCACCTCTGAGAAGGATACTGTGCGTACTACTTGTCTTAGGCCCCTCCCCAATTCTTCAAAGTCCTTCTGCACTGCTCTAATCTCATGTTGAGGCAAGTCATCTGTCCCTAGGTGGACAATGACATCCAGCTCAGACTCCCGTGCAGCTGTTCTTGTGATCCTTAGGATGTGCTTCCTGTCCCTCCAAGCCATGGCACCAGGCAGGCACCTTACTTCAGTTTTCCTTGCTCCCCCCAGTTCTATCTCCCTAATAATTGAGTCCCCCACCAGGAGCTGCTTCCTTTCCTTTGGTGTCCTCTGCCTCCTTCCTGTGGGCCTCCTTGTGACAGCTGTCCCTCAGCCTCCTTAGCTCCTCTGTGGATCCATAGGGGAGCCATGCCCCTAGAATGGTGTATGGATTGTGGAGTGGAAAAACTGACTGGGTATGCCTCTGTTCCACCATCCTCACCCTCCCTGAGCCCACTGTGGTCCAACTGCTGTGCTTTCTTTGCAACCTCTGAGGTACTGGTGGTGGTGGCTCTGGTGCTCCCCGGATGGGGGAGGTTCCCTTCCTACTGTCCAGTGTGTCCTGGGGGAAGATTCCCTTACTACTGTCCAGTGTGGCCTGAAGACGGGCAACTTCCTCCCTCAGAGCAGAGAGCTGTCTGCAAATAGGGCAGCATCTCAGCCTCCAGAAAGACTCCTAGAAGACTGCTGCCCCACAGCCATTACATTGCACTGCTCCCCACATGTTTATCTATTTTTTGTGTGTGTGTGTTTGTGTGTGTGATTGGTTTGTTATACAGAAATATATATATTATACAATGTGTATGCTTATATTGTCAGTGCAGTGTGCTAGAGAAGGTATGACACATAAGGTGGCACAGCCCTGCAGTGCACTGCATAGGAGAGCTCAAAGTTGAGCCATGAAAGAGTGTGAACAAGTCCAAGACACCCATAGGTGGGCTGCTGTATTGCAGGGTGCAACACAGCAGCCGCCAGCCGTGGATGGTCACCCGCTTACCCAGAACACCATCCACAAGCATACATACCCCATTGGTAGTCTAGTGGCACCTCCCCAAGTCCCTGACTCCCCAATAAATACAATATATGTTAATCCCTGGTGGTCTAGTGGAGCCCCCCCTCTGGCTGCTGTGGTAACTCTCCGTAGATCAATTCCCTGGAGATCCAGTGACACCCCCCACCCCTGCCACCTACACAGAACCCCTTGCCCACCCCACTCCCCTCATTATTGGTGGGTGGCTGCATCCTGCTCACATACCACCTGGCCGCCCACCAAATAACAGGTACAGTATGGGCTGTAAGCCCATTAGTCTCCAGTGTGGACCAATGGGCTTTGGAGGCATATGTATGAGACTAGTCCCAAATATGTGAATGACCTTCATTCACATATTTGGGACTGTCTCATACAGTATGCCCTGCAAGCCCATTGGTCCATACTGGGGACCAATGACCAATGGGATTACAGCCCATACTGTACCTGTCATTCGGCGGGGGGTATGCAGCTAGCATGCAGCTGCACACTGATGATGGGGGGGAAGTGAGGTGGGCAAGGGGTTCTTTCTGGGTGGCAGAGGTGGGGTGCCACTGGATCACCAAGGAATTGATCTATGGAGATTTAGCATGATCATGGCAATGAGTGAAAGGGTTCCACTAGACCACCAGGGATGGTCATAAAGACATATATCAGGGAATTGGGGACTTGGGTGGGAGTGGGGACCACCAGACCACCAGAAATGGACATGTGTTATATATATTGGGGAATCAGGGACTGGGGGTGTGCCACTAGACTACCAGGGCTTTGTGTGATACATATACAGTGAGTGTAGCTGCAGGGTGGGGGATGCCCTGGGATGCCCACTGCATACATCATGCTATGCAGGGTGCCAGGCACAAGTCGCCAGGCTGCACTGTGCAAGGCATGCAAATGGGGCCATAATGACATGCAAATGGCCCCATTTGTGCCTTGAATATATTATTGCCTCATTTGCATGCCCCTGCTGAATATCACAGGTGCTGGCACATCCCCATGCTCCCTATCTATGGCTTATGCCAGTGCAGTGCCACTTTGCCATATTCAATGGTGCTGCACCATGGCACATCCCCATTAAATATCACCTGGTCCTGGCCCTGGTGCATTGAAATGTGCCCAGGCTTGCACCACTGCCCAGCGCAGTCTGAATATCTGGGCCCAAGAGTACAGTACTTTGCATATATTGGTGTTCTCTCAGAGCAGAGCAATTTTTGAAATTTCATTGAGCGACTACACGTAGTAGCTTAGCTAGAAACTCAGCGGGTGCAAGGGAAGTAGCACTGCAGTCTTTCTCTAAAGTAGTGAATCTAGAAGAAGACTGAAAGCTCTTGAAAAGATCTGTATTAACTTGAACTAAAGGTAAATTTAAATCCTTTTTTCAAACTGGGGGCCTTAAACTAAGGGTGTTTGTTTCACTGAAACTAAAACCTGTGGCCCAGATATTCAAACTGCTCCCAAAATGTGCGCAACAGCAGAAGCAAGCACAATTCAATTGCGCATATGCGCAACAGACTCGATATTCAAACATGGAGCAGAACAAATTGCGCAAGCAGCCAACGTCTGAATATCACACAAACTGCGCTATAGCGCAACCAGGAAGGGGAAGCTGAGCAGAAAGGTTGCACCATAGCGCAACAAGGGCAGCACAGCTGAGCAGTCCAGAGGTGCCATAGTGCAAGCAGAGCCCCCAGCAGAGCAATGGAACTGCACAACCAGGGAGGCAGGCTGGGGCCCACCGCCAGCCATGCCACACATGGGCACAGGAACACACTGCAGAACCAACAAGACACCTGCACACCCAAGCACAGCATCACTGGGGTGGGACGGATGATCTACTGGCCCATGGGGACAAGCCAATAAAGCACAGCAGGGCCATGATGCCCCAGCACAACCACTGGCAGGCTGAGACTGCACACACACAGGGGTTGACAACCACATACACATCAGCCCCTGCACGCACAGCACACCCTGCACCGTGACCTCAAGACACCACCCATGTGCAGTGACTGGCACTGCAGGAAACACCACTGCATCCCCCGGCACATGTCAACCCCGAGTAGCAGAGAAGACAAGCCAGACCCACCCTGTGCACCCAGCAGTGGGGTGGCAGATGGCAAGACCAACAGAAAGTCACTGCCACACTGGAGACACCTCCCATGCACACACACATGCACGCACACACACACACACACACACACACACACACTATACCTAGGACCATACCACCCCAGATGGCATGCACACCACTGCAACTGAGCAACCATAGCCAGCTGCAAATCAGAGACCAACACAGTATTCATATCAAAATATAAATGTATAGAAAATGTAAATTACAAAATCAACAACAACATAACTATTTACAAGGGGGTAGGGGTACAAGGTAGGGGTGGGCAAGGGGTAGGATGAACAACTTGGAGGAAGGCAGGGTGGGAGGATGGTGAAGTGGGCCAGGAATCCGGCCCAAGGCATAACAGGCGGGTCCTCTTCCGCCTGGTGCCGTCGTGTCTGGCAGTGCCTCCTCCTGAGGCCATGGCACTGGATGTTGGTGAGGATGGTCCTGTTGTCCATGGACACCTGGGTGAGCTGCTGCAGTGCCCGCTCTATCCTCTGGATCACAATGAGGCCTAGGAAAATGGGAACACAGTCAATGGCTATGACTGACCACAACCCTGAACACCACCCAACCTGCAAGCCATATAGCCCAATGTCCCACACCTGTGATGGTATGCACCCACCCACAGTGAACGTGCACATGGCCAGCCCAACCAGGTGGCACCAGCTATGTGCACCACTGCACACACACACTGCCCATGTCCATCACAGCACAAACAAGGCTGTCAAGTGACATGGCAATGTGGTGCGATGCCAGTTT
The DNA here is from genome assembly GCA_016271365.2 of Neoceratodus forsteri. NCBI lineage: Eukaryota > Metazoa > Chordata > Ceratodontiformes > Ceratodontidae > Neoceratodus > Neoceratodus forsteri. Next base: position 1,098,989,554 of record CM028130.1, read on the forward strand.
CACAGCCATGTGTCCAGTGCATGCATGGACCACCAGTGACGCACACACAGACGTGCAGTGACACTGGACAGTGATGAATGTCACTTGTGTCGTGCATGGTTGTGTTGTGCATGGTTGGTGGTCATGCCCACCCCCTCCAGCATGCAATAGCATCCATGATATAATGATACTCATACTTCGCAAGCAGCTGTGGCTGCTGCTGCTGCTGCTGTGGCCCACCCCTCACAGCACCCCCGACTGCCACCGGGGCCCTGCCACGACCCTCCTCACCCCGTGCCTGCATCCTCTCTACCCGGCCTGTGGGAGACAAATGTTGAGAAAAACATCAGTGTGACTCCAAAGCAGACTGCCCCCTGCCCCAGTGAGAGTGTCTGCCCACACAGGCAGACCCATGCATCTCACACCTGCACACACTGACACAGCCAACCATGTCAGAGCCATCACCCATGCACAGCCACCAAAACACACTCACACCCCTACAGAGAATACAGGTGCATAGATGGTACACCCACCTGGCCTAGGCACCACGCCCCTCCTGGCACGTGACCGTAGCCGCTCATGCAGGTCAGGCTCCCTCCTGCGGAGGTCACTGTACTGTGCCGGCACTGCTCAGCAGACAGGCGCCTCCCAGTGACCCCCACCAGGTCATTGGCCACTTGCAGCCAGACCTGGGTTCTAGCCATGGTGAGGGGCTCCTCATCATACAGTGCCCCATAGTGGGGCTCTACCAGGGCCACCAGGTTGGCCACCTCCACCGGGCTCCATTGCACTGCCCTCCTGCGTGCCATGGTTCCAAGTTTACAGCAGGCAATATGGCGCCCTGCAGCATGGCAACCCCACGTGGAAATGGTGCGCAATAGACCACCATAGGTTCCAATCGAGCTGTTCATACAGGCGCCGTGTCCCGGTCCGGCATCACAGACAGCTAATAGGGCCGTATACATGGCAGCGAACAGTGCCAGGGGGCAAAGGTTGGACACCAGGTCAGGGGTCTATGACGCAAGGCCACGCACAGCGCCATCTGACGTCTACGCATCCTGCGCGACCGACCACCTGCGTGACAGTGCCACAGTGGACTATTGCGCAGTAGTGCCACAGCGCCATATAGTGCCCAGTGCTGTAGCGCCACTGGCACAATGGTGGCCATGGCCTGAATTGCCGATCGTGCACAGCACATCATCAGCGCAGCAGACGCCTGCATAAGCTACCTGGGCATGCGCAATGCAGTGTACTGCACAGTCACAGATCTGCGCTATTAGCTCAGCCGGCTCAACCGTATTGCGAAAAGCGCAATGGCGCGATATTCCACTGACACATGCAAATCATCTGATCAGCCATTCAAAGGTGCAGTGGCATGATTTGCATCTCATTACAGTTGCTCACTCCTCATTTGCATGCATTGCGCTATAAAAGTGTGACAGTGGGCTGCGCTGGCCAGATTCGGTTACTGCAGGTGAGAGGTGAGTTGCATGCTGTGGGATGTTCTGGACAATGGGCATGGGATAACGCTGTAGACTGCACAGTGACAGGTGTCCACTTCCACCCATACAGAACGCCATGACCGAGCAGAGCCAAGGTGAAGGTGAGGATGGTGGGCGAAGGAGGAGGAGGCCCAACTTCACCATGGCAGAGACTGAGGCCCTCTTCCAGGCCTACCTGGAGGAGGAGGCACTACTGAGTGGATGGCGGGGCACCCCTCAGACCCTTGCGGCTGCATGGGAGGGGGTAGCCCAGGCAGTGAACCTGCACGGAAGCCACCAGCGCTCCGTGCAGGAATGCAAAAAGAAGATTGGGACAGACCGCAGGAGGGTGAAGGAGAAGGTGGCAGCCCTCAGGCAGCACGTGCTGGCACTGTCGGGGGCCAGCCAGCGGTGGTGGAGCTGACCCCGGCTGAGGACCGACTGGCTGCATCAATGCAGCACAGTGCTATTGAGGGCATACCAGGAGGTGGATTCCAGACAGGTGGAAGCCCATCACTGCACGGTATGACATGGTGGTGGTGTTGGTGGGGGGGAAGGTTGTTCACATGCACTCACATGTCCTCTCTTTCTGTTACAGATCCTGTTTGTCTTCAGGGGATGGTGGTGGGTCCAGGCAGTGAGGATGACCTGCTGGACATGGAGAGGGTCCATCCACCTTTGTCACCAGCCAGCATGCACTGCACCAGCATGCATGCTGGGCTGCCAACTCTGGTGGCGGTGATTCGGGTGTGGGGGGTGCACAGCCTGTGTCTCAGAAGTCTGGCATGCAAGCATGCCAGCACGCTGTGACTGTGGCTGTAGCTCGTACCTGCACCATTGATGATGCAAGGACTGCAATGGGCAGTGACATGTGTGTGTCCCATGACGGACACACAGCAGGCCAGCACGTGCCCCTGGGCTTTGCTGGTTCTGACTTGTGTGCCAGCATGTTGGCACAGTCCCAGGCTGTGCCTGTCAGCACCGGTGGGGCAGCACCAGTGGCTGTGCAGGTGTCTGGCACTGTTGCGGCCACAGCGGTGGAATGAGTGGTCCCTGGGGCACAGCGGTTGGAGGCGCAGCAGCAGCAGTCACCCACCAGGTCTGGGGGTGCAGTGTCCAGCGGTGGCACATGCCCGCCGCCCTTTGATACACCCATTCCTGGTCCTGGCGAACAGCGCCCACCCTCAAGGGGTGTTGTGCATCAGGACTTTCCACACCCTGGGGGACAGGATGCCGTTGTGGCAGAGTACCCATTGGACGAGCACACCCACCTGCTGCGGGAATCAGTATAGCAGCAAAGGCAGGTTGCAACATCTGTGGAGGCACTGTGTGCGGCTGTGGAGCGACACAGCAGGGAGTGTGCTCTGGACCATGCAGAGATGGTCCGTATGCAGATGGATGTGACCGCCGCCATTGACAGGCAGACCCAGGCATTGGTCGCTGTCGTGGCTGCATTGGGCACACACGCAGGTGCTCCTGTACCGCGCACCCCACACAGTACACTCTCCACTCCCCATTCCCGGCGTCATGCAACCCCAGGCCTGTCGACACCGGGTTCTGCTGTGGGCATCCCAAGCACCCCTGATGCAGGTATGTTTGGCATCCTACAGACCCCAGTGCGGACAAGGTCGCGATCGCGCAGTGGGACCCCTGGTGGTCCATCGGTGCCACCCCATGTGGCCCCTGCTCAGCCTGCCAGTGCTGTTGGGTCACAGCAGGGCCGCCCATGCATCTGCGGTTGCTGTGGAACGGTGCAACATGACTGACCTGTCTCCCAGTTCGGGCCCTGTCTGCTGCTGCCCTGTGTGCACTGTGCGTCATGGTGGGCAGTGCACTGGTGGGTGCCCTGCCCATCACGCCGACATACGGACCACCTGCACACCATCCCGACTGCTGTCCACAGGTGCGTGTGCATGATGATGCCTGCATTGTACTGTACACCAAGGTGCAAGGGTGCCCAGCATCTAACACATGTGCTTGGACAGTACAGGTGGTGGGTGTGGTCTGTGGATCTGTGTGTTTGCCATGTCTGTTCCTGCTCTGCTGTGCACCTGCCCATGTACGCTTTGTGCCTGGTGTGTTTGTGCGTGTGTGTGTGTGTCCATATGACTGTTCGCCCCTCCCTGATGGTGTGTTTGTGTGCCTTCCACCCTCCTTGCCGTCATGCACCCCTGGTGTGTTACTCTGTGTGCCTGTGGGTTGCACCAGGACAGTGTTGTTTGCACATGGCCCCTTGACTTACCTGTGTTGTGCATAATGCTCCTCCGTGATGGTGTTCCGGTGCAGCTGGGCCTGCCGGATCAGTCAGGGGTCCCGCCATCCAAGGGGGGGCTGCACATCACCATCAACACCGGTGCCACTGGCGTCCCCATCGCTGTCCCCCTCTTCAACCTGTATGACTATCCCACAGTCATTGGCCATGTTGTGCAGGATACAACAGGCCAGGAATATCCCACAAGCCTTTGAGGGGCTGTACTGTAGGGCACCGCCGGAGGTGTCTAGGCATCGGAAGCATGCCTTAAGCATCCCAAACACCGCTCAATGATGTTGCGTGTGGCGGCATGTGAATCATTATAGCGCTGCGATAGGGTCATGGGGCACCGGTACGGTGTGAGCAGCCAGGGACGGAGTGGGTATCCGCTGTCACCTGTGTGGAGATAGTGGAGATCAGTCTCATGTTCAGGTCCATATTGCCCATATCCCTGTGTGCCACTACCATGGCACCTGTGGCATTCCCACCCTTGCCCCGAGTTTGCATTCCCTACATGTGTACTCACCCACTAGATGGCCTGTGGGGATGTCCCCACTCTCGAATCGATGGCACAGTGCAGACTGATGCCATATGAAGGCATCATGTGCTCCACCAGGGTGTGTGGCACAGACATTGATTATATGCCCAGTGGCATCACACATCACCTGGCAGTTGACACTGGGGAAGCCCTTCCGATTCATATAGGCGGCCCCATCAGGGTCAGGTGGCATGCGAATGGCCACATGGGCACAGTCTATGGCCCCTGGCATGCCAGGCATACGTGCTACCCTGTGGAACGTCTGCATGTTTGCTGTATGCTCTGCCGCGGTGCTGGGGAAATGGATGTGCTCCGCAGCATGTGGCAGCAGTGCGCTGAGGAATTGGGTGAGGATGCGTGACGTGGCCAACTGTGTGATGCCTGTGGTGTCCCCTGTTGGCCTCTGAAGGTGCCCGTGGTGAGCAGGCACATGCAGGCTGTCACCTTGGTCTCCACTGACAGAGCATGGCTCCGTCGTGAGGGTGCCTGCATCACATCACTGCACAGCTTACAGAGCCACCTCAGTATTGCCCTGTTCAGGTGGTACCGGCCCATGATCTCTACATCTGTGTACAACTCAAAGCTGATGCGGGCACCGTACTGCCTGTTGGGGGCATACTGCCGATGGGTCCCTCCACGGCCACGTCCCCCTGCACCTTGCATTCTCACCCCATTACAGCTTCCATGTGGAAGCTGGCAGTGTCCATCTCCCTGGCTTGTGCCCCCCCGGCTGATGTTGCTCTGTTACCCCCGCTGTCCTGACTGCTACTTCCACTGCACTGGGCACCCCTCGCTGGCCTCTGCAGCCTATGGCCCACACATTACTCTCCCTTTGCCTGCCCTGGCCTGTCATTGTCTGTCTTTTCTCTCTCTCTCTCTATTCCCCACTTGGCATCCCTGTGGTGTTCTTGCGCCGCTTCCTTGAGCCTTTTTATTTTGGCTCATTTCCGCTGGGGCGCAACTTCCAGCTGGTCCGCTGTTGCGCATTGCGCAAGTCTTTGGATATCGCATTGCGCTCTTTATGCATGGATCCACCCCCTTCGGTTGCGCATGCCATCATTTGCATTGCTCAGCATGTTTTCGGTGGCGCAACTGCCTCCTGCTGAATATTGCAGAATGGCGCACTTTTGGACTTGCACAGGCGCAACCCTATTGCTCATGGCGCAACCCTTTTGAATATCCCACCCTGTGTCTTTTGTTAGATGCTTCAAAGAACCACAAGGTAGCTTTCAGTAAGACTTGGGTCTTTTCTGATATTGTCTAAATTGAATTGAGTTTCCATGCAAGGTAAAATTAAATGTACTAGAATTATAATGAAGAACTATAAAAAGCACCGTAATTAAAAGAATTGTTCTTTCCCTAGAGTTTAAACATTGTAGATTTTAGGATCAAGTTCTTGGGGGAATAACATTTTATAGGCTATATGCTAAATAGTTTATAAAGTTATCATTTATAAGTCACATGATACATATAGTATGTTTACATGATACATACAGTAAATATATTATTAAGTTTAATATATGTTATGATACTTGGACGTTTTAAAAATCATTTTATATACCAGAGGAATCAGCTGAAAGAAGCAAAGGGAAACAAAGAGAAGCAAAGAAGATCTTATTTGTTTGAAGTTATTTTACTGTGTATCTACTTGTTGTGAAGCCAAGAAATTGATGTCAGCAAAAACAAAACTGTGTCTTCTGGAAACAGAGTCTGAGCCTTTGAAGGAAACAGAAGGGAAAGGCTGTAAGGATATTGCATTGTCATTTTCAGACGAATCCATATTGAGGGACTCACAAAGGACTGGTGGTGATTTTTGTATTCTATAGTTTGACTTTATTTTGGAATATATTGCATTTACCTTCTAGTTGCTGAGGTAGTTAACACTGTTACTAGATTTATCTTAGCCAGGATACCTGTATATCAGCACGGCATTTAGAAATTTCCCAATTCATTTTCAATTGTTTATACTTGGAATTTGAAAATTTGCATAGCATAAAGTTTAATACAGGAGTATACTGGAATAACTTGAGCCTTGATTATTACATCATGGTTTCAACAAGAAGTGGTAAAAAGAGCTCCCTGAACTTAAGCACCCTACAGAAACCAGCACTAGGGAAGGATAAGAGTATCTCCATTGGGACTAGTGCCAAAGAAGAAACCGGGGGAGTACAGAATAATACACCATTTATCCTACCCCAAATAGGGTTGGTGAGTGATGGGATACTGGAAGGGGATAGGGTGGTGTGTTATACCATGCTAGATCAAGCCACTGAGTGGATCAGAGCAGTGAATGGGGTCTGGTTGGTGAAGACAGATAATGAATCCACCTTCCAGTTGCAACCAGTAAAGGAAGAAGATTGGGATTTACTGGGTTTTCAGTCTGAAGGGAGGTATCACTTTGACAAAGCCATGTCTATGGGCTGCTCAATAGCATGTGCAGTATTTGAGACCTTCGGTATGTGGCGCAGTGGGTATTTGGTGACAAGTAGTGGCACAGAAGTGTAGTACACTATTTGGATGATTTTTTTAAGACTATTTCTCACCCCTTGTGGCCCACATTCAGGAGGTACTCCAGCCCCTCCCCCAACATCCACCAGCACCAGCTATGACCCCTGGGCCTTACCCCCCCAGCAGGGTTGGTTGAGGGACCGCTTGCCCAGCCTCACAAAAGGGTCCAGTCCTGCTGGTTCAACTGGCCAGGGGGCAGTACATGTGAGTGCCACCATTATCCAACTGCTGGCAGTTTTCCCTTTTTTTCTTCCCTACAGAGGTGGGCATACCAGGAATGCAATGATGGTGCCATGCATGCTCCCATACACTGCATGCCCAGAGTCTGTCCCACCTCTGCCCCTACTTCTATCAACATCAGTGTGCCAGCTCCTGGTCTTTGCAAGGGACCAGGCTAACACTGACTGCTGCAACCTCCCCTCCCCATAGGAGGAGAGCTGTCCTGGGGATGTTCAATCATCCTTCTCCTCAGCTGGCCACCCAGTGACCCACACATACAGTGGACACAGGTCATCGGCATGGCATGAGGTGTGGCATCCAGTGCCTTAACCCTCTGTGCTGCCGGACTGGCCCTTTTGTGGGTTTTTTTTTTGGTAGTGGAAGAGGAAAAGGCTATGGGGAAAAACCTTGGGGAATGTTAGGACATGTGCCAGGTATTATGGGTACCACTGGTGAAGGACAAGACAGAAAGCCTGTTTGGGAAGCTTGAGTTTTTGGGGACAGAGTGGATGTGGAGACAGGGTTTTTTCACCTGCCTAGGGAGAAGATCAACAGGTTGAAAGGTTTGCTGGGATTCTGCAGAGCCAGGAGAAGGGTGAGTTGTCAGTGATACAGCAGCTGATTGGGCACCTAAACTTTGCATGGAGAGTGGTGGCCCCAAAGATGGTGCTCACACAGAGGCTAGCCAGGGTAATGGGTCAAGCTTGGCTCCCTCACCACTGGGTGGACATTACAAATGAGGTTCATGAGGATCTGAGAACAATTTTTGGAAACATACAATGGAGTTACACTATGGCAAAAGGACTGGACGTACAACATGGAGTTGGAGTCATACACTGATACAGATGGGGTACTAGGGATGGGGTGTACTTTCAGGGGAGTGAATCTCTGATCCATGGCCAGACAGGTGGGAAAGGGAAGAGCTACTTAAGGACATAACATTCTTGGAGCTTTTACCCATCTAGGTTGCAGTAGTGGTGTGGGGGGGGAACAGCTGCAGAATAAAGTTTTTTTGGTGTGATAATATGGCTGTGGTGGAGATTTTGAACTAGTAGAGGGGTTCCACAGAAAGGGTGACCAGGATGGTATGACCATTGGTGTTATAGAGTTTTCGGCTGAACCTGTCACCTAAGGCAAAACGCATTGAGGGGACAAGCAATGTGGTAGCTGAAGTCTTTCCCATGTACAGCTATACAGATTTCAGGAGGCGGCACCCACAGCATCTGCCAGAGGGATGGTGACCACCCCCCTCCTGTGGGAAACAGGTTGGAAAGAGCCAGCATGTTGTACTGTAGTCCCTGGTTCAGTAAGATGTTAAGAGCATATGAGGGAGCATGGAATGGATTCCAGGAGTTTAGGTGTAAGCAGGGTTGGGGTAGACAGCAGGATTACTGAACAGCAAGTGATTAGGTTTATGGTGCAAAAATAGGAAGAAGGTATGGTTCATTCTACTATGGGCACATACTTGACAGCTGTAGGGGTGGGCTGCGAGATGTGGGGGTGAGGGTCCCTGGCCAGGACCCATGTAGTTAGATGCATGATGCAGAAATGGCAGAGAGTAAAAGGCAAAGTCCTGACCAGAGATGGCCAATCTGGGGGGAGCTTATGAGGAGGCTACTGGCCAGTCTGGGATGCATTTGCAGCTCAGCATATGAGGTGAGGTTATTTAGGGCATTATTCTTGGTTACACAGCAGGGGGCATTCAGGGTAAATGAAGTTTTACCCAACAACCCAAGACAGGGAATGGGGGGATTAAGCTGTGGTAGTATTTACTGGACCCAGTTGTAGGCAGTGAATGAACTTAAAAAATTGAAAATGGACCAGTTAGGGGTGGGGGTAAAGGTGCGGCTAAACAGGGGGTCCAAGTAGGACATGTGCATGGTAAGAGCATTGCATTCTTATTGGAAGGTTAGGCCAGGGACCTTTGTCCATGGGAATGTAGTGGGGTTGTCGGCGTATCAGGTGTTGGCAGTGGTCAAGAAAGAACTGGCATTTAAAGAGGAGGATGCCAGCAGATTCTCATCCCATTTGCTCCGTATTGGGGCTGCATCAGAGGCAGCCACCATGGGAGTTTCAGAGGTGGGGATCAAGGACAAGGATAGGTGGAAATCAGTCTGTTTCAAAAGATATGTGTGGGAGTAAGTGTTTCATGGTACCCTGTTCTTTGTTCCAGATGCATGGTACTGGAGAATAGCCTAGATTACAGGCCACTCCTTTGTCTTCTTAGCCAAGAGGAGAGCAGCCAGCAGGCCAGGTAGGAGACAGCTATGGAGAACAGCAGAGGAAGTTTGACTAATTTGGCAGGGTCTGCGGGGCATGAGGTGAGGTCAGTTGCTACCTTTGTTACAAGAGATGAAGAACAGAGTATCCAGGCAGGACCTGTTGATCATATACTTGGGAGGTAATGATTTAGGGGTGCTTACATGGGTGGATTTGTTGTTGGCGGTACAACAGGATATATAACGATAGTGAGATCATGGTTGTCAGGGATCATGGTGACATGATCAGAGATTATTCCTAGGAGACTGTGGAGACAGGCAAGAGATGTCAAAGAGATAGAGAAAGCAAGAAAATGGCTGAATTGAAGGATGGCGGCATTTATCAAGGGAAATGTGGGCATGTATATAGATCATGCTATTGTATATGAGAGCCTGGGGGATTGTAGGGTGGATGGGGTCCACCTCTCAGAGGCTGGATTTGCCTTATTTACCAACAGGTATAATGAGATGATTGACTAGTGGGTATTGAGGGAGTGGGGAGTGGGGGGAAGTCACCTTCCAATGCATAGCTGGAGGTGCACTAGTGGAAGGAAGGGGAAATGGGAGGGAGGCATAAAGGATGAGGGGCCACTAGTGGAGGGCCCAGACTGGGTCAACACCCAGGTGGGGTTGGGGGACAACTCCAGAAGACATTCCAGCAGGCTGTCTAGGTACAGAGAGGGCATCAGGTGAGACACCTGAGCACAACAAGAACAGAGGTTGACAGAGCTGGGAAGGTGATTGAGCATTAGGTTACACACCTAGGCCTGAGAAGAGTGGAGACAAGGAGATTGGCTGAGGGGTATGGCAGGGTGAATGGGAGATGTAATATGTTGATGGACGATTCATGGGGAATAACAGTATTGTATGTAAATACTTGTTGAAATAAAGTTTGCCAGCTGAGCACCCAAAAAGTTTTGGTTGAGGAGTATCATTTGAGCTTGGGTTGTCCCTTGACAATGGGGTTGCCATTCAAGGGTCACCCTTATTTTACAAGACCAAAGCAACCTGGAAGGCAGGAGCAGGGGTTAAGTGAAAGGGAGAGAGAGAGACAATGGAAATTAGCAGGGTAAAGCAAGAAAAGATTGGGGTCTGGGTGCCTATCAGGGCAATTGGTGCTCCACATTGGATAGGATGATTGCAGTGAGTGACCACCAGAGAGCAAAAAGGGGAATCACAAGCTGCTCTTTTGTGGAGAATCTTGAGATCCTCAACCTCCCTCAATTGTTTTGGGGATTGTCACTTGGTGATAGTTGGAGGGGCAGGCAGTCAGATTGGGGACAGGCTCTGGGTTACTGCACAGGTCAATGGCACTTGATGTTAGGTGGTTTGGTAGGGTTGCCTGCAGAGAGCAACAGTATGAGCAAAGAAGGGGTTGCCGGTGAAGGGCAATGTGGGAAGGAAGGGGAAATGGGGGGAGGCATAAGGGGTAGGGTGTCACTAGTGGTAGGCCCAGACTGGATCAATACCCAGACAGGGAGGGATAACTCCAGAAGACATTCCAGCAAGTTGTATAGGTACAGAAGGAACATCGGGTTACATACCTGAGCTCAACAAGAACAGAGGTCGACAGACCTGGGAAAGCAATTGGGCATCAGTTTACACACCCGAGTTCAGGAAGAGTGGAGACAAGAGGATTGGCTGTGGGGAAATGTCAAAGTTGAATGGGAGATGTAATATGTTGATGAACAATTTATGGGAATAACAGTTCTGTATGTAAAAACATGTTGAAATAAAGTTTGCCAGTTGAGCCAAAAAAAATATTGGTTGTGGATTGTCATTTCAGGTTGAGTGCTCCCTTGACAATATAAAATGCAACGGTCTTGTACCAACCAGATTCTTCTCATTATCCAATATTAACTATGATACAGACATAAAAATCTAATGGTGAACAAGTAGACATTAGCACCCAGGTGGGAGATATGGAAATATTGAATCTTAAAAGGATTAAGTGGTGGATAGATACCATAAATATATTCCAGGAACTATTCATGGAAAGTAGCCTGGAAAAGCCACTAGAGTATCTGTTAGAAAATGCCAACTGCACCAATATAATACAAGAATGGCAAAAAATAAATCTTTTTATAGGGCCTCAATGCAAGACAATTAAATTACCTATTTCAGGTCAGAAAGCATGGTTCAACACCTGCAAAAAAAAAACTAAGCTAACATGTAATTGTATACCTAGAGCAATAAAACAAATGAGAACAAGAAAGAATGTCAAACACTTAAAGCAAGGAAGACTTATAAGCAGTTGTTAGAACAAGAAAAGAATAAATATAACATCAGACAATGGGAACAGCAGAGAAAAGTTGCAACTGGGAAACATAAAATATTTTTAAAAATTGTTAGTGGAAGATACATTCAATATTCAACTAAAATAGAATCTTATGTCAGGCCTGAAGTCTGGGAGACTCATTTTTGGAAATTATATTACTCAGAAGAAGAGGAATTTTGGATAAATGATATAATAGTGAATAAACTGATTGAATGGTATATATTATGCCCAGCCCCAATGGTTATAGGGGAAACTGAATATTTCAAGCATTAGTCATGATAACATTGAATAAAGCCCTGGACCTGACTGTATTTTGGGTGACATATAAAAATATTTTCAAATAGGTGGATACCAATCTTTGTCAATTTATTCAGCTCCCTGATACAGGGATAGAATATCCCAGATAGTTGGAAGGGGAGCACTGTCTTCCCAGTACTAAAGAAAGGAGACCCAATGGACCCCAGAATGTGTTCACCTATAAGTCTGATGTTTCAGAGAAAATATTTTGGAAAATTATATTATATCAACTCTAATCTTGGATTAGCAAATATTGAATACTAAGTGAATATCAGAATGGTTTTAGAGCTAATAGATCTATGGTTCAGCATTGTTATGTTTTAAAACATTTGGTATGGAAATATGTTACAGTTAAAAATGTAAGTTATTTTGTATTTTCATGAATCTATCAGCAGCATTTGATAGTATAAGTAGGGCTCTTCTATGGAAAAAAAAATGCAGAACTTGGGTCTTGATTATACCCATCCAGCCATTCTTACTCAACTGCATAAGGACATTTGGACGCAAAAACAATATAACTAACAGGGACTGACCACAACAAAAATTAATACAATGTGGGGATTTGTCAGAGATGCATACTGGCCTAAACTTTGCTCAGTTTATGCATTAATCCTATTTTGAAGAATTTTGGTAATTCTGAATATCATTCACCAAAAACTGGAAATAATAAAGTTTTGCACTTGGCATATGTGAATGATTTGGTTTTGATTTCTACATCTTTTCTGGGACTTCAAAGAAAGCTGGATAGCTTTGCAGAAATGTGCAATGCTGATGGCTTCAACATAAACAAAGAACAAACTAAGGTGGTAATACCTGGTAACAAATCAAAATTTATGCCTAAAGCAGTTATAAATCATGAAAGAATTGTAACCTATAAATACTAAAAATTTTTAGGATTATGTTTTGCACAAAATAATTCATGGAAAAGTCATATTTTGCTTACACTGTCTAAAATGAAAGTGGCATCTAATGCTTTAAGACTGTTTAACTATAAACTGGACAAAGGTACAGTTAAAGGTATTCTTAGGGTTCTTAATGCTAAATTGAAGGCTAGTATTGTGTATGCTTCAGAAGTATGGAGTGATTCAGCTGGCCCAGCAGCACTGAGCACTGAGGAGCTGGATGTCTTACCTGGCTCTACGCCAGCAACCCGTGTTTGGGAATGAGCATGGGCCACTGGGGGTCAGCAGGGGAGGAGAGAGATTGAGTGTCTAATGAACTGCTCTCCTTCTCTGGGGATGGGGGCCCTCAGTGGTCAGCACTCATTTGCCCCCCCAGTGGAGGCTGGGGGACAGGGTACCACAGTGCAATATGGGATGAGGTTGAGGCAGACACTTGGAGGGATCGCATGTGGATGCATGCCCATTCCCTTCTGCTAGCATCATTACATGCTCCAGCTCCTGGGAGAAAACACCAGGAAAAGTATGCCACAGCACAATGGTGGATGGTGCCTCATAGGCTCTGCTCCCAGACAGCCAGGGCACTGGCCAACTGGACTGGACTTGAGTGGGGGTTGGGGAAACCCACCGACCCCACCAGGGGGACAAGCCTTGGGAGTTTTGGGTCAGTGCTGGCTGCTGGATGCCAGTGGATGGGTCTGGAGGCACACTCCAGAAGAAATCCAGCATTAGAGGAGGAAAAAGGAAAAACAAAAGAAGTGTGGGGTGATTCAAATGTAAAAGATCTTGAATGCATCATTAACAAATTATATTGTTATTTTCTGATGGTACCACAATCAGTTCCTGCAGATGTTTTCAGGATGGAACTTGAACAATTTTATCTGGAAACTATGGTAATAAAAAAATTAATATTGCTTATGCTGGACTTTTTCTTCTCCCGGAGACCAGGATGCCTAGATGGTGTCTGGAAGAAGAAATTACTTATGCAAATGTGGGCTTTATTTCGCAAAATATTAAACTGATTCAAAAAGAACTTTACCCAATGGGACTAGGTCATCTTCTCTATGAAATTTAAATAAGATCAAAAGGAGAAGCTTCCTCAATAGTAAAATTGCGGGTTAGGGATTTGGCAAATGTGAAAGATCTAAGAAGAATCCAAAATCTAAAATGTTATAAATGGTATAAAGAAATTAAAGTAGTAAATCAATTAGAACCATATTTGCTTAAAATTTCAAACCCTCAAAGTAGGCAATTAAGCAGCTAAATATATACATTTTAGACAAATGAGGGAAGGGGTAATATAACCCCTCTGTGGTTGTGGGAATGGAGTAGAACATGACTTAAAACATGTTATTTTACTGTGCCCAATCCACACAAAAGCTAGAAAGAAGTGGCTTGGAGAAGTTCTGGCAAGTCTTGGCCTTCCTCTTGATCTCATGCTAAGTTATCTCTTTACTACTGTTGATGCTGATATATTAAACAAACTTGCAGGATATTTACCAGCAATACATGTGTTAATATTTTAAGGAATAGAAAGAAATCTGATGACTCCTGAAACAACTTAAGGAATGTGAAATTTTGTATCAGGTATAGAATATGGATCTATAATTTTATGACATTTATTACAAAGAAATTGTAAATGTTAAACCAATTGATGTGAATTGTATATTTTAATGAGATTTGTCTTGAACTGTTGTATGTTTGTACATTTTTTAAAGGCTTTTTGCCGAACAAGTAAACTCTGTTTGACCTTGAGCAATAGCCATTGTTGCCAGACATGCAGACCAAGTATATTCCAACAATCAAGGCACCACCTCCTACTCCTCCTCTGGCCTGCTAATGTCCTCCTCATCCAACAACATGGACTACCACCACCTATACCACATGCATCCAGATTGAAAACAGATTTTCAATTCAGTGTAAATGTTGTTGCCAGGCAGACCTCCAGCCAGCAAACTGGCCACACACACACACACACACACACACACACACACACCATGACTCAGTATAAAGTGCTTTAAAGTTATCAGAAGTGATAATAAGAGTTACTAGGGTACAAAGTGACAAAGCATTGTACACCTTAGGTGAGATAATACCATTTTTCTAATGTATGGTATAATAACCTATGTGATTTGCAACCCTGTATAAACAGTGTTTCACAAAGATGAGCAATGTGGCTGTAAAATGATAAAATCTCTAATAAAGATTATATTTGAAAAAAAAAAGTATCAGAAGTGCAAAGTCTCAAATTGAACTCATGATGGACTAGCATCCCCTACATAGCACCTCAGGAATGAGGCTCATCAGGGTGTGGGGCTAGAAGATACAAGCACCCCTTATATACTAGTTTAATAATATCCCATTTGTGGACCCGAAAGTAATTTTTACATGTTTATATTAAATAATGGGAAATAGTGCTTGTATCCAACAATGTGCACAGAAAAACATTACATTACAATATAAAATGTAATACATTTAGTATAAGAAACAAAATCTCAATATTGCACTATTAGAATCAAAGAGTGTTGTTTCTGCTGTCAATAATTGTTTACTCAGTGTAACAAATGAATTGCCTTTGTGCACACTCACTGCAGTTAATATCCAGTATGAACAACTGTTAATTATATTTAGTCCAATTGAATTATATTGGCAGAATTCAGGGTTCCATGTCCAGTAGTTGTAGTGCACTGAACAGGAGTACAAGTGCAAAACAGTAACACATTCAACAGATGAGAAAGAATACTGTATATCAAAACATATTTGATCTGTCTCAATTCATAGTGATACACAATTCTTCATCACAAGAATAGTTTTAGATCCATATGATCACTCAAGGCAATTGGCATCAAAGCATTCAAAGTAGCAGTCCATCTCTATTCCCTCTGAAGCAGGGTTTAAATCCTGCCCTGTCCAGCTTTTTAGTGAGCTTACATGTTCCAGTGCTCTAAACTTGAAAAATGTGATGTTGGTCTGATGTGATTCTTTAAAGTGTGCAGCAAGAGCAATGTTCATATTTTGTTTATTATGGCAGGTATATGCTCTTGACTTCAACACTTTAATGGCCTTATCATTCTGCCCACATATATTTTCCCACATGAGCACCATCCAGCATAAACAGTAAACTGTGTTTGGCAAACTATATAGTCATTCAAAACATATGTGTTTCAGTTTGCCAGATGAATGAATCTATCCTGTGTGTGGACACAACAAATGTTGCAACGTCTGCAGCAGTAGAAGCCTTTCATGTCAGATGCTAGGACACTGGATCTCTCAGAAAAAAATGACTGGGAGCTAAATAGTTTGACAAGCTACATTCCTTCTTGAATGAGATCCAAAGCATAGTTCCCACTAACAGTCTCAAATCCTTATCTGCCACGAGTACATATCATCTGTTTCTGAAGATACTTCTTATTTCATTGGAACTGTGATTATATTCAGTCACAAAAGTTATTTTGTGATGGTTACCACTGATGGCACATCTCTGTTTTGTCTTCAGAAATGTACTTATGTTTAGT
Source organism: Neoceratodus forsteri (assembly GCA_016271365.2). Classification (NCBI taxonomy): domain Eukaryota; kingdom Metazoa; phylum Chordata; order Ceratodontiformes; family Ceratodontidae; genus Neoceratodus; species Neoceratodus forsteri. Next base: position 1,099,005,777 of record CM028130.1, read on the forward strand.
TTATAGACCTTCTGAAACACATTGGGCCCCAGTTTCAGAGCTAGTTAAATGCGTGTGCATAACGGTATACCACACAAATAAGCTGGCTCTGTGGAGATATTCAAACAGAAGGAGGACTGGAACAGACCACACAATTTGTTTGAATATCAGACCCTGGTTTTGTGGTGCATAGCAGGGGGTTGCCATGTGCCACGCAGCACAACCAGGGTGCAAGGCTGAATACCACCCATAGGGGAACTAGTGGCACACACCGGTATGTGCTATGGCCTCCGTGGGTGATATTCAGTCCATTTATACAGATGAGCCCATTAAGCATGAATGGTGCAATGGGGTCATTTGCATGCCCATTATTTGCACATCTGCATGACTGCGCTGCCATGATGTGCGCCAGGTCCTCCCACCCCAGCCCTAATCACTTGTAGAAATGAAAATATCCCCAAGCCTCTTTTTCCATAGTGTTCTGGCCCCCCTCCACAGCTCCAATCACTACAATATATTATAATAACCCTGATCCCTATTCCCTGGTGGCTAGTGGTCTCCCCCTACCCCTGTAGGCCACCCACCACCATGCACCCCCCATTCCCACCCTATGCCAGTGACTGACAAAGTCCTACTCACCCTGCCACAACCAGCCACTGACTGAGTTGCACTGGAGTGTATACAGTAAATAGTACACACTTATTGGTTGTCATGACAACCAAAAAGTGTGTACTATTTACTGTATATGCTCCAGAACAGCTCAGTTGGTAGCTGGCCATGGCAGGATGAGGAGGACTGTGCCAGTAACTGGCATGGGTCAGGATGGGGGGGTGCTGGTTGGTGGGTCACTGCCTACCCAGATGGGGGCCACTAGCCACCAGAAATGGGGATGGGGCTATTTTGATATATAGTAGGAACCAGGGCTGTGGAGGGGGGGTTTCTACACTCTAGACAAAGAGGATTGGGATATTTTCATTTCTACAAGTGATCGGGGATAGGGAGAGGGGCCACTACACTATGGAAAAGAGGATCAGGGGTATTTTTTTTTTCGACAAGTGATTGGGGCTGGTGAACAGGGCTGTTACATAATGCAAAAAAGGGGATCCAAGATATTTTCATTTCTACAAGTGATTGGGGATGGGAAGAGGGGCCACTACAGTATGGAAATGGGATCAGGGATGATGTACTTTATACAAGTGATCAGGGTTGGGGGAGTTACTGTGTACCCAGCCCTAGACTTTATGTGGGGAAATACCCTACCCCATGCATATTAAAAGTAGAGTTTGGAAAGCATAATTATGCACTAGCACAGTGGACCAGATTTACGCTTTGGGAGGATTCAATATTGTGATGCACATCATTTGTATGGGGGGACCCCTCATTTGTGTAGGCGCATCACAATATTGTGCACAGCAGCACAATTGAGGGTGCATGGCACATTGGTGGCCTTTAAATATGGCCATACCCCTGATGACCCACACAAGTTCAGAGATGCATAATATACTGTATCCAGGGATGCACTGTGCTTCTTGTCTGAATATGTGGCTCATTATCCACTACCTCTGCTGACTATCCTCTGTTTTTAAGTCTGATCCTAAGCTATTTTGCCTCTTTTAATGAGATTTTCTGTTACTGAGCAATTCCTTTTCACTTTTTTTTTTTGAAATTCAAGTTTATTAATGTTTGTTATTAGCATATCAATGAGAGCAATATATGTCTACAGGAAACATGTGACCTAATGATGCAGCTTACGATATAAGATAACCATAAAAAAACAACATTAATTATTATTCCCCTTACAATCACACTACCTACTCTTGCCATCCACCGCCCTCCCTCCCCTACAGTAATATTTGAGATAGATCTGTTCATCGGTGTTTGTGCTAGAATCCGCTTTACCTTGGTGAGACGGCTCAGACTGAAGTAAGTAAAATGTTTGGAAGGGCTCCATACCCGCTCGAATTTAGGGAGGCTATCCTCTCGTGGTCCCATATTTTTCCATATTTAAGTTGAATAGTAGTTCTTGTAGCCATTCCACGTAGTTAATTGGGATGTCGTCCAACCAATGCTTTAGTACTACTTTCTTAACCGAGGATGAAATCAAGGCCATGTAGTATCTTGCCTTTGACGGTAATACCAGTATATAGTCACCTATCAGACAGATTTCTGGGGTAAATAGTGTTCAATGCCCAGTAGAGGATCTGCCTTCTGTTTAATTTGGTCCCACAGCACTTTTATCAGTGGGCATTCCCAGAAAATGTGATATAGATCTCCCACTGCCTGATGACATCGGGAGCATGACTGATCTGGTCTACAACCTATTTTACATAATTTAGAAGGGGTCCAAAACAGATTGTTTAAAAAGTGATACTGCATTACCCGTAATCTATCCTGGGTCACATGTTGGTACGTATGGCACCAGATCACATCCCAATTCCTCTCTTGTTCCTTGAATTGACCTAGCCAGAATCTGGGTTTATTGTCAGTATCTACATACACCTGATCAAACAGAGCTTTATAAACTTTGGAGACCGTGTGCGGTTCCCAAGCCAACTGGGCCAGGGTTTCAAACCATTCCCCAGTTATATACCCGTCTCTTAGTTTATGCTTAAATTGCTCCAATAAGTGTTTGTGCTGATAAACTTTGAAAGTCTGGTGAGGGCCTATATTATAATTAACTAATATCTCCGCTACTGAAAGACACCTGTCCCCCTGCACAATATCTGCAATCCTTAAGCCTTTCAATTGAGGAAGCCAGGAATCGCTTATCATTCTCCCACCGATCTTCAGATTGGGGTTGTGACATATTAACTGATGTCTGTCTGTGCTCGGGGGGGTAATGCAGGGAAGCACATAACTGAGTATGAATACGCAAGGAATCTGTTATTGGGATGGCTACAAGTTTGGGGGGCAGAGTTCTTGGGGAGGAGTAGAGAAAAGCTTCTGGGTCTATGCCCGCTTCCTGTATCAGTTCCTTTTCCAACTTGACCCAGGAGGGTGCATAGGGCAAGGACTCAAGATCTGTGGAAGGCACAAGCCAACGTAAATATTTACATACATTACTTGCCCAATAATATAATCCAAAATGTGGTAGTCTTAGCCCCGCTTTCTCCTTGGGGGTGGCTAGCTTATGATAAGCCCTACGGGGAGATTCCCTCTCCAAATAAAATCTGAAATAATTGAGTGTATTACTTTGTGCCATTTTATAGGTAACCACACATTGAGCATGTTTAGGGGATAGTAAATCCTAGGTAAAATATTCATCTTGATTATATTAATCTTTCCCCAGAGAGAAAGCGGAAGTCTACCCCATCTGTCAAGGTCTTGTTTAATAGTATCCTTAAGAGCATCCAGGTTGAGTCTCACTAATTTAGATTCCGTTCTTGCCAAAATGATTCCTAGATACTTCAATGTGTGTGGGGCCCACTGTGTATCCGTGTCCGCTACATCTGACCTATAAACTTTCATGTTAAGAGGGAATATCTGGGTTTTCCCTACATTTATTTTATAGTTAGATAACTTGCCATAGTCCACAATAATTTAGAGCATGGCTGGTACTGAGGTGTGAGGATGGGTGATGTGTAGTAAAATATCATCCGCGTAAGCGGAAATCTTAAACTCCTGCAACCCAATTTTTATCCCCATAACCCTAGGGTCTTGTCTGATTTTACATAGGAGGGGTTCCAAATATAAGTTGAACAAAAGGGGGGATAAAGGGCATCCCTGTTTGGTGCCCGAGTACAGAGGGAACCCTTCAAAAAATACCCCATTGCAATATATTTTCGCAGACGGGGATCTGTATAAAGCAAACACGCTATTAATGAAGGAGAGTGGAATGCCAAATTTCTCCATAGTCAAGGACAAGAACCTCCAGTCGACTCTGTCAAACGCTTTCTCAGCATCAGCAGACATCAATCCACATGGAGATTTACTGTCCTTGGATGCTGAGAAAATATGAGATAACTTGCGGAGATGGTCTGAGGCCATTCTACCATTCATAAACCCCACCTGGTCTTGATGTATTAACCTAGGCATGGCCTGAGCTAAACGGATCACTAGAATTTTAGCCAAAATTTTCACATCGTAGTTGATTAATGATATAGGCCTATAATTTGGGACCTTGTCTGGCTCTCTGCCTTCTTTAGGGATAAGCACTATCAGGGATTCAAACAGGTGATTGTCGACTGTATCAGAGGTGAGTATGCTATGGAATAATCTTTTTAACCCTGAGCTTAACTGGCTCGCAAAGCATTTATAAAAATTTGGTGAGAAACCGTCCAGTCCCGGAGCTTTATCCGTTGAGAGTGTCTGGATTGCTTTTAAGATTTCAGTCTCTGATATGGGGGAGGAGAGCATTTCCCTCTGATCTTCTGATATCAGAGGCAAGTTACAGGAGGAAACATATGCCCTTACCTCCTCCCCACCGGGTCGGGAGGACATAGGGCTATATAAGTCTTTGTAATATTCTTCGAATTCCTTAACTATATCCGAAGGGGCAGTTTTAATGGACCTGTCTGTCAGGGAGGTAATACTTTGAATGATTCTAGATGTCTCCGTTGCTTTTAGGTGCATAGCAAGAAGATGTCCTGCTTTCTCGCCTTGATCTAAATATAAGGCTTTCGTTTTACTGATGGCATAATCAGCTTTATCTCGCAGAATCTCATTGTATTGATGCCGCAGTCTAACTAACTCCACCCTAGTCTCATCCAGTGTGTTCTTTGAGAGGGTGTTTTCTATTTCTCTGATCTGAGTCAGCAACCGTCTGGCCCTACTCTCTCTCTGTTTCTTCCTGGCTGCTGCTATTTGAATAAGTTCACCCCTTAAGACACATTTTAGTGCACTCCATTCAATATCTCCTCTACCTTTTGAATTACAGTTTTCTTTCTCATATTGTACTATTCTCTGGATTATACAGTCTCTAATCACTGTGTAACGGAGAAGTTGATTGTTTAATTTCCAGATAGTCTGCCTAGGGATACTGGGGGCGAGATTAAGGGTTCAGTTGACCATAGAGTGATCTGAGATAATCCCAGGAAGAATTTTGCAGTATGTCAGACCTGGGAGCAAACACTGGCTCATCAAAAAGTAGTCAATGCAAGACCTGGATTTGTGGACTTCCGATAAGAATGTGTACTCCTTACTGGAAGGATATAACACCCTCCACAGGTCTCACAAGCCCAGATTATCCGACAGGTCTCTGATAGCTCTCTGAGCTCTCTACCCCTCTTGCCTTCTTTATCCATTTCTGAATTGAATGTCAAATTCCAAACTCCACCCAGCAATATAGGAAGGTGAAGGAAAGGTGACAGAACATTTAATAGTTCTGTAAAAAAGCCGGGTGAGTCTCCGTTTGGGCCATACACACTGCCTAACACTATCCTCGTTTGGTTTAAGAGATCTGTCACAATTATGTAACAACCTCCAGGGTCTACCAGTTTTTGCTCACACACAAAAGGAATATTCCTAGTAATTAAAATAGCTATCCCCCTACTAGCTGTACTATCTCCCGCAGTGATTACCTGACCAACAAACTGACTCCTCAATACATTAGATTCCCTTTCCAGTAAATGTGTTTCTTGCAAACATATTATCTGGCCCCTTTGCAGTTGCAAGTGTCTCAGTATCTTATATCTCTTTATTTTCCTCCCGGCTCCCCTGATATTCCACGTGATAAATTCCTGTGTACTACCCATTATCCAAATGCTCAGTGTAATACCCTCATATGCTAGTCGTCCACATCCCTCTCCCTTTTGCCCTTAGCACCACCTGATGAACAGATCTGTCCATACTGTTTCCCTTTAGCAATCTTCTACTTAACCCCCTTCCCTCATCTCTGTTCCCTCCTCTGACTCCGGATGCTCCCCACTTAAATCCCTTTTCCCCACATCTACAACCTTGGACCATACATGTTTCCGATAGAATCTTTCCCCCTCCTCCAAATAGACCATCTTACAGCCCATGAATTCCCAAGTTTCATTCCTCCCGATATCCCTCCAGGCTCCCCCTCCCTCTGACTGATATATAACTGGCTTCCCCACAAGTACAAGTCTTCCATATTATCATTCACTTAATCCTCTTACCCCAAGAACCGGAGTCTAAGAATCCAAAAAAAAAAAAAAAAGAAACACCACACAGGAGAAAGTCAACTCAGCTACCCCAAATAATTTCCCTTAAGGGGAATCTTAACCATGTACTGTGAAATGTTGGGACCTGGTATTCAATGATTAACCACCTCAGTTGATTGTGAGTCCCAAGGAATCCGTATCCTTGTTACTCCATTTCTGTCCCTTTTAGCCCCCATATTGCAGAGCCTCTTCTCCTTCAACATGTGTTTTTAAACCAACATATAAACAAACCTCCTTAGTAACCGGTCACAGTGCATAATCAATGAAACATGCTTATAGTATTTATACCCCGCTTTTCAGAAATATGAGGGAGACTGAAAAAAAAAAATTTTCTCTAGCTTTCATTAATGTCCTTCAAGTCCCTGCTTCATCATTATTCCCAAGCCATTATCTGGGGGTACTATTACCAAATAAAAAGGAAGGATAGAGCTAATCGAACCTGTACTCTGGCCCCTACAGTCAGAGTCGCAGAGAGGAAATGTGATGTGGGAGCTCCCTCTTGTGGCCAAAGTGCAGTGCCCTCTCTACCCAGCTCGAAAAGGCTACCAAAATGCTCCACTCAGACAGGCTCTGTAGATGGTACCAGCCCTCCTCTGGGTCAAAACGATGGACTGATGCCTCTGGGGTCCCCAGGAAAATCCTCCTCAGGAGCCTTATCGGCGGCAATAGCCCCCATCCAGAACTGCTGCCCTGAAAGAGGTGAGGGATGTACTCCTTCACTTTCCCTTTGGGCACCGAGATCCATTTACAGACTGACACGGTACGCTGGAGGCTTGTCCTACCCAGCCAGACCTCAGGTCCCCAGGAAGCTCCTCCAAGGCAACCCTCCAGGGTGTCCGAATGACAAGCTGGGTCACCCACTGTGAGCTCCATGGAAAATGAGACCCAGACAAGAGAACTGTCCCTAGGCATCTGCACTGAACCGCCAAGTTCATTTATGGGATCAGGAGCCTTAACGTCGGCTATAGCCCCTGTCCAGAACTGCTGCTTTGAAAAGAGGTAAGGAATGTACTCCTCTGCTTTTTCTTTGAGTATTAAAATTACAGTCCAATACGGTATGTTGGGGGCTTGTCCTTCCCAGCCAGCTCTCGGGTCTCCGGATTTCTATAGGGTCCTGTCAAGCTCCGAATGCAGCTTTCCTATTAAGCCTCCAAAAATAAAGGTGGCACCCATGTTACAAGGGCAGGGTAAGACTCAATTAGGACAGCAGCATCACTCAGAAATAATGATTATGCTGAGCTGGTTACCAAATTAATGATTTTAGGAATTTTCCTGTGATCCCATGACTCTGCGAATGTCAGAAAATCACCAATTAGTTACACTCTTCTCATTTGCGCTACTGGATGTAGTTGTTTGTGTTTCTTCACAGTTTAATACTCTGGATGAATATTGCTCATTGCCTTCACTTCTGTTTAAACAGATCTGGGAGAGCTTCCCACAGCCCCCTTGTTGCCGACTGGGCGTCCTCAAAACTGGACCACTGGCCAGACAGTGCCACCTGTAATTTTTCAGGATACCCCATTCTGAAATGAATACTTGACGCTATCAGCTTGGTTACAATCTAGTGGTATTCAGCTCTTTTTTGGCTTACTGATAGTGGGAGGTCTTGTGTAAGTCTTAACGGGGTTCCCTCCCACCTCACTTCTTTGAGCTCTTTAACTTTGGATAGCACGAGCTGCCTCTCCTGAAAGTTCAGAAAACGGAAGATCAAGGTGCATGGTGGGGATCCTGGTGGAGGCATTGCCCATAGTGCCCGGTGAGCCCGCTCGATTGTATAATTTTCTCCGAAGGGCATGGGGCCGGCAATCTTCCGTAGGAATTTCTGGATGAACAAGATTGTGTCTAGTCCCTCTTCTTTCTCAGGGAGACTAATTACTATCATGTTGTTTCTTCTGCTCCGCCCTTCCAGGTCTTCAATTTTCAACTCCATTTTGTTGATTTTTTTGTTTCAAGTGTACTATCTCTGGTTCTTGCTTAGGCACCCATTTCTCCAGTGAAGTGACCTTGATTTCCATGTCCCCCATGCGACGAGATAGATCCTCTAATGCCTGAGTGATGGCCTTCAATTCTTCTGTTACTGAACAAAGTTCTCTACAAAAGGGTTTAAATTCTGCCAGAAATTGTGCCAGTGTCAGGGGTTCCTTTTCCGGGTTATTGGTTTCACTTTCTGGGCCTCCTGCGAGCATAGCGGTCGTGGCTTTTTTCGGTGAGGCCTTCGCTGGAGACACAGGCAGTGTATGTTTTGGTGGAGTTCTTCTCAATTCTACCTCCATCTGTCACCAATTTCCATGAAGGACATTCTAGAAACCTTTAGCTAGGGTATTCCAAGTCAGTTCTTGATGTAGCTCCTCTGTGAGTAATTAAAGGAAGGTTTATAATGGAGTAGGAGGCTGGAGCAGTTTGATCAGGCAGCTACTCCGGAACCTGCATCACGTGACCATGCGCAATTCCTTTTCACTCTAAGGAATTGTCCAAAATGAATGCTATCCACCTGGGACCTAGGATGGCAACTGTTGGCCAGTAAGAGGTTATGCCCAACTACTGGTTTGCAATAGGGTGTACTTTGCAAAATTCCTTCCCTGTTCTCATACAATTTTATGTCTAGAAACCCAGTTTCTTGAGGATCCATTCTGAATTTATTTATTTAATGTTTGTTGACAGGGAATGAACAGGAGATGTTGAGATTATTGTTTTTGATACACTCCATGAATTGACCAACAATATCTAAACCCCACCCCAGACACAGAGTACATAAATCAATAAATCGATTGCAAGTACGAATGAGTCTGAGGTAGGAGTTCAGGTATGAGAATATCATGTTTTTCCTATCATGAGAGAATAAGGTTTGTACATGATGGAGCTAGTGCTGACCCCATCATTGTCCCCTGTAGCTATAGAAAGTACTTGTCTCTGACTAGGAAATAATTATGTCTAAGGACACATTTCATCAGATGGATGATAAACTTTTTGGAAGCTGTTCTAAATTGGTAGTTCTTGACTATCCAGTATCCCTTGATCATGCCTTATGCTTGTATAGAGGGCTGAGAGGTTAATGTCTACTCAGTGCTTATAATCAAACCATTCATATTCCTCCATCTTTTGCAAAATGTCTTGTCTATCCTTGATGTAACTTGAGCCGATTTGCACATTTTGCTTTAAGAACTAATCAAAAAAATCTGGAGGGACCTTCACTTAGTGACCTAATGCCTGAGATTATGGGTCACCTAGGATCCCCCACAGATTTTCACACCTTAGGAATGGCGAACAGTGTCAGTGAGACTGGAATATCTGGTAACAGAAACACTTTTTCATCTTCATTTATCCACCCTTCTGCAAATGCATCATCCCTCAGATTATGCATGCAGAATGTTCTTATATGCTGCAGTGGGACTGAAAGTAAGTTTTTTATTAATTTGTGTCATTAAGTTGTCTTTTAATTTCCATTATGTATTTCTCAGTATCCTGTATCACCGTCATATCACCCTTGTCAGCTGGATTGATAATGAGGCTTTTCATATTTTTTAAATTCTTTCTAAGCTGTTCATTCCTCACCCAACAAGTTGTGGTATGGTGGTACTTGTGGAGTTGTGTAGTTATTCAATATCAACGATTACCAATTTCTCAAAGGTGTTACAGTTGTATGACTAGGTTACAGAGGACAAAATCTTCTTTTGTACTTAAGACTTCTGACAGCATGAAGCACTGGTTCAATTTCATCAGTCTCTCTTCCACGTGATACTCCTGCATCCACAAGATTTAATACATAGACTAAATCCTCAGACACATCATTTCCATTATTCAATTCTGGCAAAGTTACTGATGCCAGCAAGTCACATGCTGTACACATATTTGCCTCTGAAACCCATAATAAGCCAATACTTTCTTCCTCTTCCTCTTCCTCAAACCCCCCCCCAAAAAAAAACACTTTGTGATTACAGTTTGAAACAGCTGAAACATAACTTCTTTCTCCAAGGAGAACATTCAAGTCTAGCATCCACAGTAACTTGAAGATTTCAACTTGTTTAGTAAATCTTTCTGCTTTAGCAATTGGAACAAATGACAGTCCTTTAGACGAATGTTTTACCTGATTTGTTGAAAGTTCAGTACAAGACATGTTCAAAATGTGCTGCTCAATCACTTCTTCCTGCTTAACCTCCATATGACCTCTGACCTCCAGCACTTTGTTTTCCCTCTCCTCATTTTCCTCTGCTGAGTCCTTTGAATATTCCTTTGTTTTCTCCCTTGGGATGGGAGGCACCATTTCATCTCCTAAAAAAGAGACATGACTAGGAGATGAAGAGATATCAGAGTCACCATTTTGTTCTTTATTATTGTTAGATTTTCTATTATTTCTACTGCATCTCCTTCCTTTGCTTTAAGAACAGTATTTTTGTTCCCAGCAGAAAACACTCCCAACCTCACAATCCCTTCTTTCACTTTTAAGTTTTGTTTGTTTCCTGTTTCCTGGCTCAAATTTCAACTTCCAATTTACCAGTTTTGTTCTTATGTGTTTTGTCCAGGTGATGAAATTATGTGATTGTTTCAAAAGGCTTCAGCTCCTGCTGTATGCCTTTAAGCTCCTCTTCTACTTTGATATATTGCCTTTCATCTTGTTCAGTCAGAGTTTCAGCCAGTTCATTGGAACAAACTGCCAAAGCAGTTTCCTATCTTTCTTTTAGATCTAAATCAAGAGATCCCAAGGATGGTGCCTTGAAGACATGAAGGCCTCTAGGAATCCTCCACAATGCAATATAATGTTCTAATGTAATCTTATCATACCACACCTTGGCTTCCCGTGCAAACAATTTTTCAAGATTTTTCAAAAGATCTTTATGTTCTTTACTTACTTGTTCCAAATTTCCTTCATTAAATAATCTTGCTTTACATTTTGATGCCTTGAACATCCTTCGACATTCTGAAAACAGAATGGGACCTCATTTGATTTATTACTTCAGTCACCACCAGTCTCACTCTCTGAATCATCTCTCCCATTGACACCTGTTGCCATTGAAAATACCATAGTTCTCTTTAATATCCTGTGAATCTCTATTCAGAACTTGACGTCATATGCTAGAAATTGGGCTGGGCAAAACTTTAGCAGAATTGCGAGGGAGACTGTTTCAGGCAGCCCATTTTAAATCCCTGTCCCCACCTCTCTCTTTCTTATTCCTGCCCAATCATCTTCCTTGTTCCTTTTCAGTCTCTGCCACCTTAGTGATGTCATTCTGACCTCACCTCATTGTTGTTCCTCCTCTTGTCTCAGCAGCCTTAATCCCCCGACCACACCCCTTCCCCCTAAGCCAGACACTGAGTCACCTATTACTGTTCAGTGCCCTGGAACAAATGGGCCTGCCATTTAAATAGTTAAACCTCCTTGTTCCCAGATCCCTTCCCAATAAAACACACCAAACCATGCTGTGTGGGTGCTCAGTTGGCAATGATTTTATTCAAATTATTCCAGTATTTACATGTTAAAAACATATTGATGATTTTACATCCTTTTTCCTTTCTTCTATACACATTTATTGCTTCCATTTATTTTATTATACTGTATACAAAATTAACATTCCTATTCTCCCCAGATGTACATCTGAGGCCATTATCTTTCTTTTTCTTTTCTGCTGTTGGGTACATGTGTACACCTGTACTCTTCTGTTCTGCTGAGGCCTGTCCCCCCTGTCCCCCACCTTTCCTCCCTTTTTGTTTCCTTTTCTTTCACTAGCCCACCTCCAGCTTGTGCCGGATGGTATGCCCCCCATTCAGGCCCCTCCCCCTCTTTTTTTATATATGCTGATCCTTTCTATTATCCACCCTTCTACTGTGTTTGTGATCTCTGCATTAAAGAGATCTATTCCCAACCCAGACAAGTGAACCCAGTCTGATATATATTGTTCCTCTGATTGTTCCTCTATCCCATGTCTTATTCAAAGTCCCCGACCTGCCATGAGCAATGCCCCAACCCTTTAATTCATCTGCTTTCTGGCTGTTTCTATTGCCCTGTAGCTGTTGGCATAACACCAAGCCCTCCTTGGCACCATCTTGGACCAGACCAAAGTGACCTGTAGCCACCATTCCTTTATTTTTGAATGTCCTATTTACTCTGGTAAAATATGTCCAGCCAGGGTCTGGTCCCAGTGTCATCACCTCCCAGGTGTATTATTAACAATGTGGTTCTGGTTCCATTGGCTTCACATCTTGCAAGGTTAGGAGCAACTGGGCCCATCACATCTAATGTATTCCCTTCCACTGCAACCTCATCTGGTTCCAGTCTTGATAAAGTTGTCTGCCCCTGGCCTTCACTGCTGCTCTGCATCCTGCCCAATATTTTTATATATTGCAGTAATTGGAATTATAGCCCTTTCAGTCAGGGACTTGTTTCCAAAGGCTCCATGTCAAAGCTACAGAGAAGTACAGTCAATTACATATGAGCATTCCTTATAGACATAAACAATACAGGGGTACAGGGTACAAATATAGTAGGAACACAGCAGGATTTTAAGAACTGTTACAAACTGTATACAGGTGGGGTTACAGGCCTATACATCGAGGTAGCTAACACCACTTATCATACTTGGCAGTTGAGCAATTTTGAGACTGAGGGCTGATTAAGCTGGCTAGGAAGCCATTGACATAGTTTTAACAGAGGAGGGGCACAATTGACTGGCCTTTTCTAAACAAAGGAATGCCCACAAATCCACACCTGTAATTTCTTCTGTGGGCTGTTGGTAAATTAGAAAAAGGTGTAAGAAGTTATTCTATATCTTCCCCCAGCCATGATAATCTTTTTTTTATACCTGCTAGGCACTTATTCCAGGCCCATTGCTTATCCTGAAAATGAATAATAAACAAACATTGGTTAGTGATTAAGTTGTGTAACTGTCGTACATAAGTCTTAAAAGTGTTAGAGGCCAATCTTCTTACTTTTTTCACTTCCTCGATTGAGCCTTTCTGTGCAGCCACCTCCAATGCTGTGTCTGTTCTAAATGAGTGTGAGGAATACCCCCTCTGAATTTTCACCCAAGAAACTATAGACCCTTTTTCAATACAGCCACTAGCTGCATACTTGTCACCTGTATGCCATCCCTGTGGATGAATAGCTGTTCCACCCTTGCTGTCCACACTGCAGCATGTGCCAACAGTGCTCAGACCTGAAAGATAGTCATTTTCCTAGGCCTTTTTAAAGTAACAGTCACCACTTTCCCTACCTGATCAGTCTTAGATTTTTTAAGTCTCAGACCGATTTCATCCATCTGCCATATTATATCCTCCCACCTAAGCCCTCCTGGGTCCCACCTTTCCCATGTCCCACTACTTTGCTAACCCTAAAGACCACATGGTACATGACCACATAAACTGCCCCAAACAGGCATGCTTCATTACAAGAGTGGCATGTCCTTGGGAGACTCCTAGGAGGCATTCTAGTAAGGCCTTTGAAATCAAATATTTGCCATCTGGTACCTTTCCTTTTACCCACAGCCATCACTGCATCATCTGCCTGACTAAATTACCTTTTCCCAGGTCACCCCAACCTCTATGGTTACTTATAAATCCTAGGTATACCCCCATGGTGGCATGGGCTGTCCCCTTCTTCCAGTTATGAACTACAAATTTATCTACCTGTTCTTTGGTAACAGACCCAGTTACCTCCATGTTTTTACTTTAATGAAAGGCTTGGAATATCTTCCATGAACATTCACAGGTCCTCAGCATCTGGGATGACCAAGAGGGCTCCATGTCACTTGAGTGAATCCATTTGAATGACTAAAATGGAGCAACTTTTTTATAGCGATGGCAATTTGAGCAAAGCTACACTTCAGCAAAACCAATTTCAGAGCATCAATTACAACTACAGCTGCAAATTATATGCTAAACCACATAGTTAATCGATGCGGGTTCAAATCGGATATTCAGTAACAACCTGTACAGCCAGCTCAGTTAGGTTGCCGTATCTCCTATGGCTGCCAACTGAACCCTGGAACACAGCCTAGAACACACTGAATTTATAACACTGCTATACCTGTTTCTCATCTGCCACAGGTGCAACAAGGCACATGCACACCTCTCCATGTTTTGCAGGGGGGTTCTGCCCCCCCGCACTTCCATGGGGGGCTATGCCTCCCCTAGACCCCCACATCACAAGGATTCTATCTCCACGATGCTCATTGACCCTGGGGAAAGCTACATGAGTGGGATTGCTGTAATGTGCCAGTCTCTGTGATGTTCCATTTGCCCTTAATGTGTTCCCTCATTTGTAGTCACTCAAATAACTTTGCTCAAATTGCATTGCTCACTTGATGTGCTACTGGCCAAGAGATGCAGAGAAACTACTCAGCTCCCTCCAACCAATCTCCCATATGTATGTCAGTACAGGTGTCTTTCTGCTTTCTGCCCCTGAGGCAATGGCCTGGAACCTGTCCAACTGTAGGCGGGAGAGGCTATCAGGTACTGTGTTCTTTACCACTTCCATGTACTTTGCCTTAAAAGACATGTTTAGTTTAAGTCCCTGGTGAAATAACTGCCTCAACACTCTCATCACTGTGTCTGACATAACCTCCATCTTATTCAGCACATCAAACACTGCCCTATTGTCACACCAGAATGTCACTTTTTGATTCTATAAATCCTACCCCCATACTGGGGTGTCAATCCAGATGGAGAAAATCTCCAAGCAGGTGATGTCATTTGTCAGGCCCAGTTTTGTTCATTCCTTAGGCCATGCTTCTGAGCACCATCTTTCCCAGAAATATGCCCCCATCCCTAAACCTCTGGACGCATCTATGTATAACTCCAAGTCTGTGTTAAAGACCCATTCATCCTGCCAGAAAATCATTCCATTATAAGCCTTGAGAAACTCTTCCCAAATCTTCAGGTCCTGCTTGACTTCTTTTGAAATGTCCACCCAGTAGTGGGGCCTAGTAGCATCTCTCATCACTCTAGCTAGATGACGTGTAAACATACACCCAGGGGCTGTTGCCTTGCTTGTGAAATTGAGGTGCCCCATAAGCTGCTGGAACTGTTGCTGTTGTGCCCACCTATGCTCTTTTAATGCACTTACCAGCTCTGCCTGCTTTTTCACCTTTGGTCTTGGTAAATTAAATACCGTCTCCTCAGTATCAATCTCGATGCCCAGAAATTCGATTCACTGGCTGAACCCTTCATTTTATCTGGTGCTAATGGGGACCCTAACTTCCTGCACATGTTCCCAGATTGGCTCAGCATAAGCTCAGTCTCCTTTTTTCTCTTCCCCAATGAATAAAAATCATCCAGGTAATGGATGATGTACCTGTGCCCATACTGGCTCTGATATATCTACTGTAACCATGTGCTAAACATTTTGAAAGTGGTGCATACAATGAAGCAGCCCACAGACATTTTTTTGTCAAAATAAAGTTTCCCTCTCAGCTGGAAACCTAGTAAATCCCATTCCTCGGGCCTTAATGGGAGCAGCTGAAAGTTTGCTTCAATGTCTGTCTTGTCTAACCAAGCCCCCTTTTTTTCCCATATCAATATGACTGCTCGCTCTAGTGTAGCACAAGTGACTCTGCTGTCTTCTTCGTCAATGTAGTCATTTACTGATCCTCCTTCTGGGTATAATAAGTGATGTATCATCCGAAACTCTCCTGCATATTTTTTAAGCACTAGACCCAAAGGTGGCACCCTCAGCTTACTGAATGAAAGATTCCTAAAATGACCTTCTAACCATTTTGCATCTGTTTTTTTCCTTATCTTCTGTGCTAGCAACTCTTCCTTTCCTTTCATGGATCCAAAATTCTTCACCTTAGACCCCACTCTTGTTCCTCGGAAATGTAAGCTAAAGCCTTTCTGAAAACCTTCACTTAAGACCCATGCCACCTCCTGGTCAGGGTATTCGTCTGCCCACTGTCATAATATTTGTACATTTATGGGGATCTTTGCCATCTGGAACCTGGTCCATCTGTCTGCCCCTTCCTGTGCTCATCACAATCTTGTATCCCCCCCCCCAATGATAATCTCTGTGTTTTATCCATTTGATAACTGGCCCCTTTATCTGTTCCCCTGTTTTATCTGACCATGTTATTGTGCATATCTACTCTCCCCTCCAAACCCCTCTTTCTTCCCCCCCCCAAAGATTGCACCTCCATATGCCCAAAAGGACTGGTTGCCATAGTTATTCCCATTGTTTTTATCTATATATGTCCTGCATTTTCATGCTGGGTGGGTACCCTCACGTTTTGAACATGCAAGCCTGAAATGACAGTAGGGTCATGAGCAGTGTGCACTGTTGTACCCCCAACATCATTTTTGTACCACCTCCATCCTTTTTTCTCATTCCCCTTCACTACCCCCAGTAAGCATCAATGTCTCCAGCCACATGTCTGAGTGCCTGGTGTCCCATTTCAGATCCCCATGGGACACCATCCTCTGTTGTAATAGTCCATTGTGTTGCAGCCAGTTATTCCCTACCTTCATTTTATAAGCACTTTGTACCATCAAGGAGTATGTTAGTAATAGAGTGGCCATCTCAGGTTTCTTCTCCATCACTATGGCTATATAGTATATGAAACATATAGACCAGGCATCCCAAGTTTTCCCTTTTTTGCCTTGTCCTCCTCCCCTTTTCCTAAAAGCACTACTGCCACTGCCATATCCTTCTTCTCAACTCTCTGCCTTGTTGTATTTTTTAACTGTCCTTTTGTTAACTGAAGCATAAACAGCCACATATATGGATGGAATTGGCTCCCTTTCCAAACCCAATGCCCAACCCTTATTGCCTACCAGTACTACTTGCCAGTAATTGGCTGCCTCTAGACAAAACCTATGCCTCATTGTATTCTTTTTCCTATGTCTGTCCCACATACATGCCTTATTGTTTAAATAAACGTTGTCCACACAATGTTATCCCACTGCCCCAGTGTCATTGCTGTATATCTTTTTTTTTTTAAATAAACTCACCATGTTTTTTACTTGCAGCTGAACAAACCTACTGTTGTCCATGATGGATGCCATGCGCCCATCCATGTGATTTTAAGATTGCGGTTGCCCTGTGCCTGGATCTAAAATTGCAATTGCCATGTGGTCCACCTGTGAAAACACACTGTGCTTGGATCCCAAATGGTGGCCACTACGTGGTCTGCCCATTATAATAAAATGTCAGCCCGCCACTTGACGTGGCCCTGTAAAAAATGGCAAACTATCACACGGCGTTAACTCCCTGCATCAGTTGCCCTTTTTTTTCCAACAACTTTTATATATCCCTCCGGAATGCCAAATGCTGGCTAAACCATCCACAGTTCTCCCAGGTCATCGCTCCTTAATATTTTTGTTTTATCAACCTCTTTTTCACCTTTCTTGCTTCCTGAAAATATCCCTACTCACCTTATGCACTTCTCAAACCACTTGCATTCGGACCGCTAATGCCTTGTGATGCCATTAAAGCAACAGATCCTGCATCCTGTGGCAAAGTATCCCATACCTCCAGTACCTGCTGTCCCTTTATTACCACAGTCAGTGCTGGCTAAGGTTTATTAAATGTTAATTCCCTTTTTTTTATGTATCCAGTTGCTTTTTTCCTCGCAGCAGCTTAATATTGTTACCATCCCCCAATAAATAGCAACTGCCACCTACTTGCTCTCCCCATAACAAAACACAATGAAACAGCCATTTTTCATTTAAACAAGCCCCTTTTTGTCTTAGCTATAGCCCTCATTCAGATTCATTGGTGACGCAGTTGCCTAAACAACCAAGACAATCTGCTGCAGTGTGTGGCCTGCTGGTCCCAGTAAATGCTACTCCCATGTGGCTCCTACATGACCAATTGACTCTCACATGCTCATCATGCTAGGTATTTCTGAAGAAACTTCCTCTCCATGTACCTCCAAAAATTACTACAAAGCCTTGAATGTCAGATTTTAATCTTATAGGCACTAGGTACCTGCATGCTTCTGTCTATACAACAACAGTTCTCTTAAAACTATGCTCACAGCTATGGACTGTACATTTTAAAGCACTTTGCATTTTCTTCTTTTAATAAACTAAACAGATCTTCTCACAGCTGTTATGAGAAAAGGCTGTCTTAGACAATGCTATATGCAGGAATTTGATTTTTACAGCTGCTTGTTTAAATCTATACATTGCATCTTATTGTTTTTTTACATTTAAAATTTATATTTCTTCTGCAGCTTGTTACATAAACGTGCCCAAATGAGGCCTACAAACATAAAAGCTTTTTTTTTTAATTAACAATATTTACCAGGATAATTCATCAACTTTTCTCACCACTGCAACCTGTATAAAATTGGGGGGAAACTCTGGAAAGCAGCACTGGAACAAAAACTGGAATCAATGCAATATCAAAAACAAGATCAAATTGTCTACTGATGTACACACTAAAGAAAATCTTCAGCTAGCAAAATTGTGAGGGAGCCTGCTTCAGTTAGCCCCTTTAAAATCCCTGGGCAGGATTCACAAAGCTATCAGGACCTAAGTCCCACTCTGCAACTGCAGTTGCGGACCGAAATTACCCGCAGCTGCACTGGTTGTACTTCACAACTGCAGCAGTTGTGGAGGGTGCTACAGCTGCTCCCACCAGCCATAGCATCTTTCCGCAGTTGTGGCAATCTCCTTGGTAACACCACCCACTAGCTGCTGTACATCGTGGAGCTGGTTGTAATCTGGTTCCACCTTTGTGAATATCCACCACTGTGGGACTCCTGTGGCTCTGCAAGTGGCAACCCTTTGGCACTGTTGTTTTGCTGCAGCTGTGGGAATTTCACAATCTTTATGAATCCTGCCCCACCCCACCCCTCTCTCTCTCTCTCTCTCTCTTTCCTGCCCAGTCATCTTCCTTGTCCCTTTTTCAATCTCCACCCCATTTCTTATGTTGTTCTGATCTCACCTCATTGTTGTTTCTCCCTATCTCAGCAGTCCTAATCCCAATTCCCCAACTTCACCCCCAAGCCAGCCACTCCCAACCCCACCTCCCTCCCAAACAAGACACTGAGTCACCTATTACTGTTCAGGGCCCTGGAACAAATCAGCCTACCTTTTAAACAGGCAAATCTCCTTACATAGCAGTCTCTGTGACTCTTCCAAGAAAGTACCATATGCCTGGAAATGTTTAATTATCTAACTCCAAAGGTGGCTAGGTTGTAAGCATAAAGATATTTTTAGAAATATTCAAATTGAATAATACATTTCCAGACTTTTAGTCCCTATTACATCTCTACTTCTCATTTCAATGTCAAAAAAATTGGACATCTTTTAGGGCATCTGCCCAAGAAAACTCATACCACATTTCTTATCTCTAGTTATAAAATTGACTGAGTTATGACCAATTAAAGAATTTCCAAAAAGTATACAACATTTTATGAAAATTTGCAAAATATCCACAAAATAAGAATCTGCTCATTTTTTCCAGCTGTAATACTCAGCAGCTCATTTAAATATTGCTTATGAATAGTGCACATGAAAACTCTTGTGCACAAAATACATTTTGTAAGTGCTTTTTGATGTAAAGTGCATTGAAAATTCAATGTGCTTTACTCATCATAAACCATCATTTACACATGTATAAAATACATGATTGTTTTATAAATACAGTGACTAGTTCTTTAAAAAACATTTTTTCTCTTCCTTCTCCATTAAAATAGTATTTAACTTGTAGACCTCTATAGGATTACGTTTACTCAATTCAATCAAAAGGACCAATGTTTTTCTAGCAGTATTTATCCACTGCCCAATATGTGTGCATGTACTGGTGCGACACATATGATTACAAGTACATAACAATGCTTCGCTTTAGAGCTTACACCACAATAAGTGCAGTGAACAGGAAGGGATATTTTACAAGGAATTAATGTATAGATATTTTTAATTTTACCATATCCAAAATCCTTTCACTCCATATTATTTAAAACTGTATACTTGAAATTCAATACATATCGATTCATCCAAGATCTCAACTCAAACCCAAGAAGGGAAGGGGCGTGTTGGAGACATATGTGGAAGTAAACCTTCAGAATACCCCTAGTGCAAGAAAAGCAATGAAATCCACTACACATCATATTTTATATTTGTTTTTAGTGATTCCTTGGGCTAATGATCACTGGAAATATTCGCCATGATATAACTGATTAAATACATGTTCTTGACAGGGACTAGAATAGACTGTGGGCCGGATATTCAAAAGGGTTGCACTATGCTCAATAGGGTTGCGCCAGAGCAAGTCCGAAAATGCGCCATTCTGCGATATTCAGCGGGAGGCAGTTGCACCACTGAAAACATGCTGAGCAACAGCACAATGCAAATGAAGGCATGCGCAACTGAAGGGGGTGGATCCATGCATAAAGAGCACAATGCGATATTTAAAGGCTTGCGCAATGCACAACAGTGGATCAGCCGGAAGGTGTGCCACTGCAGAAATGAGCCAAAATAAAAAGGCTCAAGGAAGAGGTGCAAGAATGCTACAGGGAAGCCACATGAGGCAGGGAGAGAGACAAGGCAAGAGGGACAAAGAGGGCAGGCCAGGGAGATCTGAGGACAAAATAGGGGCAAGGGAAGGTGTGTGGGGCCACAGACTGCAGAGGCCAGTAGGTGTACCCGGTGCAGTGGAGGTAGCAGTCAGGACAGCGGGGGTAACAGAGCAAAAACAGCCAGGGAGGAACACAAGCCAGGGATGTGGACAGTGCCAGCTTCCACTTGGAAGCTGTAATGAGGGGGGTGAGAAGGCATGCTGCAGGGGGATTTGGTCGTGGAAGGGCCCATCGGTGGTATACCCCCAACAGGCAGTACTGTGCCTGCATCAGCTTTGAGCTGTACACAGATGTTGAGATTGTGGGCCAGTACCGCCTGAACAGGGCAATACTGAGGCAGCTCTGTGAGCTGTGCAGTGATGTGATGCAGGCACCCTCATGATGGAGTCACGCTCTGTCAGTGGAGACAAAGATAACAGTCTGCATGTGCCTGCTCACCATGGGTACCTTCCAGAGGCTAACAGGGGACACCACAGGCATAACACAGTCAGCCACATCACGCATCCTCACCCAATTCCTCAGCACACTGCTGCCACATGCTGCGGAGTACATCCATTTCCCCAGCAATGCGGTAGAGCGTACAGCAAACATGCAGGAGTTCCACAGGGTAGCACATATGCCTGGCATGCTAGGGGTGATAGACTGCACCCATGTGGCTATTCGCATGCCACCTGGCCCCGATGGGGCCGCATACCAAAACCGAAGGGTTTCACCAGTGTCAACTGCCAGGTGGTGTGTGATGCCAGTGGGTGCATCATCAATGTCTGTGCCACACACCCTGCCAGAGCACATGATGCCTTCATATGGTACCAATCTGCACTGTGCCATCGATTAAAGAGTGGGGACATCCCCATAGGACATCTAGTGGGTGAGTATGCATGTAGGACTGGCAAAGTTGGGGCAAGGGTGGGAAAGCCTCAGGTGCCATGGTAGTGGCACACAGGACTATGGGCAATATGGACCTGAATATGATACTTATCTCCACTATACCCACACAGGTGACAGCAGATACCCACTCCATCCCTGGCTGCTCACACCCTACTGGCACCCCACGACCCCATTGCAGCAACGCTGTAATGAGGCATATGCCGCCACATGCAACATCATCGAGTGGGTGCTTGGGATGCTTAAGGCACACTTCCAATGCCTAGACACCTCCGGCGGTGCTGAACTGTACAGCCCCTCAAAGGCCTGTGGGATATTCCTGGCCTGTTGTATCCTGCACAACATGCAAAAAGACTGTGGGATAGCCGTACAGGTCGAGGAGGGGGACAGCGATGGGGACACCGGTGACGCCGGTGATGATGGGGATGAGCAGCCCCCCCTTGGACAGCGGGACCCCCGACTGATCCGGCAGGCCCAGCTGCACCGGGACACCATCACGGAAGAGCATTTAACATGACACAGGTAAGTCATGGGGCCATGTGCAACCAACACTGTCTAGGCGCAACCCACAGGCACACAGGGTAACACACCAGGGGTGCATGACGGCAAGGGGAGTGGAAGGGTCCAGGTGCACAAACACACCATCAGAAAGGGGTGAATAGTTACATGCTATATGGACACACACACACACCAGGCACAAAGCGTACATGGGCAGGTGCACAACAGAGCAGGAACAGACATGTCAAACACACAGATCCACGGACCACCCCCACCACCTGTACTGTCCAAGAACATGTGTCAGATGCTGGGCACCCTTGCACCTTGGTGTACAGTACAATGCAGGCATCATCATGCACATGCACCTGTGGACAGCAGTCAGGTGGGTGTGCAGGTGGTCCGTGTGTCGGTGTGTTGGGCAGGGCACCCACCAGTGCACTGCCCACCATGACATACATTGCACACAGGGCAGCACCAGACAGGGCCTGCACTGGGAGACAGGTCAGTCAGGTGGCACTGTGCCACAGCCACCTCAGATGCATGGGTGGCCCTGCCATGACCCAGCAGCACTGGCATGCTGAGCATGGGCCACATGGGGTGGCACCGATGTACCACCAGGGGTCCCACTGCACGAGCGCGACCTTGTCCACACAGGGGTCTGCAGCATGCTGAACATACTTGCACCAGGTGTGCTCAGGATGCCCACAGCAGAACCCAGCGTCGAAAGGGCAGGTGTTGCATGACGCTGGGAATGGGGAGTGAAGAGCATACTGTGTGGGGTGTGCAGTATAGGGGCACCTGACTGTGTGCCCAATGTGGCCACGATAGCGACCAATGCCTGGGTCATCCTGTCAATGGTGGCGGTCACATCCATCTGAATTTGGACCATCTCTGCAAGGATCATTGCATTGTCCCTGCTGTGCTGCTCCACAGCCATGCACAGTGCCTCCACAGATGTTGCAACCTGCATCTGCTGCTGTACTGATGCCCTCAGCAGGTGAGTGTGCTCATCAAATGGGTCGTCTGCCACATCGGCAATCTGTCCCCCAGGGTATGGAAGGTCCTGATGCTCAACACCCCTTGAGGGTGGGCACTGTTCACCAGGACCAGGTATGGGCAAGTCAATAGGTGGTGTGCATGTGCCACCACTGAACCCTGTACCCCCAAACCTGGTGGGTGACTGCTGCTGCTGCCCCTCCAACTGCTGTGCCCCAGGGACCAGTCGTTCCACTGCTGTGTCCACAACAGTGCCAGGGACCTGCACAGCCACCGGTGCTGCCCCACTGGTGCCTACAGGCACATCCTGGAACTGTGCTGATGTGCTGGCACACACGTTGGAACCAGATAGGTCCAGGGGCATGTGCCATCCTGCTGTGTGTCCGTTATGAGACACACACTTGTCACTGCCCATTGCGGTCCTTACATCATCAATGGTGCAGGTTTGTGCAACAGCCACAGTCACAGCATGCTGGCATGCTTGCATGCCAGACTGCTGTGACACAGGATGGGCACCCCCCACACCTGACTCACTGACATCAGAGATGGCAGCCAGGCGTGCACACTGGTGCAATACATGCCAGCTGGCAGCAGAGATGAATGGACCCTCCTCCAACTCTGGCTGGATGTCCACACTGCATGGTCCCACCACTACTGTCCCCTGCAGATGCACAGGATCTGTAACAGAAAGTGAGAACATGTTAGTGCATGGGATCAACCTCCCCCCCAC
The DNA here is from genome assembly GCA_016271365.2 of Neoceratodus forsteri. Lineage (NCBI taxonomy): Eukaryota > Metazoa > Chordata > Ceratodontiformes > Ceratodontidae > Neoceratodus > Neoceratodus forsteri. Next base: position 1,099,029,500 of record CM028130.1, read on the forward strand.
CACCACCATGTCATACCGTGCAATGATGGGCTTCCACCTGCCTGGAAGCCACCTCCTGGAATGCCCTTTATTGCACTGCGCTGCATGGATGTAGCCAGACGGTCCTCCGCCGGGGTCAGCTGTACCACCTCTGGCTGGCCCCTGCCTGTGGCAGCATGTACCACCCTGAGTGTTGCCACCTTCTCTTTCATCCGTCTCCTGTCAGTCCCAATCTTTTTCTTACATTCCTGCACAGAGTGCTGGTGGCTTCCGTGCAGTTTTACGGTGCAAGCTACCCCCTCCCATGCAGCAGCACGTGCTTGAGGGGTGCCTCGCCATCCACTAAGTAGTGGATCCTCATCCAGGTAGGCCTGGAAGAGTGCCTCTGTCTCAGACATCGTGAAGTTAGGCCTCCTCCTTCGCCCACCATCATCCTTCTCACCCAGTCCTTGCTCGGCCATGTCGGTCTATATGAGTGGAAGTGGACACCTGTCACTGTGCAGTTTACAGCATTATCCCATGACCATTGCCCAGAACATCACACAGCATGCAACTCACCTCTCACCTGCAGTAACCGAATCTGGCCATCGCAGATCACTGTCGCACATTTATAGCACAATGCATGCAAATTAGGAGAGGAGCAACTTTAATGAGATGCAAATTGTGCCACTGCACCTTTGAATGGCTGATCAGATGATTTGCTTATGTCGGCTGAATATTGCGTTGTTGCGTTTTGCGCAATACGGTTGAGCCGGCTGAGCCGATGGTGCATTTCTGTGACTGCATTGTACACCACATTGCGCATGCCCAGGTAGCTTACGCAGGCATCTGCTGTGCTGATGATGTGCTGTGCATGATCAGCAATTCAGGACACGGCCACCATTGTGCCAGTGGCGCTACAACGCTGGTCACCACATAGCGCTGTGGCACAACTGCGCAATAGCCCACTGTGGCACTGGCACACAGGTGACCAATCGTGCTGGATGTGTAGACATCCGATGGTGCTGTGCGTGGCCTTGCACCACAGACCCATGACCTTGTGCCTGACCTTGGCCCCCTGGCGCTGTATGTCTGGCATGTTCACAGTCTATCGCTGCGCTCGCAACAGCGATGTGGGACCGACGCTGCTATACGAACAGCACGATAGGGACTGATGGAGTTGTATTGTGCAACATTTCCATGTGGGGTTGCCGCACTGTGAAGCGCCATATTGCCTACTATACAACTGCAGGGATGGCACGCAGAAGAGCTCCACAGTGGAGTGCGTTGGAGGTGACCAACCTGGTGGCTGTGATGGAGCCACACCATGGGTCACTGTTTGAGGGAGAACCCCTGCACATGGCCCACACCCATGTGTGGCAGCAGGTGGCCACCGATCTGGAGCAGGCCACTGGGTGGCAGAGGACACCTGAGCAGTGCAGGCACCGGTATAGTGACCTGCGCAGGAGGGAGCAGGAACTGCTGGAGCACCTCAGGTCACGTGCCAGGAGGGGCATTGTGCCTTGGCCAGGTGAATGTGCTTTCTATGCACCTGTATTGTCCACATGGGTGACACTGTGTCATGTGACCAGCGCATGGGGGAGGGTTGGGCTGTGGTTTGCTGTGACAGTGTTTGAAGGTGTGTGATGTATGGGTCTGGCTGTGTGAGCAGGCACACTCAATAGGGCAGGGGGCTGTCTGCTTTGGGATCTCACTGATGTGTTTCTCAACATTTGTCTCCCACAGGCATGGAGGAGTGGAGGTGGGCCCGGGCTAAGGCAAGGAGTGGCATTGCGGAGGTGGCTGGCAGAGGTGGCAAAGGTGTTGGGCCACAGCAGCAGCAGCGGCTTGATGAGGGTGAGTGTCATTACATCATGGATGCTTTTGCATGCTGGGGAGGGGAAGGCCACCATCCATGGACAACACTACCATGCACGCAACAAGTGGCAGTCATCACTGTCCAGTGGCACTGCTTGTCTGTGAGTGTGTCACTGGTGGTCCATGCATGCACTGGGCACATGGCTGTGGCACTAGCATCCTACTACGTAGCCATGTCACTGGACAGCCTTGGTTGTGCTGTGATGTACATGGGCGGTGTGTGTGTGTGCAGTGGTACACATGGCTGTTGCTGCCTGGTTGGGCATGTCTTGTGCACGGTCACTGTGGGTGGCTGCAGTCCATCACAGGAGCGGGGCACTTGGCTGTATGCCATGCATGATGGGTGGGATTCAGGGATATGGACAGTCACAGCCATTGACTCTGATCCCTTGTCCTAGGTATCTGGATCCTGCGACACATGGAGTGGACATTGCAGCGGCTGACACAGGTGGCCATTGATTCACTCACCATCCTGTTGGACCTTCAGCATCATGGAGTGAGGCACAGGAGGATCCCCAGGTCCAGCACCAGGTGGCAGGAGGGCAGGCTGGCAGGCGGTAGCTGCCCATCACCTCACCCCACCTTCCCTCTCCCGGTTGTTCACCCCTGCCCCTTACCCACTCCAACCTTGTACCCATACCCCCACCCCTGATTTGTATATATGTACATAGTTCTATTTGTTGTTCTACTTATTCTTGTTTATTAGAATTATATATTTTGATATGAATACTGTGGTGGTCTCTGATTTGCAGCTGGCTATAGGTGCTCAGTTGCAGTGGTGTGCATGGCATCTGGGGTGGTATGGTCATGGGTACGTGTGTGCATGTGTGTGGGGAGGTTGTCTCTGGTGTGGGTGTGGCATTCAGTCAGTATTGCCGTGTGCTTCCACCCACTGCTGAGTGCTCATGGTGGGCCTGGCTTGTATGGTTCTGTGATACACGAGGTTGCAGCATGACGGGAGGGATGCGTGGGGATTCCTGCAGTGCTGGTCACTGCTCATGGGTGGTGTCTTGGGGTCACAGTGCAGGGTGTGCTGTGCACAAGGGGGGCTGATGTACACTGGGGTGGTCCGCCCCCTTTGTGTGGCAGTCTCAGCTTGCCAGTGGGTGTGCTGGGGTAACACAGCCCAGATGTGCTTTGTTTTCTTGTCCCCATGGACCGGTGGATATTCCGTCCCTCCCCCAGTTATGTTGCACTTGGGGTGTGGGGGTACATTGTTAGTTCTGCAGTGTGTCCCTGTGCCCATCTGTGGCATAGGTGGTGGGCCCCTGCCTACCTCCCTGGTTGTGCAGTTCCATTGCTCTGCTGCTGGGGTCGGTCTCTCTGCTTGCACTATGGCACCTCTGGACTGCTCAGCTGGGCTGCCTTCGTTGCGCTATGGCTCATCGTCTCTGCTCTGCTTCCCCTTCCTGGTTGCGCTATGGCGCAGGTTGTGCAATATTCAGACATTGGCTGGTTGCGCAATTTGTCTTGCTCCATGTTTGAATATCGCGTCTATTGCGCATGTGCGCAATTGACTTGTGCTTGCTCCTGCTGTTGCACACTTTTTGGGCGCAGTTTGAATATCCGGCCCTGTGTGTTGAACACAGTTATTAACTAAAATTATGAGACTGCAGTGAGAAGGGGGTATTTTGGGTAAAGGGACCTAGTGGGTGGTGGTGAGGATTTTTTGAGAACAAATAAAACATAGCTGAGGTTACATTGTGCATAATATGAATAGTCCTGGTTTCATAGTAGACTTTGAAGATGGTAAAAGAATAAGATTTTTTATGGCGGGGGAGGGGGTGGCAACAACAGGCCTTATTGTACCCAATTCAATTTAATTTGTATTTATCTATTCCTGTGGTTTTAGTAAACATACATAACTCATTTACTATTTTTATCATGTTAATTACCTTTTTATTTCTAATCAGTACAGGGCTATAATAATTCCCCTGTATAGCCCATTTTATCCTACACTATACCCTGGTATGACCTATAGTAAAACTCAACTAGTCAATATCAGGAAACAATGGTAACCTCCTCTGCAATATGCATGCTACTTATAAGCACTGCAGTTCTCAAACATCTATAATATTTCCCAAACCAAGATGTAGAATCAGCCTTTCCTCACAAGTAAGGTATACAGTGTAATCAGTTTTGCTATTCAATTCCTTTAGGTAAAGACTTTTTATTCTAAAAATCCATTTTGATTCACACTGCAACAATCCTTTAGTTTGTTACCTCCCTTCAGATCAGATGGTATATCATCCAATTGCACTAGGATGAAAAGTCACTGGCTTTAAAGTCGTGGATAATAAGTTGCAGTTTATAGGTCACCTGGAGCACACATTGCCTGAGTAAATGTTCGTGAGATGCAAAGCTGCCAAACCAGGCTACACACTGTTGGAGATGCAATTTCTAAGGCTCCTATGGAACACAACCATGCCCCATATACACGGCAAGGTTTCCGTAGATGCGGCTAGAGCAAGCATCAAGCACTGTGCGAGAGAGGCTGAGGAGCCAACACACAACGTTGTGCATCATGGATTGCAGGAGGTGGATGTCTGCCACGCGCACCTTTTACCATCACAGGACACATTGAGGAGAGATGTTCCTCGACAGAGGCAGCAGTGCAGCACAAATGAGAACTGCGATATTCAGGAGTTCGCAAATACTATTTGCAATGAGCCATTTTTTAAGGGTGAATGAGGACATAGTAATTTTTGCTAGTGATGTCTTTAAATGCCTGGCAGAAAATGGTCACTAGTTTTGTGATGGTATCTTTAGTGTTGCATCTAGTGGCAATGATCAGCAGTATACTGTGCACACTGTAGTTAGTGGGGTAAACCATCCATGTGTGTATGCCCTTCTCCCAGGATGCAGTGAGGCTGTCTACCTTAAGTTTTCCAAGCACATAGAGGCCTTACTGGCTGTGATACTTGAAGCACAAAGTATAATGCTGGACTTTGAACTAGCTGCCATAAATGTCCTAAGAAAGATTTTCCAAATGCAGACCTTAGTGGGTGTAATTTTCATCTGGGACAAACTTTGTGGTGCCACATTCAAAGTGCTGGTTTGCAACAGTGGGACATCAAGGAGCAGGAGTTTGCTCTTAAAGTTCACTTCATACTTGCACTTGCTTTTGTGCTCCAAGATTTTGTCGAGAGATTCTTTGAAACACTACAAGATGATGACTGCTTCTCGGATCTGGAAGTAATAATTGATTACTTTGAGGACACATATATTGGAAGACCCTACAGAACAAGAAAAAATAGATGCCAACCACAATACCCAATATCATTCTGGAATCAATATGACCATGTTATTAATGACCTTCCAAGAAGCAATAATGCCCTCAAAGCATGGCACAGAGCATTCTCCAGAACAGTATCAATAGCCCATCCAACTCGTGCTAGACTGGCTAGAAAATTGATGCAAGAACAGCACGCTGTTTCTCTTCAGTGAAGGCAACTGGAGCTTGGTCAGAATCCACCGAGGAAGAACAGCAACTATATTAGAGTAAAAAAAATATTCAAACAGATCTGCACTGATTTCTCTCACAGAGCACCAAAGCAATACCGTGAAGACATTGCCAGTGTCCCAGAAATAAATGTTGTGTAGACACGATTTTAAAGCTTTTAACATTTTTAACAATTAAAGTTTTAAAGAGTTTTTGTGAGTTTTAACCTGTTTCAGGCACAAGCACTGTCCCATTTCCCCAAGCACAAGTACCGTACTATCACTAAGCTGCAGCATACCATGACACTTGTTCTTTAACTCCCATTTCCACAAGCATGAGCATGGGCAACATTTGGTCTGCTACCATGTGTGATGTGCAACGTTTTAATCCACTTTTTTTTTTATCCACGTGGCTTCTTAACTGCGATATTCTCTCTGCAACATTTTGCCCAGGGACAAAACATCGGCATTCGCATCCAGTGCATGAAATGTAAAGTGGTGATGGTGTAGCTGTGGATGTCCTGGAAATTGCCTCTTATTGCATTCCCTCTGTTGCCCTTTAATATGGCTGTCATATGCTCCTGTTTTTTTTCTTTTAGGGACATATTGTCCATCTCACATGGATCTTACCACAGCTGCACCACCCCACATACACTACAAAGTTTATCTTTCAAATAACATGCAGTACTTATTCAAATAGTATACATTTATCCTGACTGGATTCTGAAAGCTTTTCCCCCTCCTGTCCAAATGTACAGGCATTGCAGGCATGGCATCTATAGGAGACCTGTTTTTGACAGAATTTCCTTGGCTTCAATCTACAAACTGACTATGCACTAAATGGACAGGTGAATTCTTGCCCCATCTAAATGTGCCTTGTTAAATATCCCTTTTAGCTCATTATCCTCAAATAAAGTGGACCATCTCGTTTCATAAAGTGTCAGTGACAAAGTATGAGGCTAAGTGCTGCAAAGAGTCATACCAGAGTGTGGCACACTCTGGTGCATCCCCTGTTCTCCATCAGCCAGCATCAGCTACATTTTAACTGAACATTGCTAGTTTCCAATTGGCTGCTTACAGAATCAGCTTGTAAACATGTCCCTCTCCTGTTTATCTATTGCCAGCCACCTCCTTCTGTGTGTGGCAATGTGGCATGTGGATCAGTGAGCGTTTCAACTGTGGTGAGGACTGACAAACATTGTTGTAAACTGTTCCAGACTCAGCCTGTTTGCTGAACTCCAGCTTCAGTATGTGCTCCAATTCCCTAACACACCAGCTCACCCAATAGCATAGGTGGCAGTGCTGCTAGGGGTGGTACCTCCCAACTTTAAAATCTCAGTATGCTGACACAGCGGTGTCAAAGTGGCACTGGTAAAATGTAGATTAAGTGTAGCAAGGTTCCTTACTGGGGTATGGCAGGCTCTGGTGCATCTCCCATTCTACATCAGATTATTAACTGCATATTAACCAAACCCTGCTGCTTTTTCAGTTGTCTGCTTATGGAATCAGGTTTTAAGCCTGCCCCCTGTCACATAAGTCTGTGTCTGGCAGTGTGACTCATGGATCAGTGGTTGTTTCAACTGCAGTGAGGACTGACAAGCTATTGTAAACTGTTCAAGATTTTAGCTTCCCTGTGCCAAAATCCAGCTTTGCATGTGCTCTAATCCTCTGAATAACCCACAGGCTTTGCCAATAGCAGTGGTGGCAATGCTGCTGGAAGTGGTACCTACCAACTTTAAAATTTCAGCATACTGATCTGGTGCCATAAAAGCAGTGGTGGCAACATATAGGGCAAAGTGAAGCAAGGAGTCATACTAGAGTTGACCAGGGCATCTAAGGGACTGGCACTAACACTATACTGGTCATTGTTAAGTATGCTTTTATATGGTATTGATGTATACATTTTTTCTTTACTGACTGTACTGCCTGTGGCTATTATCCCCTCTAACCTCAGCATCCTTGTATGCCCTGGGACTGCTCTGGGGATGAGGGGCTTTTGCCTCCAGTTTTTACTAATATGATTAGGTAGTATTTTTTTTTAGTTTACAATGTGTTACATAAACATGTTTAACTTGTATTTAGTATTAGATTTAGTATGAATTGAAACTTATGCTGTACATACACAAAGTACTGTAGTCAATTAACATAGAAACATAGAAATTGTTGGCAGATGAGGACCACTAGGCCCATCCAGTCTGCCCATAAGCCATATACTTGTTTGCAGCCTCTAACCCTGTCAGATCAGTGGCCCCTCCCCACTTCTCCCCACCTCAAGGTTCCCTTGTGCCTAACCCAGGCATGTTTAAATCCTTCCACTGTGCTTGCTCCCACCACTTCTTGTGGCAGACTATTCCATTTGTCCATTACCCTCTTTGTTTGTGCTACATAGTCTGTGGTGATGTTTACAACAGGTTTGAGACAACATAGGTTGATGGGATAAATGAATACTAGATAGAGTCTATAGACTGTTAATTAAAACTAATATTGATTTTAATAGGAGGGTAACTTCAAGAGAAATGCAAGGAGCTAATCAGACAAATAAAAAATGTTATAGATATTACTTTTGTTACTTTTAACTGCCACTGTCCAACAAGGCACAGGATCGAAGGGATAATGTCTTTTTATAGAAGGCCATACCATTAAAATGTAATGTTATGCTGTCACTAGCACATTTAAATATTAGAACCTCACTTCCTAGAACTAATGAGCATAGGGAATGGGTAAAACAACATAAACTTGATGAGACAATTTCTGAGACTTGGCTCAGTGACAAAGTTAGGGATTGTTAGATTGCTTTAGTAAATTATAATCCCTACTCCCTACTCCTACTTCCTACTTCACATCATAAAATACAATGTTGTGACATCACAGTCTGTAGCCATAGGAGTAATAGTGCGGTCACAAGCAGTGCATTATGACCTTAGTTAGGGAGAATGCAACAGGAATCGATGAACTCTTCAGTAGCAAAGAGCTTGTTTTCATGCAAAAAACCCAAGTAAGAAATAATCGGGCAGAAGAAATACAGAATTAATGTAAAATACAAGGTGGTTTGTGTCTAAATATTATGTTTTGCTAAAGTTCCCCATAACATGTTACCAGCTCTTTAGGTTATAGTCTATGTACAGTATGTATTTGTATTTGTGTCCTGGGTCATGACTGTAAAAGGACCATGTCGCTCAGTGTACTTACCTGGTTAACAAAATAAAATTAAAAAAAAAACTATCTGAAAAAAGAATGGAAATTATTTCCAGAAAACAAAAATGCATTAATGCACCAGTTGTGGTTCATGGTAATGCCACAAAAGTAGTGAAATGTGGTGTTTGGGTTTTCAACCCTAGTTCCCAACCCCCCATCCCCAAGCAGCAAACTGACAAGACCACATAAGTAACCAAAGACAGCCATCATCAGGTAAGACTAACAATATACAACTGTTTCAAGATGACACAAATGCAGTAACATTGATGTGTTATCTTTGTTCAATTTTACCTGTGGCTGCATAAGCACAGGCCCCATAGCAGCCTATGCATATGCAGTGACCCCTGTGTGTATGTATGTTGTACAGTATACATGAGTAGATGTGGCAGCAGAAGTTCAGGAAGGGAATAACTTGTATGAGGGAGGAGTCAGAGGAAGGGAAAGTGGAGGCATTATGGTTTCAGTTACAGTCCAATGGGGGAAAAGGTGAGGTTGAGTGTGGTTTACAGAACACCCAACTAGGATGAGGAAAGGGATAGGGAACTGAGCTCATGAATATTGGAAGCTGTGGGGAAAGGAGAGGTGGTAATTGTGTGGGACTTCAACCTGCCCAAGGTCAACTAGAGCATACCATCCACAACAAGAGATGGGCGAAAGTTGTGAATTTCGCTTGTGCAGAACTTTCGCAAAAATTAAGAAATTTCACAGAATTTTCAGATTTTCTGCTATTGGCAAGATGAGAATATTCCTAGTGTGTTTGGTGGATTTTTGTGCTGTTCCACAGAATCTTTCAGCTGAACTGAGGAATAATACACATGAACTGTGGAATAACAGTTCTGAGGTTTTCTTCTCCCCACAGTTTAATGAATTATTCCTCAGTACATGCAACTATTCCGCATTTCAGTGATCAGTTCTTTGGATTTTTTTTCTGTGCACAGTAATAAAATAATCCACAATTTATAAATTTATTCTGCTGTTCTAAGTTGGAATTTCAGTGAAAGTTGCTAATTTGATTTCTACACTTTTGTGGAAGCAAAAATCCAACTTTTGTGGAAATTCCACTGGCGGAAGTTTTTTTTTCACACTCCTCTATTCACAAAATGTGCTAGTAGTCAGGTGATCCTGTAAGGACTACAAAATGGTTTCCTTATTCAAGTCATCACAGAAACAACAAGAGCAGAGGCAATTCTTCACTGGGTGCTCTCAAATGGGGAGCATGTACAGAAGATAATGGTCAGGGAGCCTCTGGGTGGGAGTAACCATTGCACAGTATGGTTCCAGTTGGATATGGACAGGGAAGGCATTCTGACTAACATCAAAATCTTGATTTCATTCATTCATTCATTTATTCATTCACATCTTTATTCATAAAAAGTGCCTTTCTAAAAAAAAAACAAAGCACTCGTACATAAACTCAGCAATACATAGCAATTAAAAACAGTCATGACAAATCAAAAATGTTAAAATTCATAAACTGCAATTCAATACATATTAAGTTCATCAAGAATCTGAAAACACTAGGCTAAATAAATATGTTTTTAGTGCTGTTTTGAAACTCTAGACAGTTAGACACTATCATACCTGACAAGGTAGAGAATTTCACAGGGTTGGGGCTGCAAAAGCAAAAGACTGGTCCCCCAATGTTTTCTAACAGACCCTGAGAATCTCCAGCAATCCCTCAATGGTGGATCAGAGAGGATGGAGGGGGCAGTAAGGACGAATGAGATTTTGCAAGTAATGGGGTCACTGATTGTGTAGAGTTTTATAGGTCAGTAACTGGACCTTGAAGGAGATCCACCGTTGTAGTGGAAGCCAGTGCAGTCCATGGAGCACAGGTGTTATATGGTTGATCCTAGACTTACCAGTCAATAGCCTAGCTGCCTTATTCTGCACCAGCTGCAGGAAGTAGATATCAACCCCTGGTAGCCTTAGGTAAATGGCATTGCAGCAGTCAAGGTGGGAGGTTCCAAAGGCATGGACCAACACTGTAAGAACATCAGGAGGAACCTGATGCTTCACCCAGGTTATATTCCTCTGATGGTAGAAAAAGAACTTGACAACAGCTGACACCTGAGATTTAAGGGTCAGACCATCATCAAAAATAACGCCCAGATTCTACACCTGTTCTGAGGTAATCAGCTGAACCCCCTGAGCCAAAGCCCAGAGGATTGCCCCACCAACAAACCCATCTCCCGGTGATCTGGTTCCACAACCAACACCTCAGTTGACTCTCATCCAGTCCTGGATCTCAGATAGACAGTTGTTAAATACTGAGAGGATTCCATCCTGTCCAGGCACAAGGACATGTACAGCTGTGTATCATGTTCACAGCAGTGAAAACTCAGACTGTACTGCCTAATGATCTCTCCTAATGGCAGCATATACACTGCAAACAACATGGGTGATAAGATGGAGCCCTGCAGTACCCTGCAAGGTAGAGAGAGAGAGAGGTGCTGAGGAATAAATCCCAGATACCACTCTCTGAGTCCTACCCTCAAGGAAAGAATCCCAGGACAGAGTACTACCTGGGTGGAGTTCAGGTATCTGCATCAGTGGGGAAGGCCCTGGGAGTTATGATCACTAGTAACTGGAAGCACTCCATGCAGTACAAGAAAGCAGCAGCAAGATCAAACAAGATTCTGGGATGCATAGCTAGGGAGATCAGTAGTAGGAAAGAATAGGTTATACTACCCTTGTACAGGTCACTGGTGAGGTCACATCTAGAGTATGGAGTTTAGTACTGGTGCCAACACCTCAAAAAAGACATTAACCTGCTTGAGAAGGTACAGAGGAGGGTTACAAAGATGATAGTGGGTCAGCAAGGTAAGATATATGAGGAGAGGCTGAGGGCATTGAACATGTATTCCCTGGAGGAATGGAGAGACAGGGGGGACATGATTGGGGCATTCAGGTAATTAAAAGGGAAAAATAAGGTGGATAAGGAGGGTCTCTTTAAGCTGAGTGGCAACTATAACATGAGGGGGCAAAGTTTTAAGCTGGTGGGGGGAGGTTTAAGAGTGAGGCCTGGAAGCACTTCTTCCCAGAGAGGGTGGAGGACACTAGGGATGCGCTGCCAGAAGAAGTGGTCTCTTTAAAGACAGTGTGCAACTTCAACAGAGGCTGGAATAGGCATGGGGAAAGGTAAGGATCATGGGTAGAGAGGATGGGAGGAGTGGGAAGGGGAGCAGGGACAGTAGCTCAAGCAGTGGATCCTGTAATGTGAGCTGAATAGATAGACCAAATGGCCTTATGCTGGCTTCTTCATTTGTTTGTATGTTCTGCAGACAGAAGTGTTTCTGCAAAGTAGGTATCATGGTTTCAGCAGTGGATCTGTAATTTTTTTCACAGAGGTAGAAGTTTTGTTTTGGGTTAGCATTTCACTAAAATAGTAAAATGCCACCTTTGAAAGCTCAGATCAGGTTAAAAGAGCTACTGTTTGTTGGCCTAATGGAATAGTGGGTACTACTGTGCTACATAGCTGGATCTGCAACAGCATGGTTTTCTGTATGCAGCTGCATAATACAGGCCCCAGAAGTAGGTGTATATGTTTGAAACTTGTGGCTGAAGAGGCACTGGCCCCTCAGGGTCCTGAAAGATGTCAGTGCATATGTCTTATACCTGTGGATGTAGAAGCAAATGCTTGTCAGGGGCCTGCAGTTCTGCAGTCAGAACTGTGTGTGTCATACAGTGTGGATGAGTACCTGTGGCTATGGAAGCACTGGTCCCATTGGGTCTGTGCATTTGCTGACAATTTAAGAACTCTTGTAATTTGGGTATTGGCTGTGCTTCTGCACACAGAAGCAGTGTTGTGGTTTTAGTGTTGCAGATTTCCGTCTGTATCCAGAAGTCACTGTGCATGCCATGCAGTGCGCATACCACAGATACCACACTTCTAGGTTGCTTGAAAGGACAGAACAAAGAACCTTACCAGAGCAAGGATAAGGATTAAGGCTTATTTTGGCTAGGCAAATTTACTTTGTGTTGTTATTTTTATTTCGTACTCACAGGGATTGTTACTGTTTATTGCTAACATTTTATTGCTTTATTTTTCTGTGATTCAAATTGATGTTGCTGGGTATACCTTCTGCTGCATTATTACAGGGTGTGCCTACAAGTGTGTGCTTACAGATTACTGCTGTAATCTTCTGATTCAAATTGTCTGTTGCAAGGTATATCTTCTGTTACTGCTTTATTTTTCTCTGTAGCAAAGTGTTTCTTACAGGGTATATAGTATCTTCTGTGAAATTATTACAGGTGGTGCTTTACAGGTTTTACAGTTTTATCTATAATTAGGTAAGCTTTCAGAGATACTGTATTTGTTGCTGGCTGATTGTTTCTACTCTTACCTCCTTGTTTCTTTCATCTGTGGTTCTTCTTTTTTCAGCAGGAGAGGGGCCCAGCCACCCACCCCGTCCCCAACCACCCCCACACTGCACTTCTTTTATAGGGTAGCACAGTCATGACATTTCCTGTAGCAAATCAGGAAGGTTGGATCAGAGGGGTATCCACATAGTGACCTCATTCACAGGGGCACTAGTAATTTAACTTGTTATAACAAGTTATACAAAAACAAATACACAAAACACAAAATCAAACTTTTGCTTTCATTTTCTTCCTTCTACATACTCTGACCAGGTTATAAACCCAGCAACTTATCTGGAATGGAAATCATTAACTGCAGGTACTGTGGAATACTTTTTAGAAGGGCAGTTTTACAGGATTTAGTACACTGTCCTACATGCTGGGCCATTGGAGTTCTAAGGGCTCAGCTCCAGGAAGCATAGGCAGAGATTGTGCACCTCAAATTGCATATTCAAGAGGAAATATTTTATAAGAACTGCCAGCCATTTCCCCAACAGCCAACAGAAGCACCTCGACCACAGAGGGTAGTTGGTCCAGGAGGTTGGCAGGTGGTTAGGAGGGGCAAATCATGTGCCCCATCACTCGGTGCTCTCCAACATATCACCTCCACAAATCATATAAAAACTACAAACAGGTATCTGCCTCCATCTCTGAAATCAAACAAAGGGGCAGATGACACTGCAGAGCAGGACACTGCAGCACAGGAGCTAGCACAACAAAACTCACTCAAAACAGGAACCAAAATAAAAAAAAAGAAGCAAAAATGAAATAAAAAAACTTCTGATCATAGGAGACTCCATGATTTGGGGAGTTGATACGTATCTCTAGCCAGGGATAATGGTCAGATGTCTCACAGGTACATCAGCATGGAGAGACACTGACCGCATTGCTAAAATTATTCAGGAAACAGGAGAAAACATTGATGTCCTAGTACACATAGGGACTAACGATCTCACCAGCCAGTTAGCTGTGGAGACCAAGGAACACCTGAACAGGCTGGGTGACAAACTATCATCCATTTCATCTGGCATCTCCATCTCTGAGATTCTGCCACTCTGTGAGAGGGGGACAGAGGGACAGGTCAGAGAAGGGGAGATAGGGGAGCTAAACAGCTGGCTCAAGGGCTGGTACCAGGAAAAAGGACACAAATTTGTAGGGAACTGGCTACAGTTTTGGGAGCAAAAGTTCTTTAAATTTGCTGGACTGCAACTAACTAAGGAGGGAGTCAGTGCATTGAGGCAGAAGTTTGACATCTTTGCAGAATATTTAAACTAGCAAATGGGGAGGGGGTGCAGCACCCCATACGTTGAATGGGAAGAGTACCCCTCCCCCCTCAACTAGTGGTCAAACAGGAGATCAGCATGTTTGTAGTTTATTTGCATCACCAGGTAAAGAAAAATGTCTGGCTCCCCCATATGATGCACAGGGGAAATGCTGGACCTCACCCAACAACTAATACACCGAAATCTGACCAATGGAAAATCATGTACACAAATGCTCACAGTCTGGGAAACAAAATCCCAGACCTGCAGGCAATAATGACGGAGGTTAAACTGGACATAGTAGCCATTAACGAGACATGGTTTACCAGTAACTACACTTGGGAGAATTCAATACCTGGCTATGTACTGTTCAGAAGGGACCGAGGTGCAAAGGGGGGGGATGGAGTGACCCATTATGTCAAAGAAAATATCAAAGCTACAGAAATTCAGAATACACATATGGAACCAGGAGGGTCACGTGATGAGCTGAAGCCATTCAGACGTCTTCTGTGCTGCTCTGAGGCCCTGTTTTAAATAATAGGCGTTTAAAACTACAAGACCGGTTTATTTTAAACGGGAATAGCTGAAGCCGATTTGAGAACTCCTGCGGGCTTGTTATAGAGGGATCCTGTGGAAAGCTTATGTGAGAAGGAAGTGAGGCAACACCACAGACAGTGAGTGTTTGGCTGTAGCAGTAGGCTGACTCTATGCACTGAGATGGAGGTTGAAGCCAGTGAGCCCCTGGTGGCAAGAACCCCCACTACTAAATGGCCAAAGCCCCGGTCCCCTACTCCAAATGACCAGGAGGATGAATTGGGGAAGTAAGGGGTTCTTCCTCAACTAACACAGATATACAGGATATTAAGGCAATGTTGCAAGGGTTGGTAACAGATTTCGCAGCGATGAAACTAGTGCTGCATTCACTCGCGAAAAAATTGGGTGATGTGGAGGCCCAGATCTCCTCGCAAGAAAGGAAAACATTGGTGATAGAACAGGAGTTGATGGTGGTCAGAAAGCAGGTTAAGAAGCTGGAAGAAAGAATAGATGATCAAGAGTCAAGAAGCAGATGAAATAATCTGATCATCACAGGATTACTGGAGAGGGTTGAAGGGCAAGACTGTGTTACATTTATGCAGGATCTTCTGCTTAAGCTGCTAGTTCCTACTCTATATGGTGAGGCGTACAACTTAGAAAGAGCGCATCGGGCACTAAGGGAGATGCCTCCTCCTGGAGCCAGACCCCAAGTGATAATCATGCATTTCCTCAACTACAAGGAGAAATCGCTTGTGTTAGCTACTGCCAAGCAAAATAAGTCACTCCCGTGGAACGGTGCTTTGCTTTGGCTATTTCAGGATCACACAGCCACGGTTAAAGAAAAACAGAAAGAGTATGTGGAAATCAAGAAAAAGCTCTATCTGGCTGGAATAAAGTTTTGTCTGCTATATCCAGCAACTCTGGTTGTGTGGCTGTAATCAGGGGAGAAGAGGTTCCTAACTGCAAAAGAAGCTCTTGAGGAGTTATGGTTGGAGCTCCCCAGTCTATTCCAGTTGACAACTTGATTGTGTCCTGAAGAACAGGGGACTGTGTTAATTTAAAGGACTGAGACTTGGGAAGTGGATACAAATTTAATGCCTAAGAAGTTTGCATGTTTTGGGGGTAATCGGATCACTATTATATATTTTTGTGGGGGGTTTTAAAGGTCTATGGAGATCTAGGGGGAGGTAGAGTCCTTCTCGAGATGGGGGAAGCAGAGGTAACAATTTTGCACCACTGAAGTGGAGGTTCGCTGCCTGCTTAGAGAACTGTGGTGGGGTGGGGAGGTTGGGAAAGGGGCGAATTAGAGAGAGGTAAACAGGGAAGAGTACAGGAGGAGGAATTACTTTGAGGAGGTTAAGACTGAAATACCAATACAGATATGGGGGGGGGGTAGGTAACGTTCACAAAGACAGAGGAGCAAATGCTGCGGGGGGGGAGTAGTGGGGTGGAGGAGAGATTTCGACAGTGGGTGGGGGAGAGGTGAGAGCAGGAGGTGAAATACATAAGGGGGTTGCACCTTTGCAGCTAAGGAATTGGAAGAAGTGAAGTTAGGAGCTAACAGGCCGGTGGTGTTTTCTCAATGAAAGCAGCCTTTGGAGATGGGGCGTTCTATGTGATTAATACTGGGTATGAGCAAAAACGTTTCCATCACCAGTGGGGTGAAAATCAATTATAGGGCCTTTAGAGGGAAACAATTCCAAGTAGAGTGATGTGATATTGCATCCTTAGGTAAAGCAGAGTAAATGGCACGTTGTGGTGCATTTGTTGGGGTAGATTTAAGGTGGGAATATAGAGAGGGAATTGGGGTTTGGGAATCTTTTAGTGGCTCCCTTAAGGTACAGAGGGATCCTGATATACTGTAATAGGTAGGGATGAGAGGCAGTTTTTAGCAGATGGGGGGTAAGGCATATTGTATGGGAGGGGCTGCATAGGATAGGAGGAAACACAGATTTAGAAAAGAAAAGCCCACATATAATAATGGCTTTGGGGTTTGGGGTAAGGTCTTGAAGTTACCTGGATGAGGATGGGGCGAGGGGTAGCACGGGAACGGGTTCATCCATGACTTGATTCTTGGTAGGTGGACCATCAATGGATCAGGGATTGGTGGGGTGGGGGGTGGGAAAGAGAGAGAGTCCAACACAGGGAATAGGGTGGATGCAAACTTGGAACAAATGAAGAGAGTGGGTTTAACTAAAGTGTTTGGAGGTTAGTCTCTTGTCAAGTATTAAAATAATTTATTGGAATGTTAAAGGACTCAGGGGTAGACGTAAGAGAATGCTGATTTTAAGGCATATTGAGCTAGTGGGGGCTCATATCGTTGCTCTGCAGGAGACACACTTGCTGATGGAGGTACTGAATGGGCAGAAGAGATGATGGGTAGGGAAGGTATATGAGATAGGTAAGGAAGGAGCTTCAGGAGGGGTGGTGATATTAATAAGGAAGTCATGCCCATATGAGGTGGTCCAAGTTAATGCAAGGGAGGATAGTAGGAGATATATGTCTCGGGCACATTGCTGGGTAAGGCAATCTTGGTGGCCTCTATTTATGGCCCAACACCCTTGGACCCTGGGTTCTTTTCCTCTATTGAGAGGAATTTAGCGGATCTTCCATCACCTCTAATAATACTGGCAGGGGATTGTAATACCTGCCTCAATAATCATAAAGATAGAATTCCACCATCTAAAGGGGCCTTATCTAAGGCTCACATTGCCTTGAACAGTTTGGTTCAGGTGACGGCAATGGTAGATCCAACTAGGATATATTCAAAAGGGGATATGACTATGACTTTTTACTCGGCATCCCACAAAAGTCATTCCCAAATTGATTTATTTTTGGAAAATAGGGAGGTGATTGGGGAGATTAAAGAGGTAACAATGGGAGGTAGAATTTACTCAGATCACTTTCCTATTCAAATGGTGTAGGAGCCCAGACCTGCTCCTCCCAGGCCACACAGGTGGAGGCTGAATGATTTCTTGTTGGCGGAGCCCCTGGTGCAAGACAGATTGGAGGAGGCATTGCTGGAAATTATATAATATCAAATACCTACATTGCAAAATAAAAAGTTGGCATGGCCCACTTGTAAGGTTTTATATGTGGGGGTGGCCCAGAGAATGGCTGTTTGAAGAAGCAGGGAGAGAAGAGTGAAAGAGGAGTTTATTCTGGGGGCAATCGCTTCATTGACACCTCGGGAGAGCTCCTCGGGGGAGATTGATGCTGAGCTTAAAAATTTGCGAGATGAGCTGGGAGATATTGCTAATAGTAAAGTAGAGTATCAATTAGAGAAGATTAATGCTAGATACCTGATGCAGGGAAATGTTCCAGGGCAGTTGCTGGTGGCTAGAGTTAGGGAATGGGAAGCAAGTAGGACGGTTACCTCCATTCAATATGGAGAAAACTTTTAATGGATTCACAAGAGATGGTGGAGGCTTTTGCGTCATACTTTAAAGGAATATTCCAGGCTGGAGACCCAGCTGTGGAGAAAGAAATTAAGAGTTTTTTAGAGGGGATTCCCTTACCAACCCTAGACCCAAGACAGGCCCAGGAGTTAGTGGCTCCGATAAGGGCATCAGAGATTCTGAGAGTTGTGCAGTCGCTACCTGCTGGTAAAACCCTGGGACCAGATGGTCTCTCTGCCAAATTTTATCAGGCACATATACAAACCATACTACCCTTGCTTCAAGAATTATTCAGAGCTATAATGCAGGAAGGGTTACCTCACCCTCTGTTGTACATCACATTGATTCCTAAGCCAGATAAGCCTAGGGATGTCCTTGGAAATTATAGGCCTATAGCCCTAATGAATCAAGACATTAAGATTCTTACAAGAATTATAGCAAACTGAATTTTGCAAATTGCCCCTAGTCTAATCAGTCAGGAACAGGTGGGATTTATGCCGGGGAGGGGGGCACATATTGCTCTTAGGAAATTGCATCACATATTAAGCTTTGCGCCTGACTCCCAGTTACCTTTAGCATTGATATCATTAGACATGGAGAAGGCCTTTGACAGAGTCTCCCAGGTCTTCTTGGGGGTATTAGGAATTTATATGTGGTGCCAATGGCTATGGTACTGTGCAATGGCTATTTTTCACGTGAAATACAGCTGGAGAATGGGACCCAACAAAGCTGTCCTCTTTCGCCAATACTTTTTAATATTTACCTGGAGCCTCTTTTGAGAGTTATCAGTAGGGATGTACATATTAAGGGAATTAAGACAGAGGGAAGGGAGATGAAATATTCAGTTTTTGCAGGTGATATACTGCTGCACCTGGAGGATCCAGCATCTAGCATTAATAGAGTAACAGAAGTAATAGAGCGTTTTTCCAGGGTCTCTAACTAGAAGTTGAATTTGAATAAGACTCAGATCCTCCCTTTGATTGCTGCATGTTACTAGGACTGATTTCATGCCATTGCAAATACAATGGAGGACTGATAAAATTTATTATCTAGGTATTCAGATTACAGCAGATTTGGAGGAGAGGGTGGAAACTAATATGGGGGGAATTATATCGGCTCTTAAAGGGGATATATTAAGGTGGAGTAAACTGCTTTAAATTTTATGACTCGATTGGGTCTTATTAAGATGAATATATTACCCCGTTTGTTATACCTGGTATATTTAGCTCCATACAATATTCCCTGAAAATGGTTCAATATAATCAGGACACTAATTTCCATTTTTTTATGGAAGGATAGGCCTCCTAGATTAAAGCACAATAATTTGTGTTTACTGCATGAAAGGGGAGGGACCTTACTACCTGACCTCCAAATATACTATGTAGCGGGCCAGCTGGGTTTGATAAACCGATGGGTTAAAGAGCTCGAAGGGGAGAGATATAGCCCAACCTGGCTCCAAATGAAGAAACAAATATTAAGAGATTCAGGCCTTGCCCTGGAAGCAATGTTGTATGCTAATACTGGGAAAAGTTTTAAGAAAGGGTATGGGAACCCAATTGCAAAAATGCTAGATGCTTGGTGGTCTTTTCTAACCCCTGCACAGAGGAAGGGCCAAATGAGGGCAGGAGATCAGCCAGTGGTGGGTAACCCTAATTTGGTAATTGGGAACTGGGTAGTTAACTTGCGGTGGGCTAATCAGATGCAGGGTTTGAAACTAAAGGAAATCATTCAGGATAGCAGGGTGGCTTACTGGCAGTATATGAGGAAATGCCTTTCTTTAAGAAGCTACAAATTAAGCATATGATAGAAGGGGTGTTGAGGAAGTTGGGGGGGGGTATTACGGACAAGTTTTTCTCCTGGGGGATGATTAAGGAGGTTGACTCAAGAGTTCACCCTCTATCACAAATCTATAAAGTATTGCTGGAGTTTCTTAGCCCAAGTTCTGTTGGAAGAGTTACATATTGGGATAAAGTGATGGTTCCTCAAAATTTAGATTGGGATAACATTTGGAAATGCAGCAAGTACAATATAATACCAAAATATAGAAACATAGAAACATAGAAACATAGAAGTTGACGGCAGATAAGGACCGCAAGGCCCATCCAGTCTGCCCATTTCTTTTTCTACCTTATAAATGTGCCATCGGCCTTTGCTCTGTCAGTGACCTATCTATTCATAGTCATTTGTATTGCTCCCTTATGCCTATCCCATGCCTGTTTGAAGCCCTGCACTGTATTCATAGCCACCACTTCTTGTGGTAAGCCATTCCATGCATCTACCACCCTTTCTGTGAAAAGAATTTCCTCACATTCCCCTTAATCGGCCTCCCTCTAATCTCATGCTGTGTCCTCTTGTCCTGCTATTTTTCTTATATTTAAACATGTTAGACTCTTTCACCTTGTTTATGCCCTTAAGGTGTTTAAATGTCTCGATCATATCACCTCTCTCCCTCCTTTGCTCAAGGGTATACATATTGAGCTCCGTTAATCTGTCCTCATATGTCTTCTGATGCAGTCCCTGCACCATTTTGTTTGCCCTTCTCTGGACTGCCTCAATTTGGTTAATGTCCTTGTGAAGGTGTGGCCTCCAATACTGCACGCAGTACTCCAGATGGGGCCTAACCAATGTCTTGTACAGAGGGATTATTACCTCCCTCTTACGACTTGTGATACCCTACTAATACATCCTAACACCCCCTAGCCCTACCTACTGCTTTAGAGGTCTGCTTGGATGATTTTAGGTCATCAGTGATGATGATGCCCAAGTCTCTTTCTTCCTTTGTGACTGCTAGCAACTCCCTCCCAGCCTATAAGTGGCTTCAGGGTTTCTCTTCCCTATGTGCATGATTTTGCACTTCTTTGCATTAAATCCAGTTGCCACTCTTCTGACCATTCTGCTAGTTTATCCAGATCTCTTCTCATTCTGCCCACCCCATCTGGATCATCTACTCTGTTGCAGATCTTGGTGTCATCTGCAAACAGACAAGCCTTACCCTCTAGTCCATCTCGAGGTCACTAATGAAGATGTTGAATAGGACTGGCCCCAGGACTGATCCCTGAGGTACCCCACTTGTGACTTGCATCTCTTCTGACTGTATACCATTTACCACCACTCTCTGTTTTCTGCGAATCAACCAGTTTGCCACCCAGTTGACCAACTTCTGACCACCCCGAGCCTACCTAGCTTATTTATCAATCTTCTATGTGGAACAGTGTCAAAAGCTTTGCTGAAGTCAAGGTAGGCGACATCAACTGCTCCCCTTGGTCCACCACTCTGGTTACCCAGTCAAAGAAATCTATGAGATTAGTTTGACAGGACCTTCCTTTGTAAACCCATGCTGTCTTGGATCCTGTGCCCTATGGATTCCAGGTGTTGCACTATCCTTTCCTTAAGGAGTGCCTCCATAATCTTGCCCACTACTGAGGTAAGACTGACCGGTCTGTAGTTCCCGCCTCCTCCCTGCTACCACTCTTGTGGAGTGGGATCACATGAACCCTTCTCCAGTCTTCTGGGACCTCTCCTGTGCTCAGAGACTCACTAAACAATTCTGCTAAGGCTCTGCTAGTTCCTCCTTTAGCTCCTTAAGTACCCTGGGATGTATGCCATCAGGTCCCATTGCCTTATCCACCCTGAGCTTAGCAAGCTCTTGTAGGACCCTTTCTTTTGTGAAGGGAGTAGTGCTCACCTCCCTCCCGCTGTGTCCATGATGCTGAGCTGTGGGCCCTGCCCTACCTTCTCTTCAGTAAATACTGAGCAAAAGTATCTATTTAGGATAGATGCCTTTACAGGGTCCTCCTCCTCACATGCTCCCTTTTCTCCATTAAGCTTAGCAATACCCCCTCTGGACTTTCTCCTTTCACTAATGTATCTATAGAAAGTCTTGTCAACTTCTTTTACTGTCCGTGCTAGTGTTTCCTCAGTTTGGGACTTTGCCTGCCTTACTGCCTTACCTGCTTCCCTTAGGGCAGTTTGGTATGCCTCCCTATCTTCATCCCGCTGTGTTCCCTTATATTTTCTGAAGGCCAGCCTTTTGGCTCTGACCTTTTCTGCTACTGTATTTGAGAACCAAAGTGGTTTCCTTCTTCTTTACACTTCCTTTTCTGTCTAACACAATGGGATGTTGCTTCAAGTATTGTATCCTTAATGCTTGCCCACTTTGCCTGTACCTCCTCACCTGTGTTTCTTTTTGCCAGGGCTAGCTTAACTCTGTTGGCCATCTTATCAAAGTCAGCTCCTCTGAAGTCCCATATTTTTGCCTTGGAATGGGATGATTTAGATGTAGTAGCCAAATTGAACCATACCATGTGATGGTCACTGGCCCCAGGTGACCTTCTACCTGGAGATCTGTGATCCCTTCTTTGTTAGTCAGTACTAGATCTAGGATAGCCCTGTCTCTTGTGGGTTGCTGTACCAGTTGTTTGAGGCCCTCCCCTGCAGGGAATCCACTATGTGTCTAGTTCTGGCCGATGTTCCTGCTGGTATTGACCAATCTGTATCTGGCATGTTGAAGTCTCCCATTATCAGAACCTCCCTTTAGCTGTCATGTTTTGTATATCTTCTAACAGTAATGTGTCTATGTCCTCCCTCTGGTCTGGGGCCTGTAGACAACCCCAGTTCTTATGGCTGTCCCATTTCCTGTTTCCAGGGTGACCCACAGTTCTTCTGGCTCATTATGTGTATTCTGAATTTCTGTAGCTTTGATATTTTCATTAACATACAGGGCCACTCCTCCCCCCCTTTTTGCACCTCGGTCTCTTCTGAACAATACATAGCCAGGTACTGAAGTCTCCCAAGTGTGGTTACTGGTAAACCACGTCTCACTAATTGCTACTATGCTACTATGAAAGTATGCAATTTTTTATTGTGTCCAATCTGTATTTTACCCCTGTGAAACTATATGATAGAAACATGAGACAGGCAGACCTGTGTTTTAGATGTGAGGGGGGAATAGGTGATTTATTGCATGTGATCTGGGGATGTAGCAAAATATCGCCCTTTTGGGGGGAATCAAAGACGTATGGACCCAATGTTGGATTACTCAGATTATATAACACCAGAGATTTGTGTTCTGGGTGACTTCTCCCAAATTTCATGTTTTATTCTTAGATATCACCTCTCCTTGATGATGGTGGAAGTTAAAGCCTTTCTATTAAAACATTGGAAGGTTGATCATGTATATACTTACGGTCAATGGATAAAAGACTTAATGGGGATGTTGGTCAGAATAAAGAGATATCTTTATATGGGGGGAGAGGGGGATTATATGTTAAAAGATGGGCCGCACTAGATGCAGTCTATACTCTGCAGATCACAAATGGGTAAGCACAGGCTGTCTGTCGGACGTGGAATAGCAGACAATCCTTATCGTAGGTTAAGAATTTGTTATTCTTGGTTATAATCTGGGTTTTGTGGAAATGATTATGATATATACCTGTGGGCTACTTTAGGTTGCTGAGGGTCTGCTGATTTCAGCGGGGAGATGAGGGTCTCTCTCTCTTTCCAGGGGATGTACATAGGTGGGTTGTACATAGTTCACACGGTCAGTTTGAGGTTGTGTACCCTGGCCTTGCCAGGTAGGTGTATGTTTGTCCATTTGTTGTTCTTCTTCTTCTCTTTGGAAAATGAATAAAGATGATTTAAAAAAAAAAAGAATACACATATGGAACCAGAAGAACTGTGGGTCACCCTGGAAACAGGAAATGGGACAGCCATATGAACTGGGGTTGTGTACAGGCCTCCAGACCAGGGGGAGGACATAGACATGCTACACTTAGAAGATTTACAAAACATGACAGCTAAAGGAGAGGTTCTGATAATGGGAGAAGTCAGCATGCCAGTTACAGATTGGTCAATACCAGCAGGGACATCTACCAGAACTAGACACAAGGTGGATTCCCTGCAGGGGGAGGGCCTCAAACAACTGATATAACAACACACAAGAGACAGGAATTTCCTAGATCTAGTACTGACTAACAGGGAAAAGATAACAGATCTCCAGGTAGGAGGTCACCTGGGGGCCAGTGACCATCACATGGTATGGTTCAATTTGACCACTAGAACAAAATCATCCCATTCCAAGGCAAAAATATGGGACTTCAGAGGAGCTAACATTGATAAGATGGCCAACAGAGTTAAGCTAGCCCGGGCAAAAAGAAATACAGGTGAGGGGTACAGGCAAAATGGGCAAGCATTAAATATGCAATACTTCAAGTAATATCCCATTGTGTTAGTGAGAAAAGGAAGTGCAAAAGAAGAAGGAAACCACTTTGGTTCTCAAACACAGTAGCAGAAAAGGTCAGAGCCAAAAGGCTGGTCTTCAGGAGCTATAAGGGAATGCTGCAGGATAAAGATAGGGAGGCATACCAAACTTTCCTAAGGAAAGCAGAGAAGGCAGTAAGGCAGACAAAGGCCCAAACCGAGGTAACACTAGCACGAACAGTAAAAGAAGGTGATAAGACTTTCTATAGATACATTAGTGAAAGGAGAAAGTCCAGAGGGAGTATTGCTAAGATCAAAAGGGATAAGGGGCATGTGAGGAGAACCACCACGTAAAAGCATCTATCCTAAATAGATACTTCTGCTCAGTACTTACTGAAGAGAAGGTAGGGCAGAGCCCACAGCTCAGCACCATGGACACAGGGGGGAGGGAGGTGTGCATTAGTCCCTTCACAAAAGAAAGGGTCCTACAAGAGCTCGATAAGCTCAGCGTGGACAAGGCAATGAGACCTGATGGCATACATCCCAGGGTACTGAAGGAGCTAAGGGTGGAACTAGCAGAGCCATTATCAGAACTGTTTAGTGAGACTGGAGAAGGGCTCCTGTGATCCTACTCCACAACAGTGGTAGCAGGGAGGAGGTAGAGAACTACAGACCAGTCAGTCTTAACTCAGTAGTGGGCAAGATTATGGAGACACTCCTTAAGGAAAGGATAGTGCAACACCTGGAGTCCATAGGAGCACAGGATCCAAGACAGCATGGGTTTACAAAAGGAGGGTCCTGTCAAACTAATCTCATAGATTTCTTTGACTGCGTAACCAGAGCAGTGGACCAAGGGGGAGCAGTTGATGTTGTCTACCTTGACTTCAGCAAAGCTTTTGATACTGTTCCACATAGAATATGGATTAATAAACTGGGTAGGCTCAGGGTGGGTCAGATGTTGGTCAATTGGGTAGCAAACTGGTTGATGGGCAGAAAATAGAGAGTAGTGTTAAATGGTATACAGTCAGAAGAGATGCAAGTCACAAATTAGGTACCTCAGGGATTAGTCCTGGGGCCAGTCTTCTTCAATAGCTTCATCAGTGACATTGCAGATGGACTAGAGGGTAAGGTTTGTCTGTTTGCAGATGACACCAAGATCTGCAACAGAGTAGATGATCCAAATGATATGGGCAGAATGAGAAGAGATCTGGATAAACTAGCAAAATGGTCAGAAGAGTGGCAACTTGGGTTTAATGCAAAGAAGTGCAAGATCATGCACATAGGGAAGAGAAACCCTGAAGCCACCTATAGGCTGGTAGGGGAGTTGCTGGCAGCCAAAAGGGAAGAAAAATACTTTGGCGTCATCATCACTGATGACCTGAAATCATCTAAGTAGACCACTAAAGCAGTAAGTAAGGTGAGAGGGATGTTGGGGTGTATTAGTAGGGGTATCACAAGTTGTAAGAAGGAGCTAATAATCCCTTTTTAAAAGATGCTGGTTAGGCCCCATCTGGAGTACAGCGTGCAGTACTGGAGGCCACACCTTCACAAGGACATTAACCAAACTGAGGCAGTCAAGAGAAGGGCAAT
The DNA here is from genome assembly GCA_016271365.2 of Neoceratodus forsteri. Lineage (NCBI taxonomy): Eukaryota > Metazoa > Chordata > Ceratodontiformes > Ceratodontidae > Neoceratodus > Neoceratodus forsteri. The sequence continues at coordinate 1,099,055,316 of CM028130.1, forward strand.
CAAAATAGTTTAGGGACCACATCAGAAAATATATGAGGACAGATTAACTGAGCTCAGTATGTATACCCTAGAGCAAAGGAGGGAGAGAGGTGATATGATTGAAACATTCAAATACCTTAAAGACATTAACAAGGTGAAAAAGTCTAACATGTTTCAATATAAGAAAAAATAGCAGGACAAGAGGACACAGCATGAGATTAGAGGGAGGATGATTGAGGAGTAATGTGAGTAAGTTCTTTTTCAGAGAAAGGGTGGTGGATGCATGGAACGGCCTACCTCAGGAAGTGGTGGATGTGAATACAAGTGCAGTACTTCGAACGGGCATGGGATAGGCATAAGGGAGCAATGCAGATGAGTATGAATAGATAGGCCATTGACAGAGCAAATGCTAATGGCACATTCATAAGGTAGAAAAAGAAATGGGCAGACTAGATGGGCCTTGTGGTCCTTATCTGACGTCACCTTCTATGTTTCTAAGTTTCTATACAAATCCATGAAGGGAGCACATCAGTGCTACTGCATTTGTGTCATCTGGAAACAGTTGTAGAGTGTTTATTTTACCTGACGATGGTTGTCTGTGGCTGCTAATATTGTGTTGTCCTTTTGCTGCTTGGGAGTGGAGGGTGGGGAGATAGGATTGGAAACCCTAAAGCTTGCATTTCACTACTTTTGTGGCATAAATAGCAACCCTAACAAACATCTCGTCCCCCAATTTTGTGATTAGGGTGGGCTACTTTATGTAATCAGGTGGCCAAGGACTATTGGAAATGTTTGTACAACCACTAAATGTAGAATGTTTCACCTTTTTATAAAAGATCCTTTGCAGACATACTGGTGAGCCCATGAGTGACCTATAAACTATGAGTGATTGAGTGATACTGCCAGAGAGAACACTGAGCTCACTCTTCTACAACAAATGAGAAAAATACTGAGGCCCAGATATTCAAAGGGTTGTACATGGCACAAAAGTGTTGCACCATGCGCAACCCAGTGATGTGCCCCGGCACCATGTTCAAAAGGGAAAAGTGTGCCACACAAATCCCGATGCACCGGAGCGCATCAGTAATGTATGCAGGTACAGGTGGGGGGGGTCATTCCCATGCATAACCTGCACAGCCCAATATTCAGCCAGGATGTGCAGAGCCATGCATGCACAACCCCTACTTGCGCCTGCACAAAGTTAAGTCAAAAAAAAAGGAACAACTGATGGCCACCCACAGGTGAGCTGCCGCATTGCAGGGCACAACATGGCAGCTGCCACCTGTGGGTGGTCACCCAAGTTCTGGCTGCACCTGGCGGCACCCCGCCATGCCCGATCGTGGGCATATGTTGCAAAATAAATTCCCCGTCCAATATCCTTGGTGGTCCGGTGGACCGCTATGTGCCTGATCATGGGCATCATTATAATAACCCCCCTCCAATATCTCTGGTGGTCCAGTGGACTGAATGCTGCCCGATCCTGGGCATCTGTTCAAATGAACCTCCTCTCCCCGTCCAATATCCCTGGTGGTCCAGTGGACCGAATGCTGCCCAATCACGGGCATCCATTTAACAGAAATCGTCGTATTACCCTGGTGATCTAAGGTCCCCCCTCCCCACCCACCCACTGGGTCCCACCGCCCTGCTCCCCCGGGTCAGCCAGCGACTGACACCTTGATAGGGCTGCACACTGATTGGTTCACAACATGAGCCAATTGGCGTGAAGCCCCTACTGTACTACACATTCCAGATATGTGAATGAATCATTCAGATATCTGGAATGTACTAGCTATAATGAGAAACTGCATGCCCATTAGCTCATACTGTGAACCAGTGGAGTGTGCAGCCCTACAGGTAATCGTCGGCTGAATAGCAGGTGGCAGAGTGGAGGGTGCTGCCACCCACCAGCTGACCTGGGGGGGAGCAGGGCGGTGGGACTTAGTGGGCAGGTGGGGCCGTACCCTAGACCACCAGGGTAATAGGATGATATCTGTTAAATGGATGCCCGTGATTGAGCAGCATTCAGTCCACTGGACCACCAGGGATATTGGAGAGAGGGGTTATGATAATGATGCCCGCAATTGGGCACATAGCAGTCCACTGGACCACCAGGGATATTGGAAGAGGAAGTCTTTTTTAATATAACACATGCCCGCTATTGGGCACATAGTGGTCCACTGGACCACCAGGGATATTGGACAAGGAAGCCTTTTTTTAGACAAATGCCCATGATCGGGCTGCAGGGGGAGTCGGTCCCTGATGGCTGCTGCCTGGCAGGGCACCAGGTGCAAGTCATTGAGGATCAGTGCACCTTCATGTTAATAGGATGCAAATGGAGCCATAATAACATGCAAATGGTCCCATGTGCACCTTGCATAAATTATGGCCCCATTTGCATGTCCCCTTTTGAATATCACAGGTGCTATGAATGGTGCAATGGCACTTGCGCTAGGGCATCTCCATGCTGCACTCTGACCACTTGCGCTGGTGCACTGCCACTGCACCATGCACAGTGGGGGTGGCCAGGGTGTAATATTCAAAGCTGCTGAGCCATAGCACAGCTCCGTTGAATATTGCCCAGGCCACACCCCTGCGCAGCCAAGTTGAGCTGCGCTCAGGCTTGTGCCACAGCCAGGTGCAGTTTGAATATCCGGGCCTGAGTGTTTCCTTATAAATCTTCAATACATACACAAAATGCACACTGTTCTGTGCTCTGTTCCACATATTCTCACTTTACTTTCATCCAATTAACATCCAGTATCTAATGGAAATAAATCAGGAAAACACTGAGCTTCCAATGCAGGCTGGATACAATTCAATATTGTCTGCAACAGAATATTTACCATGAAAGGAATGAATAGTATAGTGGTTGTAAATGTCTTCCACATGTGTTGTGGAAACATTCTTATAATCATAGTTTCTTAACTTTCACAAACCAAATTGTTCCAATTCAGAAATTTGAAAAGCATCCTCCTGAAGTTCAGCATATAGAAATTTCTACATAGCTAGAAATTGAAGAGCTGCATGACTTTTCCTAAAATATATTACATCCGACCTGATCAATATATTTTTGGTGGAAACTTTATTTACTAGAATATGTACATTTCACTTTTAGTCACAGCATCCACATTGGTCTTCACTGACATTTGTAGATGCATGATTGGCCCCTTCAAACATATACTCAATTCTGTTGGACGTTATTTACCTCTTTTGGATGAAGTTCAAAATTATTTGTAAGGATTTCTCTGTCTGAATCAGAATTTTCTCAAACATTTTGAATTTCTGAATATACTTGTTCCACACTATGTGATTTAACATTGAATAAAGTGGAAGAACATTGCTCCCTAACTTTGAAAAATGGTTGCAACAAAAAATTCACAGCATTTAATGAAGTATTCTCAATATTCAAAAGTTGGAAAGCAGGTGGTCAAGGCCAAATGCCATTAGCAAGGATTTCAGACACGAGATCCAGTGTTACTGTTTGCACTTTATAAAACAACCTTTCACAACAGCCACAAATCTGGTCAAATTTCTCTTGTTTAGGAATTTCAAATTTAGCAATTTCTTTGCCAAAATTGTGCATGAGACTGTTTTCTGACACTGATACTTGGAGATCAAATTCAGTTCCCATACTGTGGTTTGTGTTCATTGAGCCATGATCAAAGCTTTCAAGTAAATAATTCAGAAATGTGCCAGAATTCAACTTGTCTCCATCTTTTAGCAACTTTTTCAGTGTTGCCAATGTTAAAATTAATCATCTGACCTTATAAATTGACTTTACAAAGTGGCTCATGCCAGTTTTATGTATTGCCACCATACCTATGTGATGAAAACAGCTCTGATGTACACCAAGGGATGAACATGACACATTGTGACCTAGTCAATCAATCAGTCTTCGTTTATCCAGGTGGAACAAAATTAAGAAGAACTCATTTACAAGATGGACCTGCACAAGTAAATAATAACAATTACAACAGCAGGGAACTCTCAAAAGTATACAATGCATAATTCCATGTAGTACATAAGAACATAAGGCAATGTTACAGTGAAGCAGCATAACATGACTAAGATAAGGTATACCCATGACTAAGGAATAAGGAATAAGGAATTATAATAGTTGAGCAATAACAAGGAAGTGTAAGAACAAGAGAAGAGAGGAGACAGGCAGGAGGGGTATGTTGGGGGGAGGAGAGCAGAGGTCAAGTCAGGAGACAAATCATTGTACAAAATACATCAGGTCCTGCAGTAGCAAGATTCAGGAAAGGCTCAGGAAAAAATTGATTTTAAGGTGGACAGTCCGATCAGTATGGATATTCTAAGAATTTTTTGCAGCTTGTTCCACAAAGATGGTAGGAAATAACTGGAGGCTGATTTGTCAAAGATGGCTCTGGCTTTAGGAATGATAAGCAATATGCAAGTAACACTTCTTAGTGCGTAAGTTCCAGGAGGGCACATAGGGATGCAATCAGAGATATATGGGGAAGCTTTTTAATGATGGCTCACAGGGTCCAGAGGATTGCATTTTTTTGGCATCTATAGATAAGCGATATCTAGCTCAGTAGTTTGTAAAATTCACAGTGATAAATAGAATGAGGAGTCCCTGTAATGAACCATATAGCCCGGTGGTATAGGTATCAAGTTTTTTTAAGGCTGAACTAGAGTGTTGTCCATATAAGGAGTCTGCATAATCCAGTAAAGGGACAAAAGTTGTTTGGATGAGTCTAGTCTTTGCTTCCACTGTGAATAAGTACTTAATTAGAAAGAAGACACCAAGTCTATGTTTGAGTTTTTTTGGTAGTTCATCTATGTGATTGGAAAATGACAATTTGCTGTCTATCGAAACCCCCAGGTATTTAAATTTGGATTCAAATTTAGGGATTCACCAAGAAAGGTGGAGATCTGGAGTAGGTGACTTAATTTGGAGACAACAGAGTTCTTGGAATATGATGTGAAGAGTATTGTTTTCATTTTTTTGTGTATAAGAGAAGATTTTTCTGAAGGCAGTCAAATTCCTGTTGCAGGTCAAGGCATGTTTTTTCAAGAGCTGGCCTGGAAACGTACAATACAGTGTCATTGGCGAATAAGTGTATATTTGCAGACTTTATCCCTGTGTGAATATTGTTAATATACATGGCAAACAGCGAGGGGCCCAATATGGAGCCCTGTGGTACATCTCTTGGCAGGGTTTTTAGGAGGGAGAGGTCTCCTTCTGCTTTCACTTGCTGAGTCCAGCCAGTTAGGTAGGTACTAAACCCTTTAAGGGCCATGCCTCCAAAGCCAAAGTTTTGAAGTATGTCTGTGAGAATGTCATGGTCCACCATAGCAAATGCCTTGCTTAAATCCAAGAACAAGGCACCCACATAGAGTTTATTATCCAAGGCATTAAACCAGTCATTGGATACTTTGGTGAGTGCTGAGATTGTGCTGTGGCATGATCTATTAATAAATAAAACTAATAAATTAATATGATCATTAATTGGACAATTATCAATTTTGTGATCTGTGTAACACTAACTCTAACTCAAAATCAAATTTATTAACAAAATTGTAAATAATGTCAAACGCTCCTGTGTGACACTTTAGTTTTCATCCCATGACAAAGCGTTTTTGATTGGATGTGTATCAATGTCAGTATCCATAACATTTCCCAAACAGAAACTTCAACATCTGTAAGTGAAAGAATATTATGGATAAGGCCAGCAGTGTCTCCTACAAGTTTGTTAGATATGTTAAACCTGTTAGTCTCCTTAGAAAAGATTACCTCACATTATACAGTATGCAACAGTTTGCTAGAAAAAACAATTTTCACATTTGCCCAATTCAAGTAACCGAAAGTTTGCATTTTAATTTTGATCCAATAAATCCTATGCTTCACTTTCTTCATATGAAATTTAGATTTCTTCCACCGTTGAGCTGTCATTGCAACACCATGGGAATAGATGGACACACAGATAACAACATTTTCATGAGAGTAAAGCTAGGTGACATAGAAACATAGAATTTGACGGCAGATAAGGACCGCTTGGCCCACCCAGTCTGCCCATTTCCCTGCCTACTGGATAAGCTGCAGATCCTAGTTAACCAGCAGCCTACTTCTTCCTACCCCCACCCCCTAGAATTGCCTTATGACTGTCCCATGCATGCTTGAATTCCACCACTGTTTTTGACTCCACGACCTCCTCTGGAAGGCCGTTCCATGCATCCACAACCCTCTCTGTGAAAAAATACTTCCTTAAATGACCTCGGAGCCGCTGCCCCTCTATCTTCAACCAGCTCCCCTTGTTTTGCACACCTCTTTTTGAAAGATGCTACCCTCTTGACTTTGTTGATTCCCTTGAGGTACTTCAAAGTTTCTATCATGTCCCCCCTCTCCCTCCTTTCCTCGAGGCTATACATATTAAGTTCCTTAAGTCTCTCTTCATATGTCTTCCAGTGCAGACCCTGCACCATTTTAATTGCCCTCCTCTGGACAGCTTCTATCCTGTCTATGTCTTTGCGAAGACTGGGTCTCCAGAACTGCACACAGTACTCCAGATGGGGTCTGACCAGCTGTCTGTACAGAGGGATAATAACTTCCTGTTTTCTACTGGTGATGCCTGTTCCAATGCATCCCAGTATCTCCCCAGCCCTCCTTGCTGCCCTCTCACATTGCTTGCCCACCTTTAGGTCATCTGATATGACTACCCCCAGGACCCTTTCCATTTTTGTTGTTGTTAGTATCTCACCCCCCATTGTGTACTCTTCCCCTGGGCTTTTTTTTCCTAGGTGCATTACCTTACACTTCTTAGCATTGAATCTAAGCTGCCATACATTTGACCATTCCTCTAACCTTGTCAAGCCCCTTTTCATCCTTTCCACCCCACCTTGTGCATCAACTCTGTTGCAGATCTTTGTGTCATCTGCAAAGAGACATACTTTTCTTTCTAGTCCCTCTGCAATGTCGCTTATAAAGACATTGAAGAGGACTGGTCCTAATACTGAACCCAGCGGTACCCCACTAGTAACCCCTCTTTCTTCAGAGTGGACTCCATTTACTATTACTCTCTGTGTCCTATTCTCCAGCCAATTTTTGCCCAGGCTGTCATCTTGGGACCCACTCCCAGGCTAGCTAACTTGTATATTAATCTTTTGTGTGGGACTGTGTCAAATGCCTTACTAAAGTCTAGGTAGGCCATGTCCACAGCCCCTCCGTGATCTACTACTTTGATCACCCAGTCAAAGAAATCTATCAGATTTGTCTGGCAAGACCTTCCTGCTGTGAATCCATGCTGCCTTGGGTCCTGTGCCCCTCTGGCCTCTAGATACTCGACAATTCTTTCCTTCAGAAGTGATTCCATCATTTTCCCTACCACTGAGGTTAAACTAACAGGTCTGTAGTTTCCTGCTTCTGCCTTGCTCCCACTTTTGTGAAGGGGACTCACATCTGCCCTCCTTCAGTCCTCAGGTACCACCCCATCCTCCCATGATTTGTTAAATAGGGTAGTCAGTGGTGTCACTAATTCTACCCTTAGTTCTTTTAGAATTCTGTATGTATCTTCCACCGGCAGAATTCTGGCAAAAAAGATGATTTTGACACTGAAAATTTGCAAAATGTCCTTGAAACTTTTGTAAAATGTTGCCAAATTATAATTTCGGTTATTTCTATCTAATTTAAAAAAGTATTTGTCCCAATTGTAACAAATTAGGAATGATCCCTATCTTTAAAGATGACTTCACTCTAAGCCTCCATACATTTTAAAATTTTTAAATTACAGTAAACAGCTATGCAAACTAAACATCTTTGTCCAAATTTCACCAGATTTGACATTATGACTTTGCCAAGGCCTATATATATGTGTACCAAGTTTCAAATCTCTAACTTTTAAGGTTACTGAATTATAAGCCTCCAAACCTTTAGAAATTTTAAAATTACATTTCACAATTATATAAACTGCAGAATTTTAAGCCCCCATCAGTTTAAAACTAGAGAACAGGATATCACCAATGTTGTTTGCTTCATTTACACTAAATATTCAGCTTTAAAGAAACTCACATAGCCCAGCATCAGATCGTCGTGCTGCCACACTGACAGTGCGGGTTCAAAACTGAGCTCAGGAAGTTATGTCAGGAGGCAGACCATGGCTAAAACTTACAATTTACATAACCATTACTTCTCTATTTAGCAGTTTGGTTTACTCTTCGAAGATAGTATGCATCTAAATTTCTATCTCCAAAGGTGGTTAAGTTGTAACATACAAATATTTTCAGAAATTTTCACATGAACATTAAATTGACAGATTCTGAGCCATTATTATTTATTTACCCTTCATCCAAATGTTATGGATCTTGGCATGCTTATAGGGCATGTAAAAGAGAATACACATGACAAACTGTAGAACTCTAGCTGTGATATGGGCCATGTTATGGCAATTTCAAAATATTCCAAAAAAGATCACGAAATTTCACAAATACAACTGTGAAGACATTGACTGGACAAAAGGACACAGATGGTAATTGTAAATGGAGCCCACTCTGAAGAAAGAGGGGTTACTAGTGGGGTATCGCAGGGTTCAGTATTGGGTCTAGTCCTATTTAATGTCTTCATAAGTGACATTACAGAGGGACTGGAAGGAAAAGTAAGCCTCTTTGCAGATCACACAAATATTTGCAACAGGGTTGATACACAAGGAGGCATGGAAAGGATGAGAAGGGTCTTGGCAAGATTGGAGGAATGGTCAGAAGTATGGCAGCTAGGATTCAGTGAAAAGAAGTGCAAAATAATGCACCTGGGAAACAAGAACCCGTGGGAAGATTACACAATGGGGGGGAGGAAATAACAACAACAAAAAAGGAAAGGGACCTGGGGGTAATCATATCAGATGACCTTAAGGTTAGCAAGCAATGTGAGAAGGCAGTAGGGAGGGCTGGGGGGTATACTGGGATGCATAGGGAGAGGCATCAGCAGCAGAAAACAGAAAGTTGTTATCCCTCTGTACAGACAGTTAGTGAGACCCCATCTGGAGTACTGTGTCCAGTTCTGGAGACCTCATCTCCACAAAGACATAGACAGAATAGAGGCAGTCCAGGGGGCAACTAAAATGGTGCAGGGTCTGCAAGAGAAGCCATATGAGGAGAGACTAAAGGAGCTTAATATGTATACCCTTGAGGAAAGAAGGAGAGGAGGACATGATAGAAACTTTTAAGTTCCTCAGTGGAATCAACAAAGTCCAAGAGGGTAGCATCTTTCAGAAAAAGAGACGTGCAAGAACAAAGGGACACACTTTGATGATGGGGGGGGGGGGCAATTCAGGGGCAATGTGTCAAAGTATTATTTCACAGAGAGGGTAATGGATGCATGGAACAGCCTTCCTGAGGAGGTTGTGGGGGTCTAAAACTGTGGGAGAATTCAAGAATGCATGAGACAGACATAAGTCAATTCTTGTGGGGGGTAGGAAGAAATAGGCTGTTGTTTAACTAGGATCTGCAGCCAACCTGTAGGTAGAGAAATGGGCAGACTAGATGGGCCAGGCAGTCCTTATCTGACGTCAAAGTCTATGTTTCTATGTAATTCTGAATTTGGTAATTTTACCCAGCTCTACATGGCAGCAGCCTAACTTCTCAGTTTTTACATTTGTTTCATAATTGAAGTGACAATATTGTTAATCTGAGTCTTTTATGCAATATTTTAAGAATACTGCATTGTCTGATAACCCTTCATGCCCCCTTTCCTGGAAAGAAACACACTGACACATGTCTTGGAGGAAATGGCTGAAGCCATGCATTTCTTGAATAATATTTTAGCATTACTAGCAGTGAGTGCACCCAGGAGGATCAACTAACCTGTGGTCATATGGGCCAAGGCTATATGGCCACCCCCACCCCATCAGGCACCATTTCCTTGCAGTACAGGTATACCTGCTGCAGGTGGACTGTGACCCCTCTCGTGGGTCTGGTTGCTTTGTCCATCTCCATGCCAAACCAGAGTGTGTCACAAGCCCTTCAAAATAATTTGGCTCATCACACCCCTCTTTCCAATATGCAATCTCTTAGTGATCCTCCTGAGACAACACCATGACTATGACATAAAGCATTAGCTATCCCTGTCTATTTATTCTCACCTATTTAGAGTCCCCTGCTGCTTATCTTGATTTACTGTATCTCCCTTTCGGAGGAAGTGAAAACCTGGAAACCCTGATACAGGGAATCCAGGAAAAGCCACTCCCTGACCACTAGTGTGGTTACCCTTATTGGGTCAACATAGGGTCCCTAGTTCCCTGACCTCCACTACCCTGCTTTTACAAGGGTGGGCAGGTGGGTGATCCTTGAAAGGGCAAAGAAGAAAGAGTATAGACAGCTGGCACTGTCACAATAAATTCTTCCTCACCCTGCCCCTGCAGGATGTGACCCCCCTTCCCTAGTGGGTGGCCCCTGGTGGTCCCTGATCAATCCTACTTAATCTAAATCCACCTGGGGCCACCTCTATCATCCCCCCTTTTCCTCCTCCTTCCTGGTCCAGGGAGGATGGCCTCAGACAAACTATGGTTGCTGCCATTTGTTGCAGCCTCTGCATTGTCTGATAGCCCTCCATGCCCTCTTTCCTGGAAAGAAACACACTGACACATGTTTTGGAGGACATGGCTGCAGCCATGTATTTACTGAATATTTTTAGCATTACTAGCAGGGCCCTGAGTTTTCCATGATTCCGCAGGTGCGGCAAACCATGGAAATATCTGAGGAATTTTCCGTCAACCGCAGAATCCGCAGCTGCCCACGGAACAACATCCTTTGCCGACGGGGGTGCCCAATCCATCGTCGGCTTCACTGTCCCCCCAAAATGTCTGTATGCCATGCTAGGAGCCCAGCCCAGCATGGCAAAAGCTTCTGTTGCCAATGAGGGTGCCCAATCCCCCATTGGCTTCATGTTTCCCCCCTCAAGCTGCCTGGTGCCACACTGGGAGCCCACCCCAGTGTGGCAAAAGCTTCCTTTGCTGACAGGGGTGCCCAATCCCCCGTTGGCTTCATGTTCCCCCCCAAGCTGTCTGGTGCCATGCTGGGAGCCCACCCCAGTGTGGCAAAAGCTTCATTTGCTGACAGGGATGCCCAATCCCCCATCTTCTTCACTGTCCTCCCCAAGCTGCCTGGTGCCATGCTGGAGCCCATCTCAGCATGGCAAAAGCTTCTGTTGCCAATGGGGGTGCCCAATCCCCCATCGGCTTCATGTTCCCCCCCAAGCTGCCTGGTGCCATGCTGGGAGCCCACCCCAGCATGGCAAAAGTCCTTCGTTGAGTAAAAAAAAAAAAACCTGAAACAAAAAAAACCCTCCCGTCATTGATACTTTTGCCCCTTCCCCAACCTGCACCCATACTCTGCATACCCTCCTCCCCACACCCCCACCTCACAACCACCTCAACCTATACTTACCTCCAGAGCCCAGCGCGACAATCTTCTGTGGACCAGGAACATGTCTGCACTCTTCAAAGCTGACAGCGAACTGAAGAAATGCCAGTAAGCTGTATAATGGCATAAATGGATTTTTTTTCAACTTTAATTCATATCTCAGCCATTTCTGGGAATTTGTTCACCAAATTTTCAACTTGGTTTATTGGGGGCCCCACCTCATGAACTGTGACACTGTTATTTTGTTAATCAGTCCTGAAAGGTGGTTCTGCAGTCATTGCGCGGAACCATCTTTCCAGAATGATTAACAAAATGACAGTGTTACAGTTCTTGAGGTAGGTTCCCAAAATCCTATGTTGAAAATTTTGTGAAAATATTCCCCAAAATTACTGTTTTACGAGCGTGCGTTGCACAGTTCCTACACACGCTCGTAATTTTGAGCATTTTTAATATTTTCACTCCAGATTTTCAGGATTGCCATTATGAACAGTACAACTGGCATTTTTCTCATCTCTCCCGAAATGTGTTTTTTGCACATGTAGTGCACAATGGCGCAGTCGGTGTGCGAAAGCAATGTTCAGGACAGATTAAGAAAATCACAGTGATACTGTTCATGAGCAGAGGTCTTAAACTGTCTATGTTGAAAATTTGGTGACAAACACCAATAAAGTGACTGTGTTATGAGCGTGCATTGTGTCAGATATGGAAAAAAAAAAGAAAAAAATTAAAGGTAAAAATGTACTGCAGAATTGCCAAAGAAATTGGTGTTGAGTGCCACAGAAGTTCTGCGGCAAATGAGAACCCTGCCACAGAACTTTACTCCAATGTGCCGCATAAAAATCGGGGCCCCAATTACTAGTAGCGAGTGCACCAAGGAGGATCAACTACCCTGTGGTCATATGGACCAAGGCTATACAGCCGCCCCCATCAGGTGTCATTTCCTTGCATTATAGATACACCTGCTGCAAGTGGACCATGACCACTCCTCTGGGTCTAGTTGCTTGGTCTGCCTTCATGCCATACCAGAGGGTGTCACAAGCCCTTCAGAAGAATTCAGCTCATCACATCACCCTTTCCACTATGCCATCTCTTAGTTATCCTCCTGAGATGCCACAGGATGGACAATGTCCGACTCCCCAAGCCGTTCGCTAACCCTTCCTCCAAGACCTCATCCAGTGCTCCTAATCAAAACTGCAATCCCTGCTTGGTCAGGTGTCCCATCTTGGCCACCATTAACTGACCAGTGGCCTGACTCTGACTATGTTTCATCACAGTCCTCCCAACCAACTGCATTACCTCCCTCATCTCCTGATTGACCTGGATGGAAGCCTTGTTGAGAGGGACCACCCACTTTCCACCCAGACATCTAGGCCTCTGGATCAGCTGGGACCAGATGAGGACACAGTCTGTGGCCAACAATTCCCAATGGTTCGAAGGTCCTGCCTCATGGTCAGTAGCAAATCCACTATCTTCCGAAACCCGAGGTCCTCCCCTCCAAGGTGGACCACCAATAGCTCAGGAACCCACTGGATCCTCTCCTCTGCACAAAGCAGGGGGATCAGTTCTTCCCAGTGCATTTCTTTAGATGCCAACCATTGGATCTGAGCAATCGGCCAACCCTTGGAATGTAGCAGCCTCCCCTTCCCAGCTGCCACTGCTGTTGCTGCTTACTGTACAAAGGCCTGACCACAGATCCAAATCAAACCATTGATTCTGGGGGACTCTGTAAGAAACAGAATACCATTATTGCAAGTGTGTACACAAATACCTCAAGAATGCCTCAGTGCCTGTCTTGGGCCATCTGACCACCCCCAACTCCTGGCATTCATGGCTGCCTCAATCCTGAATGAGTGCATGCCAAACTCTGTAGGATTCAGGTCAACCTCCCGCAATGTCTGGATGAGGACTGCTCTAAGCTGGTAGGCCATGACCAGCCTACCATCCTCATGTTGGAAAAAGTCTTACCCATTTTGAGATTCCCCACTGCATAAGCCTGCACTCTATCCTGAACCCTCCAGAGTGCATCAGATGGGTCCTGCACCAGGCACCAGTGGCCCTTCTGCTCCAGATCAGTTTTACTAATGTGAAGCCACACCCACATGCTCTCCTCAGTTGTGATGATGCCCACTAAGCCCAACCCCACAAACTCCAAAAACTGGTTGGGCTGCATCAGCTCTGACACCCTGAATGCCCCACAAAAGGCCAGCAGAAACATGGTGTCAAACAGCTTCGCCTCAAATGGTGTCCAGCAGACCATGGAAAGAGCTCCCCATACACTCTCCAAGATTGCTGAGGTAATGGAGCACCTCTTGTCCTAGTGGGAAGCCACCGACTTCCCTCAACCTTCAATCACCTTAATCACTTTAAAAATCCTTAGTGCTGTCAGGGACCCCTAGAGCCTTAGGGAACCAAGACAGGCCAGCAAGCCACCTGCCTACCACCCCAGGTGTATCTCCATTCTTTCTGGACAGCATGATATATGTGCACAGCTGCTCAACAGGAATGGACCAACCCTCTGGCTAGCCATGCTGTGCCCAAACTAGCAAGTGATGTGTTACCCCTTTCCTGTATACTTCCCTTGTCTTTGTAGCAATGGCATTACCAATGCATGTCCACATCATAATGTTGCTACCCTCCCACCATTGGAGGTGAGGTTAGTGCCCATAGCTGCTGCTTTGCTGCTGGAGCCTGCTTCCATAAGTGTTGCCTCTGTGAATGAGACCCAAGGGTCAGTGATTCCATTGTATGCCCCAAGTATATGCCAGGCCAAACTGATCTTATTATCCATCAGTACAGTTACACATGCACAATGTGCCCCTCTGTCTCCCTAGTCAGGTGTAATGTCTCCCAACCCCCAGGGTTTCTTTTTGATCCCATGATAGACCTCCAAGAAAGCCAACCCCTATGGGTCCTAACTGATCTCTACCCTCTCTAGCCACCTTCCATACATCAGGAGTGCTCATTTATTGTCAGCCAATGTCATGGTGACTGGGGCACCCCAACCATGGGAAGGATCCCCTGGCACTAATCTTGTCCACCCTTGCTGGTGCTGGCTGGTGCATTTCCCTGAGACTTAGAAACATAGAAACATAGAATTTGATGGCAGATTAGGACCACTTGGCCCACCTAGTCTGCCCATTTCCCTACCTAATGGATAAACTGCAGATCCTAGATAACCAACAGCCTACTTCCTCCTACCCCCTACTAGAAATGCCTTATGTCTGTCCCATGCATTCTTGAATTCTCCCACTGATTTTAACTCTATAACCTCCTCAGGAAGGCTATTTTATGCACCTACAACACTCTCTGTTAAGAAATGCTTCCTCACATTACCTCTGAGCCGTCCCCCCTCTATCTTCAAATTGTGCCCCCTTGTTCTTGCACATCTCTATTTTTGAAAGATGATACCCTCTTGGACTTTGTTGATTCCTTTAAAGTATTTAAAAGTTTCTATTATGTCTCCCCTCTCCCTCCTTTCCTCAAGGTTATACATCTTAAGCTACTTTAGTCTTTCTTCATATGTCTTCTGGTGCAGACCCTGCACCATGTTGGTTGCCCTCCTCTGGACAATCAATCAATCAATCAATCAATCAATCAAAATCTTTATTTAATCAGGTGAACATCATTGAGTATAGCTCATTTACAAGATGGACCTGAGTGGTCAAGAAGTGCAAGTGTTAATACATTGACAAGGGTAGCATAAACAGTAATACAATGACAGTGGTAACATAAACAGTAATACAATGACATAAGTGCTAATATATAACAATATACATATGTACACGGCACATTAAAACTATTAATCTGTGAGACAGAAGGCAATGGACACATCAGGATTAATATGTAGATTATAGGACCTAGCAGGCATTTTGAGGGTGAATCTTGGGACTGGAAATGGGAGTTTTATCAGCATATAGGAACACGAAAAAAGAAAGGGGGGGATAGGTAGGGCCGGGGTTTAGGCCTTGTGGAAGCAGTTGCAGAGTTCTGGGAATAGGGTGGTGAATAATCTTTTGAAGGATATTAAGGGTAGGAGGTTATTTAGCTTCATGGTTTTTTGGATTGAATTCCAAACAATTGCTAGTGAGTAGCTGATAGCAGCCCTCCCAAACTGGGTGCAGACATTGGGGACCTTAAGAATGATAATTTTGCTGATCCTTAGGTTGTATGGCCTAGAAGTAATTTGAGTAAAACAGTCTGAGATATAGGTAGGTAGCTTGCCTGATAAGGCTTTGAATATCCAAATTGCAGCATTCCTATTTCTTCTGTGTTGTAATGATGTCCAGTTAACTGCCTTATAAAGGGAGCAATGATGGGTGCTGAAGGGAAGGTCAGTAATGAATCTAATGGACCTGTGATATAGGGTGTCCAGTTTATTTAAAAGGGGAGGAACAATGTCCGTACAGAAAGTCAGCATAGTCAATGAGGGATAGGAATGAAGCTGGATTAATTTTTTGGAGTCTCTGTTGAGATAGTGCTTTATTCTAAAATAAACCAATCCTTTGTCTCAGTTTCTTTAGTAGCTCCTCAATATGGACAGAATAGTCAAGCTTGTTATCAATCCAGACTCAAGGTATTTGAAGTTATCAACGATTCCAGCTTCTCTCCAAGTAAGGTGGTTAGTTGTAGGGTGGTGGATGGTGGGGTAGTGGCAGAGCAACTCTTTGAGGTAAAGAACATAGCTTTTGTTTTTTGGCATTTAGAAGTAGTTTTTATCTAGTAGGTTGTGTTGTAGAATGGAAAATTCAGATTGTAGCAGTTCACAGGCTTTAGATAATGAAGGATTGCTAACATATAATACAGTATCATCAGCAAACAGATGGATGTTGGATTGAGGAGGTTGGCATCATTATTATTAATATAGATGGCAAAGAGGATGGGCCAAGAATAGAGCTCATGTACACCCCCTTAACAGTGGTTTTAAGGTGATAGGTAGTTTCCATTTTTACCAGTTGTGACCTATCTGATAGATAGCACTTGAACCAACTGAGTGAAGGGAATCCAACCCTAGTGAGCCAAGGAGGTGATTAATGATTCATAGTCCACTGTGTCAAATGCTTTGTTCAAATCCAGGAACACAGCACAGGTACTGTTCTTCTTATCCATAGCAATCTGCCAGTCGTTGGTTACTTTGGCTAGGGGCGAAATGGTGCTATGCCTTGATCTAAATCCTGATTGTGCTGTATTTAGGAGGTTATTGTTATCCAGGTAGTCCCTTATGTGAGTTTACTAACTTTTCGAGCATCTTGGATAGAACTGATAGGATGGAAATGGGCCTGTAATTATTGAGGTCCATGGGATCACCAGATTTGAGTAAAGGAACTACTTGAGCTGTTTTCCAAGTGGAGGGAATGGATCCAGTGGTGAGGGAAAGATTGAAGAGATGAGTGAGGGGGGCAGATAAGACTTGAGATGCAATCTTGAGGAAGTAGGGGTCCAGGAGTCTGTACCTGCACTTTTTGAAGTATCTAAATTGGAGAGGAGATCTTCCACTTCTTTCAAGGATATTGGGTTGAAGGAGAAGGTTGATGTAGCCTTTTGACCCACGGTGGATTGAAGGTTCAAGGAAGATCTCAGGAGATTTGCAGGCGAAGAGTCAAATGCTAGTCCAGCTGTGGTGAAGTGGTCATTGAAGGTATTTAGGATTTCTTGTTTGTCCATAATTTCTGTGTTATTTAGTAGCAGTTTGCAGGTTAAGGCAGGAGTAGAGTTTTGGCCCAGATACCCTTTATAGTTCCCCCAGAGCCTGGTTGGGTTATTATAGGAGGCATCCAATTCAGCTCTATAATAGGCAGCTTTGGCAGATCTTATTTGTGTTGTACATGAATTTCTTGCTTTTCTGAAATTCAGCCAGTCTCTGGAATCCTTAGTTTTCTTGCCTTTTTCCACAGTTTGTCTCTGGCTAGCAAGGCTGTTTTAAGATCAGTGGTGAACCAGGGGCAGGACCTTGCTTTAGTTCTGATATTGGTGAATGGTGCATGAATATTGAGAGCGTTAGTGATAATGTCCTTTAAGATCTGGAGAGCTGTTTCCACTGAGGTTGTAAGGTAGAAATCTTGCCAATATATTGTGTTATTGTTATTGTGGACAGCCACCACCCTGTCTATTTCTTTATGGAGATGGGGTCTCCAGAACTGTACACAGTACTCCAGATGTGGTCTTACCAACTGTCTGTACAGAGGGCCAACAATTTCCTGTTTTCTACTGGTGATGCCTCTATCCATGCATCCCAGTATCCCCCCCCCCCAGTCCTGCTTACTGCCTTCTCACATTGCTGGCCCACCTTTAGGTCATCTGATATGACAACACCCAGGTCCTTTTCCATTTTTGTTGTTGTCAGTATCTCACCCCTCATTGTATACTCTTGCCTGGGTTTTTGTTTCCCAGGTGCATTACTTTGCACTTCTCTGTGTTGAATCTAAACTGCCATATATTTGACCATTCCTCCAACCTTGCTAAGTCTCTTTTCATCCTTTCCACCCCACCTTGTGTATCAACCCTGTTGCAGATTGTTGCGTCATCTGTAAAGAGACATACCTTCCCCTCCAGTCCCTCTACAATATCACCTATAAAGATATTAAAAAGGACTGGCCCTAGTACTGAACCCTGGGGTACCCCACTAGTAACCCTCCTTTCTTCACTGTGGACCCCATTTACTATTACCCACTGTGTCCTGTTTTCCAGCCAGTGTTTTATCCAGACTACCACCCTGGGGCCCACTCCCAGGCTTGCTAATTTGTTTATTAATCTTTTGTGTGGGACTGTCTCAAATGCCTTACTAAAGTCTAGGTAGGCCATGTCCACATCCCCTCCCTGGTCTACTACTTTGGTCACCCAGTCAAAGAAATCAATTAGATTTGTTTGACATGACCTTCCAGTTGTGAAACCTTGCTGCCTTGGGTCCTGTGCCCCATTGGCCTCTAGATACTCAATAGTTCTTTCCTTTAGAAGTGATTCCATCATTTTCCCTACCACTGAAGTCAAACTGACATGTCTGTAGTTTCCTGCCTCTGTCTTGCTCCCACTTTTGTGAAGGGGAATCACATCTGCCCTTCTCCAGTCCTCAGATACCACATCATCCTCCCATGATTAGTTAAAATGGGTAGTCAGTGGTGTTACTAGTTCTTTCCTTAGTTATTTTAGAATTCTGGGGTACATACCCTCAGGTCCCATTAATTTAACCACCTTCGGTTTTAAGAGTTCTTTCAGAACCCTTTCTTCTGTGAAAGGACTAATATCAACCTCCCTATCCAGAGTGCTTCTATTGACTAGATTAGGTATCACCCCCTGCTTTTCCATTGTGACTACAGAGCAGAAATATTCTTTCAGTGTCCCTGATTTTTAACTGTCAGTCTCTGCCCAACCACCTTCCTCTTTATTCAGCCTTAGTATCCCTGCCTTCATCTTTCTTTGCTCCCTAGTGCACCTATAAAAGGTTTCATCCCCCTTCTTAACCGAGTTGGCTATCTTTTCCTCTGTTTGGGCCTTTTGCTTTCTTACTGCCTTCTCCACTTACTTCTGCTTTAACTGGTACAGTTCTCTGTCCTGCTCCTTCTGTGTTTCCATATACTTCCTGAATGCTATCTTTTTCTCCCTTACCTTCCCCCCTACTTCTTTTGAGAACCATAGTGTTTTTTCATTCATTTTTATTTGTTTATTTGTTTCAAACAAAGGCTTGTTGCCTCCTTGATGGCAGTTTTGATGTTTCCCCATTGTTGCTCCACCCCACTTTCTTGCCTGTTTGTTAGTGTTTTTCTGAGGCACTCTCCCATTTTGACAAGATCAGCCCTCCTGAAATCCAGTACCTTCACTTTTGTGTGGCTTGACTCTACAGCTAAGTTTATTGTGAACCACACTGTTTGGTGGTCACTCATTCCTAGATGGCTACCCTCTTCAAGATCAGAGATCCTCTCTCCATCCCCATTTGAGAGTACCAAGTCTAAGATTGCTCCCTCCTGAGTGGGTTCCAAAACTAACCATCTGAGGCATGCCCCCTGTAGGGCATCGAGAATGGTCCTGCTCTTGGATGTGGCTGCAGCAAAGGTGCTCCAGTTAACATCTGGCATATTCAGATCCCTCATCAGCAATATCTCACCTTTCTCTACCATCCCAAGAATGCATTCTATCATTTCCTTGTCCATTTCCTCCCCCTGAGACAGGGTCTATAGTTAACCCCTGTGAGAATTGTGGAGCCATTTCCAGTCTCCAGGGTGACCCACAGTGCCTCCTCTCCTCCCTGTTTACCCTTTACTTCTGTTGCTTTGATCCCTTTCCTTACATAGAGAGACACTCCTCCTCCTCTTCTTCCCTCTCTCCTGTAGATTGTTTACCCTGGTATGTTGACATCCCAGTCATGGTTCTCTGTGTACCATATTTCTGTGACTGACATGATATCCAGGCATTCCTCTTCCATCAAGGCCACCATTTTGGGGAGCTTTTTACCTAGACTACTGGCATTGGTACTCATTACCCTCCATTTTTTCCTGGCTTTATTTCTTTTTGCCCCATCCTTGTCCTTCCTGTCTTTGTTTTTTTCTTCATTTACCCCTGCCCTTATCCCTATTGACTGCTCTATCTTGGTGTTTACCTCACTAACAACCCTGATTTTTGGGGTGGAGCTAGGATTTCCCTTCTCCTTTTCAGTGCCTCCCCCTTGACTAGTTTAACTGCTTGCCAATTAAGCATTTAAACCTATCACCTAGGATCCTGGTTCCCTCCAGGATAGATGCAGACCATCATATCTGTATAGGCCTGCATCCCTTCAGGTGGAGCCCCAGTCCTCAATGAAACCAAATCCCTGAGCTCTGCACCAGTTTTTCAACCAGTCATTGAATCGCATGGTGTGGAGTGCCCTAGCCTCTTCAGTGCCATAGACAGGTAGCACTTCTGAGAAAGTTGCCGTGTGTACTACTTGCCTAAGGCCCTTCCCCAACTCCACAAACTCCTGTTGCACTGCTCTGAACCCATTCTCAGCCAGGTCATTAATCCCTAGGTGGATAATGACATCCAGTTCACCTCCCCTTGCAGCTGCTTCCTTGATCCTGAGGATTCATTTCCTGTCCCTTCAAGCCATGGTGCTGGGCAGGCACTTCATCTCCCTTTCCCTTCACTCCCCCAGTTCTACCTCCCTAACATTCGAGTCCCCCACCAGGAGTTGTTTCCTTCCCCTGTGGGGTCCTGGGACACCCTCCTGTGGATCTCCATTGTGGAGGTTCCCAGCATCCTCCTTGGTCTCCACTGTGGGTGCCTCCATAGAGGAATCATGCTCCACTAGAGTGGTGAATGAATTGTGGAGAGGCACAACTGGTGGGATGTGCCTCTGTTCCACCACCCTCCCTGAGTTCATCGTGGTCCAACCACTCCTCCTTCTTGGCAACCTCTGAGGTAGTGGCAGTGGCCTGGGTGGTCCCTGGGTGGATATCAAGTTTTCTGAATCATTGCCAGGTCAGCAAGTAGACGAGCAACCTCCTCCCTCAGACCAGAGAGGTGCCTGCATATAGGGCAGCAATGCAGTTTTCAGAATGTCTCCTGGAAGACTGCTACTTCACAGCCAGTACATTGCACCACTCCTCACATGTCTGTGTCCCTCCCTGTTACAGATGCTTTTCTTTTGTTTTTTTGTTCTTATTTTAGTGTGTGCAAGCTTGTGAGTGTCTCTTCCCCCATTCAGTGTGCTGTGCCTTTAAGGATATGAACAGGTGTATGTTGTTAGCAGTTTTGGGTAAGTGATGTCAGAACCCCTGCTATAAAGGAAGTTATGCGCTTGGGGCAGGTCGCGTGAGGGGAAGGGTGGGAGGGAGTAAACTTCTGCCGTCCAGAAACAATCAACTACAACTCTGACCCTCCCCCCTAGGAAGTGCCTTCCTTCCTTTCAGACACCTATTTCACAGAGGTTAAGCAACCAGTTTAGTCACAAATGACTGGAAATATCTCCCAGTTACAGTTCCTCCCTGGCAAATTAAAATTAAAACTAAGACAAGTCAACCACAAAAACAGAATCAATACTAGTTACTTACACAGGTCCAAAAAGTAATAATTCAGTTCAGTATAGTCTAGAAAATAACCTCCTTGATTTAAGGAAGCTCTGCTGGTTTTTCTCTCTCTCTCTCTCTCTCTCTCTGTCTCAGCAGACAGAGACCATAAACAACTCCTGTTTTAAGTCCACAGTTCAACTAGGCCCCTTTCAGCTCCTCCCCTTAACAAACATCTATTTCACAGAGGTTAAGTAACAGGTCTAGTCACAAATTACTGCAAATATCTCCCAGCTACAGTTCCTCACTGGCAAATTAAAGTTAAAACTAAGACAAGTCAACCTCAAAAACAGAATCAATACTAGTTTCCTTCAGGAAGTAGCAGAATTCGTCATCGACACGAATTTGGAGTAGCCAAGACTGATGGTTCTGAGTGACTTTAACGCTTAGATCGACGATGACCTCTCACAATTTGGACAGCACTTCCTCCAGTTAATGACATCTGTGGGCCTTACACTGGTAGTTACCACTGCTACTCATAAATATGAACACTCTCAACCTGGTTGTCCTCCTAGGGAATTGAGGCCTCCAATTTGTGGGTGGAACCAGTTGCATGGTCTGATCATTGCACCACGGGGTTTAGTTTTAGCACCCCCCTTGTAGGTCTCCCCCTGTGGAGATGGTCAGGTACTGCCCTTTAAGAGATAAGTTCTCAGAGCCTATCTGCGGTACTTGACCTATCATCTCTCTCTGTGGCAAGTAATGATCCAGAGATCCTCGTGTTAGCCTATAATACAGCCACCTCGGGGGTATTTGATGTCATTGCTCCAGTCTGAGTTTGTCCTCTTTACCTTCACCCTTGATCCCCATGGTTTGACTGGGTTTTGAGGAAGATATGGTGACTAGGATGAAGGCTAGAGCATCACTGTCAGAAATCTGCTCTTAATGCCGACTGCCTTAGATTGATGGACCATTATCAAGTCTATCAATCCACAACCACCCATAAGAAGGCAGAGTTCCTGTCCAGAGAGATTGTAGTAGCTCAGAACCAACTAGCTCAGCTGTTCTGAACTGTGGACAGACTGTGCAACCCAGCCTGTCTTCAGGTTCGGAAAGCATTTTTGCAAATAAAGTGCGATGACCTTGCTCATTTCTTTGCTGATAAGGTGGCTGATATCAGGGTGGATCTCCTACCAGAGCATTCTTTGAGTGTTGCTTGTGATCAGCATGAGGTCACTGTCCCTCAGTTTTGCTGGAGTACCTTCAGCCACCTTGACTTCGTGGATGTCATGTGGATCATTCAGGGTGTACGCCCTACATGCTGTAGTTTGGATCCTGGACCAACTTCCCTGATTTTGGGTTGTCTTGATTTTATTGGTCTGGTCCTAGCGAGGATAGTTTGGTGCTCCTTGGAATCTGGAGAGTTTTCTAACTGTCTGAAAGAGTTGGTAGTGATACCTCTCTTGAAGAAAGCTACTTTGGACCCAAACTACCACGCTAACTACAGACCTATTTCTAACCTTCCCTTTTAGGAAAAGTTATTGAGAAAGTAGTGGCAGCATAACTGGATGACCACTTGACCATCCATGACATCTATGAGCCCTCCAGTTCAGTTTTCAAAAGAGACATAGTACCGAGACAGCGCTGTTTCGGGTGCTCAATGATCTCCTAATGGCTAGAGATCAGAAGAACCATTCCATCTTGGTTCTTCTGGAACTATCATCAGCATTTGACACTGTGGACCATGAGTTGTTACTTAACCACCTGAGGTACATCTGTGGAATAACAGGAACTGTCTTCAGGTGGTTTACATCTTTCCTCACTGGAAGAACTCAGAGAAGTGAAATCTGGACTGTTTTCATCAGATCCAGTTTCTTTGTCTTGTGGGGTTCCTCAGGGTTCGGTTTTGTCACATATGTTGTTCGCAGTGTGTGCTACCCCTCAGAGACATTGTAAAAAGGTATGGGCTGAGGTTTCATTGTTATGCAGATAATACCCAGCTCTACCTTTCTTTTGCAACTGACCAGGATAGAGATTTCTTGACATTTAATAACTGTCTCAAAGAAATCCAGGAGTGGATGGATTCAAGCTGGCTGAAGTTGAACTCTGGTAAGACTGAGGTGATGGTTGTGGAACCTGGTCATTGGACAGAAGGTTTGGGAAATGGGTCACTCTCTGGACTTGTACTCAGGGGTGTCCCCCTCAAAACCTCTAACCAGGTGCGAAACCGGGGGGTAATTTTTGATGAGGGGTTGACCCTGCATTCGCAGGTATCAGCTGTCATCAAATCTTCCTTTTACAGTCTAAGGAATATCTCCAGGATTAAACATCTGGCACTGCCCAGCAGCCTTCCTACATTGATCCATCCCTTTGTGTCCTCATGCTTAGATTACCGCAATTCCCTATACATAGGGCTTTCTGGGATGGAAATCCACCACCTGCAGCTGGTGCAGAATGCAGCAACCTGGCTTTTGACAGGATCTCCTCAGTCCTGTCATATTACACTGGTGCTGCGTGAACTGTACTGGCTGCCAGTTCAGTGGTGGATCATCTTTAAAGTTGGCTTGCTGACTTTCAAAGCCCTACAGGACTGGGCCCGGACTACCTGAAAGAGCTCCTGATTCCCCATTGCCCTGGGTGATCACTCCGCTCAGCTGGCAAGGGGTTGCTAGAGATTCCTAAGGTATGTTTGAATTTCTCTGGAGCCAGATCATTTATGTTCATGGCTTCCACACTATGGAATTCTCTACCTCATCAGTTACAGGAGTGCATGACTGTGGAGGGCTTTAAATAAGCCTTAAAAACTTATCTGTGGCACCAGGCTTATGGTGATTGATTATTTTATGTAATTATATTTATGGTATTTTCTGATTTTAATGACTGTTTATTTATCTGAACTGTTTGCTTTTATCTTGTATGGCACCTTGGTTTTTTGAAAGGTGACTTAAAAATAAAAATATTATTATTATAAGTAGTTCCTTACACAGGTCCAAAAAGTAATAATTTAGTTCAATGTAGTCTAGAAAATAACCTCCCTGATTTAAGGAAACTCTGGCTGCTTTCTCTCTCTCTGTGTCTCAGTAGACAGAGACCACAAACAACTCCTGTTTTGAGTCCACAGTTCAACTAGGCCCCTGGCTTCCAGACCATCCTGCTGAACCTTCCCCACGGGGCTCACAAGAAAGTACATAGGATGAAGAGATGCTGCCTGTAAACCATACAAATGTGCCAGAAATGGCATGACACCCAAGTGCACTTTTTTATTTATTTATTTGGTAATTTGGATACAGCCTTGGATTGAATGTAGACATAGCATGCTTGCAGAGGGGACAGCCCTCCACCATCTGCCTTTATAGCAGGGGATGGCCTTAGCAGTAAGCTGCTATCAGTGTGCACAAACCCTCCATGCATAACATCCAGCAGGAGAGTCATATCCACCATACCCCACCCCATGGTGCTGTCTTCCTGATGCCTTCTCCTAAACTCTTCATCATACTCTAGCCATGCCATGCCCTTTTTCTCTGGTGCATGACAGTAATTTGATTCTGATAGGTAAACAGCCCCAGACCCTGCCCTCTGTCTATCTAAAGGATTGCTCCTGCAAAAATGGGAAAGGCTGCAATCCAGTTGTCAAAGGTAGGTGGCACCTTTGGGGTTGTCCTATCAGCTTCCTCCCCCTTTTCCTTCTTCTTCTCATCCCTCTCCACTAACCTGTTGAGAAGAAAGGACATGTCCACATACTTCCAATTCCTAATGTGCTACCTGACCTTATCCTTAAGGTGGTACTCCAGCTGCTTGTCTATCCCCACATAGTAGCTGGGTTGGGATGTAGGGGGATCAGTGGCGGGGAGCACTGAGGTGGCTATTGGTCCCATACCTGAACCTTGCCCCCTGTTTTGTCCACCACCACCATTATCAGGTCCAGGTGCTTGACCAGCTTGTGACCCAACCCCCCCACTGCAGTCTACCCTCCAGAGTGCTTTCCTGGGCATGAACCCCCCCCAGCAGTGGTGTCTTGCTGCATCTCAGTAATGGTCAGGACTGGAACCTCGGTCTCATCACCGCCTGTTCCCTCAGGCTCATCCAGATCTTTTTCCCTGCCCCCTAGAGCTACACCTAGCATCTGAAGCACATCACTATCAGTTAAGCCATCTGCCCTGTCACTTTGCTTACCTCCTTCTGGCATCCTAGGTACCTTCACTGGTTGCACTGCCTGCCCCCTGGTTGGGCATTTCTTCAGTGGTTCCCTTGCCTCCACTGATGTCGAAGGGCCTTCCAGATTATCCAGGCAGGCTTCCAGACATGCAGCCCCTTCTTCTTGTACATGTCCCACAGCTGTGACTCCAAGCCCTCCATGGCCTTCGCTGGTGGCTTCCTCTGATGGTCTAGCATGTTCTCTGCAACACACTAGAAGACCCCCCTCCCCAGAGAACAATTAGATGAGTTAATCACCACTGCCACTTAAACTGGTGAACATTGGGGGCCCCGGACTGTCATCCGCCCCAAGTCCATCCCATGTTGTGTATAAAAGGGGGAATGACCCAGCAGGAGAGTGTGCCCCTGCACCTGTGCCATTCCCCCCAGTGGCTCCCCTGCTGCCCCTGCATCTGTCACCTGCTCCATCTACCCACTATGGAGGCTGAGGAGGAACTTGTGCCCCCACTGTACCCTAGCTATGGGAAATCAAGTGACTTACTCTGGATTGCACCATGTCCCAGAGGGGGATGATATGATTCAAACCCAGGGATTCAGTTCTCCTAGTCTTGTAACTTGTGATGCAGAGCCTACTATACTGCCATGTATCCATTATTTATTTATTATTCTTTTTTGTTTGTTTTTTAAATCTAAATTTTGGGAGTACTGCCCCCCCCATATTGCCCCCCCAGCAAGTAAAGGAGGTGCTCAAGCTCACACCATACATTAGTAGAGGGCTGAATTGAGTCCATCCCAAATCTACATGCCTCTGGATCTCCTAGAGTGCAGTTCAGATACTCTCAACTTCAATGCCAGATGCCTGTGCCAAGGGGCCTGCCATGACCCCCAGGAAAGATGGCCATCCCCAAATCCCCCAAGATGTGGGGAGGGTTTGGGACAGAACTATTGAGCAGTGGCCTTATGCCACCCCCATGCAGCTGCTTGCCACCCTCAAGATGGCCACCAAGAGTCTTGCGAAACCTAGGAAGCCCACCCTCTCCCAGCAATGTCTCACAAGCCCAATAGTGTGGCATGCAAGACACACAAGAAAATGAACATGGGAGACTGCTTTGGAAATGCCACCAAAGGAGCCCTGATTACTGGGGGTCCTGAAGCCAATGCCATGTGGACCCTGCTGTGGCACTACCTTCAGTCACTGGCCCCACTTGCAGTCTCCTTCCCGATCCTAGAGATCCCATTCCCACCAAACAAATATAGCACCATTCTTAAGTGTTAATGCTCCTGACAAGGACCCCCATCCCATGGATGCACTGCCTGGCTGCAAAGAAACAGAGGAAGGTTGATAGGCTGCCCAAGTCCCTGACATGCCTTGCTATTGCCCAACTCTCGCCCCCCAAAAACTTTCCCCACCTTGGCCACCAGAAAGGAACAAATTGGTAGCCAGGAGCTGGGCTGTGACCAAAACAGTCACAACTTCCTTCTAGATGCACCAGAAGGCTGCTAATCTGCCCAGGATCCCACTGTATTCCCCGTGCAGAAGAACATGTGGTTTGGGAACCACACCAGCATCTCCCCCCACTGTAGTACACAGAGGCAGTGGTCTGGAAATACCTAGGAGAGAAGGGATGGAGAACACCATTCCTGGATTCTAGGAGATAAGGTAGGGACCTGCATACAAGCACCCAAGCACTTACCAACATGGGGAATCTGTCCCCCAGTGCAAAAGGTTTTTATTTTATTTATTTATTTTTTGAGAGGAGACAATTCCTCTTTTATTTGTCAATGAGCATGGCCAGGCACATGGCCATAGCCAGCCCTTTCTTTATCTCCTGAACTCCCCAACCCCCAGGCTGAGAATACTTTGGCTCGCAAGATAGCCCCTAGGCCTGAAAGGCCCTTACCTTGCTGTCCTGCTGACATCTTGATCCTTGAAGGGGAAGAGGAAAAAGAGGATGGACAGCTGGCACTGTCCCAATAAATTCCTCCTCTCCTTGTTCCTGCAGGATGTGACCCCTCCTTCCCAAGTGGGGAGCCCCTAGTGGTCCCTGACCAATCCTACCTAATCCAATTCCCCCTTGGACCATGTCTATCATCCCCCCTTCCCTTCTCCTTCCTGGCCCAGGGGATGATGGTCCCAGACAATCTACGTCTGCTGCCATTTGTTGCAGCCTCTGCAATCTCTCAGTTACTAGTATGTGAAGTGTCTACATGTGTACAGTAGATTTATTTTGTTGAAATATGTCCAGTAATGGACTTTTTACTACTCTCAGTAGTTGCAAACAAACACAAGCAACAAATGTGGGGGATTTGTGTTGTAGTTGTCTTAAATACAGCCTTTTTTAGCCTTCACTGTAATATTTACATTTGAAAAAACATTTTATTGTTTCTTTTGTTTTGCAGTACAATACTTCCTATTTCAACTCTCACTCTTCTTTTTACTGATTGTAGGCACTGTTCTACACTTCACTGGCATACCTACAGAATTAGAAAAAAGAAAACATGATTACAAACCAGTTACTCTAAGAAACAACAAAATTATATTTGCATAACAAAACCATATAAGTTACAATTAAAATTTTCCCATATAAAATATTCTAAATATTTATTTGTTTTATTATCATCATCCTCATATGACAACTCAACACATACACTAAATAAAAAAATGTTATATAATTATTTAGGTAGGCTCCCCATGGCTCAAAGAACATTCCCCTTAAGGGGTGGCTGGCACCTTCTCCCTGGGCTAAGACACAGATATGGCACACTGATGAGTTCAGATGAGGACAAGACACGTGTACTGTATGTGTCTGTTGTTCTTAGCCTTTGCTGTTTGCACTGTGAGGCCTTCCAGCATCATGCAATTCTGCTTAAAGTTGAGCCAGTCCAAATTCTCTCATGGGGATTTGCATATGTTTCCCGTGATTCTTTGCATTATTTGGGTTATTTATAATTGTATTTCCTTTAAAATTTGGCTGTATGGCCAATATCCTCCAGGATAACCTATGCCTCAGGACATTTACTCTAGGGTTCTTTTGTAATTTATAAATCAGTTTGATAATTATGTATTCAAATAAATTATTAAACATTTACATAGCTTTTAGGAAAACATTAAAAAATGCAATAGATTAATATTAAAATCAAAGTGATACTCATAAATTTTTGTAAATCTTTCTAAAATTCTCATATATTTTCATAGATGAGAATCATGTTGATGGAAATAAAATCAACGGGATATGTGTACATTTAAAGAATTTAACACCTTCTCAACAGCTACACAATTGAGTAGACTTGATGGCTGTATGGCCTGTTTCTGCAGGCATTTCATATGCTCATAACAATAATAAAAACATCAGAATTCGAGCAAAATATTCAAACTGATGCACAGTTCATAGTATTTTTTAAAAATCTATGATTCTTGAACACTTTTATAAATTAATGTATAGTTCTCATTCAACATGATTCTCATTTATTAAAAATACTTTAAATACAAGAACTTCAACATTATTGAATTATACACCAAGCTCATTGATCACATAAAACTGATATAAAACATGCATATTATAATACAATTGAAGCATAATACATATTTTTGAAATTTTTTTGTATAAAGTTAGTGCTCATGAAAGGTGCTGAATTGACAGAACTGATACCTGAAGTCCTTCATTTATCCACATGACAGGTATGGCATGGACAATCACAGTGCAAGCTTCTCCACACCTCTCCACCAATGTGCCTCAACCCTGCCATGGAGGGTCCACTGTGTAGGTGAGAAGGCAGTTCAGACTCCATGCCAATTCAATCCTTGACATCTCATGTGAATCTTCCAACAAGGAAGCCAATTACCACCAATTGTGTTGGTGGTTTTGTGATGTGAGCACCTTCCCACTGGGAACTGAATTGAGACTACCACAACACATTTCACATCGCTCTCTAAGAGCCCTCAGGTGGTAATGGCTTTCAGCTAGTACTGACCTGTGTTGGATATGAGCCCATTACCC
The DNA here is from genome assembly GCA_016271365.2 of Neoceratodus forsteri. Lineage (NCBI taxonomy): Eukaryota > Metazoa > Chordata > Ceratodontiformes > Ceratodontidae > Neoceratodus > Neoceratodus forsteri. Next base: position 1,099,084,795 of record CM028130.1, read on the forward strand.
AGAGGTGAAAGATTCCTAATCCTGCTACCTATTCACTGAGCCATTTAGTTTCCCTAATGTGTATGTGTTTAAAAGATCTACAAGCTTTACATACACTTTCATAAAATGGACATACAGTTTTTTGATAATTGCAAAAATATATGTAATTCTTGTATATTTTGTTGATAACAAGTCAACCAACCTGTTATAAAGCCATTGTAATAAAGGCAAACTATTTATCACTTCAATTTCCCACAAAACATTTCAATTATATAACTTCCCTGGTTTTGAAATATACATAAAACTAACGTTATTGTTCTAAATCAACTGTTATAAATTCAAAGTAATTGTTCATTCATTCATTCTTTGGTAACTGGATAAGGCCTTCTAGGCAGAAGGCCCATTTTCAGAGGCAACCCAGGAGCACTGGGGAGAATACGTGACTTGCTTAGAGTCACACAGTATGCAAGTGGAGGTTGTAGGAAGCAAACTCAGGTTAGCTGGATCAACCAAGCTCATTAACAGCTTGTTATTCTAAGCTGTAGGCCATACTGTCAGCCCCATACTGCCTGGAATATACATGCCTGATGCTTGCTGTGGATGAAATAGGATGGTGCTCGCATGTGTTTCAAATGGTAAAAAAAGCACAGTGCTGTGCCATTTTTTCATGCAGGCATGGCATGGGAATGAAAATGTTTAAAAACTTCTAAATATTATATCATAGTTCCAGAATGAAAGAAAGTAAAAAGAACAATAGTATATTGATATTTTTGCCAGAAAAACATCACTGTTGGGGAAAAAACTATAAGGTAGATACACAAATACTGTTGCTTTAAAACACAATGTCTCCTGCTAGTGCGTTCTACTATTACAAATCTTACATTTCAATGATATTTTAAGCATTTTTAAGATTTTGATATACTCCATTAACACCTTTTTAAATATTCAGCATTAACAACGATTCCACTGACAAGTTTCAAAAACATGTGACAGTCCCCATCTGACCTCACAGTTGCCATGGCAAAGCTCTTAGTGACAGACTTCAGTATCAGATGTCTAAACAAGTGCTCTGTGAAATCAGAAAACCTTTAATGCTTTTTACACAGACATGAATTAGGATGGCATGGGTGGCTCATGCAGGAGTGGTGTGTCACCCTGTGGGAGGGTTCTAGGTGAAAAAAGCTAAAATAAAAAAGCATGAACAAAAATAGCACAAACAAAATGGCATGACACAAAAGAGCACAGGGGAAAAATATCAAAACTACCAAACAGTGTAACAACATACTGGCATCCCATATGACAATGACACCTGTGGGAAAAAAACACAGCACACTAAGGGTTGCAGTGCTGAACAAACACTTTAATGTGTACAGTCTGCCACAGAATGCAGTGTCCAACAATGAATGGAAAACAGTATTGCAGACTACAGCTGAAAGACAGACTCAGCACTCATACAGACAGACACCTAATGTGAAGGAAGAAGAGGGGCACACATGTACAACAGAGCATACCTGCAGCTGAAAATTACAGGCCATACCATTCCTGTCCTGTGTTACCTGGTTCCACCAGTAATCACTGTACCCTACAGCTCCACACTTCCATATGCTGTTGTGCCATGGCACTAAACTGAACTATTTGCTTACACTGCTCATGTTGATTTGCCCCAGTGGTTTTCTCCATGCTGCTTTTGCTATGCCATATTGACTGGGAAACCTGATGGAGTCCACCTGTAGAAAGCAGCTAGGAGGCCCTTAAAAACTTTATTTAGTTTTATTTGCATTTTAAACATTTCAGATATATAATAGATAAGTAACACTAACTTTTATAGGATTGAGATTTGTTGTATGAACATATTAAAACTGACAGCTAGTATGCTTTACTGACAAATGACAATACTTCTATTATTATAGAAACTTAGCAGATTAGGTCTTGTTTTTGTGAGCATTCAACAAAAATGCAAATCACAAAGTTCATACTATCATGTGTAATTGTAGGTTCTTTAATAACAGCTTGTCTGTCACAAGTATTAGCAGTTAAAAAATCATCAGTGATGGCTTTACAAATTGAGGTCATACAAAGTCCAAAGCAAAATGGGGAAGATTTCAATACATTAATAAAAATAAGAAATTATTTCTCATCCATCAGAGTGGAGATAATTTGGCAACAAAATTTGTATCAAATTACCTTTGCAAATTAACAAATGCCCCCATTGATAGCTTTAATTTTAAGCAGAGATATCAAACTGAATCATGGACCAAAGAATACTGAAAAACTGAAAATCATCCATGACAAAGCTAGAAGCCTAAAAAACAAGGCTGATTTATTTAAAACAGGGCTTCATTCAGAATCCCCAGATATCATTGTTTTAACAGAAACATAACTAAATCAAACAATAATGATGAGATTGAGATATAATTTTATAATACTTATCAATCTGACAAAATATTCTGATGTGGAGGAGGAGTGCTTTTGTATACAAACTGAGAACTCAGACCAAGAAATATAGTATTTTAGGAGCGCTGGGAAATGTGGAATGTTTACTAATGTCAGTCCAAAGATCAAATTTGGCTGTTGGTACAATGTACGCTCCACCCAAAAAAACTATGGAATTTTATAAATTGTCTCAATTAATAATGGGTCATTTAATTGGCAAGAAACAGGTGCTAATAGGTAATTTTAATGCAGCTTGTGGGTATTTGAGAAAACATGCATTAGAAACTGCCTTCAAACATTTCGAAATAGTACAGGTTACAACAAACACAAGGAGGAAAAGTACACTAAACAGTTTAGGCAAAATACTAGATTTGTTATTTGTATTTCAAAACATAAAAGTGAAATATGCCCAGGTCAAACAGCCCACTCTGGGAGATCATAACACTTTGAGATGTGGTCTTGAATTGGTTGTCAAAGATCAAATTTAAAAGAGCAAAACATTTGGAGAAGGTGCCTCTAATCTTATAGTACAGAAATGCTGCAGTACAAGTTAGGACAAATAAATTGGTCAAGAGTATTTTGTATTCAATCTCTTGATTTGGCAATACAGGAATTTAATAATCTTTTCTTGAAGGTATGCAATGAAACAGCGACATTTGTAAAAATAATGCAAAGAAATCACATGTCCCATGAATAACTGAAACAAATAAAAAAAGAGATCAGAGTAAAAATTGATTGTGGAACATAGCAAATAAAACACAAAATTCAGAGGATTGGGATAGATATAAATGTGGGCGGTCAAAACCACGCAGACTAAAAGAGCGACACTGGGAGTTCAGCAGGTGATCGTTCCGCAATTTCTTTACAAACGTTGAATCTTTAATACAGAATTCCATTCAGGTGGACTTCCTCTAATTAATTCTTTGCACAGTTTTCAGAAATTCATCCCCCATGGAGTTGGAATAATTAATGTGGAGTCCGAGGTTGTGCGCGGACAACGTGCTCTAAGTCTGTTGATGTACTCTACATAAATTAACAAGCAAAATTCCATGGTGGAGAATTTTGTACTGTTTAATACAGAATTCATTATGGAAAATGATCCTAAAATGAATTATGTATTTAACATTCAAAGTTCGTACAGAAATTGTAGAATGATCACCAATTGAACTCCTTGTGTAGCTCTTTTAGTACAAGTGGTTTTGACCTAGTTCCAATATAAAGATGCAAGAAACATACTTAAAAGTAAAATAAAGCAGGCAAAAATGCAGTACTATAATAAAAGAGCTTGTGAGACATCAGGAACAGGGAAATACTGTATTTTTATTTAAATCTTTGAAGAAACCAGTAGATAAAAAATATAAGAAGACTGGTTACTGCAAAATAGTACACAATCAGCAAATATTCTTAGTGCATATTTTATAAATGTTCCTGATATACATTTCTCCCCACTACTAAGACTGGAGAAAAATGATGAAAAAGCTCCTCTGGTGCTTCCTCCTGTACTACCCCCACACCCCCGCTCTCTACTCTCAGCCCTCCCAAAGGGCTTAAAGATCCTATATCTAAACAGCCACAACTTGTTGCAAAAAATAGACCAGATTCAGATCATGGCGTGCACTCTAAAACCAGACTTTCTAATCACGTCAGAAACTTGGCTAAAGAGCACTATCCCTGGCCAATCAGTCTCCATTCCTTGCTTATCACTGCTAAAGCAAGAGCTTGCTGGCAGTGGTGGTGGTGTGGCCATTTATGTCCTAGCCTCCATCCAATATTCCATCATCTACTCATCCTCCAATCCTAAGACCCATGATGCCCTAGCTATCCATGTGACCCTCCCATTCACTCTCCCAATCTTTGTAGCCAGCATATACTACCACCTAAATGTCCATCCTTCGATCATGCTAGACCTCCTAATCTCTATCACTTCCCTTGCTCACTCTGGGGAATTATTCACCCTAGGTGACTTCAACATAAATTAGTTGTCACCTAAAACTGCCAAAACTAAAAATGAAATAGAAGCCCTAAACCTCTCCCAACTGATCTACAAACTCACCTGTCCAAACCACAAAATCCAACAATACCCCCTATTTGACTGGGCCCTTACCTCACACCTCCACTGAGTCATCACCTCTGGCATCCTCCTTGATGCTCTCAGTGACCATAATCCAATATTCATAGTTAGGAAAGTCCACAGAACTAAATCATCACACCAAACCATACAACTACACCTTTTCAAGTTGCTTGACCTTAAACCTCTCCTGAGTAATCTTGCCACTTCTGACTGGTCCCCCCCAACCTCCCTCCCCTTAACTGATAACTTCAAATAAATCATTCTTGTAAACTGAAAAATCTTTGCCCAGATCAAACAAACCAGAGTCAGAGGTAACCACTTATCTTGGATTAACCCTGAACTTCTGGCCTGCCTCATGGTTAGAGACTGAGCCTGGAAACATCATAAAGTTACCCAGCTTCCTAGTGACCTCACAAACTACAGCATGCTCAGAAACACTTGCGCCAGGGCTACAAGATTAGCCAAGTTTAAATATTTCAAATCTGCTGTCATCACCAACATAAATTCCCCTTCAAAGTTTTGAAAGGTGTTCCATGCTCTATTTACCCCCTCATCTCTCCCACCACCCCCGGCACTAAAGTAAATAGATCAATAGTGTCCAATCCACCAGCCATAGCTGTGGAATTTAACTCCTACTATACCTCCTGCACCACTGAGCAATTGAAATCCCTCTGCTCCTACCCATCCCCCTCCCTACCATCTACCAGTGTGCCCCCCACCACCCTTTCACCTGCCCTTCTCTTTTGCTACTGTAACCCCAAACAATGCCTTAAGTGCCCTCCTCACTATCAACCCCTCTAAAGGTGCCTCCTCTGATAGCCTCGACCCAAAACTCCTCTCCATCTCCACTTCAGCCATTGCCTATCTCCTCTCAGTAATCCTAAATCTTTCATTCTCTACTGCCTCAGTCCCCTCTTCATGGAAACATGCAGTCATTCCTTAACACTATTATCAGTTCATTACTTTTACATTATGTCACACTTTCCAACATCAGACATTCTGGTTCGTATAGTTGTTTGATGCTTTGTTTCTTTCTTTCATCCTTGCTCCCCTTCTTCTCAGGGCTCAGGTGCATGACCCAACACCCTCTTCTGGTTCTGCCCTCCTATACCTTTTCCTGGGCTCAGATGCCAACAATCTGATCCCCAGTTTATACTTTTGTTTCCCCATCCCCTCCTCTGTATCTATTGTTGGATGCCACTAACCCCCTACCAGTTTTACCTTCCCCCACCCAAATTCCTACTCCCCTCTCTGTGACCCTCCCCCAGTCCTCCCTTTTTCTTCCCTTTCATATCCAGGCCATGTTCTACTCATGACCTATTGTCCCATCCGTTTCCTTGTTGACCTCTTCCCAGCAACCCGTTACTCCAGATATCACCTGCTGCCAGCTTCCTGCAGCCCCATTATCTTGTTATCCTTCCTGCTGCCCTCTGTTGGCAGACCATCTTTCTTCTTCTTCTGCTGCTCATTTGCCATCCATTCCCAATGGAACTAATTCCACATTTTCTATCATGCAGTGCCCCCTTTTCCCATTGGCATCCTTACAATCTGTCTTTGCCATAGGCAGTAGGGTGGGTGGGTGTCAAACAAAAACATAGCAGAAGAAGTGGGGTCTTCTTACTTACATCCCTTTTTAAAGCCCTTTAGGACCCCTTCAGGACCCCTGGCTTGCCCCACCCCCAACCAATCCCCTTCTACTCTACCTGTCCTGAATCATTTTACTTACCTCTGACCTCAACTGACCCTGCCCCTCCCAACTGCTAGCTTCCCCACCCCCTCCTCTTTTCCTTACCCCCCTCAGCACCCCTGCTATTTCTCTCGGAAACCACTGACAAATGTGGCTGCCTTAAAGTGACAACCCTATATATCGCACAAGTACAGCAGGACTTACAAAGGGATTTCACACAACTTCAAACATGATTTGAAAAAAAAAATCACATTTATTGTTAAATAGCAAAAAATCTAAAACCATAGTAGTCAGTGAGAACAGTAGTAGAAATATGGAAAAAAATCCACTGATAGGTGCCAAATACATTTACTAAGCTATGGAGTCAGACTAGCATCATACATTTTTTCTGGCATTCTGTCAGTCAATTCACATCCAGAACAAAGAAGTCAATGTGGATTTGAAAGCTTGTTTGAATGATTCTCTGTTGTCTAATAACATATTACCTCTCACTTTTTTTACACAGTGAGTCAGTCCTAGGTCATTCTTTAGCACACAGTTTGGACAATGAAGTACATACTAAACCAGTAGCTTAATATTGACTTTTACTGTTTAATGTAGAGGATTTATTGGAATATTATTGTTTTTTTTCTTACAACCAATTTTGCTTCAATTGTCTTCCAATAAAGGCTCCTAAAAGCCTGTCTGGTTGCTAACTGTAGCAATTCATGTATTACTGTAGACAAAAATGATCTTATATTTGTTGTGCTTCACTGTCCACACACAAACTGTTTCCTGTAGGTGGGGTTCAGGATGGCTCCTTAAACGGACAGCATGGGGAATCAAAACGCAATAGCCATAAAACACTTTCTAGTCAACAGCACAGCAGCTACAAAGTTGGCATTGATTAATGTCACTCCATGACACAAGATGACACAAGATGGTTTATACCTAAAGGTATAAATCAAGTGCCAGTGGAGAGCATCTTCCAGCTGAAAGGAAATCAGAGGACTAGGGCCCATGGATTGCAGATTGTGGGGGGACAGTTCAAGGGGAACATTAGGAAGTACTATTTCATAGAGAGGGTGGTAGATAATTGGAATAGACTCCCTGAGGAGCTGGTTGGAGAAACAACAGTGGGGGGGGGGTTCAAGAGAGCATGGGACAGACACAAGGGACAGTTGAAGGTGGAGGCGGTGGGTAAGTTGGGGGGAGGAGAGACATGTCCTAGCAGATAACTAGGCACAGTGGGCAGACTAGGTGGGCCTGGAAGTCCTTTTCTGCTGCCACATTTCTGTGCATCTATGTATGTGAATGATGTAAACCATTGTGGTCAGAAGCACTGATTTACAAACCAAAACCAAAAGGAAAAAAATGGTATAGTATAAAAGGAAGGAAAGAAGGAAAGGAAGGAAAAGAAGAGAAGGAAACGAAGGAAAGGAAGTAAAGAAAAATAAATCTTTCATTGGAAAGTCCCTTGTATACTGATCTTTTATGAGAAAGCTGTTAAGCAACCTTCTGGACCCCTAAGGGTATACTCCACAATTGGTACCTCTGCCTCTGTGGCAGAACAAGGAGCATTCCCCTTTAAGAAAATGTACAGCAGCTACCTGGAAAACAGTGCAACCTTTATGAGGCAAGCAATATATAGCGCCTTTCATAGTCAAGGTGCTGTACACAATAAAAATTCTAATAAAAGAAGTAATATACTAAAATTTTAAAATCAATCAATTGAATAAACACTTAATTAGGGAAAGCCAAAGAAAACTAATATGTTTTCAGTATCAATTTAAAGCTACTGATGGTCAGGCATTCTCTTAACCTGCAAGGCAGAGAATTCCACAGGGTTGGTACTGCAAATGAAAAAGCACGTGCTCCAGTTGTTATAAGACGAACCCTGGGAATCTTTAGTAATCCCTCATAGGCGGATAGGAGAGGGCGATTGAGGGAGTAGGGAGTCAGGAGATTTTTCAGGTAGCCAGGTCCCAGTTCATGTGGGACTTTGAAGGTAAGAAAGCCTACCTTGTAGGTGGTCCACCACTGAACTGGTAGTCAGAGCAGTTTGCACAGCACAGGCATGATGTGACTGGTCCTGGAAGTACCAGTCAATAGCCTGGCCACACCATTCTGCATTAGCAACAGGTGGCAGATGTCAACCTCAGACAGCCCTAGGTAGAGGGCACTGCAGCAGTCAAAACAGGTGGTAATGAAGGCATGGATCAATGTTGGAAGGTCACCCAGAGGAATCAAGTGTTTCACTATAGCGATATTCCTCAGATGGTAAAAAGAGGATTTGACCACCACTGACACCTGAGACTTCAGGGTCAAGCCATCATCAAAAATAATGCCCAGATTACACACTTGATCTGAGGCAGTGAGCTGGACACCATCAAGCTATAGGCCCGACATAAGTCCAGCTCCAAGACCCACCCCAGGATGACCTGGAACCACCACCAACACCTCAGTCTTATCCGGATTTAATCTTAACCAACTCAAGCTCATCCAGTCTTTGATCTCAGAGAGGCAACTGTTTAGCACAGGAATCACATCATCCATCCTGTCTGGGCACAAAGGACACATACAGCTGAGTATCATCTTCATAGCAGTGAAAACTCAAGCCTTATTGCTGATGATATCTCCTAATGGCAGCATATACACTGTGAACAACATGGGCACCAATATGGAACCCGGTGGCACCCTGCAGAACAGGAGGAGGGAGTCAGAGGAATAAATTCCATTGACCACCCTCTGAGGCCTGCCTATGAGGAAAGATTGAAACCATTTAAGGACTGTGCCCAACAGTCCACAGAGAAACTGCAGTTTCCAAAAGTACCTCATGGTCCTCAGTGTCAAAAGCTGTGGAGAGATTGAAAAGGACCAAGATGGTAAGAGCCTTTTGATCTCTAGCCATAGGAGGTCATTTTTCATACCTGAACAAGGGCAGTCTCCATGCTATGCCTCTTCCTGAAACCAGACTGGAGAGCTTCATAGACATTGTGAGTTACCAAGTAATCATCCAGTTACAGCACAACCACCTCCTCAGTAACCTTCCCCACAAAGGGAAGGTTAGAGACAGGTCAGTAGTTAGCTGGATTGATGGGATCCAATTAGGGTTTTTTAAGGAGTGGTTGAATGACCACCTCCTTTAGTGGATCTAGAAAGATTCCCCTCTCCAAGGATCTCCATACAATTTCAGCTAGGATCAGGCAGATGATATCTATACAACCCACTAAAAGGGAGGTAGGGCCCAGATCCAAACTACAGCAGATTGGGCGCAGGGTCTGGACAATCTTCACAATGTCCATGAATTTTGGTCAACTGAAGTCCGTCCAAACAGACCAGGTGTTCACCACCTCTCATCAACCTGCATAACCCCTCATAGAGAGAGCCGGACCGATTCCGGACCTGATGCTGGCAGCCTTTTCTGCAAAAAACTGAGCTAGCCTGTCACACTCAATTTGTGAAAAAACTCTGCTGGTCTGGAGACAGATTGGACTACACAATCTGTAACAGTTTGAAAAAGTTGAGCCAGTCAGTTCTGCACAGCAGAAATCTCCCTGAACAGGAACTCTGCCTTCTTACGGGGGATTACTGATTGATAGCCCATATAATGTTCCATCAATCTAAGCCTGTCAGCATCCAGGCCACACTTCTGCCATGCCCTCTCCAACCTTCAACCAACCCACCTCAACTCCTTCAAGGACCCATCATACCAAGGGGACCTTGGGCGAAGAGTGAGTGGTCGAACACAAACAGGAGCAATCAAGTCCAAGGCCTCCCCCACTGCCTTATTATAGGCTAGTACAAGGTCCCCTGGACTTGTACTATCACCCAGCAAACCTGATTGGTCCAGCACCACCAATAGACCACCTGGGGCAACTCCCCTTAAAGAATGGTACTGGACCATCTCCAAAGGGGTAGATCCATTTAGGGGGGCCCTGAAACTGAACCTTGTGGTGTGATGGTCAGACCAACTGACTGTTTCCACCTCCACATCAGTGATCTCTCATCCCCAGGAGGAACAGCAGATCCATGAGTGACCTTCTATATGGGTAGAGGAGGTAACTACCTGTGTAAGGCCCAGCATTGTCATTAGCTGGATGAGATTTTGACCAAACTGTGAGAGTTCATCATCGACCCAGGCATTGAGGTCTCCCAGAATTACCCATCTGGGAGACTCCAACACCATGTCGATGATGAAGTCTGCACTTTCCTGCAGGAATGCACCACCATCTCCTCGAGGACAGTAAATGAGGAGTATCCTGCAACCTATGCCCTTACCAATGATACACTCAAGGATCTAGTGGTCCCCACTGGAACATCCTCAAGGCCCAGTTCGGTCTGAAAAAAAGGTGGCTACGCCCCCACCACTACTATCCAACCTTGGATAGTGAATCACTGAGAACCCAGCTGGAACTGCAGAAGCCAATACTAGGCCTGCATTTTCATCCAGCCAGACCTTGGTGATACATGCAGGTTCACCATTTCAACAAGATCAGCTATAATAGCTGTCTTGTTTTTGATGGACCTAGCATTACATAACACCGCCTGGGTTGGATGAGATGCTGGGGAAGACCTCAACTCTTGACCAGCATCAATTGCTGGGCCCTTGGATATGGGAACAAGACAGGGATTACCCCTGTCCTGGCACCATTTTACCCCAGGGCATCGCCAAGTCCCCACCACCTCAATACATCTCCCCCTTTCCCCACCAGGCCTAGCCCTGCCCCCCTTCTGACACCTCCTAGAAATCCCTAAGGATTGAGAGCATTTGAAAGTCTCTGTTGGAAAAAAAGGGCAGTCAAATGGGTGCAATTCCCTGAGCCTGGTGGGGGAATACTGCCTGACCATCTTTTGACCCTCCCTACATATACTGAAACTCTAATCAACACACACCAAAAACCTAGCACTCAAACCACCAATACAACTAACCAAAAACAAAATAAGCAAAAATAATAATACACTGCCAATCTCTCTCACAGATTGAGAAGTAACTTAAACACAATACCCCCAATATAACAACAAATACCACCCACTACCTCAAAATACCAACCCCAAATCAACAACCCCACAAATTACATCTCAACGACAATAATAAATCAACATTAAAACCCAGTCATAATACGAAATAGCCAGTCCAGTATAAATAATTCAATCTCAGAGTCCAGGACAACAGCTTGGCCAGCATGAGGAAGAGTCAATCATAAAATAAATAAAACTTCTTAAGCTGTAACTCAAATACAATAATATTAAAGAAGTTCAAATAACAAAATCATCGCCCCAGGCTGTCTCACAGCCTGATGCAGCCAACAAAGTACAGGTGCTCTCACCTGCCTGAACCAAAGTATTATCAGTATTTCAGATGGATTTTGCACAGGTACTCTCACTACCTGAGTCGAAATAGTATCACTGTCACAGATGATTTTCAGCCTCCAGGTCCTGTCACCATGTGGGAAGTCTGACCAAAAAAAGACACTCTCACTACCTTCCAGATTGTATAACAGCAGAAATAAAATTATAAAATCTGACCATGACAGACAGAAGAAGTAGAAACATGAATCCTCCTCTTGCAATCCAGACAATACAAAAATATGGTCCCAAAAACCTGTACAAAGCACTACTGTCTGGATATTCAGTCCCGGAAGGATACCAGTTTTGGAACTGGAGTGTTGCAGAACTTTTTTCTTAAACATGATCTAGACCTACCCTCCCAAGTCACTACTAATAAGTCTACATTTCTGTATTAGGCATCATTAATGCAGTCCAGATGTTAAAAGAAATGTCACCTTATGGTAATGTTGTTTCTTCTCTGTATTGATTGTCATTTTTTCCAGAAAAAAAAAACATTCTGAACAGCACGTCAGGTTTTGACTGTCAGCTGACTGAGATATTTTTTATAAAGATCACATTATATTGAGAAAAATGTTTCCTGTGATGCTACCATGCTGACACACTTGCAGGAAGCATAATACCAGGTTGCCCCTCCATGCTGACTTCTTTTACAGCCAGAAGAACAAAGTTGGTAAACTTTCTAACAAATCAAGCCTGAAGCCTCTCATAAACCACACTTCGTACTTTCTGTCTGTTCACATTGAGAGCAGAGTGCTTGGCATGGCAAGACAGCATCTTAATTACTCCAGTCTGCACCTTGATCATTAAAAACACTAGATTCACACAGCTAGTGAATCTGAATAGACCTTTCAGTATATGGCAGCTCAGTCAGCCAGCCCAGAGGATAAAACAAAAACATAGAGGATAATGCATGGGCATCAATGGTTAACCACATTATGCTTGCGTTGAGTGGTTACCTTGGTAATCATGATTAACCTTTAGAGAGCAGCTCAAGAGGTTAATCACAGTTGCCAATGTAAACACAAGATGCTAGCATAGTGCGGTTGACCACTGATGCCCATACATTGTCTTTTATAGTGTATGGGCATCATTGTTGCCAAATTATAGACAGTAAATTACAGTGGTTTAAGTAGGATTCAGCCTTTTACCTTACACAGATGACAATGAGCCGGTCAGTTTTGTGCAAAGAAATACATTTAACATACAGAAAAGGCCCCTTCAGCCAGGATACAACGTGAAGCAGATTGAAAAAAAAATCACAGCTTAATGTGACCAGTACAAGAGAGCAGATCATGTGACACAAGACAGCCAAACAGCTGCTGAACAGTTGTTTGGTTGCGCCGTAACTCACTGTGTGAATGATCTGCCTCACAAAGGTTTGCCAGTGCTACCTACAAGAAATGGAGTTTAAATATAAAAGGAAAAATAAACAAAACAATGTTTAGAAGGCAGGTATTGGCTATATGTTAATGTCACAGACAATTATGAGTTTCTATACTTTGGGAGGGTCTGAAAAAAAAAACACTTTACTAGCAGCTGCATTATATAGTTGTGCACCTTTGTGAGAAAGCATTTTAAATGGGGAAACAGTTCTTTTACCTGATTTGAACAGAATTTACTCGCATATGGACATTTGTGCTGCCTTGGTAATGCCTGCACGACTGTTAGTTCCAATTTGTTATGCCATCAATGTGACGTACTATCGATGGGTTAACAACACTGTTACATCACATCGATGGTATAGCAAGCTTAGTAAAAGATGATTTTTTTTCACATTAACAGCATTCTACAATACATTATAAAAAAGTTTTCTTGTGCTTTTTATCCTTTGGGCTAACCAGCTGAAAAAGCTGCCATATACTGAGAAGTCTGGCATATTCACTAGCTGTCTGTTAGTGGACTACAGTATGCGGTAAATTAAAGCAAGTTTTTTTGTTACAACTACAAGGATGCTCAGTTTTGTGTGACAGACTTCAGTGGATGAGTGAGTTAACTAGGCTGATAGCCTCACCTCATGGTGACAGGGGGGTGCATCACTAGATGAATGTATAAAATTCTGCATAAATTCCCTTGTTCAAGTTTGATGAGCACTTCTTGCTCTTCCTACACTCTATATAGTTGCCTAGCATTTTGTTGTCTCTGCCAGTGCTGTTGACCTCCAGTTCTGCTGGCTGCAAGTTTTGGATTGGTTCAGTTCTTCCCAAATAGAAGCAGGCAGCTGCCTTTTCCTCATAGGCATCTGGTCCTGCCTTAAGATGTTCTTACTTTCTTCTCTAAATGCCCTAGCTGTTCCATATTTTCCCTCCCTCTCCACTTCAGATGCTGTAGATTTCTATCCATTTACTACATTAAATCTAATCGGGTTTGCAGCTTCCAGTGGGAGAATACAGTTTTCCCCTTAATTGTCTTTTCACTATTGGCTCAATCACTAAGCTTGGGTGACACCTGGGGACACACACACACACAAACATTATAGTCTTAAGAGGCTCGAGATCTACTATGTCTATGTCCCCATAAGTAGGAATAAAGTAAATAGGATGTGCAAACACATGCCATTTTACATGGATCCCTCTACCCTCCATCACCCAGGCAACTTGGTGATTTCCTTGGTAAACACAGATCTAACCAGGCATACTGTACCTTAAAGGCCTGTACTGTCTTCATGCCCACTGCCTTTGCTAGTAAGCTTTTCCATAAGCTCACACCCCCCAAGAAAAAATGCTTAAAACATTACCCCTGAGTTTACCACTCCCATGCTTTAAGGCGTGTCACTGTGTCCTGCTGCACAATATCAGAACAAACATTTCCACCTGTTTGTGTCTTGATACTCTCCAGTATTAGAAGACTAATATGCTCCTTCTCAGCCTCCTTTTCTCCAGGGTGAACATATGAAGGGCATCCAGCCTTGGCCTGGCCTTTGTAACTCTCATCGCTCAAAGATGTATCGGGTTTTCTGTATTTTACAAGAATACTGAGCAATGTACAGTACACCGTCTTAGCATTTGTGCCATAAATAAAAAAGATCTTGTTTGGCCCTGGGATCATCGATGGCCTGGATATCTCTTTCAGTCTGTGTTCCCATGACTTACCAGTCCCCATAAATGAAGACACTCTAAACAATTTCCAAAAATAACACTCCAGATTGAATTACTGTACAGTAGCAGCTGCATTAACCTTTTTAAAACCTGTGTTTTTGTGTTTTGCTTTGTTTCTCCCCTGCCTTACAATAAAGACCAATAAATAACAACTTAATATAAAAGTTGGAATTTCATTTATTTAACAGCCGAATTGTTCACATGTAGCTTATGTGTCACTGGCTGGTCACCATTACAATTAATTTTGGCATTGTTTTTTTGTAGTTTTTTCTTTTTTTTTCTTCCCCTTTTCTCTGTAGCCTCATTTTGTTTCCACCTTGCTTTACAATAAAGAAAACAAATTGTCAACATAAAATAAAAGTAAGAATTTCATTTCTTTAGCTGCCACATTTTTCACATGGAGCTTCTGTGCTGCTGGCAGGTCCAGCTCTGTTCCCTCTGCACACATTTATTGTTACTACTGGGGTTGTGTTTGGTAGTTTGCTTGCTTTTTTTCCGTTTCCCAATAGCCATGTATTAAATAGGCAACTGGTTTCACAACCCTCAGTCCTCCCTTGGCTGGTGACTCTCTGTAAAACCTCCTTTCTCAGTCCCCCAAAAGCCAGAAACAATAATTATCAACTTAAAGTAAAAATGTGAATTTCATTCCTTTAGCAGACACATTTTTCACATGGAGCTTCTGTGCTGCTGGCAGGTCCAGCTCTGTTCCCCAGTACACAATGGGTGTTTACTCACCTGGTAAAGGTGATTGTGTTGATTGACATTCATGGCACTCCAGACATTACCTCATGGGTTTTAGCCCACCTAATAGGCTAGTGATGCACATGACTCTAGGATCAAATTTCTAGTATATCCAGGTCCCAGAAACCCTGGCCCTCCAGTTTGAATCTTTCAAAGCTGAAAGTTAAGTTAGTAACAGGAAATACCAAGAAGAAAGAAGAAACAGTAACCATCCTGTATAAATAATGCAGAGTGAGGTGTATGTAAATTCGGGCCATAGGCCTCTACTTTATTTTCCTATTAATACAATCTAAAACTCAGCCCATAATGAGTCGATGGTGGACATCCTGGATGTCTCTTTGAGAAGGAATGGAATCACTTTCAGACCATATATCTTCTTCTAGTCCCTAGTCATTTCTGATCACTGTGTCAGGTGGGTTGTGGAGTGCCATGGATGTCAACCAACACAATTACCTTTACCAGGTGACAAAACACCCATTGTGATTGGTTGACCATCCATGGCACTTCAGACACTACCTCATGGGTAGACAAGAAGCAGTACTGTACCCAAGGGAGGAAGACAGAGTGGTCTAGGAGTGAGAGGAAGAGTTGGTGGCAGCGGAGAGAATCTGTGTCACAAAGGTTGGCTGTAGTTGGTACAGGTGCTCTAAGTGATAATGTCTGGCAAACGTATGGATGGAAGTACAGGTTGCTTTGATACCCAGAGGGGGCGTCATTAGTTTTGCTTTGTAGGCCTCCTGAATGGTTATCCATAACCAGCCAGCAATGGTGGGCTGGGATGCAGCTTTTCCCTGTCTTTGTCCCTTTGTGACAATGAACAAACTTTCAGTCTTGCGTAGAGGTTGGGTCCTAGCTATGTATGTGAATAGGGTGACACCTATTTCTAGGTGTTAAGGAACAGTCTTGTCTCCCATTTGAGAGCCTCTTCTAAAGGTGGGTAACTCAATAGGTTGTTCCCTGTAAAAGACGGAGGAGACTTACAGTTGAAAGGCTGGAACTGTGCGTAGGAATACCTCTCAAGGGGTGAACACTGTGTAGGGTTCCCTGCAGGACAGTGCCCCTAATTCCCTGATTTTGCGGGCTGAGCATATTGCAACAAGGAAGCAGGTCTTCAGACCTACCTATAACAGGTCTACGTCCTGTAGTGGTTCGAAAGAGGCTGTACTGAGGGAGTCTAGTACCAGTGGGAGGTCCCAGGGAGCAATGGATGGTCAGACCCAGGGTCACAGAATCTCAACTGCTTTCAGGAAATGCAAGGCATCTGGGTGAGCACCGGGGCTGTGTCCCCCTATGGGGCCAATGGCTGCCCCGATGGCTGACAGCTGTACTCTAAGGGATGAGTGGACCAATCCCTTATCTACTCCATGTTGAAGGAATAATAGGATAGTAGACATGTCTGCAAGCTCCAGATCCATGCTCCAATCTCGGCACCACCTGTTGAACACTGACCATTGTCTGCCGTAGGTAGAAGTGGTCGAGGAACATCTGGATTGCAGTATTGTGGAGATGACCGAGTCGCAATATCCAGCATTCATCTGTCTTCTCTTCTCAGGAGCCAGGCTGTGAGCTTTAGGGTCTGTGGGGCCAGGTGCAGTACCAGGCCCCTGGCTCAACATGTTGGGTCAGTAGGGTAACCTGAGACTGGTCAACGTCATTGCCAGTACCATGGCAAACCACGCTCTCTGTGGCCAGTAAGGGGCCACTAGGATGATGGTCCATCCCGAAGATCAGATCATGGCGAGAACTTGTGGTAGCAAGGGAATGGGTGGAAAATTGTAGGACTGGTCCCGGAGCTAAGGTTGCGACAGGGCGGCGGTTCCCTGGGACTGACTTTTCCTGTATCTCGAGTAGTAGCTCCTGACCTGCGCATTTTGTGCCGTGGCCATGAGGTCCATGGAAATGGATCCCCAGATCTCCTGAATCAGCTCAAAGAGGCTGGGGTGTAGATGCCACTCCCCCTGGGTGAACTTGTTGTCTACTGAGCCAGTCTGCACAAATGTTGAGCCTTCCAGTGAGATGGACCATGCCAAGATGGGAGAGGTGAATCTGTGCTGAATTGAGGACCTTTGCCACCTCTCACAGTATAGATCTGCTTCTGGTGCCTCCCTGTTTGGCAATATAGGCCACCATGACCTGGTTGTCAGAACGTATCAGGACCGACTGTCCAGAATGGAGGTCTTGAAGGCTGTGAGGGCATAGTATACTGCCCACATTTCTGGGATGTTGATGGACAACTGGGCCTCTGCAGGAGTCCATCATCCCTGTGCCATTCTGTCACCTAGGCAAGCACCCCATCCTAGGAGGCTCATGTCTGTCTCTATGGAAACCTGGTAGGATGCCCTCCAGTGGTACCCCTCTGGTCAGATTGGTGCAAGCTGTCCACCATGTTAGTGATTTTCTCACTGATGGTGGTAATGGGAGTGTGACATTCAGGTTGCACTTGTTCAGAGACCCCCATGTGAGAACGTATGTCTGTAGGGGTCGCATGCACCACCTGGCCCGGGGGACCAGGTTGATACAGGTTGCCATGTATCCTAATAGTTGTGCAAGTCATACCATGGAGACCTGATGACTGTTCTGCACTAGGTGTGCTAGGCTGATCAGATTGAGTACCCTCATCTCAGATGGTTTTGCCCAGCCCTGTGACATGTTGATGCTTGCCCCTAAATGCTCTATCAGTTGCATGGGCACCCAGATGGCTCTCATCTAGATTCACCACCCAGCCATGCTCCTCAAGAGCCCTTAGGGTGAGGCTGGTGTGTTGGAGGGATCGCTCTCTAGTTTGTGCCCAGATCAGCCAGTCGTCAAGGCAGGGGATGATGTCAAGAACCTGTTCCCAGAGCCTGGCCACTAGAACCACTGACATCTTGGTGAATACTCATGGTACCAAGGTAAGCCCAAAAGGTAGCACTTGGTATTGGAAATGCTGGCCTAGAATATGGAATCTGAGGTACTGTCTGTGTTTCAATCTGATGGGTATATGAAGGTATGTGTCCTTGAGATCTATGGACATCAGAAAGTCGCCCACATGTATAATGTGTAGGGTTGACTTCAGTGTGTCCATCTTGAGCCTCTGTGGGACCACATGTTGATTGAAGTGCTTGAGGTCCAGGATGAGGCGTAGTTTACCAGATTTCTTTGGGACGAGGAAGAAGATGGAGCATACTCCTAGCTTTTGTTCATGCAGAGGTATGGGCTGTATCACTTTGTTGCAGATCAGATTCCACAGGATTTGTTGCACCTGATGGGCTGTAGCCTTCTTTTTGGTGATGGGTGAGGTGCTGACCCTGTGTGTAAGGGGGGAGTTTGATAATTCTAGCAAGTAACCTCTTGACACTACCTCATGAACCCACTTGTCTGAGGTGGTGTAAAACCACTGGTGGCTGAAGAGTGATAGTCTCTGTCCCATGGGGGGACATCATTTCTGCCCATGCGGGGGTCTGTGCGAGTAGTCATTGCTGTTTTCCTCACTGACCTCTACCTCTTCCTCTGAACTTTGATCCATGGGATCTGAAGGAGGAGGGGTGGTAGGACTGGGTGAAAGGGGTGCGTTGTGTGGTGTGGGTGTCTCTACCATGAAAGGAAGTGGTTGGGTATGAGGTATCTCTACGTGTGTGGTAATATTTATGTCCACCCCAAAACCTCCGTCTAGCAGAGGGTAGATAGGAGTGCTGACTTTTGTTCTTGAGGAGTTCCTTGCCCTCTTCTTTCTGCTTTAGGAACTCCTGCAGGCCCTCTACAAAAACATGTTTCCCCTTCATGGGTAGATCCTGTAGCAATGTCTTGGATTCAGTGTCTGCTTCCCATAGCTTTAGTCATAATGCCCGTCTAGCATGGTTAGTGATGGCTGTGGCCCTTGCGTTAAGTCTGAGGGAGTCCACTGCCATATCAGCTAGATATTTTGCTGCATCGAGAGTGCATTCCAACAGTTCCACCTCTCTTGACTTGGTGTTGGCCTGCTCCAGAAGCTCTTCTAACCAGCATATCTGAGTCTGTGCTGTGTAAATAGCTGTTGTGGATGACCTTGCTGCCATTCCCTCTGTCTTGAAGGCCTTCTTTAACATATCCTCCACTCTTTTGTCTGTGGGGTCCTTCAGGGATATGGTTTCACATGGTAGAATAGTCCTTCCACTAAGTGCAGCCATATGAGGATCAATTGTCAGGGCTGTGCACCAGATGCTGGCCTGCTGGCCTTGTCCTCCTGAAAGGAGTATTGCGGTCTAGGTTTCTTTTGTCTGACATCTGGCTGGGCTCAGTGGACTGCCATTCCTTGGTGACAATGTCCTCAATCACCGGGCAGACTGGAAATGTTACCTTGATGGTTGACCTCTGCTAAATCAGAGGGTCCAATTTGGATTCTGGTTTGTTCTCCTTGACCTTGAACCCCATAGCGGCCTTGACAATCTTCATGAGGCCTGGGACCATGTCAAAAGAGCATAGGCTCGACATGAGGGATGGAATGGATTGCGGCTCCATGTCCTGTTCATCAGTGTCTGCTCCATCTTATTCATCTGGCAAGTCCCTGTCCTCCCCGGAGTCCAGCTTGTGACTATCTGGAACTGGCTCTGTAATATCCCTGTAGTTCTCATTGGTCCCTCCCACAATGTCTTGCTTCAGAGGGGGTGCAGCCGGTGTCCTGTGTTGAGTGAGGGATTCTAACTTCTCCCATCACCTTCAGCATGAAATTCTGTTGACTCTCCATCATTGCTATGGTGGCTTGTTGGTTCTGGAGTAAGAAGGCACCTGGATCCAACCAAGTTGAACTGCTGGGGCCCAAGTTACTGGGGCCCATTCCAGTGGTCTGTTCTAGCGATAGGTCATCATCATCATGGAGATAGGTGGTGCATAGGGGGCCAGGGGTGTGGGGCAGGAGGTTAGCGCTACAAGCTGTGCACTTCTTAGCCTTGACCATCTGAAGAAGACAAAAGATGGATGGTATTTGTTAGGCTTGTGGTAAAAATGGGCCTTCAGCTTGTAGTTGGCCCATGTTAAGCAGTGTTGTTGACACGCTGTTCCTAAGGAGTGACGAGAGGAATGCAGGCTGTCTTTCTCATGGGGGTCACTGGAGAGAGGTACCCGCATGGAGACAAGCTGACTGGAGGTCACTATAGAGAGGGACCACCAGTGCAGCAGCATGTTTTTATAGTGCACATATGGGCTGCTATTGAGAGGAGCCCATATGGTTAAAAGGGGGGGGGGGCAATTTTCCTGGAGTGTAATGCTGAGGTCAGTGAAGGAGTCTAATGCCCTTGAAAACCCCATCTGGAGTTAGAAAAAACTGACTATGAGCCCTTTGTAAGCTGTGCGTTAATCCTCATGCAAGGGCAGTGTTTTGTGTGAGTCCCTGCCCAGAAAAAAGCATTTAAATCAGCTGTTATTACTGATCCCAACCATAGACATGTGCTATGCCTTGGGAATGAGAAAGCCTGCATGCACATCTACCTGTATAAGCCAAAGAAACACAGATCCCCACCAATCTCCAGTGTGGAGCTGTATCCATGGAGCGTGGCTGTGCAGCAAGAGGAAACCCCCAAAAGTGGATAAATTTCTGAAGAGTCTCAATAGCATGCCTCTGGGCCATAGAAGTGCTGGGTTAGTCCTACCCCATAGTCCTGAGGCATGGTGCAGCGTGTGGCCAAATATGCCAGCCATGCGTTGGGGGGAGGGGGAGGTGCAGCTCGCTGATGCTCATAGACCTGAGGGTAGCCAGGTCCCAGCGTAATTCCTTCTGGTCCTTTAAAATTAGGTATTCCCCTAAGGTTTGTAGCACACCACAAATGTGATGTTGGCTACCAAGAAGAATAAAACACTCAAGGGTGCGAGTGGAAGCCGGGGGGGGGGTGGCTAGGGCCCTGCTTGTTGGAAGCGAACACTGCCACATGGGTGAGAGCAGCAGACCTGAGGAAGAACAGGCATTTTCCTGGTAAGGATCATGTTGGTGCCCTCAGAAAAATGGCAAAAACAAGCGCTATACAGACACGGGAGCAGCTGGGGACAGCGCCCTAACTGTAGGGGCTGCAGGAGTAAGGGATCACTGCATCATGCGGTGCAAGCAAAAGGAGCATCAGCTTAAAACTGGGAGTGCATGAGGAAGGACAAACAAGCCTGCAGAGATCTTGGGCTTGCTGAAGTGCTTTCACCAGCAAATCTTATTCACCTAAGCAGTATAAAGCAGCGTTACAGCAGAATGCTGCATAGCATTTGTTAACTCTCTTACAACAAAAAAACAACATTCCCCTTTTTCTTTTTGGCCTGAAAGGCACAAGAACTACACACTAGGTCTAATACTTGACTAGTTAGGGCAGGGTCACTGCAAGGCAATCTTCCTACCTATCTGAGCTAATAAACCAAACTGAATCTCAGTACTAACTGCTCAAGTAGCATGAGCAAGGCAATGAAATACATATTGCAAGCTAAGTCTGTTCAAAGAAAAACATAACAATCCTTGCTGATAGAGGTTCTACTCCCCAAGGGAGACAAATCTTATTTAAAGAAATGAGTGTAGGTATGGTAGGACTACACACTAGATCTGTTACTTGACTTGAATTTTCTTGGTCAGTGATCAAATGTTGAATATAAAGAGGCCTACCTTGAAAATTAGGACAGCAGGGATCCTGGTGTGCTAGCCTTATCAGATACACAATTTGAACTGGACAGCAGGGGATTCTGGGACCTGGATATACTAGAAATGTGATCCTAGAGTCATGTGCATTACTAGCCAATCAGGTGGGCTAAAACCACTAGCCTATAAGGTGGGCTAAAACCCATGAGGTAATGTCTGGAGTGCCATGGAGGGTCAACCAATGACAATTACAAGTACTGTAATACTGGAGTTTTTTTTATATAGTTTATTCCTTTTTTGTTTGGTTTCCTCCATCCTTATATTAAATTGGCACTTTATGTGGGGAGAAGGTGCAAACAGCTTCAGTTGGATTAAACAAAAGGGTTTAACTACAATAGCACAATCACATGCTCACCACTTCACAGTTCCATTCAAAGTGTAGAAAGGAGGGTTGTTTTGCACTGACATTGAGAAAAGCTCTTGATAGAGAATGGAAGGTGGTGGTGGTGGTGGAAGGGGGTGGTGATGACAGAGCATGATTGCTTCAGAAGTATGGTGAAGAGTGGACTCATTCCTTTACACCTACTACTAAGAAGTTAACAGCAGTAAGTTGGGGGAAGGGGTTTGCTTTTGGGTTGGTAAGAACAGCTGAATCCAGTGGTGGATTACTTCAAGCCATACTCTGTATTAATAATTATTTTCAGGGACAGGGAAGAGAGGATAAAGTTGGCCTTTTCTGGGTTTTAAATTGTTTTATTTAATTATCTCTTGAGTAATAAAACTGCAAGTCCAAGGCTCCACACACTGTAGGGGTGGGGGTGAAAATAGTTGAAAATGCAAAAGACAACATGACCTTTGTAAACTGGACTGTATGTATTCAGAAGACAAATTAAAAGTTTAAGAGATTTGCTACAGTATATGTTTGGCACAGAAACTTTACACATTGTACAAAAGGGTTACATTTGCCACATTGTATTTATCTAAAAATATTTCACAGTTTCGATGATTAAGTAGAACCATTGCAACAATGCATCACCATGATTCTGATTGCAACATTTGTGCTTTACTTGTGGCAACTTAATTCTAACAGTCTAGATATTCAGTCAGTCGTATATTTAAATGTAATAAAATACACATAAATATATATTTTGATGCATTTAGACAGGAGAAGGAATAACTACTTATTTCAGGCTTTTCATCTTTTTTTCCCCATGACATGTACAGTTTTAAGGATCTGCAGCTGTCATATTCCATTCACCCAGCACAAGCTGGTGTCATTTCCACTTCTTTCCTATCTTATATTTTAAATAGATTAAGGAAACAATTCCTGTTTCTAGTGCCCCGCCCTCCCCATTTAACCTTTCTTATCCCCAGCTGAATCAAGCTGAATAAATGTGTGTGTGTGTGGGGGGGGGGGGGAGGTGTGGAGCACTCAGCTCAACTCATTTACTTTATTTTTTTTTTTATTTATTGAGTAAATTGGATTTACAACCTATGAGTCAGAGACTCATTTACAAAGGCTCCTCATCAAACATCAACTTAATACACAACATACGTATAGCATTATAATACAGTAATTCAAAGTGATAAAGGAAGAAACACAGGATAAAGAAGTACAGTACAATACAATGAGAGGGTGGGGGTAGCTGAAGCAGGTCCATCTAGGAGAATGTAACAGACAATAAACACTTGTAGGCATCTGCAGAACAGCTCTAATACTGAGACAGGACCTGGAAGACTAAGGAAGGACCTGACTTGCCTGGCCAGAGCTCAGTAGCCATGTGTTAGTGGTGTTGTCGCAGCCCATTTTGGCCAGTGCATAGGCAGTGGCTGATTGAAAGTATGTGGTCTTTGAGGGCTAATTTGAAAGGACCCAATCTGATGATAGAGGAAATGGCCAAGGGGAGCTCATTGTAGAGAGAACAGAGGAGGTGACTGCAAGGTTGAGGACCTCAGCCAGCAGGCATTCTCTATGCCAATACAGTAGTCCTGTGTGAATATTTATGGCTGAGGTGAGATTATTGATGTGTGGGTGGAATGAGAGGTTGGGTCAAATGTAAGGCCCAGATATTTGTAGGTATTTACCTGCTCAAAGGGGAGATGGGCTTTGAAGAAAATTTTTAGCTAGGCATCTGCGTTCCTGCTTTGCCGGAGGGCAAAGAGCATTGACTTAGTCTTTTTTACATTGACCAGCAATCTGTGGTCTGTGAACCAGTTTTTGATGTGGGTGAATACAATTTGTAGTGAAGACTGCAGGGTTGTGGGATCTGGGTGGGCATCAAACAGAACTGCATCATCAGCGAAGAGCAGAAGTTTATTTGGGCAGGTGTTAGGCAGGGTGTTCAGGAAGATGCTCAATAAAAAGGGACTGAGGATGGAACCCTGTGGGACCCCAGAGCAGACAGGCAGGGTAGTCGAGTGAGTGTTGTTTATCTTAACACATTGGGACCTATCTTGAAGGTAACTTGCAAACCACGTGATGGATCCAAGGGACAGCTCAGTGAGGTGGAGAGTATTTAAGAGCAGGGAATGTGAGGCAGTATCGAAGGATTTTGAGAGCTCAATAAATACTTCACCTGCTGAGTGTTTCTTATCCAGGGCTTTGTGAAGCAAGTTAGAGAACTCTATGATGGCAGTTGTTGTGTGATGCCCTATTCTAAATCCATGTTGTTCTCTACATAGTATGTTGTGCACTATTAGGTATTTGGAGAGTTGAGTGGCAATGATTTTTTCCATGGCTTTTGAGAGGGGTGGTAGAATGGAGATTGGCTGGTAACTATTGGGTGAGATGGGGTCCCCATTCTTCAGAATTGATGTGATAGTGGCCAACTTCCAGTCTGTAGGGAATTGCTGCAGACATAGGGAGAGGTTAAGGAGATCAGTCAGTGGTGAAAGTACCGAGTCTAATACCAAGTTAAGGATTTTCATATCAAAGGGTCTTCACAATAGTTTGAACACCTGATGGCATTTGCAAGATATGGCCTTGCTTCCCTTCTAGTAATAACCCTGAGCTGGAAAGAGGGGTAGGCATTGTTTGGTTCATGGGTTGTGGGGGTGGGATTGAAGAAGTTGTTAGGAAGGATAGCACTCAGGTCAGAGAATGTGGCATTCAGGCAATTGGCAATGGTAAGTCGGTCCAAGGAGTAGGCATTGTTGACAGATAGCTGGGAGGGTGGAGGTATCCTGGCTTTTCCATTAAGTTCTTTAAGGTTGTCCCAGAACAACCTTGCATTCCCCCAGGTGGAGGTAAGGGTAGTTGTATAGTAGTCTGCTTAAGCCCTCTTTATGGCTCAGGTGCACCTATTGTGGGCTGCTCTGTAGTTGAGCCTGTCTGCTGGCACCCCTGAGGCAAGTGCTTTGTGTCAGAGATTGTCACAGCTCTTTAGCTGCTGTAGTAAGGCAGAGAAGACCCAGGGGGCATTACGCTTTTTGGGTTGGACCTTAGTGATGGGGGCAAATCTATCACATGCAGTGTTGAACATGTGGGAGAAGTAATCTAGGGCTACATCTATAGAGGGGGAGTGTCTGATGGGGGACCAATCACACTGAGCTAGGTACCTCCTTAGATTAGCGAGGCCTTCTGGTAGGAAGTGGTGTCATGTGAAATTGTCTGGTTGAGTCAATTGCTGCTGACATGACCTGGTGAAGAGGATAGGGGAGTGGTCGCTTAAGGAATATGGAAGGACAACCAGGTTAAAAATATTGTTTCATTGATTGGTGAGTAGAAGGTCAATCAGGGTGCGAGATCCAGTTCAGGGATTCATCCTGGTTGGCTGATTGACGAACTGGGTGAGGTCTAATGCAGCTAGAGTATCTTTCATAGAGGATGCTGAGCTTGACAGCCAGTTCATATTAAATTCCCCTAGTATAATGTGTTCAGTTCTGGGAGGGAAGCTGGATATATAGTTAGCCATGGATTGAAAGGCTTCAACTTGATTTCTAGGTAGGATGTAAGCTACAGTAATAGAAATAGGGCTCTGGCTGGGTCTGGAGTGAGTTTTATTGTCAGGGCTTGTGTCCCGTGATCTATTGAGGGAGCTGGTGAACTGTGGCACAACAGGAAGTCATGGATGTAAAGAGCACATCCCCTCCTTGTTTGCCAATCCTGTCAGCTCTATAGAGGGTGAAGCCTGAGAGAGTGACAAAAGTGTCAGGAGTCTTCTTTGATAGCCAGGTTTCCGTAAGGGCTAGCACATCTGGCTGATGCTGTAGCATCCAGCACTGTAAACGCAACAACTTCTTGGGCAAGCTGCATCTATTCATAGCAGCTATTCATAGCCTGTGATGCGAGGTGCTGGACTTTTGTGAGAGTGGACCCAGACTGAGGTGTACATTGCCCGAAATCAGAAGCAGTAGAGCAAGTATTCTGAAGAGAGCCCACATCTGCTGTTTGTTGGTAATGGCATGATGTTTCTTAGCAGATTTGTTGCCTAAACAAGGAATGGCCAGGGAGGAGAGAGTAGGGAAGGAGAGGAACATAATTTGACAAGGAGGGTGGTGGTGGAAGGTTATGGCTGGGAGATGAAAAGGGGGACAAATAAGCTATGGTGAGTGGGAGACTAGGTGGGAGCTGAAATTGTGTAGGGGTGGTGTCAGCCGATAGCACCTCAGATGCAGGACTGGGCAATCCCTGGTAGAGGAGGACTAATGAGGTGAGGATTTATGTGAGCATGCTAGCGCAAGAAAAAATAGCAAGCTGAGGGCAGTGAGAGAATGCCAGGGATTCTCAAAGCAGACGAGGTTGCCTCTGTGGCACAGTAATAGGTTGGTAGAGGAGATGAGAGGGAGAAAAAGTGACAGTGGTATACAAGGATAAGGTGTAGACACTGATAGGTGAATCAGCTTAGCAAACAGGAGGTATACCAGGATTGGTGATGACACTAATTGGAGCAGTAGTACAAGGCTGAGAAGCAGAGGAAATGTAAGCTTCTAGTGGTACAGCAATGAAGTTGGAAGGAGAGATGAATACCAGGGATCTGGACAGGCTGGCGAAGTAGTACAGTGCTGCCTCAAGTGGCTGTTTGCTATAACCTGCTAGTGAATTAGTGTGCTGATTGGTTCTGAACTCAGCCTCAGCCCTCTATATAAGGGAGAACTGAACAAGGGTGGTGGTGGGGGAGGTGGGGAGCCAATGAGCAGCATCAGCAGGGCTCAGCTACCGAGCAAAGAAGCAGCAGTTGTAGTGCCCCAAACAGTGTGGCATCCAACTGCTGGAGATCCGTACCTAGCTGTGTTGTGCTAGAGGGAGGGCTTCAGCAATCTGACCTTCATGACTGTCCACCCATGGGAGAGGGTGCCTCAAGGGGGGGTTCCCCTGAAGCTGAAATCTGAGGAGAGGAGAGGGGAGGGGAGACACTTGTTAAAGCAGGTAAGGGCCTTTTGCTTGTTTTAAGGGGGAGTTGTATGGAAAGGGGAGGGTTATATGCAAGGCAAGGCAAATTTTATTTAAAAAGATGCCCATTCCAGAGGCTATGGGTGCCATACAACAGTCAAATAAATACAACACAGCATAATAATACTAACATACTAACATACTATTTGCCAGCAGATTAGGCCTTACAGTCTATCGAGTCTGCTCGAACTTTAGATCCTTAGGTGGGTGCCGAGACCCTCCCATCCCTTGTGCTCCAGAAACCCGTAATAGTCAATTAAACACACTGCTCCAAACAAGTTAAAACAAAAATTGATACACAATTTGATACCCTCAGCTACAGTACACTTAGAGTCTCTAAAACTAAAGTAAACATCAAAAAATGCTTTTTTTAAACAGATATGAACTATAAAACATAGTCCAGGAATGCCTGAATGTACAAGAATGCCTTAAGGCAGGCCCTAAATGCCTCGACAGACGGGGCCTCCCTAACAACTAAAGGGAGCAAATTCTACAGGACGGGGGCAGTGACACTAAATGCTCTGTTGCTAGCAGTTCTTAACCTCATCCTGGGAATCACAAGGAGGCCCCTAGAGGAGGAGCGGAGGGAATGGACCGAGACAGCAGGTGTAAGAAGGTCACTGAGGTAACAAGGGCCCAGGCTGTACAGGGCCTTAAAGGTGAGCAAGCCCACCTTAAAGAGGACCCTCCACCCAACTGGCAGCCAGTGCAGTTGACGCAGCACTGGAGTAATATGACAGTATTTAGACTGTCCTGTCAACAACCTCGCTGCCACATTCTGCACCAGCTGCAGTTGGTGAAGGGTACCCCAAGAGACCCCAAGATAGAGTGCATTACAGTAGTCAAGCCTGGACATTATGAAGGCATGCACCATAATGGGCAGGTACAGTGGCAGAACTAAGGGGTTGATCCTGGTGATATTCCTCAGATAATAAAAGCTAGTATGGAAAACGGAAGCCACCTGAAACTCAAGTGTCAAACTGCTCTCAAGAATAACACCCAGATCACGCACTCTAGAGGAAGCCTTTAATGGTATAGAGCCAAGGCAAAGTCCTGTCTCTGCACCAGAGGCCAGCCTATCATACCCTCTGTTCGACTCCACCATCAGTACTTCCATCTCACTGTGGTTCAGTTGCAACCAACTGGAGGCCATCCAATCATTAATTTCAGCAAGGCAGCTGTTAAGCACTTCTACTGCACAAGATGTTCCAGGGTCAAAGGAAAAGTACAGCTGGTTATCATCAACATAGCAGTGAAAACACAAGCTGTACTTCCTAATGAGCTCTCCCAGGGATAGCATGTATGCAGCAAACAACATCGGTGACAAGACCGAACCTTGGGGAACTTTACACAACAGGTGGTCAGGGAGGGAGGAGAAATTCCCCATCACTATCTTCTGCCTCCTTTTAGATAAAAGACTCAAACCAGCTGATGACAGAGCTGGTGAGTCTGCAGTATTCCCCAGGTGGTCAAGTAACACTCGATGGTCCACCATATCAAATGCTGAAGAGAGATTGAGGAGAACAAGAATTTTCCCTTCCCCTCGATCTCTGGCCCTAAGGAGGTCATTGTGCACCTGAACTAGTGCAGTTTCTGTGCTATGCCTCACATGGAACCCAGAGTGGAGCAGCTCATAAAGATTGTGGGTCACAAGATGCTCCTCAAGCTGAAGCGCCACCACCTTCTCGACAATCTTACCTAAAAATGCAAGATTGGAGATAGGACGGTAATTTTCCTTGACGTGAGGGTCCAACGACGGTTTCTTCTGAAGAGGTATCACCAATGCCTCCTTCAAGACATCAGGGAAGACCCCCTCAGACAAGGAACACCAGATAATCAGGGCAAACACTGGGTGAACGGAGTCAACACATCTCACTAAGAAATGAGTTGGCACTGGGTCCAGTTCACAAAAGGTGTGCCGAAGCTTGGAGGCAATCTCACTGATCTGAGCCACCTCCACCAGTCTAAACTCACCCGAGTCAGGCAGAGTGCTCTCCAGTCACCCTTGGTGACCACTGTCGGCCAGATTCTGGTCCACTGGCGGAACCCCCTGCCTGATGGCAGACACCCTGTCCAAGAAAAAATGAGCAAACTTATCGCACAATGCATTCGAAAAAGCTACCTTCAGCTGTAGACAGGAAGGAAGAAGGAGCCTGTCCACAGTTCAAAATAGCACAGTTGGTCAGTTCCTCCCAGCAGCAATCTCCCTGGAGAGAAATTCTGCCTTCTTACAGTTGATTGCCCCTAGTATGCACCATAGTGTGTACGTAGGGACAGTTTGTTTACCTCCAGGCCATACTTCTGCCAGCAGCGCTCTAACCTCTGACCCAAGGTCTTCATCTTCTTGAGCTCCCTGTCATAACAAGGGGACCTCAAGTGAGAGGACCTGGGTCATACACAGACTTGTGTGAGGGAGTCAAGCACATCAGAAAGTGCCTTATTATAGGCTTCCACTACTGCGCACACACCCCCACTGCATGCCTTGTCCACACTAGATAGATCTGCCACTGCCAAGAAACCCTCAGGGGTCAACCCCCCTCAAAGGGCAATAACTGACCATCTCTGCAGGGGGGTGACTACCGAGGGGGGACCCAGAACCAGAATTTCACTGTACAATGATTGGACCAAATGATTCTATCAATGCTGAGACTATTTATCTTGAGCCCCAGTGAGAACACCAAATCCAATATGTGGCCACCCTGATGAGTAATGGAGGAAACTCCCTGTCCAAAGCCCAGAGATTATATCATCTGAAGGAAGTTATGACCTAGCCAAGAGGATTCATCTTCGGCCCAAATACTGAAGTCCCCCAGCACTAAACATTTGGGGGCCTCCAATGTTTCCCCGATGATGAAATCGGCCACTTCCTGCAAAAAATCTCCCGCTGCCCCAGGAGGGCGGTAAATCAGAAGAATCAAGCAGCCTGTGCCCGGATCCCCAAGAATGGCCACACATTCAAATGAATGTGGTGCTCTCACTCGGTGCACAGTGAAGCCCAGCTCAGATCTAAAGCAGATGGCTACCCCCCACCCTTTGCATTCCACTCTGGGGCCATGCATTTCAGTATACCCGGACAGGATGGCAGCCTCTAAAACTGGGCCAACATCATCATCGATCCAGGTCTCCATAATGCAAGCAAGATAGGCTAAAGAAACCAAGTCTGCCATAATTGCAGCCTTGTTTCTGACTGATCTGGCATTGCAAAGCACCGCCCTCAGGGGATTGGTGGGCAATGCAGCCCTTCTGGCTACCTGCCCACTCAGTCTAGTGGGAACCCTGGTGACAGGAACTAACCACATCAGGCCTCTCCTCAAATCCTGTCTAATCCCAGGATGCCTTCTACTCCCCACTACCTCGATCCTACCACCCGTAGTTCAAGGGGTTCCCCACCCCGATCGAGTTTTATGACTCCTCCCAATTCCAACCTCTCTACAGTGCCTTGCTGTAGTATCTGACACAGGGAAGCTGAAAAAAAGGCCAAAGATCAAGGAGCCGGGATGCCTCATACACTATTCTGGCCTGCCCCAGGCCTGCATACATTCCCAGACACATCCCCCCAGCTACATAATCCCAGGATTAAAACAAAACTCAATACCACAACCTCCACACACACAAACACCTACACTCACACACACACACACACACACGCTGCACACACTCACAACACACAGACTCACAAATCAAATAAACACTAAACCCCCCCAAACAACCCCTAAAACAAAACTCAAAATTAAATCTTCAAAAACAATTCAGAAAAGCAAACTGCAAATCACATAAAAAATGCCAATACTCAGGGTGGCACACATCACTTTATATTCAGATTTTCCAGAGTCTTTCAGCTGTCAATCCCAGAAGATCCTGGAATTTGGAAATTTCCTAGGCCCCCTAGTCGATAAATCCATGGGGGCCCAGGTCCCAGAAAGCAATCTGCAAATGAATATCCCAAGTGGCACTCTCAGTGCCAATAGGGAAGTCTTTAAATGGTAATTAAAACCACAGAGGTACTCTCACTACCCCTGAAGCAAAAAAATTCAATCCAAATACAGTAAATAAATTCCCAATAAACTGTTTGTTTGATAATTTAATCTTATTTTCAGGATTAAATGATTTTCAGGACAAAAGGAAAAGCCCCTTCACTGCCCACCCCAAGAGGAGATTACCCTGTGCTAAGGAGCCACAACCATGGTCCCCAGCATGGAGACCGCTAAAAAGAAGACTCCCCGAGAGACCCAGAGGCTACCGATAGCACACCTACTCTTCACTAGACATGCATCAGCACCTCCAGCAGCGGCCCCAATGCAGTCACAAGCACCCCTCAAAAGACGAGCAGAAACAGATATACCAAGTGCCCAAGTCAGCCACGACTCAGTAAAATGTCACAAATCCTACAACTAAAAGCAGCATAGTGTTAAAACAAAAATAAATCACCAACATAAATTACCAACAATAAACTTTTCTCACTTTCCTGCATGGGTTAGCAGACCCACTCACTCACAGTACTCCGGGAAATCCTACATCAATCCCTCTGGCCCGATATCCAGAGCTATTACACTGCCAAAAATCCTAGTTCCAGCTTCTTCCATGTCCAGCATTCAATGTCTGTATATGACAGTGTGGGCTCTGCAGGGCCTCAGACAGACTTTTTGGTCCTAATACTCCCAAATTACTTCCATCTAGCCAGTCCACTGTCCCCACAGCCCTTCAACTCTCATGATTCCCACATGCTGAGTACACTCTCTTAGGCCACCATTCCTGAAATTGGGCTGGGAAGAGATTCACTTTTTGGAAATGCAGTGCATCTCACTGGCCTGCTCCCATCTGTCTGCTCTGCCCGAGGAGTGGCTGCTCCCCTCCTGTTGCCCTTGAGCACTATCCGAGAGCACAGTCCTGCCGCTCTTGCTGGGGCTGCTGCTGCGGTGGCTGTGGCCATTACAGAGTTTGAGCAGCAGGGGCTGGAGGTGAAAGGTGAAATTAAAACAATTCAGCCTTAAACAGATTCACTGCAACAGGGGCTGGATTCTAATTAAACAATTCTGCCTGAAATATCACTGTATGCAGACTTAAACAGATTCAGTACAACAGGGGCTGGACTTACATTAAACAAATTCTACCTTAAATATCATAGTATGCTAATTAGCTAACAGGTTGTTAAAAAATCAAATTAAAGAGACTTGATTTTAGTTTATTCAGCCAGCAGGTCAAAGTTACAAAGTTCCCTATTAAGGCACCCTAGATTTGAAATGGTGCCAGTTAACAACAGCCCAAACAATTCTTAGTCTTTCAATTAATTAAAGCAACCTTTGGTTGCAGGTAAATTGCCCTGAAATTCCCAGGTTTGTTAAGTGGGAGAGACTACCACCACTTATACACCAACACAAAATAAAGCAGGGGTCCTGTACAAACAGAGTGCCAGAGTCCAATTTTCAAATGTCAAAAAGGCGCCAAAGCTGCTACTGAGCAGAGAAGAAAAAATTACTCACCTTAGTAATGTTGTTTCTTCTAATGGAGTCTTGCTATATTGTGACATATGCAGTGAGTCCCAACCTTCGAACTGCTCTGGAGGTGAAAGTGTTAACTTTCCATGCCAGGCATGGAACTCTGAGCTCGAGCTCTGTTGAAACTCTGTCTGTTGTTCTTCAAACTCAAACCATCAGATCTTTACAAGCTAAACTCACTGAGGTCCTGTGTGGAAGCTGTAAACCTACACTAGTCAACTGGCTACTAAACATAAGAATACATTTTTTGGTCCCAAAACAAAGACTCAAGTCAGGAGACCCAAAAAATGAAAAACACAACACCAATTCACCCCAAAAAGGATGGGTGAAAGAACATGGTGGGCATCTACTTAGTGCCAACACTGCACTGTCCACCCACATCCCAAAACAAAGGTTCTGAGAGGAGCAGGAAGGTGGGAGGTCATAATATAGCAAGACTCCATTAGAAGAAACAACATTACTAAGGTGAGTCATTTTTTCTTCAAACAACATGAAGTCTTGCTATATTATGACATATGCAGACTACACAGCAGTACCTCCATGGAGGACGGACAGAACCTACTTAGGAAATAGGCTCTGAAGCACAGCTGTACCAAACCGAGCATCACTCCTAGCCTGGATATCCAGGGAGTAATGCTTGGTGAAATTGTGAACTGTTTTCCAGGTAGCTGCTTGACATATCTCTAGGATAGGGATGTCCCTGGAAGCAGCCAGAGAAGCAGCTGTACCTCTGGTAGAGTGAGCCCTCAGGCCTGAGGGAGGAATCTTACCCAGTTTTTCATAGCAAAATTGGATACAAGAGATAATCCACCTGGCAATGAATCTTTTAGTGGCAGGTTTCCCTTTACTAACCTCACCGTAAGTGAGGAACAGTTGAAGGGAGTCAAACCTGTGACCCTGGTACATTCTATATAGTATCTAAGGGCTCTTTTCACATCTAAACTGTGCAGTCTCCTCTCACCAGAGGAGGAATGGTCAGTGAAGTACACAGGGAGAGACATAAATTGATTAAGGTGGAAATCTGAAACCACCTTAGGCAAGAACTTCCTGTTAGTCCTGAGGACCACTTTATCTCTATGAAAGGGGATAAAATTAGGCTCCACTGACAAAGCTTGTAATTCACTTATGCATCTGGCAGAAGTGATGGCAACCAAGAACACAGTTTTCCAAGTCAAGTACTTAAGCTGTGCTGAAGACAAAGGCTCAAAGGGGGGTTGCATAAGCTGGGCAGTGCAAATATTAAGATCCCAGGCAGGGGCAGGGTCCCTGAATGGAGGGTTGGTGTGAAGCAACCCCTTGATAAACTTGGAGAATACAGGATGAGCTGAAAGAGAAGAGGGCTTACCTGCTGATAAGAAAGCAGACACGGCTGCCAGGTGCACTTTTAGGGTAGCTGGTCTCAGTCCCAAGGTATTTAAGTGGACCATATAATCCAGGACTGTGGGTAAGTCAGCAGATTCTGGGGAAATATGCTTTCCAGAGCACCATATGGAAAATCTCTTCCATTTGGAATTATAAGTAGCCCTGGTGAAAGGCTTCCTAGAAGCCTTCAGGATATCCATTACATCTTGGGAGAGGTGTAGGTCAGCAAACTCTAACTCTTCAAGAGCCAGGCCTTGAGATTGAGAGATTTGAGGTTCGGGTACCAAACTCTCCCCTGAGCGCAGGTTAACAGGTTGTGATTCCTGGGAAGACACAGGGGAAGGTGGACTGCTAAGGACTGTAGGAGGGTACCAAGGCTGTCTGGCCCAATCTGGAGCAATCAGGATCATCTTGCAGGGTTGAGATCTGATTTTGACTAGCACTTTGAACAGTAGAGGAAGGGGAAGGCATAGAAACTTTCCTTCCCAACTGAGAAGGAAGGCATCCAGAGGGACTGAGCCCAACACTGGGGGCCTGCAGCAAAAAAGGGGAAGTTGGTGATTGTCTGGGACTGCAAAAAGATCTATCTCTGGGTGCCCCATCTGGCAAATACTACCTCCAAGACCAGAGGATCCAGTGACCATTCGTGATGGCCCTGGGAAATCCTGCTGAGAGCATCTGCCAGGACACTGTCCTTGCCTGGGAGGTGAACTGCCATAAGGGAGGTGTTCAGTGAGTAAGCCAGAGACCACAATTTCATTGCTTCAGTGCACAAGGCTGTAGACCGAGTGCCCCCTTGCTTGTTGATGTACCACATTGTGGTGGTATTGTCTGTTCTGACCCGAATAACTTTGTTCTAAACAGATTTGGAAAAAGCTTGAAGTGCTAGAAAAACTGCTCTGAGTTCCAACAGATTGATGTGGAGCAGAGATTCCTGAGGCGACCACATTCCCTGGGTAGTGAGGTCACCCATGTGAGCTCCCCACCCCAAGAGGGATGCATCTGTAGTAAGGATTAAGGAGTGAGACTGAGGGGCAAAAGGGACCCCCTGTCTCAGATTGCTCTGGTCCTGCCACCACTGTAGGGCTTGGATCAGGGTTCAAGTCACTGGGATCAATTTGGTTAGATGGTCTCTCCTTTGAGACCAAAAGGCTCTCAAATGGAACTGGATGTCCCTCATCTGAAATCTTGCTCCCTGTACCACTGCCATAGAAGCAGCCATGTGCCCCAGGAGCTGTAGAAAGTGCCTTGCTGGTCGAGAGACCTGCAGGGTAAATGAGGAGGCCAGAGAGACCAGGGTCCTCGCTCTGTCCAGAGAAAGGAAGGCTTTGGCCTTCTCTGTGTTCAGCTCTGCACCTATGAAGGTGAGGAGCTGGACAGGCTCTAGAACTGACTTTGGAAGATTCAGAAGGAAACCTAGAGAAGTGAGCAGTTGCTGAGTTATCTGTGGATGTTACTTGACTTGGTCTGAAGACTGGTCTACTATGAGCCAGTCGTCCAGGTAAGGGAAGATGGTAATATTTTGCATTCTTAACTGGCCAACTGCTACTGCCAGGCATTTTGTGAATGCCCTTGGAGCAGAGGTGAGGCCAAAATGCATTGCTCTGAATTGGTAATGGCCTGAAGGCAGCTCGAACCTGAGGTACTTTTGATGGGAGCTTCTGATGAGAATATGGAAATAGGCATCCTTGAGGTTCCAGGGACACCAGCCAGTCCCTTGGCCTTAGAGAGGGTAGAATAATTCCCAGAGTCACCATTTTGAATTTTGGTTTTAAAAGGTGCTTGTTTAAGTATCTGAGATACAGGATGGGACACCATTCTCCTGTCTTTTTGGGGGTAAGAAAATACCTGGAGTACAAACCTTTGCCCTAGTGTAGGGGTGGAACCCTTTCCACAGCCCTGAGAGCTAGGAGGGAAGAGACCTCTGCCTCTAAGGCAAGAGCCTCTGGAGGATTTGCAGGTGGAAAGGATCTGGTTCTCATCTTTGGAAATTTTTTGAAGCTGAGAACCAGTCCCTGGCCTACTACTTCCAGGACCCACTTGTCTGATGTAAGAGACTTCCAGTCCTGGACAAAGTAAGCCAGCCTGCCCCCTACAGGTATCTGAGAATCGGCCCTGGCAACCCCATCAGGGTGCCTGTTTGGCAGGGGCTTTGGGCTGAGGGGTGGAAGCAAGCCTGCTTGTATCCCGTCTGCCTCTTCCTCTAAAGAACCCCCTCTGGGCATAGGCAGAAGAGGAGACCTGGGCTTGGTAAAAAGGCCTATGGAAAGGCCTGCCCCTGACCCTGGGAAGCTGCCTTGGAGGAGTGATCTGCCTTTCTTTGTCCTGTGCACTCCTATAGGTGGTCCTATACTCATCCATTTTCTTCATGTAATTCTCTGTCTGCTCCCCAAACAGAGAATTACCCACAACAGGAAAATCCATGGCCTTAGTCTGGGTATCCTCTGACAGGCTAGTACATCTGAGCCAAGCCATTCTGCGGAGTGCCACAGATGTAGCCATGACTCTTGATGACATCATTAAAGTCCACTGCAGCATGGAATTGCACCTTGGATGCCTCAATACCATCAGCAGCCACCTGCTCCAGCTCCTTGGGAAGCTGGCCAGGGACCTGTTTTGCTAGAGCCATAACAGTATCCCATCTGGATTTCTGGTATCTGGCAACATAAGCCATATAATTTGCCTGTCTGAGTCCCAAGGATGCTGCCGTGTACTGTTTCTTTGCCATGGCATCAATCCTCCTGGAGTCTTTATCTGGGGGGTGGGTGAAGCCAAGGGAATATTAGCCTTGTCACAGACTGCTGCCTGCACTACCCCAACATGGCTGCATTGTTGTGTGAGGAACTCCATATCAGAGCCTGACAATGTGTACCTCTTGTCCATTCTCTTATCCACAGGAGATATAGTGTGAGGAGCTTTTAAAATTTTAAAAGTCTGTTTCCCAAAAGATTTATTCAAGGGAATAGACAGTCTCCTAGACTCTGGGATATCCATCATTTCCACATAGTCAGGCTCCTATTGACCATCCACAGCTTCCTCCATAGGGAGTTGGAGGGGTTTCAGCCACTTTTTTATAAAACATAAAATGAGAAGGGGATTCAAAAAAGCCTAGGAGGAGACACTCTTGAAGGTCTGTCTGGAAAGATGTCCGGGTCAATGGGCACATCTAGACTTTCAAATCCACATTCACTCTCCTCATACTCCTCTTCCCCCACCTCCAGTTCATAATACTCCTCTAACTCATACTCTTGAACCGGTGGAACCGGCCGAACCGGGCACTTACCCAATGCTGCCGGTTCGGTCAGAACCGGGGAAAGCGACTGGACAATTGTTATCGCTTTGGCTATTTCTTCAGCAGTTAGAGAGGAAAGTTTTGGCTCCACACCAGCTGATTTTCTAGTCCTTTTTGCTGGACCCGGCTCCACCGAGTCGGATCTCCTTTTGCCCGAGAAAGTCTCACCCCTGTCAGAGGGCACTCCCTCTGGTTTGGTAGGAACTGAACCGGGCTGGCCATCCGGTTCAGGAGACTTTTTGGCCTCCCTTTCCTGGAGTCTACCAACTCTCTTTTCCAGGGTAGCTGCCGGAAAACTTTTACAAATCTGGCAGTCTGCATTGAGGTGATCAAATCCCAGACAATAAACAACGTGGTGTGGGGATCAGCCTTGGCAAAGACTTCCCCACACACACTGCAGTGTTGAAACCCAGTAGGCCCGGTTTTTCTTTTGGGTTTCTCAGACATAGTGCCAGTTCTAACCAAACTTACCCATTTATGGCAATCCGCCAGGTAAGACTCTCTTATCAGTTCCCAACCGTGTCACGGGTCGTGGAAAAAAACGTAATAAAATCTGTTTTTTTTAGAACCAATAAGAACCAGTAACCACACACTAAAAGATAGATTAAGATATTTTAAGCAACTTGATCGGTTCAAACCAAACCAATAAACCGTTTACAAGTTCCACACAGAATAGAAATAAATGTAAAACCTATCTAGTACTCACAATACCACAGACAGAGTCTGAACTGACCAGTTGCGGTTTAAATTCGGTTGAAAAACCGAGAAAAACAATACTTTAACTGACAAATGAAGCAAGCAGAAGGAGAAATCTCCAGAGCGACTGTTCAGTGAGGCAGAGTAAAGAATTTGATGGTTTGAGTTTGAAGAACAACAAACAGAGTTTCAACCGAGCTCGAGCTCAGAGTTCCATGCCTGGCATGGAAAGTTAACTCTTTCACCTCCAGAGCAGTTGGAAGGTTTGGACTCACTGCATACGTCATAACATAGCAAGACTTCATGTTGTTTGAAGCAGCTGTTGTAGTGCTCACAAACAGCGTGGCATCCATCTGCCAGAGATCCGTACCTCCTTTTGTTGTGCTGGAGGGAGGGCTTTCAGCAATCTGGCCCTCGGGACTGTCCGCCAGTTGAGGGGGGTGACTCAATCAGTTCCCCTGAAGATGAAATCTGGCTGTGTTGTGATTTAATGGCATTGTTGGTAAAAAATAACCAAATATAGGATAGTGCATGGGGAACAGTTGACAACAGGGCTATTATTTCACCGAGTTGGCACCTCATATAGGTGAAAGATGCCCTGTTGTCAACTGTTCCCCATGCACTTTTCTTTATAGTGTATGCTGGAAAATCTTTTTTTGGGGGGCGGGGGGAAATAACTACAGCATGTTTCTGCTTCAAAACATTTTTACTGGGTTACTAGAAGGAAAAAAGAACTTTATATTTTGAACCTGTTCGCTCTTGACATTTTAGCTGTTTAAAAAACTTTACATTTTGAACATTTTAACACTAAACATTAGTACTGCCGGACATTGTAGCTTTCGCTATGTGTCCTGTCTATTGAGTGAACCCTAACTGTCAAATGCTGCTCGAGGACTCAGTGTTTTGCTGCGCTTCGAATGTCGCTAGTGTGTGACTTCAAGGTTTCGACAAGGATGGATTCGGTGGAGAACGACGTTCCACCATACACTGTACAATGATACACACATTCTAAAGTTATTATAATACATGGGTGGGAACTGTTCCTTTTGGTCACAAAGTCAATACTTTTCAGTTTGTAACTTTATCTTTCCTCTTGCAGACATCTTTCAAAGAATCAAATGATCTGTTATCAATACATTTTTGCTGGTTATTTATTTATTAAGAAGTTTGGAGATTACCTTTCATCACAAGTGCCCCATTTACAAAGGTTCCACATCAAATACCATATATAGTCACACACACACACAAAAAAAAAAAAAAAAACAAGAGTGCAATAAGCAGTTCCAGATTAAATAAAGATGGGTCAGGCTCAAAGCACCTAAAACAGAACAATTATGTACCATTTTGAAAACAATCTATGCAGATGTTTATAGAAATTCACAGGTTATGTTCCAAGTGAAACCAAAAAAAAAAACACACTGTAAGTGTTATAATTGCAATGGACTGTGCAAAGGCAGACCGCAAAGATCTCTTCAAAACTGATAACACTTGGTGTATGTGCAGGGGTCACAGTAATGGCTTACTTGGCAATCAGAGCTGCTGCTTAGAAACACCAACATGAATTGCAAATAGAGATGTCCCTCCCCAGGATGCACTGTGAGATGAGCAACTTGTTGTTCAGTGTGCCATTCCCGGTGAAACATTTCAATAAAAAAAGTTTAGTGGTGAAATTACATCCCGAACTTGACAAGGGCCTACACCAGTGCTTGGATGGTAAATCTCTCACTCAGGAGTGTGGGCAGTAGTCCCACAACCTGGATTTAATAATGTGTCCTAATGATATCGTTGTGTAGTGTCTCAGGCTAACTCTTTGAAAAAAGTTAAACATAAAAATAAAGTGACACAACTATTCAACATGTCATAGGAACTCATTATATTCAATTTTTATGTGGGTAAGACTCGCGAGATAAAGGGTCACATAGACCGAAACAGAGCCAGATTTATTAAACAATGCATCAGTGATCATTACTGTAGGCACTGGGCATGAAATGCAACACACTACACTAACGAAATGCAGCTCTTCCACTGCTCTTTGTTAGAGGGGCTACAGCTGATGTTGTTATACACAAAAAAGCTGTTGTATTGTAACATACTGTATCCCCCTACCTTTATAGAAACATAGAATTTGATGGCAGATAAGGACCGCTTGGCCCACCCAGTCTGCCAATTTCCCTGCCTACTGGATAAGCTGCAGATCCTAGATAACCAGCAGCATACTTCTTTCTACCCCAACCCCCTAGAATTGCCTTACGACTGTCCCATGCATTCTTGAATTCCACCACTGTTTTTGACTCCACGACCTCCTCCAGAAGGACGCTCCATGCATCCACAACCCTCTCTGTGAAAAAATACTTCCTTAAATTACCTCTGAGCCGCTCCCCCTCTATCGTCAAATTGTGCCTCCTTGTTCTTGCACACCTCTTTTTTTGAAAGATGCTACCCTCTTGGACTTTGTTGATTCCCTTGAGGTACTTGAATGTTTCTATCATGTTCTCCCCTCTCCCTCCTTTCCTCGAGGCTATACATATTAAGCTCTTGAAGTCTTTCTTCATATGTCTTCCAGTGCAGACCCTGCACCATTTTAGTTGCCCTCCTCTGGACAGCTTCCATCCTGTCTATGTCTTTGCGAAAACTGGGTCTCCAGAACTGCACACAGTACTCCAGATGGGGTCTGACCAGCTGTCTGTCCGGAGGGATAATAACTTCCTGTTTTCTACTGGTGATGCCTTTCCCTATGCATCCCAGTATCCTTCCCAGCCCTCCTTGCTGCCCTCTCACATTGCTTGCCCACCTTTAGGTCATCTGATATGACTACCCCCAGGTCCCTTTCCATTTTTGTTGTTAGTATCTCATCCCCCATTGTGTACTCTTCCCCTGGGTTTTTGTTTCCCAGGTGCATTACCTTGCATTTCTTAGCATTTAATCTAAGCTGCCATACATTTGACCATTCCTCTAACCTTGCCAAGTCCCTCTTCATCCTTTCCACCCCACCTTGTGCATCAACTCTGTTGCAGATCTTTGTGTCATCTGCAAAGAGACATACTTTTCCTTCCAGTCCCTCTGCAATGTTGCTTATAAAGACATTGAAGAGGACCGGTCCTAATACTGAACCCTGTGGTACCCCACTAGTAACCCCCCTTTCTTCAGAGTGGACTTGTTTACTATTACTCTCTGTGTCCTATTCTCCAGCCAATTTTTTACCCAGGCTGTCATCTTGGGACCCACTCCCAGGCTAGCTAACTTGTAAATTAATCTTTTGTGTGGGACTGTGTCTAATGCCTTGCTAAGTCTAGTAGGCCATGTCCACAGCCCCTCCTGATCTACTACTTTGGTCACCCAGTCAAAGAAATCTATCAGATTTGTCTGGCATGACCTTCCCACTGTGAATCCATGCTGCCTTGGGTCCTGTGCCCCTCTGGCCTCTAGATATTCGACAATTCTTTCCTTCAGAAGTGATTCCATCATTTTCCCTATCACTGAGGTTAAACTGACAGGTCTGTAGTTTCCTGCTTCTGCCTTGCTCCCACTTTTGTGAAGGGGAATCACATCTGCCCT
Organism: Neoceratodus forsteri; assembly: GCA_016271365.2. Classification (NCBI taxonomy): domain Eukaryota; kingdom Metazoa; phylum Chordata; order Ceratodontiformes; family Ceratodontidae; genus Neoceratodus; species Neoceratodus forsteri. Next base: position 1,099,126,486 of record CM028130.1, read on the forward strand.
CCTCCAGTCCTCGGGTACCACCCCATCCTCCCATGATTTGTTAAACAGGTAGTCAGTGGTGTCACTAATTCCACCCTTAGTTCTTTAGAATTCTGGGATGAATCCCATCAGGCCCCATTGCTTTGTCCACCTTCAGTTTTAAGAGTTCTTTCAGAACCCTTTCTTCTGTAAATGGGCTGGTATCAACTTCTGTATCCAGAGTGTTTCTACTGTTTGTTTTAGGTACCTCCCCCTCTTCCTTTGTAAATACTGAGCAAAAATATTTATTTAGTATCTCTGCCTTTTCACAGTCACCCTCTGCCCCACCCTCTCCCCTTTATTAAGCCTCACTATCCCTCCCTTGGTCTTCCTTCACTCCCTGATGTACCTATAACAGGTTTTATCCCCCTTCTTAACTGAGTTGGCTATCTTTTCCTCAGTTTGGGCCTTTGCTGTTCTGACTGCCTTCCCAGCTTCCTTTTGTTTTAACTGATACAGTTCTCTGCCCTGCTCCTTCTGTGATTCCTTGTACTTCTGAAAGCTTTCTTTTCTCTTGAACCTTCACTGCACTTCCTTTGAGAACCATAGTGGTTTCTTACATCATTTAGTTTTGTTTATTTGCTCACACAAAGGCTTGTTACCTCTGTGATGGCAGTTTTTATTATTCCCCATTGTTCTTCCACCCCTCCTTCCTGCCCATTTGCTAGTGCATTCCTTAGACACTCACCCATTTTGGCAAAGTCAGCCCTCCTAAAGTCCAGTACCTTTGCCTTTGTATGGCTTGACTCTATTGCTGTGTTTATTGTGTACCATACTGTTCGATGGTCACTAGTTCCCAGATGGATACTCACTTCTACATCTGTGATCCTCTCTTCATCTCCATTTGAGAGAACCAGGTCTAAGATTGCACCCTCTCGAGTAGGCTCCAACACTAGTTGTCTAAGGCATGCCCCCTGTAGGGCATCTAGAATAACCCCACTCTTCGAAGTGGCTGCTGCAACTGCACTGCAGTTAACATCTGGCATATTCAGATCGCCCATCAGCAATATCTCCCCTTTTTCTGTCTTACTAAGTATACTTTCTATCATTTCCTTGTCCATTTCTTCCCCCTGAGAAAGGAGTCTGTATACAACTCCTATGCGGATTGTGGTGCCATTGCCGGTCTCCAAATTTACCCACAGTGCTTCTTCTCCTGTTTTCCTTTTGTTCTGCTGCTTTGATTCCTTCCCTTATGTAAAGAGCTACTCCTCCTCCTGTATTACCCTCTCTGACCCTCCTGTAGATAGTGTATCCTGGTATGTTTATGTTCCAGTCATGGTTTTGTGTGAACCATGTTTCTGTGACTGCCACTATATCCAGATGTTCCTCCTCCATCAAGGCCACTAATTCAGGAAGCTTGTTACTCAGACTAAGGGCATTGGTACTCATTGCTTTCCATTTTTTGATGGCTTTACTTTCAGTTGCAGCATCCCCCACTGACCTTTCTACCTCTGTCTTTTCTCATTTAGTACCCTGTTTTGTAGGGAGAGGCTGGGATTTCTGATTAGTACCACTGTTTAAATGGCAGGAAGAAAGCAGCCTTGTTGACATTGTGAATGTTGAACTGAAGGGGTTCCTCTTAAAATAGGTTATGGCATTTAGTTTATCAAAATGGCAGCTATATCTGTAATGAGCCATGACATCAATAAAAAAAAAGAAGCAATGGTGGTATCGGAGATGAGAGAGCTATAGACTGTTACTAACTCTCCCACAGAGGTATTGCAGTTTTTTGATGACAGCGTTTAACGGAGCAAATCGAACTAAGTGGAGAATGTCAATGCATTTGGTATATCTTTTGTTATTATTATTTTACGGGTGTGCGGTCATCTCTCCAGACTGATCCGCTGCCATATCAATTAATTACGTTAGAACAGTCCTGCCTGACTGACTGAACTTGCCAGATCCACGGCAAGCAGACATGCAATGTATAGTAAGGGCAATATGTATAGAATATCAATATATACTGTACATATATAGTCAATGCGTATCAGTCCCGAATGCAAACCTGTCAATGGTTATGGTACAGTAAGTCTGTGCTGTGTGAGTGTCCACTAATTCCCAGTTTTCCATCGCTTATCTGTGCCGACAACAGGCGCGATCCCGTTGGTATTACACATCTGCATGGGTCACATGTATTAACAATGTTGTAGTGCTCCGTGGCCGTGGCCAGTTACAGACCTCATAAATAGGTAAATTATTCACGTAATTGTCAGCTTCCAAATGTCCGGCTGTAATATTGTTCTAAAACCTGCCATGCCACAACAAGTCATCACTTTTTGCAGCAACACAGATGCCACAGTCCAAAAAAAGATTTATGCTTTTTTTGCTATCCAGTTAGCACTTCTCCAAGCAAAACAAACAGGGAGGAAAATAGCAGAAAGCATTTTGTGATTCAAACAAGTTACTGTTCACAAATCGCACTGAGATAGGTGCTTTGGACCAAGGACATATAGATTATGATGGCAGAATTCGTTTTAGCCTATACTTCAAAAAAGAAATGTCACACAACAGGTCTCATGGTGGTGTCTCTTCTAAAGTGAGGTTTTGTCTGTTCTGTTCTTTGTGGCACATTGTCATTACAAATGGACCACAGTGTAAAACGATTGTGCCTAAATGGAACGTTTGATACATGACAGTCATCTACAGTACCTGATGCCTAGCGTTTTGTTTTCTTAAGTTTCTACATTTCCTTTACGGGGTGGGAATATAAATCTTTTTTTTTTCTGTTGCCACTGTTAGTATCACAGTGGGAGTCAAGTTGATGTGTTCTGCAACAATATATCTGCTAGGGTAATAACTGTTTGAACCCGCTGTAGTTTCCGGTATATTAGCAATCAAGGAAATACTTGCATGCACAATAAAGCATTCGATTATTTTCCTTTTTGTTGGGCTGGGGGAAGAGTAGCGCATGGTCATTCCTGTACAAAAACTCACAATGTACCGAATTCAACACTTTTCAAAGTATACATACCTCTACATAATGTCAGAAGATATAAAAATAGCTATAGACAAAATGTTTATTGTTTTATTAGTTATCATTTTCATATATTCCACTCATTTGCTGTTTCTTTTACTTGCCCTGATAAAAGGAGAGCTCCCGCCGACACTGACTTGTTTTCTTGTTCTTGAATATCGACTCCCTCTCATAGTATTAGACGACTCATAGTGTTGTTCAGTTATAACTATGCCAATGTTGGGTATTACTGCATCTAAGCCTGTTTGTGTACAATAACAGACGTATAGTGGCACACTTAAATAATTTCTCCCTGAACTGTGGACCAGCTGGCTGAATGTACTTGCGACATGCTACTGGTTACAAAAAAAAACAAAAAAACATTTTGACTCGGGACGTGATGTTGCAAGCCGCCATATATTCATGGCACCTTAATGTTAACAGCTGAACTCTGAATCGTTTCCCAGATTTGTCTTACATGACATACTGTACCAATGGCAAAAAAAAAAAAAAAGAGATGATGCATTTCAAGGGCACCTTAAGGGTCAAGGAGTGATGCACTCATTATTGATGCCAGTAAGGCCCCTTATATTTTATGGGGGCCAAACATACAACCTCACAGACACTAATGAAGCTGGTAAGAGAGTAGAGTTAATTGAAAAGGAATTTGATGCAGAGGGAATTGGGAGCCTGTTGATCCAGAAAATGACTCCTACATCTCATAAACTGTAGAGCAGTTAGTTTCATGAACACTGATGCAACACCTTGAGGCTGTAATGTATATTTGCTGTTCTATTTCTTTATTCTTTGTGTGTGGGAGGGGCAATGTCTGCTTTCCTTTCACTTTGGATCTGTACAGTGCAATGGCGTACTAGAAGATTCCCAATGATTGTACTGGGTGCGTTATTCCTATGTGTACCAGTATTGGAATTGCCCGTTTTAGCATCGGTTCATTGCTGGAAAACTAGCAGATATCTGACATTTATACTGTACGCACTTATTGCTTGTATGAGCAAAAAGGCAAAGTGCTGCTGTTAGAAAGTTTATATGCTCTGTGAGGGAAACGTCCACTAGCACCTATCGACTGCTTGCACTCTCACACATAGCATGATGCCCCATATACAACATTGTCGTGGAAAGTTGTTTTTTCTTCCTGTTTGCTATTTTTATTATCTGTATAAAGTCTTGTAGCACTGTATTTCCAAGCTAAACAAACTTTGTATTTCCGATATCTTTTCACCAGTCTGTCAGTGTGTCATTTGTGGTCATGGAGATTTTGGCACACTACTTTCGAGTCGCGTTTGGGCAGCACTGCTGTTCAGTCAGCATGCTAGTTAAATTTGGCACTGTGATTTCTAAAACCCATTGCTCCTGGGTGCTAAATTGCAGTCCAGCTCGACTCCTTCGAGTGATATTTCCTGGACAAATCTCTGACTGAAGTGTTCTAGCACTGATCTGAATTATTCACAGCCCTATCTAGATGTGTGAACTGCGGGGAACCACAAAGAACCATGTGCACGCTCTGGAACAGCAGCTGCAGTACGCTTGTTACCTAATCCCAATGTGATTGTGCTACCCAGCCGCTGTCTAAAGGGGTTTGCATGCTCCTTTTCATGGGACAGCAAATTAGGGTTACCACCTGTCCCTATTTTTGCAGGACAGTCCTGATTTGGGCAGCTGTGTCCTGCAGAAAAACATGAAAAATATTAAATGTCCTGACATTATAGTAGAAAAAATATTTTCTGATTTTCCTCTAAATGTTGCAAAAAAACTGTAATACCTTAACTAAAATACCTTAAAATAATAAAAAAAACACAAGAAACAATACAACACTTAGTCTTAACTCTGATTATTTAGAGAAAACATGTTTGTTGCATTGGTCGAGATGACATATTGTCCTGCGAAAAATCCAGTTTCAGTAAGAAATGTCCCACTTTGGGCTTCTGAAAAGGTGGTAACCCTACAGCAAATTTGTATTCTAATTTCTAAGGCCATGCCCACATCAGCTTCTCCTTTTAGTTCCCCCACTTTCCTTGCACTAAATCATGTATACAATCGGGTGTTACCCTACTCGTTGATGGGTAGCAGAGCAAGGACAATGTGCTCATGGCCAGCTACTTTGACTTGATGTAAAGCTATCAAATCCATTTTTCCCTTTTCTCATTGTTTCTCAAAAGAGCATCTTTCTGCCAGGGTGTTAAAAATACGGTGACATGTCATCACTTGTTTGACACGAAAAATGTAACGTTCCCATTTCTTTGCTCACAGCTGCCGCATGTCTTATACTTTTGTCTATGTTGACTGTAGCCATGGCAACCACTTGTCTTTCCTCAACTGCCGGCTTCGGCGTTATCCGTAACACTATTGGCTACAGAGCAAACTGCTGAATAAATTAAAACCCCTGCAACTTGTCTACATTCATTGCAACATTATCATTTTCACAAGTGTGTGTATGATGTCCAAAAGGCTACAGTACTTCTATGTCAAAATGGAACACATTATATGCTAGTGCGAAATTTAGTTTGCTACAGGTTCACTGGTTTTACCCTAAGACACTCCTGCAGTCCCTCTCATTGACTTTGCTGCTCTGGTTTGGGTTCTTGTATTCATGTGTCTCGAAAAACGATAGGGTGTTGTATGACACAACTTGCTATCAAATTATTGCTAGCTCTTTTCTAAGCCCAGATGTATTTCCACACCTTACAATCACAAGACACTGATAACGAGGGTAAAGCAATGCAGGATGCAGTCAGAGGATGACGCTCACCAAAACTGATAGAAATATGACCACACTTCTATATGACACAGGACAGTATGTACCTCCAATTATGTGAGCTTGCAAGAAGTACATAGGGGGTGCAATGTGCCAAAACAACGCAAAACTTCTGAAGTTTTACCAAGCACAAACTGATCGTGGTATATGCCTTATGGCCACAAGGACAGTGTTCCCTCCTGGTGAAACAGTTAAATAAACAAAGTGCTAACAAAAAAGTGACATTGCACACCCATGTACAGCCCCCCCCCCCACCATACCAGTACAACTGCTACAAGATAAAATCAATGAATAAATGCATCTTGCAATCTGTGAAGTGAACTGTAAGCCTCAGCAATATGTGCCTCCACAGGCAATGAGTTCATAAGTTGACAGTGACACAAGGGACACATAGAGAATGCCCGCAGGACCCAACAAGTGAGTACCAGAAAGTTGGATTGGGGTTCTAGTTACCAGTTCCGTGGGACAGGACTAATTGAATAGATAGACGGAGGAGGGTCATGTGTTCGGTCTGTTACATCAGCTATGAGAGAGTCGGGGCAATAACTATTGATGGAATGCACGCAGTTGTACAGAATCATATTGTAAGCGGGAAACAGGCTGCCAAGCCATCAAACGACATAGCAGTGCACACGAACACAGGAGGCAAACCACAGACATAAACTGTGAATCGTTTGTTACTTGACCTAAAGCAACAGTTAAACAAGTTCACACACCCCTGACGAGAGGTAAAAATAATTAACAGTGGCAGTGAAAGTAAAACAAAACTAACAGTAAACAAAAAGTAGCGTTATTAGAGGTACACGCAGTTGGGGCGCTACAGTCCAGGAGCAGTCTGCAATGTTTAGGATTGCTAGCATTGACAGTGGCATCCCCACATGAACTGTAACTTCTGGTATGGTGGGGGTTGGCAGAGCTCACCGGAAGTCAAGCAGCAGGCAAAATGGAGGAAGGACAGGGGCGATCGAAAACATAATAAAAATTCACGGTAATCATTGCTTTCCTGAACTGTTAGATTCGTGATTGCATTCGTGATGCCACCCTGAAGCCAGTACTGCTGTTTGTAGCACATGGACATTTCCAAATCAGTGGCCATGGCAGACCACTGAAAATGAAAAAAAAAAGTGTAGTGCGGAGTGCATCTGGTTCTCAGGCTGAGAGGCAACTTTTGACACCTTATCAAGTTGTATGGGCGCAAGAATGACGTAATCATTTTCTGAATGCAATAGGTCTGCGGGGCTAACCCCACTGCAGCCCTAAACAAGCATTTGTCAATGCCAAATGTTTGCTTGTTGGTATTAGCATTAGAAATACAGGAGTTAGACAGATACAGAATAGGAATGGCAGTGAAGTAGTGAAGTTGACATGAACATCACCACCATGCTATAGAGAAGGAAAAGATGTGGGGTAAGTGCTTGGGTCATCACCCATGACGGTCAAGCCATGTCACCTCACCCTATTCTGCTGACAGTGAGATGTGTTGACCTGTGCCTTAGGGTGTTTGGCTTTACAGTCAGCCCATTCCAAAAGGACATATGTTGAAATGGGTGCAGCATAGGAGAATGGTGTGAAGTGTTGGGACAAAGAGTCCAAGGTACACCTTGATGCCTGTCAGTGGCGGGGGTGGGGGTGGGATGTCATGAGCAGTACAGTCAGCAATCCAAAGGCACACCCCGATGCCTGTCTGTCTGTACAGGGTAGGACGTTATGGTTAGAAACCCTAATGCCTCGGGCATTTGTTGGTATTCACAGTGCAAATTTTGAACATGGCCTTTTTGTGAGCCCACCTCATGAAAGCATTTGGGACCTCTTCTCATCAACCGTGGCAGTGTGATTTTGTCAATGTGTCCCAAAAAGTGACTTCCAACAGTGACAGTGCCATTCTGCACCACATGTATGAAAATACAGATCGGGCAGGGTGTGAAGAATGACAGATGAACCATCCATAGGGAGGTATGAAGAGATGGCAACATTGAAAATGTGTAGTGGGAATATTAACATTGCTTGCAGTTCTGAGCATATGTGGAAACCGCCCAACGCATGCGTGTAACGCAGTCATTTTATGGAGTTTCATCACCAGATTTTCACCATAGGCATTTAACGACCTGTGCTCACCAACAGCATCACTGTGATTTTGTTTCTGTGTCCTGAACACTGATGTCCCACAGCAACCACGGTAGTCTATGCTGAAACTGCAAAAACACATTTTGACCAAGATGTGAAAAATGACAGCTGTACTGTTCATAAGGAGGTGTGAAAAAATGGCAATGTTGAAAATGAGTGAAAATACTACAAATGTGCAAATTTATAAGCGTGCGTGGAAACTGTGCAATGCCTGCTCATAACACAGTCACTTTACGGACTTTCATCACCAAATTTTCAACATAGGCATTTTAGGACCTCCGCTAATGAACAGTGTCACTGTGATTTTTGTAATGTGTCTCAAACAGTGATTTCCCACTGCAACTGAGCTATTGTGTGCTGGAAGTGCAAAAACATGTTTCAGCCAAGATGTGCAAAATGACGGCTGCACTGTTCATAAGGAGGTGTGGAAAAATGGCAATGTTGACAATATGGTGTGGAAATACTGCAAATGTGTGAAGTTACGAGGTGCATGGAAACTGCACAATGCACACTCATAACACAGTCATTTCATGGACGTTTGTCACCAGATTTTCAACATATCCATTTTAGGACCTCTGCTAATGAACAGTGTCAGGGTGATTTTTCTAATGTGTCCTGAACATGGATTTCCCACAATGACCACGCTAGTCTGCGCTGCAAGTGCAAAAACACATTTGGTTCAGAATGTGAAAAATGACAGCTGCACTGCTCATAAGGAGGTGTGGACAAATGGCAGTGTTGACAATCTGGAGTGAAAATATTGCAAATGTGTGAAGGTACAAGCATGCGCAGAAACTGTGCAATGCACACTCATAGCACAGTCATTTTGTTGACTTTTCTCACCACATTTTCAACATAGACATTTTAGGACCTCTGCTAATGAACGGTGTCACTGTGATTTTCTTAATCTGTCCCAAACATTGATTTCATACACCCACTGCGCCATTGTGCTCAACATGCACAGAAACACATTGTGGGCAAGATGTGCAAAATTAAAACTGTACTGCTCATAAGGAGGTGTGGTAAAATGGCATTGTTGAAAATCTGGAGTGCAAATATAAAAAATTTGCACACTTATGAGCATGCGTAGGACCTATGCAACTCACACTCATAAAACAGTCATTTTTAGGAATGTTTTCACCAAATTTTCAACATAGCAATTTTAAGACCTCTGCTCATGAACAGTGTCACTGTGATTTTCTTAATCTGTCCCAAACATTGATTTCATACACCCACTGCGCCATTGTGCGCAACATGCATGGAAACACATTTTGGGCGAGATGTGAAAAATGACAGCTGTACTGCTTATAAGGAAGTGTGGTAAAATGGCAATGTTGAAATCTGGAGTGCAAATATTAAAAATTTGCACACTTACGAGCGTGCGTAGGAACTGCGCAATGCACACTCGTAAAACAGCCATTTTTAGGAATTTTTTCACCAAATTTTCAACATAGCCATTATAAGACATCTGCTCATGAACACTGGTGATTTTCTTATTATGTCCCAAACATTGATTTTGTACACCAACTGCGCCATTGTGCGCTACATGTACAGAAACACATTTTGGACGAGATATGAAAAATGACAGCTGTACTGCTCATAAGTAGGTGTGATAGAATGGCAATGTTGATAATCTGGAGTGCAAATGCTACAAATTTGCAAACTTATGAGCCTGTGTAGGAACATGCAATGCACACTCATAAAACAGTCATTTCTAGAAATGTTTTCGCCAAATTTGCAACATCGGCTTTTTGAGAGCCAACCTCATGAAAACTGGCACTGTCATTTCATTAATCAGTCCCAAAAGGTGATTTCACACAGTGACCGTGAAATCACCCTTCGGGCCCAACTAACGCCATGACAGTGACAGAATTCATGAGGAGGGGTCCTAAAAACCCCATGTTGAAAATTTGGTGCCAAAATTCCAAAAAATGTCTGAGATATGTAGCAAAGTTGAAAAAATTATATCTTTCCCATTATACAGCTTACTGGCATTTCCTCAGTTTGCAGTCGGCTTTGAAGAGTGCAGACATGTTCCTGGTCCACCAAAGATCATCGCGCTGGACTCCAGAGGTAAATATGGGGTGAGGGGGGTGTGGGGAGGTGGGGTGCACAGTAGGTGGGTGCAGGTTGTGGGAGGGGGGTCTGGGAGACTGTGAGGGACCATTTTTTCTCCACAGGGGGATAAAAGACAATGTGGGGCAGTTTTCTACTTCACAGGGGGGCATTTGGCATGCTGGGGTGGGCTCCCAGTGTGCCAATGGACTGTTTTGTTTGGGGGGACCTGTAGCCGGCAGGGGACTGGGCACTGCCGTCGGCACACAAGAAAGGAGGGGTTGCGTTAGATCATGCCAACAGGGAGTGGGGTCCCCTGTCAGCAGACAGGACATTTGTGCACTGAAGCCAGTGGAGATTGGGGCCCCCATTGGCAAACAAAGACCACCTGGGGGAGCATTTTCTGCCGAGGGGGATTGGGCACCCCTTCGGCATGGGGGCAGCATATTACTGTTTGTGAATGTGGCAGCAAGCCACCCGCCACATTCACAAACAGTATTACGCTAGTTAACTTTCCGCCCTGCAATGACGGATCACTCACTCATTGCAGCACAATGACTGATGCTGCAATGATGAGGTGGCCCTTGATTGCTGAAGCAAAAACATTAGAAGTTGGTGCACTTCTGAAGACCAGTGTCATCAACACACTGTGCCTCCATTGGTCTACCATTGCCAAGCCCCCTAATGCAGTGCCTACCTTGGCTGTAACACTGCCGTGCCTCCACAACCAGCTTCTCTCCTAAGCTGTCACATCACATTTCTTGTACACACGTGCAAGCAAACATAAAAATGAGAATGTCAGTTGTACAGTAAATCAACTATTGATATCAATCATTGACTATGGAATTCACATACTGTATGTGGATGTGGTAATGTTACTGTCTTAAAAAAGGTTGAAGTTAATTATAACCATCTAGCAAGATTCACACTTAGGACTAATAGATGTAATTTTATATGAAAATGTGGGATGGTTAACATTAAAAAACAAATAGAAATTGGTCGGGGCTAGACAAGTAAATAAAACATTAGTTTCAGTGAAACTTCTCTATCTATATGAAAAGTTAAAAAGAACTGAGCACAATTACAATTTGAGAAAAAGTAAAAAATACAGGGAATATCAAATTGTAGTGCCTAAAAACAAATATGGCGTGATGCCTTTCTCATTTGCAACTTTACATATAAGGAGTGAGTTAAGTGTACAGACTAAATTTACAAATAAATGTCCAGAGAAGTTTAACACTGCTTTGAAACAGGAATTGGCAATCAGTTGCACATGATTTGACTGATATAATGATATTGTCCAAGCTTGTTTTAATACGCACAGTTGTCATGGATGTTAGTTATTGTAATCGAATGCATGAATGTTTTTTATTGTATAATTATTGTGAATCTGTTTTTGTTTGCAACTTTTTTAAATTTGTATTGTATACAAGACCACCTTGTAAATAGGACTTGTCCTAATGGTGTATACATGAATCATCCAAATCCTCTCTAAAAATAAAACTTTTTACTATATATACCATTACATAGGTATGTTGGCAAAAACAAGTGAGACTGAAGAAAAAAGGTGTTCTTTAGTAAACTGAATTGGAAGAGTTACATATATTTCTACTAAACTGCCTCTCTCCTCTTCAGAAATGAGAAAATACATCACTGCTGATGTCATGTTGTTACTAAGATTGCCCCTTAAAAGCAGTGCCACCATGGGGCCCCCACCTTCCTCCCCCCAAGTACAAATACATCATCACAGCAAGACTGTCTTGCTGTGATGTCACTCCAATGTAACCATACTGTTGCCACAATGGTGCTGCCTTGCTAAGGCAATGTTTGCAGCAGAGCACCATATTTCACAGAAAACAGAAAAAAAGTGTCCTCTAGTAAATTGAATTGGAAGTGTTAAGTATATTTCTACTAAAGTGGATACCTACTCTTCAGAAATGACAAAATACATCACTGCTGATGTCATGAGATTCCAAAATGGTATGTACCATGGGAGCACAGATCACAAAGAACTCTCAGTGCACAGAAAAGACAGTTAAACTAAGGAACAACCAATGGGACCATTTCTAACCAAATATTCTCTACAGAAAATGCAGTCTTTAGAGAAATGAAGTTCTATAAAAAATAATATGGTTTAGTAAACATAAACCTCTGTATCAAGTTGTATGAAACTATATTGTTCTGTTGCTAAGATTGCCTTCTAAAAACAATGCCACCATGGGGATCCCACCTTCCTCCCCCCACATAAAGAGACATCATCAAAGCAAGACAGTATTGCTGTGATGTCACTCCAATGCAACCAACCTATTGCCACAATGGTGCTGCCTTGCAAAGGCAATGTTTGCAACAGAGCAGCATATTTCATAGAACATTTAGTACAGGCGTCCCTCTGTAGGGTCCAGTGGCACCACTCCCTCATTGTTTTTCACTATGCAGGAATGGTAGGTGCAAAGTAATATGATGATCTCTCCTGAAGAGCTTGTTGCTGTTGTGCCTTGAAAGCAATCTGCATTTAATAGGTATGGGTTCCCTGAAAGCAAGATAGGAGGTGATCTCTCCAAGTGAAAGTGACCCTCCCATATCTTAAATATAATTTGTAGATGTTCTATGAAACAGTCTGGGAGGCGAACTGTTCCAGAACTTACAGGACCCAAAGGCAGCATCCAGGAGATGGTCTACTGCAGAATTGCTGCTAAAGATAAAGTTTACACATGTGTGTGTGTGTGTGGTGTATCTCGGACAGATATCATTCTTGTGTAGTCTTAAATAAAGAAACTAACTGCCAGATGTAAAGATACACAGAATAGGAAGGATAATCTTCTACTGTGGAAGCAGATGAAAGCAGGCCTAGTTTCACCAATCCTGCCCCCCAGCCACACCCAAAGGAAGAGGCAGTATAGTGCAGTGGTTTAAAGCTGTGAGTTGCAAACCTGGAGACCTTGATTTGAATCTCACAGCTCCTATTTGCATACTGTGTGACACTGAGCAAGTCACTTAACTTCCTTGTGCTCCCAGGTTGCACCTGTAAACACGTTTTCAACTTAGTGTGTCTCTCCTAGTTAAAAAAAAAAAACAGCAGTTTCATCTCAGAAGTCCCTTAATCACTTTCTTGCTCACATGCTCCAATGCTGTTAATGTCCCAGTCTGAAGTTCAACTCAGTGACTGCTTGACGAAGAAACTGATAGCAGCTCAAAAAATTGGCTCCATCCTTCTTTTGCACATTTCTCATGGGACAAATAATATCACTTTAATAAATACCAACACCCCCAAAAACCTTTCACATATATAATGTATCCAACTCTTAAAATACACATAAAAAAGCAATCAAGTATTTACCACCACCTCAAAATTAGCATTTAACTTAAAGGGATACTGTCAACCCCCTTAGACCTCAAAGTGTTCCTAGTTTGGAAAACACATTTTATGATTGCCAACATTGTGTAAAGATTGCTGATATAGCTGGTAGTTTGATTCTTCATTTTGTTTCTTTAAAAAAGTAAAAAACTGACTGCCCACCACACTGGTGTTACCACACCAACATAGGTTTGTTTACATTCCTCGATCAGCTCCAACTGCATCTTTCCTGGACTTGGGAATACCCATAACACGGTCTAACCGCTCATGATGCAGTGAGAGTTTAGGAAGTTTAGAGTTTATTACATGATGACAGACTGCTCTATTGAGAGGCGTTTCTCTAATGTTCAGGAAGTTTGCTGTAAAAACAGATCCAGGATTGTAAACAAAACCGTTGTTTACCAATGCCCATAGTCTGTGTAACAAGCTCCCTGAACTAGTGGCCTTGATGGAAGAGGATTGCCTGGATATTATGGCAGTCACAGAAACATGGTACACAGAGAACCATGACTGGGATGTCAACATACCAGGATACACAATCTACAGGAGGGACAGGGAGGGTAAAAGAGGAGGAGGAGTAGCTCTCTATGTAAAGGAAGGGATCAAAGCAACAGAACTAAAGAGTAAACAGGGAGCAGATGAGGCACTTTGGGTCACCCTGGAGACAGGAAATGGCACCACAATCCACATGGGGGTTGTATACAGACCCCCATCTCAGGGGGAGGGAATGGACAAGGAAATGATAGAAGGCTTTCTTAGAATGGTAGAAAAAGGGGGAGATATTGTTGATGGGGGACCTGAATATGCCAGATGTTAACTGGAGCACCTTTGCTGCAGGCACATCCAAGAGCAGGGTCATTCTTGATGCTCTACAGGGGGCATGCCTCAGACAGCTAATATTGGAACCCACTCGGGAGGGAGCAATCTTAGACCTAGTACTTTCAAATGGGGATGGAGAAAGAATCTCAGATTTAGAAGTGGGTAGCCATCTGGGAACAAGCGACCACCAAACAGTGTGGTTCATGATAAACACAGCCATACAATCAAGCCATACAAAAGGAAGAGTACTAGACTTTAGAAGGGCTGACTTTGGTAAAATGAGAGAGTGCCTCAGAATAGCACTAGCAAACAGTCAAAAAGGAGGGGTGGAGGAACAATGGGGAGTGATCAAAACAGCCATCACAGAGGCAACAAGCCTTTGTGTAAAGCAAATCAATAAAACACAATGAAGGAAAAAAATGCTATGGTTCACAAAAGAGGTGGCAGGGAAGGTTAAGGAGAAAAGGACAGCATTCAGGAAATGTAAGGAAACACAGAAGGAGCAGGACAGAGGATTTTATCAGTTAAAGCAGAAAGAGGCTGGGAAGGCAGTCAGAATAGCAAAGGCCCAAACCGAGGAAAGGATAGCCAATTCTGTTAAGAAGGGGGATAAGACATTTTATAGGTACATTAGGGAGCAAAGAAAGACCAAAGGAGGGATACTGAAGCTTAAATAAAGGGGAGGGAATGTGGGTAGAGGGTGACAGTGAAAAAGCAGGGATACTGAACTAATATTTCTGCTCAGTATTCACAAAGGAAGAGGAGGGGAAGTTACCTAAACCAAACAAGAGAAACACTCTGAAGACGGGGGTCGATGCCAGTCCATTTACAGAAGAAAGGGTTCTGAAAGAACTAGTAAAATTGAAGGTGGACAAAGCAATGGGCCTTGATGGGGTTCACCCAAGAATTCTAAAAGAACTAAGGGTAGAACTAGTGACACCATTGACTACTCTCTTTAACAAATCGTGGGAGGATGGGGTGGTACACGAGGACTGGAGGAGGGCAGATGTGATTCCTCTTCACAAAAGTGGGAGCAGGACAGAGGCAGGAAACTACAGGCCAGTTAGTTTGACCTCAGTGGTAGGGAAAATGATGGAATCACTTCTGAAGGAAAGAATTGTTGAGTACCTAGAAGCCAGTGGGGCACAGGACCCAAGGCTACATGGATTCACGATGGGAAGGTTGTGTCAGATGAATCTAATAGATTTCTTTGACTGGGTGACCAAAGTAGTAGACCAGGGAGGGGCTGTGGACACGGCCTACCTAGATTTTAGTAAGGCATCTGATACAGTCCCACACAAAAGATTAATACACAAGATAGCCAGCCTTGGAGTGGGTCCCAAGGTGGTAGCCTGGATAAAAAATTGGCTAGACAACAGGATGCAAAGTGTAGTAGTAAATGGAGTACACAGTAAAGAAAGGAGGGTTACTAGTGGGGTACCGAAGGGTTCAATACTGGGACCAGTCCTTTTTAATGTCTTTATAAGTGACATTGCAGAGGAACCGGAAGGAAAAGTGTCTCTCTTTGCATGTGACACAAAGATCTGCAACAGGGTTGATACACAGGATGGAGTGGAAAGGATGAGAAGGGACTTGGCAAGGTTGGAGGAATGGTCAAATGTATGGCAGCTCAGATTCAATGCAAAGAAGTGCAAGGTAATGCACATGGGAAACAAAGACCCAAAGGAAGCATACACAATGGGGGTTGAGAGACTGAAAACAGTAAAAATAGAAAGGGACCTGGGGGTAATTATATCAGATGACCTAAAGATGGGCAAGCAATGTGAGAAGGCAGTAAGAAAGGCTGGGGGGATACTGGGATGCATAGGAAGAGGCATCAATAGTAGAAAACAGGAAGTTGTTATCCCTCTGTACAGACAGTTGGTGAGACCTCATCTGGGGTACTGTGTGCAGTTCTGGAGACCCCATCTCCACAAAGACATAGACAGAGTGGAGGCTGTCCAGAGGAGGGCAACCAAAATGGTGCAGGGTCTGCACCAGGAGACATTCGAAGGAAGACTAAAGGAGCTTAATAAGTATACTCTTGAGGAAAGAAGGGAGAGAGGGGACATGATAGAAACTTTCAAGTACCTCAAGGGAATTAAAGTCCAAGAGGGTAGCATCTTCCAGAAAAAGAGATGTGCAAGAACAAGGGGGCACAATCTGAAGATAGAGGGGGGATGGCTCAGGGGTAATGTGAGGAAGTATTTTTTCACTGAGAGGGTTGTGGATGTATGGAACAGCCTCCCTGAGGAGGTCATGGAGTCAAGAACAGTAACGGACTTCAAGAATGCATGGGACAGGCATAAGGCAGTCCTAGTGGCGGGTAAGAGGAAGTAAGCTGTTGGTCAACTAGGATCTGCAGCTTATCTGTTAGGTAGGATAATGGGCAGACTAGGTAGGCCAAGCGGTCCTTATCTGCCATCAAATGCCATATTTCTATGTTATAAATATACAGTACATTAGCATGCATTTCAGTTCTACTAAACAAGGAGACAGACAAAACAAACAGCAACTTCAATGAATATTAGAGGAGGTAAGCAATCATAAAATGTGAGCTTTTAACTAAAAATAATATAATGAAAAACAGGTTGACAGTGTTCCTTTAAACAAATGTTACATATTTTAAAAACAAGAATCAAAATAAATATGGTATGTTAATTAAATGTATAACTAGTAAAACAAAAAAACTAACTAGGCTAAAACACACTCTATTCATAAAAACTAAAAATACATTACTGTATTAATGCATTATAAAACATTTGTAAAGATAGTTACTATGACAAAACCTGCAGAATTCAAAGTAACAATGTATTAAAACATAAAAATGAAAATATAAAATAATTTCCAAAACTACCATGTTTAACCATTTAATAACAAAGCAGTTATCCAGTCAAATAATGCTAGTTAACAAAGTAATTACTTAATCACACACATGCCCCCACAATGCAAAGCATCATGGGCTGCATATGCAAATCACCACAGAATGTTATGCTGATCCAGCTTTAAGCAGAATTGTATGGTGCCGAAAGGCCTGTCACACAGTTTGCAAAGGGTGCTAACAGAAGACATAGACACGTGTTTCGTCCTACCAGGACTCATCAGTATGCCTCGTCTGTTTGACATCCCAGTGGAATGGACCAGCTACCCTTAAGACATGTGTGATTTTGTATTTTTTGAAACTGACTTCCCAGCAAAATGCCCTTTGGGTAACCTGCCTCAGTGTTTAGCACAGAGGTTCTTTTTTGTCTTTAAGGTAATTACTTGATAAATATTCAACTATTAAAAAGTAAAGTCAAACTTGAACACGCTATATAATACATAAACTATAAACCCAATTACATCTTCACATATATAATACATAAACTATAAACCCAATTACATCTTCACATAAAGATAAGAAAGAAGTGCATTTCCTCCAGAAATTCCAGAGAAAAATGAACATCAGTTTGCACAGTTTGCATGCTTACAGTATATTGCATCTGTACAAATCAACTACTGAAGAAACATGTTTTGTTCCTAAGCAAACAAAATTCAACTCATTTCATGCCATACATATACTTATAAAAAAATTTCAACAACTGCTCAGCAGTACAGACTGCAGCTGGGTGGGGACAGCAGACCTCACTTCATCTCAGTGGACATGGCCATTTTATTTTATATACTGTAATTGCTGTGGAGAGAAAAGACTCCCCAGCACTTATATAAAATAAAACATGGTGTGGTGTGTTCAGCTTGAGATTTTACACACACCCTCAGTGTTGGATGCTTAAATAAACACCTTGAGCTTTGCTCTTGGGGTTTATGTCACATTCAGTACCTTGGGGTATTTGTAAAATCTCATTAAACCCACCACCCCATGCATTATTCTATATGTTATGACTGACTGTGGGAGATCAGTTTAAAAGTGTTTATTAAATTAAAAGCAAATATATCTAAATATGTACAGCTCACCTATCCACAGAAAGCAATAATTATAATTAACTTCTACAAATCATAGAATAATAAAGTGTACTTCCACTTTTAAACATAAATAAACCCATTGTTGAACTTTTCTTATAGGACCATAGCATAACAGTTATGACTAAGTTTCTGAAGTTGTCCAGTAAGAGTAAATGTTCTATCAGAGCTGTAGGAGGACTCGCAGCACAATTTGAACCTGATTTTATTAATTTATCTACAGTCTTCAGCAGCTATCCTGAGCTCCTTGGGGCTCAGTCTTGAAGTTTTGCCAAGCACTGTACCAGTTGGGGCTCCCAACTTGACCTCCAGAAAAATTCCTCTCCAACCTCCTTGTTCCCTCCTCCCCTTTAATGTGCCTTAACCCCTCCCATTAACTTGGTGGGGCTATAACTTATCCCATGCCTGTTGGTTAACGCACCTGCCTGTCCCTACCCTCTGCCGACCCCCTTGTGGCGGTCACCAGAAACTACTTTTATTCCACTCAATTTGGTGCTTGATATACCATGCTGCACTGTAATACCCCATGCCTGACAGAGCTTACTCCCCAGGGTGGTCACCACAATCTGGTCCTATAAGCTATCCATGGAAATTGTTTACAGCACCTTAGTTTTGTATTTTTCTCTGTACCCTGCTGCATCTATAACTATGAATGTTTCTGCCTGCTAGTTTGTATTTTTTTCTGCTGATAACTGCATATAAAGTTTGTATGAATTTTACTCTGTCTTCTATATTTCAGCTAGACCTTTCATACCCTGAAAGGAACTGCATTACTGTGTGCCTGTTATAATTCTCTCCTGCTCTAGGCTGCTGTCACTCTTGTCTGGTATTTACAGCCTAATCTATTCCCTTTACCCTCCTAGTTGTCACCATGCTCCCCCCAAGTGCCAGAATGCCAGAGGGTTAAAGGTTACACACCTCAATGTCTGCAGTCTTCTTGCTAACCTCTCAGACCTCACGACCTGGGTCTCCCACTACAACCCGGACATCCTGGGGATCTCAGAAACTTGGCTTCAGCCTGCCCATCCAGACTCTGTCTGTGCCCTCCCTGGCTACCTAGTGATCAGGCAGGATAGAGCGGGCAACAAAAGGGGGGTGGATTGTTGCTCTACTTTAAGTCCCACCTTAAAGTGACGGTCATATATCACCCTCCTTCCTCCCCTTGTGAGCTTCTACATGTCATCCTACTGCTGGGCAACATCAAGAAGATCCACCTGGACTGTGTATGTAACCCTCCACAAAGTGGTGCTCATGGCCTCTCCCTTCTCCTTCACTGCCTCAGCCTAAAGTTGGGAACTGGTGAACTACTAGTGTTTGGGGATTTCAACCTAAATTGGTTGAGTGGCAATGCCAAAATCTATGAACCCCTCCTATCTGGTCTTGCCCTAGGTCAAATTATCTCTGAACCTACCAGAACCTCCTCCTCTAGGGAAAAGGCACTCTTCTTGACTGTATGCTGAGCAACAGGCCCAACTACATCTCTGCTTCTGGTCTCTTCTCAGATTCCATCTCATACCATCCCCCCACTTACTGTATCTGGAAGGTCCATACTCCCAGGGTCCCCCAAAAGTTATCCAGGTGAGGGACTACTCAAGATTTAACCATGGTAACTTCCTTGCTGAACTCAGCCTGACTGACTGGTCCTGGGTCTATGCTAACAGTGACCTCTCTGCTGCTCTTGACTGCTTTCTATCCATATTTACCCCCTTATAAGACAGGCATGCCCCACTCATAAGAAAAAGAGTGAGGGGCACTGTCACAAAATTGCTACATGGGGGGGGGGCTGCTTGTCTTAATGAAGCTTGGGGATAGAAGCTGGCTAAAAGTTAGGTCCACTGGGGCTAGATCAGACTTTGAGGATTACAGGCAGCTCAGGAACTCTTGTAGGTGGGCAATCTACTCTGCAAAGAGTGAATTCTGGAAATCCTGCCTTGAAGCAACTGCCAAGAACCCAAGGAGCTTCTGGTGGACTATCAAACATACTGTTAGTGGTCCTGCCTGCCCTCAGGCCTCCAACATGCAAATTGGCAGAGTTGGCTGTAATAATGCCTTGATGATAGCCAACGCCTTTAATATACTGTTCTCTTACCAGTCAGGCTACATGTCCACATCTGCAGTACCCTGTATTCTGAGCCTCACTGACAATGCTGTATCCCCTCTGCCTCCCACTCCATTCTACTTTAAGTCTGTCTCCTGTAATGAGACAAGAAAGCTCCTAGCTGGATTCTACCTACACTCCGGAGCTGGGCACGACAATCTTGAGCCCAAGTTGCACTTCCAGGGGCCCCCTTCTTGGCACGACCCATCTCCCACATTCTCAACTCCTCTCTCATATCTGGAACTATCCCATCTATATGGAAGGTGGTTCATGTGATGTCAGTTCTAAATGTGGGGATCTCAAAATTCTTGATAACTATCGCCCCATAGCAATTCTCTCTGTAGTTAACAAACTGCTCAAAAAAGGTTATGGCCTCTCAACTTGCTCCCTTCCTCTTAACCCATGGCCTCCTCTCCCCCATGCAGCATGAGTTCTGTAAAGGGCACAGCACCTCCACTGCCATCACACAGGTCACCTTGGAAATCAGTGCTGAGACTGGTCAAAGTAAGCTCATGGGGGCCATCTTCATTGATCTGTCAAAGGCCTTTGATCTGGTTGATCATACCCTCCTGGGTACTGCACTCCAGCCCCTCTGCCTTTCCTCTTCTGTACTAGCCTGGTTTACCAACTACCTTTCAGGCAGGCAACAGTACACAAAGTTCCATAAAGCCCACTCTGGGCTAGCTCCAGTTACTTATGGGGTGCCTCAGGGATCTGTCCTTGACCCCTTACTGTTCTCCCTCTTTAATAAACAGCTGCCTTCAGTCCCTGCCAGTAGAAATATCATCCTCTATGCTGATGACCTTGGGCTTCTTGCAAGCTCCCATGATATCAGAGACATAAACACCAGACTAAACCTGATTTTGATTGCATTCTATCCTAGCTCAAGGCAGAAAAGCTTGCCATCAACCTTCAGAAGATGCAAGCCATGTTATTCGGCTTCCTTGCTAAGATTAAGGTGTGCCCAGCCAATCTCAAGGTCATTGGGGGTGACGGCGGCCCTGTGTCAGTGGTCGACTCATTCAGGTACCTGGGGATTACCCTTGACCCTCAGCTGGACCTCTCCCTGCACATATGGAACTCCTGCAAGGCCACTAACTATAAACTGGGCCTGGCATACAGGGCCAAAGGCTGCCTCTCCCCTGCCACCAGACTTGCCCTTTTAAAAGGGGTTCTTCTCCCCTCACTCTGCTATGGGCTCACCTCCTTAGCAAACACCTCAAAAACCTGGCTCACAAAATGGGACACAACATACAACAATGTCTGTTGTTTTGCCCTATCAGCCTCCCCCATCTCACCCATCACTGTCAACTCTATTCCAGGCTGGGGTGGCTGTCTCCTAGTAACCATTGATCCTTTGTCCTGGACAACTTTACTGACAACATCATCCCTTCATCCACACCTCCAGCACTGGCTGCTCTGCTCAAGCCTGCATCCTCTGGCTATCAGCTGAGGTCCAGCACCTCCCAGACTCTCATGGTCCCCAAAACTCACTCGGTTGCAGGGGATCATGCCTTTGTGGCCCTCATCCCCAGAGCCTGGAACCTACTTCCTGCCCTTATAAGGGCTGCCCCTTCCCACCATAGATTCAGATCCTCACTCTGGAGCTACTTAAAACAAGCTTTTGCCTGCATTTGTTCCTAGCTGTCCTATCCCTCCAGGGGGGTGAACTGTGCCCCATTGTGACTGCATGTGTTCAGGTGGCTAAGGTGAACATATTTAAAATGTCCTGCTGCTATATTGTGTCCTTCCTTGACTGCCTCCCAAGATTGTCATTGCCTAACATAGCACTTGCCTTATTTGCTCTCTGCGTGTACCCTTACTGGTAGCTACCTGCTTATTCCTGCGTGTACCTTGTTGTTTGTTTGTACCTTGTTGATTGCTAGTCTCTGAAATTGTCATAGCCTGAGTTCTGGGAATGTACTTGACTGTACCTTGCTGTTTTGCTGTTATCATGCTTCTGTTTTGTTATTGCCTGTACCTACGTAATTCTCCCAGGTTGCACCTGGAAATAGGCACATGATTGTCTAGCGTGCTTACCTGGTGAACAAAAGCTAAATAAAATATTTAAGCTGAGTGATTATCTTCTGCCAGTGAAGTTCTGCTACAATTATGATTTTGTTTCCATGAAATTTTCAATATTTTCCTGAAAATGTTGTGAAATGTTGCCAAAATTGTCATTTCAGTTATGTCTAATTTAAATGTATTTGTCCAAATTGCACCATATTAGGTGTGGTGCCTTAACCAAGGTCCCTACAGATATGTACCAAGTTATACCTTCATGTCTTGAAAGATGACTAAATGATAAGCCTCCCAACTTTTGGAAACTTTAAAATGTACAATAATTTCACAATTATGTAACTGCAGTATTTTATGCCCTGTAAGTTTAGAACTAGAGAACTAAATACTACCAATTGTATTTGGTTCATTGACTCTAAATATAGGCTTTGAGACCACCCCCTACGGTCCAGCAGCAAAGCATTATGCTGCCATGCTGACAACCCAGAATTAAAAGTGAGCCTGTAAAGTCATGTCAAGAGGTAGGCAAGGGATGAGACAGCTGCCACTTGGCAGTGCATTTTGGCTGAAGATGGTTAGCAGTGGGGTCCACCAACACACCAACCCCTTAGTCTGGGTCAGAGAACTTGCCCTTGCTGCAGGGGAAGCAGTAGCTGTGCAAGACTTAAAGATACATTGCCCCCATCAGGGGAG
Source organism: Neoceratodus forsteri (assembly GCA_016271365.2). Taxonomy (NCBI): domain Eukaryota; kingdom Metazoa; phylum Chordata; order Ceratodontiformes; family Ceratodontidae; genus Neoceratodus; species Neoceratodus forsteri. The sequence goes on from CM028130.1 coordinate 1,099,149,353, forward strand.
GTGGGAGGAAAAATGTGAGCAGAAAACCCTTAGCCTACTGACTGATGGTTGGGTTCAGCCTAATCAGACTATAGCCCTATTAGCAGGGTATATCTTTGAGACATAAGACACTGACCTGAGGGCAGGAGAAAAAACGATATGGAAAAAAAAGCTGTGTGTGTCACTGTTTTATTTCTTGTTCAATGGCTGGCCAAGTTAAAAGCAATCAAATATTCCAAAATAACCTCAGTAATTAAACTTCATTTCATTTTTTAATTTTTTCCAGGTAATGACTGGGCACAACCCTTTCAGTCACAGATGACAGATAAATAGGCAGTACATCAACAAAGAAAGTAAATTTACACAGACAATATCAACATTAAGTTAAACAATTCCATATATTGTTCTTAAGAGAAACATCAATCAATAAAGTTTTAAAGTGTTTTACAGTTTTAGTAATTAATGATAAACTGTTCAAAAGTGTTGGAACATACCATGTAAAAGATTGTTGAGCCATGACTAACTTTGGCAGGGCAGGATAGAAAAGAAGATCTGTTTTTTGTCTGGTTAAATACATATCACTGTGTCTAATAAATTTGTCAGAAAGACAGGTAGGCAAAGAATTATGATAAATTGTGTAAGCAAACACTGCTGCAGTGTACTCAATTTGCTATGTAGGGGGCAAACTATTCATTTCCTTTTACAGTTGGCAGTACTGACCTTTACCCAAACCTACAAATACTATTTAATATGAGTTGATATTTACTAGTAAATGAAGTGCCCTGATTCACAAACAGAACTGCTCTGTAATCCAATATGGGCAGCAGCATCTGTTTAGCTACTGCAAGATGTGCCCCTTAAGTTAAAGCATTAATATTTCAGTACAAAAGGCCCAGTTTCTGATGTATTTTTTTACCGGTTTTCTTTAGGTAGCCCACAAGTCTCAGTGCTTGGGCAAGGTGTACTGCAAGATACATACATGAATGAACCCTTGAAATTTCAACTCCACTGCTTCCCATGATGACTAGGCCCCCCCCAGTCCATGCCAGTCTTAGACAAGTCCCAAACATTACGTTAGTTTTCTTCTCATTTAGTTCCAGCTTATTTTGTAATAGCCATTCAATCAAACTGTCAGAATCATATTGTAAAGCCTCCTGAATTTCTAGGATAGACTGACCAGAGCTGAGGAAAACCACGTCATCAGCATATAAAATGCACTCTGTCCTGGTGAGGATGCCCAGCAGGTCATTCACAAAGACAGGGAACAGTATGGTTCCCAGCACTGAGACCTGGGGGACACCTGAGTTTATATACAGCGGTTCAGACAGAGAGTGTCACCTATTCTTACCCTCTGTACCTAGCACTAAGGTAACTCTTAAACCATTCCAAACTATGCTCCCCTATTCCACAAGAGGACAACTTTGATTACAACATGCCATGGTCAACTAAATTGAAGGCCTTGGTCAGGTTGATGAACACCGCACCAATCATTAATCCTTTTTCACTTGCATAATGTACAGTGCCTGCCAACCCAATGAGAGCTATCACAGTACCATATCCCTACATAAAGCCATGCTGTTGATTAACCAGTAGCCCTTTTTGGTCTAAGTAAGGCAACAGCTGCTTTAGGATACATTTTTCTAATTATTTTCCTATTAGGGGCAACAATGAAATTGGCCTGTAATTTGCAGCATTTATCCTGTCCCCCGATTTAAAAATTGGCACTATAATTGAATCCTTCCAAATTGTGAGTACAATACCCTTAGATAATGACAAGTTAAATACATATGTTAACAGGCTGGAAATTTCTAGGGCCTCAATTTTTAAAATCCTTGAAGGAAGTAAGTCTTGTCCACAGCCTTTCTTTTTGTCCAAGGTTTGTAGCAGGTTAAGAACCTCTTCTTGTTTAATAGGGTTAAAAACAAGTCCTCTATCTCCCTACCTCACATCCTGTGTTTCCTGAATATTACCCCCATATGGCAACATAATTGTCCTTCTCTCATCATCTCCTGTTTGATGAAGTAACATTCTATTAAGATAATCTGCTATTTCCATTGGTTCTGTTTTTATTGAATTACTGTCCATCAAACAGTTGATCTCTGACCTTACTCTGGGGTTACAAATATTGTGAAAAGAGGACCAAAACAACCATGGATTTTATAAAGTTCTTAATTGCTGTTCCTGATAGTACTTAGATTTAGCTTGCTTTAGTTCTTTTTTAACTAAATTCCATTTTTGTTTATACTCAACTAGATACTTTAAATCTTCTCTTAATAAATATAACTTCTTTGCCTTATCCCTAAGTTTCATTAAGGTCCGTAATTCTTTCCTGAGCCAAAGGGAATAAATTCCCTTGACTCTCTGTTTTGTCTTTGGAGTATTAGCCTCAGCAAGATTTAACAGTGTTTCTGTCAGCCACAAAGCAGATTTCTCAGGATGAATAAAAGTTTTTATTTTATTTAAGTCTACCTTTCCCAATTCCTGTAAGAATTTGTCTGTTACCAATTTTCCAACATTTTCTTTTTCTATCAATTTTGGTGGAGTCTTAACTTTATTATATTTCCTTAGGCAAACATTGAGCAATGATCTGATACAGAGTCTGGCAAAACTTCACAATGCACTATGTTGTTAGGCCAGTTAGTAATCAACCAATCTAGTGTTGTTTGATTCCCCGATTTATAATTGAATCAGGTAGGCTAATGACTGACTGAGTAAGTCCATAGGAAGCCAATCTATTAGTGTGTTTTACCCTACCTGACTCCAAGTCCTGATTCTCATCCCCTACCACCACATGCTTCCTCCTATTGTCGTGGCGGGAGACCAGATACTGAAAAATACTACAAGTCTTTGTCCAAACAAGTTGGAGGCTAATAGAAACAGTTAAGTAGAGGAGCTTTACCCCTTGCCCTCTGAAACTTGAATTTCATGAGATTTTGTGAAATTATTGAATGCTGTGATGCTTTTGTTGAAGCCATGTCCATACATTTTGCCCAACTGTACACGTTAGTTTTCATTGTACAGGAAGGTAAAGGCTGGGTAAATAAGCAATAAGGTAGCATTCACAGGTGGCTCCATAGTAAAAGTACTGTGGAGCCAAGTGTCTGGTCACTATCTTGAGTGATGAACAATGAAGACTAGTCATGGACATCACTGTGCACTCATCTGTCTTCTTGCAATCCACCAGCTAAACATTAGAGCTTGCTGACTTAGTGACTTGTGGAAGCACATGCAGTATTGGTTCTGTACAATGCCACCTTCTGACTATTTAACAACACTGTAGATAACAATGTATATTTTTAGTGTTTGAAAACAGTGGCACCAAGTCATGCCAACCATTACAAGTAGTTGTGACTTGAGCCATTGTGACAGAAGTATCTGGATATCTTAAGTCATGATGGGGCATGATGCTGGCCATCACTGTGGCAGGAGTGTTGAAGGGCATTGCAAGACCTTGATGTTAGTCTAGGTAAGGGGATTCAGTGGAGATACAGTAAGTGCTTTCTAAAAGTTAAATTCCACAAGTGGAATTCTACTGGCATTACTTATTATGTATCCATGAATTTTTAATTAAATTCTGCCAATGTGTACTTTCTAAAGCATGCACAATAAATTTTAACCTAATAAACCACATTTATCAAGTTTAAATGTTTACTTTGGTATGCATGCCAAATCTTGAGCATATACATGCAACATCAGTACAAATATTTTGAACATTTGTACTCAATTTAACAAATATTTACCTTGTGCAGTTTTGAACTCCTGCACTTACAAGTTACTTGACCAAATACCTCTCAATTTAGCAGTTTATAAGACTCTTCAAGAAATTAGTCCTATACATTTTCAATTATCTAGCTCTAAAGGTGACTATGATGTAAGCATAGAAATATTTTCAGAAATATTCACATGCATAATAAATTGCCACTTTGAACCACTGTAACATCCACCCCTCATCCAAATGATATGCAGCCTGGAATGCTTTTAGAGCCTCTTCCAAACAATTTACATGCCAACTTTCAGAACTATAGCTATACAACTGACCAAGATATGAGTAATTAAAGAATGTTGGTGAATTGCATGAAATTCTTGAAATTTGGTGACATTTTGTGAAAGTTATGGAATTTCACAAACATTCCATGAAATTGGAATGTGCTAATTTCACTTAGCCCTATCTCCAGTATATTACAACCTATGAAATCATTACTGAATATAATCCACCAACTAGTTATTTAAATTTATATAATGGCAAGAAAATTTCTAGCAACCTGATTGGTTGCTGACCCCTAGACACAGTGGTGATATTAGACAACAACATCGCTGTATCTAGGGCAGACACAAAAAAGATTGCATTACCACTGAAGAATTAGTCCCTCCTCAATCCATCGAGAGTGAAACACACCATCTAGTGAGCCGTCAACCCCCACACAGACACATTCCATCCCTCAGTCCTCCTATTCCTCCTTCTGTTTTAACAATTACATTATTTTAAGCACTACTCATTTTCTTTTGTGACACAGAGCTTGTGTAAGGAAAGGAGCGAGTGAGTGAGCGATTCTTCAAAGACAGTGTGTGGCTGTCAATTTACATTGCAAATCATGGTCACTCAGAAATCATCATCTTGATCACTAAATCCAACCTTCTACTCAACAAAAAAATAATAATTCCAAAGAAACAGCACATGGCTTTTACTGCTTCCACTTGGTCAGGCTCCCATTCAGGCTCACTACATACAAACAGTGTAAGCCTAGTGAGTGGTACCATATTTCAAAAGCTAAATGGCATCTTCAAATCATAGCCACACCAACACAACTGAAAAAGAAACAGTACAGTACACAATTTTAATAATTTACCTGTCTACCTGATGGAGTTAAAAGGCAGGCAGCAACAAATGAAAACAGTGGGAGGCTTACACAAACAAGCAAAGAGAGACCAAACCAAGATACTGGGTAAACACATAGCAGCAGCTCCACCAGTTGGAGAAAAGGGAAACTGTGTACTACTTTTTTCAATTTGTATACCTACCGTAAGGATAACTGGGGGGAAAAACATTTTAAACATATTATTCTCATTTTATTTTTCAACAAAGGAGCCATTGTATAATAGCAATAAGGCACCTCAGGGATGTGTGTTATTGTGTAATAATGTCACTACTGGGGTGGTGGAAGCTCTCGGCTTTGCCTTGTGTTTCAACCCACCCCAGGAGTGATGTTATTACACAATAACACACACTCCCTGTCATGCCTTATTGCTTAAATAAGTACTATAAACATTTATGAAATTTATTCTCAAATTTACAACCAAAGTCACAAAACACTTTAAACTAAATATAGTTTAGTGTCTGAAATGTACTGATCTTCAGTAGTGCAGACAATGTCTGTATAATGGCTCAGAACAGACTGTATGGATTGCAGGAACCTCCACTATAAGAAGAGTGGAAGCTTTTTTTAAGGAGACAAATCAATCTTGATTTTTCAGGGAAAAATATTGGATGGGATAGAGGTGGTGTGGGCTGGCATCTACAGACACCTATCACTGAGCAAGCACTCCTCAAACATCCAGCTACTCATATTCTTATTGTACACCTCAGCGGAAATTACCTAGGACACATTTCTGGATGTCAACTGATCATAAATGCCAAATTAGATTTTTAATTGGACTTGTCACAGGATACTTGAAACTAAACGTATGCTCTCTAACATACCTCGGAGACAAGTTTGGTTAGGGAAGCTTGGCATGGTAAGTACCGAGAAAAGCAGCCACAAAGCTTAGCATTCACATATCTGGTTGTCTAGGACAGAAGTCAAGGAATAGGGGAATTAGATGGCAAAATGTTACATTTCTCACAATTCACTATTATTAAAATATGGTGTACTTCTGACCCACTATGGAAATAAAATGGCACTTAGGTGTCTGTTGTGAAAGTCAGATGTCCTGGAGAACAATAAGACACACAAATGTTCTTTTTGGAGTCAGTTAAATGGCAAAAAATTAGAAATAATCAGTTTAAAATATACATAATTTAATATTAAATAGTTTGTACTTCTTGACAAAGTTAAAGAGAAGCTATACATTTTTTATATGTTTTACTACAATTGTCAAAAATCATGTAGACTTTACATTAAATATACTTGATTCTCGTTGATTTTAAAAACAACGCATTCTTGTGTATTTTTTTAAATGGATGAACAGAGTGCCAACTTTAACATCAAATTTGTAATCTCTTTGTCTATTTTTATTAATCTATGAGATTCTAGTCTAAGTAATAAAAGTGAGTGAAAACACATACACTATATCAAAACCAATATCCAGAGAGATTAAAAAAACAAAATAGTTATTCTTCATGCAGACTTACTCAAAATGGACAAAAAACTTGCATATATTAAAACATATTGACACAAAACTCATGCAGTTACAAAAATTGATCCGTGTTCAAAACATTAATTCTAAAAATGCACTTTTGTGAACATGCAAAAATAATGAGCAGTCCAATGCCCAGAAACATTGGAAATTTACAAAAAGTAAATAAAAACAATGGCTCCTACCAGACATCTTATACAAATGGTCCAGAGTACCAGCACCTACCCTGACTATCCCTGGCTGACATATCAGACACTTGTCTCTGCCATGCCCACCTCAGCCCTAGCTTGACAACTTTTCCAGGGGTGACTGAATTTATAGGGATGTACCCAAAAGCGACCAGTGACATAACAAGCAAGATCGCCAGTGCCTTTAGCTGCAAATTATTTAAAACTCTGTATAAACTCCAACGAGGAGTATAATTATTTGTCAGGACAGACTTTAAACACCTAAAAGTTTCCAGAATGCTAAAAAGCAGTTTGCTAAGATGCTTCACATTTTTGTAGTCCACAGTTACTTTGCTTGGACTACAGTACCTAGAGTCCCTTGCATGCTTTGTTACAGAAACAGAGACAGCAATAGAGAGATAGGGTGATATTTTTAACTTTTTGTTTTCTTTTGTGTTGGGGGAATTTTAGAGAAAGAGTGTGAGAAATGCTGTCACAATACACCCATGGCCTCTGCCATGCCAATTTTCATGTAAGTAATGAACACTCATGGAGGGGGGACTGCATTTTTAAGGAAGTAGTCAGAAGAAACCTAACTAGAGAGGTCACAGGTGACTTTAGCTACAAATTGCTTAAAACTCCATATAAACTCCTACCTGGAGTATAACTCATTGTCAGAAATGTTGGTGCCCCACCTCATGAGCAAGGCAGGTGAAATTTTTAAGTCCCCCAAAACATGTTTTCACATTCACTTCACAAAATCATGTTTCAGACAGGATTTTAAAAGTTCCACTTGTCTTGATCATAAGGTGGGATCATAAAAGGACAATGTTGAACATCTGTGGTAAAAAAATGTTAGAAAAATAATGTTTTGAAGACACATTGAATTTTTTCTCAATGTTTGCTCATAGCATTGTTATTTCTATGCATACTGACACTACATTCTCAGCATGACTCTTGTGCTACCCCACCTCATGAACATGGCAGGTATAATTTTTCAGATCTCCTCAGACACATATTGTTGAAGTCCCTCTCTCAAATAACTGTTTTAATAGGATTTAAAAAATCCCACCTGACTTGATCATAATCTGAGGTCATAAAATAACTATGTTGAAAATTTCAAGTAAAAACATAACAAAATAACAGCTAAGTTATGAAGACACATTGGGCCGGATATTCAAACTGTGCTATTTTGTGGTGCAAGCCCTTGCACTGCACAAAATAGTTGCACAGGGGTGTGTCCAGAGCAATATTCAAAGGTGTTGTGCCCTTGAGCAACTTCTTTGAATATCACCCCCCACCACAGCCACTGTGCATGGCGCAATGGAACTTGCACCACCGCAAGTTGTCAGAGTGGAGCATTCAGCTTGCGGTGGCACAAGTACCATTGCGCCATGCACAAAATCCCCATATTCAAAAGGTGACATGCAAATGGGGCCATAATTCATGCAAGGCATGGGGGGCCATTTGCATCTGATTATGGCCCCATTTGCATGCAGATGTGCCAATCCCCAATGACTTGCGCCTAGCGCTCAGCCAGGCAATAACTGTTGGGGACTGATGCCCCCTGCAGCCTGATCATGGGCAAAACAGTGTAGAATCCCCCCACCACTCCCCACTGGCCCGATTGCAGGCATAGTTTAATCCCCCCCCAGCAGCCCGATTGCGGGCAGCAATGTGGCTCCCCACCAACGTATCCTTGGTGGTCCAGTGGACCGTAAACCCCGATCATGGGCAGTAGTAGTTTAAAACAACCCCCCCTCCTCCCAAACACATCCCTGGTGGTCCAGTGGACCATAAATTCCGATCACGGAAAGTAGTGGTTTAAAACAAACCCCTCCTCCTCCCGAACAAATCCCTGGTGGTCCAGTGGACTGTAAATCCCAATCGCAGGCAGTAGTGGTTTAAAACAAACCCCCACTCCTCCCGAACACATCCCTGGTGGGGTCAAGACAGTCCAGTTTTGTGAATGAATGAATGTATTCATTCACAAATCCGGACTGTCATGTATGGTATGGGCTGCACGCCCATTGGCTCTTGCTCTGCACCAATGGGTGTGCAGCCCTACCAGGCAGTCAGTCGGTGGGTGCAGGGCAGCAGACAGGTGGATGCTGCCACCCGCCAGCCCGGGGAGCGGGTGGTAAGGCCTGGGTGGGTGGGTGGGGGGCTAGCCACCAGGGCTATGTTCGAGGGGGTTTGTTCAACTTTTACATCCCATGATCGGGATTTGCCACTGAACCACCAGGGATGAATTTTGGGGGGGTTTAAACCACTACTACCCGCGATCGGGATTTACGGTCCACTGGACCACCAGGGATGTGTTTGGGAGGAGGGGGGATTGTTTTAAACCACTACTGCCCGCGATCAGGATTTACGGTCCAGTGGACCACCAGGGATATGTTCAGGGGGGAGCCACATTGCTGCCTAAGATCGGGCTGGTGGGAGGGGATTGCACTATGCACACGATTGGGCCAGTGGGGGGTGGTGGGGGAATTTACAGTCATCTGTCGGTGATTGGGCTGCGGGGGAGGCACAGGGAGTGGGTTGGGCCAGCCACAGGTGACAGCTGCTGTGTTGTGCCCTGCAATGCAGCAGCTCACCTGTGGGTGGCCCTTGACTTAAGCCTTTTTTTTTTTGCTCAAAGTTGTGCAGGTGCAGGTTAGGGGTTGCGCCTGCACAACTCTGCAAAGCCCGGCTGAATATCGGGCTGTGCAATTTATGCATGGTTCCTCTCCCTCCAGTTCAGCATGCATTCATTTGCATTGCGTTTTTGCTCAGCATGTTTTCTGTGGTGCAACTGCCTCCTGCTGAATATCGCAGAATGGAGCAAGTTCGGACTTGCGCAGGAACAACCCTATTACGCATGGCGCAACCCTTTTGAATATCTGGGCCATTGAATTTTTCCAATGTTAACTCATAACTTCAGTGCAGTAGAGCTCCAATGTCAAGCTGCTGCATTTCATACTAACTGCATGTGACAAAGATACTGCAGCTATGAGGTAGACACTCATACAGCACATCAAAGTAATCATAGCAGGAGAAAGTAAATGCCTGCACCAAAGAACACAGATCTCCCTGCTCAAGTAAGGGAGCATAGCTTGGTAATATCCACTGTGATAAAAGTATTCCTTTACCACAAGTGACACCTGAGATTCCTGGATCAGTCTTTCACCAAGGGCTGGTCCAACATGTTTACATATGAACATATGAATGTGCCAGCAGATAAAGGCCTTGCTATCTATGTCCTCTTGAGTGTGCAGTTCCCACAGTGTTTACAGAGGGAACTGCCCCCTCTTTAAATCCCCTTGATACCTCTCAAATCCCTCTGCAGCTCCTCTCTTCCCCATCTGCAACTTTCCTCCCACCCTGTTCCACCCTCTCTAGATGCTGTCCCCAATTTTTAGGGATGCTACCTCCTCCATCAACTCATTCTACTTAGTTACCACCCTCTCAGTGAAACATGCCTTCTCATCTCCCTCCTGAACCTTCCTCCTCCACCAGTTTCAGGTTGCTGCCCCTAATGATTTTGTTTCCACTAAGGCTGAAGGGGCTCATGGTACTCACCCTATCTATACCTTTAAATAACCAATGCAGTCAAAACAGGCAGACAGGAACACAGTATACATTTTAAGAAGTACTCAGTTGTACCTTTATTTCTGGAATATTTTTCTTTTCCTTTTTGCTCATTAGAAAGTCTTCTATATGATAATATGCACCTGGATGTGTGTAACAACTCTTAGCTTGGCAGCTGACATATCTATTTCTACTCCCACCCCCCACTACATCATCATCAATGTATTCCTTCTGACAGTAACATCACAGATCTACAACACCAGTTCAACAACACTTTCATCTACTGGCATCACAGCGATGGGATTTATGTCAACCACAAGTTTTGGTTGACATAAATCCCAAGTGTCTCCCAGTCCATTTTTTTATTAGGGTGTTCTCCCCCCAACCCCATGTGGAGGGCTCTTCCCCCACACCCCATGTACTATTTATAATCAACTCCAAGCTGGAGTTGATTCAGGAAGGGGGTGCAGGACTGGGAGACAGTGTGATCCTGTTTCATGCATACCAACACAGCAACTTGTCAGAAAACTGTCAATTTTGTCGACAGTAATGTAGATCGCTGTGTTGGTGTCACTGTCAGGGGAGTATACCAAACATCACATTTGACTGACCTGGTGGCCACTGAGTGGCTGTTACTAAGCAGCAGTGATATCACAATCAGTAGCATCACAATGCTGATGATGTAAGTAGGGTGGAAATAGAAAAAGACAGGTCAGCTGCTAGACAGACAGCTGTCCCACACATCACACCTACGTACATCAGATAAACAATAGAAACATAGCAACATAGAAACATAGACTTTGATGGCAGATAAGGACCGCTTGGCCCATCTAGTCTGCCCATTTCCCTACCTACTGGATAGGCCGCAGATCCTAGTTAACAAACAGCCTATTTCTTCCAACCCCTCAGTGGTTGGATTTCCGCTTTCGATGCTGGCGACCCGGGTTCAGGAACAGACTCGGGTCACTGGAGAGGTGGCCGGGAAGGAGTAGGCTTGAGCGTCCCACAACTGCTCGCCTACTCCTGGGGGAGGGAGGGGATGTAGGCACACTGTCTGGTACTCCCTGGTGGAGGCCGGGGAGACCAGCAGCAGAGCCTCAACATGCATAAGGGACAAGGTGAACGTCAGCTATGCCTTGACGTTCGTGGCACACCTTGCCATGGGGAGAAAAGTTTAAATTCAAGCCTCCTGGTCTGCTGGATGATAGCTGCCCACTCTTGCTGACCCGAGATGCCCTGTGGCCTCCAAACCCACCTCAGCAGCACTCAAGGACTGATGCCTAGTATGCTGGTTGCCCTCCCTCCCGGCGTCTTCCCCTTCGGAGGAGAGGGACCCAACTGGCAAAGGGATATGCTGGGCCACCCTTGAGTCAGCTGCGATCTGAGGTGAGGGGAGGAGGGACAGGGTGAGGGGGTTATGGGTAGCATGAGTAGCCAGAAGGAGTGGTGAACTAGGAGGCGAGAAGGAGAGATACACACAAAACACAAAAAAAAAAAAAAATTAATACTAGTCTTAGACAGTACACTACCACTTTAAGTAACTTGAAGGTCTCAATCATGTCCCCCCTCTCCGTTCTGTCCTCAAGAGGGTGCATGTTGAGCCTCTTGAGTCTCTCTTTCTAGGTTTTGTCTTGATGGCCCTAGATCATCTTGGTTGCCCTTCTCTGGATTATTTTAGCAAGCTGACATCCTTCTTAAGATAAGAGCACCAACACTGTCCTCTGTACTGTAGGTGCGGCCTCACTAGAGACCTGTACAGTGGCAGAATGACCTCTGCCTTCTTGCTAGCCATCTTCCTAACCTCAAGCTGTACAACATCTAAGATAGGCAGGTTAATACTACTCTTAGCAGTAGAAACCTATCAATCAGAAGCAAAGCAAGCAATTAAATCATGAAAAAAGTGCTGCTGGCAGGGCCATGAACATCTATCCTTACTTAATATATGAATTGTGAAATTAATACCATAGTAAAGCATAAAAAAACATTCTCTGTATTAGGATTGCTTCCAGAGAGATAATATTACAGTTCATGAGAGATAATAGTATCATTCAGATGTGGTAATACCATAGTTCCATAATAAAGTAATGCTATTATCAGTAAAAGTCAATGGTGCAAGTGTAAATCTGCCTCCCGAAGTCTTCCTAAGCGTGCCTTCTGATTGGCCGCTTTTCCTCTGTGGGCAAGCAGAACAACTTTCAAAACATGGTGGCTCACTCTCTCACTTAGTGAGACAAATGTCATTGGCACTACCAGCAGCATTTTTTTTCTTTTCTATATTTCACCATTTTAACAATCTGGTTGATCCTGATTTCACTCTTCTTGCCACTATACTCAAGTTGCCACTGAAGGTAAGAGTGAGAGTGAATGATTCATCAGTGTAGTGCAATGCTCCTGTCAAGTCCCCATTAAACATTATACAGACCAGGCATTGGTTGCTTGTAGTGAGTGTAGTAGTCAAGTGAACATTTTCAATCTGACAAAATTTTGAAATTGGATCAGTATATTAAAAAAATGGATAGGTCTGTGTGCATTACCAGGGAGTCCTACCATCATGAGATTCTGACACATTGGGACCTCTTGAGCTTCAATCTCGATGTTCCTATGTGTCCAGAACCTCTTGATGACATCACTCCCTGGTAATGCATACAGACCTATCCATTACTCCATTTATACTGCATGGGTCCAAACTCTATAGCTAAGTATATTTATTTGGTTAGTTTTTTGACCAGGAAAGGAGGGATAAGCAATTCTACCTATTTTTAGCCCCAGCCTGGAAGAAGAAGAGGACTAAACTATAACTAACCTGAGGCAGGCTGGTCTAATTGTTAGGGCACTGGATGAGGAACCAGGAGATTGCAGGCTCACACCCAGCTTGAGCCAAACACTCACTGTGTGACCTTGGACAAGTCATTTATACTCTAATTGCTTCAGTCCACCCAAGTAGAGAAATAGGTAGACGTGGGATTCCACTAAAAATGAGATGTTGCATCTCAATTGAGCTATCATGGGTCAATATATTCTAAAACAAAAGTAATCAGTCCTTATCCTTCCCTAAGTAAAAATTCCCCAAAGGACCAAAACTCACAGATAGCTTTTACTCTGAGGTGGTTTCTATTAGACAGAAAGGGTTTCTGTGGCTGCCTATATTTTTTGATTGCACATTTACTACACTTAATTGGAAGGGGAATCTGGGAATTAGTGGCTATGTAAATATATACAGGTTCTCAGACAGTACTTTGTGATGATGAGAACAGAACATTAGGGCTCTGCAGGGCATGATGCAAGAAGTGCAATAGCTACCAAACCAGTGATAGGAAAGCAGTTAATGTTTCTGCAGGTCACTGAACTTCTTGGCAAGCAAGAGGACCCCAAACAAGGAACAGGTAATTCATTTCCATTTCTAATTAGAGCTCAGTAAGGGTTGAAAAGGTACTTGTTTTCAAACTAATTTTTGTACTGTACCTGTATGTTCATGCCAGTGCATATTAAATACTATATGCTACAATGCTAGCATACTAATTGCACATTTGTCTTTAGGTACACTAAATGTGTTTTGCAAAAGGAAGAACATTTGTCTTTAGGTACACTAAATGTGTTTTGCAAAAGGAAGATTTTATAAGTTCTAAATTTTAGAACTTGCTTGGTTATTGGGGTTAAAGCTCTCTCTCTCTCCCCTTCCTTCTCTTTTACCCAGTGCTGCTCATCCTTTTTCAAAATACAGGCAGCACTGAGAGTTTACCCATTATTAGCCACAAATATCAATGTTGCTATTATTTGTCCTGTGCAGACTGTGGAAAGCTTTTTTTACTCATTCTGCAATGTAGGAATGTTCTGAAAGAGCCACTGTCCAAAGAAATAGCTGGCAAACATAACTGACAATTTTATACTTAGTTGATCAAGTTTCAGGTTTATTGTTCTGTCCAATGACCATTTCAATTCCAACACTGTTAAGTAAAACATATATAACGATAAGCACTGTACAAAACAGATTAAAAATTCAGAATTAATTCCATTATCTCATTTCTTCCCTTCCGCATCAGAAGAGTAGCACAATATGTTGAATTGGTGGCTTCAGTTAACAACAATAGGTGTGTTATTTGTTCTTTCTTAACCCTTAAATCCATTAAAGTGTTCACTAACTAATAATGTCTCAAATGTTCATAATGTTTTCAAGTTAATAGAATCTGGTCAACATTTTTTGAACAACTCATTGCATTTACACAGAGTTATATATTCACATTCCCAGTTAAACCTCAAGGTTTATACTAAAATAACTTCACAATCATTCAACAGATTTGCATGAGATTTTGCATGTATGGTCTTGTGTGGTAGGTCCATGGATATGTCAAGTTCTGTTCTGGTTGGCTGTGTAGATCTTGAGATCTAGATAGTGCAAAAAGTCAGGTTCAGGTTTTTTTTTTTACTATTGTTTTTGCTTATTTCTTTGAACTTAGCTAGCAGCCAGATGGTTTGGAATTTGAATCTAAAATGTTCAGGGTACAAAGAGTCTGGCGCACAGAAGATACTTTTACTAGTTTGGTGAAAATATAATAATCTGTTCAAAAGTTATTTAATTTTGAGTTTTTTTTAAAATTGGTTGTGGGCATGCTGAGTAAGCACTTCCAAGATAGCTGTATGAAATAAAAAAGGAATAATTTATCATAGTGTGCCAGTCCTTTATTTTGAGGAAACTATCCTGTTTCATTTGCAGCCATCTTGCTTCTGTTTTTTTCTAAAAAAATTATTTTTTTAAGCCACAAAACTGACATCTAAGAGAGACCCTTTCATATCTATTTGGCTAATTGAGACCCTGTTAGGTGTATTCAGCACTTAACTGTTGGAAAAATGACCCCCAAATATGTTTTCTGTTACCTTTTAACTCCATTTTGTGTGACTTGCTTCCCAGTTGCATGAGACAAAAAAGAAATCCCTTTTCATTTGGGGCCTATCCATTTTTGTGAGGGGAAAAAATCCTATATTTTGTCCCTGGTATCTAGTAGCACCTCTCCCCCCACCACTGCCAATCACCATCCCCATATTGTTTAATATTTCCCTGGTTCTGGTGGCACCCCACACCCTCTGATCACTGTCCGTGTAGTTATTTAGCTCTTCCCTGATATCTAGTGGCACCCCACCCACTCAAAGATCACCATCCCCATATTGTTAATTATTTCCCTAGTGTCTAGTGGCACCCATACCCTCTGATAGGCATCTCTGTAAATATTTATTTTTTTCCCTGGTATCTAGTGGTGCCCCCAACCCACTGATCACCATCCCCTTATTGTTTCTTACTTGCCTGATGCCTAGTGGGGCCCCCACCTTCTGATCATTGTCCCTGTCATTATTGTATTTTTTTTCCTGGTGTTTAGTGGCACCCCCCATGGCTGTCCCCATTTAAATTTTGCCTTTTCCTTTTGTCTAATGATACCACCCCACCCTCCAGTCACCGTACTGCCTGTAATAAAGAAAATGTTCACTCAATATCTTTTTTTAACTGTAAAAAATAAAATGGTCCCTCACTGATCCAACTCCCCACCCCAACCTCCCACTCAGTGCCCACCACCCAGCACTTCCCACATCCCCCACACCATTACTCACCTGAACAGGTCCTAGGGAGATGATTCAGTCTCTGATCAAAGACATGTCTTGCTGCTAGAAACACTGACTTCAATATGAGAAAGTAAAGTAAGTGTGGTTCAATGTATTTCAAAGGGTTTACAACTTTGTGGCATAACTTTGCAATTTTTGCCTATTTTGAGCCCAACTTTTAAACATGGCCTTTTTGGCACCCCATATTAGGAAGAATGTTGGAGGAGCTATGCAAGTCTGGCCTGAACAGCTATTTTGTGGTCACTTAGTGAAATCACTTTTGGGGTGGGATTTGAAACTTTTTACTGTCCTTGTTCATGAGGTGCAGTCATAAGTAGGCCATGTTGAAAATTTGGGGAGGAAATATGTAAAACTGAGAAGGTTATGCACATTTATTTAAATTCCACCAAGCTTGCAGGTAACTTTGGTAATTTTAAAT
This sequence comes from Neoceratodus forsteri, assembly GCA_016271365.2. NCBI lineage: Eukaryota > Metazoa > Chordata > Ceratodontiformes > Ceratodontidae > Neoceratodus > Neoceratodus forsteri. Next base: position 1,099,165,454 of record CM028130.1, read on the forward strand.
ATTTTTACCCCAAACTTTCAACATAGCCATTATTTTATACCACCTCATGAATGTGACAGCTGTCATTTTTCAAATCCTACTGATATTTTCGCAGCTGTGGCACATATTTCTCCAACCCTAAATCCACCAATGCCTAAAACAAATCAGGGGTGGAGTCTTCCTCGTCGGGGTTGTCATCCCTAAAGCTCACCCAATTAGGTGTGTATATTTCTGGAGTGTATAGAATGGGGTGATCTTTAGGGTTGACAATCCCAAGGAAGACTGCACCCCTGATTTGTTTAGGGTGTGGGGGGACTTTAGGGTTGGAAACCCTAAAATTATGTTTCCCTACTTTTGTCATTGTAGTCTTATCCTAAATAGTGCATTCATGGTGTTTTTTTTTTGCAGAAAAGATATATACATATGTCAGGGTGCTCAAGATATTCTAAATAGAATTTAAAAGATTCTGTCCTTATATTTTTGTAAGCAATGGTAAGGATTTTATTTTAGCAACCACATCATGATCCTCATTTTTGCTTAGCCTAACATCTTCACAAGTAATGTAAAACATGTAGCTTGAACAGATAGTTATATTGTTGATAGCACACTCCCAGAGAGCTTTTACATTACATTCTTTAAAATTAGGCCTAACAAATAATATTCAGCTTGATCAGTCATCATACTCCAGCCACCTAACTTTTTGTTTCAAGCATAATCTGGGAAGTTTTCATGAAGGGAGACTAGTCAACGTGGTCCAATAGGTAATAATTATGTTTGCTGCTGAGTTGTCAAGCCCAATCATACCAAATGCAGCTCTTACAGCAGCTGCAGGTGTAAAGAAGGGAATTTTTAATATTACTCCATAGGTTTGAGAGAAGCATTTTTCCAGATCCTCAAAACTGTCCATGCCATAAACTTTCAAGGCATAAAGCTTTTTTTTGTCAATATGGGAATAAAAGGATGGTCAAAAAATGTTCAGTTGAACCTATTCAGATCCATTAGATACTATTTAAGCAAAGAGGAAAATTTCTACTATGATTAACCCATTTCCCATTACATGAAAATGTAAGCCCTAGGTGAGTAAAGGTCTTTACAGATTCCAGATGGGGTCTGTTAATATGACAAAGCAAAGATAGACTATTGGCCCCAAAGAGGCATGATTCTACTTCTAGAAATAGTCACTGGTACTTGTCAAACTATAAAATATCCTGAAAACATAGCAAGTTTTTTTTTCTAAAGACTATTCTTAGTTAGAGAAAGGATAGTCAAATCATTGGCATAAGACAAAAGGTGACAATACACTGTAATTTCATGATTACTTGTGAAAATGCTTTGGTCGAATTAAAATTAGCCAAAATATCATTAAAGAACAAATTAAAACATAATGGTGCTAGGGCACACCCCTACTTTATGCCTTTATTTCAAGGGGAAATCCTTCCCAATTAGCATCCCAAACCTTATCTCACTTAAGCCTATTGGCATGATTTTCAAAGCTCTCTGAAGGATGCAAGGTGCTTATGTCAAGCAGGGGTGACACAACTGGTGCTTGTGTCCAAACATGTGGTAGTTTCAATTTACAAATGCGGTCTGTGTCTTTCATGGGAGTTATTGTGGCAAAGTGGTACTACACCCCCCTTGTGATAAAACTGAGGGTGCACCAAGTCGCAAGAGGGCTTGCAACATGCCCTTTTCTAGGAGTCAGGAAGTCCCACTGTGGCTGCAGCAAGGGGCTTGAGATAGATCAGCAATGAGCTGGTCTAAGTCCCTTGCTCCAGTCCACATGTCTGTGGAGATTGCATTCGCGAGACCCTGATGGTTGTAACAGGGGTGCCATGGGCATGGGATGGAATACTGCCAGTTGGGGGAGTGTAGAAATATTAGTGATGGTGCACCTGGTGGGAGTGCCAATGACTGGGTAACACTGGCACTGCCAAGGAACAGTGATGGGGCACAGAGACAGACTGTGCCATAACACCACATGAGCACAACCTTTGGGACTGCTGCCAGGGATGTTCCCTCAGGGGGCTATGGCACTGTGTTTCTCTGTATGTCCTGTTACCATTCCTTGACATTGCCAGTATTGCTCAAGAACTGGCACTCCCACTGGGTGCACCATCACTAATATGCCTGCCTCCATCACTATGGCACCCCATGCACATGCCACTGCAATACACTGCATGCTTCAACTGTGTTCCCCCCCACCCCATCCATCCCAGCACCTCTACTGTAGTGCCAGGTTGGGAGGAAGGGGGTAGTTGATCTTCCTCTGTTGTTGTACAGCTTCCCACTGCCTCTTCCTACCCCTTTGTCATCTTGTTCATTTCCTCAAAGTTTGAATGTCATAACTCTCCTGCTCCATTAGGATTACTGCGGGGGATATGAGCTGGTCTACAAAATGATTGACTGGGAGGGTTTTCTGTCATCATCACTAACTCCCATATAATAATCCAGAGGCATTTGATCTGTATTTTTTCAGAATGCATTTTTAGATTTCCGTTCTTGCTTTCTTTAATGCCAATCATATACTTTTTCAGATCATAATCTTGTGCATCCCTGTCAAATATCATTTTCTTTGCTTCTTTCATTTGTCTGTCAAACATCTTAATAGCATGTTCCCTTGTTTATTTTTTTGCAATAAAAATCCTTTTCTGAGGAAAATGGAAGCAATGCTTTTTTGTTCTTCCTCGAGTTATCACAAATTTATTTTTGAATTTCACTTGAGTTATTGAGAATCAGATCAGTTTTCTGTACTGATGCTGATTGTAAAATAGCTTGCCAGTGTACCGTAAAAATCTTGTACTCCCTTTCAAATCATGTGTTTTTCAAGTACTTAGTCCCCTCAGAACCTAACCAACCTGCAGACAGGCCACTAAAGTTGTTTCCTGCTGGTAGAACTATCAGGCATTCAATGCTACTCAGCCTATTAAGAAAATACTTCCCTGATATTGCAAACATGATCTCATTTGATATTAGTGACTGTATTACTGTTAGCAATGGATGTGAATTTCCCCTGATGGGAAAACATATGATTCTGCATACCTAAAATGCTTCCTGCTAGGAGTCAGATTTAATCCTGTTCCTGTTCATATACAACATTTCTACTTTACTTATTATGTTTGTATAAAAAAATCATACCATTGTTTTATTTCACAAAATAGTGAAAAAAAAAAAAGACAGTTGCCCTGGCAAGCTTACAAGAAACAGCAGTTTGGTACAAAAAGAAAGAACTGCTATGTACCCTGGCAGAGGTGACTATGCACCAATATCACAGGCAAGAAAATGAAGAAACAAACAAAATAATTCAATAAAGGCACTCTGCCTACCGTACTCTGATGCAAAGACAGACTGCAGCATTTCCAGCAGGCAACTCCCAGATTTGTGACACAGGGACCCTGTTCATCCTGAATATAGTGCATGGTCCCTGTCACAGTCGGGGTGTGTTGCAGCCCTAGATCACAGCAACTTGCAGTGATCATGGGGCACTTTGAAAATCCAACCCCATGTATCTGTATCATAATAATAATAATAATTAGGTCCCAATCCAGTCCTGCAGTTTGAAGAATTTTCCACAGTACTGGATGAGAGATTATCAAAAGAAGAGAACTTATTAAGAAATGCAACATGTAAGTTTTGTTTTCTGACTCCTATATGTTTTACTAAGTGAGTTAAATTGAAACAGTGACCAGTAGTACTGTAATTTTCACAACTGAAAGTCAGATTTAATTTAGTTATATCTATGAGGCTAATGTGCCTATACATCATAAAGTCATTTTAGGGCCTGTCTTATAAATTGGGACAATAGTGCTTCTCTGCCAAGACATTGGAACTACATTTTATAAAATATTGTTGTTAAAAAAAATGACAAAAACTAACCACTAATTTCTTTTTACCTTCATGACCATCTGCCAGAATAAAATCTCTTCCATCTGCTTTTGTAGCTTTACAAAACATTATTGCTGATGCAATCTCATCAACAGTTAACCATATAACTGAAGAATATAGTCTATGTTGAGATTCCTGTGTCAAAGTCTCTGATTCCTGTTCTGAATTTAAAAATAAATATCCTTTATAGTACTCATCTCATGTTGATGGGGCTATAAAACCTTTAATAGCATAATTAAATGTGTTCCTGTTTTCTCTAGTTTGCAAAAGGTAATCTTATAATTTTCAGTAATAGCTTTTTAAAAACATATCCCAAAGATTAGATGAATAATTTTCTTCACTTCTTGCCAAAAAAAAAAGAAACTGTACATTTTCCTATTATTATTTAAGCTACTAATCTACCCTACTTGGAAATCACTTTTTACATTTAATATTTGACCATTTAGATTATGCATTTTTGCATGAGCTAAACTATTGAACCCCCTGAGTATTTTGGTCCACAATTTCTTCCTTCTTTGTAAAGAAGAGTGACAATTTCATTATACAACTTTGATATTGATCCATGAATTTTAAAAACCGAATTCTCACCTAAAATTTTCTGGGCATAAAATGCTCCCAATTCCATAGGAATAGACCATATCGGACCATTATTTATTATTATTTCTTTTTTATCATGTAACATTTTATTAATTTTTCAAGTACACTCAGCCATCAAAAGACACATCCATGCCCTGATCCAGAAGGGCCATACTACTGTAAACTGTAGCAGTCAAAGCAGTTACTAAAATCTTCCACATCTTACATGGCTCATATACTTAGAAAATATTAATTTATGTAATATACAGTTGGGAAACTTAGGCCTTATACCAAGAAGCAAGTAGTATTGTTATTTGGACCAATCTCCATAGACACCATACCTTTTGGTATTAGTATACTAAAGCATCATAAGATGGCATGGCATATTCTATTTCTTAATATATCTACTTGGTTATGGTCTCATAGTTATAACTTTTACACATCTATTAACATCAACATAACAGCTACACATAATGCTCAACTTTGCCCGCCAAAAAAGAAATAGGAGAGGAAGATGCAGTATTGGATGGTTGTGGGAGCATGCAGACATCCCCCTTTGGTGCCCCAGGGCCATCCCCCATACCAAACTAGAAAGTGGGGGGTTTGCAGTGGGGTGAGTGCCACAAAGCATATATGGGAATTTAGATACGCATCCCATTTTATGTAATACTTAATAAGGCCTCCCTTGGCCACAGCAGTGAGCCTCTGAAAAAGAGCTAGCTGAGCCATGGCCATTCACCATTGCCCTAACAAGGGGGGTACCAGCTGCCTCCATTTCAGGAGGATGACTCTTTTAGCTTCCATTAAGGCTACCAGGATCCATGCCTTGGTGGGGGGAGAGAGTGCGTGCAAAGCGATAGTATCTCCTAGGATGAGAGATAGGTTGTCAAAAGAGATGGATTTGCCTACAATCCTAGAGCAATCAGCAAGAACCTGCGTCCAGATAACTTTCAAGCTTGGGCAAGTGCATAATATGTGAAGTAAATGGGCAGGGTAAGTATGACATCTCCAACAACTATCAGAGGGAGTAACTTTTAAGCTAAAGAGGACTGATGGGGTTCTGTACCACCTAAGCAAAATTTTCAATTGAATTAATTGACTCCTGGCATCTACATATGCTGCGTGAGTATCCCTAAGGCATATTGACCACAATTGAGGGGGATATGGGGTGCTGCAGCTCCCATTCCCAGGCAGCTGTACTCAATAAAGTGGTGTCAGGTTGTGCATCTCTAAGGGTCTTGTAAAATGAACTTACCAGACCTTGACCTTTCCTACAATAAGGGGGGGGGCTGGTTAAGCCATGCCATGGTGAATGGGCTGCCAGTACCTTTAACAATAGAGTTAAGGTGCTCCTAATCTGTAGGAACTTCCAAGTCTGTCTAGGGTAGCCCGTATTGCTCACGGACCTGCTCAAAGGACAGTAGGGTCCTAATGTGTGGGAGAAGAAGGTGTTCCACTATATGAATGCCTTTGGCAGCCCACGAGGACCATTTAGGTACTTTGTGTTCTATTGTGATGAGAGGATTATCTCATAGTGGAGCTTATATAATGAGAGGGAGATAGTTTGAACAAGGGGTCCCGGTAAGTGCCTTGGCCCTTGCCATGCCCTACACATTTCTGTCATGACCAGTATAAAATGGTGTTCCCTAGGTTTTCTTTTGGCTAATAGAGTACAGTGGACTGGTCATAGATAGGGCTGCCTCCAGGCTAACCCATTGAGGTAGGGGGGTATTCTGTGGAAGGAACCAACTGATGGCCTGGGCCATTCTAAAGACCAAGTGGTAACCTGTAAACCAGGGAAGCCCAAGCCTACCCTTGGACCTGTGGGACTGCAGCTTTGTATGTCCCCATCTTGGGGCCTTACTCTCCCACAGAAAGAGGGAGACTAAGTTGTCTAGGTCTTTAAATGGTTTTGCGGTGAGCGGAATGGAGAGGTTATTTAGTAGATTGGAGACTGTGGAGAAAACAAAAATTCAAATAGCCTCAATCTTACCTTTCAGAGATAAATGAAGCGTTCTCCATCACTGGACCTCAGCTGCTTGTGATACCAAGAGATGAGAGAAATTAGCTGACTCTATGTCTTTCCAGGATGAGGGAATATGTATTCCTAAATACAGAAATCCCGGGGGGGTCCAAGTAATGTCAGTGCTGGCAAGACAATGTCAGGTGCATGCTCCATTCAGAGGGGGGGAGGGTAATTTTCTTTTGATTTATTGTTAGACCTGACAAAGAGGCAAACTCCTGCAAGACAGTCAAAATAGTGGGTAGGGTGTTTTGAGGGTTAGAAAGGGTCAGGAGCATATCATCCGCATATGCATTTACCAAGTAGGATGACGTTTACAGGGATACAGGTAATATGTGGTGTGTGTGTGAATTTGCTAATTAGCGGGTTCACAGTGATTAAGAACAATAGAGGAGAGAGAGAGAGAGAGAGAGAGAGAGAGAGAGAGAGAGAGAGAGAGAGAGAGGACAGCCCTGTCTGATTCCTCGTTGTAACATAAATGGGCGAGAAGTGTCCTTATTGGTGATAATATGAGCTGAAGGTGAATGATACAATGTGGAAACCCAAGAGCAAAAGGAGACCCCAAACCCATATAGTTTAAGAAAATTATGGAGATACACCCACTCCAGTGAATCAAATGCCTTGGCAAAATCTATGGCAAGGGCAGCTGTTCAGGTTTTGGACTAGAGTGCCAGCCATTTAAGATTTAGGACTAGCCGGATGTTGTCTGAGCTGGATTTTCCTATCTGAAATCCAGTTTGTGAAGGGTGAAGTAGGGAAGGCAGGATATCAGATAGCCTGTTTGCTAAGACTTTTGCAATTATCTTAGTGTCTATGGATATCGGAGGTATGGGTTTGAAATTCACACGAAGTAACACATCTGAAGCTATTTTGGGGATTAGAGTAATGAGGACCTCGTGCATAGAGGGAGGTAATATACCATCTTTTTGGGCTTCTTGTAGGGCCTCTAACAGTGGAGCAGTGACTTCTTCTTTAAGGGTTTGATAAAGTTCCACTGACATCCCATCTGGCCCAGGGGCTTTTCCTTTTACCATCTGGGATATAGCAGTGCTTAGCTCTTCAGTTGTGATCGGGGCATACAAATCCTTGCAATGGTTTGTTGAGAGCTGAGGGAGTGGAGTGGTCTGTGAAAAGGCCCTCAGCCACTGTGAAAGTACCTCTGCTGACATCATATTCTGGGACTGATAAAGCTCCTGTAAAAAGCTGAGCATCTCCTCATTAATGTTCTTTGGTGTCACCAGTAGTTTGCCCTGTCTATTCTTAAGGGCCAAGATCCTCAAGGATGCCTGTTGCTTCCTTAGGCAATAGGCTAGAAGCTTCCTGCCCTTTTCCCCACCCTCCCAGACTCTATGTTTAGCTCAAATCAATTGCTACTTTGCTTTTTTATTCAACAACACATTTAGCTGATATTTCAGGCCTGTGATCTGGGCCAGAAATGGAGAATTGAGTGGGTTCTTAGGGGACGCTTTAATCTGGTGCTCCAGCCTAGAGAGAATGTCCTGCCGGTCTTGTATCTGTTTTTCTCACTTTCTATTTTTAGCTGCAGAGTACAAGATAATTCTTCCCCGAAGAACCACCTTAAATGCTTCCAAGACTGTGGTCGGGCTGGTCTCTCTCGGGGTATTAATAGAGAAGTAATATTGTGCCTCTTTCTTAATATAATCTCAAAAGGTCTCATCCTGGAGTAAGGTAGGGTTGCATCTCCATCTCGTGGAGGAGGGATTTTCTCCTGGTGGGGAGAAGGTGATCGTGACCGGGGCATGATCTGAACTAATTATATGCCCAATGTCTGCACCTCCTATCCCTGAGAAAGCTATGTTGTTGGCCAACCAGAAATCTAGATGACAACAGGTACCATGGACAGCAGAGTAAAATGTGTAATCTCTCCCTTTTAGGTTGTTCATCCTCCAGGGATCCCCCAGGGCCCATTCTGTGGTCAAGGCATTTAGGGCTGCCACTGCTTTGGGATGGATTTGTGGGTTGGGGAGGGATTTGTCCAGGAATATATCTCGAACTAGGTTATGATCCCCTTCTATGAGAATGGGTAGAGCCACCTCACCTTCTGTCGGTTCTGTAAAGGCTTGACCAAGCTCTGCATAGATTTCCTCTGTATCGGAGTTGTGCCTGTACACATTGGCTATTATTGTTTTGCCACCCAGGTAAGAGAGTTTGGCAGCTATCCATCTCCCCTGGGAGTTGGTCTGGTGAGTCTTAACTGACCATGGTCCCTTCTTACTCAGTAAAATGGCCTCCCCTTTGGACTTTGTAGTGGCACAGCTAGCTAGAACCATTCCCACCCACAGTTTCTTTAACCAGTTTACTGTGCGGCTTGTGAGGTACATCTCCTGGAGCAGGGCTATGTCTGTCCCTAAGGTGCACATAAATTGCAGAACCTTAGTACACTTAGCCGGGTGGTTCAGGCCCTTGACATTCCTGGAGATGCACTTTCAGCCTCCCCGCAGGTTAAGGTGAACTGCCATCAATGTTCACCACCAACAGAAAGAAGAAAACAAGGGTACTCACCCTACAAGAAGGAATACAGAACAGAATCAACAAAGGAGGCAAGAGCCACCTTACCACTGCTTCAAATTAGGTCAGACATATCTGTGCACCTCTGTGAAGAAATATTTAGAGAAGGCTGTAAATACATATAATGGTAGAAAATATCTTATGAAGATCCTAAGTAAGTTAGGTAGGTAAGGAGAAATATATCACTGTTTAAGATAACTTACAATGACAATAACTAGTTTAAACAAAGAAAAAATAAAGAACAATAACGTCCTTTCTCTTTTTTTTAACACAGAACTGATCAATTAAACAATAGTAAACTCTTTGGTCTTGGTGCTGGAGTGAATGTGTGAAGAGGGGGATTGTCCCCCTATAAGCTACACTGCTCCACTCACCAAATCAAAATGTAGGAAGGAGCGGTCCAGTCTTGGGTGCTCTGTCCTAGCCTGACTTCAATCGATCAGATGTCAGGCAAGACCTGAGAAGTCGAGCCACACCATGAATACAGTTTCTGTGCCATCCTAGGCAATCCTTGGACCCTAGACAGAAGTTACCTATGAGAGGAGGGGGGAGCTAGGAAATGTGTGGGTGGGGGGAGGCTCTTCAACCACCCATGCCATGCGTCCCATATAACAGAATGATGTATCAAGAGGGGAGGATAAAATAGACAAAAATATGGCCTAAAAACAACTGCCATTCACATATATCAATCACTAGTCTCTCCAGGCATTTGGAGCTCACTGCTTTATAATTTCTGTAGCACTTAGGAGAGTCCAACAGAGAGTTTCCCCACAGTGAAATACCAAAATCCTTAACTATAGAGGAGTGGGGGGAAGCGGTATAAGTCCTTCAAAACCAGATTCGGGTGAAAGAGAGGAAATGTATAGGAGAAAAGAGTATACACTTAGGTTATCACATGGGGTGATGAAGCAGCAGTGAGTAGCAACCTCTGCTGTCAAGCAGATTTATAAACCTCTCCCTTCCTAACAATAGCTACGGATCTGCTAAACCTAGTAAGAATGCAGCTTGCAGCAGATATGTAAGGAAGCTTAGGAGCAGCTACACAGGTAGCTGAAATGCTTCATCAAGGCAGCTCCCATTCAACAGTTTGCAACAGTTTTATCAGGTGTGGCATGTGAAGCAAGTGCCTCTGTAAATGTCATGGGTCCAGGCTTCAGCATTCCGTTATTCGCCAGTTCGAGGTTTTCGGTCATTTCCACATTAGTCGCTCAGTCTATAGGAATCGGGTCTCTCAGCATATCAGGGTCCTCTTTAGGTTGAATTGTGCTAGTTTCAGCAGTTGCAGGGAGTGAATCCATCCTCAGGAGTTTAGCAGGGGGAGAGGCACTTGCTTTATCCATTACAGAAGCACAAGGGCTCCTAGCTTATTGCCGCTGTCTGGCAGGTAGTGATTGTAGTTCAAGATCCTGATGTTGACTGAGGGGGTTTTCTGTGGGCTGTTTAGTTGTTGGGGGTGGAACTAAATCAGCCTGTTGTCATCTGCTCTCCAAGATCTGAGTATTTTCTGGCTGATTATGAGTTGGGGGATCCTTAGTGTGTGGACCATTCTGTCTGCAATTTATGCTCCCTGTGTAGCTGGATCCCTGCCTTAGGTCCCAGGTCTTTGTGGTTTTGTGACTCCCAGAGGAGACTGGGGGAGGTAGTTCTCAGCTCCATGCCCAGCCAGTGGTTCTGTATCCAGGCCTTGGCCTCTTTAGGTGACTCCGCTGTAAAGGATTGTCCATTTTTCGAAATATAGAGAGTGGTCATGCCGTTAAAATGATAATTATAGAGTTGGCATTCAATATCTTTTTCAAGGGATTGTACACATGGTGCTTGGCCGCCACCTCTTGTGTGAAATCTCTGTACAAGGAGATAGTGTTGCCTCTCCAGGTTAACTCCCCAAGGTCTTTTGCAGCTCTTAACAGGTGCTCCTTAACAGAGAATTGCAGTAGATAGGTGATGATTGTCCGAGGCCCTCTGGTGTTCTTTGGAGTGCCAGGAACTCTATGGCCATGCTCGACCCCCATTGACTTTTTACATCAATCCTCCAACAGTTGTGGGAGCCACCCATTTAAGAAGCACTCCATGTTAGGGCCCTCAGCCCCCTCAGGTACTCCCAGAATTCTGATATTATTAAACTTAGTATGATTCTTCTGGTCGTCCACCAGTGTCTACAGTTGCCCCAGTTTAGCCTCATGGTCTCTCATTTTTTTTAGCATATGGAAGTGTTGCTGTTCTAATTCCTCTGTCCATTGCTTGAGAACATTATGCTGGCCATCCAGTCGATGGACATCAGCCACAACTCCCATTATTGAAGTGCCTATAGTGTCCACCCTAATTAGCAGTGCCTCAAGCATTCTAGTTGTATTTGCCAGGGCCTCTCCTACCTGGGCATGATCATAGCTACCAGTTTAACCTGAATCAGCTCCCCTGCCTGTGCACTCACTTTGAGATCCATCTCACAACTGGAAGCCGCATGTAGCCGACTGCCCCGCTCTGAAGGTATTAAACCAGGCTCTCGGTTTATAGCGCTTACCTATGCTCTTTGAGTTCCGCTACTGCTGTGGAATTTACTTGGCTGATCCCCGCTGTTTGAGGGATGGAACGAGCAAGCAGAGGTGGTACCAGGTGACTCTATTAAGAGTGTGAGGGCTCCTCCCACAGTTCGGAGAGGCCTATGCGGCCCAGTGTTGTTTGAGACTTCGACTTCGGTGCAGTACTAGGATGGCAGCAAAAACAGGCTGCCCCTCAAATTAGCTGTGGCATAACATTTACCAAGATCTTAGGGATTAGCCCACAGGGAGAATTGACTTCCCAATCCAGCAGAGCGGCAGATTTCATTTTGTTGTTCATCAGGCTGGGGCAGAGGGAAGAGATTATGCTGCCATCTTCTCCAGGTCCAAGCCACACCCCCCATAACTGACCATTAGTGAAAATAATTCCATCCTATCATTTTCCCATTAACCATTTCCAGATCTACAGTATCAGTGGTGTTTTGTATATCAAGCCTTCATAGTCAGGAACTGGTAACTCTTTATCCCAGAAGCCCTGATTTAGCACCCTCCACCCTCACCCACCCTCTGGCAACTAGTCCAGCTTCCAACCTCTTCAGTGGCACACCTTTATTAAATATTTATCTTCCATGGTGAACAAACAGCACAGCTACCTCCATCACAACAGGTTACCATCTTTTCTGGAGTTACCCACTGTTTGCAACCTATAGAAAAAAAATAACTCCAAAAAATTACCTTCAAATACCCATTAAATACCTCTCCCCCAACATTGGCATTTTAGACAGCTACCATTATGGGTGGCTAGAACAGCAACCGCACCACCATGGCTTGTCACCATATATCTATGAACAACCTGTCAACCACTAGCACCAATACCAACTTTTACCCCAAGGTACCTTCCTGTTCTTCAATAGTGTCCTTCATCATATGATTCCTCAGTGTCCTTCAATGCATTCCTCAACTTGGTACTGAAAATGTTTGATTCACACTACTAAGTTCTGGAGCAGGAAGCAGACACCCATGTTCTCAACAAGCCAGTTGATGTATATCTGAAAAGATTGAAACCAAACAAACACAGGAGGCAACACTCAGAATGGTGCACAGATGGAAGGCAAGCCAAAAGTATGCAAAATTCATATTTAGGAGTTATTCAGCAGAGGGTTCATGTGAGTGCTCTTTCATATTTCAGGATTAAATTCCTGTGAATTTTGCTTACTTCTGGATCACCATTGAATTGTACACCCTTGTTTTCATGAAGTTCTAAAGTATGCACATTATGTGTATTCCAGGACATGGAATATCTTTGTTATGTTAGTTGCACTTTTTCTAAGTCCTGAAATGTGACTACTACATATGCTCCTAGACTTAGATTTTTGTAACTTCATTAGTCATTTTTTTTGTTTTTGAAATGGGTGCCAGAGTGTGATAGAAATTTAATTTTATAACAGGTACTGGTTTCCAAAAGACAATGACTGCTCATTGGGAGGTTGGGCTGTGCAGTCATCCAGCATGGGACATCTAAAGACTTTATCAAGGGCTTGGAGAATGGGTGGACCAGTAGTAGGATTAGATGTCTGCCAGAATGTAAACAACTGATCTTCAGACCAGGAGCTAAGGAGCACCAGCTGTGGGTTTGGACACCTATCACTGGTTTAACAAGGAAACTGGGTTGTCAAGAGGGAAATAAGTACCACTGAGAGGATTTTGCATGTACCATTATGGTTTTGTATCAAAATGATCATTACTGATTGAGTTATTATGAGCTGTAAGGGAGGGGGGGTATGGGTCAGACAGGGGGTGTGCTGGCTATTCAGTATTACAGATCAGCCTTTTTAATGTGACCAGTCAGACAAGTTGGAGCTGTGAGGGATAGAGTAGTACAGCTGAGGAACAGCCTTCTGTTTCTGTGCTATAATTTTGCAATGGGAGGATTAATGTCTGCAGAAAGTCACAATGATTTTCTACAGAAATGCAAAACTTGTTTCATTTGATTAATATACTTAGAGCTAGATTCATATAGATGAAAGTAGCACACAGCAAAGAAAGAGACCACTGCTGTTGTTGCACTAAAAGGATTCAAGAAACAACAGAAACACTGTTAACAGGCATGGTAGTTATGTTCATAAATTATGTGGTGCAGTTTTGCAGATGGCATGGATTCATAAGGTCATTAGCTTATTGTCTAGGCTACAAAATGCAACATCACAGGTGCTACTACATAGGAGCCTGCAGTAGTGCAGACACTGTGTGATTCAGAGTCGGCACAGAATTCACACTATCTGCCCTTAAAAGCACTGTCATCCAGTATGCAGTAGTCAGTTTGTTTCCTGGAAACCTAGGGCTGTAGTATCTTGTGTGGTCCCTCTTCTTGACATGTAAATTGTAGGAACACAAATTCAAACCCCAATAGTACCAAATTATCCCTGTGTGACCTTGGGCAAGTCACTTAACCTCTCAGTACTCCAGACCAGCCAGTTATGGAAATGGATGAGCCAGAGTCAGGAACCATTGTAACCATATGTTACATCTCAGCTGACTAAATTTGGTGAGTAATTTCTAAATAAAAACAAATAAAATAAATCTCAGTATCCTTTTCTGTCTCCTCATGGGCTGTTGCTGATATGTAGGCAGCCTGTACAATTGCCATTTTGTGGCACTACTGCATCCATGTTCAGTTCTGTGCTATTAAAAGGGTGCTTGAGGGAGGGATTAATCTATGACAGTGTATGGGTTTACTGAGCATTAATCAATTCTTGGGGGGGTTGGAGTCACGAGGCAAAGCTGAGTGACTTCAAACATCCAAGCATGGATTAATGCTCAGCAAACCCATACACTGGAGTTGGTTAATTCACTTATAACATGGGCAATTTTATGTTAGAGTTTTACCTAAAGAAATAGTAACATTAAGCCCTGTGAACATGCAACTGTGGGTATATCAGAGATTAAACCATGGTCAGGTGACCTGTTTGGACAAATCAGAAGACAGTATTTTCAGAACCCATGTTATAACCCTCCATTTAGCACACCTGAACAGTGTGCTGTTAGCTTCTGAATGCTGTGATACAATGTTCTGGGGATGTGGCTGGTATGCTAATCATGACCACGTTAGTGATGATAGCTTCATTTGCACCAGTGTTGTGTGCTGCATTGTTTGCATCCCTCATGAACTGCACGATGTGTGCATGTTTTGTTACTGTACCTGCACTGCTGGCTGTCTTGTTGTACTCAGTGGCAGTGGTGTCTGCTATCCTTGGGTTGATGGACCACTGACATTATCCTGGGCTACTTCCATAGTGTTTAGCTAGAGTCCTGTTGTGTGCCCATTAATAGCTACGGTTTCCTTCAGAGGCTGTTTCCTGAAACAGGAGGTACAGCACTATATGAAATATCACATGCTACCTGAAGCATTGGGCATTTACTGAGTGATATTTCTTTTGTGAATCTAGCCCTCAGAGTAATGTTTTTGTTGGCTCAGATATCTCATTTGACTGCCTTCTGATAAACTACATAACTGTCAGCAGTTAGAGATTAGTCGTTGTTTTATTTATTTTAATTTTCCAGTTTAAAACTGTGGTTTATCACGATCTTTAAGCTGGAAAAAACCTTCACATTTTTTAATTGTTTTTTTTTATCTGGGTAATACACATGAACCCTGTTGTAAAACTTTGAAACCTTATTACTTAAAATTACAGATGAGTTCAGCTCCAAACTACAAGAGAATGCCATTCCTGGATAACATGTAATAATTCTGTAATTCTTGGGTTATAAATCAGTTTATTGTTTTTCTGTAATAATGCACAATTAAAATGGCACATTTGGGGAATTTTTTTCTGCAAATTCACTAATTAGAAACTTCCAAACTGCCAAACTGATTCAGTCCAAGCTTGCCAAATTATTAGTCACTTGTACTAGGAAGCTGTACACTCATTTTCACAGTCTTAACATTAAGGTCACCAAGAAATATGCTAACAAAAACTATTGTTATCTTGTTTTGACACAAATACTAATCCAACCCTATCACAGACTTGCTGCTGAGTCTTTCTATAATATCATCATTGTATATTTATACATTTAAGCTAGATTACAAAATTCTGGTAAAATCCAGAAAGTAGACTCTCAATCTCCAGTGTAATGACAGAACTTCAATTTTTGAAAATGGAATTTGATTCCTTCATTCACTGTAGCTCATTGGCCCAGATAATAAAAGCTACAATGCTTGTAACAGACAGCTGAATACAAGCCATAGGACATTCAACTAGTCTACTGGTGATAGTTGCAGAGCCCTGTAGCAGTGGCATAACTTTTGTATAAAATGTTGAAAGAAAATCTACAACAGTCCTGGGATCGAAAAACTGGATTTCTGATGGCCTTAGACTTATTTATTATAAATTTGAATTTTTTCCACAGGAAAACATGCTATCCAGAGATTCATAGACTGTTAAAATAGATTTATGATTTGATCTGTTGGAGCAGCAGGTCTTTAAATGTGACATCAATCCAAGAGTCAATCTGCTTATCGCTGCTGGGTGTCTATGAAGAAAACTAATGATTCACCATGTTTGGCATGTGACAAAACAATTTGAGCCCCAAAGTAATTGTTCATGTTTGAGTATAGAAGCTCCACTCAGCTTTTCCTGCACATAGTCCTTGCACTACTAATATCATATTTAATGATTTATAAAGCAATTTGAGATTGAGATTCAGTGTTAATGAATAATGCTGTAATATATGGTTAGCGTGTTTTTAGTGTGACATTTACAATATGTTCTTAACATATATTAATGTAGTAGTATTTGTTAATTGGCCAAAACATTTCATCGTATAGTTTTTTATTGTATTTCTGTTGTGCTAAGATTCATGATCAGTGTATTATTACTTTTCTCAGACATTGTTAAACTAGCTTTTACAGCTAATTTTTTAACTAAATGGCTGAAGTCATTACAGATGGCCACTGTTCACCAAAAATATCTTCTGGTGAGGTTACCTTTCTAATGTACATGCTAAATGTATACTATAAATATATTAGGATGGTGCTAACAGATGTTTCTAAGTGGTTTAAGAATTAAACAGTACAAAATGAAAATACACATCTTGATATTTTTGCAAAAAACAAATATTTAGAAAAAATATATGATTACTAACAGATATTGCTGCTTTAACAACACATTTTTCAGAACATTAACAACAAGTCAGAACATTCAGCTCAGGCTCTACTGAGATTGCAGTTGCACTCATTATAAATATGTGGTCAGATAAAGTTATTCATTCTTTAAAAAACAGTCAATCAATGCTGGCCCAGTGGTGTGGAAGGCTGAAGCATCTGTGCCTTACCTCCTGCCATGGTGGTGACCCATGTTCATAGTGCAAGCGGGTCACAGGGGGTTGGCCTGAGTGGGAGAGGATTGAACATCTAGAGGACAGTTCTCCTGTCCCAGAGAATGAGACTTGGCTGTCACACCGAATTATGGCCCCTAGGTGGAAGCCTGAGGGTAGAGTGGGATGGGGGTGCTAATGGAATGGTGGGTGCTGTGGGACTATGCAGCGTGCTTATGCCTTCAGGTAGGTTGCTAATGTGTTGTGCCCCAGAAATGGGGAGGAATGGGGACAAAACAGAGGAAAACTCCTCATGGTGGCCAGATAAAGACTGATGCCCCCTGCAGACTCTGCAGTGGTGGCCAGGCAACTGATCCTGTGGTTAAGACAGCACAAGGTAAGATCTCGAAGGAGCCAGGTGATGGTGGTGGTGAGGTCAAGCAGATATGGGCTGCAATGAGGAGAAAGGTGGATAAAGTATGAATGAAAACAAGCAGTCAATCACTGAATCCCTGTCCCACAGGAAATAGTGCAAAAATGAACACATTCTCTGGCACTCTTACCCTCTCTTACTTGCCCATTATCCCAGTTGTGTAATGTCCTTGTGAAACAGAGAAGTAAGCTCTAGTGGCTCGCTAGTCACTATGTTGGATGCACATTCAGCACCTGCAGGAAAGTGCTGTGATGGTATGGGGCTGGGGAAACAGGTTGATTGTGGCTCTTGCCCCAAACATTGTAATACATGGCAGTGCCAGACAGAGCATGAAAACATGTTATCCATCATATTACAAAAAAATAAAAAACACACTGAACTGTGAAGAGCTCGCTAGTTCACATATCTTGTAAGTGCTGAGACATCAGTGAAGCACTCGATCTTTGCTATTTTGCCCGATGATGTCAGTCACCATTAGGTGTGTGAACCAGTTTATAATATACAGTAGAGTATTGTTCTGTATAGTAATCCATGCATTTTAAAATGCTGTTGTACCAAAGCTCAATGGTCATGGGATGTGATTGTACCCTTCATGGTACAAAAGCATTCTGGACCCTCTAGAAACTGCACAAGTCTGTTTCATTTTGAAAGCCCAAGAACTGATGTGTGCACATTTTACATAATACTATACACCATAAAAAATACAGGATGAGCAACTTTTGCACAACCAGTGTATTCTGTCACCTCAGGGTTCTGATTCCCAGGAACTTCTTGTGCTTCACTCTCGAGATCAAAAGGAATCACAGCTCCTCTACAGCAGAACACACTGGTTGTTCATGGTTGCCCATCCAGTATTATCTATGTTCTTCACAGACTGATGTTAGTTATTCTCTTTATTAAAAAAATACAATTCTATTGCTTGTATTCTAAAAGTATTTGAGATTTTCAGTCTATTTTGAACCATCAGATTATACACTGAGCTTCTAATTCCACTTACCCACTAACACAACTCACTGACAGTTGGAAAATAAAACTTTTATATCTGTTAATTAACATATTTTACTAGGAAACTGCATTGTAAAATGGCAAAATCACAAAGTGGCATTGTGGAGACAACAGTAATGTAGGATCCATCTTATCTGACCATTCTGCTGCACAACAGTGACTATACCTCTTTCAAAATACAGACAAACATGTAAGTAAATTAGCCAGAGTGCTACCCCTATATGATTTATGTAACCCTCAATGCTATTCTCCAAATAGTCTGTCTACATAGATACATAGATACATAGACAGTGTCGGCAGATAAAGGCCTATGGCCCACTCAGTCTGCTCATTTGAGCCTGTAAGTTCAGTTTATGTTTTCCTAGAAGTCTGTTGCCCCTTACCCCTGACTTCCAGAATTCCTTTATGTCTATCCCATGCATTCTTAAATCCTGTGATTGTTTCAGCCCCCACCACTTCCTCTGGCAGGGTGTTCCACTTGTCAACCACCCGTTCTGTGAAGAAATTCTTCCTCATGTTTCCTCTGTATCATCCTCCCTCCAACTTCATCCCATGCCCTCTAGTCCTGGTACATCTTTTTTGCTTAAAAATAGTGTATTCCTGCACCCTGTTCCTCCCTGTGAGATACTTGTATGTCTCTATCATATCCCCTCTCTCCCTCATCTCCTCCAGGGAGTACATGTTCAGTTCCTTCAACCCGTCCTCATAGGACTTGTGATGCAATCCATGTACCATCTTTGTTGCCCTCCTCTGAACCTTCTGTCCCCTGTCTATGTCCTTACGTAGGTATGGTCTCCAGAACTGTACACTGTACTCCAGGTGAGGCCTCACTAGTGTCTTGTATAGTGGAATTATGACCTCACTTTTCCTGCTGGTGATGCCCCTGCCTATACATCCCAGCATCCAATTTGCTTTACCTGCTGCCTTGTCACACTGTTTCCCTACCTTGAGGTCATCAGAGATGATAACCCCAAGATCCCTTTCCTGTTTAGTGCATGCTATATCCTCACCCCCCCCCAACTGATATATTGTGCCAGGGGTTTTGTGCCCCATATGCATTATCTTGCACTTCTTTGCATTGAATTTCAACTGCCAAATCTCTGACAATTCTTCAAGTTTCTGCAGGTCCCTTCTCATTCTGTCTACACCCTCTGGTGTGTCTACTCTGTTACAGAGCTTTGTGTCATCAGTGAACAGTGAATTTCTGCCTTCTAGGTCCTGCTCAATGTCACTGATGAAGATGTTGAATAGGAATGGTCCCAGCACTGATCCCTGTTGTACCCCACTGGTCACTGTTCCTTCTGTGGAGTGACAGCCATTTACCACCACCGTCTGTGTCCTGCCACCCAGCCAGTTACCTACCCACCACACTACTGTCCTGCCCACACCCATATTCCCCAGTTTGTGTAGTAGTCTTCTATGTGGCACAGTGTCAAAGGCCTTGCTGAAGTCCAAATAGGCCATGTCCACTGCCCTCCCCTGATCCACCTCCCTAGTCACCCAGTCAAAAAATTCAACGAGGTTGGTCTGACATGACCTCCCCCTGGTGAAACCATGCTGCCTTGGGTCCTGTAGTCCATTAACAACCAGATGTTCCACCAATCTCTCCTTCAGTAGTTCTTCCATGATCTTCCCCACTACCGAGATGAGGCTGACAGGTCTGTAGTTCCCTGCTTCCTCTTTGTTCCCACTTTTCTATAAGGGGGCTACGTCTGCTGTCCTCCAGTCTTTGGGTACCTCCCCTGTTTCCAGTGATCGACTAAACAGGATAGCCGGAGGTTCAACCACAACCTCTCTTAGTTCTTTAAGGACCCTGGGGTGCACCCCATCTGGCCCCATTGCTTTATCAACTCTTACTACTTCCAGTTCCTTCAAGACCCTTTCTCATGTAAAGGGACTTGTGTCCATTTCTGCACCATTCTCACCCCTTGTACTCCCTTCAAACCCATTATCCTCCTCTTCCTCAGTAAAAACTGAGCAGAAATACCTGTTCAATATGTCAGCTTTACTGTTGTCATCCTCCACGCAGTCCCCATCCTCCCCTTCAGTCTCACTATCCCTCCCTTTGTCTTTCTTTTTCACTTATGTACCCTGTAAAGGTTTTGTCCTCTACCCACTGATTTTGCAATGTGTTCTTCTGTCTGAGCTTTGGCTTCCTTACTGACCTCTCTGCCTCCCTTTGCTTCTCCTGTTACTTCTCCTATCTCCTTCTGCCTGTGTCTTTTTGTATTGCCTGAATGCAATCTTTTTGGCTTTCACTTTCTTTGCTACCTCTTTGGAAAACTGTAATGGTCTCCTCTTCCTTTTCCTCTTGCTAACCTGCTAAATGCATAATTCTGTTGTTCTTGTAATCCCCATTTTAAATACTGTCCACTGTTCCTCAACCCCTGATTCCTGTTCCATTTCCTAATGCCTCTTTCAAGTATCTCCCCATTTTCCAAAGTCTGCCCCCTAAAATCCAGGATACGTGTTTTGTGTGGTTTGGTTCTGCTCTTTCTGTGATTTCAAACCACAATGACTGGTGGTCACTGTTCTCCAGGTGCTCCCCACTGTTACCCCATCCCACACTGTCCCTGTTTGTGAGCACAAGGTCCAGTATTGTCTTCTGCTTAGTTGGTTCCATGACCAATTGCTTGAGGAAGGCACCCTGAAGGGATTCCAGAATAAATCTGCTCCTAGTTGATGCTGCTGCTGGGATGCTCCGGTCCATGTCTGGAATATTGAAGTCTCCAACCAGTACTACCTCACCCTTGTCTGTCATCCTTTGGATGGCCAGCATCAGCTCCCTATCTGTTTCTTCCTCCTGGGCTGGTGGTCTATAGACCACACCTGTGCGGATGGCTGTCCCCATTTTCCTTTCCAGCTTAACCCACAGTATCTCTCCCCCATTTTGTTCCTCCTGGATCTCTGTGGCCCTTATGTCATTTTTCACATACAGTGCCACTCCTCCTCCCTTCCTGCCTGCTCTGGCTCTTCTGAATATGTTGTAACCAGGTATGGCCATCTCCCAGTCGTGGTTATCATTACACCAGGTTTCAGTGGCCACAATGTCCAGGTCTGACTGGACCATGACAGCCTCCAGATCTTCCATCTTGTTGCTAAGGCTCCTGGCATTTGCACACATGGCTTTCCATGATTTGACCTTCCTAGACTGTTTCGCTGTTCTACTCCAGCCCCTTCTTTGATTGTCCTTTATCCCTGGTTCTCCTTGCTGTCTGCCCTTCTGCTGAATGTTGCCCCTTTTCTGCCTATCCACTTCTTGGGCACTAATCTCCATCTTTTGCACTCTGCTTTGAAGAGATAGCCACTCCTATGGTTCACTGGTTCCACTGCTAGCTGTGAGTGGTGAGCAAGTAGGTACCCTCCTTGTTGGCCTGCCACCCCCCTTTGCTAGTTTAAATGCTTGTCAATGTCTAGGACTAGGTTGAAAGCCTGAATGGTGCTACATTCCACAATGTCAGCAAGTATGCATTTCTAAATGTTCTTTGTTCCCAGTGTTCCTACTGTTAACACACCTCTGGTGACAATCACATACAATACAGGATGGGGGATTATCATAACAATTCAAAGTAAACCAAAGTCATAGTGAAAATCCGCATCTGAAGCACATTCAGAATCTGATCTTATTTCATTAGGATAAAGTCCACTGATATCAATGCCCAACATCTGGCCATTTATGACTTCATATGTGATAAAAGTTCAAAGAAATAACTAGCTCGATGGCACTGAGGGTTGAGGCACTCGATGCCACACCTTGTGCCACACTGGCGACCTGGGTCACTTGGGGGTCAGCAGGGGTGAGGAAGGATTGAGCATATGCAAACAGTTCTCCTTCTTTGGCAAGGGGGAATAAGTGTGGCAAACTGCAGACTGACACCCAGTGGTGGCTGGGTGTTGGCACAGGCATGTCGCCCAGCAGAGCGGAGGTCCCAATTCCTGGGTGCATGGCTGCTTCCGTGGAGGTGGGGGTTAGCTGCCCCAATGATTGCATGGTTTGTGGGCCCAAGGGGAGAAAATGGAAAATGCCAGGAGCTGACGGGTCCACGATGACACGTTCCCCACCAAGTTACTGCCCCCAACATCTGGATTTGTGCTCCAGGTGGGAGGAGTATGCCAGCTCTCCTCTTCTTAGCCCCACTGTGGGGGGCAATCGACAGGGGAATTAGGGGGTCTGGCTATGTGGGGGATGGTCAGGTCACAGATCAAGTCCCTCCAAGTGAGGGTTGAAGCCACCCATCAATTCTGTGAAGGAGCGGAAAAACTACTAATTAAAACAAAAGTTCAACTATATCTGTTTACACTCTAGCTAAAGCCAGAACTCTAGTCCTACTGAGAGAGAACATTTCACAGCCAACAGGAAAACAAGTAAGCCCTATCACTGACAAAGCCTTGGACTTAAGCAGTGGATATTTTCCACACTCTATAAGGCAGTGACCTAATATTTTCAAATATTATCAGACACTGAGAAGTTAAAGAAATGTTATTCAGGTTTTACTAAGTACCACTGTTCATTGATGAACCCCTAAATGGCGAAACTTTTGACATTGATGACGGTGGACTTTGTCCTAATACAACAAGACTAGAAGCTAAATGTGCTTGTGGCATGGGTTTTTAATATGTCTGTGCTTTATTTAAAGTGTTAACCACCTACTATGTGATGAAATGCTTTCTTTTTTTTTCTTACAAGTTTTTATCCCTCTGAGTGGCAAGGACAGGTGAGGCTCCCATCTGCTATGCCCAACCAGTACCCACCATCCTGCACATCCACAGGATTTCACTGAGGACCAGATTACCCCCACGGATACAGCCACCCTCCCCCCCCATGGTGAGGTCAGGAGGAGGAGGGAGGCCATTCTCCCCCTGAAGCACAAATCTAGCTTTCTCTTCACTGGATTCTGGTGATGCAGCAGATGGATGATCAGTGGTCAGGCATGATACACACCTGTCCTGCCATCATTTTCCTCTGTTTTTGGCCCCTTCCCCCCATGCTGGGATGTGTTGATCAATGTGCATGTGTGGAGGCACGCCAATGCTGCAAAGTCCTGCAGCACCTCCCATCTTCAGCTGCTGCCATCCTGCACTGTCCCCAGGCCTCCACCTGGCGGCAGTCATATGGCAGAGCATGCCATTCTCCCCCCTGGGAGAGGACAGCAGTCTGTCAGTTTCTCAGACCTCTCCCAACTGTAAACCCCTGGAAACCCATGCTTGTTTCTGAACATGGGTCGCTTGTGTGAAGTGAGCTGTATTGTCCACAGCCCCAACCCTCAGTGCCACTGGGCCAGCAATGTAATTCTTATGTTTTCCCATATCCTGCACCCTTCCTATTTTAATGGCATGCCTCCGATGGAAGACATCAATTTGTCCTAGTCATTTTGCTTTGAAAAAACTCATCCCAGGTTATTAGCTTGGGCATTAACTGGCTCCCATGTAAATTTATTGCCTGCTAATAGTCATGGGCAAGTTGTCATGGAGTGAAATGACCAGGATGAATTGTAATATAGCCCATGCCCTCTAGTTCTGCTCATGTATACAGCTCAAAAAATTGTGTAGATTGTACTCTGCCTGTCAACTTTGGTATTTGTAACACTGTCATCATGCTTCTTCTGCAAACTAAACAAGCACTCTTTCTTTTTTTTTAATCTTTTTTCTTCTAGTACCTCAGTAACCTCTGTCAGTACTGCCAAACAGTTCCACCCATGTTTGGGCTTACCCCCAAATGGAGCCACAGGGTGGGCACCCCCTCCTGACAGACAATGGTGGTGAGGTGAAACCTGGCTTACCCTCCCAGGGTTGGAGCCATAGGAGAAGGACCCTTCTGGTGGACTATGGTGTCCTAGTGGGGAATGGTGGCAGGGCAGTGTCATATACGGGGCTGGATTTTTTTTTAACTAGTAAGGAAACTCCCTGGGGCAGGGACATGCAATGATGACCAGCATCTTCCCTGCCCCCTGAATGCAATGGTGCTGGCTGCTGTGGAAATCCCTGGCATCTAGCAGGGGTCCCTAGTGCACTGGACACTTGAGCCTCCTCCCCCCAGAGAAGTAAAACAGTCCATGGGACACTCAATCTCTCTCTCCACAGCCATCTCTCTGACTCCCAGGTCCATTCCCGAACCCGGGATGTCAGTGCAGCAGACAGATGCCTTGCCTCTACTCTAATGGGCTGGCACCTAAACAAGCTCTCTGCAGTACAGTAGGTCCAATCTCTTCTCATAATTCTTGTTCCTAAGCTACTAATCAGTGTGATGGTCATATGAGGGGCAGTCACAATATCTACATGTCCTTCCTGTTCTGTGATGATCAGAAATTGATGCAGTACTCCAAGGGTGGTCCAACTAAGGCCTTTTACAGGGAAAGGATAATTTCCGATGACCTGTTCCTTAACCTCTTCCTATCAATCATCTCAACATCTGTGGGACATTACCTGCCTGGATTGAGCTTCAGTCCACAATTACCCTATATCTTTTTCCTCAGTTGTGCTTTTTATTGTTGCACCACTGATGTGCATGTGTCACTCAGATTCCCCACCCATGTGAGGTAGTTGCTTGGGCCTTCCCCCTTTTAACCTAGCTCCTTTTTCTCAACCCATTCCCCTAATGTGTATAGCTCTCTCCATAGCACCTGCCCCATTCTTGAGTAGAACTACAACACTACTAATCTTCTAGTCTTGTGGTACCACCCCTGTCTGTGAGGATCAGAACAGTTTCAGAATTTGTAGGAGCAACCACATTTCTCATTCATATATTCAGAACTTCAAGCCCATCAACTGACCCACCTGAGCTTATATGTTGAGGTGTGTAAACCACAATCCATAGTGAGATAGCATCTTTCATACACAAATATCACAACACTCGACAGGTTCTATATTACCTACAGCAATAATACTTTGGTGCTTGATTTGGTTAGATATGAAAAGATAAGCTGGATCTTGCATGGTCTGTAGCTGGATAGAAAACTTCCAACCAAACCCTGGTGCTGGAGGAAGTGGCATTAGCTGCTCTACAGGAGGCACTCTCTCCTTGTTTATACTTATCAGTAATAATAGCAATGCCTTGGCATAGCATTAAGGGGATACTGTGCAGTTGTGAAGTGCTGTTTCTTTTTTTATTCTTTGTTCATCCATGCTCTGATGCCGCATCTGTGCCATTCTCTCTGGGTCCTCCAAGGTACCTGTGGCAAGGCCTACTGCCAGATCATCCCTGATGCCCTGCCTCCATGTGTCCCTCTGTTTACCCCCAGGTGGGTAAGGAAAGAGAAGCCCCTCCTCTATTTCATCTTAACAGCTTGTAGTCTTCATCAGGTGGCAGCCAGGATGTCAGGATTCGGTCCTTGCAGCGCAGTACTAGAAGCTCTCATTGGGCCAACTGCAGGGCTTCTTCCTCCATGTTTCTTCCCGCCCCGAGGACATTGGCATGCAAGGAGATTGATGGAGTATGTGCATGTAAAGTGTGCTGCTGTTCTGGATACTGGCCAATGTCCTCCCCTCCCACAGCACCCCCAAAACTACTGCACTGCCACCTGTTGCCACCCAGGTCGCAGTATTGCAGCAGAGATGGTAACCCACCCTGCCCAGAGGAGGAGAGCATCCCCTGGGATATGGTTATATGTGTCACACCTGGGAGCTAGCAGTGCCTCAGCTGGAGTAAACAAGCAGGGATGAAATGGAGAGCTGGCACCTTCAAAACACAGTCATTCAGGCCTAACACAGCCTACGAACTTGCCCTGTACTCACAGATAGTGCTGTAATTATCCCAATAATTGCTGTCCAGACCTGGATATCAGGAATAAAATTAAGCTTTTAATTGTTCCTTCTTAAAAGTTTATCCATTTACATCTAGCATATTCATAGCAGCAATTCAATTCAAGTATCCAGCAATTTAAAAAAAGAAGTCCTCTACCAGTAACTGATATCCAAGTCTGGATATCACTTATTGAGATAATTACAGCACTATCTGTGAGTATGATGCAAGTTCTTAGGCTGTGTTCAGCCTGAATGATTATGTTTTTCAAGTGCCGGCTTTCCATTTTATCCCCTGGGATGCTCAGTCCTCCTCCCCTCATCTGGCCCCAGGCAACCTGAGTCTGCTACCAAATGTGGGTCACCAGCACCACGAGCAATACTGCTAACACTGCACTGATGGGCCGGCATGAAGTGCAGTCTTTTGATCAGATGTTAAACTGAGGTCCTGTCTGCCTGTTCTGGTGATTGTTCAGTTCGATGTTAAAGATCTCAAGGCACTTCTAAAGATAGTAAAGGAAATTCCCTCATTGCCTAGGACAAAATTCCAACATTTGCTAAGAAAAACAACCGCTAATCCTTGTTCAATATTATCCTGTACTATCCTTCTCTCTGAAAGGGAAGTACCACAGGTGATCGACGGAGATATGGCTGAAGTTCCCCTCAGCAAAAACAACTCACTGCTGCAAATGATCCCGACACACCCCACCCCAACAGCCAGAATCATGACACAGCACAAGCACTGAACAGCATGAGGGACACTGTCATGACCTGCTGCTGAACACTGCACCACCTACAGACACATTAGAGAATGATCTGATGACATTCGAGCCACTGTGGACCCTGAAGGGCAGCAAGACAACAAGCTGGATAGCAGGTGGGCATCACCAATATGCACAGGAATAGAAAACAAGGGTCGACAACTTGATCACATGCACTAACATACAGACACAGGCAACACAGCTGGTAGACCACTGCCCAATGAATGACTGATCAGACAGATGCATGGTTTAGTGGCAGTGGCAGCAGTAATGCTAGGGGATGCAAGGGACTACTCAGTGCACTCAGCCCATATGCAACAGAGGTACAAAACAGTGGACTGGGGCACACGGGACAGTGGCAGCAAGCAGGGCACAGGCAAGGGGCTGCTGACAGTGCACCCCCCCCATGCACCCTGGAACTCGCTTCTGGAGGCTGATGGTCTCTGCTGGCCCCATTAGGTAGCCCCTGGGGCCGCAGGTATTATACTGGGTGACCAGCCTGGGGATCTTCATGGCACCCTCCCTCCACCACCTACAAGAGCACCCCATAGCCTGGTCAGACATGGTGTCAGGCACATGGTTGTGGGTGCATGGCACTGTTGGTGTGCCCCTGTGACAGTGTGCATGCCTGGCTAATACAGCTGTGTACCCACAGCATTTCCAATAGGTGCACTTGCTGTGGGTCTTATGCTGCTGGTAGGTGTATCCTTGCACCACCAGCAGCTTGTGCCCCTTCACACTGTTGATTCCGTCAGCTGACATGTCCCCGTGTTTACTGGGAATGGATCAGCAGGTGAGGCAATCAGCTATGTAGGCACCGACGGCATACTTGCTGAAACTGCATAGGGCATGCCACTTCCAGTACCTGGACTCTCTTGTGGTTGTCAGCAATGCTGCTATCAGTTTTGTAGTTTCACTGTTGCGGTGTCACTCTAACATCATGCTTCTCTCTGAAAGAGCCTGGAAACATAAACATATTTCCTAGTCCTTTCCTGGTCAAGCATAAACAAATGCACATAAAAAGGTAAGTAAAAGGAAAATAGGGGCTTTCACAGTTGTGTCACAGCATCATTTAGCATGGGTAGCCACACCCACTGGTTGGTGAAAAAATCACTGAACTTCTCTGTTGATCTGTAGTGTGGCACCAGTGTTGCATATTTTTGGTATCTTGCTTGAGCGTATTAGTCCCTATGTCATTCAGAGGAAAATGTCACTGCAGGTAACTGGGTTAGAAGAATGACTGGGTTAGAGTTAAGGGAAAAGAGCAATGAGGTCTAGTAAAACAACATGTGTAAAAGAACCATTACTAGGGAGCAGGAAAGTATCATTAACAACCCGGGGAAGACCAGCTTCAGTGGTAAGTCTGGGATGGAAACACAGTCACAATGGATCAAGTACATTGGTAACTGCGAGTTCAGAAGTAAGATGATTAAATGACACTTTTTCAAGAATTATGCCTAAAATGTATCTCCTAAATTGTTTGTTGTTTTTATTTTTAATATATATTTATTGTTTTTCAATTAAACGGCTAGGCAAAAAGTGTAAACTGCACTCAGACAGTTTATGCATTACAATGCATGGGTATGTCTAGGGGTTATATTGGACAAGAGTTCACAAGAATTTAGATCCACCACTACCTAAAGAATTGTATGAGAGTTCCTGCATTCATCTCATTTTTCTCCATTGACTACTGTGGGAAAGTTCCACCACCTAGAAATTACAATTCTTCCATCTACATATTTCTTATTTAACCTCTGATTTCCTCAGCATGGGGACATAATGTCACACACCAAAATAGCACAGCAATATACCACACTTTCAGTACAGTGCAGTATATTGCTCAACAGCAATTCTTTATGTTTTCTGAGGGGATCCAGCCCTGCACCCCCTGTTAAGGGGGACTGTGCCCCCTGAACCCCCTCCAAATTAAATAATCAGCTATGTGATGAGGGTTGAAAATAGATATCGCACAAAATGTCCATGCCTCTGGGACTGGGATTTGAAAACCTGTCCACAGACACACTGCTTCTGTTGTTGCCTGCTGCTCGTCCTGTTGAGCCATGGTATCTGCTCAGCAGAATCTCCTTCCTATAGTGGCCTTATCCTCTTCCAGGCAACAGTAACAGGTTGCACAACTGTGCTTACACAATTTTGTAGTTTTGCACCCTGTCGTTATATCTGCCTGTGCTGTCTGTGTTGCACGGTTTTGACTTGTGCCATACTGTATATGGCATATTGACCTGGTAGGGAGTTCCTCTATATTACTAATACTGTGTGAGAGCAGCATTAAAGGAGGCAGGATATTTGAAAAAAAATTGCAGCTGCTTGAAATGTTCCTATTATCATGTATTATATTTATACCCCACCATGATTTAAAGAGCTGGTGACACATTCAGGTGAAGTTTAATAAAACATAAGGGCCCAGATATTCAAAGAAGATGCGCCTGGCACAACTGGGTTGCCCTGGCCCATCTCTGAAATGCTTCCCTGGGACATATTCAAAAGAGGGGGTGGTGTGCTGCACAAGTCTGGATGCACTTTAGTGCAAAGATAATGTATGCGGTGCATCCAGAGGGGGTGTTCCCCTGTATAAGCAGCACATCTCCATATTCAGTTGAGGTGTGCGGCACATCTGCCCACACATATTGGAGCTGAGCTGTGCAAAGTTAGGCATGGAAAAACCATGCCTAAGTCATAGCCACCCACAGGTGGGCTGCTGTACTGCATGTCACAACACAGCAGCTGCCAGCTCCTGGGTGGCTACTCCCTAGCCCCAATGGTATATTAACAGGAGCCATCCCCTCATTCCCTGGTATTCTAGAGGCCCCCCCTCCCTTTCCCAAACCTCATCTAATTATTAAATCTGCATTGCAATTCATTGGTAGGCCAGTGGTACCTCCCTCTCAACCCCAAACCCTGTCCAAAACATAATAGCAATCCAAAAGTCCCTGGTAGTCTAGTGGTACCCCCTTCCAGTCCCCAAACCCCATCAAAAACATAATAATAATCCAAAAGTACCTGGTAGTCTAGTGGTACCCCACCATCCCTGAACCCTGTCCGAAACATAATAGTAATCTGAAAGTCCCTTGAAGTCTAACGGTACCCCCCAGCCCCAATTGTAGCAAGCACACATCGCACTAATTGCCTGGTAGTGCAGTGGACCAGCCCATACCCCCACCCACTCAGGGACCCCAACCCTGCTACCCCCATCCCAGAAGTATGGCCAATATGTCAGTGGACAGCACAATCCACTGGACTACCATGGAATTATTGAGATATGTGATTTCTGCTATGATCGGGGTTGGGGGGGGTACCACTAGACTACCTAGGACTTTTGGATTACTATTATGTTTCAGATGGGGTTCAGGGATAGGAGGGGGGCACCACTGGGCTGCCAGGGTATTTTGATCTAGGAATACATTGCAGATGGGGTTCCGTGATGGGAGGGGGGACGCTAGACTAGCAGGGACAGGGGAATGCTGTGATGTTTATATGCTCGGGGCTAGGAAGAGGGGACACTTGACTACTAGGGAAAAGTGGGATGTTTGTATTTTTATACATGAATGGGGATGGGTGTGGGTACCACTGGACTACCAGGGGGTTGTGAAGTACTTACATACAACACAGAAGTTGCAGGGTGCCTGGCACATTCTGCCAGTTGTATCCTTGCCCCATACATGCAAAAAGGGCCTTAATGACATGCAAATGGACCATTTGTGCCATGCATGCATAACCATGCATGCATAATGGCCCTATTTGCATTTGTCAGTATGAATATCTGAAATTTGTGCTCGGTGCATCCCAAAGATGTGCTGCGCATTCCCATTCCAGGTATTCAGGTCACACAGGGGGATGTGCCGGTGCATCTTCAGCAGACCCCCTTTGTGCTGCTCACATCTTTTAATATATTCAGATGAGGTGCATGGTAGCACATCTTGTTTGAATATTGTAAGTTTGCACTCCAGCACAACTCAGTTGTGCAGCATAGACACTTGTGCCCATTCTGGATGCATTTTGAAAATCCTGGCCTATATTTAGACACAGTCCAGCTTGCATTTCCCATTAGTTTTGTATTTCGCCTCCCTATTATTTATTACTGAGGTAATTTGCATGAAAACAGGATTTGTGACCTCACAGTTACTCCCATTGCAACAGGCTGTGATGTCACAACAGAGGATTATGACTTGGAGTAAGAAGTAATCTGTAGAGGCAGATGGACTCAAAATAAACTCTAAGGGATACCAATCATATATTCATGCACATTTCCATAGTAATAAGTTATGGGGAGGAGAAATATATCAAATATAAATGGAATGCAAGCAGAATTGTACCTAATTATTATGATTTATAAAGTTTTCTTTGCGACATCAGTAGCTCTTTAAGTTTAACTCTACCGGAATTAAGTTCGATGTAAAAAACATGTCTTGTACTGTGTATACAGTTCTTTTCATAGAACAAATAATTTGGAGTTTTGACTACAGAATGTTACTGCATGGATTCAGAACTCTGGTCACAAGCTGTTGACTTGTTAGAGTTAGGGCTATGTGAAAATAAAATTCTGCCAGCAGCATTTCCATGAAAGTCATAATTTCATTTCTACAAAATTTCTGAATGCACTTTGGAAACTTTCCTGGAAATTCCAATTTAGAGCTGTGGAAAAATGTATGAACTGCAGAGTAATGTATTGCACTAAGGACAACGATTCCACAGAACTAATCTCTGTCAGTGATCAGTTCTGCAGAATTTCTTTCTGCAGTTTAATACATTAATCTGCAATTCATACATTCATTTTACAGTACAGTGAGTCACTGAACTGCAGAATGAATGTATGAATTGTTCACTTATGTATTATACCATGGAAAGAAATTCCACACAGCTGAACTGTACAATTACTACATGTATTGTGGAATGAAATAACTCAGAACAGTCATTCTGCAGTTCATTTGTAGTATTCCACAATTCAACTAGAAACGTTTTCTGAACAGGGTGAACACTTGCCAAATACATTTGGAAGACTGGATTTTCACCAAAGTCAGAATTTTGGAAAATTCCACAAAATTAGTGAAATTTCATGAAATTTCTGCAAATTTGAGATTCACATATTCCAGCCAGCTCTAGTCAGAGTAGTGCTTAGGGTTTTGAATCCATGTAATGACATAGGCAAAACTCCAAATTAATGGTTCCTTGAAGAGGTCTGTACAAATTGTTCATCGTAACTAAAAAAATGAGGTTGCCACCATTGAAATGGACGTGAACCTGATCAATGTAACCCCACAATAGCCCCTCCCTTTTTCTGCTGTGTGGCACTCTTTTGCCACCATCCCTGTATCATACACCCTGTCAAAATGTTGGTATTTCTCTTCAGTGCTACTGCATTTGAGCAAGGTGGAAAAAATGCAGTTCAGTTCAGTTTATTAATTGTCAAGACAATATTGCCATTATACAGTTCATACTCAGTAAGTTAAGCAAACATAAATATGCATAAGTAATATTCTTTGTGCTTAAAATCCATAAAAAATTATCTTACCAATAAATAATCAATGGGTTTTAACAATGTAATTAACCTGTTATTACTTCAAGTGCTTAATTTTATTCTATTGCACAAATAATTTCATATTCAAGTAAATAATCACAGTGAACTTTACTCCTGTAATGACCTATTTGTTATGTATGATGTGTGACATCATATATTCGATCTTTTTGCAAAACATTGCAGCGTTATCCAAAATTTCAATATTTTTAGATAACAGAGTACCTACTTGATATCTTGATTCCTTGTCTGATGTTGGTAATATCTTACCCAAATGTGTTTTTTTTCATAATTGTAAAGGGAACATACAATTAATAAATGGGTTAGGTGGTCTTCCCCAAGCTGACATTTACACACTTGTAAAAATGTTTTAATAATAGAACCGTCTGATTCTTTGGTTATCATTATACTAAAATCTAAATTGTGTTAACATTTTCCTTTTTGCTTGTTTTTCTCTCTTTTACCAAATAGGGTTTCATCCCAAATTATCTTTTATTTTCTGCTAACCAAAGACTTATTTTATCATTTTTGCCCTGCTCCAATTCTTTTGGCTTATGAATTTCACCTATTCTATTCTTCATAATTGTTTCCACCACTTATAAAGGACTTGTGATGCTTTCAGTCAAACAATTCAGAAGACCATGAGTTTTTTTCTATAATATGTACACTTGGGAAAGGGAACCTTTTTCTAGATAACTTATAGCCTCCTCTGTACATATCCTAGGTAATATTTTCTCTTCCATATTGTAAATCTTTATCCAGTATATGGTTAACCTTTGCTTGATGTTACATCTATCAGGGATTTGTTCTAATTCCAGTCTGTCCAATGTTGAAGAGGCACCTGTTGGTTGACACAAGTCTTTTATAAAATGTTTTCATTACAATTTCTATTGAATCAGTGTTCTCAAGATCCCACATCTCTGCCCCTTATTAAAGCTGCCTTTTTAATTTGGCATTTAATGCACAAATGCATCCATTAATAGGGTGCCCTTCCATATTTGTTAGAGAACCCTTCTACTACTCGGGTAAATCTTTTGATTTTCTGTCTCATCATCTTTATATGTTCATTCCACTTTAAATTATATGAAAATATTATTCCTAAATAACAAAAGCTGTTTACTCTTTCTATTTTGTATTGGTTGCAAATTAAACTATGATCTCTCCCTTTACTCTCAAAGTGTTCATTACAAATCATATACTTGATTTTATCATAGTTAATCTGCAGTGATGCCTCCTCACATTTTTTGGAACTTTTGTAGACTTCTTTTGATTCCCAAGTAACTTGTGGAAAGAAGGACAACATCATCAGCATAGGCTAAATAAAGGCAGTGCCTGGAGCCCACCCTTGGCATATTCAACTCAGTGTCATACAGTTTCTCCTGAACCCTATTCAAAAACAAATTAAATAAGATGGGGATAAAACTCATCCCTATCTTAAACCTATATTTGTTATAAATTTTGCAGTATTATCACCTTCATTATTACATCTTATGCATGTTTTATTATCTGGGCCAGATATTCAAAAGGGTTGAGCCATGCACAATAGGGTTGCACCTGTGCAAGTCTGAACTTGCTCCATTCTGCGATATTCAGCAGGAGGCAGTTGCGCCACTGAAAACAGCCTGAGCAACAGCACAATGCAAATGAATGCATGCTGAAGTGGAGGGGGAGGAACCATGCATAAACTGCACAGCCCAATACTCAGCTGGGCTGTGCAGAGTTGTGCAGGCGCAACCCCCAACCAGCATCTGCACAACTTTGAGCCAAAAAAAAGGCTTAAGTTGAGGGCCACCCACAAGTGAGCTGCTGCATTGCAGGGCACAACACAGCAGCTGCCACCTGTGGCTGGCCCCAACCCACTCCCTGTGCCCCCTGCAGGCCGATCATGGGAAAAACAGTGTAAAATCCTCCCCACCACCCCAATGACCCAATTGCGGGCATGGTTTAATTCCCCACCAGCCTGATAGCAGGCAGCAATGTATCTCCCGAACATATCCCTGGTGGTCCAGTGGACCATAAATCCCAATCGCGGGATGGAAGTAATAAAACACCCCCAAACACATCCCCTGGTGGTCCAGTGGACCATAAATCAGATTGCAGGATAGAAGTAAAGAAACCCCCGAACACATCCTGGTGGTCAGTGGACCGTAAATCCCGATAAGTGGGATGGAATTAGAAAACACCCCTGAACTATCCTGATGCCTAGTGTCCCCCCACCCACCACCCATGAAGCCTCACCGCCCTCTCCCCTGGCAGCCGGCGGGTGGCGGCATCTCACCCGCCTGCCACCCGCTACACCGCCCGACTGACTGTCTGGTAGGGTTGCACACCATTGGTGCAGAGCAAAGCCTATGGGTGTGCAGCCCATGCTGCAAGACAGTCCAGTTTTGTGAATGAGAGCATTCACAAAGCTGGTTAATATGGTATAGGGCTGCACGCCACTGGCTCTGCTCTGCACCAATGATCATGCAGTCCTACTGGGCAGTCAGTCGGTGGATGAAGCGGCGAGGCAGGTGAGGACTGCTGCTGCCAAGGAGGGGGTGGTGAGGCTTCATGGTGGGTGGGATGGGGACATGAGGACCAAGGATGTGTCTGGGGTGTTTTCTTACTTCCATCCTGCATCAGGATTTACGGTCCACTGGACCACCAGGGATGTGTTTGGGGGGGGGTTCTTTATACCATCCCGTGATTGGGATTTATGGCCCACTGGACCACCAGGGATGTGTTGGAAGAGACACATTGCTGCCCGTGATCAGGCTGGTGGGGGGGTTAAACTATGCCCGCAATCAGGCTGGTGGGAGGGGAATTAACTATGCCCGCGATCGGGCCAGTGGGGGGTGGTGGTGGGGATTCTACACTATTTTGCCCATAATCAGGCTGCAGGGGGCGTAGGTCCCGATGGCTGCTGCCTGACAGGGTGCCAGGCGCAAGTCCACCGGGATCGGTGCACCTGCATGCTAATGGCATGCAAATGGGGCCATAATCAGATGCAAATGGCCCGCCCACGCCTTGCATGAATTATGGCCCAATTTGCATATCACCTTTTGAATATCGGGATTTTGTGCATGGCACAATGGTACCTGCACCACCGCGTGTTGAATGCTCCACTCTGACAACTTGTGGTGGTGCAAGTTCCACTGCACCATGCACAGTGGCTGTGGCCAGGGGGGTGATATTCAAAGGAGTTGCTCAAGGGCGCAACTCCTTTCAATATCATTCTGGACACACCCCTGCACAACTGTTTTGTACAGTGCAAGGGCTTGCTCCACAAAATAGCGCAGTTTGAAAATCTTGTCCTCTGTGTATAGTGTTAATGTAATATTTAGTGTTGCTGGGTTTATCCCATATCCCTCCAATACAATCCAAAGTTTATCCCTATTAATCCTATCAAATACTGCATGCAAATCTATAAAAACATAGTAGATTTTTTGTAGTTTGATGTTAATATACTTGTAAATCAAATGGGATAAAACAAAATATCTTTTGTGTAGTATCTAACAGGCTTATTGGCCTATGATGTTGGGATCTGTATGACTGCCTGACTCTATAGTGCCTGACAGTAAGCATCCCGTAACTGATTTCCCATCTAGACTGACTTCCTAACTTTGATTATGCTGACATGTGTTTCCCCATCTGTTCTCCTGACCTGACTCAACATTCCCTGACAGCAATGCAGCAATGGAAATAAATAGCAACAATTGCTTAAACTGTAATCTAAACTTGAAACAATTCTTAACATAGCAACACTTAACATAGCAACACTTGATTAAAATATAATCTAAACCAAATAAGCACTTCAAATTCTTGATGAAATTTGAAATGTAC
The DNA here is from genome assembly GCA_016271365.2 of Neoceratodus forsteri. Lineage (NCBI taxonomy): Eukaryota > Metazoa > Chordata > Ceratodontiformes > Ceratodontidae > Neoceratodus > Neoceratodus forsteri. The sequence continues at coordinate 1,099,201,542 of CM028130.1, forward strand.
CTGATTCATAGATTCTCAGATGCTCTTTCTTCATTCTTTTGTTCAGTATAAAAATTCACACTAAAGATCTGCAAAGTCCATCAAAGTAATGTTCCTATTATCCATCAAAGTAATGCTCCTATTTCTGAAATTCTTGTTCACGTTAAGATACTCAGCAAAGTGCTGCTCCCCTTTTTGAGAGTTTTGGTCACTTTAAAATCCAACTTTATTAATTCTTTAAAAATTAAAAACAAAGGGGTACGGCAAGTGGTTTTAAGTCACCATGTTGTGCACTATCCCTTGAATAAAATCCTTAACAGACCGCTGCTCCTGGTCTGCTACAATGCTGGCTATCTTTTCCTCTTTCATAACATATTTTTATTGAATTGGCAACCTTGGCAGCCCATAGTTTATTTTGTCTATCATGCTGTCAGTCACAAGTTGTTCATTATGAAGCCCTTTCACAAAGCTGGTCACTGCAAGAGGTTTCAAGGAGGCTATAGCATTTTCCACAGGAGCATCACTGGCATCCGAGGAATGATTATGCTCTGTGGTCCCCCACAAGTGATGTTGTCCCCCAACAAGCACCATGGAAGCTCTGCCATGACCTCCTACTGACCTTCTATGCTGACAGCACCAGTAAAATAAGTCTGTGCAATTCCTTTCCTTTACATAAAGATAGCCACTAATGCTCAGCTTGCTATGCCAACATTGCAATTATACAACTTTGCAGACATGGGGCACTAATTCAGGAGTGAATGTAGCCTGTGTTGCCATTGCTCATCAAAAAATGAACTAGAAATAGAAAATGTATGCAAAGGCTGACTTGTATATATAGCTGGGTAATTGGCTAAATGGAAAAGTACTAGATCTGGGCATATACTGTAATTTAAATGCAATTGAACAATTGCTTGAGCAGGAGCTGTAGCTGTAACACATAAATGTACTTGATTGTATGCTGCACATCATTGTATGCTTGTATGCTGGACGGCTGTCAAACTGATGGTCAATCAATAAGTCAGGACAGGCTTAAGTGGTACAAAAATACGAACATATGAAATTTGCCAGCAGATAAAGGCCTAGAGGTCTACCAAGTCTGCTCGAATGTGCAGCTAGCACCCCTTATTCTGCAGCTGCCCCTCCCTTTCACCCTTCCCCTTCATTAACCCTCACCCTTGTCCTGTCCCATCTTCATTTGAAGCAGTCCACTGTTCTACTGCATACCACTTCTGCAGGTAACGCATTCCACCCAGTCACCACCCTCTCTGTGAAAAAGTGTCTCCTCATCTCCCTCCTGAACCTTCCTCGCTCTAGTCTCATATCATGGCCCCTGGTGGCCCTCCCCTCCCTTACTTTGAACAGCCCCTCTGTACCAGTCTTGTTTATTCCTTTCATGTATTTAAAGGTTTCAATCATGCCACTCCTGACTCTCCTCTCCTCCAGTGAGTACATGTTCAACTCCTTCAACCTCCTCTCGTATGATAAGTCCCACAGCCCCTTGATCATCTTTGTCACCCTGCGCTGCACCCCCTCCAGTAACTTAATGTCCCTCTTCAGATACAGATGCCAGTACTGCATGCAGTACTCCAGGTGTGGCCTAACCAACGACCTATACAGTGGCAGAATCACCTCCTCCCTCCTCGAGGATATACCCCTTGCAATACAACCCAGCATTTTGTTGGCCTTTGCAGCTGCCTTCCTACATTGTGCTGAGTTGTTCATTGACCCTGTAATGAGCACACCCAGATCCTTCTCCTCCTCTGTCTGGGCTAGCTGCACTCCCCCTAGCTGGTAACTCCTCCTTGGGTTCTTCATCCCAAAATGCAGCACCTCACACTTTTTGGCATTTAAGCCCAGTTGCTAGGTGTCTGAACAGGTTTCAAGCTTTGCCAGATCATCCTGCAACCCCTGCCATCCCCCTAGGTCATTCACCACTGCGCCAACTTTGGTATCATCAGCAAACAGACTGATCTTGCTCTTGATGTCCCGTGATATGTCTGCAATGAATATCCCAAACAACACTGGTCCCAACACCGGGCCCTGTGGGTCACCGCTTGTCACTGCCTTTGGGTGTGAGAGCTCCCCACCCACCACGACCCTCTGCTGCCTTCCCTGCAGCCAGTTTCCTACCCATCTCACCAGCTTTGCACCCGCCCCTGTGCCTACTAACTTCCTTCCCAGCCTTCCATGTGGCACCGAGTCGAATGCCTTACTGAAGTCCAGATACAGGACATCCACTGCACATGGCCCCTGACCAGTTGCCTAGTTACCCAGTTATATAACTCAACCAGGTTGGTTTTGCAGGATCTGCCATGTATGGAGCCATGCTGTCTGCTGTCCTGTAGTCCTTTGGCCTCTAGGAGGGCCACCAGCCTCTCCTTCAGGATAGTCTGCATTAGCTTACCCACGATGGATGTGAGGCTCACTGGTCTGTAGTTTTCCAGTTCATCCTTGGGGCCACTCTTGTGGAGGGGCACCATATGAGCCATCCTCCAGTCCTGAGGTACGCACCCTTAATGTAGTGAGGGATTAAATAGGTCTGCCACAGGTCCTGCAAGGACCTCTGCCGCTCCTTCAGTACCCTGGGGTGGATGCCATCTGGGCCTGGTGCCTTGTCCACCCTCAGTGCCTTCAAATCCTCTCAACTCTGCCCTCCATGATTTCCCCATCTGTCACCACTTCCCCCTTCTTCTGCCATTTCTCCCACCATGGGTGTCACCCCCCTCTTCTCCTTAGTAAATATTGACCAGAAGTACTCATTTAGTGCTTCCACCTTATCGTACCCTGCTTCCACCCAACCCCCCTCCTTCCTAATCTTAACTATGTGGTCCTTACAGCTCCTTTTCTCCCTGATGTACTTAAAGAAGTCCTTCACCCCCTTCTTAATGCCTTGTGCCAGCCTGAGTTCCATAGATGCTTTGGCTCCCCTTACTGCCCTTGTCACCTCCTTCGATTCTATCAAGTACTCCTTTCTGTCTTCCCCCCTCCCTGTTTTCTTGTACTTCCTAAAGGCAGCTCTTTTCCTCCTTACCTTTTCCATGACCTCCTTGCTCAACCAGCTCGGTTTCTTAGCCCTAGCCTTCTTGCTCTGGGCTTTGTAGCAGGTTTTGGTTGTCTCCACTATCCCCAGCTTTATGAGATCCCACTCTTGTTAGTGTCCATACTAGATTGAATTCTGGCCAGGTACCTTTACCACTTCCCCATCCTCCCAAAGTCAGCCCTCCTGAAGTCCAGCACTCTTGTGCCAGATTCCACTCCTTCCTTGCCCATATCTAATGTGAGCCATACTGAGTGGTGGTCACTCCTGACAGTGGTTCCTCCACTGTGGTTCTCTCCAAAGTCCCATTTGCCAGCACAAGGTCAAGGTAATCCCTAACCTGGTTGGTTCACTGACCATTTGCAGCAGGAAGCTGTCCTGGAAGTCATCCAGCAGTACCTGCTCACTTCTGTTCCTGGTTGGGTGCTCAGTCACTCCTGGCATGTTGAGTCCCCCACAATCACCACACTACCAGCCTACTTGGGTCCTCCTGATCTCTCACCCCTGGTTCCTGTCTAACTCCTCCGTCTGAGATGGTGGCCTCTATACCACTCCCATTCTAAAATCCTTTCTTGGAATCCTGGATTTTCACCAAAGTGACTCCGTGCTACCATCCTCCCTTCCTCCCTCACACTTCAGTCCTTCCTTCACATATAGTGCTCCTCCCTCCTTTGCCAATCACCCTGTCCTACAAAATAACCTGTACCCTGGTACAGACAGGTCCCAGTCATTATATTGGGTGGCCATGTTTCCATGATGGCTGCAATGTCCACCTCTCCTCTGCCATGAGAACCTGTAACTCTGCAGTTTTCCTCCCAGGCTCCTAGCATTAAGGGTAACCACCTTCCACCTCCCCCTCTATCCTGCTCTCCTCTCCTTTCCTAGCATCACCAATAGTACTTGCCATTTGTCCTTTGTCACTGTTATGGAGGTAGCTCATATGATTTCCCAACCTGTGGTCTCTGCATATCTCTTCCCTAACTGCCACCCCACACTCCTAGTTTAAATTCCCAACTTCCTCTATATACTCTTCCATCCTCTGTTTCAACACTTTCTTTCCCTCCTCACTCAAGTGTAGTCTGTCCTTGACATAGAGACTACTGTCATCCCAGGTTCCTCCCAACCCCCCCCAACAATCCAAAAGCACAACACCAGGTTCTTAGCCATCCGTTAAATTCCTCTATTCTCAGCTTTCTTGTTGTGCTTGCCTTTGGCACCAGAAGTATCTCAGAAAAAGTTACTGATCTTCCTGTCCCCTCACATAATTGTGCTAGTTCCTCATCTCTCCTCTGGACTATATCTACTGTCTTGTCAGCCAGGTCATTTGTCCCAAGATGTATAATTAAATGAGGCATGTCCCTACCCCTTCTAGCATATTTCAGAACAGACTGTCCCACCCTTTCCACTGTCATTCCTGGCATGGCCTCAACCCAAATGTGACTATGACTCTCCCCCTTGCTACCCCACCTAACTCCTCTTAGTATTGAGTCCCCCAGCACTAAGATTCCACCCCTTTTACTCCCTGCTTGCTTCCATTCATCTCCATCTCTCATTTCCAGCTCCTCTTCTTCCTCCTGCATATTATTTCCCCCTTTTACCCCTGTTGCAATTCTCCCAGCAGAACTTCCCCCAACTCCAGTTTGGTCCAGGCATTTATCAATTACTCCTCTAACTTCATATTCTTCCTCTCTAGCAGTGCACAGCTGTTTTCTGAAGACCCTTCACAAATTCCCGCTCCCTCTTTCTTCATAGTGACCTGTTCTCTTCTTTCCACTCCATGACTTTTGCCACTTCTTCACCTCCTCTCACAAGTCCCTATCTCCTCTTTCCATCTGTCTTTTGTATCCTGTCCTGGTTTCCCCGGCAATAGTACTTCTTGGCCTGGCCCCTTTGTCTCTGCTACCCTTCTTCTGACCCTCTCCTCACCACTGTTGGCTTAAATCACCCTCCCTCATCTCCCCTTCTTCCTCCCTCCAGTATTGGGCTAAACCCACCCCTAATCTGCCTTGCCTGTCTTAGTTCCTCCTGCAGACCCTCAATCTCCTTTTTAAGTTTTTCTATGTGGTTGCACACTAGACATCCTCCCACACTCCAGGCAATGTTTAGAAAGATTGGTGCACTGCAGTTGTTGCAGCCTATCACCCTACCCATTGCTGTCATTGTCCACCAGTGACCCCCCCACCCTTCCAGATGCAGGATACCAAACACTCCCCCAAGTCTTCCCGCTTCCCCCTCTATCAGTGCAAAACATTTTCTTTATTTCCCCTACTTCCTTTGTTGCACATGTTTAGATATATTGAGCAACTGCTTTTTGTATTCCTATCCTTCCTATCCACACTCAAAAAGAGACTTTAAGTAGCCATTGCACAACCTTCTTTAAACTCCTACTCCTCCTTTTCCCAATGCAATATCAATGCGAAAAAGTAATAAAGAAAGCTCCTACATTTGCATTTACTTCCCTTCCACTGAGAGAGCAATTTCATCTTCACTTGCTGCTGTTCCTTTCCTGGATGTCTGCTTTTGCTATGACAGGTGCATATCCTTTGCCTGTTTGAGGAAGGTATGGCAGAACCCCTAGTATAAAGGAAATAATGGACATGGGGTGGGTGGGACCAGCCCATGTCTTCCAGAAACAATCAGGTATCTGAGGCCTCTGGTCAGACCATTAGCACCCTTCCCCCACTGTGCACTCAACTTTGCAGCTAGTGAAGCCAGCAACAATGAATCCCAATTCTACTCAAAGCCCCCAAAATAGGTTTGTTACCCAAAGAAACAGGACTTCAATTCATACAGCTTCACCAACAACATATCAAAATAGGCTCGGAATAGGTAGAATGAACTATGTGGGCAGCTGAGAAATAGGAATTTGGAGTCGGGTATTTTTGCATTGGGAATAATACAGTCGGGAAGTTGTACTAGACTCATAATGTTTAGGGTTCTTTTTGTCTTCTTTTTTTAAAATAGGAATTTTGATGTTTTCTTTCAATGTTGGGATTATTCTGCCCATATTGCTTATATGTTTATATACATTATAAAGACAGAGGAGCCACAGTTTTGGAGTATTCATTATTATTTCCAATGGTATCCCATTGGGTTCTGGAGCTTTATGTCTATTTGAGGTTAACAGCGCTTCTTTTATTTCTCTTTCTGTTATCTCACTGTTCAATATTATCTAGTCCACCTTTTTTTTTTTGTTGTCATGGTTGGATACGTCAGGGTTATACAATAGTTCCCTAAAACATGTTTCCCAAGTATCTGAGTATATATGGCTTTCAATCTCTTCTGGATAAGCTTCCCATCCATTTGCAACCATTTTTCAAAATTTTCTATTATCTTTTGACCAGACAGCTTTCTCAGATTCCTCCCATAATTAAGTTCTGTATTCTTCCTTCTTGTTCCCTAACAATTGTTTATATTCTTTCCTTAATTTATTAAGTTTATTTTTGTTCTCCCATGATGGATTTGCTTTAACATATCTTGCTACCCTATTAATTTCCTTTTAGCTATTTTTCATACTGAATCAAACCATTTGCTTCCTTTTATTGCTTTCATTTAGGAGACCTTTACTAGTATCGATGATATTGTCTTTAAGGTTGTTTCTAGATCTGTCAGGCTCTATTCCAGGTCTTTATTAATTGTAACATGCCTTATTTCTTCCTCCGCACCACTCTCTCTTAATAACAGGATAGAAAAGCAATTATCAATTATTTCCAATTTTGCCCCTTTTTTAACATTTACTATACAATTAGTTGTTTTGTTGTTGTCTTTTTAAGGTGGAGATTCTTTGCCATAAATCTATACATATTCATAAAGGGCTGTGCTCCCTCTCTGATCTATCACTTATTTTAAGATCCCTAAGTAATATTATCATAGTATACCTTATCCAACACAAGTCACTAATTGAAGCACCTTTGCTGCCCATATAAGTGTATTCTCCCTGAGGATCACTCAAGATTCTACAATTCATTATTACAAAACACTTATCCATCATTATATTGCACAACCTTTTACCCCTATCTGTTACCTTTTTATCCTTCGTTTTACTCTCTGTTTTAATGTATGAGTTTCCTTGAGTTGCATAAAAGTCAACCATGTCTGGGGGAGGCTCCAGGCACTGCCCAACCCTGGCATTAAAATCACCTATCACCACAATACCACAGTCAGGATTACTTTCAGTGCAGTCATCAATAATCTCTCCAAACTGTCCAAAACTTGAGTCTCTACATATTTAGAATTTACTGGTCGTATATACACATTTAATACTGTAATTACCTTCTTCTTTCCTATTATTTTAATACCTAGGATATGTTCAGAGGAAGTCTGTATTTCAGTTGTTGCAAATGTTTATACATGTTACACCATATTATCAAACCTCCTGACAATTTCCCATATTTTAGTGCTTCTGGCTGCTTTACTGAAAGTTTTATAACAATCAAGATTTATAGTTTCTTTAATCCATGTTTCTTACATACATATATGTACAGCTGAAACTTTTTAAATAGTCTAAAAATGATGGATCAGCTAATCCTTCTTTTAATCCTGCTACATTCCATGATATAATATTATATTGTGGTTCCTCATTTCCCTTGTTAATTTCTATACTGCACTTGTTCAGTCTTGGAAATCTAAAAACATTTTTGTTTGTCAATCTTTCATATAATCTTGCAATATTTAAAATATATTTGTTGTCTGAATTAAATTCAGCCAATGTTCTGAACATGCTATTATTGCTGTTGTTACCTGTTTTATAGCTTCTCCAACAATGTGAATATCCACTTTGTCCAAAATATGTGCTTTTGATAAAATCAACTGATAATCCATTTCATTGTTTACCATAGTGTTAGCTGGCCATTTTCCTCCCACCTTTCTACCTTTTTTATAGCTGAGTTAAGGTTCTTTAATTTTAGCAAATTCTGCAATAACTCCACTGTCTTTGTTCTCAGATTTCTCCTGGTTTCATTCAAAAAGTCATTTATCCCAGAGATCAAAATGGTTCATTCATGTTTTCCATGTCTATTATGTTTTATTTTGTCATAATATTCAGGGAATAATACTTTGCTATTCACTACACTCTCTATTTCAAACCCCACATTCCTGATCTTATTTCACGCATTTTCTATTGCTGTGAGTATGTAAAACTGGTCTGATATTAGTAAGAACAGCTCCACATTCTTCTCTGGTCTAATTACACACAATTGATTCAACATTGGTTCATTGTTTTTATTTCCTTGTAATATCATCCCTAAAAACAGTTTCAAGTGCATGTTAAAAGTTTCTTAGTGTTGTCCAGGATTATGCCTGCTTTATATAATGGTAGAACATAACCACTCTCCAATGTCCTTTTAAGTCAATTTCTCATCTTACTAACCTCTCTCTCTCTCTCTCTCTCCTGTTCTTTTTCTTCCCAATTATCTGTTATTTCCTCTTAATTTGTATGTCTGTTCTTGCTTCGTATGCCCTCTACAATATAGTCTGTTAATGGTTTATCTTCTCTCTTACAATTTTTGCCAATACAGTGTTTCTCCAGTTTAATATTTTATTTTGGTTTTACATTGTCTCTTAATTTTATTTTTACTTTTTACTTTTTTCTTACTGTAGTCACAGCCAAAGATGTGGTTGGATATTCCCTGAAATTTCCATGATATTTTTAGAGAAATCTGCTTTCTGCAGTTCCACAGTAGGGGCAGCAGAGAGAAACTGTTTAGAAATGTCACGGAATATCTGTAAATGACTGACCATGCCTCTGGCTACTATTGTAAATCTTTTTGTCTGTGTTGTCTTATTCCCTTCCTGTACCTCTACTGGTTTTGTTGTTTCCTTTTTTCTATTAGATAATTGTCCATCCTTAAGCTCCATATTACATATTCTGGTAAGATGTTCCCTCTTTACTTGTCCCTTCTTCTTCTCTTCAATTATTTCTAGATCTGGGTCTAAGTTGCTGCCTTCCCTTTCAACCCTCCCTTTATTAACCTGGGTGTTCAAATCTATCGTTTCCCTTTTTTATTCTTCCTTTTTTGTTTTTCCTTTTCCTCTTGTCTTACCCCTTTATTCCACAATTTTAAGTTTCAATGTTTTAATTCAATAACAATGCTATCGCTTCTGACATTCTTGCCTGGCAACATAATAAGTTCATTATCATAATCTGAATTCATCTCTATGTATTTTTCAGTTATGACAGTGTTAAATGCATTATTTTCCATGTCTGTCCTCGTCTAGTCTCTTATAGGATCAGACATGCTGTTACCCTGAAATCTATTACTCCCCTTCTTTAACAGTTCTATGTCATAATAGCAAACATGTTACACTGATAACTATTATGACGAGTGTACATTGCAGAAAAGCAGTTCAGTGAGCTACACTTGCAGGTGACCACAAAAGCAGTGACAAGATTTTGGCACCCCTTCCTTAAGGATTCTCGGCTCCAGGGGAGTACATGTCAGGGGTTGTGTAAAACTTTTTTTTTTTAAATCACCAACCCAATGCAAAAGCCACCCTAGAACCAAACCTTTCACTCTAGACCCCAGCCTGGACCCTATCCACCACACTACATGCCCAGCTCAGCAGCTGACCACTGCACTACACCCCACATACCCTCCCTCCCCTTCCACCCATTGTGCAGCATGGTCCCCCCACACAAGCACATATAAAGCGTCATCCTCTCACTGTAGTCACCTACTCCCATATCCCATTGCTACCCTGCCAGGTAGCCCAGAACAGAGGCTCTGTGATTGAGTCAACCTTTATGCAGTCACTTAATCACAGTCACCGTGTTCACTGGATATCTTCTTTAACCCCAGATTTTTCTGGTCTGTCTTTACTTCTTCCTTACTTATGTGATGGTTAGTTTCCTTGTTTTGCTTGATACTGAGGAAGTCAGTCTGTTTCTTATTTTCTATACTTATACCTTTAACAAATGATAATTATTGTTTGATGATAACAAGTTGCTCATATCAGCACATTTCCCAAAACAGGATCTCTAAGTGCATTTGCAACCTCCTTTGTTATATTTTCCATGATGAGTGTATCTGGTCCAACTGGGCTCATCAATCGTGTGCCTTCCTCAGATGTCCAAATTGACATGTCTAATTGGTTTACTTGGTCCTGGTTTCCTTCAACAGTAAACACATAACCATTCAACACTTGTTTGTATTCTTTGTTTTATTCCTTTATTAGTCTGGATTGTGTCCCTAATTTCATCCACTGTCATATTCACTTCCTTATTCACTAACTGCAGGATATACATGTTTTGCAGGATTGTCTCCTTATTTTAATCTTTTAATTGTACTAAATCATATGTTGGATCATGTGGATCCTTCCTAGTTAGTGGTGTAGTTTTCTCATTTTCTGTCTATGAATTAATCTTCTGTTCCATTCTTTTCTAAAATGCTTGTCATCAACGGTTGTATCAATTTAGGTTTCTGCTCTCCTTGTTTACTTAAAAATGTTCTTCCCCCTTTTTGTCCTTCCACTGGTGTGGATGTTGTCCTCTTTTGTTTTCTTTGAATCAGAACATGGTGTTTCATTCTGTTGATATAATATCAGAAATTCAATTGCCAGTCATCATTGTTCAGAAGGTGCCAGGAGGTCTGGGTCACAGCATCTATCTTAAAATGAGATGTTTTTTGTGGGGAATATAAAAGTTGCACATGGATTTTTCAGGATTTTCTCAAGTAATCTAGGAGGGGATTCCATTTGCCTTTGAAAGTGAGTAGGTTAGCTTCTTGGCAATAGAAAATCATCTCTAGAGTGCCACAGTCCAACAATAGACTAAACCAATTATTCAAGTGTGGAGGGCCAATGTCTTTCAAGCTCTGCATAATCAATTTCATTGCATTAATAAGGATTATATCTAATTGTTTTATCTATTCCCCTCAACATTGATCTATAGGTTGCAAAAAACTGCTTCCAAAAATAATTATCCCTGGGCCATATAGGAAGTCAATTAATAATATTTTCCTTGCTACTGCTAATATTTCCCTCCAATATTTTGATATTTTTGGACGGTTTATTAACATGTGGATAAGTAGTACTGTCTGACTTTGACACCTGGGGCATTTATTAGTTATTCTTATGTTGAAGCTGTTAAGTTTCTTTGGGGTATAATATACCGAGGGCCAGATATTTAAAAGGGTTGCACATGCACAAGTCCAAACTTGCTCCATTCTGTGATATTCAGCAGCAGGCAGTTGCACCACAGAAAACATGCTGAGCAACAGTGCAATGCAAATGAATGCATGCTGAACAGGAGGGGGAGGAACCATGCATAAACTGCACAGCCCGATATTCAGCAGGGCTGTGCAGAATTGTGCAGATGCAACCCCCAACCTGCACCTGCACAACTTTGAGCCCAAAAAAAAGGATCAAATCGAGGGCCACCCACAGGTGAGCTGCTGCATTGCAGGGCACAACACAGCAGCTGCCACCTGTGGCTGGCCCCAACCCACTCCCTGTGCCCCCCCTGCAGCCTGATCATGGGCAAAAGAGTGTAAAATCCCCATCACCACCCCCCACCAGCCTGATTGTAGGCAGCAATGTGTCTCCCCCCAACACATCCCTGGTGGTCCAGTGGACCAATAATCCTGATCGCGGGATGTCATAAATAAACACACACACCCCCAACATAGCCATGGTGGTCCAGTGGATAAATAAACACCCCACCTGAACATAGCCCTGGTGGCTAGTGTCCCCCCACCCCCCATCCACAAAGCCCCACCACCCTACTCCCCCCCCGGCAGCCGGCGGGTGGCAGCATCCCACCCACCTGCCAACCCGCCACCCACTGACTGACTGCCCAGTAGGGCTGCATGACCATTGGTGCAGGCAAGAGCCAATGGGCATGCAGCCCTACCCGTCTAAGACAGTCAGGTTTGTGAATGAATGTATTTATTCACAAATTTGGACTGTCTTATGCTGATATACTACATGCCCATTGGCTCTTGCTCTGCATCAATGGGCATGCAGCCCTACCAGGCAGTCAATCGGTGAGTGCAGGGCAGCGGCGGGTGGGATGTTGCCACCCGCCGGCTACCAGGGGTTACCGGGTGGTGGGCTTCATAGTGGATGGGGTAGAGGGTACTAGCCACCAGGGCCATTAGGGGTGCTTATTTATCCACTGGACCACCAGGACTATGTTGGGGTGTGTGTTTATTTATGACATCCCAAAAATCAGATTTTCGGTCCACTGGACCACCAGGAATGTGTTGTGTGTGTGTGTTAATTTATGACATCCCGTGATCAGGATTTTTGGTCCACTGGACCACCAGGGCTATGTTGGGGGGGTGTTTATTTATGACATCCCGTGATTGGGATTTTCAGTCCACTGGACCCCCAGGTCTATGTTGGGGGGTATTTATTTATGACATCCCACGATCTAGATTTTTGATCCACTGGCCCACCAGGGCTGTGTTGGGGGGCAGACACATTGCTGCCTGCAATTGGGCCAGTGGGGAGGGTGGGGAGATTTTACAGTCTTCTGCCCATGATTGGGATGCAGGGGGCGTCGATCTCCGATGACTGCTGCCTTGCAGAGTGCCAGGCGCAAGTCCTCGGGGATTGGTGCACCTGCATGCTAATGGCATGCAAATGGTGCCATAATCAAATGCAAATGGCCCCCCCATACCTTGCATGAATTATGGCCCTATTTGCATGTCACCTTCCAGACTCTCGGGATTTTCGCGGCGCAATGGTATGAGCCACTGCAAGTTGAATACTCCATTCTGTCCACTTGCAGTGGCGCAAGTTCCACTGCACCATGCACAGTGGCTATGGCTTGGGGGTGATATTCAAAGGAGTTGCTCAAGGGTGCAACTCCTTTGAAAATCACTCTGGCCACACCCCTGTGCAACTATTTTGTGCAGCGCAAGGGCTTGCTCCACAAAATAGCTCAGTTTGAATATCTGGCCCCCTGTATAAAATGTTATATTGAATTTGCCTTAATTTACTGTTATTGGACACCTCCAAAGTTTTAGAGACAATTTGTTGCCATTTTTCCAACATCAGCTCTGGTCCTAAATCATCTCTCCATTTCTTATGTAATTTAACTAGCTTGGGTAATTTTGCTTCTCGGCACTTATTATGAATGTGCCCAATTAGCTTCTGGTTCATTTCAGAGCTCAGTATTTCTTCAATTGGTGAACTGTGTATTTTACCAAAATTATCTCTTTTAGCTCTAATGAAATGCTTTATTTGAAGATAGGGAAGAAAATAACCATCCTCTAGATTGAAATATTGTTTAAAAACCTCAAATTCCACAATTTCTCCCCAGTTATATAACTGCCCAATTTGGAAGATACCTTTAGCTTCAAATTTTTGGAAGCAATTTTGTTTTTAAGATTAGGAATATGTTTTACGTATACGAATGGACTTAACTGTTCATTACAACCGATCATCTTATGAATTTCCACCTATAACTTTATTGATAATTTGGTAGACTCCAAACCTAATGTTTTAGTATAGTTGTTTTCCTGTGAAGGATTCCTGCCAAAGTTTTTAGCCCTGATTTTGCATCTTTAATTTCCATCCAATCTGTTTTTTTTTCTTGTGATTGGAAATATAGTTTAATCTGTGCAATTTAGGCCACATAAAAGTACTATTGGAAGTTTGGCAGTCCGAGCTCACTCTTATCAGTAGGGGCAGATAATTTAGAGAGACTTATCCTAGGTTGTCTGTTTTGCCAAATTAATTTTTTGACCTCTGTCTCAAGTTTTTTAAATGTTTTTGTTGGGATCCAGATGGGGAGTACTTGAAAGAGAAATAGCATCCAAGGCAGTAGATTCGTCTTTACTACATTTATTCTACCAATAAGAGTCTGGGGAGTAGTTGCCATTTTGTAGATAATTATAAATGTTCTGGACCATAATGTCATAATTATTATTCTACAAATCATCTTTTTTGTGTGTGATCCAAACTCCTAGATGCTTGTTGTTGTTTTTTTCTGATTTCCAAACTGTTTCTGTTTTGAATTGGCTTATGGGGTAGCTTTGAACTTATCAAGAGAACCTCAGATTTATTTGTGTTTATTTTATATCCAGAAATGTCAGCACATTTTTTAATGAGATTCATCAGTGGAGGCATGGACAAAACAGCGTCTTCTAAGAATAGTAAGATATTGTCTGCATACACAGAAATCACATGCTTTTTTCCATTTATTTCTATCCATTTAATTATCTTAGCTTGTCTAATTGCCTGGGCTAATGGTTTGATGTAAATATCAAAGAGCAGAGGGGATAGAGGCAAACCTGTCTTGTGTCTCTTTTTAAATATATATCACTCTATAACTGATTATTTGTTTTTATATGGGCAGCCGGGGATCTGTAGATTGACATAATTGAATGTATATCTTTGCCCACACCCAATTTTTTATAGCGTTATAAATAGATACTCCCAACCCATCCTGTTGAATGCTTTTTTAGCACTGAATGTTATTAAAACTGCATGTTTATGTGTAGAACTTTCTAAAATATTGAGTATAAGATGTATATTATCTGTCAATTTTCTACCCAGAATGAACCCCATCTGGTCTGGTGGATGATTTTGGATATGGCCCTTGCCATCATCTTTGCTAATATTCATGTAAATAATTTATAATCAGTATTAAATAGTGATATGGGTCTTTAGGAACCATATTTATAAAGTGGGTTGTCTTGTTTTGGAAATAATGTAATAGTGGCATGACAGAAGAAGTGGTGAAGGTAATTCAGTCTAAGATGTTGTTGAAAAATGTGATGGAGTAGATGGATTATATTATCTTTAAAATATTTGTAGAACTCATTTATATATCCAGCTGGACTGGGAATCTATTATTTGGAAGTTCAGCAATAGTCTCGGATATTTCTTGTATAGTAATGTGGTTATGTAATATTTGTTTGTCTTGTGCATCTAATTTATTCAGTGTCATAATTGAAAGAAATTCTTCTATTTTTTTGTTTATCTATTGTGTTTTCTTGTGTATATAATTTAGAGTAGAAAGATGAGAAAGTTTTATTTTATAGTTAACAGATTTGTTACTAATAGTCCCTTTTAATTTTCTACTGACTGTATTATACTTTGTGTCTTTTCTGCTTGTAGTCGAAAAGCAAAGAGTCTATCTGTTTTTTTATCCTAGGAAATAGTATTTCACCTTTGCCCTCACTAATGTTCCTTTTGCCCTGTTTTCCAAAATCTGTTTTATTTTATCTCTCAGAAATAAAACCCTATCAGTCCTTTTTTCTGATGTTATTAAATCTGCTTCTGCAGCAACCAGATCCTGTTTAAAGTGTTTGGAAGGTTCTGATCTGCTTTATTTTTAAAAGAGTTGAATGAGATGTGTACGCCTCATAAACATGCTTTCAGTGCATCCCCGTTCATTCCTAAATCGACTTCTTGTGAAGTATTTTTAAGAATTTATCTATTTCCTCAATCATTATTTCATGAAATGTTTTGTCATGGAGGAATTTAACATCACATTTCCATTGAGACTGTGATAGTCCAGTTCCTGATTGTTTAATTATAAGTCGTACTGGAGCATGATCTGAAACTGTAATTGAATCATACTTCAGATCTTGTATACCACTTACCTTTTACTTAGAAATCAAAAAGAAATTGATTCTTGAGAAGGTGTTGTGAATCATAAAATGAAATGAGTAAACTTCCTTATTTGGGCAAAGATATCTCAGTGGGGTCTACCAACTTTAATGCCTGCATATAGTTTTTCAATAGAGGTGTAATTTTAAGATTTGTTTTATTCTGTTGCTCCCAAACTTCTATCTAAATGACCCAAAGTGATGTTAAAGGCCCCAGCATTTATATAAGGGGCAGAAAAGACTGAAATGTCAGCAAACTGAAGAAATCAGGATATTCTTCATTTGAAGAATAAACTGACGCTAAAGTATATTCAGAGAGGTTCTTTTTAATTCTAAGTAAAATGTATTTCCCTTTCTTATCCTTATGCTGTGTTATCATTGTATAACCATTTTTTCTGTGATCATTATTGCAATGTCTCTAACTTTATTATTATATTGAAAGTAGGACGCTATTGCTCTATAGAGGTTCTTAAAGTAATTAAACTCTTTACTTTCAAACTTTGTTTCCTGTAGAAACAAAATATCCACCTTTTTCCTTTTACACTGATTTATTATTGTCCTGTCCCTTGTGCCCTTTATGTCCCATGTCATTACATTAATTATTTCAATTTTTTATACTTGTATTTGGATTTAGTTTTAATTCTGATTTCCTAATAAGATCTGTGGCCAGACCATCCTGGCCATTAATATTGTTTTTTTCTGTCACATTCCATAACCACATCGCTGCACTAGGCTCAGCCTCGAATATTCAGCTGGATATCTTATACCACCACAAAAATGGTCTCCCCCCGATGCCCTCCGACTCGTGGTCACATCTTCTATACTGTTCCTAGTTGATTATGGTTTACCAGTTTATGGTGCTGCTGATCAGAGCTCCCGAAACAAAATCTGCCTCACATTTGCATGTAGGCTAATTACAGGGACCCACAGATTAACACATACCTGACATTTATATGCTCAGGCTATGCTGCTTGACCTAGATGAACGTCTTAGATATCAAACCTGTCTCATAACATAAAAACTCTCCTTGGACTATCCCCATAGGGCTGACAGCCTCCATCCACCAAGTAAACTCACTAGTGCAAACTCACACCTCCTGAAAAAACCACACTGTTAGTCCCCAGGGCAAGGACCACTCAAGAACAAAAGGCCTATTGCTACTGAGTCCCATCCTGGTACAACACCCTCCCCACCACTATCGCTGGTGCCTCCAAAATCTCCTCTTTCAAAACCTCCCTTCATAATCACCTACTTAATACGCACAGCTGTGGCTGCTTCTAAGTTTGCTCTTGCTCAATTGCTCTGACAAAGCTCCCTGAGTAGCTGCACCCAACCTACTACCATCCACTTCCTATTATCCTATTTTATTATTCATCTCCTCCTGTCTCTACGCTGCTCAGTCTGTATACTCCTAGCACTGTTTTGCTTTGATGTACAGATTATGCTGTACCTACCTGTGCTCTGCCAATCCTGTAACCTTAAAGTTGTGTCCAATACATGTCTTCATGTTTCACCAATTTGTGTACTCTGTTATGATCTAACAAGTTTGTTTTTACCATATGTGTCCTCTTTATGACAAGGTACCTTTATAAATAAGCCTCTGGCTCAAAGTTTGTAAACTGATGTACAATAAATAAATAAAATTAATTAAATATGTGCAAGCTAGTGTACTTAGATTTTTTAAAGAATCCCTCAGATATGTTATTGTGCTGTCTACTTTTTAAATTATATTTTTTCCACAGCCTACCCTGCCCCTTATCCTTCCCCCTCTTGTATCCAAACTCTTGGACCTGAAAGGATAATAGACAACAGAGATATTGCTATGCCAAATATACCGGTTTAAGTATTTTTCCATTTTTTTTTCCTAGAACCCTGATTTTGATTTAGCTTCCTTACCCAATTGACTCCCTTGTCCCTTCCTCTGGTCTCCCTCCACCCTTACTTGCTAGATGGCTGGAAAGCATCTGGTGTCCTGACTAACTGACACCAGATGCACTACTGGTGACCTATCCTGAAACAGTGCTGCTCTGCCCTAAGAGAGGGGAGTATTATATGACTTTCTTATCGTTCAGCTGCCACTGTTTTTTTCTTTCATTGCTCTCTCCCTTCATCAACCTTCCTATCTAAATGTTTCCCATTTTCCCTATGCTTGACTTCTAGTCCTAATTAAGCTTATGTATAGATATCTCCTGTAGTGTGGGGAAGGAACTATCCAATTGCTCTAAGTGCAGGAGAATAAAAGAGTAGGGCTTAGTATAATATATGTTGCTCTTTTTGTTTCTGCCAATATGAAAAGAAAACAAGGAAAAGGAAAAAAAGTAAATGTATTTCTCTTCTTTAGTTTTCCACTTTTCAAGATACAATGTTCAACCATTCTCATCTGATTTCTCCATAAATCATTGTTTTATAGTTTTATTGGCTTCCATTAGAGAGAGAAAGATTCTCACTCTCCCTTGGTATCAGACTTTCAGTTTTGATGGATGAAGCATCATAAAATGAATATTCTGTTTTACCAGCATAGACTTGGCATTAGCAAATACTGTTCACCTGTTTAGGACCTCATATGGAAAATCAGGGAAGACTTGAATATTTGTTCCTACCAGCTTAATGCCATTCTCACGTCTGGCCTTCCTCAAGATTGCATCTTTATATTGATAGTAAAGTGGTCTAATAAAGACAAACCACAGCTGAGAGCCGTGGTAGTTTGGGTTCTTGCTTCCCCTTTGTGCTCTGTCAAGATCTACTTTTTTCCAGATAATGCTTATCCAATGCTTCAATGATCAATTTCTTGAAGAACTCTATGGGGCTATCCCCTCCAAACCTTTTGGCATTCCACTGAGCTTAAAGTTCCCTCTCCTACATCTTGTTTCTAGTTCTTTGATTTTGCTAATATATTCTCCAACTCTTATGTGTGGTCTTCTAGTTTCATCTTCAGGGGATTTAAGGTATCTTCCATTGTGCCCACTCTATATTCCAGCTCTGTCGTCCTGAATGACAAGGAATTAATTTTGGGGGCTAATTCATTTACAGAGCCTTTAAAATTCTGCAACAGAGGCTTTGAAACTCCTGAAGCCTTCTTATATTTCTCTGAGTATGTCCTCCTCGTAGTCACTTATTTCTGTATTTTGTTTCTGGTTTAATAATCTTTCCCAACTTTCTGCCCTTTCCTGCATTTAAATCTGTGAATGATCTTTGTAAAGCAGGTTGTTTTTTTCCTTCTCCTTTATATTTATCTCCAGTGTTGAGTTTGAGTTTCTCCTGGTCCTGCTCTCATGTCTTGGCTGCCCCATTTGAATTGCCAACTTTTGCTGAAAAGTGAGGTCTGAAATTTCTCCCTCTGCAGTGTTGCGGTTTTCAAAAGTTCTTGTTTTTGTTGCTTGAAGTACTCCCAATTCCATTATTATTTTGTCAGAGGCCTAAAATCCCTACAAAAAATCTTTTTGAGGGTTTGTGACAGTTTCTGTGCTTAAATTGTCTTCCCCTATATCTACAACTATGGGATGGCTGGTAGATGGTGTTTGTGGAGTGGCGTCCATTTTTTTATCTCCCTAGAAAAAGTGGAAGGGGTTAAACATCTGTGGATTTTCAGATGGGAGTGTGTCAGGAGCTACGTTTTTTGTGGAGCCTGATGGTGTAGTTATGCTGCAGGCTGGTGACTTAAAATAGTCAAAGAGGTTCTCTGAGGCTTGTATTGATTCGGCCAGTTTTGAAGGATTTTTTTACATCCCTCACACTCCTACTTGTTTTAGTTTGAAGCTTTTTTTCAAGATTCTTGCAAAGATCTTTTGCCTCCCTTGTGGGCTGAGACCTCTGTGATATACCCCTTCCCTGCTATTCCTTTGAATCGCATGGGTGAAAGACGTCTACTGGAGGGGTTCATTTCAGAAAAATGGAGGCAGAGAAACTGTGTATTATGTCAGTATGGCATACCTTGGTTTGTCAGCAAGCGGGTAGGGAGCAAGATTGAAAGAAGATTAACACTGGGACAGAAGAACTTTGAATCAAGTGATTCTTCAGCGCAGGTATAAGGAAAAACAAACCTAGTGATTTTGCTGCTTTCCAGAGATGGTATCAGCACATAACATATAGAGGAAGTAGAGGGAGAGTGCTACTTATCTACTTACTTAATTTTTCATTCCAGCAACAGCAGTGCATGAATTTCCCCTCTCCTCCATGGCTGCAGTGCATCCACTCAGTCCATCAGCATGTCCACCATCTTAGACCATTCCCAATTCAGAGAACCAGGGATGTTGTCCCTTTGTAATTTTTTTGTAAATGATTCTGAGGGTCCTTTAATCTCCCCTTTAAGTACTTCTTTTTCTATAGTTCTATTTGTTTTCCCCTTATTGTTTTTGTTGTCTGCTTACCAAGTTTATTCAGTAACTTTTCTGTATGATCTATTAAGTTACTGCTATTCAATTATCTTTTTCCACTTCTAGTCTCCACTGGCATGTTAAATCACCAATTAATATATAATAATAATAATAAACTTTATTTATATTGCGCCTTTCAAAAATCAAGGTGCGTTCCAAAAAGATTAAATACAAACAATAATATAAAAACTGTTAAAAACAAATACAAAACATTAATCAAGGACACCATATGCCTAATTCCATAAAAAAGGATTTAAGAGCCTGTTTAAATCTCCCCATGGTCGAACACTCCCTTATCCGACATGGTAAAGAATTCCAAAGGGTTGGTGCCACAAACATAAAAGCCCAGGCACCAGCTGATTTCAATGTAACCTAAGGAATCTCTATCAACCCCTCATTGGCTGTAGCTTACTATATCTCAGTATGCTGATACCTTGATGCCTAAGTTATGTAATATAATAATGCTCCCTTTAACACAATTCATCAAAATAATATGTATAGATAAAAATAGTCTACAGTTTTATACAATTGTAACTTAATATATCTTAATATATGACAAAGATATAGCATCATATATTACTGGGGAGTTCACTACTTCTTATATATTTAAGTAAACAGTGTAAACAATGCAGTGTGCAATTTGAGCGAAAAATGAGTTCCTTATATCCTGCAAGCCTTTTCAAAATCTTTGAGTTCAGTTTTCTGATTACTTAACTTGTTTCAGTCCTATACTCATTCTTCGTATGATGCAATCCTTGTATTATATGTGTAACCATATATTGTTGTTCCTCTACTCCTGACTTTTGAATTCACTTTTGGTTACTTCAGATTACTTTGATTTACTTCGGTTTACTTCAGGTAACTTCAGGTGTCTTAGAGTTACTTCAAGTTACTTTGTAATATTTTGGCCAAACTTTCCTAAATGTTCTTAATGTCCTTTTATCACCCTTTATCCTTACTAAACCCTATTTTCAAGCTTTTTTATGTTGCTTCTCCTGCGTAGATCACTATTTAAAACAAGACCAGTCAAATCTGAAAGCAGTGAGTTATGCTCCCTGATTACAGCTATACAAATATTTACCCCTAAAATGCAGTAAATTTGTACTCAGCATGAGTACTGTGATAATGCCACATAATTTTATCTACTTCTTAGCTGGTGCAGACTGTATTTCATAATGCTACTCATTTCTTATTGCTGCAGCTTTACTTTATCTTCTGGTTAAACCAAATGACTGATGGTCATTTAGTCGCTTAGTTATTTTACCATGTAACTGCTTTGGTAGCAATGATTAGTTTGGTCAAGGAGAA
Organism: Neoceratodus forsteri; assembly: GCA_016271365.2. Taxonomy (NCBI): domain Eukaryota; kingdom Metazoa; phylum Chordata; order Ceratodontiformes; family Ceratodontidae; genus Neoceratodus; species Neoceratodus forsteri. Next base: position 1,099,222,799 of record CM028130.1, read on the forward strand.
TCCAAAATAAAAAAAAATATATAGAAAACTTTTCTAAATCTGGCAGCAAGCAAGCAAGAAAATAAGATGGTTAAAGCAGTATATTGCACTTGAGAGGAATGTGGCCATGACCCAAGTTAAAACTTACAAACTGGCCCTTGAGTTAACAATTTGTAAAAAAAAAGCCAGGAACTAGAAACTCGAAAAACAAGGAATCAAAATATGAATGAGGCAAAAAGTGCATCTATTCGCCTGTTCCCTCTAGGGTGCTTGGTAATGGCGAATCTGTCCACCGTATGCCTGTGCCTGCACTTTGACCGCTTAATCACATATTGATGTTCCTCCAATTAGATCACTAGTTCTTGGTTTCTTGAAAATGTTTTTAACCCCCCCAAAATTTGCACATGTGTGTAAGTAAAATATATAAAATACATAAATAATAATTAAAAAATATATTTAAATATTACCAGTTTGTATATAAAATATTTCCCAGCCTAAGGTGTGGGGTTAATTGCTGTAGGCAGATATGCACAAGTATCAGATGGAAGAATTGAGGGCGGCAGAGTCCTAGAGGGACTGAGGGCACTGAAGGTAGACAAAGCACCAGTGCCAGATGGTATCCACCCCAGGGTGCTGGGGAAGATGGTGACGATGTTGGTGGAGCTGCTGACAGATCTGTACAGCACCACACTAGAGGCGGGATGTGTGCCACTGGGCTGGAGGATGGCACATGTAATGCCATTACACAAGAGTGGACCAAGGGATGAACCAGGTAATTATGTCCAGTAAGTCTCATCACCATAGTGTGCAAACTCATGCAAATGACATTAAAGGAAAGACTGGTGTCATACATGGAGGACAATGGCCTCCAGGATGTGAGGCAGCATGGGCTCATTTTGGGGAAGTCTTGTCAAACCAACTTGACACAATATTATGACTGGGTGACAAGTGAGCTGGATAAGGGTCATGAGGTGGATGTACTTTACTTGGATTTCCATAAGGCCTTCAATTTGGTGCCTCATGGGTGATTTGGGGGGACTCTAACTGGTGTACGGGTAGGGGCAAAAATGAAAAACTGGAATACAAGCTGGCTGAGTGGGAGGCTGCAATGGGTGGTGGTGGGAGGGGAGCTCTAAACTCTGAAGCCAGTGATGAGGGGTGCCACAGGGCTCTGTGCTGGGGCCAGTATTAGTTGTGCTCTTCATATCAGACATTGCACATGGGGTGGTGAGCAAGGTAAATCTGTTTGCAGACATCACCAAAATGGGAGCAGTGGTGGATGGAGGGGAGTGATGGAAGCAGCTGCAGGGGGATATAAGCAAGACAGAGGAGTGGACAGAGAAGTGGCAGCTGGAGTTCAATGCAAAGAAGTGTAAGGTTATGCACTTCAGGGCAAAGAACCCAAGAAGAGAATATTGGCTGGTGGGGGTTAAGCTGAGGATCACTGAAGAGGAGAAGACCCTAGGGATAATGATAACAGGGACCATGAACAACACTGCCCAGTGCAGGAGAGTGTCTGCAAAAGTGAGAAAAATGCTGGGGGTGCATAGCGAGGGGGGGGGGTTCATCCAGGTGAAGAGAGGTGAACTTGCCCCTCTACAGGTCACTGAAAAAGCTGCATTTGGAGTATTGTGTGCAGTTTTGGAGGCCATACCTGAAGCATGATATCAGACTACTGAAGGAGGCGTAGAGGAAGGCAACAAAGATGACATGTGGAATGGAGGGGAGAGACTATCACAGCAGGCTGGGAAACCTGAATATGCACACCCTGGAGGATAAAAGGGATGGGGGACATGATAGAGACATTCAAGTATCTGAGGGGAATCAGTAAGAATGGGGTAGACAGGGTCTTTAAGCTAAGGAGGGGGAGGGACACATGGGGGGCATGGGCTAGGAATAGAGGGGGAAGATTTAGGAGGGAAACAAGGATACACTATTTTACAGAGAGAATGGTAGCAAGATAGAATGCACTATCAGAATCGGTGCTATAATGTAACTCTGTGAACAGCTTTAAAAGGGCATGGGACAGGGAAGAGTGAGGGTGGAGGAGGTGGGGGCAGAAGTGGGATGACAAAGGGAAGGGGGTGGGACAACTGCAAACTAGGGTTGCTAGCTGCATACTCAAGCAGACATAAATAGACCGGGTGGTCTGTTTCTGCTGTCACATTGATGTTTTTTATGTTCGTAAGAGGGCCATATCTAATGGAACAAGTGCAGTAACCCTACTTCTGGTCTCAGAGGTATTGGCAAAATGTGAACAAGACTAAAATATCTAACAATTCTAACACTCCAGATATGTGTTAGCAACAAACAAACCATAGCCATTTATCATGAGTTTCAAAGATCCCAAGAGTGTATTTACAAAGTATGTGCAGCTGTAGAAACATAGTATGCTCTCATAACACTCAAAGGTTTAATATTTCTGTACGACTATTTTTATGAAACAGAGATATTTTCCATAACAACTCCCTTCATTACCTCCAATGTCTTTTGTCAAGAAAAGGGGTGTTAATTTGAGAATAATACAGTGTTGAAGCCTGCCAGGCTGATAGTTCTCCATAGAACCCACTGAAACTGTTCACTCTGCTGGTAGCTCCTCTCCACCACGAAGGACTCAACCTAGCAGTGGGATGTTCAGAGGCCTGGAGCCTCTCCCTCTGTCTTGCTCTTTTGCTAGAGCAGGCTTCAAAGATAGACTGGAAAGGTCAGCAAATAAAAAATTCTTAGTGTGGCAATGGGGCATACTTTTATGAAAAATAAAATGCCTTTTGCAGACTCCTGCTACAATCACTACACAATGGTCTAGCATATCTCCTGCTCCAGTCCTCTACCTAGGTGGAAATAGCTGTATGTTGTTTGTCTTACCTGATGATGGCTGGCTGTGGTCACTTCTGTGGTAGTGTCCTTTTCCTGCTTGGGGTGTGGGGCGATATTGTAGGGTGGAAACCCTACTGCTGCATTTCCCTACTTTTGTGGCATCAAGTTGAATCCTAACTGGTGAATTAATGCAGTTGCTTGTACTATATATATTATGCAGTAGTGAAAGTGTATTAAGATTAAATAGAGTGCTCAGTTTTAAACCCCAGTCTTTGATTCTTAATAGCTTTGGTGACAATTGACAAAATTGTATGACATTTGGCATGCATGGTTCTGGAGGCAAATTAACAACATGTGGGAAATTTCACAATGAGCACTTCACTGGATTTTGAAATCCGGGAATTTTGAAAATGCAAAATGCATAATTTTTGTCATACTTTTTTGCTTTCACCTACATCCAAGATGGTAAGGAATTTTGTTCTGAAACATTCAGGGCTGAAGTGGTTTGTATTAAGGGTGTGCCTTTTGAAACTTTCCAGAAGAATATAAATCAGTTTCTGAGTTATGAGGTTTTAAAATGTGGCTTCTTAGCATAATCAGTAGAGTTTTCAAGATAACAATCTGATGTGACCCAAAAATGATTCTTTTGCAAGCAGTTTAAAAGTCCTAACAAATTCTGATTTTGGATTGTGAGAAAAAACATAGGACATGATGGCCACCTACTTGTTTTTTTGTAACAAAGAAAGTGAAAATAAACATTAGTTATTTAAAAAAAAACACACACACACACACACACTTGGATCTTGTTAAATAGGATATGTTAAGCTTGATTCTAGCTTTTTTTTTTTTTAAAAATGGGCCAAAAATACCTTTTTTGGAATTTAACTTCTTTGGTTACCAGCTTACTGAGATGGCTGTTTCCTGTGTCACAAGCCACAAATTCTTGGGTCGCACATTTAAATGTGACCCAAAACTTTTTTCTAAGCACTAAAAATGAAATACTTGAGTCCACTTGAATGTGTGACCCAAGAATAATTTTTTCATGAGCATGTCAACATTTTTAACTCACATACATTTACTCATAACTTAGTTATTTTACTATATTTCAATCTCAGATTTTGAATATACTATTTATATGACCCCACCTCATGAATAAGGAAGGTGGGAATTTTCAAACAAAGGTTGAAAGGGCATTTTTTAGTCATTGTGTCAACCACTTTTTTGGCAGGATTTAAGATATTCTAGCCACCAAGTTCATGACATGAGGTCAAAATATAAAAACAAAATTGTATCAAGGAAGGCTGGGTGCAAGGCTGGCCTATGGCCCAGTAGATAGTGCACTGTGATTGTGTACCAGTGAGGCGAGTTGGGGTGCAAGCTCAGTGAGCCAGTTGGATGACATGAAAATGTCTTTATGATGCTGCTGTGCATCTCTAGCCACCCAATTACTCTGTGATTCTGTCTCCCCCAGGTAGCCCCACAAATTATTTGCATCTGTAGCCATATGGAACCACTGGGCCAGGAGAGCCCTGCACTTTCACAGCCAGACAGACTCTTCCCATGGCATAGAGCATGGAGGGTTGCCACAGGATAACAATACACTACCCACTGTACCGATGACCAGTCTTGCACACATTTTTTCATGACTTTTTTTCCATAGCCATTTCTGGACCTCAATTATAAACAAGACAGATGGCATTCATAAAATACTGTTGAAAACTTCTTTTCACACCACAAGTGCAAAAACACATTTTGACCAAGATTTGAAAACAATTTATCTGTTGTGTTTATAAGGCAGCATAAAAATGGCTATGGTGTCAATCTGGAGTCAAAATATTGAATATTACAAAAGTTACAAGTTAGCATTGACAAATTTCAACATACCTTCATAGTGTTTTTTTTTATATTCTGACCACAGATTCTGAACATAGTCTTGATATGATCCCACTTCATGAAACCACTAGGTAAAGATTTCAAACTGTGTCCCAAATCCAAGGTGATGTTGCAGAGCTACTGCCAAATCAGCTTTAAGACCCAATTTTAAAAATGTCTCCTACCTTGTCTATGAGGTGGGATCCCAAAATGACCATGTTGAAGATTTGGTGAAAAAAATATTTAAAAATGTTTGAGTAAAAATTAAGATCACATTGAAATATATTGACTCACTTAACATGCTTATTTCAGTTTGTAGTCACAGTTCCGGGTGGTGAATGTCTTATCAAAGAGAACAGATTATGGCACTGGACATTCTGTACTTGAGTGAGGGTGCAAGGGTTGTGTGAGATGGTGGGTGCTGAGTATGCGGGCCAGGGTGGGGTGGGTGGATGGGGTTGGAAAATGCCACAAACGACATTGACGGATAATTTCCTTTGTTTTAGGAGTTACAAAAATAATAAAAATGTGTACTCTCCAGAATGGCACAGTGCAGTGTGTAAAAAATTAAACTAATGATCAGTCACAGTCTAGGAACATAGATGCGCAGTCTCCAAAGACAGATTTATTAAAAAAAAATACTATCAGCTTAATATGTGGTGAACAATATCGCTGTCTGTAACTAGCATTTCTTTTGACTTCAGTGAATGCAGTTTAGTTTTTCCAAGTTCTATGATGTGCTTTATTGATTTATCAGTTTTTATTGTATTTTATTAGTTTTAAATAAAATAGAACAAAATAGTCACTCAGGAATGTATAAATAAATTCAAATTTCACATTTAAATGGGTGGGGGAAGCAAAATGAAATAATATCAACAGAGTACAACTCATTATATGACATATTCAAGCCCGATATTCAAAACTTAGGCCCAGGACAAAATTAGCACTGCCTGGCATGCAAAATTAGCCAAAACCATTTGCACGCTGTATTCAAAAGGATAGCCCAGGGGCTAAATCAATTGAATATAGCGTGCAAATGAAAGTGTGCAAACAGGGCAGAGTGCAGTGCATAAATAGTCCCAAACTAGCCCATAAAATAAGAGAGGTCTGAAAATAGCAATGAGGACAGCACTGACTATATCAACAGGGCAGTATAAACAGCAACAGCAGCTCAGTGCAAAGGAGAAACAAGTGTCCACTGGGGGGTGCATGCAAACAAGTCCCTTCAACAATGTGAGACTCAGTGGACACAGTAGTGTCCGACATAAACAACAGCAAAAGAACAACCAAAGACAATGCCATGAAAAATAAAAATACAAACATAAAACTAAATGAACAGAAAAACCAGTGGAAACTACAAAATGGTGCAAAACTATATAGCTGTGAAATGTGGAAAAGGTGCACAGATGGGACAGTGGTGATTTGACCCACACACAGGACCAAACATGCCTGTGTGGTAGTACAACTCCAACCAGTGCCCAACATGCAGAGAGAAGGGGACAAGGAGTCCTGACACAGAACCCAGGAAAGCACACCACAGGATACACAGCGTGATGCACTTGGGGATGGATGTCAGCCATGGTCACATGGACCAAGCCACACAGTGGCTTGCAGGACAAAGCCCCATCCAAAATGCAAGGCAAAACCATAGGGGTGCACCCATGGAATAGGGAACAGACCGCCTCCATGGGCAGACACAGGAGACATGTTGCCTTCCACACACACAGCCCATGATGATACACAAGGAGAGTGGACTGTGTCAGTCAACTGGAGGAGAAACCCACCACACCCATAGCAAAACCACTGTCAAATACACAGCCACAGATAGTGCAGGGAGAACTGTCTTGACACCAGCACCACAGGAGAGGCTGGAATGGCAGTAAATATGGTGAACTACACAGAGAGTAAGTGCAACAAAGCCCAGCAGTAACACCAACAACAGTAACCCAATAAAGACACAGGACACAGGAATAGAACAATAAAAATATAACAAAAACAACAATGTGCAGAACTCTGTATAGTGCAGAAAGGCAAGACAACATCAAACAAACTTGGGGGTAGGGAAGTGAAGTCCTCCAAACAAGGAAAGTGGGGATCAAGGTGCTGCTGGGCCTGAAGTCTCTGTGCTAGGATTTCCCTTATACTGCAGGTCTCCCTGATTAAGACAGCCCACTGCTCGATGATGGCCCTCTTCTGCCTGACAAGTCATCTGAGGAGGTTGTCCAGACCCTCACTGACCTGTGGCCATGTTGCCCATAACGAGACCCAAGATTGACCTATGGGGAAATGATTTCCATGTAAGAGTGGTGTGCTGACACCATTTAGCAGTGCAGAACCCAGAATATGGCACCAGAAAAGGACAGCATGTCTCAACTAACATAGCCATGTACCCAAGAATGGAAGCAGTGCACATGCCACACAACATGTGCCTGTATGCGAAAGCCCCAAACCACATGGAACACACATGCTCAACCCATGCAGCCATGAAGGACCATAAGGCCATTGCTAACAGCACCACAGATGGTATGGAGCTTATGCACACCCAAGGTAGGCCTCATCACAGTACACCTACACAGCCCCTCCGAGGTAGACCACAGTCTGCCACATAGCAGCAGTAACTAAATGATTGGGACATGCTGTCCAGTGGAACATACGCAAGGCCCTGAGTTTTCCATGATTCCATGGCCACAGCAAACTGCAGAATTACCTGTGGAATTTGGGGCAACTCTTAGAATTCGCTGATGCCTGTGGAACAAACTTAGTCCTCTGCCGACAGGAGCGCCCAATCCCCCATTGGCTCCACTGCTCCCCAAACTTGCATATGCCATGCTGGGAGCCCACTCCAGCATGGCAAAAGTCTCCTTTACTGATGGGGGTGCGCAATCCAAGTCGGCTCCAAAGTACCCCACCCAAACAAACTTACATATGCCACGCTGGGAGAACACCCCAGCGTGGCATATTGGGCACCGCATTGGCAAAGTCTCCTTTCCCAATGGGTGTACCCAATCCTTGTTGGCTCCACTGCACCTAAAACTTGCATATGTCATGTTTGGAGCCCACCCCACCATGGCAAAAGTCTCCTTAGCGGATGGGGATGCCCAATCCCCCGTCGGCTCCACTACCTCGCCAAACTTCCTGGTGCCACACTGGGAGCCCACCCCAGTGTGGAAAAAGTCTCCCATTGTCTTTAAAAGTAAAAAAAAAAAAAACCCTCACCCCATACTTACCTCTGGAGCCCAGTGTGATGATCTTCAGTGGACCAGGAACACGTCTGCACTCTTCAAACCCAACCACAAACTGAAGAAATGCCGGTAAGCTGTATAATGGCATACATTTTTTTTCAACTTTGGCGCATATCTCAGCCATTTTGGGGAATTTTTTCACCAAATTTTCAACATGGGGCTCTTGGGACCCCACCTCATGAACTTAGTCACTGTCATTTTGTTATTTGGTCCTGAAAGGTGATTTCATGGTCACAAGCGTGGAACCACCTTTCGGGACCAATTAACGAAACGACAGTCACAGTTCATGAGGAAGGCCCCCAAAAGCCCTATGTTGAAAAGTTGATATAAAAATTACCCAAAATGACTGTTTTATGAGCGTGCATTGTGCAGTTCCTACACACGCTCGTAACTTCAAGTATTTTTAATATTTTTACTCCAGATTTTCAGCATTTCCATTTCACCACACCTCCTTATGTACAGCACAACTGTCATTTTCATATCTCACCTGAAATGTGTTTTCATACATGTAGCACACAGTGGCATGGTCGGTGTGCAAAATCAATGTTCAGGACAGATTAAGAAAACAACAGTGACACTGTTCATGAGCAGAGGTCTTAAACTGGCTATGTTGAACATTTGGTGACAAAAGTCCAAAAAATTACTGCGTTATGAGTGTGCATTGTGTTAGATATGGCAAAAAACCAAAACAAAAAGGGTAAAATTATGGGTAAAAATGTGCTGCAGAATTGTCGCAAAAATCAGGGTTGAGCATAGCATAAGTTCTGTGGCAAATGAGAACTCTGCCACAGAACTTTGCTCCAATGTGCCACAGAAAAATCGGGGACCTGAACATAGGTACAGTACAGCCAGAGGAAATGCAACAGTACACACAGAAAGCACAGAACCAGTGTCCACATGTCAACAGGCTGCTGCCTGTAGTGGCACTCCACAGTGGTGTGTAATAGACAGTGTGCAGGTGTCCACACACACCCCTGCTGTTTGGACATGCAATGGACACAGCACTCCAGGTCAATGGCATAATACTGAGCCACAGTACAGTAGTAACTCCTCCCCTGGGAGGTGAACAGGACTGTGGCCACAGTGTGTATCACAGACCCAACATGGTGGCACACCATATGAGACCATCATGCATGTGTGATGTAGATGGGACACACATGCCCACACTACTGTGAGAATACTATGCCCACAGGGACAATGTCCAGGCCAGAGGCACGCCATGCAGTGTATGCATGCTGTGGGCAGCCACACAAGCACAGGAACCTGACAATGCACACTCTCAGCACCTCACAGGCCTGGGCACCACACACCAGATGGCTGCCATACAAAGTACACCATGCAAATATGGCCATGGCACATGTATGGGTGTCCTGCAGCCCAGTACAAAGGTAGAGCCAGCCACATGCAATGGTACAATACAGCCATGACATGCTAGTGGATACATCATGCACATCACACATGGAGAAAAGGGGTGTAGCCAGATATTACCAGTATGTACACACTCTACAACCACTGCCCCCTGTAAGCAAATCATACACAGCTTCTCAAACTGCTTGCCCCAGCACAAGTGGATCAGATGTATGGCACACAACATCTCAGCACCCTAACCAGGAACTAAAGAGCAATCCTCTAGACAGGCCTATCATACCCAAATACACACATGCAGTATGGGAACAGATAAGGAATATGTGTTAGACATGCACTTAGAAAAGTGTACATAACTTTGTACAGTAAGTATGCCTGCCATCACTCATGGTGTTGAACATAATCAGAGGACAGCACACTGTACACAGCACAATGTTAGTGACTGACGTACCCACATTGTTCTGTAGGGCACCAACTGCAGTCTGATGTGCATGATACAATGAGGCTGACTTTGGCATGCCACCATGACATAGATACAGATGTGATACAGGTCCACTGAATGGCATGCATGTTACACACAGGGTGCAGACATGGTACAGCAGAACAGCAGCACCATGGGGGTGTGTCTGCCTGTGTGGGCTACTGCAACATGCAAAGCACAACACCGCATGGAGTGTGCATGTGAGACACAATGTGCCACAGCAGTGCAGGGCTGTGAGGATACATGTGCTGCCACAACACAGCACCACAGGCAGTGTGGGCAGGCTAGGCATCAGACAGTTGCAATGTACCACAGCCAGACGCACATGTGCCAGATGCACACCCCAGCAGCACAGCACAGCACCAAAGCTAACCCATGGCCATGTGCATCCAGGACGGGTGACAGTCCACACATATGTGTGCAGCCCAGTGCCACAGAGGATGACAGTGATGGCCCAGCCAGCAATGACTGCAACACATGTTGACACAGTAGCATACTCATATGAGGCATCCTGCTGCCCCTCACTGCTCTCTGTCCCCAGCTGAGCATAGTCCTGGCCCCTCCAGCTGCACCCTTGCTGGCCTCTGGCATTGTGATATGCAAAGCGAGGGGAATACACCAGTGTCAGGACCAGCATGGACTTCATGAAAGCCACTCCCAAATGTGCCACTGAAGCACAGCGGCACTGTCAACCAGTGTACTGTCCCCCCCTCCCCAAAGAAGCATATGCTGCATGGTACACATGTGCCCTGTAGGTGCACTGTACATGTGCTACACAACCAGTGATGGTAAACAGTGATACGTGTCAATTGAAGCCAACACTGCTCGACACATGTGCAATCAGAGACACAAAGGCACAGTGGACCCACCCAGGGTCAACACTGTAAACACACAGCACTGCATGGGACATACCATGCAGCATGCGTGCATTGACACTCCCTACACAGATGTACATGCATGTGTGGCATGTGCATGGATGGCCACACCCAATGGCATGCAAAATGCTCAGCTGTGATAATGATATCCACCATATGCTTGAAGCTCTCCAACTGCTGCCTCTCACAGCACTGCAGGTCCATGTAGCGATGCCTGCACTGCTCACCATTCCTGTCCATCTCTATCCTTTGAGACAAAAAGCATGCAATCAATGCCCACACTTGCCTTCTTGGCCTGCCCTCCCCCTCCTGAACCTCACCAAGCAGTTGGCACTTCCTCTTCATGACCAACACCTCACCTCACTTGTGGTCCCTCTGGACCACCACCTTCACACGTCTGCTGGATGCCATTGTCACAGAAAAGCCTCCCAGTGGCAACACCCTGTCACTCCTGCCCCTCCTGGCTATGTAGGCCACAAAATGAACTGAGCCCACAGTTGTGCCATGCTATGTAACTAGGGCATAGCACTACATGGTCTAGTGTGGCGCTACCTCGAGGACTATCACCGAGTATGCATGACCCTTGTGTGACCCCCAAAGAGATGACATCATCATGCATGCACCCTGTAAGCTGCACAAAATGATGCTGTCTGGTGCTAACTGGCTAGCACTGCACCACAGTGCTATTCATTAGCCCGACGCTATCATGTTAGCCCAGTGTAAACTCTAGCAATATTCAAGGTTGTATGTAAATGAACCACATTAAGCAATCATCATGCAATCCACCACATTATCAGCTCATTACAGCCTCATTTTCATGCATTACCATGTGGGGATTGCCCTGCTGGGCTATTTAAGGTGTGACACATCCCCACCTACAGAGCTTACTGGAACTGCAAGCAACAGAACGTAAACATTACTGACAACACTAGGCCCTACAAGGTCCCAAGACATGACATCCACAGTTACAGGTAGGTGTCCTTATGACATTACCTTGATATATCAATCTGCAACATTGTTGCAGTTATGCTACACTGGCATGGGGCCACAGTTCATGTGTGGGGACATTGTTGGGATGTCATGTTTCAGATACTGCAGCAGGCCCTGCATTCAGGTGTGTACATTCAGAGTGCTGCACTGGTCCTGTGTGGTACAACAGGTGTTCACTGGGACAGTGACTAGGACTGTGCACATTGTGACACACATACAGCTGTACATGTGCATTCACAGTACCATGCTGGGGGGGACATAACACAGACATACTGTTCACAGAGACACATAAACACATGGCAAATGTCAGCAGATTGGGACTGCTACACCAATGCAGTCTGCCTAAACTCCATACACTGTTTTGTTGCCCTTGACCATAACTGAACCATGGCCTGTCACACCTCCTTCCAACATCTACAGTAACCCTATGCCTTTCTCAGTCATGTGTACAACACATGCTTGCTCTCAACACTGCCTGTGGCAGTATGTTCTACATGAACACCACCCTTCCATGTGGAATGACATCCTCACATTCCTCTGAAACTGCCTCCTACCATAGTTATTACATCCCCCCAGTCTTTTACTACACCACTATTGGCAGATCTCTCCCACCCATGCAATGTTAATACCCTCTAGGTAATGAATCCTGCTATCATGTCCCCTGTCCCTCCTCACCTTCAGCTAGTACACATTGAGGTTCCACAGTCTGTACACAAATGTTCTATGGTGCAAGCACTGTACCATCATAGTTGCTCCCCTGTTGACTGGCTCCACCCTGCCAATGCCCTTACAGAGGTTTGTCCTCCAGTATTACACACAGTACTCTAGTCGAGGCCTCATTGGCATGTCAGACAATGGCATCTGTACCACCAGCCTTCTTCTAGTGATACCTCTGCCTATGCACCCAAGACTGTCACTGGCCATTACTGCTGCCTTTGTACTCTGCTGAAACATCTGTAGGTCATCAGACAAGAAAAAACCCCATGGCCCACCATCTTGTATATGTGTACCCCATGCTAAGGTGTGCTATACACAGGTCACATTGCACACTCTGCCATCTCCACCAGTATATGTGACAGCCACATGTCAGGCACTTTTTGGTGTGCTACCATTACATAGATCCTGGTGCTGTCCATACACTGCAGGGTGATACATGTATCCCCATTGCACAGACATACCATCCTGTGGCAGACACCACCAGACCGAGATATGGTGGACATTATTGGCCATGTTCAGCATGTGGTGTGGGCAGTGCCACTTCATTCCTGTGCTGTCTACACAATGCCAGTGCTACACTGTGACCATCCAGACATGTGAAGTTGCCCTTTCACACACACACACACACACACACACACGCGCGCATGCACACACACACTCACACTATAAACAGAACAGCCACTGATCACACTCACCTTATGTCCCAACGGAGGTGCCACTGATGAAAGGGTGAGAGTGTGCTCCCAAAGCTCCCCAGGGAGGAACTGAAGGCCCTGGTCAATGGGTACAAATCTAGGGAGCATGACATGCATGTTATAAGACAATGGATATCACTGTGCTGGACATGTGGGACCACATAGCCATGGAGGTGAATGCTGTGGATGGATGTGGATGCACAAAAGATGCAGTTCACAAGTGGTGGCATGGCCTACAGTGGAGGGCAAAGGAGGAGGAGGTGGCACACCACCATGCACTGCATGGCACAGGAGGAGGTCTATGTTCAGTGGAACTTGCAACTACAGACCCTATTATGAAGGTGATCGGATCAATGATCTATCCTGTGTGGAGGGCAGTCGCTGCGAAACACCGCTGGTGTTATATCGGGCATGTGAGTATAGGGTTATTCACCACTATATGTGTTTCCCGGTTGCACTCTGTGCTGTTGTACACATACGTCCTGGCCTGTGCACACAGGTGTGCACTGTGATGGTTTGGGTGCAGTATGGCACTGCGTGGTGGTGTCCCCTATGCAGTGCTGGACCTACAGCATGTGCCATGATGACATGATCATGGTGCACCCTGCAGACACTGTCCCAGTGCCCCAGCACATAGTGTGCATATTGGCAGTGGGGATACCCTCACCATATGGTGGTGTATGCTGGCACATATGTAACTGTGTGCTGCATCTATCACCTCCCATTTGGTGGTGGTCTGCATGTCTGCGCGTGTGGTGTGTTGCATCCACTAAGTGCTGGTCGTGTGCATGGCTGTGGGGTCCACAGTCCAACAGTGGTTGTGCATGCAAGTTGTCTGTGTGGGTTTGTGTGCTTTGGTCAACCTTTTTGGGCTTTCACTGTGTGTCATTGCCAGCATTGCTGTGGTCTGTATGTGGCCCAAGGGTATATGACCACTGTGTTCTGTGCATCACTTACAGTCTTCTCTGTCCACAGCACAGGGTGATGAACTCAAATCAGCAGAACAATTAGCAGAGAGAGAGGTATGGCCATCAACATCCAGTGTGAAGGGGCCTCCACACCATACAGTTGAGGAGTGTATGACAGCAGGCAAAATTTTGAGGGGATCTGTCTGATGGTGCTGATGTTGATGATGAGGATTATGATGACTCCACATGCATCCCCATGCATCCCCATGCAGGATTACTTTGCCTGGCCAGGGTGGCTCACCAACAGACATTGGAATAAGCCTGGGGGAACATGTCAGGGGCTGACAGCAGAGGTCTCACAGTGGCCCCTGAATATTCATCTAGCAGACAACCAGCACCTTTGGTGCTGCTAGGGTCCCCAGTAGTGTATAGTCCAGTACACTACTGCCACCACCAGCATCACCAGCTTCACAACCACCACCACAGGTGAGGCTTACTTGTCTGTGGGCACATACACACCATAGCCAATTCATCACCAACCTGTAGGCAGCCATGCTGTTGGCTCTGCAGCCCGCACATGCAACATTCAGGCCACAGCAGACAGTGAGGTGATGTGGCAGATACCCACACAGAGTCACACCCCACAGATCATCCTCACCCACTGTCAAGGGACAGGATGGGTCTGGGTCCATCAGCTGCTATGCTCTGCAGTGGACTCACAGACCACTGAACAGTGGGAACTGCATGACATCCGTAGGGAGGTATGGCATGAATTTTCCCAGCTCAGAGAGGCTGAGAACACTGAACATATGTGGTTGGAACAAAGTATGCAGGAGCGTCACACACAGTACCTCTTTGACCTCCTCCAGGTGACCTCACTGGGGCTGTGAGGGAGCTGACAGCCTTGGTGTATGATTTGGGGGGGATGTTGGCATGCCTGGATAGCATCGCACCACCATCACATGGCATAAGCCTGCCAGGAGTGTCCCCTGGCATGATTCCATGACTTGGAGTGACAGGTCAAGGGCTGCCAGCACCGCTGCCACACCAACATCCCTGGGAACTCCATGGAGCATAGGCTGTTGGTGTTCACAGGCTACACATGCCATGCGTCATGGCCGTGGTTGTCCCAGGGTTTTTTCATCCCTGCAGTCTTTGCCTATTGGCTTTTCAACCCGCAGTATACCACCTCCACATTACCACAGTAGGGAGTCTGTGATGGTCTGTTGTGGGAAATGACGATGATGCCATGTGTGTGCCACACCTTCTTGAACTAGTCACACACCTGCACCCTGCACATGCACCTCTATGTACACGTCCCCTTCTCACCACATTCTCTGTATCACCTGTGTGCCATCCTTTTTTATTGGATTGTTACCATTTGGGTTGTTGTGACATGCAGTTGTTTATGGCCAAGAGTTACATGTCATAAAGATATTTACATCCTGTTCACCATACAGTCCTGAGTATGGTCATATATCTTGCACTACATTGCTTGATTGGTTATGGACATACAGTTACTTGAACTTTTTAGCATCGGTATTACATTACATTGACTTTGCTCTTCTCTCACCATACTGTATATGTCAATCTAATGTTTATACTGTAAATACACATTTGAACTCATTTCTGCTGTCAGTGTTGTTTTTACTCCAGGTAAACCTGCTTCAGGTAATTGTGTTCTGACTTGAAATTGAGGGAACTGGGAGTGTGTCTCATTTTTGCAGTGAGGGTGGTGCAGATTACACTTTCTGG
This sequence comes from Neoceratodus forsteri, assembly GCA_016271365.2. Lineage (NCBI taxonomy): Eukaryota > Metazoa > Chordata > Ceratodontiformes > Ceratodontidae > Neoceratodus > Neoceratodus forsteri. The sequence continues at coordinate 1,099,238,495 of CM028130.1, forward strand.
AAGATTGCAGTCTTCAGTTAGAGGTGAAGGGGAAGAAGCTTCTAGCTGAAGGCTGTGAGAGTAAGTAGATTTGAAAGATTTTCTTAGCTGGTAGTGCTTGGAGGTGCAGTGAGGGGCAGACACAAGGCTAATACACTTTCACGATAGTTGGGTATAGGCCCTAATACCACCCTCCCCACTCCTCCCTCCCCAGAGCTTGGTTCATTTATAGGGGAACACCTGCCCTGCAACTGGAGGAAAAGGCTTCAGGTGCAGCTCTTGTAGTTCTAGCCACTGGGTTTTGGTTTTAAGGCTGGGACAGAGGAGCTTAGGGAGTTGTACACTTCCCCTATAAGTTTACTGGGTAGTACTGCACCTAGTAACGGGGGTACTGTTTACTGTGGGACTGTATGTAGGATTAGTGGGTGACCTGATTAGTAGGTATGGGTGTATCTTGGACTAGTGGGGAACCTGGTGGTTCACCCAAGGAAACCTACTTTGAGGGGGATGGGACCACACGTCATCAGAGTCTGCATCTTTGGGAGGATAGTGGGATACACAGGGTGTGGCCGGCCATGATGCTGGACTGGGCTTGGAAGTTTGGTGGTTGCCCAGTGTGCTACCAGCTGGCACAGCTTAGGGAGGAGGTTGAGGGGATTGGGAGACAGCTGGGGGGAGGTATGGTTGGGGAATAGGGCAGGGGCTGTCCCATGGGGTTGCACCAAGCACTAGGAGCTGTGGCATAGGGAAAGTAGTGCAGGAGTGTACTCTGGGGTCACATAGGGACCCTGATGGGGGGCCCAAAAAGAGGATGCTTCCAAGGAAGCAGGCAGATATCTGAGGACCCTCATGGGGGGCAAAGGGAGGACATTCTAAGGGAAGTAAGCAGATGGCTGGGGCTGAACAAAAGGAAGCACGGGGGGGGGTGGATTGGACCTTAAGCTCAGTAACTGCTTCAATTGTCTTCTTCTAGTTGAGGATGAGGGGGGTGATGTAGCCATGACAGCAGTGGTTAGAGATGGAAAGAGTGGGGGTAGGAGGCAGGGGGCAGATAGCAGGAAGAACAGGGGGGAACCTGGAATGTGGGGAAATGGGGGGAGCAGGGGATCAGAGCAGGAGTAGGAGAAGGGGGTAGGAGAAAAGTGCAAAGAAAAGGACCTGTTGGGAGGAAAGGGCAAAGAGAGGGACCTGAAGTACAAGGAGGCTACAGTAAAGGGAGCTGTGAGTTTAGGCCAGGGGAGCATGACAGGAAAGGAGTGGCTGAACGGAGATGGGAAGGAAGGGAGGATGAGCCAAACAAGTTTAGCAGATGGGGGAAGGACCAGTCGTGAGCAGTGATGGGGGGGTAGCAAGGTACAGAAGCATACTCGGGAAGAGGAGAGGCATAGGATCGAAGAGTATGGGGAGGCCAGGGTAAATAAGGAGGAGGTGGCAGGTGGCACCCAGATAGGGGGAAGAGCAAGGGGCTGGCTGGGGAAGGGGCCGGTAGAAGGGATAAGGGACATGGAAGGGGGGGAAATGGATGAAAAAGGGTGGTCAGAGTGCTACAGTTAAGTGATTCCATGATAAGGGGTATCAAATGGGATGGGGGGAAGCCTACCTGGTTAGAACAAAATGCTTCCCTGGAATAATGGTGTACAGGGCCAAGCATGAGGTATATCAGCTGGCAAAGGATTGTGGAGGTTCCCTGGACAAACTGGTCCACCTGGGTACCAATGACATTGAGGGAAATAGTAAGCTAGAGATACAGGCAAGGTTCAGGGAGCTTGTCAGGGTTTGTCAGGACATAGGATGTGTGATTTCCTTCTCGGAAATCCTGCAGGTGCTAAGGGCTAGTGGGGAACACAAGAGGAAGATTAGGGAGATAAACCAGTGGCTCAGGGAGTGGTGTGGGGCCAGAGGGTATGGGTTGATGGGGATTGGGAGGATACCTGGGATGATAAGGGGCTATATGCTAGAAGTAGGCTCCATCTCAGTTTGGAAGGAAGGGAAATCCTTAAGTTGAAAATAGAGGGGTTTGTTGGTGAAAGATTGGGTTTAAAAGTATGAAGGGGGGAGGGATGGGAGAAAAGGCTGTCGACAGGGGTCCAATAAAGGAGGGACTATGTGTCTACCCCCCTGAGGAGCTGGAAGAATGTGAGAAAAGGCCGACTGGAAAGGTGCTGACCGGGGGAAGATGGAATCCTCATGGAAACGCGAGCAGGGGAAATGGAGGTATACGGAAAGGGTGGAAGGTAGTCTTGCTAAATGCCAGGAACTTGGTCTCCAGGCTATGCTAACTGAGGTAGAGGTGGATGTGACAGTGGTCACTGAAACATGGGCCTCACAGGGCATGACTGGAACCTGAACCTGGAGGGTTACATCATGTTCAGGAAGGACAGGGGGAAGGGAAGGGGAGGAGGGGTAGCAATAATAGTCAAAAACTGCATTGGCAAAGGAGGACTGGAGGAGGTGGAGGGAACTATGGATGCAATTTAGATCACCTTGATAACAAGGGGAGTGGCAACTGAGTAAAAATAGAAGTGGTGTATAGACTCCCTGGACTGCTGGGGGAGCTGGAGGAGAGTCTGGTGGCAGAAGTTGGAAGACACTGCAGTTTGGATAGAGGAAGGGTGGTGGTATTGGGGGACTTAAACTTGCCAGGAATGAACAGGAAGACTATGACATCCTCAGTGGCCAGGGAACAGAGGTTGTTGGATGTGTTTCAGGGCACGTTCCTAACTCAGTAGGTGGGGAAATTGACCAGGGAGGTGTGGATACTGGATGTGGTCCTGGCAGACAGTGACCAGATTGGGGGCCTGGAAGTAAGTGACCTGTTGGTGGGGTGCTACCATGCCACAGTCTGGTTCTGCCTGAACCTAGGAGGGGTAGAAGGCTGCACAAAGATGGAAGTAACTGACTTCAGGAGGGCGGATTTCCAGGAAATGGGAAGGATTCTTAAGAAGCATTTGGATGGGATGGGCCAGACATGGACAATGACAGTAGGTGGGAAATTATCTGGAGGGGGGTGCAGGATGCTACCAGCTCCTGTGCAAGAGAAAGATGAAAAAGCAGTAGGACCTGTAAACCCTGCTGGTGGACCAGGAAGGTTCAGGAGGCGATGAGGAGAAAGAATGGCAGCTTATAAGCATTTCAAGCACTAAGGACTGAAAGGGATTGAGGGAAGTACAAGCTGATGGCCAGAAAGGCCACTAGGGTGGTGAGAGCAACTAAAGTAAGGAAGGAGCAGAACCTGGCCAGAGAAATGAGGAGAGAGAACAAGGGGCTCTTTAGATACATTGGGGAAAAATGAAATCCGAAGGGACAGATTAGCAGGATTAAAACAGGGTAGGGATGAGCACAAGACCCAGGGGGGTAGGCTGAGGTACTAAATGAGTATTTTGCCTCAGTTTTCAACAAGGAAAATGGGGGGGGGGTTTGCATCATACATGGGAGAAGACACTGAAACTGAGGAGGGGGTGGATCCTTACTGATTGGGTCGGGGAGAAGGGGGCCATCACTGGCAGGAGGGGGTAAGGCAAAGCAGGGGGATGAGGTAGCAGAGGTGGAAATCATAGCAGAGAGAGTGAGAGAAGCCCTCAGGTCCCTTAAGACAGAGAAAGCACCAGGGCCAGATACATTACATCCCAGAGTGCTGAAGGAACTGGCTGATGTCCTGGCAAAACCCCTGGTGGAGCTTTTCAACATCTCTCTGAGGACAGGGTGGGTGCCCCAGGACTGGAAGGTGGTACATATAGTGCCTATCCACAAGGGAGATCAGGGGAGGGGACAGGGAACTACAGGCCTGTCAGCCTGACATCAGTGGTGGGCAAGGTGATGGAGGGCATTGCCAAGAAGAGACTGGGGGGAGGGGCCTGGAAAAAGTCAGGGTGCCTGAACAATAGACAGCATGGATTCATCACTGGGAAATCATGTCAGACAAACCTTGTGGAGCTCTATGACTGTGTGATGAGTGCCTTGGACCTGGGTAGACTGGTGGATGTCCTCTTTCTTGACTTCAGCAAGGCATTTGACTCTGTTCCTCACAAGGGGCCTGTTGGAGAAGCTGGGAGAAATGGGGTTGGGGAACCAGATGATCAGATGGATAGGAAATTGGCTCCAGAACCGGACACAGATGTTCGTGGTTGGAGGGATAGTCTCATCCCCAAGGAGGCTTATTAGTGGGGTCCCTCAGGGATCGGTCCTTGGGCCCCTCCTGTTTAACACCTACATCTCTGACATATGGAAGGGTATCAGGAGTGAGATGAGTCTCTTTGAGGATGATTCACAACTGGGGGCGATGGTGGATGGGGAGGAGGGGATGGTGGCCTTACAGGGGGACCTGGGGGCTCTGGAAAGGTGGTCTAGAAAGTGGAAGCTGAGGTTCAATGCAGGGAAATGCAAGGTACTGCACCTGGAAGCCAGAAACCCAGGCCAAGTCTACACCCTGGGGGTGGTGGTGGATGTCAAGATGAGCAACTCTGAGACTTGTAGGAGGGTAGCGGCCAAGGCAACAGGATGCTGGGATGCATCACTAGGTGGATCACATCCAGGAGGAGTAAAGTGATACTCACTCTGTACAACTGCTTGGTGAGGATGCACCTCGAGTACTGCATGCAGTTTTGGAGGTCACACTTAAAGAGGGACATTGAACTCCTGGAGAGGGTCCAGAGGAGTGCAACAAAATGATCTGTGGCTTGGGGGACAGGACCCATGGGGAGAGGCTCAGAGAGCTAAATATGTACACATTGGAAGAGAGAAGAGACCGGGAGAACATGATAGACATCTATAGGTACATGAAGGGGGTAAATAGGGGAGGAACAGTCAGAGTGCTCCAAAGGAAGATGACGGGGGCAACTAGAGGCATGGGTGGAAGTTGGAGGGAGGGAGAGTCAGGGGAGAAAGGAGGGGTGCTTCTTCACTGATAGGGTGGTGGAGCCATGGAATGCACTGCCCAGGGGGCTGATGAAGGCAGAGACGGTGGAGAGGTTCAAGAGAGGGTGGGACAGGTACAAGGGAAAGGTTCTGGAAGTAAAGTAATGTGCAATGAGAATATCCAGGAATGGGAAGGGAGAAGCCAGAGAGGGTGAGGGGGGCAGCAAGGTCAGCTCCCAGGGTGGGGGCTGACCAAACAAGCAGACATGAAAGACCATTAGGCCTATTCAGCTGGCATTTTAGTATGTTAGTACTCACCTTCCCATCCGTGTCAGTGTCCTGATGATGTTGACTCTGTGTTTCTGTGCCCTCCTGGCCATCTGTGGGTCCTGCCTATTAAGTTGCTCCATTATACCCTGAATATCTGGGTCAATATCACTATTTATATGTTTCTCAGGTTCTGGCAGGCATATTCCATGGTTTAATGCCATGAGGTACAACATGCAACAGGCAAGAAACATGCGGCATACCTTCTGAGGGTCATATTGCAGGGCACCACTGAATTGGTCCAGGCATCAGAAATGAAAATTATGTATCTACTGTAATTCTTGATCTTCCTGTTTACCTTCACCATTCACCACTGGTGGGTGTTAGCTGGAGGAGCAGCACCCTGCAAGAGCATTTTATTTTTTGGAAGTGGGAGGAGACAGCACTGGGAGAGATGCCACCCAGAGTCAGACATATTACATGGCGCTCAAGAGGTTGGCCAGTAACTGATGCCGACTTCTCCTCCACCATAGTTCTGCTCACTAGAGAGAAGGAAAAAACAATAGCATAAAAATAAGGGCTGGGCAAGAGAACCCAACAGACAGCAAAAGGAAAGGATGAAAACAGAAAAAAGAATAATCCAGCCATTGGACAGAAGAGTACCTGAGAGTCTAGGCAATGGGCCCCAGCCTCTGTGCAGCAAGCGAAGATCAAAAAGACACAGAGAGGAAGAAAGATGAAAGAGGAGGCAGGGGTGAGAGACCCCACTTCACCAGACCAGAGGACCACAGCCTTCCTGGTACCTGGGAAAAGGAGGCACTGCTGATTCAGGCAGTCCACGTCTGCATGAAGTTGAGCTTTAAGGAGTACCCACACTCCATTTTTTAAGGATAACAGCTGGAGCAAGCTAAACACTGGTCCATCAACATAGATCTAAAGTGGATTCCTAAACTCCAGCAAGCTGAAGGACGGTCCAGCAATACAGACTTAAGCTGGACTTCTGAACTCCTTTCCCTGGAGGAAACAGTGTGGTAAGGGTCTCCCCCACTGATCTTTAAGTTAAGGTGTAGAGATCAGCACCCTGGGTCAGGATCCTGTTGGGCCTTAGCCACCCTGGAGTGATACAAGGACTGAGATCCAAGAGCTCAAGTGAGGAGCCTGTTCAAAGAAAACTGCCCCAAGGATCGGGGAATGGGTTTCTTTAGATGGGAAAAAAAAGGAGAAGAGAGTCCCCAGTGTCCCTCCAATTCTTCACTCTGACACAGATCCCCCCAGACAATGAATCAGTCAGTTGACCTAGGCAGGTCCAGTCCAGGTCATGGTGGGATCCCTCTCAGAGCACCAAGAGGAGGCCCAGGAGAGTCCCAGCAAGGCCATAGCAAAGAGCCCTATTTGCCCTCCCCCACAGGGTGGGGCCCTCTGTCACTTTCAAGAAAGAGCAGAGGTCCCGGAGGTTGCAGTGGAACTGAGCCCACAATTGGTCTCAAGGGGGGGACAGGGCAAGCAGGGTGGAGGTGTCACCCAGAGACTGAGTCCCAAGGGGGATGGAGGGTGAAATTCAGTAATGAATGATGAAGCTACACAGGAAGATCAAGAATTACAGTAGGTGCATAATCTTCATATCGTTCCTGTGTCAATCTTCACCATTCATCACTGGTGGGTGAGTACCAAGCCCCTCAAAGGGGACATAGCCCCTTTCTGGGGTAAAAAGCTTAGCCTCATTCCCCCCGATGGGGAAAAATATGGGGGGAGAAGACCCTTACAGGCCAACTTAGGCCTGTGATTAGTCAGGGAAGTCACCCTTGTAATTCATGCCTCACCCTGCGGGAGAAAAGACAGGTCCCCATGAAGGAGGATGCAAGCACAATATGCCAGGCTGGGGGTGTTAACCTTGAGAGACAAAGCCACGCAGTCCACCTGATACAGATTGCAGTCCCAGCTAGCCTGAATGCTACCTCATTGACGTCATAAGATGTCCTTTCCTGGTGCCTCGCAAGCTTCAGGCCATGAGTGGAGAGGGCAATGGTGAGTCTGGTTGCTTCCAGGTCAGGCGGAGATGCAAGTGCTTGGCCTAGTATCAGCCATAGATGTCTATTGTAGGCAGCATGAGGGGCCTGATGAACTCTTATGCTAAGCATTAAGCATGCCAATGAGAAAACCCTCCTCCGCTATCAGTCAAAATCCTCAAAATCCACCTCTGGTGGCCGGTCATGCCTTGGGCTTCTATGCCAGATAGGGGTGTCTAGTAAGCCCACTCCTGAAGTAGGATGAGACAATGTTCCTGGAGACCCCTAGGGTGTGCAATACCTTCACTGACACTCTATCAGGGCTGAAGAATGGGCAGATGGACACTGTCACATGCAGCATGACATTTCCCAGAACAGTGTTGGCCAAGCAGGGACTGCAAGGTGGTCAGCACTGAACTCGCTCAAGAAGGAGCATGTCCCATGCTCAATATTGCATCTATCTATTCTGGAGGGGTGGAGATTCTCTACAAACTTCAAGAGGAAATGATGATAGGATGTCTGATCAGTGTTGGATGACAGGTGGATGGAAATATCCTCCTCCTCTCCGGAGAGAGATGAGGAGGTCAAGGAATGTGAGGATTCAGAGACTGGCTGCTGTGGGGGCAACAGATGAAAGTTCTGCTCATCCATGGCTCTAACATATCTGGGAAAGCTGGCAGCAGTGACCCTGAATTGTTCCCAGATGAGAGGCTCTGTATGACCCAAACGGCCTGGGAAAGGAGGGGAGGCAGAGGCAAGGGGGAGACACACCTCCCACGCTGGCAGTGACCTCTGCCAAGGCTGGGGAACTGCACTGGTGATCCAACACCATGGAAGGATCTGTGGGTCTGTACAATAGCCGGCTGCTTAACCAACTTGAAGTGGTCAGGGCTCAGCCCCTGAAGGGAAACCTCTCATGTGAGGTGATTAGGGCCACATTGGTCCAGATAGATGGCCCCTGACCTCACCTAACAACATTTCCTCGGTGATGAGGGGCAGAAGACAAGAAGGAAGGCTCTGTGCTGTGGCTCCTCCCCGAGCCCTGAAGGGTCCTTGGGGAAAACTGCTGCACCTCACCCCGCCCACTCATTCCCATCAGCTCAGAGAGTGACCTCTTCCTCACTCCCAACACCAGGGGCTCCTCCAGTCCCACAGGCCCCCAGAGGGAGACCACAGAAGTGGGAACCCCTTTCCCAGCCCCAAGAGACCAGGTGACACTAGAAATGGTGCTGGTCTGATCTTTGAGGATGGGAGCCTCCATTTTCCCAGACCGAGAGTTGTACTCAACTACCAGAGACCCCCTGGTGCTGCAAGCAGCTCCTGAAGGGCTTCTGGCACCAAGAGTAGTGTCAGAGCTGGCACCAAGTGCAGCAGTTGGTGCTAAGGGAAGAGAAGGCTGAGAGGGGGCACAGAGGTACTGGGTAGAGGAGATCCCATGGACTCTGAAGAGCCAGGTCTCCAGTCCAGGTCAGCCTCCCGATCATTCTCCTCCAGCGAAGATCCCCCAAGGTCCTCCCTCCTCTGGCACTGTAAATGGCACTGCTGGTTGGCCCAGTACCCCCCAAATCACTTCCACAATCACTGGAGTGGTGGATGGCTCCAGGATCCAGGGTGGCACTGGCAGAACCATGGGGCTGGGCCTAGCAAGAGCTGGCCAAAAAACTGGGAGTGAGTACAGTGCTTTCTGCCTGGTCCCCAAAAGAACCGGATCATGCCTCTGGGTACTTGGTAGCAGCCTCTGCCCTGGCAAGGCTAGAAGAGGTGGAGGCCCACTCCTTCTCATTCTGTATTGAACTTGGAGGGGACCCAGAGGAAGAGTCAACTGACCTGCATTTGATGTATCAAGAGCAGTGCCACCTTCCAAAGATCTGCAGGTCATGGATGAGCATTAATGTGTGATGTTCTAGGATGCTGTGATCCATGGAAAAGCAGGTGTCTCAATTATCCATGTTGTGATCTGGACCCAGGCAGGTAAGGCATTGTTTATGTCAGTCTGAGACAGAAAACTGCCAGCTGCAGGAACACCGACACATAGGAGGCCAGCCCACCTTAGATGAACGCTGTACATCCCTTTTCAAACCTGACATGACCCACAGTTCAAAATAACTAAAACACAGTAAAAAACTTGGTGCCAAATCAGGTAAAAAGACTAGAATGGAGATGGTAGAACTGACAGTGGAGTACTAGGCTATAGAGATGATGGCATTGACAATGAGGTGGGCTGCAATGGCATAGTTTTCTTTCTCTTGCAGGTGAGGTGCTGCACACTTGACAGCAGGAGAAGTAGAACTGAGGTGGAGGAGGAGTTGGAGTTGGTTACTGGCCAGCCCTCAAGCACCACGTAATACATCTGCTTTGAAGGCAGTGCCATCCCGGTGCAGACTTCTCCTCCTCTAGAAAACAAATGCTCCTGTAGGGTGCTGTGCCTCTGACAAATACTCACCAGTGATGAATGGTGAAGACTGACATTTAGAAGATCCACTTTTTTAACATGCCAAAGACACACTCTATGATATTCCTAGTTGCAATGTGTGCCTCATTATATCTTTTCTTGGCCACATTAGTAGGCCAGAGAACTGGGGTTAGGAGCCAGGGTCTCAGTGGATTGGCACGTTATCTGTGCAAACATTAACAGTGGTTAGCCTGTGTATGCTGTGTCACATACTCTGTCCATTTTCAAGCCCCTACCATTCTGGTCTTCCTGTGCACCTGCGAACCCTTCCCTCCCAACCCCTGACTACCTCCTTTGTGTGCTATCTTTTGTCACTGTCCCACCATTGGGAGGTCTGCTGTGGGTACTCACTGACAAGTTGTCCATTTGGTATTGTGCCTTCCTCAAAGGCCTGGCACAGTTGTCATTGGTGCCAGATGAAGGTGTCAAGAGCACTGCCAGTGAACCATGCAAGGACATTGGTGATGCACCCATTTGCATCACACACCACCTGGCAATTTATGGAGTGGAACCCCTTCCTGTTGAGGAAGGTGTCCCCCTCCTTACCAGGTGCTGCACAGATGGCAATGTGGATGTATTCAATGGCACCAAGTACAGCTGGTAGGAGACCAACCCGATAAAATTGCTGCAAGGTTTCTCTGTGCTCCACTGCCATGCGGGGGAATACAATGAAGTCACCAGCATGTGGTAGCAGGGCAACCAGGAACTGGGTCAGAAGGCACAATGAGGTAGACTGCGACATGCCGATAGTATCTCCAACTGGGGTCTGGAAGGTTCCGTTGGATAGAGAGCACATCACAGTTGTTACTTTCTGCTCAACTGACATGACATGGCATGGCAGCATTGGGTGGTACGCTGCAGCTGCTCATGCAGGCGCTCACAAAGCTGCCTCTGCATGACCCTGTTTAATCTATACCAGCTTACAATGTGGTCATCCTTCAGTGTCTCGAATGACACTCTGGGCCTGTACATCATGTGTGCAGCATATCGCCTCCTAGGCCTACGTAGTGGCCCAAGGTGGCCCTGGTCCCTCTCTTCCTCCTCCAGCACTGCTCCCATAGGATGGATGATCCAGGAGTTGTTGCCGACCACTTTCTTGCTTCCTGCTCTGTCTACACACACCCGACCCATGGTTTGCCCTGAGTTTGGACATCCTTTTTTATAGTCAAGTCAATCTTTATTTTTAAAAAGCGCTTTTCAAATATTAAAGCACTTGTACAAAAGTAAAAGAAGAAAATACCAAGTTGTTAAAACCACATATAAATTAAAACAGTCATATCAGGCAAATTAAAAATTAGATAGCATCAGCAAAAGCTAAATCAAACAAACACATTTTTATCATGGACTTAAAGGTCTTAGTGGGCAGGCACCCTCTAACCCAATGAGGTAGAGAATTCTATAATGTTGGGGTCATGAAAGAAATAGTTCTGGCCCCCGAGATCTTTAAATGGACCCTGGGAATCTCTAACACTCCCTCATCAGAGGAACAAAGCGGCTAGAGGGGGCAGTAGGGATGAAGGAGGTCTTGTAAATAACGTAGTCCTTTTCCATGTAGGGCCTTATTGATGAACAAATTGACCTTGAAGGTGATCCTCCACCACATAAGCAGCCAGTGCAGTTTGCGGAGCACAGGCAAGACATGGCTAGACCACAAGCCAGTCAACAACCTGGCTGCTGCATTCTGCACCAGCTACAGCGAGTGGATGTCCACTCCCAAAAAACCTAGGTATAGAGCACTGTTGTAGGTGAGGCAGGAGGTCACAAAGGCATGGAGCAATGCTAGAAGATCATCAGGTGGAACAAGGTGCATTTTCAGGATGTTGTTCCTCGGATGTTAAAACAAGGACTTGATGACAGCTGACACCTGAGATTAACATGTCAGCTCACCATCAAGAACAATGCCCAGAATCCCCCCACTCATTCTGAGGACCTCAACTGATTGCCCCCCAGCATAAGCCCAGAAGACTGTCCAGGAGATAACCCCTCTACCTGATGATCTGGGTCCACCATCAACACCTGTCTTATCTGAGTTCAACCTTCACCAGCTGGCACTCATCCAGTCTTGAATCTCTGCTAGGCAGTTATTAAACACCGAGATGGCATCATCTTTTTCAGGCACAAAGGACTTGTACAGCTGAGTATCTTCTGCATAGCAGTGAAAACTAAGCTTGTACCACCTTATAATGTCTCTCAATGGTAGCATGTACACTGCAAAAAACATAGGAGCCAAAACAGAGCCCTGCGGCACACCACAGGTCAGGTGGAAAGGGGCAGAGGAAAAAAATTGCCGACACCACTCTCTGAGTCCTGCCCATGAGGAATGAATGGAACCATCTGAGGACTGTCCTAGCCAATCCACAATTTGGCTGCAAATACTCCAGTAATACCCATGGTCTATGGTGTCAAATGCTGCTGAGAGATCAAGAAGGACCAAGATCAAACTACTCTTCTGACCCCTCACTATAAGGAGATCATTAAGTGCCTGAACAAGTGCCGTCTCAGTACTATGCCTCTTCCTGAAACTAGACTGGAGAGGATCATAGACTATGTGGGTAGTAAGACATTCTTCGAGCTGCAATGTGACTACCTTCTCAATAACCTTACCCACAAATGGCAGGTTAGAGATTGGCCTGTAGTTCACGAGAAAATCTAGATTGAGAGAGGATTTCTTCATAAGGGGTGTCACCACTGCCTCCTTCAAGATGTTTGAAAACACACCCTTCTCCAATGAACACCAGACAATCTCAGCCAGGACTGGCCCGATGACCTCCATGCTTTCCACAAGGAGGTGGCTTGGCCCAGGGTCCAAACCACAGCAAATTAGTTGCAAGCTCAGGAAAATCTTCACAATATCAGTGATGGCTAGCTGATCAAAGTTCACCCAGATAGACTAGGTGCCTGTGATCTCCAACCAACCTCTACAACACTTATCAGAATGTGTAAGATGGATATCTGCCCTAATGGTGGCAACCTTATCTGCAAAGGACTGAGTGAACTCCTCACACTTAGATTGTAAAAATGCTCTCTGATTCTGAAGACAGATTGGATTGCACAACATTTTGACAGTCTAGAAGAGCTGAGCCAGTTTTTTTCCTGCTGCAGCAATCTCCCTGGACAGGAACTCTACCTTCTTATGGGAGACTGCTGATTGATAGTCTGAATAATGGGCCATCCATCTAAGCTTGTCATCCTAGAAGCCAGATTTCCACCAATGCTGTTACAACCTTCACCCCACTCACCTCAACACCTTCAAGATCCCATCAAACCAAGGGGACCAAGGGCAAAGAGTGAGTTGTAGAATGCAGACAGGAGCTATACAATACAGGCCCCCAATACTGCATGATTATAGTACAATACCAGGGCCCCAGGATCTGAGAATTGCAATGACCTACTCGATAGGTCCTGCACCACCATTAGACCTTCGGGGGTAACACCCCTTAAAGGGTGGTACCGGACCATCTCTGAAGGGGTATGTCTAGTGATGGTAGCTGTGAAACTGAACCCTACAGTGTGATGGTCAGATCAACTGACTGGTTCCACCACCAGGTCAGAGATCTCCATTCTCAGGAGGAACACCAGATTCAGAGAGCAATCATGATTATGAGTCGCAGCGGTAAGTATGTGTGTGAAGCCCAACAAAATCATCAGTTGGAAGAAGTCCTAACCAAAATGTGAGAGTCCATCATCGACCCAGGCATTGATATCCCCCAGGACCAACCACCTGGAGGATTCCAACACCATGTTGACCATAAAGTCTACAACATCCTGCAGGAAAATGTTCCCATCTCCTGGAGGATGGTTGATGAGGAGTATCCTGCAACCCACACCTGTGCCCATGATACACTCAAAGGATCTGGTGGCCCCCACTGGTACATCTACTGAACCCAGTTCCATCTTAAATCAGATGGCTACACCCTCACCCCTACAGTCCAGTCTCAGGCAATGTGTTACTGAGTACCTGTCTGGAACTGCTAATTCAAACACAGGGCCAGAATTTTCATCCGGCCAGGTCTTGGTGATGCAAGCCAGGTCCAATGTTCCAACAAGATCAACCATTATTGCTGTCTTGTTCTTTATTGACCTGGCATTGCATAACACCGCCTGAGTTGGATGAGTGGCCATGGAACAGTGCATCATTTGCCCACCAATAGTTGAGCCCTTGGGTGTTGGGAACCAGGCAGAGAGTAACTCTTTTCTGGACCCATTTCATCCCAGGGCACCTCCTTGAACTCACTACCCTGATTGGTCACATCCACTCCACACACCCCCACCAGGTCTGGGACCCCCTGCCCCTCTGACCCCCCCCATGTTATCCCCAAGGCCCAACTGTGTCTATAGACCTCGACTGACAACAGGGGAAAGGTGAAGTGATGCAGGACCCTCAATCTAAAGGGGGAGTAGCATCTGCCAACCAAGGAATGTTCCCAACACATAACAACTGCCTATACTCCCAGCAGCAGTAATCAGCTATACAATACAAAATTTGTTTCACACTACAACCATACAAAATAATCAAAATACCCCACAAATGAACAAACCCAAGCCCCCCCAAATAAATAAAAACAAAAATCAACAATTAAATATGGCAAAAAAGTCCTCAGGTAAGGTGTGTTTTAAATGGTCACTGAAAAATAATTGCTGAGTCTCTCATAAAGAAAGTTCAAATAAATGTCCCTCCGAACTCTCACTTCTTTGGAACTGACAGTTCCAACAGATACTTGGATAAGCAACAAGCTCTCACATGGAATTAGCAGAGCACCGCAGAATAAAATATGCACTTTTACCAGAAAAGCACTCTCACTGCTTTATACGAACAGATAGACAAATCAGCCAAAAATCCAAACCAGCTCCTTGGCAGTCCAGAGAAAACCCAGCAGATAGTTCTAAGGATGGAAAATAATCTTTTTTGAGGAAGTTATTCCATAAGCTCCTTTTCTGCATTCCGAAAGCTAATAGCCCCTCTCCCCTCGATGTAGGCCTTTTCTAGTGTATGCCACCTCCGCAGCTACCCCTGGAAGCAATTTGTGTGCCGCACTCAAGAGCAGGCAGAGTTGTCAGCTAGAACCATGGAGGGGAACTCCCAAAACACCCACCAACAGAGAAGCAATCAGGCCCAAATTGTCCCATACCAACGGCCACATGGGCATGACTAGCCACTGCTTGATGCCCCCCAAAAACCCAAGAGACACCCAAGTCCAAACCTTGCAACTGACTTACTGTAGTTTGGATACTGGTCAGATGTGCCTACTAGTGGGGTGCATGGAGATAACAGGACCAGTCCTGGCTGAGATAGTTAGGTGTTCATTAGAGGTGGGGGGTGTTCCCAGACTCTTTGAAAGAGGCAGTGGTTCACCCCCCTTTTGAACAAGCCATCACTGAACCCTGACTATCTTGCAAACTACAGGTCAGTCTCTAACCTACCATTTATAGGACAGATTATTGAGAAGGCAGTCACATTGCAGCTAGAGGATCATTTGACCACCCACGACATCTACAGTCCTCTCTAGTCTGATTTCAGGAAGAGACATAGTACTGAGACTGTGTTAGTCTGAGTAATAAATGATCTGTTGGCAAGAGACAGGAGCAGTAGGTCCATCTTGGTTCTCCTAAGACTCTTTGTAGCATTTCACACCATGAACCATGGGCTATTGCTGGAGTGTCTGTGGATGTTATGTGGACTGAGTGGTACAGTCCTCAGATGGTTCTATTCATTCCTTACTGGCAGGACACAGAGCGTGGAGTACGGGGTGTTTTCCTTGGCCCCTCTTTGTCTGTCATGTGGTGTGACGCAGGGATCTGTGCTCTCTCCAATGTTGTTTGCAGTGTATATGCTGTGATTGGGAGACATTATTAGGTGGTACAGTTTGAGTTTGTACTGTTTTGCAGTCAATACTCAACTGTACCTGTCCTTTGTTCCAAAGCATTGTGGTGCCATTACAGTATTTAACAGCTGTCTCTTGCAAATTTAAGACTGGATGAGTGCCAGTTGGCTTAGACTGAACCCAGACAAATCTGAGGAGTTGTTTGTGGACTCAGGCCATCGGGTGGAGGGCTCATCAATTGGGCAGACATCTGGTATTTGGATGGGAGGCAGCCACCTGATGACCTCTGACTGGGTGCAAAACCTGGGTGCCATGCTTGATAGTGGATTGACACTTAAGGCTCAGATGTCAGCTGTTGTCAAGTCCTCATTTTATCATCTGAGGAATGTCACCCAGATTAAGCATCTGGTACCACCTGATGATTTGCAAACATTAATCAATCAATCAATCAAAATCTTTATTTATTCAGGCGAACATCATTGAGCATAGCTCATTTACAAGATGGACCTGAGTGGTCATAACAAAAAAGGTTACAGATTGTATACAAAAACATGATATTGAATAAGCACAAATACAATAATTTATGAGTGAGATAGATGTACACATATTTACATATATACAAGGCAAAGGACAGTAAACCTAAAACCTAATAAAGGAGAGAAACAAACAGTTTAGTAGGGATAAGGCTTGGATAATGGACAAGGGTGGGCATATATGTATGAGGTTTGATGGGGAAAGGACCAGAGGAATGATAGAAGAATATGGATGAGCTTTAAAAGAGGGGGTGGAGGAGAGAGAGGGGGTGTGGGAGGTGTGGGGTGTGGGAGGACTAGGCCTTGTGGAAGCAGTTGCACGAATCTGGGAGTAGGCTGGTGTACAGCTTTTTGAAGGATGTAAGAGGAATCAGTGTATCCATTTTCAATGACTTTTGGATAGAATTCCAGATAAGTGCCAGCGAATAACTGATTGCAGCTCTTCCATACCAGGTGCAGGTGATAGGAATCTTCAGCAGGATCAGTTTGTTGATCCTCAAGGTGTAGGGCCTGGATGTGATCCGGTTGAAGCAGTCTGAGATGTAGGAAGGGAGTTTGTTTGTCAGAGCTTTGTAGATACAGATAGCAGCATTTTTTTTCTTCTATGTTGCAGGGATGTCCAACTGACTGCATTGTAGAGAGCAATGATGGGTGCTAGAGGAAGGTCAGTAATGAATCTAATAGCTCTATGATACAGGGTGTCTAATTTGTTTAGATGGGAGAGGGAGCAATGACCATAGAGGAAGTCAGCATAATCAATGAGGGACAGGAATGATGCTAGGATTAATCTTTGTTTGGAATCTTTGGTCAGGTAGTGTTTGATCCTATAGAAAGACCAAGTCTTTGTCTTAGCTTTTTCAGGAGCTCTTCAACGTGGGTAGTATAGTCTAGTTTATTGTCTATCCATACTCCTAGATATTTGAATTTGTCTACATATTCCAGATTTTCACCAAGGATGGTAGAGAGTTGTGGGAGGGTGAATGATGGGATAGTGGAAGAACAGTTCTTGGTGGCAAAGAACATAGCTTTGGTTTTCTTGGCATTTAATAATAATTTCTTTTCTAATAGGTTGTGCTGAAGGAGGGAGAATTCAGACTGTAGGAGCTCACAGGCTTTTGATGGTGAGGGATTGCTCACATATAGTACAGTGTCATCTGCAAAAAGGTGGATATTAGATAGTGAGAGATTGGAATCAATATTGTTGATGTAAATGGCAAAAAGGATGGGACCCGGATGGAGCCTTGCGGTACACCTCTTAGGAGTGGTTTAGAGGTAGATAGATCACCTTCATTTTTTACCAGTTGTAATCTTCCGGAGAGATAGCATCTGAACCATTTAAGAGAGAGTGAGTCAAGGCCTATGGAGTTCAGAGAGGAGATTAGAAGATCATGATCCACAGTGTCAAAGGCTTTGCTTAGATCCAGAAACACAGCACAGGTATTATTCTTTTTGTCTAGGGCAGTCTGCCAGTCATTTGTGACTTTGCTAGTGCAGAGATGGTGCTATGCATAGATCTAAACCAGATTGAGCTGGATTTAAGAGATTGTTGGTATCAAGGTAGGCAGTTAACTGAGAGTTTACCAGCTTCTCAAGCATCTTGGATAGTACTGGTAAGATGGAGATGGGCCTATAATTATTGAGGTCCATGGGATCACCTGCCTTAAGTAATGGAAACACTTGAGCTGTTTTCCATATTAAGGGGATAGAACCAGTGGCAAGTGATAGATTGAAGAGGTGGGTGAGGGGGGCGGTTAAGGCATGCATTGCTACTTTTAGAAAGTAGGGATCCAGGGAGTCTGCACCTGCACTTTTGGTGGTATCTAGCTGGAGTAGAAGGTCTTCTACTTCTTTGAAGAATATTGATTTGAATGAGAATGTGGAAGCAACCTTTTGTCCCTCAGTAGATTGTAGGTTTAGTGATGATCTTAATAGGTTTGCAGGAGAGGAGTCGAAAGCCAGGCCAGCTGTAGTGAAATGATCGTTAAAGGCATTCAAGATATTTTGCTTGTCAGTGATTTCAATACTATTTAATTGAATTTTGGGTGGTAAGACAGGGGTAGAAGTTTGACCTAGGATGCCCTTTATGGTACCCCCAGAACCTGGAAGGGTTGTGATAGGAGGCATCTAGTTCAGCTGTGTAGAAGGCTGCCTTGGCATTTCTTACTTGTTTGTGCAGGAGTTTCTGGCTTTTCTGAATTGAAGCCAGTCATTTGGGTCCTTCGTTTTCTTGCCCTTTTCCAGAGTTTGTCTCTGGCAAGCAGTGCGGATTTAAGGTCGGCAGAGAACCAGCGACAGGATTTGAGTTTGGTTCTGACACTGGTGAGGGGTGCATGTGAATTGAGGGCACTTGTGATTATATCATTTAAGATTTGAAGATTAGTCCACGCCCTGGTGATATCACGCCTGGATTACTGCAATGCCCAGTACCTAAGGTTACCAGGGGTGGACCTCAGCTGCCTGCAGCTGGTTGAGAATGCGGTGGCCAGACTGTTGACTGGTTTATCAAGATCTGACCATGTAACACCTGTTCTTCGTGCTCTGCACTGCCTGCCAGTGCAGTGGAGGATCACCTTCAAGGTCTGGTTATGGACCTATGAGGCGCTAGATTAGCAGGGACTGAGGTATCTACAAAAGCTCATTTGTCCCTACTGCCCTGTTTGCCCTCTTCTTTCCACTTATGAGAGATTGCTGGAGATTCCCAGGGTCTCTTTGACAACACTGGGAGTGAGAGCTTTTGCTGCACCAACTCTGTGGAATTCTCTGGCTTGTTAGTTAAGGGAATAACCATCCATTGATGCCTGCAAATCTGCTCTCAAAACATATTTGTTTGAGCTGTCTTACAGGGAGTTATAATATTGATGCTGTTTTAATAGTGTAGTAATGTCTTCAATTTGTTATGTTATTTCTGCTGTAGAATGTTATGATCTGATATGGAATAGTTTTTCATAAATAAAGTTGGATTGGATTGAGTAGGATTGGAAGTGAGATGCAATATAGTAGCTTCTCACAGAAGTCTACCACAGCAAGCCCATCAGATCAGGGCTCTGGTGATGTTCCAGTTTGGGCTCCACCAACAAAGCGTGTCGGCACCATCCCGGTCAGCACAACCTCACTGACTGAGATCCTCTAGAATCCTTAGAGAATTTCATTGGCCACCCAATATCAGTCAGCAACCTCCACAATACCATTAACAGGCATCTATGAGCTGGTCAGTAGGCAATTTTTGTGCAGTTTTGTACAATTTACTTAAAAGATTGTTTGCGCTTTAAATGCCCCACTAAGCAAAATGGAACACAACAGTAACAGTATAATTTACAGTACCAGAACAAAAGGCAAAAAAAATCCCCATCGAACCTGAGAATGCTACAATGCTAGCTAGCTAATTCACTAAGTTCCCTATCTAAGCTGGCTTGCCACTCACTAATGATGATGAAAAATAGTAAAATAATAATACAACGATAAGTACTACCCGACACAAAATTAATTAAAAACTTAGAAACTTAAAATTAAAACAATAGCAACTCTAAAACCTGCTGCTGCATATGGCTATGCCGGCATGGCCGCCTTCTTCACAGCCTTCACACAGGGCTCCTATAGGAGGCAACTAGCACTGCTCTGCATGTTGTGTTAGCGGCCGTAGTGCAGCACTATAGTTTTGAATATACCATTGCACCTGTACGCACCTGTATGCATGTCCCTGCCCCTTACTTTGCACCATGCATACATTTGTATGTACTTTTGTCACAATTGTTACGATTTTCAGTGCAGGAACAGTTTAAACCCACAGGGGCTGAATATTGTTATCTGTGTCTGCCCTCCTGCACAGCTGATGTTTATTGGGGCTGACTGCTTCCAGAGCACAAATCACTAGGCTGTTTTGGGGCTGGGGAGGTTTACCGTGTCTGACTTGGATGTTTCTATTTTTCTCTGTATGAATAGTAGGGTATTTCTTCTGTCAAATTGTTATGTAGGTCATCTTGCTGACAGGAAGGCACTCATCACAGTGGTAGGTCAGAGCTTTTAGCTGATTGCTTCATGAGGGCACAGTTTAAGCCCAAACCCTTCCAACCCCTCACCCCACCAACCCTGGAAATAGCTCCTTTATACCTGGGGTTCTGACATCATTTCCTCAAGAGGGCAAGGTGCATAACACTGTCATATCCTCTCTAGTACACTGCACTGACAATAAAAGCATACACATTATATAAATACATACATTTCTATATAACCAACCAATCACACACACACACACAAAAAAAACTAAACAAGGTAGACAGTTATGTGAGGAGTAGTGCAATGTAATGGCTGTGGGGCAGAAGTCTTCCAGGAGTCTTTCTGGAGGCTGAGATGCTGCCCTGTTTGCAGACAACTATCTGCAATGAAGGAGGAAGTTGCCTATCTTCAGGCCACATTGGACAGTAGTAAGGGAACCTCCCCCATCCAGGGAACCTCCAGAGTGACCAACACTATCTCAGAGGTTCCAAAGAAAGCATAGCAGTTGGACCACATTGGGCTCAGGGAGGATAAGGGTGGTGGAACAGAGACACACCCAGTCAGTTGTTCCACTCTACAATCCATACACCATTCTGAGGGAGCATAGTTCCCCAATGAATGCACCCACAGAGGAGACTAAGGAGGGTGCAGACAACTGTTACAAGGAAGGCCCTCAGGAAGGAGGCAGAGGATACCACAGGGAAAGGAAGCAGCTCCTGGTGGGGGACTCAATTATTAGGGGGATAGAACTGGGGGGAGCAGGGAAAACTGAAGTAAGGTGCCTGCCTGGTGCCATGGCTTAGAGGGACAGGAAGCGCATCCTTAGGATCATGAGAACAGTTGCACGGGAGTCTAAGCTGGACATCATTGTCCACCTAGGGACAAATGATTTGGCTCATCATAAGATTAAAGCAGTGCAGAAGGACTTTGTAGAGTTGGGGAGGGGCCTAAGACAAGTAGCCCACACATTATCCTTCTCAGAAGTGCTGTCTGTCAGTGGTATGGGTGAGGCGAGGGTACTTTGCACCATGAAGTTTAATGAATGGTTGAAAAAATGGTGTGGAGCACAAGGGTTTTGCTTCATTGGGGACTGGGGTTCCACCTGGAGGGACAGCTGCCTATACTGGCAGGATGGTCTGCATCTGTCCAGGAAGGGAACAAGTCTTTTAGGCAATCGGTTTAAATGCTTTATTAGCAAGCTTCTAAACTAGTCAAGGGGGGAGGTACTGATTTGCAGCAGGAAAATCCCAGCCTCCCCCTACAAAACAGGGTACTAAATGAGAAAAACACCAAGGTAGAAAGGTCAGTGGGGGATGCTGCTACAGAAGGTAAAGCCATCAAAAAATGGAGAGCAATGAGTACCAGTGCCAGTAGTCTGGGTAACAAGCTTCCTGAATTAGTAGCCTTGATGGAGGAGGAACATCTGGATATCGCGGCAGTCACAGAAACATGGTACACACTGAACCATGACTGAGATATAAACATACCAGGATACACTATCTACAGGAGGGACAGGGAGGGTAAAAGAGGAGGAAGAGTAGCTCTCTACATCAGAGAAGGAATCAAAGCAACAGAACAAAAGGGTAAACAGGGAGGAGAAGAATCACTGTGGGTCAATTTGGAGGTAGGCAATGCCACCACAATCCGCACAGGGGTTGTATACAGACCCCCCTCTCAGGGGGAGGAAATTTACAAGGAAATGATAGAAAGTATACTTAGAATGGCAGATAAAGGGGAGATATTGCTGATGGGTAATCTGAATATGCCAGATGTTAACTGGAGTGCAGTTGTAGCAGCCACTTCTAAGAGTGGGGTTATTCTAGATGCCCTACAGGGGGCATGCCTTAGACAACTAGTATTGGAACCCACTCAAGAAGGAGCAATCTTAGACCTGGTCCTCTCAAATGGAGATGGAGAGAGGATCACAGATGTAGAATTGGGTAGCCATCTGGGAACTAGCGACCATCGAACAGTGTGGTTCACAATAAACACAGCAATACAGTCAAGCCATACAAAGGCAAAAGTACTGGACTTCAGGAAGGCTGAGTTTGCCAAAATGGGTGAGTGCCTAAGGAATGCACTAGCAAATGGGCAGGAAGGAGGGGTGTAAGAACAATGGGGAATAATACAAACTGTCATCACAGAGGTAACAAGCCTGTGTGTGAAGCAAATAAAGCAAAACAATGTAAGAAACCACTATGGTTCTCAAAGGAAGTGGCAGTGAAGGTTCAAGAGAGAAAGAAAGCAATCAGAAAGTACATGGAATCACAGAAGGAGCAGGATTTAATACAACACAATCCCTGTTTCAATCTGAGGTCTTCTGTTGTGTAAGTGAGGCAGTGAACATTCTGCCAGTAGAACTGAGCAGAGATTTGAATTCTTGTATTCTGTCCATAGTAAATAGGGAAAAGTTTAACCAGGACAGGTACACTAAACTAAAACTTGTTTCCAGGTGTAACTAGGGAGCACAAGAAAGTTAGGTGACTTGCTTAGGGTCACACAGTATGTGGTTGGAGGCTGATGGTATTCAAACCCAGGTCTCCAGGTTTGCAGCTCAATGCCCTTAACCACTATGCTATACAGAAATGAAATGGAGAACAGTGAATACATAATATAAAGAAGAAGGAGGAAAGGTGAGGAAGCAGGTAAATGGGGGTAAGTTTGGGAAAATAGATGGTTAAAGGGCTAATTTGAAAAAATAAATAGCATTTTGCTGTGCATTATATCTGACCTACTGAAATGGCATGTCAAATGCTGGAATGTTGGGGAACTATTTTGGGAGGTGGTTGATCATTTCAAAAAAAATTTAAAAGGCCTAATGTTATTTTATTTTTATGTATTGTTCACCCTCTTCTTCTTGGATCCATTTTAAAATCACAGTAAGGCATTCCAGGGTGTGCCTTGCTTTGGGATAACAGCACTTCTTGGGTGGATGAAGGCACTCAGCATCAAGGTGTGCCATCATCCCATCACATTGCACACCCTGTCATGTCTTATTGCTTAAAGGGGAAGTCTCCCATCGTTCCACACCAATATTTTCCCAACTTCTTATGTGTAACTGTTGTGTGCCTCCTCCCAGTTGCCAGCAGTCCTATTGCTGTCCATATCTAGATTGTAAATAAAAATATACAGCCCCCAAAAGTTATCCATGTGTTTGTCCTCCATTTTACCTAGGGGATGCCACCTTTTGATGGGGCAAAAACTGGATCCTAAGCTCCGCCCCTAACCCCGCCCCTTTTCATGACTCATCATGCATTGTTCCTCCCAGAAGGCCATTTGTTATATCAATAAAAGACAACATTTACAGCAGCAGTTAAACAAAAATGTTAAGATACTGTACTGTACCTGTTAAAGTTACTTTCCTAGATTCTTCCCAGTCATCCATTTACTTATGTATTTATTTATTGACACTGGTTTACCAAATAAACATACAGGGATAAAATAAATATCATTTACAGATATGATCTGGGGGGAGACAAGGGAAATACTGTAATAGCATACACCAGTATACATGGCATATAATAATACATAAGAAATTGTTTCCTGTAATGAGTACTTTATATATTTTTCTGGCTCCATTCCCTGTTCATGTCCACAGTACTGTTTCAAAGCCAAAGAAGTGACCATACTTTTTTCTTGAGGAAAAAAATAATTTAAAACATTTAAAAATGCCTAAATTCTGTTAGAGATGAAAATGTTTACCAGCAAATGAAAGTGGAAGACAACTGGCTCTGTTACTGTTACAAAAGGTGGCAGCAGCTGTGCTGTTGTGCCACTTAAAGATGCAGTGGAAAAGATTAGGTTAAGTAAGTGCTAATGGCCATACTTTACACCTCCCAGGCTGAATGCTTTCATAAACAAAGGGTTATATTGATAACAGAACTTCTCTGTAACCTGGACATGTAGCTGAAACAATGAATAATATGACAAAATTGGTTTCAAAAGTATGTGAGCACTCAAAATGGTTCAAAAACCTGACCAGCATAGAGCAAAACCGGATTACCTGATAGGGATCTTGAAAACCTGATCACCAGGTAAAAAACCTGACAGGTGGCAACCCTAATTTTACTATCAATTTTGCTGGAGGAAGATGTCATCACAGCAACAGATAATGGTGCTGCACTAAATGCAGTTCCACCAGTAGACCAAACCCACAATGTTTGGTTCCTCACTTGAGTAATGGAGGAACCCTTTAAGTGTTGTGCACATCCTGAAGTGCAGGTCTAATAGGGACTAGGACCATGTGAGTGTGATGCAACACTGATTTGAGGTACAGTATATATAGTATTCATGTAAGGAAGTGCCTGTATGTGTTGTGTTACTGTTTCTGTTAACAAAAACAGTTTACCCAATAAATGACTCTGGGTTTTAAGTGGTATTATGCAGCTGTTGTATTATGGTGTGTGTGTGTGTGTGTGTGTGTGTTAATATTCTCTGTTTTGATTGACACCAGCAGTGAGAAACAATCTTGAAAATAGGCCCCTTTCCCTTTGTAACTAGGCAGTCAGTGATTGGATGGCTGCTGTAAGGCAATAAAGAATTCAGCTATGGCAAGGAATAGGTTACTAGGAAAGCACAGACACAAGCACTGGGGGACTCTGGTTCGAATCCTACTGTTGTCCCTTGCTCTCTAACCCTTAAGAAGTTCCCCTAACCTCCTTTGAAACTGTGATGGCCCCACAGGTCCATGGTTTATCAGTTCTCCAATTCCCATTATAAATCATTAGCAGTGATGTGAGAGCTACAGCACTTCACTTTCAAGGTACTAAGGATAAGCTGCGCCACCCCTCCCCCAACTTTGTAATGCCAGCATTTGAAGTAGGATGTCCCTCACAAATCAGATGCTGCATCTCAGCTGTTGGTGGTAGAGAAACTAATCAGTCTCAGTGTTTGCAGTGCCCTGTATTTGCTGAGCTAACTCCTTCCATGTCATATGCATTCTGTGTCATGGTATTTCCAGTCAGAAACTCAGATTTAAGGAGCATTTGAAATGTAAAACAATACACTTTATAAAGTAAATGATCTAGCTCTCCACTTTCAGGCTGCTGAAAGGGGATGTGTATAAGTCAGTCTTGTGTGATTCTTTGGTAAACTGCCCAGGCTCATCTTGTAACAAATCTTCTTAAGGGTGCACGCCTGGTTCAATACAGAGTGACTGATTGTTTGATTGACTGATTGGTTGATTGACTGATTCAGTCTACTGCTTTCCACAACATGTTACAACTGTCTCACAGAGAGAAATAAGCAGTGCAAAGAAACAGCTTTTGTTTCCTGTGAATGAAATACTATTAGATGTATTATTTGCTCTACACATACATCATGACAGAACTGCCTTAAGCCATTGCAAACTTAATCTAAAATCAGGCTAGACAGCATTGACACCCTTATGTTTTGTTCTGTACTGTTGCTGCAGTGACATCAAAGAATGGGAGGGGCAGTATTACAAGTACCTCATTTGCATGTAAATAGAGGCTTGCTTGACATTTTACTACTTTGTGTCAGAGCCTCAAACTCTAGATATGTGTTGCAACAGAAGAAATGGCTGATCTCTTATTGACATATGTACAGTACTTGATGTAATGTACAATAAATACATCAGATATATCCAAATTATACATATACAGCAGTCTTCTCCTTTAATTACAGGCAGATTACTAGCTCTTTATCACCTTCTGGGCCAAACATGCAGCTCTGTAAATGAATTATAATGTTTGAGTGGATAGAGTTATTGTATGTTTAAAAATCATTTTCATTTTTCTATTAAGATGCTGAGGCTGTGGTACTGCAAAAAAGTGCATGACAACTATTAACTATATTGATGTAATAACAGTCATAACACAAGAAACAAATTTAGAAATGTTTTCCAACAGAATATGCTGAATATCACTTTTGCATGTTTTCCAGAGAACATATTCTTTAACAGAAACAAAACATGGAAATAAAGCACTTCATAAAAGGAATAAGTTTCCTGCTGACTGTTGCTATGGGCCTTACTGGAAATGGAATGATAATGGTGTGCCTGTCCCTCATTGCCCATCAGGAGAAAAAGATGAAGTCCACAGAGATAATACAGTTTAACTTGGCTGGGTCGAACTTTGTGCATCTTTTAAGCATGGGGCTTCCTTATTCCCTGTTTGTGTTTCAAGTGAAATATTTCTACACGGACCTTGGCTGCAAAGTTGACCTGTATTTGCTGAGGGTGTCCAGAGCAATGGAAATTGGCTTAACCTGTCTTCTCAGTTGTTTCCAGTGTGCGACTCTTGCTTCATCTAGTCCCAAATGGGTTCCAGTCAAAGCTCTGATGCAAAAATATCTCATTCCCATCATTATTTGCCTTGCTTTCCTAAGTATGGTATCAAGTATAACCTCAGCTCTCTATCCAGTTGTGAACATCAACGGCACTGATCTAAAATACGCATACAGTTTTGGGGACTGCCTTTCAGTTTATCCTAATAAATTTATATTTGACTTCATTGGTTTTTTTGCATTTGCCCGAGATGGTGTATTTGTGATCCTTATGGCTCTGGCTAGCATTTATATATTAGTCATTCTATACAGACATGGAAAACAGATGAAAGGAAAGAGAAGCTCTGACAGAAACCAAGAAACTACAGCAGAGGAGCAGGCAGCGAAGTTGGTTGTAGCCTTTGTTTTTGTCTACGTTGTGTTTTATGGGATAGAAAATACAATATTTTTATACCAAGTGTTTAAGGAAGCAGATCCCACATTAAATGATGCCCGGCATTTCATGGCTTTTTGCTTTCTCTCAGCATTTCCTACAGTAATGATTACATTCAACCAGAAACTCAGGTGCAAAATCAAATGTTCTTAAGTTAATAAATCCACAGTTTACATAGCCAATCATAGAAAGGCAGAAAAGAACTCCAATGCATTAAAAAAACAGTTGCTTTTAAAACACACTGAATAGCTTCAAATATTGTATTACAAACATTATATTAATGTAATCTCCACTGCTGAATCCAAGAGGTGGGATATATTGGTAGCACTATTACTGTGACTGTTTTTGAAACGGTACTAGACTTGACAAATTGCTTACTTTTTCTGTGTTAACTATTGATTGTTAAATACTGTATGAGACTGTAAACTGAGGTTACTGACATTAAGAGTGTAATCTTTATGTCAATGTTCTTAGCCAGTTTTCAAATGTTATGTCTAGGCTGAAATTTGTCAGTCAATTAAAAAAGGGTTCTTCTACCACTACATCAATATAAAAGAAAAAAAAGACAGTTCAGAAACCACAGTTCAGGGAAGTATGTTTAGGCAGGTTCTTGATACACTTTAGAATATCTTTAAAAGAGCAGAGAAATTAACATTTCCTTACAGGAAAAACTGCTATTATAATGAAGACGATATAGAATAATAATAAAAAGAAGAATTAGCATGTGTATAGCACTTTTCATACACATTTTATCCCAAAGCACTTTGCAGGCAATGCTAGACTGGCAGTGAGGGGACTGAACATGTAGTGGCAGCCATGCCGTGCATTAACATTCACACAGAGCCTTGGACAATTGCATGAGGCAGTTTTATGTTAAGAAGAATATTGACCAAGACACTAGGGAAAGTCCCCTACTCTTTGTCAAAAAGTGGCTTGGGTTCTTTTACTTCCACCTGGACACCGACTAGGACAGTACCAGAATGGATGGAAGCGACCTCCATTTAACATCTTATCCAGAGGATGGCACACCCCAACAGTACATCACAGCACTACTACTGCACTTGGGTGCCAGCATTTAGGTATGATCCCAATCCTGGTTTGGGACTGGACCCCACGACCTTCTGGCCCAATAGGTGAATGTGCTACGAACTAAGCCACACTGACAGTAAAGATACTGGTTCTGCCATTCATCTCATTATTTTATGCCAGCCCTTGAATATTAAAATTTGATTTGATACTACAAAACAATATTTGTCTCATTTTAGTGCAGTGATGTTCCTCAAGAATAATAGTTTAACAATTTCAAGATCCCAAGGTGAGGTGGGCTGCCTGGATCCACATTAATATCATCCGGCACAAGACAAAAACAGCATGGTACTTAGTTCTAGACATAAAGTTGTGTAATGACAATATAAATACTCATATGGATAGAGGCCATCTTACAGGGACAGCATTCATTGATTAGTCAAAAGCTTTTGATTCGGTTGACCACTCCCTGCTCCTTCAATGGTTCAGTTTTCTTGGGCCACTTGTTCCACCCTTGCTTGGTTCTCAATCTATCTGTATGACCGCTCCCAAACCATCTCCTTTCATAAAGTCCTCTGCTCATATCGATGTAGGAGTTCCCCAAGAATCTATACTTAGGTTGCTGCTCTTCTCCATCTTCATAAATGATCTGCCCTCCATCTCCTCTCACTGTTGTACCTTAATATATGCTAATAACCTGGTACTCAATGTCTCTTACAGCTCTGTTCCTGAAATCAACTCACTACTCTCTGCTGATCTTCACCTCACCCAGAAATGGCTCTCATCCAGTCACCTTGTCCTTAATGTTATTAAGATGCAAGCCAGGCTCTTTAGGTCATGCAGAAACTGCTCCAGCTCCACCACCCCTTTACAAATCTCCTGTTTTGAGATGGATCCCCTGTTTGCATTACCTCTTCCTTTACTTACCGAGGGGTCACACTCGACCCTGCCCTTAACTTCTCTCTACATGTCAATGTTGTTTGCAAATTGGTCAATGCTAAATTGGGCCTGGTCTACCATGTCTGCCATGCCATTACCCCTGCAGCAAGGATCTCTGTAGCCCAACGTCTTCTGCTCCCTTAGCTCTGCTCTGCACTACCCATCTTTTGTCAGTGCCAAGTAGGCATCCTTCACAAGTGGGATGTAATGTACAACAATATCTGTAGATTTGCATTGTCTGCCCCTCGCCTTACCCGTCACTGCTCTCTATATCCTGGCATCCAATGGCTATCCCCCTCTTCCAAGCATTCATTTTCTCTCAGTTGCCTAGTCGACAACATCATTCACTCTGCACAACCCACCTCCCTCACTGGCCTACTTATCCTTGTGGCTTAGCATCGTCAGATTCAATCTGCCACCTCTGCTCTTCTCTCAGTCTACCCATGCCACACTAGAATGGGAGAACAATCCTTCACCCACTATGCTCCTAAATTCTAGAACTCCTTTCCTCTACTCCTGAGGTGCACCGAATCGCATGCCTAATTTAAGTGGGGCCTGTTTGATCACTTTACTCACTTTGATATTTGTACCTGTTAGCAACCTACTTTATTTCTAGCCCTACAAGCACTTGATTCTCTCTCTCTCTCTTTCTCTCTCCTCTGTCTGTTTCATCCTTCTTCTACTACCTTGTGAACCTGATATTTCTTCTAGCACTTACGTAGCTTTATATTGATTTTTACCTTGGCTATTGCTTGCCCACTGTTATGTGTTCATTGTCAAATGTTAATGCTGCTGTACCTTCAGCCCCTGTTGCTGTTTTAATGCTCCTGTTTTTATTTGTTCTCTGCCATTACCTCCCATTGATTCCATTATGCTGTACCCCACTGACTGTTTGCTAGGTTTTGTTTTGGCTATTCTGTAGTACCTGTTTGAGTGTTCCTGTGACTCCTATGTATCTCCCTTTTGTTATGAGAACATTAATGTGTTTTTTTGACCTCTATAGTTGTGGTGTACCCTCCTGAGTCATGCCTCAAAATAGGCAGGTTCTACCTGGCACACCTACCTGGTTACCAAAAGCAAATAAATAAAATAAATATATTAATATAACCAAAACCATAGTTTCAATGAAATAGTCATTATTAATTCTTATTAATGCATTGTGTTTTCACAGAACTTCTTATATAAATCGTCCCATTGTTACTTCAATCAATCAAGATGTTTTGCTAATATTACATGGTTGGATGCTCTTGACTGGGAAGCTTGTATAATACTTCAACAAAGATAAACAATTGCTCAAGTCAAAAACTGAATACACTAGAAATGAGAAATTTGAAAAAAACTTTGTGATGGAAGATATTTTGTGGTCCTAATAGTTTAATACTGTCCTTCAAAATATAAATGTTAACTTTATATTATATATTGAACTGTTGGCCATACCGCTCAACCTTTTGTCCTCCAAATGTGGAACACCGAATGGCAAAATGTGGAACAAATGGGCAAAATGTGGAACACTTAATCAAATCTTTACTTAAGCAGCTCAAAAGACTGTTAAAATGTTGCATTTATGTTCAGAATGTCTGCTACTAATTGAATAATTTATTTTTTCCATCATTTACTATGGATTTTTGCTTTCAGATTTTGACTTTCAATGAGGAACAAGTCCTCACAATGTGGAACAGGGAGCATTTCTGAAGTAAAATGAGGAATGTTCCTCCTGATGTGGTACAGTTAAGAGGTATGCTGTTGGCAACATTTTCAAGAGTTTTAAGGAAAACAGAATTATGTGTGATGGCTAACTGGCCAGCATGTTCAATCACTGAGGAAAACACTAAAAAAAGTTTCTTATACAATTATTAAGTGAAATGTATCCCTTCTTGGTTGAAATCCCTCCACCAACAAGTAAAGATGCTAGAACTAAAATATTGTTGAAATAGAATGTGGAGGTGTGCACGTGAGTGCACTCACACACACACACACATATTTCAGAACTGCAAAGCATATACAGTATTTTCTATAAATCTGTGAAAACAAACCAGTACAGCAAAAGATATGTTCTCAAGCTCATTTAGCCCCATTACAATTAAGTAAACATAGTTCTGATGGCTATTTGCTGGTATGATTATCAGCAAAGAGGGAATGTGTATCATTGGTGGTGAACCTGTCCAAAAATGTTATTTATTTTTATTTATTTTGCATTTTGGATTATTACCTTTGAGCCCAGAAAGTTACTTTTATGAAAGTTCCATGTCAAAACAGCAGTACAAATGAACAGGGTCATTGTTTGAACAAATAAAACAAAACACATGGTAAAAACATGCTGAATTCAGGACTAGCATCAATTACTCGTTACAGTCAAATGGTGTTAGGTAGGCTAGGCAGTTTCTAAACAATGGTTAGGTAGAGGCTCATATGGATAACAGCTGCGAGTTTACAAAAATCATTTCAAAGAGCAACCAAAGAAGAGAGAAGCAGTCTGCATTCAGACTTTGTAAGAGATAAGGGAGGAGGGTTAGAAATAGGGATAGGGATAGGAACTATTTTAATAAAGGTGAGGAGGAAGCAGGAAAGGATGCAACAAGTGAAACAGCACACCTTGGGAACCAGGCGTGCTATGCTTGTTGCTATGGGATTTTTGTATGTGCCAACATTTTGCTGGATTAGCAGCCAAACACAGGCGTTGTTGAATGGATGAGGGACTGGGCCAGAATGAGCGGAGGATAGGCAAGCTAGGACTGGGAGGAAAGTAAAGGAGGGGTGTAGATGTGGGGGGCATGCTGGGTAATTTCAGGGGAGTAGAGTCAGTTAAAGCCGTCCCAATTTCATGGGAGCTGAGTCAGCTAAAAGCAGTCACAAGGGTTTGCTTGGGCCAGTAGTAGCCGCAGGCCTTTCTTAAAAGGGATGATTTTCCCATAGTTGGTCAGTAATGCTGGGAGTTCATTGAACAATTGTGGTCTCCTAACAGAGGTGGCATGCTGTACAAAATTAGTCCACCGAAATGGTACCTGGAGTACCCTCTTAGCTGATCTTCAGGTCATTTTTGCGGTCGTGGCACATCTGAAAATTTTGTCCATTAATGCAGGTGTTAGTCCAAGCAGAGATTTCATCCCAATGGTTGTAGAAAGCAATGAAGACAAAGGTAGAAAAGTTAGCATAAACAGCAATTCCAGTGACTTTCAGATTTTTTCAATGGTTTCTTAAACTAAAATTTCAATTAGGATACTTAAAGAATATTAACTATAGCTACAATGCCTACAGAATGCTTTTAGTGCAGGCTTGGAATTCAATAGAAAAACTGCACTTTAATACACAAGAATGGGCAAATATTTTCAAATTACTTTATTATTGGAGGGGATTAATTGACCTTATCAGATATATATGATATGATTTAAAAAATATATAGTAGTCGGCCCAGTGGCTCTGATGGCTAAGGCACTGGATGCCTTACCTTACGCTATGCCGAAGACCTGTGTTCAGGAACTAGCATGGGCCATGAGAGATTAGCAGGAGAGGAGAAGGATTGAGCATTTGATGGACTGCTCTCCTTCTCTGTGGAGGGGGGTCACCAGCGATTGGCATTCTACTGGCCCGTAGCTGTGGCTGGGGGGGTGGTGTGCCAATGCTACAGAAAGGGGAGGAGATGGCACAGACGCTTGAAGGAGTGCATGCAGGCATGCACATGCTGCCTCCATGGGTGTCATTGCATAGCTCACCTCAGGGGAAGAAAACCAGAAAAGGTCCTAGCCATGCAGCATGACACTGTCCCCCACAGGTGCCGCCCTTAAGAAGGCACCTCCCTGGCTAGATCCATTTTGGGTGGGTTGAGATGCTCCCTACTCCCTGCCATGAAGGGTAAGTCATGGGAGCATAAAAGAGGTGGTCTGATCCTTGGGGGATGGTGCCAGGGGGACAGTCAATGGTACTAGGAGGGCTGGCCAGGACAGGATAGAAATACCATATACAAAATATATATATAATAAATGCGTTTCCTGCTCCCTTGAAAATATAACAACAGAGAAGATATTTTGTTGACTACCTTAGCTTTAATAAGAAGATGAGAAGATTTATTAAATAAGATATAGGACATGAAATATTAAAATAACTTAATTGTATGATGTATGACGAAAAGCCTTCTACACCTGCATAAAGTCAACATCTCTTTTCTATTTTAGAAGGTCAGTTGTATCTCTCCCTGAGGCACAAAATAGTTATCTCCAGTAACATAACTGTATAAAATTGGTCTGTAAATAGGCAATTAATTGGAGCTACTTGGTGCAGAGCCCTGTGAGTGAGTGATTGTAACTTGCCTAATGCTGAAAATATCCTACATGTTTGCAGAGTTAGAGAAGCAAAACAAAAAAGACCAAAATAAACTACAGTACTTGTGTTCCAACTGTGGGAGCATAGTGGTTGCCTAGCAACAAGCCTCAATTGGTCCCAGAATATGTAGTCCTTGAGCACACAGTGACTACTAGACTTGAACAAAGCTTTCTTTTTTAAATACATGTAATACAACAACCTAGCACTAGCTGCTGTGCTCTGGATTTTAATTTTTAAGTTTTTAAATTTGTGCTCCAGTGAAGGCAGTTCATGCTGATAGCACCCTGCCAATAGTGGTGTGACTTCCAGGTTTGGGGGTATAAAAGCTCAACTCTTGTGAGTGAGCCAAGTTTGTCGGATCAGAGTCCTGATACCCCAAAAATCCTTTATGTTTGCAGTTAGAAAAGCAAAACAAAAAGGGACCAAAAACAAAATCCTGCTTGTGTTCTTGCGTGGGACCATGGCTGTTGCTTGCTTTCAACACGCCTCAAGGGGTCCTGGGATATATAGTCCCAGAGCACACTGTGACTACTACACTTAAACAGAGCTTTCTTTTTTAAATACATGTCGTACAGCAACCTAGCACAGGCTGCTCTGTTCTGGATATTAGTATTTACGTTTTTTCATCTGTGTTACAGTTTGGGTAGTTTGTGCTGATTGTGCCCTGCCAATAGGGATTTGGGATATAAAAGCTCAGCTCCTGCAAGTGTAGCGAAGTGTGAGCAGCAGCAATGCATGGGCAGAAGCTCCACGTGGAAGAGGCAAGTGGCATCTGCAGCCATCAGCTATGGAAGGTATGAACGTGCCAAGAATTCTGCCTACACCAAAGATCACCAAAGGTATTAGTGGTTTTTTTTTTTTTTGCCTGACCATATTTTTTTTTCTGTCATGGATCCAATAGGAGACATAGTTAAACTTTTTTGTCAAGAGTGGTCCATAATACAATGCTGTAAAGGCAAGATGTGTTGTGAAAAACCCAGTAGTGCAGTTGGTGGTATGTTTGTTTGTAACAAATGAAAAGCTTATGGAAAAATGAACTTACAAAGGCATATAATAAAACAAATGAGATCGCAGAGATAAATAAAATGGAGAATTTTGTTAAAGATCTGCAAAAAGAAAAAGGTAATTTAATGCACAACAATCTAAGTACTGTATGAAAAAAGAGACAGAGGAGAAACAAGTGAGGAGTGTCCTACTAACTGTATGATTCCAGAAACCAGTTGCACTACTGGAAAAACAAATAAATGCATTTTAGTGAAATTAAACACATCCTTTATTGATCAAACAGCTCTTGTAGACTTGAACCGTTGCCAGTCACCCAATAGGTTCACAGCTCCTGTGCGTTGACCTTAAACAAGGCTTTGTGAGGGGGCCTGCTGGTCTTTGGAATTGTTCTGTTTTTTGGGTTAGCCACCCATTCAGTTGCATCCCTCTGGTTCCACTGGAGCATGAGGACCATTTCAAAATTTCCTGATAACCTTATGGGTGCATGGAGCAAATGGATAGGAAGGATGTCAGTATGCACACTAAAGGTGATTGGTGCATGCTGAGTCTTCTGAAATGGGGAAGCTAAAAGAAGAAACAGCACAGGTCTAGTCACCACTAATCCCACTGATCTAAAAAAACAGATTTGAAGGTCTGACCACTGTTGGGAATGTATCAGAGTGTAAAACACAGGGGTGAGTGAAAAGAGGCAGCTTGTTGTGGTAGGTGATTCTGTCATAAGATACTGTGATGTATACATCTGCAAACCCAATAGGAAAAACAGAACTGAAAAATGATGTAAAACACAAAATGTTGGCACTACTGAGACACAAAGGAAGGTGACCTATTGTGGCTATACATGTAGATGCTAATAATGTTAGGTATGATCATGAAAAGTACAGTGTGCAGATCTGATAGAAATGGGGAAAGGAATACAAAGAAACAGCGAGACTGTATTAATTTCAGGGATACTTCCAATCCTCAGAGCCAATAAGGAAAATTAAAGAGCTATAGAAAGGACAAATTCCCAGCTCAGCATCTGGTGTCGAAAGGAAGGTATGCTCTTTATGGATGCTCTCTGGAGATATACACTCAAACCCCGGCCCACGAACAAGCATACAGAATCCCCTCTCCTGTGCCAAGATCCTAACTATTGCGCACCTTAACATCAGGAGCTTACTGCATAACTTTACTGAACTACAAGCCTGGGTCATCCTATACAATCCAGATAGCATCTGCCTCACTGAAACCTGGCTTAAACCTCATGTCCAGGACTCTCAGCACTCACTTCCCTCCTATAATCTCCTGAGATTTAATAGACCTGCTCCAAAGAGAGGGGGTGGCACTGCCATTTATTTTAAAGATCACCTTCAGCTCTCAACTATACCTTCATCTCCCCTAATCCACTGTGAAGTGCTTCACATCCTTCTTACATTTGGCTTCAAAAAGCTACATATTGTCTGTGCCTATAATCCCCCATCCAGTGGCCTGAAAGGACTTGAAGAATTACTTGATCGAACCTCTCTTCTCTCTGGGAGACTTGTGGTTTTTTTACTTGGTGATCTCAGTCTAAACTGGCTAGGTACCTCTCTTCATGTCCTACAGGTCAAGATTCAAAGTTTCATCCTTCACCAGCTAATCAGTGAACCCACTAGACCTGCCCTACACTCTAACTCCAGTACTCTATTGGACTGGATAATGACCAACCACCCAGAAAATATTATCTCCTCTGGCATACTAGCAGATGCCATCACTGACCACTCCCTGACCTTTTGTATGTGGGACAAAACCAGACACTCCCTTTCTAAGCCCCGCTTCATCACTTTTCATAACTACTTAAACCTGGACCCTCAATCTTTCCTGATGGACATTGCCACTATTGACTGAACCCCCCTTTTTAACTCTAACAACCCACAGACTGCTCTAAACATATTCCTGACTTACTTCCTGGAAGTTCAGGAGAAGCATTGCCCACTTATCACCCACTGGGTAAAAAATAGACACACAAGGTGGCTAAAATCCAATCTTCTCTCCAAACTGATACAGCGGGACAAATTCTGGCACCACTACAAAAGCACCAGACTCCCAGCCAACTTTAATTCCTACAGGGCACTCAGGAACTCATGCAAGAAGGAAATCAAAAGGGCCAAAAGTGCATATTGTAATGATTTCTTAACCAAATCTTATGGGGATCCCAAAAAATTCTGATCACATATAAAATGCTTCCTAGGATCAGCTCCAGTCCCCACTCCCACAGACATGTCCCTAAATGGGATCCACTGTAATAATCCCTCCACCATTGCTAACTTTCTCAATACCAAGTTCTCTGACCTCACTAACTACACCTCAGTGTTCCAAGCCAGACCATACTCTTATGACCAGGCTAATGATGCTGGACCTAAATTTCTTTTCAAATCTGTCAGACGCCTTGAGGTTCTAAGACTGCTCAATAATATCTCTGCATTTACCACTGCTGGGTCAGATAACTTTGAGCCTAAACTCCTCAAGCTAGCTGCCCCTCACATAGTGCACCTCTTGCAAAAATGTTTTCCCTCTCCCTCTGTCATAGCGATGTCCCTGATATCTGGAAGACTGCCAGGATTACCCCTGTTTACAGAAAAGGAGACCACAAAAATCCCACAAACTATAGACCCATTGCCATATTACTTGCTCTTAGCAAAATGCTTGAAAAGCTCATAGCAAACCAAACTATTGACTTCCTACAGAACCTAAACCTTCTCTCGTCAGTGCAGCATGGATTCTGCAAGGGTCATAGCACCACTACTGCCTCACTCAAGCTTACCGCTGATACCTTAACAGCCATGGACTCAGGTCTCCTAACAGGAGCGATTTTCATAGATATGACCAAAGCATTTCACCTTGTGGATCATCCTATTCATCTCGGTACTCTAAGATCTCTAGGTTTCTTACAGAGTGTGATTGCCTGGTTTGACAGCTACCTAACAGATCACAAGCAACTTGTTAAGTTTAACTCTACCTTGTCAGACTATGAAACCATAAATATTGGTATGCCACATGATCTATCCTTGGTCCCCTGCTTTTTCTCCATCTTTATCAATATTACCTCAGTCATCCCCAATACCGCTTCCCTACTTTATGCTGACGATATCAATTTGTACACTAGCTCAAAGAGCATCACTGAAATCAATCAATGACTCTCCCAAGATTTTATACAAATCGAAAATGGTTAATAAGAAAGAGGCTTATCTTTAATGCCTCAAAGACTCAAGCCATGCTGTTTGGCTCCAATGCTAAACGCAAACACGCCCAACCCCACCTTCAATATTTCCACTAAAAATGGCTCAGCTGTCATGGTTGTACCCTCCTTTAAGTATCTGGGCATCACACTTGATCCTGCACTTACTTTTGACCTCCATATCCAGCAGACGTGCAAGCTGACAAACATGAAGCTCGGCATGGCCTACTGCTCAAGCTATGTACTCACTCCATCAGCTAGGCTAGCCATAGTCCATGGCATATTACTTCTGTCCCTTACATATGGGGTGGCAGCATATGCCTCCTCATGTAAAACCAGCTTTCAGAAGTGGGATGTTGCATACAACAATATCTGTATATATGCATCTTCTTCAAATCAACTAAAACACTACTGTCTCTATGCTAAGCTAGGATGTTTTTCTTTGGCTGCCTCCTGTGATTATGCACTTTGTTCCATCATAGACAATATCATCCAAAATCAAATGCCAAAATCTCTGGTAGAACTGTTCCTTAACCAGGCACCGAGCTATGAACTACGCTCAGCTGCCAAAACCCATGTCATCATCCCCAGGTACCACTCCTCTAAAGGTGCTAGTGCTTTCTCCTGCCATGCCCTGAAAAAGTGGAATTCCCTCCCACTAACTATCCAACAGGCATCCTCTCATGCCTTTTTCAAATATCTGCTGCATGATCATCTCACTGTCTCATGCTCTTGTTCCCACTTTAAACCCCCATAGTTCAATACTTTATCATTACACCCTCTATCCCATCAGTCATCTGGTGCTATCCTGTCTCTTAGTGTGTTACTATATAACTTTTTATCCTCACCCCTTTTTCTTCCTCTCATCCCCTTACACCCCTCCCTACCTCTATCACTCCTCTTCTTCTTTTGCAGTCGATCTTCCCTGACTACCAGTGACATGCTTGACTTCCAGTTGACACACTTCACTCATTTTAGCTTAACTGAAGTCCTACCACAATATTTTCCTATGACTTTTTACTTTTGCCCTATTTTATTTACCATTGCTATTTTCTGTCCTGCATAATCAGTTGTATCTACTTGCATCTGTTTGTTCCCATTACATGTACTGTATTCTGCTATATTTATTTGTGCCTACTGATTATATGGTTCTCATATCTTTTGCTAAATTTACTTGTACTGTATTGTTATATTTTTATGCACCTGCTGCCTACATGATTGTTAAGTTTTTGCTGTGAAAATGTTTTTGTATCCTGTTTTTCTCTCACTGTACTTGCTTAAAGATTGTTATGACTTTTGTTAAAAATGTTTTGTTCCTGTATTCTCCCAGGTCATACCTAAAAATAGTCATTGCTATGGCTAGTGCGCCCTACCCAGAAAACAAAAACTAAATAAATAAATAAAATACCTGGAAGTTTTTTCTCAATAAATCTCATTTACATAGCAAGGATGGTCTATACTTTAACAAGTACAGTGCTAAAGTTATTGGCAATCAACTGAAATCACAAACTGAAATGGTACACTTAAACTGATTAAAATGGGGAACGGGGCATCAATCTAAGCAGATCCAGCAACTAACACAAAATAATAAGGAAAGTATTGCCTGAAGATCCCCAGTTAAAACCCTAACTGAGCTGTTTTCTATGCAATGCCACAAGTCTAAATAACAAAAAGAGTTACAAGCATTCATAGCCATGGAAGAATATTAATATTGTAAGTATCAAAGAGACTGACATATGGGGAAAACTTAGATGGCTACAATCTGTTTCATTTGGATAGAAAGGACAGACAAGGAGGCAGAATAGCATTATAACTAAAAAACAATATTACTGTCATAGATATAGCAGATAAAATCAGAGCTCCATATAGTTTAACTGAGTCTATATGGATCAGATTAGTGGGGCACAATCATAATGATGGTAAAATAATAGGATTATGCTACATACCTCCTAATACTTTGTCCGATTCAAATTTTTGCACTCTTAAAGAATTACAAAAAAACAGTGGACTGAGAGATCTAGTAACTGTAGGTGACTTCAGCTATGATGATGGCACATGGCACAAAAAAACACGATAGTCAAGAGTTTTTATTGGTGTGTGTGGTGAATTGAACCTAATACAGCATGTCACACAGCCGACCAGAGGTGATAACCTACTCAGTCTTGTATTAGGCTCTGAGTACATTACTATATTTAATTGCCACACCACTCATCAACTGGGATCTAGCGATCATTCTCGTATAATGTTTAGTATAGCAGAACATGGTAAAAAAAAAAATTCAGTGGTACATGGAGGTCTATGCATATCATTCTGCAAACATCAACAGTATTAATTAGGTAATCAATGAAATTAATTGGAATGAAATCCTAAGGAAAAAAAACACAGTGGAAGCATGGGAACTCCTACTGTAATATCCATTTGTGATAAGTATATAAGAAAGGTTAAATAAATATGTCTACATGGGTCTGAAACCAAAATGGCATAGCAAAAAGAAAATTAAGCTTATAAAGAAGAAAAACAAGGCATGTGCCAGACACCAAATGAAGAGGTCCGATACTATGTGGAATAAATTTTAAATAACCCACTCTCCTGATTTTTCCTTGTGCTGTTTCAGCCCTTTTGTGAGGAGGGAGGACTCACAAGAGAATTAGAGCCCCTCCTTGCTGGCAATCTGGTTGCAGTCATGGTTTTGCTGGGCAGGGAAACATGTGGGGTTTAAATGACCCTGGCTGCTTCCCAGTGTCCTGCCCTCAGCTTGCCAATTGGCCACTTTGCTGTCAGGGGTGGATCTCTGTGCACCTACTGGCTAACCCACTAGCCCTTTTTGAGAGCTTTCGTGCCACTCTCCAGAATTTTCTTTGTGCTATTTCAGCCTTTTAGTGAGAAGGGAGGGCTCCCGAGCAACTTAAAGCCCCTCCTTGCTTGTGATCTGGTGGCAGATGTGGTTTTGCTGGGCAGTGAAGTATGCAGGATTTAAATGTTGTGGGGGTGTTTCCTGGTGTCCTGTCCTCCATATGCTGATTGGCCAGTTTGTTGTCAGGGTGAATCTGTGGGTGCCAATTGGCTAACCCGCTAGCTCCTTTTGAGAGCTCCTGTGCTACTCTCCTGAGTTCTTTTCATGCTATTTCAGCCCTTTTGTGAGGAGGGAGGACTCCTGAGAGACTTAGATCCCCCCTCCTTGCTGGTGACCCAGTGCAGATCCAGTATAGCTTGGCAGAAGACACCAGGAGAAAGGACTGCTGTGTGACTGAACTTCTCTGCTGGGACTAAAGTAGAAGAACTTTTGTATTTGACCTTTAATTTAGGGTAAAAAAACTAACATACAAAAAAAAAAATGTGTGTTTGGGTTAACTGAACTGAATGGGTATCTGAAGAGTTATCTAGGTGTAAATCTCAGGTGACTGAAAGGACTTAACTGCTGTGAGGTTTAAATTACTTGTAGAAAGATCTGGTAAGTAGGGGGAGTGGCTTAGCTAGAAGGAAGCTACATTTAAAGACTGCCTTAGAAAGTTTCTGCTAATAGCTTGGCAGAAAACACCAGAAGAAAGGACTGCTGTGTGACTGAACTTCTCTGCTGGGACTATATTGCCTCCTTCTCTCCCTCCACCCCACCCAAAGCTAGTTCTATTTTTATAGGCAGAATTTGACTGACAACAGGAACTTCCTGTTTAGGGGCAGGAAGTGAGTGATCACAGACCACCAAGGACCCACCATCCTAGAAGGGCAAGAGTAGCTCTATGGCCCCCTCTAGCTGCTGGAGGTCTGCCTCTGAGCAAGTAAGTGGTCTACTGTGAAATATAGGATAGGCTTGTCTCAGAACAGGACAATCAGGAGCTTAAAGGGCATACAGGCAGAAAGTAAGGAGAGAGAGAGAAAAAAAAACAGAGGAAAGAGTAAGGATTGCAAACAGTTAAGGGGCCAGAAATAAGACATGATTGAGTGGTGCAGTGCAGTGGCTGTGGAGCAGCAGTCTTAGGAGATGTTCTGGAGGATGCGGTGTTGTCCCATCTGCAGGCACCTCTCTGGGCTGAGGGAGGAGGTTGCTCATCTCCAGGCTGAGTTGGCCAGGATTTGTGGGACCTCCTCTTCCATCCAGGGACCACCAGTGCCACTGCCATTGCCTCAGAGGTTGCCAAGAAAGAGGAGCGGTTGGACCACAGTGGGCTCAGGGAGGGTAAGGGTGGTGGAACAGAGGTGCATCCCTCCACTTGTACCTCTCCACAATTCCTATGCCATTCTGGCAAAGTATGGTTCCTCTATGGAGGCACCCACAGTGGAGACCAAGGAAGATGCTGGGAACCTCCACAAAGAAGTCCCACAGGCGGGTGGCAGGGGACCCTGCAGGGGAAGGAAACAACTCCTGGTGGGGGACTCCATTGTTAGGAAGGTAGAACTGGGGGAGGAAGGGAAGAGGGAGGTAAGGTGCCTGCCAGGCACCATGGCTTGCAGGGACAGGAAGCGAATCATCAGGATTGCCGGAGCAGCTGCACAGGGGAGGGAGCTGGATGTCATTGTCCACCTAGGGACAAATGACCTGGCTAAGAAAGGATTAGAAAGTGCAGGAAGAGTTTGTGGAATTGGGGAGGGCCTTGGTCAAGCTTGCATACGGTAACCTTCTCGGAGGTGCTACCCATCTATGGCATAGGAGAGGCTAGGGTGTTCCGCACCATGGATTCAATCAGTGGTTGAAAACTGGTGTGGAGCTAGGGATTTAGCTTCATTGGGGACTGGGGTCCACCTGGAGTGATGCAAGCCTTTACTGGCATGATGGGCTGCATCTGTCCGGGAGGGGAACCAGGATCCTAGGTGACAGGTTTAAATGCTTCATTGGCAAGCTTTTAAACTAACCAAGGCGGGAGGCACTGGAAAGGAGCAGGAAAATCCTAGCCTCCCCCAAATAATCACGGTAGTAAGTGCTGCAAACACCAACATAGAGGTGTTGATAGGGAGAAGGGCAGGGATAAATGGAGAAAGTGATAAAGACAAGAAGGACAGGGATGGGGCAAAAAGGAGTAAGGCCATCAGGAAATGGAGGGTAATGAGTACCAATGCCTGCAGTCTGAGCAACAAGCTCCCTGAGCTGATGGCCTTAATGGAAGAGGGATGCCTGGATATCATAGCAGTCACAGAAACATGGTACACAGAGAACCATGACTGGGATGTTAACATACCAGGGTACATAACCTACAGGAGAGACAGGCAGGGGAGAAGAGGGGGAGGAGTAGCTCTCTATGTTAAGGAAGGGATAAAAGCAACTGAACAAAAGAGCAAACACGGAGGAGAGGAGGCACTGTGGGTCACCTTGGAGACTGGAAAGGGCACCACAATCTGCGCAGGAGTTGTGTACAGACCACCATGTTAGGGGGAAGGAATGGACAAGGATATGATAGAAGGCATTCTTAGAATGGCAGAGAAATGGGAGGTACTGTTGATGGGAGACCTGAATATGCCAGATGTTAACTGGAGCACATTTGCTGCAGCCACATCCAAGAGCAAGGCCATTCTTGATGCCCTACAGGTGGCAGGCATTAGACAGCTAGTTTCGGAACCCACTTGTGAGGGAGCAATCTTAGACCTCATACTCTCAAACGGGGGCAGTGAGAGGATCTCAGATCTAGAAGTGGGTTGCCATCTGGGGACAAGTGACCATCAAACAGTGTGGTTCACATTAAACTCAGCTACAGAGTCAAGCCATACAAAAGTGAGGGTACTAGACTTTAGGAGGGCTGACTTTGGCAAGATGGGAGAGTGCCTCAGAAAAGCACTAGCAAACAGGCTAGAAGGAGGTGTGGAGCAACAATGGGGAATCATCAAAACTGCCATCACAGAGGCAACAAGCCTTTGTGTGAAGAAAATGAACAAACCAAAATGAAAGAAAAAGTCACTATGGTTCTCAAAAGAGGTGGCTGTGAAAGCCAGGAAGAAAAAGATAGCATTCCAGAAGTATAAGGAAACACAGAAGGAGCAGGACTGAGAGCTGTACCAGTTAAGGCAGAAGGAAGCAGGGAGGGAAGTCAGAATAGCAAAGGCCCAAACTGAGGAAAAGCTAGCAAACTCAGTTAAGAAGGGGAATAAAACCTTTTATAGGTACATCAGCGAGCATAGAAAGACAAAGGGAGGGATAGTGAGGCTGAATAAAATGAACAGTGGGTGGGCAGAGGGGGACAGTGAAAAAGCAGGAATACTGAACGAATATTTCTGCTCAGTATTCACAAAAGAGGAGGGGGAAGTGCCTAATCCAATTAACAGAAGCACTCTTGATAGGGGGGTCGATCCCAGTCCTTTCACAGAAGAAAGGGTTCTGCAAGAACTCCTAAAACTGAAGATGGACAAAGCAATGGGTCCTGATGGAATTCACCCAGAATTCTAAAGAATTAAGGGAGGAACTAGTGAAACCACTGGCTACTCTTTTAATAAATCATGGGAGGATGGTGTGGTACCCGAGGACTGGAGGAAGGTGGATGTGATTCCCCTTCACAAAGTGGGTCCAAGACAGAGGCAGGAAACTACAGACCTGTCAGTCTGACCTCTGTGGTAGGGAAAGTGATGGAGTCACTTCTAAGGAAAATAGTCAAGTACCTAGAGGCCAGTGGAGCACAGGACCCAAGGCAGCATGGGTTCACAGTGGGAAGGTCATGTCAGATGAATCTAATAGATTTCTTTGACTGGGTGAACAAAGTAGTAGACCAGGGAGGGCTGTGGACATGGCCTACCTAGACTTTAGCAAGGCATTTGACACAGTCCCACACAAAAGATTAATAGTCAAATTAACCAGCCTGGGAGTGGGACCCAGGGTGGTAGCCTGGGTAAAACATTGGCTGGACAACAGGACACAGAAGGTAATTGTAAATGGAGTCCATTCTGAAGAAAGGGG
Organism: Neoceratodus forsteri; assembly: GCA_016271365.2. Lineage (NCBI taxonomy): Eukaryota > Metazoa > Chordata > Ceratodontiformes > Ceratodontidae > Neoceratodus > Neoceratodus forsteri. Next base: position 1,099,282,437 of record CM028130.1, read on the forward strand.
GGTTACTAGTGGGGTACCGCAGGGTTCAGTATTGGGTCCAGTCCTTTTTAATGTCTTCATCAGTGACATTGCAGTGGGACTGGAAGGAAAAGTATGCCTTTTTGCAGATGACACAAAAATCTGCAACAGGGTTGATACACAAGGAGGCATGGAAAGGATGAAAAGGGACTTGGCAAGGTTGGAAGAATGGTCAGAAGATGGCAGCTAGGATTCAATGCAAAGAAGTGCAAAATAATGCACCTGGGAAATAAGAACCCAGGGAAGAATACACAATGGGTGGGAGGTAGTAACAACAACAAAAAGGAAAGGGACCTGGGGTAATCATATCAGATGACCTTAAGGTTAGCAAGCAATGTGAGAAGGCAGTAGGGAGGGCTGGGGTATACTGGGATGTATAGGGAGAGGCATCAGCAGCAGAAAACAGGAAGTTGTTATCCCTCTGTACAGACAGTTGGTGAGACCCCATCTGGAGTACTGTGTCCAGTTCTGGAGACCCCATCTCCGCAAGGACATAGACAGGATAGAGGCAGTCAGAGAGGGCAACTAAAATGGTGCAGGGTCTGCAAGAGAAGCTGTATGAGGAGAGACTAAAGGAGCTTAATATGTATACCCTTGAGGAAAAGAAGAGGGGACATGATAGAAACTTTTAAGTACCTCAGTGGAATCAACAAAGTCCAAGAGGGTAGCATCTTTCAGAAAAAGAGACTTGCAAGAACAGGGGACACAATTTAAAGATAGAAGGAGGGCGGTTCAGGGGCAATGTGAGGAAGTATTATTTCACAGAGAGGGTAGTGGATGCATGGAACAGCCTTCCTGAGGAGGTTGTGGGGTCTAAAACTGTGGGAGAATTCAAGAATGAATGAGACAGACATAAGGCAATTCTTGTGGGGGGTAGGAAGAAATAGGCTGTTGGTTAACTAGAATCTGCGGCCTATCCTGTAGGTAGGGAAATGGGCAGACTAGATGGGCCTAGCGGTCCTTATCTGCCATCAAAGTCTATGTTTCTATGTTTCAGCCATGATTTTACAAGTGGAATCCCTCATTTACCCCATCAGAACTGATTTGTTCCTCATCCATCCCTCATGGAAACAAATTCTGGTCAGAGCCAATATGGATGCATAATGATAGTAATGATGGTGTGTGGAAGTACTGTGTTATTATGGAGAAGCAACACAATGAACTGCAAGTAGTAATCTATGTTTATTAGTGAATATAAGGGAACAAGTGTTAGAAAAAAGCATGTTACAAATTGTGCAATGCAAATGATATTAAGGTAATCAATACATATCGTAGAGGTAGATTGTTTTCATTTTATTTATTTATTTATTTAAGTCTTGAAATTAATACCTTTGAGCCAAAGGCTCTTTTACACAGGCTACAAATCATATCAAAGAGCAGAATAAACAGTATAGTGAGAAAATGCATAGTGATCCTAGGAGTAAAGGTAACAATAAAATAAGCACATATGGATTTAAGTTACAAATTAAGTTACAAAACAGATTTAGTTTACGTGGCAGCACAGTGAATGATCATCTTACATCCAGTCTTTTGATTTTGTAGAAAGTTGAATAGTCTAGATATTTGGTTTGTCCATGGGGTGTTGCCTGTATTATGCAGTAATACAAAATGTGTTAATAGCAGCACAGTAAGTTTCAAAGTTGTTGATAGTATGTTTAGTTGGACATCATTGTAGTTTCCTCCTCTTGCTTTTTTCGGTAGGGGTCTTAGTAGTTGTTGGTTGTGTTGCAATTTGTTCGGGCTCAGAGAAGTAATTACTATGAATTTTGTTTATATCTTCCTATGCAATATGGCTGATTGTAATAATGTAAGAATGTTGTACAGTCACTGCATGTTATTGGGATGCTGTTGAGAATGAATTTTTCTAAGTTTCTTGTTGGAAGTAGGAAGTTCTGAAGTAGGCCTTTGTTAATTGTCATGGAGTTATTTTTGTAGTCACTGATGCATGATTTACAATATACGGTTACAACATATACCCTAAACTGAGTTGGCATCACTGAGACAGCTAAGTGCATCTACCCATGACCCTGACAGCAGGGGGCACGGAGAAGTGTAAAGAGGGGAAAGCTGTATGGCAAAGTAGGAACAGCACAGTCTTGAGGACTGGAAAAATAAGATTCAAATTCCATAACAGCCACTTGCTGACACTGTGACCCTGAGAAACTAAATAAACCTCCCCATGCTTCGAACCTCCCAGCTGCATGACTTCAGTGTAAATGAAATGCTGCAGTTCAATTGAATTCTCTTGTGTACATACATTTAGTTAAACAAATGGAGCTTTAGAATTGGAAATATGAGGAGACATTATGGCAAAGTGGGAACAAAACAGTCTTGATGACCAGGAGATCCAATGCCAAATTCCATAACAGCTACTTGCTTGCATTGTGACCCTGAACAAGCAAAGTGACCTCCAGGTGCTTCAAACCTCTGAGCTGCATGACTTCACTGAAAATCAGATGCTGCTGCACAATTTAGTTGTCTTGTGTAAATAAATGTTGGGAAAAAATTGTTCCTTGGATTTGAATCTACTTCCTTCCCCTCATGTCTAACAGAAGGTGAGGTTCACTTTTGGAAAAAAAAATAAGTGGCAACAGCAAATTTTTGAGGCTCCAGAGAGCCAAGGTCAAATTCTATAACAGCCAGTTGCTTATAGTGTGGCCCTGAGCAATTAAATTGACCTGAAAGTTCTTCACACTTCTCAGCTGCATGACTTCACTGAAAATGAGATGCTGCTTGTCAGTTGAGTTCTCCTGGGTAAATACACTTAGAAAAATGAAAACAAAACAACTTAGGACTTGGAAATAGGGAGAGGTAGTATGTCAAGGTGTGAACAGCACATTCCTGAGGACTGTGAGACCCATGTTCAACTTTTATAGGAGTCACTTTCTCACAGTGTGACCATGAGCAGGTAAATCAGCCTCCCAGTGCTTCAAACCTCCCAGCTGCATGACTTCAATAAAACTGAGATGCTGCAGCTCAGTTGAGTTCTCTTGGGTAAATAAATCTAGGGGAAAAAAGGGGCCCTGGAAACTGACTCCACTTCCTTCCCTTCATGTTTACCAGAATGTGAGGTTCACTTTAGGAAAGAAAATTACTTTTCTTTCATATGGCCCTTTTCAAACACACTCTGTTCCAAAACCCTGTCCAAGATGTCCTCAGGTGCATTAGCTATGATGTATATACAGACCAATTAAGAAATCATAAAGATAGCGCCAAACAATGAATGGGGAGTGGGAGATGGTTTGGGCACAAGGAATTCAATTTACTTGATCAAGGTTACACTGCATAAAAATGGTAGTAGTGGGATTCAAACATATGCTCCCATGATGACACTACTGAATCCATTGTTGCCTGATTTTTCTTGGTGCATGCACATACACAATAACTGTATTAGGATACTACTGCCAACAACCTCCATATGCTGCAATGCAAATGAGCAATTTCTACTTCTTCCACATAAATAATGGCCCCATACATCATTTGTGGCAGCTGGAAGAAAAAAAATGTATTTGCACTGCCTCACCTTAAAGAAAACTGTGCTGTATACATCCATTTATTACCCTTTATGCAGTTGAATTTTCAACCTTTCAAAACAATGTCATATATGTCTTTCTCTCTCTCTCTCTCATCACGGTACACAAGCAGTGCATTAAATTTATATATAGTAGCAAAATCAGAGGTTCATTTCAGCAATTGCTGTGATGCCCTCCCATTGCTACACAGTAAATGAACAATTCTTCTTTCTTCACCTGACATATTGGATTCATCATTTGTGGAAAAAGCAGAGAAAAAATATAAGATAGAATGCACCACTTCACAGAACACTGCTGTGTATACTTCATTTTATACCTTTTATGTTGTTTTGTTTTCTTTGTAAAACATTTTTAGGTGTGTATCTCCTACTTTTTATAGTCAATTGTCAGTACTGTCAATGCATTTGATAAGATCATAGGCTCATTTCAGAGATCTTACCAAATTAGGATGGAAATGACAGCAGATGCCAATGATTGTGATATTTCAAGGGTGCAATAACATTCAGGTTAAGTCAGGCACATCTGTGTTACAGGCGTACACATTTTGACCAGCTTACATGGCCTCTGACTGGTGTGCAGAGACGTTAAAACATGAACCCAACAGAAATGAGACTGGTTTCAAACCAGATTGTTTCACTATCGTGTATTTTTAAAATTCAACTCAATACGTCTTTAAGTAGCCAAATATATGGTACTGCTTTGGTTGGCATACATGCAGTTATTACTTGTTGGGGGGGGGCACTGCTTATTAATAGGAGACAAAATGAGTCATACTTTGTGACACTCACTTTAAGCACTTTCAGACCAGCTTAGACCACAACCACTTTCTTTCACTCTTATTCATATGAAACTGTGTTGCTCTGCAGTATTGGTTGGGAGGATTTGTGATGTTACTTTACTGGGCCACATGTGACTGTCATCTTCATCACTCGCAAAGTAAGGTAATTAATAGTACATTTATAGCTGTTATGGTGAATTTCATGAGTTGCCAGGTGTCAACAGGAACACAAACAGCTACAGTTATAACATATTTTATTCATGTTGGCATCGTAAAAGCAGAAGTAAAAAATGACTGCATTATACAATATACATTTAAAAAGTTACCCTTAAGTGAGTTAGCTTCACTAAAGCAGTCTAGTACATTTTCTTACGACCCTGAAACCAGAAGGCCCAGAGATGAGGAAAGAGTGGCGGTATTATGACAAAGTGGGAACAGCACAGGTTCGAGAACCAAAGGACAGGTTCAGTCTATAAGATCCACATGCTCACAGTGTTACCCCAAGCAAGTAAATTGACCTCCCAGTGCTTCAAACTTCCCAACTGCATGTCTGTACTGAAAAGGAGATGCTGCAGCTCAATTGAGTTCTCCTGGGTACAGAAATTTTGCAAAAATAAAACCACAAAATAATACACACACACACACACACACACACACACACACAAAAGGCTGCTTGGAAATTGATACACCTTCCATTCATTCATCTTTACTGCAAGTTGTGGTTCATTTTAGAAAAGAAAATTAATTTTTTTCATGTAGCCTTTTTCACACATACCCTGTCAGAAGCTAAATATAAGCCCAAACAAACTGCAGGTTGGGGTGAGAGATTTGGGCACAACATAGTCAATTGACTTGCTCACTGCTACACAGTACAACAATTGTAGTGGTGGGATTCAAACATGTGCTTCCAAGATCACACTAGTGTATTCTAGCAAGCATTTTCTTGCTGCTTGCATATCCACAGGATTTGTGATAGGAAACTGGTCTTATGTACCTCTAATTGCTACTCAGTACATTGCCAGTTCCTCCTTCTTCCCCATACATAATGTCTCCACAATTCATTTCTGACAGACACGGAAAAAAAAAACAAGTTGCACAACACCGCTGTAACAAAGTCTGCTGTGTCTTCTTCCTTGTACACCTTTTATACAGGTTTTTAAAACCTACCTGAAACAATTTGATTATGTGTTTTCCATACACACCCTGTTCCAACACACTTTCCGATAATCATTTGCATCAGTCATACTACATACACAAAACAATTACTGACAGCTACAGGTAAGACCAAACATTGAAGAGGGGGTAGGAGGGGTTGGACAAAAGGAGGTCAATTGGCTTATTCAAGTTTACATGGGGTAAAACTGTCATTGGTGGGACTTAAACCTGTACTCCACAGGTCACAATTTTGTATCCATTCTAGGAAATGCTATGAGTCGTCCGGTGTCAATAGGAACACAAACACCTACAGTTGCATACCATTCTATTCTTGTTGGATATTGTTACAACAAAATAAAAAATGACCTTAGTTTAGAATAAAAAAAAAATACCCTTCAGTGAGTTGGCCTCACTGAGACAGCAAAGTGCTTCTGCCCTTGACACTGAAAGCATAGGGCCTCAAGATGTGGACAGAAAGGAAAAGCAGAATGGCACAGTGGACACAGCACAGTATTGAGGACCGAGAGACAAAGGTTCAAATTCTATGAGATCCACTTTCTCACAGTGTGACCATGGGTAAGTAAATCGATCTCCTCATGCTTCAGACTTCCGAACTGCATGACATCACTGAAAATGAGATGCTGCAGCTTGAAGCTGAATGCTCCTGAGTAAATAAATTTGATGCATGTTTTCCATACACACACTGCCCCAACACATTTTCCAATAATCATTTGCATCAGTCATAAAGCATGCACAGAGCAATTACTGACAGCTTAGACCAAACAATGAAAGGAGCTGGGTAGGAAGGGTTGGACAAAAAGAGGTCAACTGGTTTATCTAAGTTTCCATAGGTTAAAAATGGCATTGGTGGGACTCAAACCTGCAATCCATAGGTCACGATTTTGTATCCATTCCCTGAAATGCTATGAGTTGTCAGGTGTCAATAGAAGCACAAACACCTACAGTTACATACCATTTTATTCTTATTGGACATTGTTACAGCGAAAATAAAAAAATAAAACCACTGGCTTTAGTTTACAATAAAAGTTTTAAAAAAGTACCCTTCATACATGTGATAGCTCTCTCTTTTCACAGGAGACACCTGTTATTTTTGACTGAACTCCCTCTCTCCCTCCTGGGAAACAAAATCTCCTGCTTAAGTAAAATTATGTCCAAAATATCAATTCATGTTTTTTTTTTTGCAAGTAGAGACACATAAAAAGTAAATTAGTGTTAAACAATGTTAAGTGATAACTTTGTACAACTAGCCGTTGATTCTTTTTAGTGCTTATTCTTTACAAAATGAAATATATTAAATGTTTTTAAATGCTTTTTATTTCTTGACACCACTTATGGACAAACTCATGATGTTACGGCATCTCCTCAATAGTAGGCCATTCTCCCTACTAATTTGACCCAACTCTCCCTCTTAAGCAAGCTGGACATATCACATGTATGCCCTTCAGTGAGTTGACCTTACTGACACAGCAAAGTGCTTCTGCCCTTGACACTGAAAGCATAGGGCCTCAAGATGTGGGCAGAAAGGTAAAGCAGAATGGCAGTGGACATAGCACAGTATTGAGGACTGAGAGACATAGGTTCGAATTCCATAAGATCCACTTGCTCACAGCACGAATGTGAACAAGTAAATTGATCTCTTCATGCTTCAGACCTCCCAACTGTATGATATCACTGAAAATGAGATGCTCCAGCTCAGCTGAATTTTCATGGGTAAATAAATTTCACAGAAAAAAAACAAAGGGTGCTTGGAAATCTACTCAACATCCTTTTATTTATGTTTATCGACAGTTGAGGTAAACTTCAGAAAAGAAAATTCATTTGGTTTTATATAGCTGTTTTCATAATATCCTGTTGAACACTAAACATAACACCAAACATTGATTGGGAGATGGAGAGGGGTTTGGGCACTAGCATGTCAACTGACTTGCTCAATGTTAAACAAAACAAAATATTGCAGTAGTGGGATTTAAGCCTGTGTTCCCAAGATCACAGTACTGTATCCATTCCACCAAGCCTTTTCTTGGATCTTGCGCATACACATATACAAGATTTGTGCTAGGAGACTGATGTTGAGGACACCTGTATGCTACAGTGTAAATTAATCAATCAATCAATCAATCAAATCTTTATTTATTCAGGCGAACGTCGCTGAGCAAGGCTCATTTACAAGATGGACCTGATAAGATCAAGGTTCAGTAGTTGATACACAGCAGATACATCATACACTTTATAAGACAGTTATACATACAGGGAAAAATAATGTTTATAATACAATGATGACAGTGAATTCATATGATAAAACTCGGTTAAAGGAAGGTTAAGCTAATATTTACAGTATGTACAGTGCATACATATCCCTATGGGGGCCATGACAGACACACAACATAATGAATACTAGGATGTTGAAGGTATTATTGGGTGCCATAAGCTGGGGGTGTCTGACTGGAAGGAATATGCCATATAAGATTGGAATTCAGATTTGTAGGATGACTATTCTAGCTCTAGCAGTAGCAACTGCATTTCTCTGTGAAGAAGGCTGTACAATGCAGTTGAAGGGATGCAAATGGAATGATAATGGACAGTTTTAGGGATTTTTGTAGGGTGTTCCATGCTATAGCTTGAGAATAGCTGATTGCTGCCTTCCCTAGTCTGGTGTTGAATTTGGGCAAATTGAGCAGGATGTTATTGTTGCTTCTTAGGGCATAGCAGCTAGGAGTGGTCTGGGTGAAGCAGCCCATAGACCTGCATTTCTGCTCCTCATGGTGTGAAGGGAAACCCATCCAACTGTACCATAAAGAGAGCAATGGTGGGTATTATATGGTAGATCTGTAATGAACCTTATTGCTCTATGATATAAGGTATCCAACTTGTGAAGGTAGGAGATGGGGCAGTGACTATAAAGGAAGTCTGAATAGTCAATAACAGATAGAAAGATGGCCTGGACTAACCTCATCTTTGAGTCTCTGTTAAGGAAGGGTTTTAATCTATAGAGGAGGCAAAACAATTAACAATTCCTCCTCCTTCCCCAGGAATAATAGATCTATAATTCATTTCTGGTAGACACAGGAAAAAAAGGAAATAAAATGTGCATGGCACCCCCTTAAAAAGACTGCTGTGTAAACTTTATTGCATACCTTCTACACTGTAGTTTTTAAAACCTTTCAGAACCAATTTGATGTGTGTTTTCCATACACACCCTGTCCCAAATCATTTTCTGGGAATCATTTGCAGCAGTCATAGTGCATGCACAGAGCAATTAGGAACAGCTACAGGTACGATCAAACAATGCTGGGAATGGGTGGGGGGAATTGGACAGAAGGAGGTCAGTTGAATTGTTCAAGTTTATACAGGATTAAAGGGACACTGTCAACCTTTTTTGCATCATATTATTTCATGGTAAAAATCCACATTTTATGACTGCTTACCATCTCTAAAATGAATTAATGTTGCTGGATGTTTAATCTGTCTCCTTGCGTATTACAACCAAAATGCATGGACGGGTATAATTATACACAGCTTTGTCTTGCTCCAAATTGTTTACCTAAGCTTACTGCATATATCCTGAACATTAGAAACACCCTCAGACAGCATGGCCACTTGTGATACAAAAGTCTCATCTACTCCTCACTGCACAATGGGTAGCTAGATAGTGCTGGGGTGTTCCTGAGTTCAGGAAAGATGCAGTTGTAGTTAAACAAGAAATGTAAACAAACATGTTTTGGTGTGGTAACATCAGTCTGGTTGACACTTAGTTTTTTTTTACTTTTTAAAAGGAAAAAGGAATCTGAATCAAACAACCAGCTACAACAACAGTCTCTATAGAATGAGAACAATCATAAAATGTGTTTTTTAAACTAGAGACACTTTGGAGCCAAATGGGGTTGACAGTGTCCCTTTAAAATAACATTGGTAGGACTCAAACCTGTGTTCCACAGGCCATACTTGTGTCTCCATTCTAGGAAATTCCATGAGTTGTCAAGTGTCAACAGGAACACAAACAATAACAGTTACATTCCATGTTAATCTTATCAGGCACTGTAACATCAAAAATAAAATAATGTAAAAATTGACCTTAGCCTACAATAACATTTTCAACCACATCACCTTATGTGAGTTGCAGTCACTGAGACAGCAAGGTGAATCTGCCCTTGATCCTGAAATCAGAGGCCCTCGATATGTGGACAGAAGGGTAACAGTATGGCAACATGGGAACAGCACAGTCTTGAGGCCCGAAGACCTAGGTTCAAATGCCATAACATTCACTTGCTCACACAGTAACCCTAAGAAACTACATTGACTTCCCCATGCTTCAAATCTCCCAGTTGCATGACTCCACTGAATATGAGATGCTGATGCTCAGTTGAGTTCTCCTGGGCACATACAGTAAATGTAAAGAAAAAGAAAGGAACTTTAGTAATCAAATCAACTTCCTTAACTTCATGTTTTAGGGAAGGTGATGTTCACTACAGGACAGCAAATTCATTTGGCTTTTGTATACCCCTTTTCACATATACCCTGTCCTAAAACACTTTCCACTACTTAATCAGTTGCAGAAGTCATTCTTAATTTTTAATAATAATAATAGTAAAGCTTTATTTATACCGTGCCTTTCACAAGATCAAGGTGCCTTACAATAAATAAAAATATAATGAATAAAACATCAATCTACCAATAATCTGAGCTCATAAAATCACATTAATAATTTAAAAAATCTTAGACCATAAATAGGTCTTCAAGGCCTTTTTTAAATTCCTCCACGGACACACACTGATGAAGCGGATGGGGTAGAGAATTCCAGAGGGTAGGAGCAACATACATAAAAGAACGAGCACCTGGTGATTTCAAAGAAACCCTTGGAATCTCTAGCAACCCCTCATCCACGGAGTGGAGAGATCGCTTAGGGCAGTAGGGAACCAGAAGCGCTTTCAATTAGTCTGGGCCTTGTCTGTGTAGGGCTTTGTAAGTCAAAAGACCAACTTTACAGGTGATCCACCACTGAATTGGCAGCAAGTGCAGATCACGCAGAACCAGTGAAATATGACAGGCATGAGATGTACCCATCAATAACCGGGCAGCAGCATTCTGCACCAGCTGCAAGTGGCGGACATCAACCCCAGAAAGCCCTAGATAAAGGGAGTTGCAATAATCAAGGCGGGAGGTCACAAAAGCATAGATCAATGTAGGCAGACTGGAGAGTGGAACAAGGTGCTTAATCTTGGCAATGTTCCTAAGATGATAAAAGGAAAGTTTGACAACTGCCATCACCTGTTAACGCAGTCAGCTTATTGTCAAAAATCACCCCCCAGTTCCGCACCTGTTCAGAGGTAGGAAGCTACACACCCCCCAGAAATAAACCTGAGGGTAAACCAGATCCTACCCCCTCTACCCTATGATCAGGGTCCACAACCATTACTGCAGTCTACTCCGAATTCAACTTCAGCCAGCTTGAATTCATTCAGCACTGGATTTCAGTGAGGCAGTTATTAAAGACCGAGAGAGCTCTATCCTGGTCGGGTGCAAAAGATAGGTAGAGCTGGATATCATCTGCATAGCAATGAAGCCTCAACCCATACCTTCTTACAATGTCTCCAAGAGGCACCATATATACTGTGAACAATACTGGGGACAACACCGAGCCCTGGGGAACCCCACAAGACAGAGAGAATGGGCAGGAAGAATTTATCCCTGACACCACTGTCTGAGTTCTGTCAGTAAAGAAAGATCTAAACCAACTGAGGACTGTACCTGACAGGCCACAGATGAACTCCAGGTGCTCAAAAGCTGAGGAGAGATCCAGAAGAACCAAGATGGAGCAGCTCTTCTGATCGCTAGCCATCAGGAGATCATTGAGCACCTGAGCCAGCACTGTCTCCATACTATGCCTCTTTAGAAAACCAGACTGGAGTGGTTCATACATGTCATGGATGCATAAGTGGTTTTCCAATTGTGCAGCCACTACTTTCTCAATAATCTTCCATACAAAGGGAAGATTAGAGATCGGCCTGTAGTTCGCATGGCAATTGGAGTCCAAGGAAGCCTTCATCAGGAGAGGCATCACCACCGCCTCCTTCAGGGAGCTTGGAAACTCACCCATCTTCAAGGAGCATCAGACAATCCATGCAAGGACTGGACCAATGATGTCATAACAACCCTTTATCAGGGAAGTGGGGCCCAGGTCCAAACTACAGCAAGTAGACCGCATACTCTGGATAATCCTCATGACATCTATGAACTCAGGCCGGCCAAAGGAACTCTAGGAGAGACTAGAAACAGTGACCAAATGCTGATTTATAGCTTCTCCCATAGAGGGGGCAGGCTGCAGTGCTGCTCTGATGTCAGCAACCTTATCTGCAAAGAAGCGATCAAGTTCATCACACTCCACTTGTGAAAAAGCTTTCCGAACATGCAGACAGGCTGGGCTGCACAGTCTGTCAACAGTTCAAAAAAGCTGGGCTGGTTGGTTCTGAGCAGCCACAATCTCCCCTGACAGGAACTCTGCCTTCTTATGAGAGATTGCGGACTGATAGAGTTGGTAATGTTCTATCAGTCTAAGATGGTCAGTATCAAGAGCAGTTCTCCACCAACAAAACTCTCTAATCTTCATCCTTGTCTTTGCATCTCTCTCAAAGTCCTATCAAACCAAGGGGACTGAGATCAAAAGGAGAGAGGATGAACACAGACAGGAGCAATTAGATCCAGAGCCAAGGAGATGGCCCTATTATAGGCCAACACAAAGGCATCAGGATCATTTCTCACTCCAGAGAACTCTGATAGGTCAAGGAGTGCTGCCAGGCATATAGAGCTAACATCTCGCAAAGAGCGGTACTTGACCATCTCCACAGGGATAGGCCTACAAGGGGGGTGCGAAAACTGAACTCCACAGTTTAGTGATCGGACCAACCGACAGGTTCCACTCCCACATTGTGGGCTTCGATTCCCAGGAGGAAAACCATGTCCAAGGTGTGACCATTCTTATGAGTGGCAGAAGTAACCACTTGTGTAAGACCCAAAGATATCATTAATTGGAGGAAGTGTTGTCCAAACTGTGAGAGTTCGCCATCAACCGAGGCATTAAATTCACCCAGGACCATCAGCCTGGGTGACTCAAATGTCATGTCAATGATGAAGTCTGCTACTTTCTGCAGAAAATGTTTCTCATCACCTGGTGGACAATAGTTGAGAACAATTCTGTAACCCACACCCGCCACTACAATACACTCAAAGGACTCAGTTCCCTCAACTAGTACACTTGTGAGGCCCAGTTCAGTCTTAAAACAGACCACAACCCCCTCCCCCATGGTCCAGCCTCAGGCAGTGTAACACTGAGTACCCGGCTGGAGTTGCTGCCTTCCAAACTGGACCAGCATTTTCATTCAGCCAGGTCTTGGTAATGCAAGCCAGATCCCCAGACTCAACACAATCTGTAATAACTGCAGTTTTGTTTCTTATAGATCTGGCATTGCACAACACCGTCCAGGTTGGACGAGCCTCTGGAGTGGCACAGACAATTTGCCCAGCATCTTTAGCAGTGCCCTTGGGTATGGAAACATCACAGGGCATCTTCTGGTTTCCACTACCCCAATACGATGTCCCTGCTTATTCAGCCTCCACTATTTTCACCCACCAAAACCCCTCCTCCCACTCCCCACAATACCCAGTGCTCTACAGCACTGGTATGTTCTCAACTGATGGCTAGGGAAAAAGGCGGGCGTGGTAAGTGGAGGGCGAATAGCGTACGACCGTGGTAGCAGGCCTTCTACACACATTAAAATCCACACACACTTACAACAAATCTCAACAGAACAAAATTATAAAATCAACCAACATTAAATCAAAATAAAATATAAGGAAAACAGAAAACAAACGTAAATCAGAAACAACTATAAAAAAAAAGTCCAAATATCTAATGTCCAAATGTCCAGATATCCAAAAATTCAATAGGTATTTTAAAACAGGAGAGGCTCTCACCCTCTCTCAGTTCCAAAAACCTTACAAGTTTCATGATCGTGACAATAGATCAGTGTCTAGCTGTAAGAAATATCCTGGGGGATCAAAATGAAGGATTTCTTAGAGAAACAGGAGGGTCTCTCACCTCCTCTCAATTCAAACACCAGAAACTCCTCCAAAAGACCAGTTCTTCTCTGACTTCTGAGTAACAGCAATAGCAGACTCAGACCAAGACACCAAAATTCAGGATCAAACTAAAAGGTTGTTATCAGAAAATATAGGCCCCTGAAAGGCAAGCAATAGCTCCCCCACAGAGAATCCTTACCAACCCCCCCTAGGGTCACCACCATCCACTAAGGCTCCTCTGAGTTCCCTCTAACTCACAAAGTAATTTCAGCCTCATTCCCTATTCTGGTGCCATGGCCCTAAAGGCAGGTAGCAACCTTCCCCTCTCAGAAGTGGCAAACCCACAGTAGTACGAGGCTGCTCTAGGAGGGGAGACTGGGACCACAGCTGCCCACCAGCTGCAAAAGTCACCTCACCAATGACCACGGATGTAAAAACCCTCCGGTCCAAATCCCAGTAGTTCCTCCCCAAACAACCCAAAACCCTGCCAGGTCATCCACTCCAAAAGGAAAGGAGCACCTACCTACAAATCCAAAAGGATAAAGTTGCTTTCTTCCATCCTCTGCACTTTGAAATGAAATATGCTCTCACTACATCCACATCGACTCAGAGGGAAAATAAAATGTTTCTCGCTGATTCTACCAAATGCTGACCAGTAGCCAAGGGCACTCTCACCACCACAGATGCTATTTCCCAGACAAATAGCAGAGAGAAAATCCAAAGCTAGTATCTGGACTTAATGTGCTCTCATTGACTCCACTATACACTGTACCTGTAGCCACAGGCGCTCTCACAGCCGCCAATGCTAATTCGCAGGCAAACAGCACAGGGGAAGACCCAGAGCTACTGTCAGAACTTAATGTGCTCCCACTACACTCCACCAGCACCAGCTCCAGCATAGATAAAAACGAAATCTCGTCTGCAGCCTACAGTCCCATTAACACCCCTCAGAAAATGCCGACGACTCCAAAACTGCAGAAGTCTCCAAAACTACACTGCGGTATCCATAGATTTATTAAAGGAAATGCTGATCGCTGATTGCAAAGTTGGATTTATGAATCAGGGCCACAACACATCAAGCAGACGCCATGAATTTAGCATTTGCACCCCTCATAAAATCAGTCAGATTTACTATTTTAAAATTACCAACAAAGCAAATGTGAAAAAAAAGGCCATGCTTTACTAGCTTTACTGAAAAAAAAATAATCAGCAGGTCTAAATAAATCACTAAAAAACCCTAACTAACTAACAGCTAACAAACGATTATAAAAAGAACAAAAAAATAAATCATAAACGAAAAAACGAAATGAAATTCTGAGCTCAGGAAAATTAGCACAGCTCAGGCAGCTCACACACTGCCGCCATCTTGCTCCTTTTTATACTTATGACTCCCGTTTGTACAAAAGTTGTGAATGTACATGCTGAAAATTTCATTTATTTATTCACATTTTTTTATATACTTTTTTATTCAGAATACTAAAGTTCAGCATCAGGTACACTAACATTTTCCAGATGTGCATTAACAATTCCATCCAGATCTGTATAGCTATATTTTCAGATCATATGAATGGTAGCTCATGCTGTCTGCAGTGACCAAAATTTGATATTACGACACAGGACAACAGGTAACCTCAATCTTCATCACTCACAAAAAAAGGTACTGTAAACTGCATTTATACCTGCTATGAAACTGAGGATATATTCCATGATTTGGCAGGTAGCAAAATGAACACAACAAAGTACAGTTACTTGACATATTCAGTTACAACAGCTATTCAAGCCCTTTCTTGTTGCTTGCACTTATACAGGATTTGTGATAGGAGATTGGCATTGAGTACCTCCGACTGCTACACTGTACATTACCAGTTCCTCCTTCTTTCCCATACATAATGGCTCCATAATTTATTTCTGACAGACCCAGAAAAAAGTATAAGTTGCACAGCACCACCTTAACAGACTGCTCCAATAAATTTATTTTTTATTTCTATATTTGTTCATCCATATGCTCATCTTTCTGCACTTCAGTTAATTTGCAGAGAATATTTTTAAAAATAGACTTTCCCAAATGAATGATCTACTGCCTCTGAGATCTCTCTCCAACCACTATAGTTGCTATCAAATGATGTTCCCAGACCTGAATTCACTTTTGTACAGTGACTTGTTTTCCAGTGCTTTACACTTTGAAGGGCTTCCCATCCCCAGATCAAATAGTCCAGCAGTACACTTTCAATGCAAACAGCACGCTGCCTGTGACTGTGTTGCTGCCTCCCCCTCCAATCCTCCAAGTCAGTCCTCCATGCAGCCAGTCCCTTCCGGGGAGAAAATCACTTCTTTTTCCAACTCTCTTAGTTTGCCACCAGTTTCATGGCTGAAGCAGCACATCAGTTCACCAGCTCAAAAGTGAACTCTCTTCCCCTTCCTGGTTCACTGATACAGTTTTCCTGCAACCCCCTTCAGGCTTGCAACAAAACTTTCCCTCAGATCCAGTAAATTAATTGAGGGATCCACATAGTTGTTTTATTGTATTCCTTCAGCTTTGCCACCACTTAGAAACTTCCCTCTGGGTATCAATCTTTTTTTCAGTCAGTCAGAACCCCCACAGGCCCCCAGGTTCACTCGTGTTCCCTCCCTAGTCATACATTACACTGCACCTGCCTGTGACTCTTTTACCTCCCCCTCCAAGCCTCCAACAGTCAGCCCTGAATTGCTGGCAGTCTTGGGATCAGAGTGATCAGCCTATTGCATTCTTTAATTTTTGCCACCAGAAAAAACCCTGATATCCACTCTGCCACCGATAAGAGAAGCCATGAGCCAAGATGAAGATGGTGCCACAATATGTGACTGCTTGCATGAAGAGCCTTTCTTTGAGGATCCAGAGTATCACGTCACTTGCGCATGAGCATTTCAGCACTCTGCCCTTCATAAAATGTCGGATTTAAAGGGACAGAGTGCTACTGCACATGCTTGAAAGGGAAAACTGGCAAAATGTCAAAAGTCATGAACGCACTGGAAAACCATGGTTCACGTGACCTTTGTGATGAACTTACACCCTTAGTAATGGCCCTGTGCCACCAATAGTGATGTGCCACAACCCTGAATGGATGTCTGTGGGGGTGTTGCATTTTATGTTACATTCTGCTGTTTCCATTTGGCTTTACTGGCTGTGTCAAATAAAGCTTTCCATGCCATTCACATGTGTGTTTCTTGTCTCCTGGGTGTTGGGGGGCAGGCACAGGTGTGCAGTCATGGGGGACAAGCACAGGTGTGCTGACATGGGGGTCAGGCACAGGTGTGCTTTCATGGGGGCAGCGGGTACAGGTGTGTCATCATGGGTGGAGTAAGCACAGATGTGCCATCATGGGGCAGGCACAGGTGTACCATCAAGGGGGGCCAGGCTTGAGTGTGCTGTCATGGGGAGGCAGGCATGGGTGTGCCATCATGGGGGGGAGCCTGGCCTCTGTGTGCCTGTCAATGACTACATATGGCACCATGGCAGAGCCCTTTGTCCCTTTGTGGCCTATATGGCAGTCCCTTCCTACTAGCTTGGGGGAGCACTGGGTTTGTGCATGGTGGCCTGCGTGCTGTGTGGTGGTGCATCCACAGCATGCTGGCACATGGTTGGGTTCCTGCACTGTGCCACACACCTCCATAGCAGTGTTCTGTGGTCCAGGTAGACCAGTTGTTGCCATCTGTGCTGTGGGTACCCATCACCATGGTGGGCACCTGTGCACTACGGTGTGACCCCTTTGTTCATTTTGGCAGATGGAGCTCAACAACTGCCGTGTGCTCTGCTGTGCCCTTGGCTGTGCTGTGGCATGATCAGGCGTGTTGTGGTCCCTCTACGGTCACAAGCCTCTGCTGTGCCTTGTTGCATGTGGTTCAGCTGTCAGGCATGTATACTTACGGCAGCCCTCTGACTCACATACGTGGCTGTGCCTTGTGCACCATGCTTAGCCATCATATGCAGCTTCATAGCTTCATGCATGTGTGCTATGGTTGTACTATATATGAACACCACTACGTGGCATGACCTTGCGTACATGGCTTGCAGTGAGTCTGCTTGGCTGCAAGTTATTGTCCATCGTGGTGTCCTGCGAGCACATTGTGCATGCTGCAAAGGGATCTCTGGTGTGCAAATGCCGCATACCCATCCACTCTCTGTTCCTGTGTGCCCTTTGCACGGCATACACCCATCATGCATAAGCCCCAAATGTTTTGTATACTCTCTGTGGTTGTTGGTTTTGTGT
Source organism: Neoceratodus forsteri (assembly GCA_016271365.2). NCBI lineage: Eukaryota > Metazoa > Chordata > Ceratodontiformes > Ceratodontidae > Neoceratodus > Neoceratodus forsteri. The sequence continues at coordinate 1,099,300,262 of CM028130.1, forward strand.
CTACAGAACCACTTGTTACATAGCAAGTTTTTAAATTTTTCAGCAAACACATTGATTAGTGTACTTCCCAATTAGCCTACCTGTGAATTTTCATCCAGTTTTGTCCACTCTGCTGTTTCAAATTTATCTTCTTATTTTGTTCCTTTTGTGCAATTGACTTCCTTGTTTTGGTGCATGTGGTCCTCTCCAGAGCACTTACTCACAGGAATCCCTGCCCAAAAGTGTCATCAAACTGGCCTTTCACTCAGGAGATAGACTTTTGATTGAAATCCTGTGCCAGATGTTGTTGTTACTTGTTAGTAACTTGATAGTGGCAGGTCAAAGCTAATGAGTTCACTTCAACCACATTATCATATCCTTTGCACTTTCTTGTGCCAGAAAATAAACTTTTTTCTTTAGAAAAATCCACAGAATTTCAAGTTGTCACACAAAAATAAATAACAATAAGCAGAGAAGTCCAAAGGTGTCATTCACATTGTTGTGGTGATATAATGCCAACATATTACCCCTGCAAGATTACATATTACTGTAGAACTGCTTATTCTTGCACAAGTTATATTTAGCTCATGGTGCTAATCAGCCACAATTGTGCAAATTTAATTTCACACACTGCAGTTAGCTCCTAATTTATGCCAACTGAAAATATGTAATTTGGGCCAATTAGGGCCATTTTATTTTAGTGCAATGTTCACTTAAGTGAAGATAGTTACAATTATTTAACATCAAATACTGTATAGCCTGTTATACAGTATTTTCTTTAGCTGTCATTACTATCACTTTCTTTGCATAAATAGTGTTGCTCGCTGGTGGCTGCTTGATTGGGGCTGCTATGAGTTTATAAATGCAATGTTGTAAAATAGAATCGGTCAGAACTGAATCTTCAGAGGACCCAAAACCTTAGATTAACTGTGCGTGCCTGAGTTAGTGTACCCTATGCTGTTACTTGTTGACAGTCTCTCCCAAGTACCAGTGCTAAGTTTATGCTTTCACAGATGTCCTTTGCACTTTCTTATGCCTGAAACTATAATAATGTCTTTATGATTAGGTGTGCAATTGCAAGCTGTCACTCGCTGTCAGATTCACATTTCCAACATGACAACAAGCAGAGCAATTCAAAGGTGTCTTTTCCATAGTTATAGTAACAGAATGCCAACATATTACAGGTGAAAGAATACAGAAGTCAAGAGCAGTCCAAAAGTATTTTTCCAGCCATTATAGTGACAGATGCCAACATATTACAGGTGCAGCAATATATCTTATTTACATTACCTGTCATTACTATGCTGTCATTGAATAAATACTGTCTCTTGCTGGCCACCACTGGACCGAGACTGCCATGAGCTTAAAAAATGCAGTATTAGCAGAATAGATGAATGCTGTTTGAACACAGCTGGTATGACAGACAGCCAGCACTAATACATATTATTTATATCCACTATCATTTGTCAGCCCTTCGTCACATAACATGTATCTTTCTGCCAAGCCATTCCCATTGTAGGCAATTGCCATCACATGACATGGGCATTCTTTGTGCAATAATAAAACAAAATGGTATGTGTACTGTCTGAGGTTGTGTTGTTTTCTGTGCATTGCCATATCTGTGTGGTGCACTTTACGGAATAAAAGGTGTGAATTAATATTCTAATTGCATCTGTGGAGAAACAGAAACAATATATACAGTGACTAGCAATGCCTCAAAGTGAATACATATTATACAGTTCCATACAACATAATGCGTCACTACTGAATCCTGAGACAATCCAAAACCTCGGACTAACTGCATATGCTGGAGCTAATGTGCCCAATGCTGTCACTTGTTGTCAGTCCCTTGCCAGTGCCTGCTCTGTTTATGCCTTCACGGATGTCCTTTGCACTTTCTTATGCCCAAAACTATAATAATTTATTTATGATTAGGGGCATAATTGCCAGCAATCACTCACTATCAGCTGCAGGATAGTGGCAGCTACACATTTCCAACATGAAAACAAGCAGAACATTCCAAAGGTGTCTTTTTCATTGTTATAGTGACAAAATGCCAGCATATTACAGGTGCAAGATTACAGCAGTCACAAGCAGTCAAAAGGTGTCCAAAGCCATATCTATAAGGCACACATTATGGAATGCAATGTGGGAATTAATTTTCTAATTGCTTCTGAAGAGAAATGGAACCAATATATACTGTGACTAACAATGCCTCAAAGTGAATGTACACTTGACACTTACAATGGCAATGAGCATTCATTCTGATGCTGTGCATGTTGTTGCGACTTTCACTTGTTGGGGGGGAAAGCAGGCAGTGCCAAATACTGGAACAATTACAGATTTATTAGGCAAATTGAATTTTACACTAATGAATTATGAACAGTTTGAAAACCTATGGCAAACTGCCCATGCCTGTGAAAGTGTGTCTCCACATGATGTAATATAACAAACACTTAGGTCTGTGTACATACTGCATAGCAGAGTATGCAAAAAGGCAGTAAAAAAATTTCCATTGGACACTCAGGCTGCAAGAATAACCCACAGTCAATTAGATGGTTTTCCCCCTTCTCCATATAAGAAATCCAACAACAGCTGTCTGTCAGTTGTACTCACAATAACAAGTATTACTGGTGCATGATGCAGGCAAGTGGAAAACAAGACAACTGAAAAAAACAATTGGTTACTACACAAACATATGTGTTTTTATCTGTGTTGGCTGGCTATATGTGTTGTGTTGGGGTGACTTGTGAAGTGTGTGTGAGTGTGTGTGTGTGTCTTGGCATCACATGTATGTGCGATGTGGTGGCTAGGGTTCATGTTGGCTGTGTGTGTATGTGATGTGTGTAGTGGCTAGGTTTTGTTGGCTTGCTGTGTGTGGGGGGTAAGGTTGGAGTGAGTGGCTGTCCCTGTGTTTGTGTGTGTGTGTGTTGTCTAGTTTATATGTGTGTGTGTGTGTGTGTGTGTGTGTGTGTGTGTGTGTGTGTGTCGGGGTGAGTGGCTGTGTGGGTGTTTGTGTTTGGGGGGGTGGCAAGGTGTGTATGGGTGGAGGTGGTTGGTGTGCGTCACAGGCAGTAGTGCCCCATAAAACTGCATGCATGAATGCTAGTGTGAATAGACCTCTTTCAGGATGGCTACCTTGATGTGTGTTTGGCTGTGGGGAAGATAGCTTGGTGTACATGAGTGGGGCATGGGGGCATGTCACAGACCAAAGTGACTCCATCAGTCTGCATGCATGAGTGCCGGTGTCATTTCTGAATGGGGAGAAGCACCATGCAAACATTCCCTTCCAATCCTTCTGTAGTGTCATCACTGAAGACATTAAAAGCGACTGATAACAGACCTGACCAGGGCTATCATTATCAGTATCTGAATCAGAGGCAGCTTGAGAACCCTCACTAGGAATATCACTAGATACTATAGGCTCAAATTGGTATGGTCGGATACCAATATCAAAGTTCAGATGAATGACCTCCACATCTTCAAATTCTTCAACTTTGAACATTGTAGATATTGATCACAGGTACACCAAAAGCTTTGTTAAATGAGCTTTTTTTAATAAAGCCATGCAGAGCATGAGCCAATGAATGATTCAGGTCAGTGTGTTGACATCACAGGAGATCCCTAGGGGTGGGGCTGAGTTCAGTTTTCCTAAATAACAAAGAGAATATCAACAGAACAGACAAACTCCTTTTTTTGTACTTTGGAAGCTGAATTCAAACATAAAAGTATGTTTTTTGGTTACAAAAGACTAAACTATCAAAATCTACAATCAATTCAGGCAAAACAGAACTTTGAAATGAGCCATGATTAAGTGTTCTTGGGTCATTAACTTGAAGATCTGTAAATAGAGTGTCACTCAGAGTGAGTGGCATGTTATTGGAGATGGTGATAAACTTCTGAGCAGTGCTAGTTTGGAGGAGCTGTTTGGGCTGTCATTTGGAGCAGGGAGAGATTTTTTGCTACCGTCAACAGGAACATTGTTGTGAGACAGTAGAACTGCACGTGCATGTGAAAAAAATTTCCAGAGTTCATAGATGTAAAAAGAAAATACATTCATTTTTTTTTGCATTTTATGAAAGTGGAATACTTGATAGCACTATAAAGGAAATGGTTAGCTTTAACACAGTTGGTGATGCAGCTTCACTTTCTCCTCCACCATGGGAGAAACACTACCTCCCATGCACACAGTTCAACCTCTTTCCCCTCCCACAAACCTTACAGCGCTGGTCCTGCTCCTTCCCCCAAAAAAAGTCCCAGCTCTCTTCCCTCCCACAGACCTAACAAAATAAGCCTGTGCCAACACTGAGATCCATGCTAAACATAGGCTCACATTGATTTCAGGGAGGGATTACAATAATGGTGGACTCAACTATTGAGTTACAAGAAAGATGATTTATGCAGGGATTCCTTTTCTCAGCAAAATGTCTGCAGGCTATGCCTACTGTAGACATAAAAAGCACTGCCCACACAGAGAACATGCTATAAACTTGGATTTTGAAACATAAATTCATAACACTCCATGATACCAAAGCAAAATTAAACTTTCATAGTTAAAGGCATTGCTTTCCATAGTATTCAGTGCTTGTACCTTCCTGCCTGATTATCTTTCCCACATTCTATTTGTCAGTGTCCCTCATTTTCCCACATTTTAAGTTTCTGTGTCCCACATTTCTGTTACACTAGGTTGAGAGATGTGCTTATGTCAAGTGGTATTTTCAAAAGTCATAAAATAGAGGCAACTCCTAGTTATGTCAGTTGGAATTTTCAAAAGTCATAGATGGAAGCAACTCCCAGTTATATGCTTCTCAGAAATTGCCCTGGCCCTGTATGTCCAGACCATGTACATGATAGATCTGCTTACACTTAATCTGAAAATTGTGCCCAGGCACATTTTTACCTGAACTTTGCAAAGTGAGCATAGTTAAGTGGGAGTTCTGAAAACTGGACACAGCAATGTCCTAGCTTTGAAAACTGGATATAGGAACAATCTGGCTTATGTTCAAAGTTGTGCAATAGAAAATTGCATGTAGACATAGACTGTGTTCCCCCTAACCCCAAAGTTTAGTTTTAACTTTTCATCTTTCTTACCTTGGCTTTCTTCTTTAATAGCTCCATCACATTCTTCCATTTACTTTTGCCTATCCACTGAATCACATGAAATGACATGCATGAGTAGCTCACCCTCAGCCTTCCCCGACACACAAATCAGCAGCATTCTCTCCCTTACATTACCTGGATTATAGCATATTTTTGAACACATTACCAATCCCAGTTCCCACACCCCTCCCACATACACTCATATACACATGTTGGGAGTATTCTGTCCCCAACATCACTGTCTGTATTGCAACATATTTTAGAACACAGTGCTGGTCCCAATCATCCCCTGTTGTCCCTGAATAATCTTAGTCACCTTGCACTGCACCATGTCTAGTCTATCCATGTACATCCTTAGGAGAGGACTCCAGAATTGAGCACAGTATTCCTGGTGCAGCCTCACCAGTGACCTATATAGAGGTAGTAGTATATCCTTGTTCCTGCTGTCATTACCTCTTTCAATACAGCACAGCATCTTATTAACCTTATTATAGGCCTTGTTACACTGATTTGATTGTTTCAGGGAGTCACTAATGATGGCTCCTAGGTTCTATTCCACTACCATAATGCTCAGTTTAACACATCCTATCTAGTACCCTGTCCTGTCCCCCCCCCCCACCTAGCATTACTTTGTCTTTTTTGGTGCTAAATTTCAACCACCAAACCTTAGTCCACCTTTCTAACCTTTATAGATCTCACTGTGACTCCTTGATCCCTTCATCACTATCTACCCTACCCCAGAGCTTTGTGTCATCTGTAAAGAGATACAACTTGCCCCAGATGCCCTCACCAATGTGTCTGATGAACAAATTGAGGAGGACAGGATGCAGGATGGATCCCTGTGACATCCCACTCATGACCTCCCTCTCTTTTGATTAGACTGTTTACCACCACCCTTCAGCCAGATTTCTATCCATGTAACTATGTCTCAAGACACACCTTGGTCCTCCAGTTTCTTTAGCAATCTTTTGTGTGGCATCAAGTCAAAAGCCTTGTTGAAATCAAACTAGAGTAAATCCACAACATGGCCTTTATCTATTACCTTTATTACCCAGTGAATGAAAACTATCAGCTTCTTCTGACAAAACCTCTGAGCCATGAACCTGTGCAGTTTATTATCCTGTGGACCATTGATCTCTAGGCAGTCCATAAGGTACTCTTTGATCAGTGACTCCATTAGTTTATCCACTACAGAGGTAGGGCTGAGAGATCTGTAATTCCTCAGTTGCTATTTTGCTGCTTGTCTCTCTCCCTCCCCGCCAGGAGACAACACACTCTACACTCCTGTCTTTTTAAACTACCCCTGTCTGAACTGAGCTATGAAATATCACTACTAGGAGTTCAGCCAGTTGTTTAGACAATTATTTGAGTACCCTTAGGTGTATCCCATCGCGCACTGGGGCTTTTCCTACCATTAGGGCTTCAAGGCCCCTTCTGGGCTCTTTATCTGGCAAATATTGATTAGTTCATTTTAGTAATGCTCCAGACAGCTGCCTTGATGCCACTTCAATTAAGTCCAAATGCATTGCATGTGCTTCAGTGTTGACAGTGGTGAAGGGTGCAAACACTGGGTGGCTGCCCTAGGTAAACAAGTCTGTTTCAAAAGCGAATGCACTCCCAAAGAACAAATAGTCAGAAGCTGTTGCTTTCCAAAACAATATAGTTTAGTTTTAAACAAAAAGTGTTACCGCCTCTGCCAGCATTACATGAACACCTACCTCAGTGCTTCACCTCTGATGCAGCTTATATCTGCTAAAACCCACCCCCTGATGAAGACTTGCATCAGAAGCGAAGCGCTGGGGTAGGAGTTCATGTAACGCTGACAGATGCTATAACACTTTTTGTTTAAAAACTAAACCATATCCTTGTGGAAAGCAACAGCCTCTGACTATTTGATCATTGGGAGTGCATATACTTTTGAAACTGACTTGTTTACATAAGGCAGCTGCCCTGTGTTTGTACCCTTCTGTCAACACTAGAATACATTCATTGTATTTGGACTTGATTGAGGAACTTCAGTGACTGCAAACATGGCAGGTGTTTCTTATTCCTGTTAAAGAGAAGAGAACAGCTGACTTGGAATAGAAACATAGACACATAGAAACATAGATTTTGATGGCAGATAAGGACCACTTGACCTACCCAATCTGCCCATTTCCCTACCTATTGGATAAGCTGCAGATCCTAGTTAACCAACAGCCTATTTCCTCTTACTCCACACTATAATTGCCTTATGTCTGTCCCAAGAATTCTTGAATTCCCTCACTCTTTTTGACCCCACCACTTCCTCAGGGAGAAGACGCATGCATCAACCACCTCTCCAAGAAAAATATTTCTCACATTGCCCCTAAGCTGTCCCCCCCATCTTCAGATTGTGCCCCTTGTTCTTGAACGTCTCTTTTCTGAAAGATGCTACCTTTTGACTTTGTTGATTCCCTTGAGGTACTTGGAAAATGTCTATTATGTCCTCCCGTCCCTACTTTTCCTCGAGGGTATACATATTAAGCTCTTTAGACCTCTTTTGATATGGTTTCGTGCAGACCCTGCACCATTTTAGTTGCCCTCCTCTGGACTGCCTCCATCCTGTCTATGTTCTTTAGAAGATGGGGTCTCCAGAACTGCACACCGTATTCCAGATCGGGTCTCATCAACTGTCTGTGCAGAGGGATGACAACTTCTTGTTTTCTACTGGTAATGCCTCTTCCTATGCATCCACTCAGCTCTCCTTACTGCCTTGTCACATTGTCTGCCTACCTTTAGGTCATCTGATATGACTACCCCCCCAAGTCCCTTTCCATTTTTATTGTAGTTAGTAACCCTACCCCACCCCCCATTGTGTAATCTTCTCATGGGTTTTTGTTTCCCAGGTGCATTACATTGCACTTCTTTGCATTGGATCTAAGCTGCCATACTTCTGACCATTCCTCCATCCCTGCCAAGTCCTTCTCATACTTTTCATCCCCGTGTATCAATCCTGTTGCAGATCTTTGTGTTATCTGCAAAGAGGCAACTTTTCCTTCCAGTCCTCTGCAATGTCATTTATAAAGACATTAAAGAGGAACGGCCTCAGTACTGAACCCTGCAATACCTCGCTAGTAACCCCCCTTTCTTCGGAGTTGACCCCATTTACTATTACACTCTGCATCCTGTTGTTCAGTCAATTGTTTACCCTGGCTACTACCCTAGAACCCACTCCCAGGCTGACTAACTTGTTTATTAATCTTTTGTCTGGGACTGAGTCAAATGCATTAGTAAAGTCTAGGTAGGCCATGTCCACAGCCCCTGCCAGGTCTACTACATTGATCACCCAGTCAAAGAAATCTATTAGATTCATCTGACATGAACTTCCTATTGTGAATCCTTGCCGCCTTGGGTCCCGTGCCTCACTGGCCTCTAATTACTCAACTATTCTTTATTTCAGATGTGATTACATCATTTTCCCTACCACTGAGGTTAAACTAACAGGTCTGTAGTTTTCTGCCTCTGCCTTGCTCCCACATTTGTGAAGGGGAATCACATCTGCCTTCCTCCAGTCCTCAGGTTCTACACCATCCTCCCATGATTTATTAAAAAGGGTAGTCAGTGGTGTCACTAGTTCTCCCCTTAGTTCTTTTAGAATTCTGGGGTGAATCCCATCAGGCCCCATTTCCTTGTCCACTTTGAGTTTTACGAGTTCTTTCAGGGCTTTTTCTTCTGTGAATGGACTGGTATCATCTCCCCTATCCAGAGTGCTTCTATTGTTTGGTTTAGGTAGGTTCTCCTCCTCTTCATTTGTGAATACTGAACAAAAGTATTTGTTCAGGATCTCTGCCTTTTCACTGTTACCCTCTCTCTCCCCCATTAAGCCCTCACTATCCTCCTTTGGTCTTTCTTCACTCACTAATGTACTATAAAGGTTTTATACCCCCTCTTAACTGAGTTGGCTCTGTTTTCCTTGGTTTTGGCCTTTGCTATTCTGACTGCCTTCCCTGCTTCCTTCTGCTTTAACTGGTACAGTCCTCTGTCCTGCTCCTTCTGTGATTCCTTATACTTTCTGAATGCTATCTTTTTCTCCCTAACCTTCCCCACAACCTCTTTTGAAAACCATAGTTTTTTTTCTTTATTTGCTTCACACAAAGGCTTGTTGCCTCTGTAATGGCAGTTTTGATTTTTCCCCATTGTTCCTCTACCTCTCCTTCCTGTTCTTTTGCCAGTGCATTCCTTAGGCACTCTCCCATTCTGCCAAAGTCAGCCCTCTAAAAGTCCAGTACCCTTGCTTTTGTATGACTCGAGTCTATGGCTGTGTTTATTATAAACAGGGCCCCTACTTTTCTGCGGCACAGCAGGACCAAGTTTTGCGGCAAGACTACTATTTGCCGCAGAACTTCTGCAGCAGTGGTTTGTAATTTCTTCGGAAGTTCTGTGGCACTAATAAACTACCACATCACAGTGTCAGCTTGTCATCCTGACTTCACTTTCATGGCAGTGGTTACAGCAATCAGGATGGGTGAAAGCACAGTAACACTAGTTAAAAAAATAACAGACTTATAAAAATAATTTTATGCCTAAAAATGCAAAACAAATGTCTCTCCCTTAAGGTCCTAGCCTGTTGCATAAATGAAATATGCAGAGGGGATCTTATATGATGAATAAGGTATTTCCATATGCATGCTATCTATCCACTAATGAGGTTTACACTGTCTATCACTTATATATTTGTATGTGCTTTCTACTCCACTCATGAGGTTCCCACTGTGTATTACTTATATACTTATATGCAATCTGTAACATACATACAGTACAAATATGCATATGTGTGTGTGTGTGTGTGTGTGTGTGTGTGTGTGTATATTTTTAATTTCCATGAACTTCCATCCTCATTCATACAGGTCCCATTGGAAATGGAATAGAGGAGTTATTGCAAAACTCATTTTGCATGTCAACCTGCTTTCGCTGACACACTGCATAACACCATCAGGCCATGACATGCATGTGAACCAATTATGAGATACAGCTCTCTAGTCCATCACAACATGTTTACCATGTGACAGAACACTGCACTATACCTTCCCAGGCTCCAAGAAGTGAAGTGTTCCACCAATCCTTGTGCTGCCCAGCCAGCTCCCAGAGCTAATCTCTGAACCTAAGTTGCTGGCATGGAAACACAGCATGCTACCCTCTGGCCCAACTGCTGTCCCTGCACACAACATTTCTCAATAACTTTTAGGTGATTCTATCAACCAATGACAATATGTAAATAATAACTCTGGCAAAAATGCGTACAGTGCAATTATTTATTAAACAGGTCTATTCTTTCAACAGGTCTACACATTATTATATTTCACTTTTCTGGGCATAATTACTTTACTTTTCTTAAAAATTTAGACAGTTAAATTCGTTTTACCAGTTATTCATTTCAGATAGCGTCTCTATACCTTAAAGGCACAAATAGATTTGTTCAAAGTGACGTATGGACTTAACAGGTCTGTGCTATTGACAAGGTTTTGTTTAAGTTGGCCCTAGTGCAACAATGTAAGACTGAAAACTGTATTAGTTTGTAGTGCAGATTGAGCAAATATCACAATGCATGATGTGCTGTGCCACCGTCTCTGGCAGTGGGAGCTGTGGTAGATAAGTGACTGTTCATTTCTGTTGCAGAATGCAGCTATTTCATTAGCTAATGTATGATGTTATAGCAATGATAACATCACATTCTGAACATATGGGGGGTTTTGGATATAAAAAGAGGAGAAGGGAACCAGATTCTATGTATAAACAGAAATATTAATAAAAAATCACCAAGAAGAGTGAATTCTGCGGCACCGCAGAAGTTCTGCGGTAGATTGCAAGTTCTGCACAAAATTCTGCGGCCGCAGAATTCTAGAGGCCTTGATTATGAACCACACCATCTGGTGGTTGCTTGTTCCCAGATGGCTACCCACCTCTAAATCCAAGATCCTCTCACTGTCCCTGTTTGAGAATACCAGGTCTAAGAGTGCTCCCTCCCATGTGGGTTCCAACACTAGCTGCTGAGTCATGCACCCTGTAGGGCATCGAGAATGACTCTGCTCTTGGATGTGGCTGTGGCAAACATACCTCTCAACCTCCTGCCTTATAAATCAGGGACAAGGCTTAAAATAATCAGGGACAAAGGACCATAATCAGGGACACATCCTCAAAATTGGAGATATCAGCTCAGGAAGCTGGTAAAATAAGGGGCTTAGTGTAAACTGTATTTTCTAAGTAAGAACAAGTCTGTAACTTTAATGTTTAACATTATTTTGTGCTTACAACCCCCACTGTTTGGTCACAGAAACACAATTTGCAGGAGGGACAGAGTAAAATTTTGAGGCAAAATCAGGGATATCCCTGAAAATCAGGGACAGTTGAGAGGTATGGTGGCAAATGTGTTCCAGTTAACATCTGGCATATTCAGGTCCCCCATCAATAATATCACCCCTTTTTCTGCTGTTCTAAGGATGCCTTCTAACATTTCCTTTTCCATTTCCTCCCTCTGAGATGGGGGTCTGTATACAACCTATTTGTGGATTGTGATGACATTTCCTGTCTCCAAGGTGACCCACAGTGCCTCCTCCCCTCCCTGTTTACCCTGTAGTTCCATTAATTTGATCCCTTCCCTTATGTAGAGAGCTACTCCTACTCCTCTTTTACTCTCTCTGTCCCTCCTGTAGATTGTGTACCCCGGAATGTTGACATCCCAGTCATGGTTCTCTGTGTACTAGGTTTCTGTGACTGCCATGTATCCGGCATCCCTCTTCCATTAAGGCCACTAGTTCAGGAAACTTTTTACCCAAACTATGGGCATTTGTACTCATAGCCCTCCATTTTTTGATGGCCTTACCCATTTTAGCCCTATCCCTGTACTTACTGCCTTTGCCTTTTTTCCATTTACCCCTGCCCTGATCCCTATTGACCCCTCTACCTTGGTGCTAACCTTGCTAAATACCCTGTTTTGTGGGGGAAACTGGCTATTCATTGTTCCTTTTTAGTGCATCCTCCCTTGGCTAGTATAAAAGCTTGCAATGAAGCACATGAATGCCTAACTACAGTACATATTGGAAAATCTTGTTTTATAAATGTATTTACATATGATTATCATTTAGAAATGTTTCAATTCTAGGGGGGATCACGTGATGCAGAGTGCTGAGTAGAAGCTCCTCCGCTTAGCTCCTGCCTCCTGAGTATTAATTTGTCTTTTTTAGACATTTAATTTTCTCTAATTCCTCTGCTTGTAAATTATCCTATTGTCCAAACATCTTGTGAGCCTGTTTTGGTTGTCAGATTGGTAGAAGAAGGCTTACATGAAGAAAGCCCCACAGAAACACCCCCCTGCTACTCCTGAAAAGGCCCCAAAGAAATCCCAAGCCTCGAGTGGGACAGACAAGCCTGATCCTTCATGTCAAGCTGTGGAACAGGAATCTTTAACATTTAATAGGTTCTTAGAAGAGTTTAAACCTTTTCAAGAAGAGATGAAAGATGGCAATTGATCTGAAAACTCTTTCAAGAAAATTAGATGAAGTCTCACTAACAGTTTCTGATAACACAGCTCAAATAGTCTTGACGGAGAGAAGGCTGGAGAGTCTGGAGCCTGAATTGGTGTCAACAAAACAGAAGTTGTCTTGTTGAGAGGCTAAGCTCCAAGATTTGGAGGGCTGCAGCCGTAGAAATAATGTTGTAATACTAAGGCTACCAGAGGGTGAAGAGGGCCAGCATGATGTTGTCTTTGTACAGAAACTGGTGGAGCAGTTGCTGGTCCCTCTCCCTTCGGCCCAGTGTACAGTACATGATAGAGTGAGCTCATAGGTCTCTGCGACCAAAGCCTTCTCCGGATGCTCCCCTCATACTATTATTTGCCGCTTCTTGAAAATTTTGGAAAAGTAGCATTTTTTGCAGAAAGTGAGAGCTTTACAAGAGGTTCGTTGGGAGAATGCAAAGCTGAGAATTGTGCAAGATCTCCCTGGTTTGGTCCGTCTGAAGCAGAAAGTGTTTCATTCTACTGTATCTAAGATCATCACAGCAGTTTTGAAATTCAGGATGTGTTATCCAGCCAGGTTACAAGTCTCAGTAAATGGATCCTGGTTTAATTGTGATGATCCTGAAGCTGCCCTGTCAAGCCTTAAATCTATGCTACCAGACTTGTTCCGAGAGTCCTGAGAAATCTGGCTAGAGTATCAGGAGTCACTGAGAGTTGTTGTTGGAACTGTTATTCTTCTTTCTCTCTGAGAAAATATTTTCAACGAGCTGTATTTGGATGTATTTGTTCTTTCATCTGGAACTGGGCTACCTTGTGCATGGCCTAATCGTTAACAGTCTCTCAAGCCATGGCTTCCTTGTGCTAATTTCAGCTTAGGGCAAGGACTTTCAGGGTCTTGGGGATGGCTCATCTAGGATTATTGTTTGAATGCTATTGTATTCAGTTTTGAGGGGTTGCATACAGGGGGGAAGTTTGGATTGTTGATTATAACAGTAACTTTCATGTCATAGTTTGGTGGGCATTAGAGCAGTTTTGAGCTTTCATTGCTATTCTGACACACCGTGATGACCACAAGAGGGCATAGCATGCCTAAGTAATACACGCCCATGTGGCTCCTATTTCGAGAAGGATCTCTCCCAGTCCTTTTAATACTCCAAATTTTTCCAAGGGACACTTTTGGAATTGGGGACTGGTAGCCTCAGGGAAGACATGTTTCTCAGTTTTCTCTCTTCATGGTCTTGTTTTCAACATTTGTCTCATTCTCTGTTCTCAGTTCAAGGTTGGGGCTATTCCCCTTCATCAGTTTTTCCCTCTAGCTCTGGTTTTGGTATAGTTCTTTTTTGGGGCAAGATAACCCCTATTTCTCATTCTGGTTTGTGAGGTTACCTGTCATAGTCACGATTTTGGCAGTTTATTTCATTTGCCCTGGTGCTATCAGGTCAATAATCATGAGCATACAGGAATTGGAAGCCCGGGACCACTCTTTAGGTGTTATGGACTAATTAATGTTGTTTGTAATTTATATAGGCACCTTGAGATATAAGTGGTATGTCATTGACAGAGGTATATTATCGGGCGCGGGAGAGGGAGGAAATTACCCAGTACTGTGTTAAACATTGCTTGTGACAGTTTGGGGGTTGGGTGGGGGGCGAGTACGGGTTCTTGTCGAGAGGGGTCATGGGGAGTTTAAATTGGGTAATTGTGGGGTGGTGGGAGGGCCTTACAGCAGCAACTTTGGGGTTTGGTCACATGTATTAAATATCTTGAGTGCAGGGCTGAACCTATTAAACTTAGCAATTTTTGTTAGGTGGCCAAGGAGGTGACTTTTGCTACATGGAATGATAAGGGGATCAGAAAAAAACCTAAACAATACCAGGTTCTCAAACATTTAAGTCTATTACATTCTCAGATAACCTTCCTACAGGAATCCCACATATTAGAAGTGGAAGCTTCACAGTTAAAGAGACAGCAGGTGGGGATGGTGTACGATGCTCAGGGTTCTACCAATAGCTGTGGGGTCATGCTTATTATTACTTGGGGCATTCCCTTTGTCTCTACACAAGTTATCAAAGGCCCTGAGGGTAGGTTTGTCCTAGTTAAAGGTACTGTCTGGTCAGTCCCACTTTTACTTGGCAGTATATACTGTATAGTCCTAATATGGACGATCCTGTTTTTTTATGAGACTCATAAACATTATCCTGCCTTTGCTTCCCATCAGGATTATTTTGGGAGGTGGCTTTAATCAAGTTGTAGATTCTAATCTTGACAGGTCAGGTAGTGGGATAGGAGTGGTTTTTCTGGGACAGAATGCCTTTAGAGATTTATTGGATCAATGCAGGCTCTGTGAAGTCTGGCGCATCCTATTTCCAGATTCTAAGGAGTTTACTTTCAGGTCAATGGCACACAGCTCGCAGTCCCGCATTGACTATATTCTCATTTCTCAGGATTTCCTACCGAGGGTTAAGACCTCTTTGATCCAACCTGGCCCTGTCTCTGATCATTCACTGGTGTTATGCAAATTGGCATTCCTTGATTTACCAAGTAGGAAAACAAGGTGGAAACCTAATGAACAACTTCTCAAGGATTTTAAGTATTGCAAGCTCATAAGGGAGCAAATTGAGGCTTTTTTTCTTATCCAACCTCTTAGACAGTGCAAAACCAGATATCATATGGGGGGCCTTTAAGGCCTATATGAGAGGGATCCTTATTAGTATGGCAGTGGGTAGGAAAAGGGCAATGGAGAAAGAATTATTATCATTATTGTGCCAAATTCGGTCACTCGAAACTAATATTTTGGTTACTGCTCCAGAAGAAGACAGGAGGAAGCTCTTATTGTTGAGAGACAGATATTTAGAGTTACTTCAGGAAAAAGCAGAATTAGCTATTATTTGTACTAGAGCCAGTTACACAGATCAGGGAGAGAAGATGGGGCACCTATTGGTACTCCATATCAAGCAACAAGAATCTGTGAGATTCATCCCTCCAATTAGGGCAATTGCTGATGGGTCTCTGAAAAGATCTCCTACCGAGATAGTTCAAGAATTTGCCCTATATTATAAAATGCTGTATTGTGATATGGAGAACCCTCTCTGTCCTGGGAGCATGGAGAACTATCTGAGGGATTCCCATTTGCCCTCTCTTTCAGTATATCATAAGGATTTTCTGGTTTCTCCTATATCACAGGAGGAAATTGCTGAGGTCATTAGTGGATTACCCTCAGATAAAGGTCCCAGTCCTGATGGATTTTCCTCCCTATTTTATAAAATGTTTCGGGATCTTTTACTACCAGTACTTAATCGATTATTCCAGTATATCTTAACTGGGACAGAGGTTGATCCTTATCTCTTTGAGGCTTTGATTGTACGTCTTCCTAAACCAGATAAGGACCCAGAGTTTGTCTAAAGCTACAGACCTAAATTCCTTTTAAACCAAAACATAAAAATCCTTTCGAAGATTTTAGCCAATAGGTTAACTGTAGTTCTTCCTGAGTTAATAGGTATGAACCAGGTAGGATTTATGAAAGGGCACTCATCAGCTGATCATTTGCGTACATTATCTCATGTCTTCTCGGCTACCAGAGATGCTGAGTTTCCTTCGGGTCTGGTTTCCCTGGATGCCGAGAAGGTGTTTGAGCATGTAAATTGGAGTTTTTTGTTCAGTGTTTTGGAAGCTTTCCAATTTCCTCCTGTATTTATATCCCAGATTGCCGCACTATATAAAACTCCTACAGCAAGAATTTTGGGGAATGGGGCTTTCTCCAAATCCTTCCCACTCCATTCAGGGACTAGACAGGGTTTCCCCCTATCTCCTCTGTTATTTCATTTATATCTGGAACCCCTCATTTAAAATATTCTCAATAATACCTCTATACAAGGTATTTAGGTTGGGCGTCATGAAATTAAAGTCACCGCATATGCGGATGATTTGTTGATATAGCTATCCCACCCAGCATCTTCTGTACTGGTCTTATTAAATGAAATAGCAAGATTTAGTGAATTGTCCAATAACAAATTGAATGCCCGTAAATCTCTCTTCTTTCTACTAAACCACAAGGTATTCAAGAATGATATTAGTCCCTTAGATCTATGTTGGACTCCCAGGTCATTCAAGTATTTGGGTATTAAATTATCCCCTAATCCCCTAACATGGTTTAAGGATAATCTTGATTCCCTCTCACAGCTTATTACCCATGACCTTGACAGGTGGTCCAAACTTCCCATATCACTATGGGGCCAGATCAATATAATCAAGATGAATATATTCCCTAGAATTTTTAACCCCTTATCTCTTCTTAATATTTTTTATCCCTTTAATCTGGTTTAAACAATTACATGGCATATTCACTAGATTTATCTGGGCAGACAAGTATCCCCATTTGGTCTATTATAAATGAGCTGCTCCAAAATTTGAGGGGGGGGTTGTGGATTCCTCATTTGGCTATATACTACTGGGCCAGTCATCTAATAAAATGTTTGAGATGGGTATCCCCTGGCCCAGAAAAGGAACAACCGGTCTGGCTTATGATTGAACTGGATGCAATTAGATCTAAGAATCTGGACCCCCTATCCTTATTTTACCTTAAAATATCCCAGGTGCGTATGGTTGAGGAATGCCCCACAGTAGGTATTTCACTAAGGGTATATGCACAATTATGTTCATTTTTGCATTATACCCCTCAGGCAGATCTAGCTCATTCTATCTGAAATTCCCCATCCTTCACTTTCAATAAGGAGCAGATTTCCCTTAAATGGCTGCCCCAACTGGGAGATGGGAAACTGTTTTCTTTGGTGGATGATGAGGAGCAATGGTTGTCCGCAGGTGATTTGATTAAGAAATTTCATATTCTGGTTCTCTCTCACTTCAAAGTTATGCAGCTAAGGCACTTACTCACAATAGCTTTGGTTGCAATATCCCCCACACGGCTTTCAGCCCTGATACCTGAGGTCTCTTCACTTACTGGATCTTCAGGTGCCGTATCTAAACTATATCAGGTTCTGCTTCACAAAAGATATGGTGACTCTTTTGGACCCACTAGATTCTGGAATTCGATTCTTCCTCAGTATCATCTGGAGTGGCAATCTCTGTGGAGATCCTGCCATAAATATGTTTCTCAAGACAGATTGCATCTCATGCAATATCACATATTACACAACATGTATTGCACTTCTGTAAACTAAAGAAATGGGTTTTCTTGGATTCCAATATATGCATTAAGTGTATGCGGAAACAAGGAACACTTCTTCACATGTTCTGATCCTGTCCCAAAATTTCCCTTTTATGGGATTCAATCAAGATTTCTCTGGATCCCTTACTGGCCTTCAAGAGTATTTCACCTCTGATATATCCCTTTTAGGGGACCTGTCTTCTGTCAGGGTCAAAGTAAGGAAATTTCATATTTCTATGATTGCCCTATCCGTCAAGAAGCTTATTTTACGTCACTGGAAAGACAAGTCCACCCCAACCTTTCAAGAATGGTTGCATGAAATTCTTGCTAACCTTTGAACAGAAAAAGCGATTGCCAGTCTTCACAATAGACTGGCAGTTTATACTAAAATATGGGATCCCTTCACTCCTTAATTTTATTGGCTAAGGCATAATAAAGTCATACTTTAAAATCTTCTATAGGTTCTTTGGGAATGAGCTCAGCACTTAGGGGTTTCATGGAGTAGTTGCTGCTGTATGGGGAGGGAGGGGTGGGAGGCGAGGGTTGAGCAGTTATGTTCCTATAATTGGTTGCATTGCATCTTACTTTCATTGTAACTGCCCTTCATAATGGAAAATGTATTAATAAAGTTTAAATTAAAAAAAAAAGAAATGTTTCAATTCTAAATCCTTAATTGTCTATTCTCTATCTGCATAGGACCAAGTGCTTCAACTAGACTTTCGGATGCATTCCTGTACCATTTGAATAGCAGTAGATCTTCAGAAAATATGCCTGGAAATACTAAGGTGATTACAATGTTCTGGACATGACCAGCCATACAGGAGCACACGGATAAAAGAATAGCATGTTTTGAAGTTTTTTTTTACAGCAGTATGTAATAAATATGAATGCTTGTTGTGAAACTAGAAAAAGCACCTGCTAAAATACCATTCTATCTGTCAGCAAATTTGCTAATGATGACAAACGGTTCCCTGTGATCTCAGCACCAGCATACTAGCACAGTAGAAATCCATGTGGAGAAAAGATTAAAAATCATCTGGAATGTAGCACAATGCATAACAGCACTATGTGAGGGGTATCTGTTGTGTAGGCTGCATGCGGGAGGGACCCTGGCATGTGCCACCTGTACAGGTTTGAGACCACATGTACAGAGGTACATAGTGGGCAATGACATCAATATGGCACTGACTACTGCCATGCAGCCACTCAGCCACAAACTCCACATGGAGGCAAGCCGAGGGGGGGCCCACCATGCATGTACAGTGCCTAACAAGTGTCTGCGGGGGCTATGACCCCCCCCACACCCCTGACTGGACGTCAACTGCAAGGCCAGCAACAAGGGAGGGGGGGACAGTCCAGGGGGCCTTGGCAACAAAGCCACCACCAGGACAAACACCAGGCAAACATTTGAACAGGTGTTACATGACTTCGGGTCACCACAATGTAGCCCATGATCATAACTGTTACGCTCAGTGGTATGTTGTTCAGGTGGCACACACCCGGATTGCTCACGCACAAAGCCTACATGACAGTTACCCCCTTACATGGTGCTGTTATGCATCGTGCTATATTGCAGGTGATTTTCACTCTTTTCTCCATGTAAATTTCTACTGTGTTATTATGTCATTGCTGAAATCACCAGGAGCCTGAAAAACATATGAGTTGTAGTTTATTTTCATATTTGTTTTGCACCTATGCAACAAGATAATAATGTAATAAAGTATGTCATCAAGGAGGGACTATAAAATGTAGATTATGTCTCCTAAAACCTGCTCCCTGACGAAGCTTTGCATCAGAGGCAAAGCACTGGGATAGGTGTTCATGTAACACTGGAAGAGGCTGTAACACTTTTTGTTTAAAAATAAACCACATCCTGTTTGGAAAGCAACAGGTTCTAAATATTTGTTCTTTGGAAGTACATATGCTTTTGAAATGGGCTTGATGCCACTTCAGGCAGGGGCCCACTGTCTCCCATTGCAAAACAGAGCAGAAATAGTCATTAAGGATGGCTATTTTTGTTCAGTTTCCTCTAATGTCCCCCCCCAGACTAATGGTACCGCCTTCTCGCTTCCTTCTTTCCATAGTATATCACCCCCTCCAGATAATTGGCAAATCTTTTAAACACAATAATCGGAAGTTTTTCTTTCCTGTGAGATCTATTGGACCTTGGAACAGACTTCCATCTGCTGTGGTTGCTAGTAATACTACAGAGATTTTTAAACATCGCCTCAATATGTTAATTATGTTTGGGTATGACTTATCATATTATTCTTTTTCCTAGCATAAGAGCATCATGGGCTTCTGCCTACTAGCTCTTTTCCTGAACCTTAGAATGAACCTTAGTATAAAGAATTGTTTTTTCCCCTCCCTTGACCAGCTCTGCAATATGCAGCTCCATCTCTGCCCCTGCCTCCCTGACCATCCTCTTTGCTTCCCTAGTTTTTATATGGTGCACTCCCCATTCCTCCTCCCTTTGCTTTTCTTTGTACCTAGTGAAAGCCTCTTCCTTGGCCCTCGCTGCTTCTTTGACCCTTTCTGAGAATCACATGGGTCTCTTGTACCTATTTTGTTTTGTATCAGTTCTCATGTATGACTTTGCTGCCTTGAGAATGGCCCCTTAATTAACCCAAACAAGCAGAAAAACTCAACACACGCACACAGTGAGTCAGCAGCAGACAACATGTTTATTGCAATAAAGCACACACCCAAGGACCCTTGGTTAACCCCCACCTTTCCTCTACACCTGTGATGCTGTCTGCCATAGTCAATTTGTCTCGGACAAGCTGTCTCATTTAGTTGGTCTACTCTTCTGAAATCTAGGACTTCAGTTTTTGATAGGACTTTCTAGCCCTGAGGACCAGCTTTAACCAAATGAAGTTATGGTCGCTGGATCCCAGTGTCACCCCTACCCTCACTCGACTCATCATCTCTAAGCTGGGGAGCACCAAATCGAGAATGACCATTTGTCTACTGGATTCCTTATCTAGCTGCCCCAGCAAACAGCCCTGCAATGTATCTAACAAGGCCTGCCTTCTGGTGCTTCTGGCCATTACAATATCCTAGTCAGTATCTGGCAGGTTCAGATCACACACCATCCCCCCATTACCAGCTCTTCCCAAAGTTCCCTATCTCTCCTCCCTTTGCCCTGGTGGTCTATAGCTCACTGCCACCTGTATTTTCTTGCCTGAGGGTGTTGTGAAGTGAACTCACAGTGGCTCTGTTTACCCTGTTTCTCTGATATGTCCATCCTCTACAGTGTCTATGCTTTCCCTGGCATGTAGGGTTATGCCTCCTTTGCCTATCCCTTTGCCCCGTCTAAACATTGTGTAACTTGAGACTGACAAGTCCCAGTCATTATTCTCTGTGCTCTAAGTTTCTATGATGGATATGAGGTCTGTCTCAGTGTCTGCCACCAATGCCCTGAGCACACTAACCATATTACCCAGACTCCTGGCATTACGGCAGACCCCATCCAACTTGCTCCAGAGGCTCTTTTGTTGTTTTGTGATCTTACATCTGGAATCCTTGTCATTCTTCTTACCATCTTATTTTGCCTATTGCTTTCTGACCATTAGAGCCTTCCCTCCTTTACCTCACCTCTTCCACTACTCATTTTTGAACCTCAATCTTGTTTTACCGACCTTACTCCTAGTAGTTCCCAGTACAGGGGGAGCACAAGCTAGGTTCTCTTCCCTCACTCCCTTTACCGTGGCTCTCCTAGCATCAATGTCCCCTGTAGTCAGTTCAACTGTCTAATGCACAGGCCAAACTTCTGCCCCAGCCCACTGGTCCTCTCTTTTGTCAGGTAAAGGCCATCACCTTTGATGGGCCTCCAATCCAAGAAGTCTGCCAGGTCCCCTACGAAGTGGTACTCTTTCTCTGGACACCATCTTTTTACCACCATTTGAATTCCTATATCTCTTCCTTCCTTACTTAATCTGTATCTTCTTCCCAACGGTTAGATCTGTGCTTGCACTGTTTTCTGAAAATGGTGTCCATAGAATTTGCTGGAAGAAAACAACTGCTTGGCCCACCAAGTCTGACCTGTTTGTCCCTGCCTATACTGTCATTGCAGCCCTGTCCCTGATCTTTGGCAACTCCCCCTACAGTCTTTCTACTAAGATCACTTTGTGCCTATCTCATGCATGCTTGAAGTCCACTACTGTTTTTGCTCCAATCACCTCTGCTGGTTGACAGTTCCAGGAGACCACCATTCTTTCAGTGAGGAAGTACTTCCTCACATCCTTTCTAAGCTTCCACCCTTCTGGCTTCATTGCACTCCTTCTTGTCCTGGTGCAATTTCTCCTCTTAAAAATACTCCCCTCCTGTACCTTGTTTACCCTCGTGAGGTACTTATAGTTCTCCAACATGTCCCCTTCCAGGGTGTACATATTGAGATCCCTCAGTCTGTTTTCATATGGCTTTTGATGCCACCCCTGCCCTCTTCTGGAAAGCCTCTGTTCCTTCTATGTCCTTTCTGAGATATGGTATACAGAACTGGACACAGCACTGCAAGTGGGGTCTCACCAACAATCAATACAGTGGCAACACTTCCGCTCTCCTTCTGCTTGTGATTCTTCTTCCTATGCATCCCAGCATCCCACTGGCCCTGCCTACTGTTCTGTCACACTGCCCTTACACTTTGAGGTCATCAAATATAATAACAATATATATACAATAGATTTTTCCTGCTTCACGACAGTCAATACATCCCTTCCAGTTTTATATACTGCCCTTGGGTTTCTATGCCATAGGTCATGACTTAGCACATTTTTCTGTTTAAAACAAGCTGCCACATCCTCAACCACTCCTTGAGTTTTCTCAGGTCTCTACTCATTCTTTCTACCTCCTATGGAATATCTTCTATATATCTGCAGATTTTGAAGTAATTTGCAATGAGGCATACCTTCCCTTCCAGATCTTCTGCAGTGTCAATTAAGAAAACATTGAAGAGGACTGGTTCCAGCACTGAGCCCTGAGGAACCCCACTTGTCACTCTCTCTTTATTAGAGTGACTTACATTTACCACCACCCTCTGTTGCCTATCCATCAACCAGTTCCTTAACCAGTTTACCGTATTAGATCCCACCTGTAATGGCACTGGGTCATGTTGTCACATACAAAAACAGGGTGGCACTATACCGCACTGTTAAAACAGTTATCAAAAGATGAAAACATGCACTCCACCCTGGCAATTCCCCGCTGGGTTCTCTCTGAGGCATTCAACCATTTTTTAAAAATCTAAAAAGTCCAGGACCCTCATCCTTGTATGGTATGTCTCTGTTGCCATCTTTATGTTAAACCTCACTGTATGGTGATCACTGGTGCATGAGGGCACCATCTCTTGATGTCTGAAGCACTGCCTCTGATTGTGGACACCAGGATTAGTGTTGCCTCTTCTCAAATAGGCTCTTTGACAAGTTGCCTATGAAATGACCCCTGCAGGGAGTCTAGAATGGCTCTGCTTCTGGCAAAGGCTACCGCTGGGAAGTTCCAATGTAAATCTGACAGACTGATGTTCCCAACCAACAGCACCCTCCCCTTTTTTGCCATCATTGTGATGCCTTTCCCTAGTGTCTTATTCATTTCTTCCCTCTGTGTTGCAGTCTGTGTATCACCCCATTGTGAATAGTGGCTCCAGAGCCTATATCCATAGTAACCCTCAACACTGTCAATCCCCTAAATTTCCTTGGAATTCCATTGCTGATCCCCTCTCTCACATAAAGCACAACCCATCCTTCCTTCCTCCCCATTCCTCCCTATCCCTTTTTAACTGAGAGTAGACTGGGAAGGCCATGTCCCAGTAATTGCTCTCAGCACACCACAACTCAGTTATCGCCACAAGATTCATCTTTGCCTGCACCATGATGGTCTCCATGCCTGGAATTTTATTTCCTAGACACCTTGTGTTGCTCTTCAAACATTGCTTTTACCCTGCCTGCAACTCCTCCTCTTCCATCCTTCCTGCCTTTGCTGATTTTTGAAACTTCCCTTAACATCTCACCCCTTGTTACCCTCTTTATGACATCCAACTCAACACTTCTCTTTCCACATCTTCTTTTCTTGTCCTCTTGTGTTTAAAATGTGAGTAGAGAGTGTGTGTTATACTATATGTGGAAAGAGAGGGAGCTAGGCACCAAGAACTTCAAGTAATGGTAGAAAGAATGGTACAGGAAGGAGAGGTATGTCTACACTGGGGACTGTGGGCCAACCTGGAAGGATGATAACCTATACTGAGGTGATGGCTTGCTTTCATCCAGGAGGCAACCACAGTCCTCAGTGGATGATTCAAATGTTACGTCTATGGACATTTAATGTAGCCGGAGGGGTGTGACGTAAGAAGTATGGGAGGCAGAAAGTGAGCCACCACAAAGTGAGATACTGTAAAAAGTATGGAGATACCAAGAGGAGAGAGTCCCACCAGGATGCAACTTATTCAGGGAAACAGGGGGGTTAGCAAAGAAAGAAGGGAGAAATTAACAGTCAAAGGAGAAATGTGTGGAAGGGAGAACATTTGGAAAAAGGAGAAAGCAGCAAGAAGAGATGTGATGGCTGTCAAAATGGTGCAAGGTCTGTATCAGAAGCCTTATGAGGAGAGACTGAAAGAGATCAATACGTACACCCTGAGGGAGAGGAGGGAGAGGGGCTATTATGGAGACCTTTAAATAACTCTGAGGGGTTAATAAAGTACAGGAGATAGATATGTTTCAGAGAAAAGGGTGCTGTAAAACAAGGGATCTTGATATGAAGCTGGAGGAGGCAGATCAGAGAGAGATGTGAGGAAGTACTTCTTCATAGAAAGGGTGGTGTATTCTGAACAGACTTTACATGCAAGGCAGTGGGATGAAACCAGTGGTGGTTTCAAAAATGCCTGGATAGGACAAAGGAATCTCTAGGAGGAATGAGTTGGTGGAAGAAACAGTGCTGTAGGACAAGTTGGGTCTCTGCAGCAAAAGTAATCATAATTAAAATGGGTAGACTAGATGGGCCCAGTGGTCATTATCTGCCATTAGTTTCTATGTTTATGTAACTCCCTTGGGAGATTACTAGTTCTATTCTGCCCCCCTAGGTTTTGAGGCCTTATTCGGCCGAGTAGAAAAAAGAGTTAATTCTTCTCAGCACTTGGGTGGAGCCTCCCATGGATCGGGAGGTCGCCAAGGGTGCATGGTGGGATAAAGCCCATCAGTTTAGGTGGGAGGGGGAGTTCCAGTTGGAGGAGTGAGGGGTGATGGAGTGAGAGTGAGTCAGAGCTGGGCAGGTCAATTGCCTGCTCCTGCCCCTGGCCAGTGGCACTTGGAGGGACACTGAGGAGGAAGTTGGAGCCAGTAGCCACAAGCTGCGCAGTATCTTGGAGGGTAGCTAAAGTTGAGAGGGGAGCCAGCAGCTGCAAGTTGCAGAGTGCCCTAGCAACCTGAACTGATTTGTTTATGGATCCTGTGAACAAGAATGTGGTGGGGAGTGTAGTGTCCAGACAGTGAGCTGATTTGGAGCTCAGCGGGACATGTCCCCTATCTCAATTTGGGGAGAGTTGCTGCCAGTCCTGGGAAAGGATGCAGGGGACTGAAGGGAACCAGCAAATACCCAAGCCGTGAGCACTGCATGTTCCAAGGAGGACCTGCTGCATCAGTACAGAGAGAGAGAGAGAGAGAGAGAGAGAGAGAGAGAGAGGGGATCATTGAGAGTTTTGGTGCCTGTGGAGAATAATGGGCTGTCAGGCACTTTGAACTGTTCTAGGACTTGTGCTGCCTTCAAACTACTGTGACCATAGTGGTTCTGAGTTAATGCTACCCTTAAGACTGTGTAACCTCTTCGATCCTGGGAAAAACTGCTATTATGGCCATACTGACCATGTGAAAGCTGAATGTGTTTCCCACTAATTAACTGATGCTCCCCAGAGCTATGTGTGAATATGTTTAATGAATTTGGGATTCCTGTTGTTTCTTCAAGTTCCATGTGGACATTCAGTTATTGAAAGGAACTGTTTAATATGTATTAACCTGTTGTTTTCATCCAGCACTAGTGGTGGGTGAAATGGGCTCAATCCATTCCGTGAAGAGATTTGCGGAGCGAAGGCGGATTTGCGGAGTGCCTCGCAATGCGAAGCGGAGTACTTCGCATTATGATGAGTAACACAAAGTCCATTGAGAACAATGACTTTGCGTTACTCCGCCTTCCCAGACCACTACTCCACCAAATTTTAAGGTGAAGTGCATTGAGAATAATGCACTTCGCCTCACTTCACCTTGTTTTTGAGCTCTGAAGGTGACTTTTACAGTGACTCATGGGATTTCAGGTCACATGGGCTCTGTATTGATCTGCACAGCCTCAGTTCGGGGTAGTATGTGTAGGAAGGAATAGGAGACAGTGTGCTCTGAGAGCTGTCTGTGATTGAAACCTAAAAGCTGTTAAAAAGCATTTTTGTGTTTTTTTGAGCTCAAACTTTAGTTCATTGATTGTAGGAAACCTCCTGTGCTCTATATCATCGAGCCTTTTTGTTTTTGTGAGGATTTTGAATGTTAATGTACAACAGTGAGTGTATGTAGTGAAAGACAGTGAAAGTGTGCTTTGGCGGAGTGGTGTATCTGTGGTGTAGGTAGATTTAAGTTGGAGAAATAGTGATTTCTTTGTTTTTTGGTTATATTTTTGTTATATAACTGTGTTAATGTACACTGAGTAATACTGTCAGTAATTGTTGAAATTTTCTTGCTGATTGTGTGTTGTGTGGATCTGGTGCAGCAGTTCAAAATTTCAGGTTGTTTATATTACAATACATGGCATATTACTGAACTTTCCAATTTGCTACGTATACTTGTTCAGCATTGTAGACAAACTGTTCTGTGTGTGTGTGTGGTGTGTGTGCGGTGTTGCATGACATCAAATAATACACCTTTTATTCTGCCACAGACTAGTGTAATTGCAGGCACAGCAGTGTGAACCTGCTATCCACTGCAGCTGCCTAATTTTGTACTGCAATCATGGTAACTGTTCTTTGTTTTGCTGCTTGTACTGCCATAAAAATCTGCAGTCAGTGCTCCTCTCACCCCCACTAGCAAAAGGAATTTTGTACCAGATTGGATTGTTTTTGTGACCTCATCAGCACCACTGGTTACTGAAGTGGTTTTCATTGCATGACAGACTAGTCTCCTATCTGTTGCTGAAGCTACAGTTGTTTTTTTGGCTTCACATCCAGCGTCCCCCCAATCAGAGAGTAAACGTATCAAAATCTAAATTTGGTAATAATATTGTGGTTGATCCACCAAACTGCCTGCAAAGAGATGAGCAAGCAAAGCTGGTTCTCACCATGGCAATGCTGGCAGTAAGATAGTCTGTGGGCATGTTAGTATGCAGATGCAGAAGTGCATTGCTGATGTGAGGAAAGGCATTTCTTCTGCAATGCCTTTTGCAACCCAATCAGTAGCTTCACTCACAGTTGGAGGAGATGATGTTTTCCCAGCCGGTGGTGTTAGTGTTACTGGTGTTAGTGGTGGTAGTATTAGTATTGGTGCATCAAGTTCGAATTCTGAACAGTTTACCGTGTCCAAAAATATTGAGTGTGAAGCAGTGCAAGTGAGTGGCAGCATAGATGATGTCATACTTCCTAGTAACATCCCAGTAACTGAACCTGCGGATTCTGATAATCATGTCAACAATTGCATACAATGTGATATTCCATCCACCATGGTGGCAGTTAATGTCACGCATTTTCCATGCAGTGATTCACAGTGTGGTGAAAAAATATCAGGTGTTGGTGGTGTTGATGCTGATGATGAATGTGATGATGATGATGATGATGTTGCTGTTGTTGCAACATGCAGTCCACATGCTAGCATCCAAGCAGAAGATGTGGATGTGTGTGTGACATTGATGAGTATGATGATGATGTAATTTACCCCACTTGGGAACCGGAGAAAAAGAAATTCAAAGTGACTGTGTCTGAGTCTGTCTGCAGGAATCCCCCCCCCCAGTAAAAACTTGCGATTTACCAGTTTTAGTTGATGATGATGACCCAGTAATAAATATTATTGGTAGTCGTGGTGGTCAGTTGCAGTCCAGGTGTGCAGTGCCCAAAACATCATGTGCCCCCCCCACTTCAGTGCTTAAAATAACAGACTTTAATAAGCCACATCATGGACATGTTAAAAGCAGAGCATCACAATCCCTTGTTTGGGATTTTTTTGTTCAAGATACAAATGATGAGTCAGTTGCAATCTGTCAGGTTTGCCATGTGCATGTGAGTCGAGGTAAAAAGGGGAGCCACCTGGTCACAGGAGGACAGCATATGCATCTTAAAGAATAGACACTTGGCACTGTGGACCCAGCACAAGCTGGCAGCTAATACCACAGTGGGGCATTCACCTTCGTCACCGGCAACCATAGCGAGCATGTTATCCCCTTCCATGACTGTTAAGTCCAGTAGTAAATTAAAAGTGTGCAGTACTGAGGTAATAAGAGCAGAGGATTACTACAGGCATGATGAGGTGAGGGACCAAAGGACCATAATGACTTTGAAATGTTGTCCTGTGTTGATGAGAGTAGCAGTTGTGGTGGTGGTGAATGCAGTATGTCTAGTGCAAGTGGTACATCAACCCCGGTTGGCAAATCTGACAAAATAACTGCATTTCTGGGTTTGTCATCATCACCTGTGCAACCGTCTTCATCAAACATCCACACTCCACCCCTGCCAATGCCATTCATCACAGAGCACAACCATTTGTGATCACACCCCATGTAAAACGTTTAAGTCAGCTCATGTTACAGAATGTATTTGGGCATAAGCTGAAGTACCCCCAGTCATACAGTGTCACGTGAATTTAATGCTGCTGTAGTGGAAATGCTGGCAGTTGATCTTTGCCCTTCTCCTTTGTGGAGAATTCGGTTCCAGCAGTTTGCTACACATGCCTGTCCAAAATGGAAAGTCCCATCCAGGACATATTTTCACCCATGCTGTCCCAGAGTTGTTCTGCACTGTGTCCAACACAGTAAGACATGCCTTCAACATTCCACCTCTCCATTCATCCATTTAAGTATGGATATGTGGACAAGTGGCAAAACAGTGGGGAGTTCATATCTGTGTATAACTGCACACTGGGCGCAGGTGCCTGGGGTTCTTTGTGATGTTGATAGTGTGAATAATCAGTGCAGTAAGGTGGATTGTCACGGTAGCAATCTTCCAGGAATTCAACAGCATGCAATGATTGTTATGCACAATATGACCTGTTCACACACTGGTGAGAACATGTTGGATATGGTACTGACTGAAACTGACAAATGTCTAAACCCTCTGTCCCTGAAAGTTGGGTTCATAGCAAGTGACAATGGGTCAAATGTGGTGAAATGCATCACGAATGGTGGTTTTTTTTGTGTGTTCCATGCATGGCATAACCCAAATGTAACAGGCCCACTGTTTAAGTCTTGTGGTGCAGGAGTTTCTGCAGCACCCTGATGTAAAGGAAATTCTGACCATTGCACGACATATCTGCTCTCACGTTTCAAGATCTGGAAAGGCCCATGATCAACTGCGGCAGTTGCAGATACAAAACAGCCTGCCTCAGCACTGTTTGAAGCTGGAAGTTGTCACCCAATGGAACTCCATGTTATACATGGCAGAGAGGTTGTATGAACAATATAAAGCCATCTCAGAATATCTTGTAATGCACACTAGCCGTGACAGTTCTGGGGCCTCCATGTCTATGACGACTGAACAGTGGCACCTCATGGACTCTGTAATAACACTTTTGTGGCCTTTTGAACATGCCACACAGGCAGTGAGTGGTGAGTCTGCCTCCATTAGCCAGTCAATTCCACTGCTGCAGGTGATGAGGAGAACATTGGTAAATGTACAGTATGGCCTTGATGTTGCCGGAGACGGTGGTAGCAGTATGTTGCTACAACACATGCTGACAGTATTCGACCAGAATCGTCATGTTATGAGCATTCAGCGTAGTGAAAACTTTGCCGTAGCAACAATGCTGGACCCATGATACAAATGTGGAATTTCATCAGTACTGGAGGGAGGGGCTGAACAGGTAAAAAATATCAGTGGTGAACTGGTGCACTTGGTTCAAGGGGCACAGAAGTCACATACCAAGGTCAGCAAACCTCAGCAGCAAAATCCAGCTGAAGGTGTACCTGTAGGACTATCAAGCATATCCTGCAAGGGGAAGGGGACAGCAGTTCAAGGTGGTCTGTCATCCAAAGTGGCTGGTGTCATCCCGCTTTGGGAGGCTTTGTCCAAAGTGGGTATTTGTGAAATAAGCGATTCGGGAGAACAGGATGATGCATCAACAACTGGACTTAGTGCAGCTCAGAGAATTGTTGAGTCATATTTGTCTGAAAACAGGCATCTGACAATAACTAAAGATCCTCTTTTGTACTGAAGTGGAAAGGTCAGTGAATGGCCAGAGCTGACTACAGTGGCACTGAAGTACCTCACATACCCACCCTCCAGTGTAAATGTTGAGAGGGTATTCAGCTCAACAGGTGCGATAGTCAGGGATCGTCGTACAAACCAGTCTCCTGCAAATGTTAGTTTGCTAACATTCATTAAAATGAATGAGAGGCACATACCAGCACAGACTACAACCTCAGTATTCATACCCTGGCCTAGTCATGGTTGTTTTGGTGATGTGGAAATGGACCATCCTGGTGGCACTGGCAGTGGCTTCCTGAAATGGCCCACCACCGATGTAGATGATGACACAATGGAGAAAGAATTTCCCAATGATCAGACTTCAGACATAGATGACTGTCAGGGAAGCTTTCTTTATGAGGATGATGATGTGGTTAATGTTGGCAGGTTTTAACTGAAGTTGTTAAAAAGGTGGTATGCCACCCCGGACCACCATCACCACCACCGGGACTGATGTTAGCCACTGCCACCACTGAGCATGAGTTTGTCTGACCCCTGGACCACCACCACCACCGGGACTGATGTTAGGTACTGCCACCACTGAGCATGAGTCTGTCCGGACCACCACATCCATCAGCCAGAGACACAAAGCTTCTTAATATTTAAACCATAAAGCGAGTATGTGTACTCATGTTTTTTATGCTGTTTCACTTCCTTTAGTTGTATGTTTTGTTTTCTGTAGCTTTTCAGAACTGCTATGGTAAAACACATACCTACACTTATTTTGTTTTTTTACAGGTTAACAAAAATGTCTCCATCGCTAAAACTTGGTGGGGAATGGTCCTGCAGCTGTACTGTACAGAGAGGAACCTATGGAATATCCATGTGAAATCCATTCTGGTAAGTATGAAGATTTTATTTAATCTGTTTCATTGTTTTGGAAATACTGCAGCAAATATTGCACACAGATTGTGTTAGTTGACAAGATGTGGGTTTGAAATGTAATTTGACTTGAGATTGAGAACCAGGGAGGGACAAATAACAAAAATTAAGCTGCAAGAAGTCATTCATTTCTTTTTTTGAGGAAAATTCCAGATGCTTTGTTGCTCTGTCAAAGTGGCCTTATCCAAAAAAGTTCTTTAATATCAGGCACCCCCCTCCCCCAGGCTTGGGCACACATGCAACACTCAGAAGTCGTTTCATTAGATGTCCATGACCATCATTAATACAACCAGACTCCAGAAGGATGCAGATGAAATCTGTAAAAAAGTAACAAAATAAGAAACCATTAAAGACAAACCTGCAAATATGATTACCCCTAACCCCCCCCCCAAAAAAAATACTTACCTTCATGTGCTTGAGAGTTATCCATTTCCAATTTCAAGACCAAAAATTCTTATTGAGCACTGGAATGTGCACCAACCATTCTGTGACCTGTGATACAGAACAATACCATGAGTACATGTCCATATCAAACCCCCTCCTTACCTACAAAATACACAAACATATATCTATGTATACCTACTTACCAAAGCTACTATTAGTGTGCAGCCAAAGGGAAGCCTTCCATCCACTTGAGATGATCACATTGCATTTGCTCAAATCACCTCATAGAACACATTGGACCAGCAACAGGACACTCAAGATCATCATTTTATTCTAGAAAACTTTGTCTGTGCTGAAACACTCCCATTTCACTCCGTTACCACTTGTCAATTTTCTGCACACAAGGAGGATGCATTTTTGTCATGCAGAAAAAATCTGGGGACTCTGTGCCACCACTGCACGCATGACTGAGTGTGCCATTAATTATGGGGGACTTTGTATGTGCTGAAACACTCCCATTTCACTGTGTTACCACTTGTCAATTTTCTGCACACAAGGATGATGCACTTTTGTCATGCAGAAAAATCTGGGGACTCTGTGCCACCACTGCACGCATGACTGAGTGTGCCATTAATTATGGGGGACTTTGTATGTGCTGAAACACTCCCATTTCACTGTGATACCATTTGTCAATTTTCTGCACACAAGGAGGATGCATTTTGGGCATGCAGAAAAAACCTGGGGACTTTGTGCCACCACTGCACACATGACTGTGCGCCATTAATTCTGGGGGACTTTGTATGTGCTGAAAACCTCCCATTTCACTGTGTTATCACTTGTCAATTTTCTGCACACAAGGAGGATGCATTTTGGGCATGCAGAAAAAATATGGGGACTTTGTGCCACCACTGTGCACATGACTGAGTGCGCCATTAATTATGGGGGACTTTGCATGTGCTAAAACCCTCCCATTTCACTGTGTTATCACTTGTCAATGTTCTACACACAAGGAGGATGCATTTTGGGCATGCAGAAAAAATCTGAGGACTCTGTGCCACCACTGCACACATGACTGAGTGTGCCATTAATTCTGAGGGATTTTGTATGTGCTGAAACACTCCCATTTCACTGTATTACCACTTGTCAATTTTCTGCACACAAGGAGGATGCATTTTGGGCATGCAGAAAAAATCTGACACTCTCTGCCACCACTGCGTGCATGACTCAATGCGTCATTAATTCTGGGGGACTTTGTATATGCTGAAACACTCCCATTTCTCTGTGTTACCACTTGTCAATTTTCTGCGCACAAGGAGGATGCATTTTGGGCATGCAGAAAAAATCTGACACTCTCTGCCACCACTGCACGCATGACTCAGTGGGCCATAAATTCTGAGGGACTTTGTATATGATGAAACACTCCCATTTTACTGTGTTACCACTTGTCAATTTTCTGCACACAAGGCATGACTGAGTGCGCCATTATTTCTGGGGATGCATTTTGTGTGTTGTGTAATTGTTGTGAGCTCATGATGTCATACTGACATTATCAATTAAAGCAGCATTGCAAGAATGTGGTGACAATTTTAAACTGTACTTTTTTATGCTGCTTTACATTGCCACAGCCACTAGTTACCTCCAAGTCATGATTTGAATGATACACTTCTTTTTACAATTTCTGTCTGCTTAATTGACTACTTTTTTATGTATAAAAAAATGAGCACGCCTTTCAATATTGTCCTGACCAGGTTTGTATTTATTTGCAGCTGCTTGTCAATAAATATTGTTCCGTGGTGTCATAAAACACTGCTTGCTGCAAAACTGTTAATATACAACAGAAGTGATGTATAACAACTAACTGATGTGATGGAGAAAAGCA
Organism: Neoceratodus forsteri; assembly: GCA_016271365.2. Taxonomy (NCBI): domain Eukaryota; kingdom Metazoa; phylum Chordata; order Ceratodontiformes; family Ceratodontidae; genus Neoceratodus; species Neoceratodus forsteri. The sequence continues at coordinate 1,099,333,533 of CM028130.1, forward strand.
GAAGAAAACAATGACAAAGACTTGGTCAGCACCAATTTAAAATGAATGCTCCTTTCATTATTTCGCACATGAAAAAAGGTAGTACAGCAGACTCAACTACTGGAAATTCTTGTATCATTCCAGTCAGGATGTAAGTAAAGGAAGTTGTAACATATCATTAAAAAATATAGGTCAGAGTTCTCAACAGATTGTTGTGCTGCTGCTTTATAGAGATTCACCACATCACATAGTTATGGTGATGCACATAACCTAATATATGGGCACCTTACTTCCAGTGGAATATTTCTTGCTCCACATAGTGCAACACATTTCTGAGAAAACTGCCCGCAATTTCATTACAGTGTGTCATGTGATGGAGGAATTTCTGTTCAGAAAAGCCGCTCTCATTCTGGCCCCCTTTCTCAGCAACGTTAGGACATGTTGCCAGGGGAAGCGCAGGTGCATGCTCCACTATAGTGAATGTCCGGTAGCTATCCCGATATTTTGTTATGTTATAAGGTTCACTTTGTGGTGAAATGTGGGAATGTTTCCACTAACAAGGCTCTTCTTACTGGAAACGTGCCCACATGTTTCACCACAAACTGACCATTATAACCTAAAAAAACATTCAGAAAGCTGCTGGACAACCAGACATTCACTGTAATGGAGAACGCTGTGCGTTCTCCCTGGCATCACGTCCTAACGTTGCTGAAAAGGGGGGCAGAATGTGGGCAGCTTTTCAGAACAGGAATTCCTCTGTCACCTGACACACTGTAATGAAATTACAGGTGGCTTTCACAGAAATGTATTGCACTATGTGTAGCAAGAAAGATTCCCCTGGAAGGGAAAATGTGTATTATTAAACAACAACAAAGAAAAAAACACAAAAACAGTATAACACAGTAGCGGGGTGGGGGGTCCAGAAAACAATCCCTTAATGTGGCCATGGGATGCTGTGGTGGTCCAGCAGCAGGTGCAGCATTGTGAGTATTTGCTGTTCTTGTATTGTGTTGACCTGCTGCTGCAGAGCACCTACCCTCTGATTATTCTCCTCCAGGGCCACCTACACCAGGGTGATGTCGGCCTCTGTTGCAGGGACTGTGGTGGGGTCCACTGCAGGTGGAAATCCAGGTAGTGGTGGAGATGGTGGTGCTGGTGGCTGTGGTGGCAGTGGTGGTGCAGCTGTTGTACTGGCCTTCCTCCTGCTGTGGTGGAGAGGCACAACTTCGACCCCAGCAGCACCCTCGGCCACTGCCACAGAAGGGCCAGCAGGTGGATGCCTGGCCCCTTCCGTGGCAGCCTGCTACTCCACCTTGTGGTTGTTCAACATGTGGGTGCTCTGGCCACCAGTCCCCAAATGTGTCCCCTGGGGGCCACGGTGCACCAGCATACCACACAGATGGCACACCATGACTGTGCTGTCTTCCCCCACAGAGCTAAAAAACTCCCACACTGGGGAGTTGCGGGGGGGGGGCAGACACAGTCCTCGCACCACCTATGTTTTCCAGGGGCACCTCCTGTGGCTGTGGAGGTGGTGGAGAGGCTGCTGCTGGAGCCCCTACAGCTGTTACCAGTGGTGGTGGTAGTGGTGGAGAAGGTGGATACAAAGCAGCCACCGGTGGCACTGGTGCTGCTTCTGCTGTTGCCTCCATGGGGAGAAAGCAACACCCAGGAGTCAGAAGCAGTCCAGTATCACACAATCGCTCCCAGGAGTCCACACTCCCCTCTTCTGACTGCACCCACAGGCCAACGACTTCCCTCCATGGTCCATCCTTCCCACAAAAGTTCTCGACAATAAAAAAGTACAACCACAGTCAACTCCTAGCCTTCACCAGGCAGCCGCACTCACTCTCACACTCCCAGACACACACACACACACACACACACACTGACACACACAGTCACACACACACAAAACAAAATAAAACTATAAAAAAAATTCACTACAAAAAAAACAATCACAAACACAATATAAAAACTAAATAAAGATATAGCTTTTAAAAAAGCTATTGTTTTCTTCAGACACGAAAGCAATAAAGCACTTTCTGACAGTCAGTGACTCTAAACTGCTCTCCTCTCCACAAAGCCTTCTCCCTCTACGAATGCAAAGGAGAAAGTGGAACTGCTTCTCTGTCTCACTTCCTTCCTACCTGGCTAAAGCATGTGACTTACAGTACTGTAAGCCATGTGATGTGTGGGGGGCTGCCTATTTATTTGTCACTCTGCCTTACTTCATGTTAAGGAATAATGACAACATGAAGTAATAATGATAACGCGATGTGAGCACTTTGCAGTGCCCACTTCATGTTGTGCTCCACCAATGCGAACTGGCCGCCGAATTCCGCCCGTCAATGGTTAAAAATCTGCTGCATCTCTATCCAGCACCAGCAAGGAAAACAGACCCAGTGTGCGACATCTGGGCCTGGGTAATGTGGCCACTGGAAGTGTTTCTGCTGCAGTGGGTGCCCCTTCCCATGGACATATTCCATCCATACCCCTAGACATGGTGAGGGAGGGCTACATTTCTATGTATGACAGGTTATGTGATTCAAATAGATAAGGCACACAGCTGTTCCAGTTTTGCGCTGACACTGTTGGTTTACAGAGCAAGTTTAGGTACAATTGAGTGTGGTGGTTGTTGGGGGAAGGGGAAAGGAGATGCAGGCTTGTGGATCAAACAAAACAAAAAAACAAAACAAATTAAATACCAGGGCCATAAAATTCTATGCACTCCATCAAGCGCAGCAGTGATGAACATTATTACATATTCATAGGTTACAGTCAAATAAAAGGTTGGGAAGTCATTAAAAAGTTTAAGTTGACAAAAAAGTCAAGTTATCACATTTGGTCAGCTTCACTTTTAGCTTTTCCTGTACAAGTCAGGTTCTGAGAGAGAGAGAGAGAGAGAGAGAGAGAGAGATGGTGGGCATGGTTGCCATCAGTATCATCTATGCATAGTCACACACACACAAATACACACACACACACACACACACACACACACACAGCATACATGCACACACACACACACACACACACACACACACACACACACACACACACAAAATAGGAACTCCCTGTCTGTTAAATAAAGGACCATCACAATTTTTTTTTATTTTGTTATCCCCACACCCTTTTTCCTAAGCCTGTTGCAACAGCATCTCCAGCTTTCCATATCTAAATCTTTATTTTCTACTGTTAGGTTGGCCATCTGCAGTATATCTTTCTTTAAACTGGTAATTTTTTCTATCTTTATCCTTTTCTTTCTTCCCCCTCCTTCCCATGTATGGTCCAAAATGTGGTGTATGAAAGAAATAGACATATAGCAGGATTGACAGCATTGCCTGTCTGAAGCCATTCCTTTTTAAATATTACAGAATGCTGTATTAGGATCTGATGTTGGAATGGAATGGAATGGACACTGTCTGCTATGTATATTATTAAGGTTTACCTGCATTTGAGGGGACTGAAGTAAATGGGGTAGTGAAGTGTTCAGTATAAAATGTACCCCAAAGATAAGAATCTGACTGCTGGGACAGATGTATAAACACTGTGGTAAGTTTATGAATGAGAGTGGGAAAAGAAGAAACTGTTGTTGCTGTGTTTGTTACCCGCTAAGTAAATAAGTAAACTTTTCTCCTGGGACACCACCCGTAAAAATGCTGTCCATTCTTTAGAGAGATGAGAGATGAGAGCCTGTTTTTGCAGCTTCTAACATTTTCCTGCAGTTGCTCACATTAAAATAGAAATGTTTAAACAGCTCCTAGGTGTTGCATTAAGATTTAATAGCAATAAAAACAACAGAAGAGCACTGTTAAATGCTTATTATTGTTGAAAGGCTGAAAAGGGAGTGAATAGATAAAGCACGCCCTCTTATTCTATTCTTTTGACACCCTATTCAACATTAATTAAAGTAGTTCAAACATTGTTACAATGAAACTCTGCTTACCGGCTAAAGCTGGAGGTCTTATGTGCAAGAAAAAAGCAGGGTCAAAAATCCAACTGTTATTTTGTAAGGGTCCTCTTTAGGGGCAGGTAGCCCAGATAGACAGCCTATTTATACCAGCGATGGAAATGTGATGTCAAGAAAGAAGGTGGGGCTTAGACCAATTATAAGGATAAAACTGTTTATTTTGCTTATGGATGGCATTGATATTTTAAACTATATATATATCAGTAATACATTATGTTGTCTTACATATGGCAGATATTCTACTAAAACAATGTCCTTCTAGCCCTAGTTACAAGTCAAAATGTGATAATAAATGGGTCACATGATCATGATGTCACAGGGTGGCAGGTATAAAAGTCTGCCTCCTGAAAGACATGTTAGATAGGTTGGTCAGTGGAGAGCTGACTGTGTTGGAGGAAGCACTGAGGTGTGTATGCAAGTTTTCATACACTGGGAATTTTGTTGGCTGAAGCAAAGCCTGATTGTACACTGAAGGAAAAGTGTCATGTTCTTATAACTAAGAGACTAACCACTGATTTATTTTCTGTATATACATATATATATATATACATTTTTTAATTTTTATTATTTTCTTGTTTTGGTAAAATAAATATCACAAAGCACGTTTTACAGCAAATTACTGTGTCTCTGCATTTGTCTAAACCATAACCTTCCACACTGGTGTTAGAAGTAGGATACTGGTGTGTCTAACCTGGGGAGAGAGAGACACTACCAGGGTTATCGCCCAGATATCCAAACAGATGCTACAGGGGGAAACACAGTGGCCAGACAAACGTGTGGTGTACTGATCACCTGTACTGACCAGAGTGATGGTGGACAAGACGGGAGAGAAACCACTCCCAGAACTGGGCCAGGGAACCATACCCAAAGTCAAACCAGAGTGAGAGTGAGAAGCCACACCAGAGTGAGAGCGAGAAGAGAATCCATGAGGAGAAAAAGAAGAGGACATCACATCTACACCACCAGAAGAGGTCAGTGAGCTCCTGAAATGGCTTTGTATGAGGCAGCTTGAGATAGCACAGTGAAGGGACAAGGATCGAAGGAGACAAGATGCAAAATGGGTGTATGCTTTGCAAGCAATTCAAGCTATGGGAACTGGACATGCTGACTGTAATGCCCCTAAAGACATTAAATTGACTAAAGTTACAGACTCTGACAATATCGAGGCATATATCACAACATTTGAGTGAATTGTCAGGACTTGTGTGTGGCCTTGAGACCAGTGGGTAGTAAGCTTGGCACCTTATTTTACCGTGAGAGTGCAGCTGTTGTACAGCTATTTGACTGGACAGGATGCAGAGAATTATGATCAAGTAAAAGAAGAGATTTTACACCAATATAACATTAACACAGAGACTTATAGACAGAGATTCCGGTCTTTGACGTTACAAGCAATGGACACTCCCAGGGAGGCGTATGCCAGGCTAAAGGGACTCTGTCATAAATGGCTCCAGTCACACATCAAAACCATTAACCAGGGGAGTGTGGCTTGGCTCTTAGCGAGATGGCTGCCTAATGTGAGTGCTCTCCAACTCGGGGAAGATCTTTGCGATAAACACCGCTTTACAATTGCAGATTTCATGCTAGAGCAGTAAGGTGTGTAACGGGAGACACTCAAGAGGTTGAGCTCAACTTGGATTTTGTCTCCGTATTCTCCTGTGTGGGGCAATTCGCTCGTAAGTTGCTTCAGCATGTCGAGACGCAGCGGCCCCGGAAAGGCCTCAGGCCCAAGTACTCAGCAAACCCAGGACATGTTTACTACCCTTTTGAAACAAATGGCTGAGGTTACATTAGCCTCAAACAACACTACAAAGGCCATTAATAGACTCAATGCCAGGCTTGACCAGACCGAGAAAAAAACGAAGGAAAATACTGCGGCCCTGGAGAATTTCTCCTTGACAGTGCGGGAACAAGAGAGGAAAATTCTTATGTTACAAACTAAAATGGATGATATGGAGAACCGGAGTTGATGCAATAACTTGCATTTCATAGGTTTCCCCAAGGGTGCAGAACAGGGGAACCCTATTGACTTTTTGTATGATACTCTACCAGATCTCTTGAAACATGATCTTCCTCCTGGCATTACAACTGAGCATGTGCACACAACCCTTACCCCAGTGCCAAAATTGGGAGACCGACCCAGGATGATTATGATATGTATACTAAACTTTGCAGACAAGGAGTGGATTACATCTTGGGCTTGTGAGCTCGGAGCTCTTTCATGGCGGGGTCACAGAATCCTCATTTTTCAAGATTACTCCTGAGATCTGGCAGCTCAATGGAAGGAATACACAGAAGCTCAGCGCAAAATGCATGAGCTGGGAATTACATTTTCACTCAGGTATCCAGCGACCATGTGCTTGGAGGTAAATGGTACCCATATCTCCTTTGCCACCCCAAACAGCCTTATGGATTATCTACATAATAAATGGGCATCTCACTCTAGTGGGGAGATTGCCCAAAAGGAGACTGTTATATCTGAAGGCCTTCAAAAAGATAACTTAACACTAGCGGGTGCCTTTACTACAGAATCTTGGCCTCATGGTTTCCTGTTTCAGGGCTGGAGCTCACCCTTACCAGCCAGATCACGGAAGCGACAACAAACTGAGAGACACCACAAGAGAGACCATCCCCAAGATCAGACCTGGAACTCCTCTGGTACTCCAATTGGACCTTCGATTCCATCTACAGAATATGACTCCAATTTCTTCTCACCTAATAGATTTGCATTGCTCACTTCAGTTAACCAGGATGACTTCCCTGCATACCCAGTGGAGGAGATGGTGCAGGAGGCCACCAGGACTGAAATCCCACCTCGAGAAAATGCTCCTGCCGAACTCTCACACAGCGCCTCCCTCCCGAACCCATGGACAACTACGGACAAGGCTTTTTTTGGGGAGACAAATGCCCACGATCGGGAACATAGTGGTCCAATGGACCACCAGGGATATTGGAGGGGGGGTTTATGTACACAGATGCCTGCAATGGGGCATGGGGGGGTGACGCCAGGTGTGGCAGGAACTTGGATGGCCACCCACAGGTGGCAGCTGCTGTGTTGTGCCCTGAAATGTGGCAGCTCACCTGTGGGTGGCCATCATTTGTTCCTTTTTTTTTGGCTTAACTTTGTGCAGGTGCAAGTAGGGGTCGCACATGCATGGATCTGCACATCCTGGGCTGAATATCGGGCTGTGCAGGTTATGCATGGGCACACCCCCCCACCTGGGCCAGCATACATTACTGATGCGATCTGGTGCATCGGGATTTGTGCGGCGCACTTTTCCCTTTCGAATATCGTGCTGGGGTGCATCAGTGGTGTTGTGCCATGCACAACCCTTTTGAATATCTGGGCCTTTGTGTTTTTTTTTTTTTTTTATGATTCAAATGTTATTGTTAGTCAGTGTTCAGAATTTGCAAATAACCTTCTCGGATATATTAGTGAGGTTTATCACTGGTAATCTACACACTCCACAGCAGACCAGGTCAGCAAGATGTGTCAGCCCTGTCAGAACCCTCCTCTGGTTAGTGGACCTTACCCCTACTCCCAAAATGTTTTTTTTATAAACTACCTAATGGGTGATATCTCTTTTATAACCTGGAACGTGTGTGGGTTAAATTCCCCTTCCAAAAGGAAACAGGTGTTTCCCCATTTAAAAAGACTAAAAACCCAAGTCGCCTTCTTGCAGGAAAGAAAACTTACCGAGCAGGATCATAAATACTTAATTAGAGACTGGGTGGGTACAGATCTACATTCCTGTGCTGCCACAAAAAAAAAGAGGTGTGGCAATCCTGCTGCATAAATCAGTCCTGTGGTCAGTTTTAAAAAGTAAGGCGGACCCCCAGGGAAGATGGGTAATAGCTTTGCTGGGCACTCCAAATGGCCACCTCCTAGTAGTAAATATCTATGCCCCAAATACGGATGATCCCTCCTTCTTTCTTGATTTAAACACCAAATTAGAACCATTGGTAGAGAATGATACACTTATTATATTTGGGGGAGATTTTAATCTCACCTTAGACCCTGTGTTGGACAGAAGTGATCAGGGTAAGGAAATGCATACTCAAGGGGTACAGGTGGCCCTTCACCGTAGCTCGGAATACCAACTGGTGGACATATGGTGCTTAGTGCACCCTACAGTCCGGGACTATACCTATCACTCTGGGGTACATGGCTCATATAGTAGTCTGGACTTCTGGCTTATTTTCCAAACCCTTACATACCAGGTCTTGAAATCTGCTATTCTTCCCATGATCATCTCAGACCATGCTCCAGTACAACTTATTGTATCTTGGGGGCTTTCTGCACCATGGTTACCTACCTGGAGATTGGACCTGCTTCTTCTATGTGACTCTAAATTTGTAAAATGGCCCAAATCTGAAACCATAAACTTTCTTCCGGAGAACCCTATACATGACACCTCTGCCCAAAACACCTGGGAAGTTTACAAAGTGATAATGCAGGGTAAGGTCACAGGGTATGCCTCCCATGGTAGAAAAACTAAAGAAGGGGAACTGACTCAACTTGAAAGAGACTTGCTTGCTGCTGAACAAACTCTTAAGGCTCAATCACACCCATCTTCTCAGTCTATGTGGGGGCGATGGGTCCTCACTATAAGAACTAAGATAAATGAGCTTTTATCCAGAAAGGCGGATCTGGCTCTCATTAGGATGCATCATTCTTATTGGGGGGGACAAAAGCAGGAAAATTTTGGCCTACCAATTGCGGAGACAACAAGGGAATAGATTTATAGTGGGGATGAAAGATCCAGTCTCAGGGATAGTGAAAACCAAACCTCAGGAAGTGAATGATATCATGACAGCATTCTGTTCCCAACTATATATGTCATCCAGAGCAGAGCCCTGTCCAGATGCTCAAGCATTCATACAAAATATTAATCTTCCTAAACTATCCCCAGCTCAGAGTGCTGTTCTCAAAGAACCATCCAAACCATGAGGGTACAAAGGAAACAGTCCCCAAACAACTGGTCCTGTAAGAAACCCTTCTTTTTCTAGAAATTACTAATAAGATACTGCTAGACCAGAATGGGGGCCTCCCAGAGGGGGCAAGAACTAGTCACCAGATGTTATCTGCCATTATTGTAGAGGGACAGGAAATATTGCCAGAAATTGCCCAAATAAATGGTGAGAACCTACACATCTGGCATTGGCTAATATGGGGTATACTGCTAGAGTAGACATTGGCACCAAGCAAATGATGGGACTGGTAGATTCTGGGAGCCTACAGACTTTGATTTGCACACATTTAGTGAATTGCGCATACCCAAATGGCCCAGAAACTACTGTTGTATGTGTACATGGAGATGTACACAAATACTCCACCACTTCCTTACAAATAACTGCTGAGCAGGAAACACTATATATGACTGTTGGCCTGGTACTTAAATTCCTTGTGCCAGTCATCAATGGGCAATATCATCCTGAATTTAAGAAACTACTCAATAACTCACATGCTAAATAACCTTATGCAGCAGTTACTACCAGGGCCCAGGCATAGCGAGAACATTTTCCCAATATATTTCCTTTTGATGATGATCTATATGGGGAACCAGGGAACCGGGGAAACAAAGACCCACAGGAAGGAGTAATTGTGGAACAGTTGGTAGTACCACATAAATTTAGGGACCAACTAATTTATATAGCACATGATATCCCTATGACAGGTCACAAAGGTAGTGACCACACCTTGAGTCACCTACTGTCTAGATTTTATTGGCCTACTATGCATGAGCAGGTAGCAGAATACTGCCGGTCCTGTCACAAATGCCAAAAGGTAGCACAGGGAGGGAAGAGAGATTAAGTCCCCTTGCAACCAACACCAGTTGTTACCACCCCTTTTCATGAGTTGTTATGGATATTGTGAGCCCACTGGAGAAAAGCTCCAAGGGGAGACAGATTTGTATTAGTGCTTTGTGACTATGCTACCCAGTACCCTGAGGCTATTCCCCTCTGCACAGCCACTGCACCTAGACTTGCAGAAGAACTGGCCAAGATCTTTAATCAAATTGAGATCCTTCAGGAAATCCAAACAGATCAGGGTTCAAATTTTCATACACTAATGTTGATGGAATTGTACAATCTGTTGGGTGTGTTTGCAGTGCAAACATCCCTCTACCACCCACAGACAGATGAACTTGTAGAAAGATTTAACAAGATGCTGAAACAAATGCTAAAAAAATATGTACAGGAGAAAGGCAGAAATTTGGGATGTATTTTTACCATACCTACTGTTTGCCTATCGAGAGGTGCCCCCAAGCATCGACAGGGTAGTCCCCTTACACTTTGTTGTATTGGACACATCCCAGAGGTCCACTGGATGTGATCAAGGAGCATTGGGAAGAAGCAAAGGTGGAAGGCTATGATAATGTCATTGATTATATGACACAGTTACAGAAACGTCTAGTGAAATATGTAACCATTGCACACCAAAACAGTAACCAAAGCCAGGAAGAGCAGAAAAGGAAGTATGATCAAGGGCTACAGAGCAAAACATTCCAGCCTGGAGATAAGGTACTATTATTGTTACCATCCTGTGACAATGAATTACTGATGAAATGGCAGGGCCCCTACACCATAGTATAATAAACTGGCCTGGTAACTTATGAATTAGAGATGCCTAGGAAGATACCTCAAAAGAAGGATTACCATGCAAATTTGCTACACACATGGCATGAAAAACACAGCCTGTCATGTTATGTCCACTTAGACCACACTGAATCAGAGCTGGAGGTGGCATACAAAAGACTGGAAAAGCCTGGAGAACTTCAGGAAGTGCAGATAAACCCTGAGTTAAGTGACAAACAGTTAGCTGATCTACAGACTGTTCTGCAAGAGTTTAAAGAAATGTTCACCACTACACCAAGGAGAGCAAAAGGAGTTGAGCACTCCATTAACATAACACAAGGGAGTCCCATACATTTCAAATCCTATAGATTACCAGAGAGGGTTAGACTAGAAGTGGTACAGGAGGTCCAGATAGTAGAGCAACGAGGTATCATTACCCCATTCAAAAATGCTTAGTCATCCCCCATGGTGGTAGTGAACAAAAAGAAAGGTGGGATCAGACTATCTGGATTTCAAAAAAGTAAATGCCATATCAGATTTTTATGGCTATCCAGTGTCCAGCATTAACAACATCCTAGACAAGTTAGGGACAGCCCAGTACATTACGACCCTGGACCTTACAAAAGGGTATTGGCAAATAACCTTGGATCCCACATCACAAGACAAAACTGCCTTCTGTACACCAATTGGGTTATATCAGTTCAAGACCATGCCCTTTGGTCTTCATGGAGCCCCCACTACCTTTCAGAGGTATATGGACTGGATACTGAGACACCACCCAACTTGTTTTGCAGCTTATTTAGATAATGTGGTCATCTATAATCCTGACTGGGACTCACATATGAAACACTTGACTGTGATCCTGCATTCTATTTCAGACACAGGGTTCACCATTAACCCATCTTAATGTGCAATTCCTAGGACACAGACAAAATATCTGGGGTTCATTGTGGAGAACAGTAGGGTCAAACCAGACATAAACAAGATAGAAGCTCTAGCAGATAGTCCCATTCCCCTCACAAAGAAAGACGTGAGGTCCTATGTTAGGGCTTGCAAGTTATTACCAAAGGTTTATCCCTAACTTTGCCTGCATTGCTAGTCCCCTCTCAGACCTGACAAAAAAGAAATGTGCTAATAAGGTTCAGTGGATGATGTCTTTAGGATGATCAAGGTCATTCTTTGTTCATCCCCTGTCCTGATCAGCCCTAACTTCCTATTATCATTTGAAGTTCATACCGATGCTTTAGACATTGGAATCAGGCGGTGTTGTTCCAGACAATGGATGGTGAGGAACATCTCATAATTTACATAAGTAGTAAGTTACATGAAAGGGATCAGAGGTACTCCACTGTTGAGAAGGAGTGTTTGGCCATGCGCTAGGCCATACAGACTCTAAAATACTATTTATCAGGGCTGAATTCATGATTGTAACAGATCATGACCCTTTACTGTATGTTGGATCCATCACATGAAAGACAAGAACACTAGGATCATGCGTTAGTACTTAGCCTTATAGCCTTATAGGTTTTCTGTAACCCACAGGGCAGAGTCTCAACATAAGAACACATATTTCCAATCACATAATGGAACAGGGAATACTCCTGAGATAAATGAAAATGCTTGAAAAAAAGAAATTGTATTACTAGGTGTGCCTAGTAAATTCCAGTGAAAACATTAAATGTTATAGCATATGTTTCGATTTTTCTGTTAACATATGACATTATTCTTTATTAAGGGTCACTGCGGTGGAGTTTCTATAGAGGCCGGGTGGAAACTCCAACCCTTCCAAGGTGTTTGAAGATGAAAAACATTGTGTCCTCTGTTTTTCTCTTAAGTAGGGGGATGTGTGACAGGGAACGCCTATCTGTTAAATAAAGGACCATCACATTTTTTTTTTATTTTGTTCTCCCCCTTCCCCTTTTTTCCTAAGTCTGTTGCAACACCATCTCTAGCTTTCCTTATCTAAATCTTTACTTTCTGCTGTTACGTTGACCATCTGCAGTATATCTTTCTTTAAATTGGAAATTTTCTTTGTCTTTACCCATTTCTTTCTTCCCCCTCCTCCCTGTGTATTGTCCAAAAGGTGGCTGTATGAAAGAAATAGACATACAGTAGGACTGACAGCACTGACTGTCTAAAGCCATTTCTTTTTAAATATTACAGAATGCTGCATTAGGATCTGATGTTGGAATGTCATGGGCATCATCTGCTATGTATAATTATTAAGATTTCCCTGAGTTTGAGGGGACTGAAGTAAATGGGGTAGCGAACTGTTCAGTATAAAATGTACCCCAAAGATAAGAAGCTGACTGCTGGGACAGATGTATAAACACTGTGGTAAATTCATGAATGCGAGTGGGAAAAGAAGAAAATGTTGTTGCTGTGGTTGTTCTCTGCTAAGTAAATAAGTAAACTTTTCTCCTGGGACACCACCCATAAAAATGCTGCCCATTCTTTAGAGAGATGAGAGGCTGTTCCTGCAGCTGCTAACATTTTCCTGCAATTGCTCACATTAAAATAGAAATGTTAAAACAGCTCCTTGGTATTACATTAAGATTTAATAACAATAAAAACAATAGAAGAGTACTATTAAATGTCTATTATTGTTGAAAGGCAAAAAGGGAGTGAAGAGGAAGCACATCCTCTTATTCTATTTTTTGACACCATATTCAATATTAATTAAAGTAGTTCAAACATTGTTACAATGAAGCTCTGCTTACCAGCTAAATTTGGTGGTCTGCTGGGCAAGAAAAAAGCAGGGTCCAAAATCCAACTGTTATTTCTGTAATGGTCCTCTTTAGGGGGAGGCAGCCCAGATAGACAGCCTATTTATACTAGTGATGGAAATGTAATGTCATGAAAGAAGGTGGAGCTTAGACCAATTATAAGGATACAACTGTTTATTTTGCTTATGAATTACATTTATGTTTTAAACTACATACCTATCAGTAATACACTATGTTATCTTACATATGGAGGATATTCTAGTAATAAAATATCCTCCTAGTTACAAGTTAAAATATGATAATAAATGGGTCACATGATCATGATGTCACAGGGTGGCAGGTATAAAAGTCTGCCTCATAAAAAATTTTAGGTTGGTCAGTGGAGAGTTGACTGCGTTGAAAGGAGCATCAAGGTGTGTATGCAAGTTTTCATACACTGGGAATTATGTTGGCTAAAGCTAAGTCTGATTGTACAGTGAATGAAACATTTACTGTTCTTGAAACTGAGAGACTAACCACTGATTTCTGACATAGATATATATATACATTTTTATTATTTTCTTGTTTTGGTAAAATAAATATTGCAAAACACATTTTACAGCAAAGTACTGTGTCTGTGCATCTGTCTGACTCACAACTTTCCACAGCACACACAATTGAGAGACAGAGAGAGAGAGCGAGAGAGAGAGAGAGAAGTGTAGTCTGAATCTCTGCTGGACCTGGACCAATGCAGTCTCATTATAAACTCAGTTTTGATTAACAGTCAGTGGTGTAGTGCTAAATTTAGAAGTGTGAGGTCTTCATGAACTATGATTTCCCCAACCCCCATAGGCTGGGGGTCTGGGGTACACATAGGCCCTCATATGCTATCAGGTTTTAGATGCATTCTGTTCCATTTTGATGGTCATTTTGACACTATTTGGCTGCTTTTAAAGTCTTCTTTGACTTTTTACAATCAACCAATATCACTATCAAAATAACTACTTTTAATTTTCTTTAAAAAAAATAGTCAAAACTAAAGCAAAAAATTCACACTCCGGCTACCCTTTAAACCAACCAATCAAACAATCAAAATCTATATTTATCCAGGTGAACATCCAACTATATACCACTTCTATTGAGTACAGGCAGCTATCACTGCAGCAGGTATTGCACTTGTTACCTTGCAACCTGAACAGCAGATTCTGCCCCCCCCCAACAGTGCACCACACAGTCAGACATAGAAGCCAGTGAGAAGGGCACACAAAATACCAGCCTGGATGTGCATGTGTCTGTCACACAGCAGAAACTTGCACAGACCATCCATGCCAGAGAATGGAACTGATACACAGGACCCACTGGAGGGTCTCTCAGTGCCCAACATTGACACAGGATGTATACAAGCTCATGATTGCTTTATCTGCATGTACCCTGGAAGCAGGGAAAGTAAGACTCAGCAGGGACAGCTACATGAAATACAGGGCATATACGTGACATCACAGCCCACAGCCTTGACATACAGCAAGGGTTCCACAACCAGTGAGAGACATCAGACAATAGGATGACCATAACTGTCACTGTTTTACAGCAGGATGATGTTTCCCATTCATATCCAGTACATGGCAGACAACTCCCAAATCCCCATATGTCATACACCGGGGCCACATCACCATCAAGCACACCAGTACAACCCACACATGACAGCCAACCTGCAGGGGTTCACAGCCAACTGTGACAGATGATGACTTAATGCAAGCACATCCTGTGTCATGTAGATATTCCAGTCACATGGCATGGGAAGGGGCAATGCTGATGGTAGGCTCATTCCACCCTAAACACAGACTCAGAAGTCATCCTAAACACCAAAGTCAAAAACAATTTCCCAGTGCTTCTTCCAAATGCAGCACAGGCTTTAATGCTGAAGAACTGCCATCCACCATCAGATGCATGTGGACTCCCTTCCGGCCATCTGTGCGACGGCAGCAGTGCGCCCATTATTAGGGTGCCACAATGATGGATTCACCATCCCCTCCCTGAGAACTGCCCCCCCCCAAGTTAGAATATTTAGAAAAGGGAGCACAGCCCCCTGTAAAAAAAAAGGGGATGGTGAAATCAGGATGTGGAGACCTAATGACAGGGTGCCCTGCCGCCTGCACCCTACATAGATGGCACCATGTGGACTTCATGGGTTCCATGCTTGCTCACAGCAGAGGGATGAGAGACTGGCAGCAACGGGCAACACTGGGGGAAAAAGAGATCACTTGAGTCACTGGATGCAGCACAGTGCCCACCATCAGATAAGGCCATCCAATACAAAGAAAATTATTAATACAAAACATCACACTTATCTAACTGCTCCTTTTATGATAAAGTCAGGCTGGTTATTAATTCATATTGTTTGGTTCGCACTGACCGCCTAACTCATTTGGTCCCAGCCAAATCCTGACTCCCAACTTGTGAGACTAAATCCCTTACAGGATCACATGGTGTGACTATTCGGCGGCTCCCCACTCGCACTCCAAATAGTACCAGCAGCACCTTCAGTCACACAGGTACAGCTAGCCATTCCCTGGATTAGACGATTTCTGCAGGACCTTCCCTATATTGCAGATCTATCTTTCACATAAAAACAAATACAAACTTCAAGACAAGAAGAAAGCTATCACTGACAGGTTTTTAAGTTACTAATCCTTCATTAAGAAGACATTTAAACATACACTACTGCTTTGCCACATTAAATAAGTGCATTAAATAAATAAGTCCACTATTTTGCTCTATCACGGAAAAATACATAGTAAAAGCTGGACCCCACTGAAAATGAGAAATTTCCTCTCACATGGGCTACCCTGTATAAATGCATTATACAAATGGGTAAAAGGAGGACCGCACTGAACAAAAAATGATCTTGCATCTCTGCTGTACTACCCTGGGTAAATACAGAGTAAAAACTTGGTCAGACAGAACCCCACTGCAAACAAGATATCACAACTCAGATGGGCTACCCTGTGTAAATACTGTATATCATTAAACTGTAAAAGCAGGACCCTACAGCAGAACCTACTGAAAAGCAGATGTTGCATGTAAGCTGATCTTTCCAGGAAAAATACATTGTAAAAGCTTCCAGATCACCCATCTTGTAACTGTCTGGTATATTCTTGGTGGTCTAGTGGCCCCTTCAAAAAGGGAATATGACCCCCTCCTGACTCACCCTCTCAGGGACCTCACCAGCCCTGGTCACATAATGGAAACTACAGCAATAGTGATAACTGACACAGCCCTCTGTTCACCACCTCAACTGGTTTCCATCTGACAGTCTCTGAGCAATTGCGAGTATTGTGCAAACACCTGCTTCTATTGCACTCACGATCATTCACTGACAAGCAGATAGTGACAGGTCAAGGTGGTAAGCAGAGGGCTGTGCAGGTCACTGTCACTGTTTCTCTACTTTGGCTTAGGTGACCTGAGCAGGAGGAGGGGGGGGGGGCTTCAGAGAAGGGCCCTGATTAGGCAGGTTGACAGAGGTCTATGGGGGGGGGGAGACAACTAGACTACCAGGAATATTCAAGACAGATACAGGACAGTCAATTGAGGGTGCTGGAACCTGAGTAGGGGTGTGCAGACAGTTCTTATTTAAATCAGACCCCCCCCCCTCAATACAGCCCTCACTCCAGAACTCAGATAAATATGGACTCAGCTGCAGGAGTCAGGTTTTAAGTCCTTATTTATTTATTTTACCTTTATTTAAAAAAAAATTTTGGCCAGGAAAGACATTGAGTTGAAACTTATTTCCAGGTCATCCTGGGAGCAATATGCAGTTGAGTGACTTGCTCAGGGTCACACAGTATACAAATGGTGGCTGTGGGATTCAAACCCATGTCTCCAGGTTTTTTCAGGAGTCCTTTAATGAGCACATAAAAAAACTGTAGCCAGCCAGAATTCCTTTACATAACATCCCAGTTCTGCCTGTAGGCAGTAAGGGTTAACAGTGTTGTGCTCAATCACTGCCATGTTTGTTTACTCATAGGTTTTACATTTCAGACACACACACACACACACACACACACACACACACACATACACACCACCACTGTGTTTCAGCCTTGCATTGCTACCAAGGATTGACATAGTCCAGCATTCATTCTTTCTGATCTCTACCATTACAGCTTGTTGTGCCGAGTGTTAATATGAGCTGCATAATTCACAACTCGACAATCTCCTCACACTGTGAGGTCATGAAGGTCAGAGGGGGACTGATAAGCTCATATGTTTTAGAAAAAAATTACTTGATAGAATTGCCATACTGCCATTTAAGTAACCACTATTATGCTACATAGTTTATCTATGTACTGATATTAATGACAAAATAAGATATTTACAAAAGTAGTGTGAGAAACAACTATGGTATATCGCTCATTTCCATTGATTTAAAAAAGCAAACTATTATTAGCATGATCTCATAACCACTAGTGATTTTTAAATGTAATTTGTTTAGCTAGGATAGCCAAGCTGAGATACAATATCTCATTTTCAGTGGGGCCATAGATTTGTCCATTGTTATAGCTAAGTGACCTGAAGTACTGAAAGGTTGAGTGACTTGCTTAGGGTCACACAGCAAGTAAGTAGTTCTAGTACAATTTGAACCGTGAGCTCCTTGTTCTAGAACCTGTGCTCTAGATTTTATTTTCTGCCCAAAGGCTCAGGGTCCTGTGGGATTTATTTCCCCATTCACACCACTGGATAAAAATAGATAGCAGTAGTGTTTCACCTCTAGATCACTTATTCATAACTGATCCAGGTTGTGAGAACAATGCATAAAGGATGACAACTGCTTTAAATTGCACTGCTCCACTTAACTATGGCACACTGAAAGAGGCAGAAAGAAACTGAGGGTGTATGAAGAGCATAAAGCATAAAGTAATATTGCACTGCAGGATAAATACTATTTCAGCTTTAATTTTTCTTTTTTTATTTCTGTTTTGTCTTGGTCTTTAGAATGTTACAGGTAATTTTTCTATACAAGGCACAGCTCTTGCAGGACTTCATTAAACCCGGTCCTTACAAGGCCAGGACTGATGTTCATCCATACCTAAAAATGTTGAATTACAGTAGCTATAACCTGGTGGTGCTTTTTTGTCAAAACTTTTATTTTCAGTAAAAACTTTGTTTCTGAGTTGTTCTGTGTGTTATTCATAATTCTCTGACTTGACCAGTCAAGTTAATCCATGCATATCAAAGAGGGAAGATAGCCATCAGACTCAGGCACCAGTAAAACTGTCACTTTTTGATCAATCAAGCAGTATTTCCAAATAAAGGGGCCTATTTATTTTTTTTTTATTTTATTTATTTTAGTCTTTGGTAACCAGGTAAGGCCCACTAGGCAGAAGTGCCTGTTTTCCAGGGCGATCTGGGAGCACTGGGCGGTTAAGTGACTTGCTCAGTCACACAGTATGCAAGTGGAGGTTGTGAGAATCAAACTCAGGTCTGGTCTGCTGGACGTATCATGCTCGTTCACACCTCGTTCCTCTAACCTCTAGGCTATACTGCCAGTCCACCACACTATGCACTATGGGTGGGAATTACTTGCCAGAGGTGCATATCCCACCTGTGTAGCTCTGCACCTGAGACAGGTACACCCTGGCCATATTCATCAATGGCTACCACTTGTCCACAGGCCCGACTCCCCCCGGCATGCAGGTCCATGCAGGGTGGCAGTGGGTGGAGTCATGGACCCAGCTGGGCATCTAATAGGATGCCCAGCATGGGTCCCACAGTGGATTCCTTGCATGTTACAGTGTGGATCTAGGTGTGTGCATGCCTACCACAGGCACCTGAACCCACACAGCATGGCCCTGTTGTCCTGTGGTCCCCCTGTACCAGCCTTTAATGCAAGGTGCCCTTCTGGTACACAGAAGGATCCCCAGCAGTGGGACCCCACCCCCATCCCACAGGCTGCCCCCACATAGATGTGCCCCAATCCTGCTGTTTCATACCCCTCGAGACCCCCGTGCCCCATCCCTGAAGGAGTACCCCCCAAGAGCCCCATTGTGACTGTCCAGCCAGAAAAAAACACATTTGGTACACCCCATCCCATTCTTGGTGCTCCCATACCTCAATTGTGGTCAGTGTCCCCCACCATGCACACAGGTGCCCCATCTGTGCATTGCCATGACCCACCCCTGATACCCCCCACCACCACATTGGTGTTCAGTGTTCCCTACACCCACTGCAACAATGACAACCCTTCCCCTCACCCCATGCCTTTCCATCGGTGCCATGGCCAGGAATGGCAATCAGTGCAGCCCTCCTTGGCCACTGGCCATCCAAGTGATGCCAGAAGTGTGCTGCCTATTTATAGAGGCATGCTCCCAGCATCACTTGGATGGCTGGTGGCTGAGGAGATGTGAGTAGGGCTACACTGCTGGCAGTTTCTGGCTTCTGCACCGATGGGAAGGTACAGGGCAGGGGGAAGGGGTTGTCAGTGCTGTTGTGGTTGGGGGAATACTGACCACCAATGTGGGGGTGCAAGGGACCTGTGGTGGGTCATGGCCATTCAAGGATGGAGCACCTGTGTGTGGGGAGGGAGGTTGTGTGTGGCACAGGGCTGGGGCAGCTCTGTATGTTGGGGGGTGACACCCACTGCAGGGGGACCAGGCTGACACCTGTAGGGGGTGGGGTATGAGTGCCACTAATTCTGGGGAATGGGCCCACAACCATCGTGGGGTGGAGGTATGTCTCCTGCCATGGGGAGGATGGCATCTGGACTGGGTGAGTAGCTGGTGGTGTTGAAAGTGGGTGTCCCCAACACCTGTCGGGGCATCTGTAGGTTACAGCTGTATGTGGGGCTGGGTGCATAGGGCACTTATGGCAGAGTCTCCCCTGGCATAAATGGTGCCCTCCTACACCCCTCAGTGTGTGATACTATGCCCCATAGTGCATGCCATGCACTGCCAGCACACACACCACCCACTCCAGTGCATTTCTGTACTCATGGCCAGGGAATCAAGTGAGTAGTAGCTGCATGCCCTGTTTTGCACATCCTGCAAGGGGGGCACAATAAGTGTGGAGTGGCTATGCACCATGGATGTGTGATGTGTAGCCACTCCACACATTCGTGCGTAGGCCCTAAACTCCTTAGGAATGCAAATAAAGTGTAACCACCCAAATTGTTTCAACTGGATTGTCATTACAAAAACTGGACAGAGGGTTACATAATCTTTACTTACTTTAGTAGGGAAAGTAACTTTAACTTAGTAAACACACAGATTTACTGAAAAATGAAACTGCCTGTAATACGTAAGTGGAGAATAATCACAGTCTCTGTCTATCTGTCCCAGCCCAGTGATCTCACTACCACAAGCTGAAACAAATCATTTTGTTCTCCAATAAAGTCTGTGAAGCAAATCAGCAGAGAGGTTATATAATAAAGTTCCTTTACACCTGTGCTTCAAAGACTGTTAAGTTGCTGATTTAACATTGCTGCCTGAAGAACTACATAAAAATATACACCCTTGCCAACAGGGCATGGTTTAGATAAAACTATGTAAAAAGAGGGTCTATGTGTCCTTTAAGACTAAAACAAGCTGTCTGCACTGTTTGAGTGCTGTTTACACTGAGCATATTCACTGATTGTAATTTAAGCTGACATGAGAAAGCTACATGTAGGAAAGGATCCTCCCCCCACCCCGTGTAGTGAATTTAGGTAGCGGAAGGATCATATATTATGCTCAACATGTGCTTCGGAAGGAGTCTGAAGTGCCCTTTTTCCCAAGTAACAGCAAGACATCTGCAGGACTCCACCCACACAGCCATAAGAAGGGAGGGCTTTCTTAACTAATACAGTATATGATAAACAATGAAAGTGTAGTAGGGAAAACAGTATTTAAAATTAAACACAACAAAAGCAAGACAGAACTATATATTACTGTAAACTAAAGTGAAATAGAGATACGCATTGCAAAGGAATTACTTTCTTAACTAATATATGGTAAGTAGAAAATGTGTAGTAGGGCTCAAATAAAGTGATCACCAGAAAAGCAAGACAAAAATAAATATGAAACTAAATTAAAAAGAGATGACCATTCAAAAGAGATGACTTAACTAGTTTGTAGCAAGCATTGAAAGTGTAATAGGGTCCATAGTCATGTATTTATTTGTTTGTTTGTTTGTTTGTTTATTGCAAAAGTTTCAGCAGGAAAGACATACTAAGCCAAGAAATAGCTTTTTTCCACATTTGTCCTGGGTGAAGGGAAGAGGGGTAAGAACAAAATAGAATAATAACTTATACAATATTCATCATAGAGAATAAGTTAAACATAACAAAATTAGGTACATCAGACAGGTAACAATTAAACAAATATTTTCCAAGGATAGGGTGGGGATTTCTTCCAAAGGTAGAAGCCAAAATGCATTTCAATGAAGAGGGCACCAGAGGACAGGGGGGCTGTAGGAAGGAGTGCAGATGATTGAGGAGGATGGAAAAGTGCAGAATAGATGGGGGAGGAAGTAGAGAGGGAGATGGGATTGGTGAGGGGGGAGAAGCAAGGAGGAGGAGGAGGAGGAAAAGAGGGAAAAAATCTAGTAGTGAAGAGCAGGGAAAGGTAGGACTCAAGGGAAGACACAGGAGGGAGCGGTGAGGTCATGGAGCAGAGAAAGAAAAAGAGCACTTGGAAGAGGCTGAGTAAATAGTAAAGGTGAGAGAGTTCCAAAGTTTAAGAAAGTAGAAAGAGAAGGCAGCCTGACCAGAAAGAGATTTATGAGAGGGAAGTGCAAAAGAACTGTAGCCAGATTTATAGAGTGTGCACGAGGAGAGGCGGGGAGAAAGGAGAGTGAAAGGGTGGAGAGGGAGGACAGCCATAATTTAGAGATAAAAGAGACACAGTGGATTAGACAGTGATCTTTCAGTGGGGAGGAAAAGGGCAGAGTATAAGGAACAGTGGTGAGTGTGAGGTGGGCAGTCCAAGGCAAAGCAGCAGAAAAAGTGAAACAGGGAGTCCAAACTGGCAAGGGTGGAATTTGGGGCAGCACTGTAGACAATGTTGCCACAATCGATAACAGCAAGGATAATTTTAGTGATGATAGCTCAGCAAGCAGGAAGCAGGATGCAGTTTTGTTCCTATATGTTGCACCTAGTTTGAATAGAGTTTTCATGTATACATCCAAGACTTGGTATGAAAAGTCAAGGCATCAGGCTAGCCAGATATCAAGGTACTTAAATGAGGGACATCATCAATTGTGACCCCATCTATGATGTGGAAAGAGGGAGAGGACAGGAGCCTGGAAAGCCAAAGGTCATGGACACTATTTTCCTGGCATTTAAGGAAAGCTGATTTGACCTGAACCATCACTGGATATTGCCAAAAACATGCTGAAGCCTGGCTGTCAGCTCAGAAGGGGAGGAGCCAGAGGAAAAAAGGACTGTGTCATCTGCGTTCATGTGGATGCACATGCAGATGAGCAAGAAGAGGAATGGTCATTTAGGAATATTGAGAAGAGTAGCATGCCAAGGACAGAGCCTTGGAGGAGGCCAGTGCAGATGAGGGTGGAGATAAGGACTCACCAATTCTAACGGACTGAGATCTATCCATTAGATAGGAGCAGAACCAGTTAGTTGTGGAATCTGAGATACCCACTAATTTGAGCTTGACAAGGAGGAGAGGGTGTAAAACAGTGTTGAAAGCTTTGACTAAATTGATGATGATGGCAGAGGTGAGGAGGTCCTTGTTCATGTCTGTGTGGATGGAGTCAGTGAGCCGGAGGAGAGAGGAGGTAGTAGAGTGGTGCTTGTGAAAGCCAGACTGGAAGAGTGTGAAAAAGAGAAGGAATCAAAAAAGGAAAAGACCTGAGACAGCACAATGCGCTCCTGGAGTTTAGCTAGGGTTGGGAGCACAGAAATAGTGTGGAAGTTGTTGGGAGAGGAGGAGGAGGAGGAGGAGTCACCTCCTTTAGAAAGGGGATTGACAGTACCATGCTTCTAGGAGAAAGATACAGAAGCAAGAGAGAAAGAGAGGTTGAGAAGAGAGGAGATGGAAAAGACAATGACAGTGGTAGAGAAGTGTAGGAGCTTGGGGTCGAGCCCATCAGGGCGCCTACCTTTCAGAGGGTTGAGGGCAAGGAGGCAATTGAGAGAAGCAGCAGGGGTGACTGGCAAGAAGTAGAAGAGCAATGGAGTGGCAGGAAGATGGGCAGAAGGAGAGGGGGTTACAGTGGGGAGGTAGGAGAGAAGAGTGGAAACACTGAATGTGAAGAGTTGAACACAGAGGCCACAGAAAGTGGGTCAGAAATGAATGTGTCTCCCACCTTAAGGACTGGGGAGGAGGAGGACTGGGTGGGGGAGAGAAGGGGGCATGGATGACCTTCTAGAACTTGGAAGGGTAGCTAAGATTGTTCTAGAAGGAGGATGAACATTACTCATCCTTGGCAAGCCTGGTGGCTCTGGTGCAAGCATTCTTCAAGGCTCAGTACCTGTTATGGTTGGCCAGGGAGCCAGAGGACTTGTAAGTCTTCCAGACCAGGATGCATATATAGAGGCAGGCCAGTAGTTTGACTGAGATCCATGGAAGGTGAGAACCACAGACCCTGATTTTCCAGAAGGGAGCATGCAGATCCCAGATTGATAAACATTTGGAGTGAAAGTATTCAAGTGCAGAGTTGATGTTGCTGGTAGCAGAGGTAGGAGACCAGTCAGTGGATAGCAAGTCTGCATGTAGCCAGGAGAAGTCTAATGACTGGAAGGACCTGATCTTGAAAATTTAAGGGGGGACTCTAAGGCATTGAATTTTTAGCACACAGTAGACAATATGGTGGTTATTGAGTCCATCAGGTAGGGTGCCAGTGTCAATGTTGCGGTGATGGTGAGTGGTGAGTACCCAGTCCAGTAGTGAGTGATTTAGGGATCTGTAATTCTGATGGGTTGGAACTGGAACTGGAATTAAAAAGCGATCACCTCAAAATTAAAATAGAGAAGGATTCCATTATGTATTTCTCCATGGATAAAAATGCTGAAGAACAGCAGTGACAGACCTAAAGGCCTAAGACATTAAGGTAGGAAACACGGGAGGGGGAGAGCTAGGCAAGGAAACCACTGAATAAACTAGTACTGCTGTATTGCTATTCATGTATGGTAACACAGAGTGCATATCAGGGTGCTTAGGCAAGGTCACATATGACCTGATGCCCATGAACAATGCTGCTCCCAGCTGTATTCAAGGTTGATGCATGTGCTATATAAATACTAAATAACAACATCTGTTGGCTGCCGCAGGAACTGACTCATGATAAAGTCCAATACTGGATTGTAATGGAAACTAAAACAGCAATGCAAGTACCCCGCACCATGTCTCACAATTATTACATGTGACAACAGCTACCACTGTAAATGCTGGTATGGGTCAAATGCTGGCTGTTCATGTGCTTATATACTTATTTGTTAAGAATAATGGTTTCTGTGATGTAAGAAAGAGCCAAAGTGTCCAAATGAAACGTTTATTTATGTTGTGCACATATCTTTCAAGCATGGCTTTTTTGGGATTGTAGCTAGATCTGAAATCATATGTCTCACATGTCTCACATCCCCCCCCCCCTTTCAATGGTGGGTTGGTCCATGGAGATGTGTCAGTCAATCTGGTTAGTGACGGATGTCTGCCACTCGATAAGTGACTGGCCTCAAAAGTAGAACTTAATTAGGATGTCATTCAGTCCATTATCTTGTCTGACAATGTAGAATGATGAGGATACTGTGAACTTATTTTATTTTCTATTGTTACCCATCAGGTCTGCAAACGCCATTACATATCACTGCAAGGCTTCATCAGGAGGCTGTGCATAGTATCCTTATAATTATGCGCACCATTTTTTGATTTTTAATATTATGACTTAGTAAAGACTGCACATTAAGATGCACAGCATGCACTTTTTTTTGCAATCCACCCCTTCTGACAGTGTATTAAATTTCTACCAGCCTGATTGGCTGATGTACTGTAAACTTCAGCCCTTACTGCATCGTTGAGGTGGAGGAGGATCAAACCTTAACAAATGCTTGTGTCTGCACATTGTGTTGCGGGGCACTATCCTCCAGAGTTCTGACTTAAGTTCATCCTAGGCCAGCAACACATTGTGGCCATAAACTTATTTTCTACCCACTTAGGGCAGGGGTTTGTTTGTGGACATGAAGCGCTTCACTGGGTAGTGTGGTCACTGTGGTGAGGTTATGTAATTCTCCTGAGGAGAGTTATTAAGCGCACTCTGCTTCATTAGCACAGTGGTAAGATCCTAATGTGGCTGTGTCTGTATTTTCTCAATACCCTTACTTTAGAATTCCTATAGCTGCTCTCGGATTACGATTCTGCATTTTATTATTTATTTATTTAACAAATCAGAAAGACCTTTGAGCCAATGGTTCTTTTACAGAGGTTCCATGTCAAGTCACAAGAATAACAAATTACAATGGTTTCAGTAAGTAGTACAACATGAAGAAAGTAATTACATAAACAAAAGAATAATATGGCAAGATAAATACTGTGTCAAGTGCAGCCAGTGGCCTTGTCTGAAGGGGGTGGAAGGGATTACAAGGAGAGAAGGAAAGGGGAGAATTGGAGGGATGGAAGGATCAAAATAAGAGCAAAGTGGGAGCTGCCACAATGTAGTTTATGTAGGAAAAGACCCATGGGTGGGGGTAGAGGGAGAGAACTAGGTGAGAAAACAGAGGGAAAGAAGGGAGGGGGAGTGGGAGTGGAAGGGTAGAGGAAGGGGCAGATGAAGTAGGATGAAAAGAGGGCAGGGATGGGGATGAGAAAGGGATGAAAGAGGGAACTGCTGTATATGGAATAGTGCAGCAACTTGGTAGGGCTATACAGGGGCTAAAGAGGGAGGCCCCAGTGCATTTAGCTGTCTGCAAAGATTGGGTATAGCAGTCACAAGATGATCTGGAAACTAAGAACTGATGCAGCTTCCGCTTAAATGGTCCCAAGATTGCAGTCATCACAATCTCAGGAGGAAGGGAATTAAATAAATTAGCCACTCTAACTGCAATGGATCACTGTCAGAGCGAGGTTCGACAGCGAGGGACAGTAAACATTTGGCTCACAGGACTTTGTGTGTTACGAGTGCCCCGGAAGGGACTGAAAAGCTGAAGGAAACCTGGTGGTAGGAGACCAAGAGCTGCCTTCTTAGCCAGAAGGCAGGCTTGATGGTCAATGTGAGCCTGGAGTTGAAACCAGTTTGTTTGTCCGTAAAGGTCTTACGTGTGAGTACAATATGCTGCACCAGTTAGTAGACAGCATGCCTTATTCAGAGCTGTGACGAGCAGCTGTAGGGTTGTGTCCATGGTGGTACCATAAATGAGCAAACCATAGTTAATAATAGACAGAACTGAACTTTGGATAGCCAGTCTGAGGGCTTTGGTAGTAAAGTTGTGTTTGTGTCTGTGTAGAAGGTCTAGGCAAATGTTAACTGCCTTGGAAACATTCTCAACATGGTGGGAGTAGTAGAGTGTACTATCCAGAGTAGCTCCTAGGTATTTAAAAGATTGAGGCTGATCAAGGACTACACCTGCACTGTTTTTATTTACCAATTGTTTGGTTTTATGCTTGCTGTGGATATCATGGAAGAGCATGACCTTTGTTTTTTTGCAAATAAGCACCAAGTTATGAGAGGTGAACCAGGACTCAACTTCAGTAAAACTTTTCAGAAGTTGGGCCTGAAGGAGGGTAGGGTCAACAATCTTTGAGAAAATGACCCCATCATCTGCGTAGAGGAGTACTGGTTCAGAACAGGATGCCAGAAGATTATTGAGGAAGGTGCTAAATAGAAGGGGTCCCAGTATCGATCCTTGAGGGACCCCAGAGAAGTGTATCACCCCTTGTTGTCGACACCCCCATGGTGAAACACAGAAAAAGATCATTACGGTGACATTCACTGTAATGGTACTTTTTCTCTGTGTTTCACCTTCCCATGTTCCCACACCTCCCCGGACCAACTCTGACTGGTAGTTGGAATCCTAGAGTCTGGGGATGCAGGGCACAGTCCCCACAGAAAACACTCAGGAAGAGGCGCACAATACCTGCACTGGTATTGTGCCATTGCTGTGGGGGAGGTCAGCATTTTCACCAACAAGATAACTTGGTGCTTCCCCAGAGCAGACAGGCAGTTTAGTGCTATGAGAACTGCAGTTTACTATTTCACTGCAAATTTTTATGATGCTATGTGAAATAGGCTGGAATGCTATTCCACAAATAGTGAGTAACTTATCAATATAAATCATAGACAGTTCTATTTACTAATGGGCCTGGTATGTGCTGGCAGGGGCACATAAATGGCTTCACAAGTGTGGGCCACATAGCCTGCCACATGGGATGCACGGGGACAGTATGCATGTCCCCTGTGGGCAAGCCTGGGAGCTCTTAACATGGTTGAGTATTTCCGTGCTAGGGCTGGGGCTAACTGGGGGGCTGGATATGGGCCAGACTGGAGGTTTCCAACTGGAAGCCCCAACAGGGCCCCATAATGGATTCCCAGCTCCACAAGCTTGGGTAATCATGGGACATGGGAGCCCACATATGAGCTGGTGGTATCAAAAGTACACTTTTACAAAGGTCAGTGCCCTGCAGACTGCTATGACCCCCAGCACTTTATGGCATTGAAGGGAGCAGGATCCATGGCTGTAGGCTGTCATGGTGCCATTGGAGCTCCAACTGGGGGACAGGCAGTCATTATGGCAGCCCCCTGGCTGTCATAATGCTGGCATAATGGTAAGCCACTCTGACACTGACCCATGCATGCTGTGACTCACCAGGCCTCTGAAGTCATGCTCATTCTTCTCCCACTGTCTAGACCAGCCAGTTTAAGTGTACAGGATCCTCCTAAAGGGTTAGAGGGAGGGGTTCAGAGTGGGTGCATGCCATTAATGCATCTGTGGGTGTCCATCAAATACCCTGGATGCTTGTATTCCAGTCTTACATGCCCCATAAAAGGCACATTGGGCTGGGATACCCTTAATGCATAGGGCCCAGATTGCCAGTTAATCAACACATTGTGATTCTGCAGTTCCGGCATGTTATCATGTGGTTTATTTTTCCTCTTGAGAGAGAGAGAGAGAGAGAGCAACATGTTCATGCTATTTACCGGGATATTTCTATTTTATTTACAGTATATCTGTTTTTTTTTCATGTGATGGATGTTGCAGAGAGAGAGATGCAGTAAGAAGGGCCCATCTACACCCTTTTGCTCAGAGGAGACCAGCATTGGTCAGCGAGATCAGCAAAAATGCTACCCAATGTTTTGGAAGGAAACTGCTTGATGAGATAGCAGATTTGGGGAGATATTTCCACCTTGGTGAGTGGTAGTGGAGAGTGACCAGCAAGGTCCATAAAACAGTTGACTCACCAGTAGGATAATTCACAATGCAGAGATGCCATGGCATTGGAGGATCTGGAGGGTGTTGCCCTACTTATGACTTTTACTCATATTAAATATAAAACATTGTAATATTATGAAAAAATTACTTTATTGAAAGCACTGCACTGAGCCACCACTGACTTGAGTGGTGGTGGCATGGAACTGAGGAGGGTGGTGGTGTCATTATAGTGGTGGCTAGCTGTGGTGCAGCTGCTGGCATCTGGCTGGCAATGTCCTTGAGATGCATCTACATTTCTTGTTTGACCCTGATAATTTTGATTTTGTCCCCATTATGATGTTCAGTTGTATTCCAGTTGTCTGAGTTGCTTGTCCAGTTGAACACTGTGTTGGCTTGGTGGGTGGCATGGCATGGAGCTGGGCCCCCAGGTTGTTCTTTTGTTCTCTTGTATCAGTGCAACAGTATTTATTTGCAATTCTCCATCTTTTACTCCTGTCACCTAAAATACACCCGATCCATAGGCCAGACTCTGTACTAAGTCATGCTACTCCAGTCCACTGATAAGGCAGGGAGGGCTGTGGCAGCCATTTGGGCACTCACCTGACAATTGCAATTTTAGGGACTCATGCTATTCCAAAATCCTATGCTCTGCACAGAGCTGGGGGGCATCCAATTGGATGCCCACCTGTGTCCACTTATCCTCCCCTCTGTGTGCCAATGCACCAGGGGATGGGACTGTGGATAGGTTCCCTGCAATGGTTGTCCATGGTGAATACCATGCCCCATATGCCTGTCCCCAGGTGAAGAGTTGCACAGGACAGGTACATGCACCTCACATACACCTGCCCCACACTGGTGGATAAGCACCATTAAGAGTGTATAAATCAAATATGTGCATTGTTCAAACATTTGTTTCCCCATTATTCAGGACAAGTGTTAAACGTCTCAAAAGGCTGGAAAGTTAGAAGTGTGTGGAGCAAACATCCCCGCCATGATGGGTCTTAAAAATTCATTTCTGAACTATTATGCAAAGTTCTTATTCATGAAATCATCCTTGTTGCAGTGGATCTGTCTTTATGACAGGTTCAGTCCTATCCATCTCTGTTTTTAATGTTATCTGTACAGTATATCAGATAGTATGTAAACAGTGTTATGTTGCATCCTGAGGTTGGGTTAGGATGCACCAGATATAGAGTGACACCTGAGGGAAGCCAATCATGTTGATGATTACATTCAACAGAGTATAATATACTCTTTCCCTTTGTTTACAGTGACAAAGACACACAAAAAAGGACCTCAACAGGCAAGCAAATAGGCACCTTGAGTAGATTAAAAAGTTCTTTAGAGCTAAAAGAGAGGAGCAGGACAGGCAACAACCAGCAGCTGGAGGCCAAGGAAGACCAGCTCCAGTGCATAGACAAACAGAAGGTGGCAACATCAACACCCTTAAATTGATGGATTTGCAGCTCAAAAAGTTGGAAAGAAAGGTGAAGGTAATTCAAACAGGGCACTAAAAATATTGGCTTGGCTGGATGAACTATGTAAGTACGTTAGGCCAGCAGCACCCCTATCCATCACAAGAAAAGTAATAAATGTGCTTGCCAATGTTGAATAAAGTAATTAACATTTTATTAAGCAAACTGTAGCACATTAATGCAGAGGTTTCATCAGGGAACAGGATCCAGTACCAAGCTTCCACCATAAATACCAACAAAATTTACATAATTAGTTGATATATCCCATCATGAGATAATCATACAAGTTGGTGAACTTTAAAACATTGATACAGAGAGTGCACAACAAACTGTGTATAAAATCCGACTATACAAACTGATATCTTGGCAAAACAAATTATAATTTTATTTAAATCCAGTGTAACTTCCCACAAAAATGCTGCAATTGTGCAACATAAAAACTATGGCTTGAAAAATATTTCTAGCCAATTGGTTAAATCCTTCCAAATTAATCAGCCAGCTTTTCATAAAACATTTTTATTATGTGATCCTATTTATCTGATCAGAGCCAATTCACCCCGTAGGAGTAAAGTGGTGTGTCCTATAATTCAAAAGTCAGTACCATACAGCTCAAGTTGGTGGTGGAAGGGGGGGTGGTTGTAACTTCAACAAACCATATAAAAATGCAACACAACCAATTGTATGCCATACAGGCAGAGTCAAGAGCAACCCAAATGTTTTGATGTTAAAAATCCGCAATCTTTGAAGGGGAAGGGTACTTAAAACATACACAATTAAGGAAACTGCAAGTTGTTTTCAAATTACATTCAATAATGGCTCAGAGGTGAAAACATTATAGAAAAGGTTTGAATTATACTTGGTCATTCAGACCTTCTTGGACAAATACTTTTGAAGACATTGGCCCAGATATTCAAAAGGGTTGCGTCATGCTCAACTCCAAAAATGCACCATTCTGCAATATTCAGAAGGGGCCAGTTGCTCCACCGAAAACATGCTGAGCAACAGCGCAATGGAAATGAAGGCATGCACAACGAAGAAGCGGTCCATGCATAAAAGTACGTAATGTGATATTCAACACTTCGGCGCATGCGCAAGAGTGGCTCAGCCGGAAGTTGCGCAGTAGCAGAATTGAGCCAAAATAAAAGGCTAGCAAGGAAGCGGCGCAAGAACCCTAGACATGCCGCAAACTGGGGGAGAGAGACAGAGACAGAGAGAGAGACAGAAGCTGGAAGGGCAGACAGGGACAGTGGGTCCAGGAGGACAGAGAGGCCAGCGGGGGTGCCTGGTGCAGTGGAAGCAGCAGTGGGGCAGCGGAGATAACACAGGAACAGCAGCCGGGGGCAGAAGCCAGGGAGATGGACAGTGCCAGCTTCCACATGGAAGCTGTAATGAGGGGGGTGAGACACCATGCTGCAGGGGGACGTGGCCACGGAGGGGCCCGTCGGGGGTATGCCCCCAACAGGCGGTATCGTGCCTGCCTCAGCTTCGAGCTGTACACAGATGTCGAGATAATGGGCCGGTACCGCCTGAACAGGGAAATACTGAGACGGCTCTGTGAGCTGTGCAGTGATGTGATGCAGGCACCCTCACGACGGAGTCACGCTCTGTCTGTGGAGACCAAGGTGACAGCCTGCATGTGCCTGCTCACCACGGGCACCTTCCAGAGGCTGACAGGGGACACCACAGGCATTACACAGTCAGCCACGTCATGCATCCTCACCCAATTCCTCAGTGCACTGCTGCCTCATGCTGCGGAGTACATCCATTTCCCCAGCACCACGGCAGAGCGTACAGCAAACATGCAGGAGTTCCACAGGGTAGCATGTATGCCTGGTGTGCTAGGGGCCATAGACTGCACCCATGTGGCCATTCGCATGCCACCTGGCCCCGACGGCGAGGCATATCGGAACCGAAAGGGTTTTCCAGTGTCAACTGCCAGGTGGTGTGTGATGCCACTGGGCGATATCAATGTCTGTGCCACACACCCTGGCGGAGCACATGATGCCTTCATATGGCACCAGTCTGCACTGTGCCATCGATTCAAGAGTGGGGACATCCCCACGGGTCATCTAGTGGGTGAGTACACATGTATGGAATGCAAACCTGGGCAAGGGTGGAATGACACAGGTGCCATGGTAGTGGCACACAAGGATATGGGCAATATGGACCTGACATGACACTGCTCTCCACTATCTCCACACAGGTGACTGCGGATACCCACTCCGTCCCTGGCTGCTCACACGTACGGCGCCCCGACCCCAGCGCAGCTATGCTTCAATGAGGCACATGCACAACACGTAACATCATAGAGCGGGTGTTTGGGATGCTCAAGGCACGCTTCCGATGCCTAGACACCTCCGGCGGTGCCCTACAGTACAGCCCCCAAAAGGCCTGTGGGATATTCCTGGCCTGTTGCATCCTGCACAACATGGCCAAAGACCATGGGATAGCCATACAGGTCGAAGAGGGGAACAGCGATGGGGACGCCAGTGGCACTGGTGATGTTGGTGATGAGCAGCCCCTCCAGGACGGAGGGACCCCCGACTGACCTGGCAGGCCCAGCTGCACCGGGACACCATTGCAGAAGAGCACTACGCCCAACACAGGTAAGTCAAGGGGACATGTGCAGGCAACACTGTCCATGCGCAAACCCCAGGCACACAGGGGAACACACCGTGCATGAAGGTCAGGGGAGTTGAAGGTTCCAGGCATACCAACACACCATCAGGGAGGGGTGAGCACTCATATGGCCACACACACACCAGGCAGCATACATGGGCAGAAGCACAGCACTGCGGAAATGACATTACCAACACACAGCACTACCGACCACCCCCACCACCTGTACCGTCCAAGTACGTGTGTCAGGACCTAGGCACCCTTGCACCTTGGTGTACAGTGCAATGCAGGCATCATCATGCACACGCACCTGTGGACAGCAGCTGGGAGAGTGTGCAGGTGGTCTGTGTGTCAGCGCAGTGAGCAGAGCACCCAGCAGTGCACTGCCCACCATGACACACATTGCACACAGGGCAGCACCAGACAGGGCCCGCACTGGGAGACAGCTCAGTCATGTAGCACTGTCCCACGCCACCACGGATGCGTGGGCGGGCCGCGCCCAGCAGCACTGGCAGGCTGAGCAGGGTACATGGGTGGCGCTGTTGCACCACCAGGGGTCCCACTGCGCGAACGCGACCTTGCCCACACAGGGGTCTGCATCATGCCGAACAAACGTGCACCAGGGGTGCTCGGGATGCCCACAGCAGAACCCGGTGTCGACAGGCCTGGTGTCACACGACGCTGGGAACGGGGAGTGGAGAGTGCACTGTGTGGGGTGTGTGGTACAGGGGCACCTGACAGTGTGCCCGATGCATCCGCGACAGAGACCACTGCCTGGGTCAGCCTGTCAATGGCGGCGGTCACATCCGTCCGCATAAGGACCAGCTCGGCTTGGTCCCGAGCACACTCCCTGCTGTGCCGCTCCACAGACACAGACAGTGCCTCCACGGACCTTGCAACCCACCCCTGCAGCTGTACTGATTCCTGCAGCAGGCGGGTGTACATTCCAATGGGTACTGTGCCCCAATGGCATCGTGACCCCCAGGGTGTGGACGGTCCCGTGCACAGCACCCCTGAGGGTGGGCACTGTTTGCCAGGACCAGGTATGGGTGGATCAAGGGTGGTGGACATGTGCCACTGCTTGACACTGTACCCCCAGACCTGGTGTGCGACTGCTGCTGCCGCCCCTCCAACTGCTGAGCTCCCAGGTCCACCTGTTCCACCTCCATGCTGGCAACAGTGCCGGACACCTGCACAGCCACTGGTGCTGCCCCACCGGTGCTGACAGGCACAGCCTGGGACTGTGCCAGCATGCTGGTACACAGGTATGAACCAGGAAGGCTCAGGGGCACGTGCTGGCCTGCCATGTGTCCGTCATGGGACACACACCTATCACTGCCCATTGCAGGCCTGCTATCATCAATGGTGCAGGTACGTGCCACTGCCATAAGCACAGCATGCAGGAATACCTGCATGCCGGACTGCTGAGACACAGGCTGTGCACCCCCCCGCACCCGTATCACTGACACCAGAGTTGTTGGCCCAGCGTGCATGCTGCTGCAGTGCCTGCTGGCTGGTGGCAGAGGTGGATGGTCCCTCCTCCACGTCCAGCAGGTCTGCATTACTGTCTGGACCCACCACCACCACCGTCTCCTGAAGACGAACAGGATCTGTAACAGAAAGAGAGTACATGTGAGTGCATGTGAACAACAGCCCCCCCCAACACCACCACCATGTCATACCATGCAGTGATGGGCTTCCACCTGTCTGGAATCCTCCACCTGGTACACCCACAATGGCACTCAGCTGCATGGCCGCGACCAGTGTCTCCTCCGTTGGGGTCAGCTGCAACACCACTGGCGGGCCCCCACCAGTGCCAGCACGTGCCGCCCTGAAGGCTGCCACCTTCTCCTTCAGCC
The DNA here is from genome assembly GCA_016271365.2 of Neoceratodus forsteri. Lineage (NCBI taxonomy): Eukaryota > Metazoa > Chordata > Ceratodontiformes > Ceratodontidae > Neoceratodus > Neoceratodus forsteri. The sequence continues at coordinate 1,099,368,071 of CM028130.1, forward strand.
TCCTGCGGTCAGTCCCCATCTTCTTCTTGCATTCCTGCACGGAGCGCTGGTGGCTTCTGTGCAGGTTGACGGCCTGAGCTACCCCCTCCCATGCAGCTGCACGTTCCTGAGGGGTGCCCCTCCGTCCACTCAATAGTGTCTCATCCTCCAGGTAGGCCTGGAAGAGGGCCTCCGTCTCTGCCGCTGTGAAGTTCGGCCTCCTCCTACCGCTCGGTCCTCACCTCACCTTGGCTCTGGTCAGTCATGGTGATCTGTATGGGTGGAAGTGGACACCTGTCACTGTGCAGTCGACAGCATTTCCCCATGAGCATAGGTGCCGGCCCGGGGGGGCGGAAGCCCCCCGCGTTTCTTCTCCGTATGGCAGATACTGATAGAAAGGGTGCCCTTTGTCCCTTTCTAAGTGCCCTTTTCATTCTCAGCCCCCTCAGCCTTTATCATCCTCCGGCACCCTTGCCCATGAGCATTGTCCTGAGCATCACACAGCATGTAACTCACCTCTCACCTGCAGTAACCGAATCTGGCCAGCACAACCCACTGTCACATTTTTATAGCGCAACACATGCAAATGAGGAGTGGCGCAACTTTAATGACATGCTAATCGCGCCACTGCCCCTTTGAATGGCTAATCGAATGATTTGCATATGTTGGCTGAATATCATGGATTTGCGCTTTGCACAATATGGAAGGGCCGGCTGAGCCAATGGCGCAGATTTGTGCCTGCATGCTACACTGCATTGTGCATGCCCAGACAGCTTACGCATGCGTCTATCGTGCTGCAGACCTGCTGAGCACGATAGGCAATTCAGGACATGGCCACCATTGTGCCAGTGGCGCTACAGCACTGGGCACTATATGGCACTGTGGCACTACTGCGCAATAGTCCACTGTGGCACTGGTACGCAGCTTGGCAGTCGCGCAGGATGCCTATATGTCTGATGGCACTGTGCGTAGCCTTGCGTCATTGCCGTGACCTTGTGTATGCCCTTTGCCCCCTGGCGCTGTTCGCATGCCATGTGTACGTCCCTATTGCGCTGTCTGGTGACAGCGCTATGTGAAGTGACGGCGCTGTTCGAACAGCGCAATTGGAGCCTGTGGTAGTCTATTGCGCAACATCTCCACGTGGGGTTACAGTGCAGCAGAGCGCCATATTGCCTGCTGTAAACTGGCTGAGATGGCTAGGAGGAGGGCAGTGAGTTGGAGCCCACTGGAGGTGGCCAACCTGGTGGCCCTGGTGGAGCCCCACTGTGAGGCACTCTATGGTGAGGCCCCCCTCACCATGCCTAGGATGCACGTGTGGCAGCAAGTGGCCACTGACCTGGTGGAGGTCACTGGACGGGGCCAGTCTGCTGAGCAGTGCTGGCACCGGTATGATGACCTCCGCCGGAGGGAGATGGACATGTTGGCCAGGCTGCGGGCACATGCCAGGTGGGGCGTGGTGCCTAGGCCAGGTGAGTGTACCATCTATGCACCTATATTCTCTGTAGGGGTGTGTGTGTGTGCTTGTGTGGCTGTGCATAGGTGACAGCTTGGACACGGTTGGCTGTGTTAGTGTGTGCAGCTGTGCGATGGATGGTTATGGCTGTGTGGGCGGGCACTCTCACTGGAGCAGGGGGCACTCTGCTTTTGAGTCACACTGATGTTTGTCTCAACATATGTCTCCCACAGGCTGGGATCTGAGGATGCAGGGCCGGGATGAGGAGGGCCGTGCCAGGGCCCCGGTGGCAGCAGGAGTCGGCACCCGGAGAGAGCAGCAGCAGCAGCCACAGCAACAGCAGCAGGGGCAACAGCGGCAGACAGAGCTGCTTGAGCAATGTGAGTATCATGACTCCATGGATACTATTGCATGCTGGGGGGGGGGAGTCCACTAGCCCTGCACAATACAACCATGCAGGAAAGGGGAGGTCATAATTCCACTATACAAGACACTAGTGAGGCCCCACCTGGAGTACAGTGTACATTTCCGGAGACCATACCTATGTAAGGACATCAGAGTGGCCAGGAAGGTTCAGAGAGGGCAACAAAGATGGTGCATGGCTTGCATCACGGGTCCTATGATGACAGGTTGAAGGAACTGAACATGTACTTCCTGGGGAGAGGGGAGAGAGGATATGATAGAGACATACAAGTATCTTACAGGAGATCAGTGTGCAGGACACACTTTTGAAGTGAAAAAGATGTTCCAGGACTAGAGTGCATGGGATGACGTTGGAGGGAGGACGATTCAGAGGACACATGGTGATGGACTGTCTTCACAGAGCGGGTGGTGGACAAGTGGAACACCCTGCCAGAGGAAGTGGTGGGGGCTGACACAATCACGGGATTTCAGACTGCAGGGGACAGACATGAAGGAATTCTGGAGATCAGGGGTAAGGGGCAACAGACTTCTAGGGAAACAACGTGAACTTACAAGCTCATATGAACAGACTGGGTTTGCCATAGGCCCTTATCTGACGACACTGTCTATGTATCTATGTATGTAGGCATGACACAGGTGACATGCATCACTGTGCAGTATCACAGCACGTCTGTGTATGCGTCACTGGTGGTCCAGGCATGCACTGGGCACATAGCTGTGTAACTGGCATCGCACCACGTTGCCACATCACTTGCCAGCCTTGTTTGTGCTGTGATGGACGTGGGCAGTGTGTGTGTGGGCAGTGGTGCACATAGCTGGTGCCGCCAGTTTGTGATGGCCATGTGCATGTTCACTGTGGGTGGGTGTATGCCATCACAGGTGCGGGACATTGGGCTATATGGCTTGCAGGTTGGGTGGTGTTCAGGGTTGTGGTCAGTCTCAGCCATTGACTGTGTTCCCATTTTCCTAGGCCTCAAGGTACTCAGGAGGATGTCCCAGGATCTTCGGCGCCTCACCCAGGTTGGACTTCAGAACCAGGAGATCCTGCAGGCCATACAGCGCCATGGTGATCGGCGAAGGAGGCACAGGAGGGGGCGCCAGCAGGGGGAGGACCAGCAGCCAGCTGGCCATAGCCCATTCCCTTCCCACTTCTCCCATCCCTATCACCCTGCCTTCCTCTCCAAGTTTTTATTCCTCCTCTTGAACACCCCTGCCTTTTACCCGTCCCCCACTTGTACATAGTTTCACTTGGTTTTGTGATTAATCTTTTAAATATACATTTCTATTTTGATATGAATACTGTGTTGGTCTCTGATTTGCAGCTGGCTATGGGTGCTCAGTTGCAGGGGTGTACATGCCATCTGGGCTGGTATGGTCTTGGGTATGTGTGTGTGTGTGTGTGCATGTGTGTGTGCATGGGGAGGTATCTCCAGCATGGCAGTGACTTTCGGTTGGTCTTGCCGTCTGCTGCCACCCACTGCTGGGTGCACAGGGTGTGTCTGGCTTGTAGGCTTCTGTGTTGCACGGGGCTGATGAGTGCTGGGGGGACTGCATGGTTTCCTGCTGTGCCAGTCACTGCACATGGGTGGTGTCTTGGGGTCACAGTGCAGGGTGTGCTGTGCATACGGGGGGCTGATGTGCACTGTGGTTGTCAACCTCCTGTGTGTGGCACTCTCCGCCTGCCAGTGGTTGTGCTGGGGTGTCATGGCTCTGCTATGCTTTGTTGGCTTGTCCCCATGGGCAAGTAGATCATCTGTCCCACCCCCAGTGATGCTGTTCTTGGGGTGCGCAGGTATGTTGTGGGTTCTGCAGTGTGTTCCTGTGCCCATGTGTGGCATGGCTGGCGGTGGGCCTCAGCCTGCCTCCCTGGATGTGCAGTTCCATTGCTCTGGGGGGGGGCTGTGCTTGCGCTATGGCAGCTCTGGAATGCTCAGCTGAGCTTCCCTGGTTGCTCCATAGCGCAACATTTTGGCTCAGCTTCTCCTTCCTGGTTGCGCGATGGCGCAGTATGTGCAATATTCAGACGTTGGTTGCTTGCGCAATTTGCTCTGCTCCATGTTTGAATATCGCACCTGTTGTGCATTTGAGCAACTGGTTTGTGCTTGCTCCTGCTGTTGCGCTCGTTTTGAGCGCAGTTTGAATATCTGGGCCCTTATCTTTTTTGTTTACTTTTTTATAAGGATCCTGAGTCTGTCCCTACATCTCTGATGGACAGGTGCATGTCACAATGCATGAACCTGAAATGCCTTGGCACTCAAACCATGTACACCCCTAAAGTGTGAACCCAGAAAATGTTTTATGTTGCAATTATAGACTGCTGTAACAAGATCCTCAATGTGATAATTCAGGGGCCGAATGGTTCAACCTACATATATGTGGCTGCAATTGCATCACCCCTTATAGACTATATACTCAGTCCTGCATTCAATAGTGTTTATGCTGTTACTCTTGGCACAGGATAGTTGACCTTTGGTCCCACATGTGCAGATTGGCATATATTAGAATTTTTATAGGTTTAAATACCCCCACATAAAGGTTGCTATAAGTTGTCTTTAATAAACTATTTGTTAGTCACACAAGCTAGTTCACTTTCTAAAAGTAACTCTGGGGGTCTCACCTACTAATGGGGTCAATTCAGGATCTATGGCCAGAACATTCCACCTGTTTTTGGTTTTATGTCTGACACTCATGGCCTTTGAATGATAGCTACAAAGGTAATTGTGGGTCCTCATTCACATCTCTTCTTGATTTAAAGATTAAAAATATGTGTCTATCCACAGCAACCACTTTTCTCAAGGCATCCTCCACCACTTGGAAAAGTAACCCCTCTCCATATCTAGCAGACAGCATCCCAGTCTATGCCATAAAATGTTTTTTTTCTGGAGAACAATACCTTCTGTATCACAGAAATTGACTATATGAGATGTTGTCCACCAGAGAATGAAGGTGCATACTCTTGGCCCTAAGGAGAGTGTTTCCGGCAATAGGCTTTTAATTATGTACAACTTGTTCACCACTAGAAATATACAATTTTATATCCAAGTACTCTACTTCTTTGGATTTGCAAGGTAAGTACAATGCTGAGTATATTCATTACTGTTGAGCCGCTGGGTAAACTCTGGTATGGATTCTGCACCCCTATCACAGACACAAATGATATCTTCAATAAAATGGTGCCATTTTACAATGTGTCTGAGGTGGGGGTTCAAATATACATCCCCACTCCTGTGTTTCCACCAACCCTGAAAAGTCTGAGCTCATGGTGACACCAGAACTGCTCCCATTGCTACACCACACAACTGGAAACAGCATTTGTTATAGAAAAGGAAGTAATTTTGGGTAAACAAAAATTATAATAAATACAGAGTGCAACATTTTGGTGCTCTTTGCATGTTTGCATGCATCTGAAGAAATGACTTCACTGCTTGAATACTCTGGTTATGATGGATACAGGCATATAATGAGGTGATGTAATTTGTCAGCCAGCTATACTGAGGGGATTTATCCTTTCATTTTATTAATAAGATTGAGTGTATTACTAAGATAACCAGGTACTGCATATATGGCAGTATTTGTTTCTAAAAATGGTCAGCAAGTCTTGAGCAACCCTCACCAAGTAAGCCCACCACTGAAATAATTCAGCAGCCAGTAGGGTCCTTCATAGCTCTGTGGACCTTATGCAAAATGTAGACTGTGGGAGTTATCAACACATTTGTTTTTTGAAAGCCACTTTCTTCAGGATTAATCCACCTATTCTACTGGGCCTGTTCAATTTTTATATATAGGATGTTTGTATAGGCCACTGTCAGGTTAAAGGTCAACTGCCTGTAGCATTCTTTATCAGCTAACTACCTTCCTATTTCATGCACATATTGTGTTGTGTCCTGCACAAACACAGCACCCCTTTGTCTGCCTGTTTTATTACAATATGTTTCATGGATTGAAGTTCTTTTAATGCCTTCAGTTCCACAGCTGACCAGATCTGGTACTGTGCCTGTACAGGTGCAGACATTAAGTTGTCAATATCATCTTGTGTTAGATTCTCAAATATCCTCACACTTGGGTATTTTTTTTGTACTGTGACAAGAACTACTTTGTGGTCTAAGTCCATTTTGGGAACCAGTGTTTATCAGAATGGGAGCATCAGTGTCCCTTCCTGTTTTCCTTGAGTTACAAAGTCGAATCGGTAGATCATGAATCATGATCTTTGGTTAGCAGACATGAACAATCACTTCCAATCACCAATTATCATCATCTGATCATCAAGCAAGTTTATGATTTTTGACGATCTTCTTGGATGGTGATCTGATCATCAAAAATACTAACATTTTTAAATTCTTAATGGTGATTTTTCATGATTTAGTTAACTGTCAAGTAATGATTATTGATGATCATATAAAAGCCATTTTTTTGGTGAATTTTAATGACTTGTTTTATTTTCAAGTAATGATTTTTGATGATTATATAAAGCCACATTTTTCTGTATGTCTTTAATGATTATATGAATGTATAGATTATGATTTTTGTTGATTACATCAAGCCACAGTTGGTTAGCAAATAGGTAGGCCCCATATTCAGAGTCAACCACTACTTCTGCACAGACAGGAGTGCTGCATGGCACATAACTCATGTCCTGCTTTGTGCAATATTCAGAGTTAGCACACTCCAACTTGAGCTTGCTAACCATCTGACTATAGAGTCAACTGGCAGCACAGTGCATAGTGACTATGCTTTGTGCTGTCACAACATGGCGCTGCACATGATGCATAGGAGCCACGAATGACAGTGCAATCCTAATGGTACAGTGCTAGGGCACCTAAGGGCCATATTCAGCCCTTGCATGTAAATGAGTCCATTAGGCAAGCATGTTGCTAAGGGTCCATTTGTATGCCCACTGCACTCATTTGCATGCAATTGTCAGCAGCTGCTTAATGCCCATGCCGCCACAGACCTGTAGTCTAGTGGACCCCCATCACACCCACTCCCCATCCATGTTACTATATTAAAAAGACTCAGATTCATGAGGCCCTTCTTAGCCAGGGAGCTACACAAACATCATATGAGAGCACAGCATCAATTTTAGCACTGATTGCTTCAGGTCTGTAGCGTGGCCCTTCTTCTGAGGCCCCCTGATGAAGGGTTATGGCCCTGATGAAGGGCCATGCTATAGATACAAAGTACTGTGGCTAGTTTGGTGCTGTGCTAGCATGTTTGGTGCTAAATAAACAGAGTTTTCTCAAATGTATTGCATTTTGTGATTTATTTTCAGGACTCAGTGTGATTTTTCAATGTTACTCTGTGTTCTGAATCCCCTACCACACTGGTTGTGTTACTTGTACACATAGGACTTTGTGAGTAGCAGCATCCTTAGCAGCATGCTCTGTGGCACCCCGAGCACTGAGCTCCCGAGCTCACCCACTCCCAGCTCTTGCCTTAGGCTCACAAGGCCATCCACTCCCAGCTCTGCTGGAAGGCTTCTGAGCCCAGCCACCCCAGCCCCAATGGATGGATAGTGGACTGAGGAAGTGGAGCTGCAAGAGCTCAGTAAATGGGAGCATACAGTGTTGTATGGTGAGTGTCCTGGAGCCCAGGAGGTAAAAGGTGTCCAGGGGGGCCAGAAATGGGACCAAGGAGGGAGGGAGGGAGGGATGGAGGGGGGTGTCAGGGGTTCAGGAGGGATGGTGTACAGGGATCAGGGAGTGAGATGTCTAGGGGTATAGGGAGAGATGGGCTTCCTGGAGGCTGGGGAGGGAGGAATATAGGCCAGGGCAAAAGGCATCACAGGGGGCCTGGAGGCATGTCTAGTAAGAGAAGGATGTCCTATGAGTCAGGGTGGGATATGTCTGGTGGGTCTGGGGTGAGAGTTGTCTGAGGGGGTGGGAAGGGAGGGGAGAGGTGTCTGGGAGGCCATAGAGGGAAGTAGAGTAGTGGTGGCAGGGGACAGTAGAAGAAGAGAGGGTTTATGGGGGTCTGGGAGGGGGAAATGGAGGAATGAGGTAATGTGGGGGCTTAGTGTTGGGTGTTGGAGGTAGGATCGTAGTGTTTGTGGGCTGTGGAGGGAGGGATATTGTCAGGGAAGGAAGCTGTCAGGTGCACTCCCTTTCCAATGGAGGGCGGCCTTGCATCCCTCTTGACATCCAGTAAAAAATAAATTTTAAAGCGGCTGCTGGAGTAGATAAGGTCAAAATGTGATAATAACATGGACACCTAATGCTGGACACCATCCCTGGATCACTCCACAGCACTCAAGGCTGAATATTACCCAGATGATCACCCTCCCTGCAGCTAAATTCAAACAACACACACTTTCCGCACACTAACCAACTGGCTGCCCCCTACCAACCACTCTTCCTGCAGCTGGAGCACCCCCACACCCTGATATCCACTGATGCATCTTGTTAGGGTGTTTGGGAATCCCTTGCAGTGGCCTTCAATCCCCTACCTTTTTCTAAGTGCTGGTCTGATACCCTCCCTCCCCAGTCAATAGCCTGTGCCTCCCCTACCTGTGCAGAGCACTGCAACCCCATACCCAGGCAGTGGCCTAATCCCAAGCATGGACCTGCACCCCACACCCTTCCAGTGGTGGCACTGCACCCCCTTCCCATTTGTAAAAGGGAAATCCCATAGCAGCATGCCCAGTGGAGGAGAGAAGGACAAACCTCCAAACGTGCATACCCTAAATGACCACCCTCTTACAGATGGGCCCTCCCACTTACTGACCAGTATCCCCACCACCTGTTTTCTCACAGCTAGCACCATCACCCTAGGGCACATTAGTGTGGTGATACCATTTAACAGTGGCCCCAGAAATAGTGTTTGAGGGGGGATATCAGTTTGGGCACTCCAATCACTCCCCTGCAACATGTCCAAAGAAAGTACCCCCCCACACACACACACACACACACACACACACACAACAGATACACCTGAGCCTGTTCCCCACCAGAGCAGCCCTAAGCCTGCATATTGTTTTCAGCATAGCCCATGAAGAAGCCCTCACCAGGCAGTACTGCCTATCCCCTTAAAGCAGCAGTATTCATTGGATATGAAAAGTTCTGACCTTCTGTTTTTATTGTTGTGGAATGAAGAATGGACATTTTGATTGCAGATTATCATTGCTTCCATTTGTTCCATGATCTATTTAACTTGATTTTTAACTTTTTTAAATTAGTGACTTGAGTCACATCTGCCATTTTAACACATTGTCCTAGAGATATGCATGTTGCGTGTAAGCTTGACCCACTCGCCCCCAATGGATTGATTGACATGCTGCCAACATGATCATCTCTCCTACTTCCTTGTGCTCTGTAACCAAAAGATATGCCATCTCTAAGCATAGTCAATGCTTGCAATGTGTGTCTACACATATATTAACAACTCTGTGGTTTTTATTTATTTATTGTTCGTAAATACTGTATATGCAGGAAAGCAATGACTTGGAGTTCTTTTCGCTGATCTGTAACATGAAGGAAGCTGTACTTGCAGTCAGCATGGGCTCCACTTCAGACACTGATTTAAGCCACAAAATGTTATTTGATTGTCATTCCTGATGGCCACTATTGTGGTTATATCCCTTGTTTAGGAATACCATCACAAAGGAAATGTAATTTAGGAATGACAGTGTTATTGTCTGTAAACTGTTCTGTCTGGGATTATGAGCTAGGAACAAGGTCACAGGGAATTTGTTAGCTTGATTGTGTGTAATTTATGAAGTCATCAACTACTTTATTGGATGTACTGAGCCGTGACCACAAACACACAGGTTCAGACTGGAGACCTACTGCATATTTTAAATGCTACAATCTGTAACAGCGATGACAGGTATTCAGATCTTTCTGAGGAACTACTAAAAAATGAGGCAGCTGTATCCCCTTTGAACTGACAGCAGTCTCCTGCCACAAACCATGAATGAGCATGAAGATGTGATTGGCACTTCAGAGGGAGGAGCATGAGATGTGTCATATTCAAATGAACCTCCTCTAGAGGCACTTGCAGCAGGAGACATCTCTACCAACTGGCAGTACAAATGGCGGACCGGGCGAGATCGTATGCACCTTGTAGGCATTACATTACTTGAGAAATAGAAAATATGTGGAATACAGCTGTTCTGTTAAAATAAGCTGTTTAGAACACTTGTGCAGCAGTTGAGTGCATTACAGAGTTTTTAAATAACAAACACTGCTGCTTTAACTTTCCTTTATTATCTGGCTGATCCCGCCTTCTGCTGTCAAAGTCAAGATGTCCTTATGACGTCGGTGCCAGACAGCAGGCTAGCATGGCCTGTCTTGCTTTTCCTGGAGGACTGCTTGCCTCCCCATCCAGGTAACCAGTTATGAATATATTTTTATTAATTTATGCTTCCTTGGCTTTTGTTGTGGTTCTCATTTGTGTATCTATGGGCTGACTGCCACCCCCCTATATGCACTTTGGTCTCCCCCCCCCATCTCCTTTTTAGCCCCTCCTCGGGCTTACACGCAGCTGAGGGCAGTTTGTCTGTTACTCCCCTCAAGGAGCGTTTAGTTCTGCCTGTTTTCATAAGGCTTTTACAATTTAAATTAAGCCTACTGGGCAATGCCAAAAGACATGTCATGGCTTATAAAGTGCAGCACTTTCTGCTGCTACTGCCGCCGATCTCTCCGCTAGGTCTCTCTTATCAACCCCCCACTACTGCTGTGGGAGTGACTCCTCTTTGCTGCCCCAGTCCCTTTCTGCATCTTATGCCTCTTAGGGCAAAAACAACTTTGACACCAGAGCAGTGGTTCAGGAAGGTGGTGGGAGGCATTTCCATCCATTGTCTCTTCCACCTCATGCTAGCTCCTTTCTCTCCCTTTCTCAACAGCGTGGAGTAGGCCACAGCCTAAGCTCCATACAGGCTGGGAGTTGTAAGCGCCTGCAGGCACATTCACTTCTAGCATGATCACAGTATGGGGCTGGCTGCAGCTGCAGCCCTAGCATGTCCTTCTCCTTGCCACTCAACATATCAGCATCCACACTATGCTAGGGCTCAGGCAGCCCCCACTAGACCCCAGTGAAGGGTACTAATTCATTTTAAAAAAACTGCTGGCCTGAAGCACTAGAGAGCTAAACCCCCAGGGCTAAATTTATATAGTGCTCCCCACCTGAGCATATCAAGCCCACAAGACCACCAATTTTTTTATTTTATCAAATGGCCTACTAGCCCAAAAGATTCCACACCACCCACCTGGTCTACAAAGTAAAATACTGGCCATTTGGTCATCAATAAGAACCAAGGGGTTTTGTCTAGCCCATTTCCAAAAACCACAATTCCTTTTCTCTCTGCTTTTGCTACTACTGTGTTTTCCCCCCAGCTAACCAATTTTTTTCTTTATTTTAAAGTCGGACTGGTTGTGGACTTCTTCACCATCAGATAAGTATACTTTTTTATCTAATCCATTCTTCACATATTATTTTATCCCTAAGTGCTACAGATCCTTTGTGGCCCCCTTTCTATTCTTTTTTTACAGGTGAGGCGGAAGACATCCCTTAGAGACTCCTACCTCTAGCTCCCTAATCCTCAGGTCAGGCCTTCTACTTGACCTATATTGGGGTGGGTTGACTGTAATGGGGTGTCCATGTCTGTTGCAGGGTATTAGGTGTTACTGGACACCAGTGACTGCTTTTTAAATATGGGATGGGGAGAGTGAGGATGTGCTACTGGACACCAGGAACTAAATTTGCATGGAATGGGATGAAAGAAGTGTTTGCCAATGGATGCTACAGACTTTTTTTTTCAGCAGTAAGGTTTGATGCAGTTTTATTTTCTGTCCCCCCTCCCCCCAACCAAATGGCCGGATGCAGTTTCTGGGCAGAACACATCCTCCGCCGCCATAATGATCTCAGCCTTCGACTCAGTGTTGGATTTCTGTGTTGTCAGCTGTCTGGTATAGGGGTAATTGACAACCTTTCCCTCCCAGAAACAGCCAATGAAGAGCAGGTCTTGATCATGAATATTAACAGTGACTATCATTATCACCATTATTTTGCAAGGTCATTTTGCATATAGAGAATGGAATGGTGCTGCAAGATCAGCAGCACAAAGGTTGGTGGACTTGTGCCATGTTGGTTTGTTTGGTGGACTGATGGATGGGTGGGTAGCCAGCTTGGTAAGCAGGGCAGTAATTCTCCATTCTTAAGTGAGATGAGAAGCATAGGCAGGGAGAGGGAGCTAAGCTCAGGAGCACAGCTCCTGTGTGTGTGGGAGGGAGTGATGAATAACTTATGTGTGTGTGTGTGTGTGTGTGTGTGTGTGTGTGTGTGTGTGTGTGTGTGGCTTCAGGGGAAGCACAGTTTCTGTGTGTATGTTTGGTTGGGGAGGAAGCACAGCTTCTGTATGTGTGGGTAGAGGGAAGCACAACTCCCCTGTATGTATGTATGCATGCGTGTGGGTAGCACAGTTTCTGTGTGGCTGGGGGACAGCACAGCTTCTCTGTGTTTTGGAGAGAAAGCACATTGTGTGTGTGTGTGTGTGTGTGTGTGTGTGTGTGTGTGTGTATTGGGGGTAGCACAGCTCTGTCTTGAGGAGGGGAACAGCTCCTGGGTGTTGGGGACCAGAAGACAACAGCTTCTGTATTGGGGGCCGGGGAGTGCAGCTCCTGAGTTGGGAAGGTGGAGGCAGAGTGCAGCGCCTGTGTTGAGGCATCAGGATGACAGCATCTGTGCTGGGTGAGTGGGAGAGCACAGCTGCTATGTCGGGCATTAGGATATCAGCTCCTGTTTTCTATATATTTTTGGGGGGTTTCGTTTTGTTTTATTTTGTCCTCTGTCATTATATCTGTGTTTTCCTTACTTTGGCATTAAAGAGCAACTTTGAACTTCACCAGATGCTTTCATAAATAAGATGGTTCAGCTGCTACACTTTACTAGAGAACATATATTTTTTTCCATGTTCCATTCCATGATTTACAACACATCTTGGTAGTCCATCTCAAAAATCTGTATAGAAAACATTAAAAAACATTTGCCTCTCCCCTATTAATCTCACCATGCATTTGTTAATAACATCATAGTGCTCACCATGAGACTGTGATGTCACAAACAGTAGTTGTTTTTTTCAATTTTCATTTTCTCCCCAGTTTTTCCATGCCCCCATTTACCCCACCCCATACCGTGGCTGCGCATACAAATGTGGAGACACATACATGATACAGTCCCATGGTTCCCTCCCTCCCTGTCCATGCTGCCCACCAACCTATGCCACCCTCAGGCCTCCAGCTAGGAGAAGTGGAACTATGGGGGGGGGTGACAGGATCCCTCCTCAGGAGTGGAGAGCTTGTCTTGCAGCTGTTCAATCCCACTCACTCCTCCCTGCCAGCTCCCGACAACCCTGGTCCATTCCCAAACCCAGGTCGCTGGTGTGAAGGGAGATAAAGCATCCAACATCACTAAGCCAGCCACAAACAGCAAATGTGTGGTTAGCATGGGAGAGTCAGATACATTTGAAAGACTTGATAAAATAAGTGCTGCATTTATATTTAGTAGACCAACAGTATGGAGAAGTAAAAAAAAAAAAAAACTAGAAAACAATAAAGTTAAAACTCAGTTGGTGTAAATATAATGTTTTTAAGCTTCTTATTATAATACAGAGTTGCTCTTTAACTCTATCTTTTCCACTAAAACTCGGCTTTCTTTACTCCTATGCTGTAATGTGTCCTTTGTATCTCTCCACTCCCTATCTCTACTCACAGAACCATAAGTTCCTCATACTTACCTATTTTTACCATTATTTGAAGATGCCTGGTCAGACCTTAGCTGCCCTCACCCACGTCAAATACAAAATTTAGTAGTAAAGCTGGCAGTTATGTGTCTTTAAAGGCTAATTTCAGCAATTTCTAATCATCTTTAGTCATCAACAGAATAATACAGCCTCTAAGAATACTAAATTCTAAGAAGTATTCAATAAACTATTTAACTGTAAATTATTACTAAATGAAGACTAGAAATAGATCTGCATTGCACTTGAATATACAGTTTATTTTGAATACTCACTGAATTATAACTGAAGACTACAACTGTCTCTTCCAGCTTCGCCTGTGAGAAACTGAAAATGCCTCAGTTTGGCTATCCTAGATAAAGAAATGGTTAAATTTTTTTTTTTAAAGGCACTTCTATATTGATCCTTTGCCCCTCCCCCTTTTATTTTCTGTAATACATAGGACCATTTTTACGTTCGCTTGCGTGCATGTGCAAGGAACGTATTGGGAAAGTAGCACACTTGGAGGTGTGCCTCTCCCACCCAATGCACTGCTCAGTTGAGCAGGCGTGGCGGTCCTGCACCAATGGGTGCAGCAGCTCAGTATGACAGAGGTGGTCTTCGCTTCAAAGAAAAACACAGCTGCCATACTGAGCGCCGCCCCCCGTGTCACACGCTACCTCTCCCCCCCATGCACGTTCATCATGCCGCCTAAAGCTTTCGTACGCTTGGAACCCACTCTCAGCGTGGCAAACATTAGTTTGGCCGATGGGGTGCCCAATTCCCTTCTGCCCATGACCCCCCACACACACATCTTTCTGCCATGCTGGGAGCCCACCCAGCGTGGCAAATGTCCCTGTAGTCTTTTTTTCTTTTTAACCTGTAAACAAAAAACGGTCCGCGCGCCTCCCAGCCCCCCACAACCCACACCCACCCACTGGCGCACCCAGCCTTCCCACACCCCCTACCCCATACTTACCTCTGGACTCCGCGCGACGATCTTGGTGGACCAGGAACAAGTCTGCACTCTTCAAAGCTGACCACGAACTGAGGAAATGCCGGTAAGCTCTATAATGGGCTAGATAGGGGTTCAACTTATTGCATATCTCAGTCATTTTTTTGAATTTTGCACCAAAATTTCAATATGAGGTTTTAGGACCCTTCTCCTGACTGATGTCACTGTCATGGCGTATTCGGGCCCGAAGGGTGATTTCGCGGCACTGCGCAGTCACTGCACAAAAATCACCCTTTCAGCCTCAGATAACACCATGACAGTGACATCATTCATGAGAAGGGTCCCAAAAACCCCATGTTGAGAATTTGCTGCAAAAATTCCAAAAAATGACTGTTTTACGAGCGTGCATTGCACAGTTCCTACGCAGGCTCGTAAGTTCGCGAATTTTCAATATTTTCACTCCAGATTTTCAACATTGCCATTTTATCACACCTTCTTATGAGTTGTACAGCTGTCATTTTTCACATCTCACCCAAAACGTGTTTCCGCCCATGTAGCGCACAATGGCAGTCGGTGTGCGAAATCAATGTATGGAACACATTAAGAAAATCACAGTGACACTGTTCATGAGCACAGGTCTTAAAATGGCTATGTTGAAAATTTGGTGAAAAAATTCCTAAAATGACTGTTCTACGAGCTGCATTTGCACAGTTCCTATGCACTGCATGTCATGAATTTTCAACATTGCACTCCAGATTTTCAACATTGCCATTTCACCACACCTCCTTATGAGCACTACAGCTGTCATTTTTCACATCTTGCCCAAAACTTGTTTCCGCCCATGTAGCGCACAATGGCTTAGTCGGTGTGCAAACTCAGTGTATGGGACACATTAAGAAAATTACAGTGTCACTGTTCATGAGCAGAGATCTTAAAATGGCTATGTTGAAAATCTGGCTAAAAATTCCTACAAATAGCACTGTTTTACACGGCGTGCATTGTGCAGTTGCCTTGCGGCTCGTAAGTTGCTAATTTCCAATATTTTCACTCCAGATTTTCAACATTGCCATTTTACCACACCTCCTTATGAGCAGTACAGCTGTCATTTTCACATCCTGCCCAAAATGTCTTTCCCCCCATGTAGTGCACAATGGCGCAGTCCGTGTGCGAAATCAATGTATAGGACACAGTAAGAAAATCACAGTGACACTGTTCATTAGCACAGGTTTTAAAATGGCAATGTTGAAAATTTGGTGAAACAATTCCTAAAAATGACTGTTTTACGAGTGTGCGTTGCACAGTTGCCACGCACGTTTGTAGGTTTGCCAATTTTCAATATTTCTACTCCAGATTTTCAACATTGGCATTTTACCACACTTCCTTATGAGCAGTATAGCTGTCATTTTTCACATCCTGCCCAAAACGTGTTTCCGCCTATGTAGCGCACAATGGGGGTAACAAACAGGTCATGCTGACAATTTATTGTGCAAATACCAGCAATCGCACAGGGCATTAGGGTAAAGCACCATACATGCCAAACACCACTGCAAATGCCTGCAAGCGAACGTTCGGCATTGACAAATGCTTGTTAAAACTAACCTGTTAATATTTTTCTGTTACTTTAAATATCTGCTCATAGAAAGCTACAACTCCCAAAATATGTTGGGGGGGCACCTCCCAAGAGACATGTGATCTCCCAAAAGCCTTTGGGGGCATTTTTCAAGATATTGAGCTGCCTCTATGTTTTAAAGTCTGAGGGCTAGTAGAGTACATGAATTAGCTTCACAAGTTGTAGGCATGTTAAAAAAACATCTGTTCAAACTGAGTCTGTTATGTAGAGTCTCTCATCTTGAATGCTTAAAGTTTTTTACAGTGTGTATTTCCTAACTGCTGGAGTGCTTCAATATGTATGTGTATGTGTGTGTAAGGCCTGGGTGTGGGGCTGTGCTTTTAGTGTTTAATCTGACTAATGTTCATATGTAAATACATTACATTAAACAATATAAAAGGCTGGGCTCTATGTACTTTTTTATTATTCTGTTGATTGTGAAAATATTTATTTTTGTGTATGCTTGTGGAGTTTCTGTTTGCTTGGTGTAATTTTACTGTTTCTGAAAAGCATACCTTAAACTGATACTCCATGTGGCTGTTTATATAAAAGGTGCTCTGCTATATTCCATATCAAGCTGATGTACTGTACAGTTTCTTATCACTGAGAGGCTAAACTGGACATAGTACCATTAACAAGACATGGTTCACCAGCAACCACACTTGGGAGACTTCAGTACCCGGCTATGTACCGTTCAGAAGAGACCAAGGTGCAAAAAGGGGGGAGGGGGTGGCTCTTTATGGCGATGAAAATATCCAAGCTACAGAAATTCAGAATACACATAAGGAGCCAGAAGAACTGTGGGTTATCCTGGAAACAGGAAATGGGACTTCCATACGAACCGGGGTTGTCTACAGAATCCCTCCGCCTCGCCATCTCTGCATCTATTCTATCGCTAATTGATTATGGAATCATCATCTATGGTGCAGCTGACACCACCCACCTACACAAGAGTAGACTGGCCCTTAATAAGGCTTAAAGACTTGCTACAGGCTGTTCTAGACTTACACACTCTCTCGTCTCAGCAAACTGGCTCAACTTTGATGGGAGGCTAAAGTACCAGGCCTGACTCTTTGCTAAGAAAAACACATCAGGATTACTCCCACCAGCCCTCTCCCCACTACTTCAGTCCCCACTGTCTACCTGCTTCACACGGCAATCAGCGACTACCCACTTTAGGATACCTCGCTGCAAGACCACCTCAGGCCAAAGAATGTTTAGATATCTGGGCCCATCCTGGCTTAACTCATTCCCAAATTCCTCCTCACTGAAAACTTGGTCAGTTCAAGTCCCAACTAAGGGACCTTATCACCCAGGGATCAGTATGTGACTGCCCCTAAACCTGACCTTTCATTTCTACCGATCCACCTCCCCCCTCCTCCCTTGACCATGGACCTAACACTGGTCTGCCACCTCTGGGCATGCCTGTACCATGACAATGGACCCCAATGTCCTGCCTTGGCCAATGAATGAACTCCTGGTTATGGCTAGCGCCATCGCTCTGAAATGTTATGTTTGTACCTGTAACCTTTTGCACTTTGTACCTTGTTAGCAGCTCTCTGTTACCATGTATTTCCTGCTGCTATTTTGTATTTTCTGTATTCATTTGCAACCATTCTGTAACCATTGTCTTTAATTACTATGTTAGTTGTTACTTTGTTCATGGTTATCTCTGTCTTATGTACGACCTGGAACCTTTGTAAAGGAGTCTTTGACTCAAAGGTGTTATCCGATATTTATCAATAAACAATAATAAACAAATAGACAACAGGCCTCCAGACCAGGGGAAGGACATAGACACATTACTGTTAGAAGAGATACAAAACATGACAGCTAAGGGGGCGGTTCAGATAATGGGAGACTTCAACACGCCAGATACAGATTGGTCAATAGCAGCAGAAACATCTGCCAGAACTGGACACATAGTGGATTCCTTGCAGGGGGAAGTCCTTAAACAACTGGTACAACAACCCACAAGAGACAGGGCTATCCTAGATCTAGTACTGACTAACAGAGAAAGGATCACAGATCTCCATGTAGAAAGTCACCTTGGGGTCAGTGACCATCACATGGTATGGTTCAATTTGGCCACTAGAACTAAATCATCCCATTCCAAGGCAAACATATGGGACTTCAGAGGAGCTGACTTTGATAAGATGGCCAACAGAGTTAAGCTAGGCCTGGCAAGAAGAAATACAGGTGATGGGATACAGGCAAAGTGGGCAAGTATTAAGGATGCAATACTTGAAGCAACATCCCACTGTGTTAGAGAGAAAAGGAAGTGCAAAAGAAGAAGGAACCCACTTTGGTTCTCAAAAGCAATAACAGAAAAGGTCAGAGCCAAAAGGCTGGCCTTCAGGAAATATAAGGGAATGTAGCAGGATGAAGATAGGAAGGCATACCAAACTTCGCTAAGGGAAGCAGGGAAGGCAGTAAGGCAGGCAAGGGCCCAAACTGAGGAAACACTAGCACGAACAGTAAAAGAAGGTGACAAGACTTTCTATAGATACATTAGTGAAGGAGAAAGTCCAGAGAGGGTAAGAACAAAGGGGATAAGGGGGGGCGTGTCAGGAGGAGGACCATGTAAAAGCATATATCCTAAATAGATACTTCTGCTCAGTATTTATTGAGGAGAAGGTAGGGCAGGGCCCACAGCTCAGCACCATGGATACGGGAGGGGGGGAGAGGTGTGCACCAGTGCCTTCACAAAAGAAAGGGTCTTACAAGAGCTTGTTAAGCTCAGGGTGGACAAGGCAATGGAACCTGATGGCATACATCCCAGGGTATTAAAGGAGCTAAGGGTGGAACTAGCAGAGCCATTATCAGAACTGTTTAGTGAGTCTCTGAGCACAAGAGAGGTCCCAGAAGACTGGAGAAGGGCTCATGTGATCCCGTCCCACAAGAGTGGTAGCAGGGAGGAGGCAGGTAACTACAGACCAGTCAGTCTTACCTCAGTAGTGGGCAAGATTATGGAGGCACTCCTTAAGGAAAGGATAGTGCAACACCTGGAATCCATAGGAGCACAGGATCCAAGACAGCATGGGTTTACAACAGGAAAGTCCGGTCAAACTAATCTCATAGATTTCTTTGACTGGGTAACCAGATTGGTGGACCAAGGGGGAGCACTTGATGTCACCTAGCTTGACTTTAGCAAAGTTTTCGATACTGTTCCACACAGAAGATTGATAAATAAGCTGTGTAGGCTCAGGGTGGGTCAGAAATTGGTCAACTGGGTGGCAAACTGGTTGATAGGCAGAAAACAGAGAGTGGTGGTAAATGGTATACAGTCAGAAGAGATGCAAGTCACAAGTGGGGTACCTCAGGGATCAGTCCTGGGGCCAGTCCTCTTCAATATCTTCATCAGTGACATTGCAGATGGACTAGAGGGTAAGGTTTGTCTGTTTGCAGAAGACACTAAAATTTGCAACACAGTAGATGATCCAGATGGGGTGGGCAGAATGAGAAGAGATCTGGATAAACTGGCAAAATGGTCAGAAGAGTGGCAACTGGGGCTTAACTCAAAGAAGTGCAAGATCATGCACATAGGGAAGAGAAACCCTGAAGCCACCTATAGGTTGGGAGGGGAAGTTGCTGGCAGTCACAAGGAAAGAAATAGACTTGGGCATCATCATCACAGATGACCTGAAATCATCCAAGCAGACATCTAAAGCAGTAGGTAAGACTATGGGGATGTTGGAGTGTATTAGTAAGGGTATCACAAGTTGTAAGAGGGAGTTAATAATCCCTCTTTACAAGACACTGGTTATGCCCCATCTGGAGTACTGCATGCAGTACTGGAGGCCACATCTTCACAAGGGCATTAACCAAATTGAGGCAGTCCAGAGAAGGGCAACCAAAATGGTGCAGTGACTGCATCAGAAAACATATGATGACAGATTAACGGAACTCAATATGTATACCCTGGAGCAAAGGAGGGAGAGAGGTGATATGATTGAAACATTCAAACACCTTAAGGGCATTAACAAGGTGAAAGAGTCTAACACGTTTCAATATAAGAAAAATAGCAGGATGAGAGGACACAGCATGAGATTAGAGGGAGGCTGATTAAGCGGTAATGTGAGGAAGTTCTTTTTCACAGAAAGAGTGGTGGATGCATGGAATGGCCTACCTCAGGAAGTGGTGGATATGAATACAGTGCAGGGCTTCAAACAGGCATGGGATAGGCATAAGGGAGCAAAACAGATAAGTATGAATAGATAGACCAGTGACAGAGCAAATGCTGATGGCACATTCATAAGATAGAAAAAGAAATGAGCCGACTGGATGGGCCTTGCGGTCCTTATCTGCTGTCAACTTCTATGTTTCTATGAGAGTACAATGGAAACAGTTCTGTTGTACTGTTGTGTTGGCCACTTGTGCTTGCTTGTTTAAGTGTGTGACTTCTGCCACATACTGATGTTTAGCTGATACATTTTTGGTTGGAGTCTGGTTTTTTTATTAATATTTGGTTCATAACTTGTGTCCTGTTAATTTTAAAGAGCAACTTTACACTTTAGCATGTGCTTTAATAAATAAGATGTTTCAGACGTTACAATTTACTAGACAATGCATTTTTTCATTTTCAATGTTCCTTTCCAAGATTAAATACTTTTGCAGTCTGCTTCAAAGTGCCTTAGGGCACACAGTTATGGATGGCCACCACAAATAAACAGCTTTTGCATTGCAACATTATTTTCTCCTCTTATTTTCTTCTCCCCAGAGTTATCATGACTTGAACCCTAGCAGGTCTCCCACATGGTAGTGCAATGTGCAGAGCATTTGCAGTTCATGCTGCAGGTGACATGGCAGACAGGAAACAGTATGGTCATGTGCCATAATTGTCTGTCCATGGCAAACCTTTATCAACACCCCTCCACATGGGGTGCTCTTCCCCCCACACACACCCTAAATAAATATAGTCAACTCTGAGATTGCACCAAATTGAAGAAAAAAATATTTGTTTACAGACCATTTTCAAATTTGTAGATGCAACCTTGTGGATTTTGTTTATTAAGCTGCTGAGAGTGGGATGCAAATCCTGTCCCTATCACACTCCACTACCTGCCTACCACAGTCTACAGCCCTAACTATGATGCTAAATGATGC
Source organism: Neoceratodus forsteri (assembly GCA_016271365.2). Taxonomy (NCBI): domain Eukaryota; kingdom Metazoa; phylum Chordata; order Ceratodontiformes; family Ceratodontidae; genus Neoceratodus; species Neoceratodus forsteri. The sequence continues at coordinate 1,099,389,306 of CM028130.1, forward strand.
CAGCTGCTTGACCACATTCCACCTGTAACCCTTATAGTTTCAGATGGTACATGGTGTTCCGAGCAGCACACGAGTAGTCCCGAGCAGTACTCTCATGCAGCACGAGACTCTCGTCCACTGAAGCAGTTCCACTGCAAGGTGTCCGCCATGACACCTGCAGCAGAAAGTGCAAGCGAGCCCCCCCTTTGTTCTTTGTGTGCTCTAATTTATTTTTATTTTCGGACATTCCTTAGGCTCAGCTTTGAGTATTAGCTCCACAACTTGGATCAGCAAGGTAAGAGACTTACCCTTTGTAAAGGAATGTTAAATATATTTTTTATTTCACACATTTTTGCATAGGCTAACCCTGCTTAACAGGAATATCTAATTTCTTCCAGAGGGTTCCTGCTTCAACCTAGTCCCATGGCACAGTGGATTGAAGCACTGGTCAAGCAATAAGTATTTGGCTTTAGCAAGTTTTGAACCTTAGATAGATAGACAATGATGACAAAAGGCCTGTCAGCATATCCTGCCTGTTCGCCCTGCCTAGCTACTCTGCAGTGGCTGTAGTGGCCACCCCTTCCCTTTGTTTTGCCTCTCTTTTCTAACTCCATATGCCTGTCCCATACCTACTTGAAACTGTTTACTGATCTGGCCCATACCTCTTCCTTTTGCTCACTGCCCACCACTCTTTATATGAAAAAGTGCTTATAGATGTCTATTTGACCCCCCCATGAGTTTGAGTTCCCTCTTATCCCAGTAGTTGAACACAAGGAGAGAAGTTCCTTGACAGCCACCCTATTTGGTCTGTGTAGGTAGTTGTATGTCTCAATTATGTCGCCTCTTTCCTTCCTTTTCTCAAGGGTGTCCATGTTCATGTCCTGTAGCCTCTCCTTGTATGTATTGCCCCCTAATTCATAGAGTATCTTGGTTGCCCTGCCCTGCCCTGTACTGCTTCCACTTTGGCATAGTCTCTCCTCATGTGTGGATTTCAGTACCACGTGCAGTATTCCAGCTGTGGTCACACCAGTGACCAGTAAAAATGGAAGAATCACCTCAGCATCCTTTTTGCCATGCCCACTGCTCTAATACATTATACCGTTTTTAGGGTCTCCTGTGTGAGGACCCCTAAGCCCTTTTCCTCCATGGTGCTTTCCAGCACTGCTGCACCCATTTCATATTTCACTCTTGGGTTCCTCTTCCCAATGTGCATTACTTTAAACTGAGCTACTGGTTCCCAAGCTTGTGCTCTAACCAGGGAGAATTTTGAGGCAGTGTGGTAAGCGAGAGTTAGGAGTCTATAAGACAGTATGATCTGGTGGGTTGAGCACTGACATGGGAACCAGGAGCACTCAGGCCCAACTGCCCAGATAGAGCCAAATCCTCACTCTGTAATTCTGGGCAGTTTTCATAACCTTCCAGTGCTGCGGGCCACCCAGCTGTGGAACGGTGTAGAAGCAGGACCCCACTGGAAATGAGAAACTGCATCTCAGCTGGGTATCCATATGGATAGAAAGATAGATATCTGTACTGTGTAAGCATCCAATCTATGATGGTGTGAAGGTAACTTTACAAACTGGGAATATGAAGCTTTGCAGGGTTAATATGTTTTTGTTTTTTTAAATAATAAAAAAAGGCAGAAAACCTGCAGTCCTCCCCACCAGTAACTCAGCCCCCCCATACTTTAACGATTTAGGCAATTACCAATGACTGCCTTCTGTCATACCTACAGCCTGCCCCAAAGTACCCCACACCACACACATGCTTATTTTTTAGTCTCTTCTTGCCCCATGCTGACCTCCAACCACCCCACCCCATCTACTCATAACAACCACCAATCCTGTCATCTCTCATCACAGTCAGCGAAGATCCATGTAGAGAAGTCAGGTTATGCCAGTGGTTGTTATTCTGAAGGCAATAGGGGCTTTTCAGTTTTCCCTGTTTCTCCATCAGAGCCCTTCTACCAACTGAGCTAAGGCTTGCAAGACCCCTTGGTGCCAGCTCTTGCATTTCCTGCTGTCCTCCTAATGGAGGTCCAAGCTCCTTGGTCCAATGAAGTGGGTCACAACAGTTGTGAAATACACCACCAGCCCCTGCACTGCTGGGACAATTGCAGTTGGCAGCATCTCTTGCACACGTGCTGTTCTATTAATGGAGTAGCAAGCTCTGTGGCCCTCTGCTTGGGGTTATTGTGGCTGCATAATGTACACCAGACCCTCCCATGCTGGGTTGCATTGCATTTGGCAGCATCTCTCACACACATACTGCTACCCTATTATTGGAGTACCAAGCTCCATGGCCCACTGCTGGGGGTCGCTGTGGCTACAGAATGTACACCAGGCAATCCCCTACTGGGATGTGCCACAATAAGCAGCATCTCTTGCAGCCAGTCACCCAAGCACCAGCCTCCAAAATTTACTCCCACGTCTAATGTCCAAAGTGATGCACTGCTGCTGGGCATACTGCATGTGTCTGAGTTATACGCAGGAACCATCGAGAAGCAGATTGGAGTTATACAGCAAGGAGCTTGTTTGGATTAGCTGACCCATTGGTGCAATGGTAGTGCTACCACTCGAGGTGCCAGTGACCTGGATTTGAAAATGAGCCTGGGTGGTAAGGGGCTGGCTGGAGGAGAAGGCAGCTGCCTTTGCCTATGTATGAATGCCCCCCACAGTACTGCGAGAGACATCATAGTAGCTATCAAGTTAGGGTGGGGGAGTGTGTCAGCTTGCACATGTGCATGTATGTTGCATGCATGTGAGTGTTGATACCACTGACTTCGAGGGGAGGGAGTAAAAATGTAAATTTCAAAAATGGTAGCAAAGAACCATCAGGGCAGCTGGATAATGCTAGTGTCCCTCAAGACCCTTGCCTACTGACCAGGCAGTTTCAACTGAACACAAATTCGATCTCACTATGGGGCATCTGGCGGCACAAAGAAAGTCCAGGAGATGTGGTGTGACAGAGTTGATGGTACTTGATAAAGAGGGCACACACTGGTGACCAGGGGTCTGGGAGTGGCTTTGTGTTGCTTGGGGCCAGCGGTAAGAGAATGGCTTGAGCATCCCTAAGACAGCAGCTCTCCTTCCTTAGGAAGGGGGGGTTAGTGTGGTGCACTGCTTAACTGCCATCCAGCAGTGGCTGGGTGGCAGCAGATGTATTGCCACAATGTAGGGAAGGGGAACCGAACCCATGTTCAGTATGCTGGGGGTGTCTGCACAGAAGTTGAGCTTGCTAATCACACCCATTGCATGTCCATGGGCTCAGGGTGAAAACCAGGATGCTGGTGGTGACTGATATCCAGCAGTGGCTGGGTGGCAGCACATGTGATGCCACTATGTAGGGAAGGGGAACCGAACCCATGTTCAGGATGCCGGGGGTGACTGATATGCAGCAGTGGCTGGGTGGCAGCCCATGCAATGCCACTACATAGGGAAAGGGGAACCAAACTCATGTTCAGGATGCCGGGGGTGTCTCAACAGAAGCTGAGTTTGCTAATCACTCCCATTGCACATCCATGGGCTCAGGGTGAAAACCAGTAGGAAAAACACCCAAGACAGAGGTATGCAGGCCCCACACCAGTGACGGGACATGACCACAGACCTGTGGCCAAAGACGTCAGTGTAGGGTAAGCCCCGAAGAAGCCAAGTGATGGGACGGGGAGGTTGGAAGGGACAGCCAGGGAGTCTAGAAGATAAACAGATCATGAAAAAAATAAAAAACATGGACAATATCTGCTCTTGCTGCATGTCCACCAGTTACACCACAGTTACCCTGTTTATAACCTCACAATTACCTCCAGTCCAACAGATTACTGTGTTGTAAGCAGGATTGTGATGTCAATTGTAGACAAGCAGCCAGTGCAGGAATGATTACTAGATATCCTGATTTCCTGTAAATGCCCTTATAAAAGAATAATGGTGGGAAGTTCTGAAAGCAATATGAAATATAAGCTTAATTGTGTTGAAATATATTTTTTCAAACTTGCCCCAATGATGTTAGGGGCTTTAGAACTGCCTAGTTACTAAGATGAGCAACAACACAGTTCTTCTGTTGTATTTTTTTAAACAGCCTGAATCCAAGCTTTGTCTTCGCATTGCAGTGTGCTAATTTTTTTTTTATTTGTGTACATTCTGCTCTTCACAGTGGGCTGTTCTGATTGACAAAATGATTTAGTGTTGTGGCAACTCATACCAAGGAGTTGCCCACCCAATGAGTTAATTTTGCCAATTTTGAAGGTTTTTTTGTGAGTGATTACAATTTCTGCTTAAATGCTCCATTCATAACTTTTGTTTCAATACTTTTAATCACTTAAAAAAAAAATCAAACACGGGCTAAATTAAATCCTCTGGCAGGCAACTCCTTGGTATGAGTTGCATGCCTGGACCATGTCAGTGGCTTTTTAAAGTGCAACGGGACAATGGGATGACTTCTTGGGAATATGGAGCCTGGTTTTGGGATCAGTTTATGAAAAATGGAAAACTAGCCTAATGGCTCATCTTAGTGACTTGGCAGTTCAAAGACACTGCTTGGCAAAATCAGTCCCGATTTATGAATTAGGACCCTTTAAAGAGCACTTTTCTTAGTGTTCAAAACAAACAAACAAAAAAAAACAACAGGGAAGTGCCCTTACCTGAATGGGGGCTCATGGCTGTATTTTTTTCTAATGATGCCCCAGGTGTTTCAGATAATATTGGCACATAACAGTATTTTACTCATCAGTTTTGAAACTTGGTGAGTAAAGCAAAATTTGGATGTGTACAAGTGCTTTAAACCTGTGAAAAATCAGCACTTTTTAAGTCACCAATGATGTTATAAAGCACTATTCCATGGGGTGTGGAGTATTTCCATATGTTGGGATGAGGATCAGTACATGTTTAAAAAAATTTGGAAGACTTTTTCTTCATATTGGGAGAGTAAAATAGGCTGATACTCACCTTATCTGGAACACTGGATGCCCCTCTTGGAAGGGAAGGGATTGTATTTGCTCCTGAGTGGTTGGCTGCTGGTTCCCATCTACAGTATTTCCTTATCACTGACTCTGCATCTGTTCTTAGATGTTTTGTGATGTCTGTATAGGGAGAGCATGGGGCACGCTCTGCTTAATTCAATGGTGTGCCTTTTTGTTAATGCTAGCTTCCCTACTTTAAATTGGGTTTTAGTACAAATCAAAGCCAGGTTTTCACTAACAACAGCCACAAAACATCTGAGCATGAAATGGACTGTAGAAGTGGAAGGGATCAAATGGCCAGCTCCTGAATGGAAGAGCACCCAATATTTTCTTCTGTGTGACTTGAAATCATAGTAAAGATGTTCATTAAAAAGTTCAGGTGAAGTGACCAGTGGGGTGCCACAAGGATCAGTACTAGACCCAGTCCTCTTCAATGTAATTAGTAATGACATTACAGAAGACTGGAAGGGAAAGTATGACTGTTCGCAAATGACACAAAACTCACAGTGTGAGTGATTGCACCAGGTCGGGGGGGGGGGGTGGAAAGAATGAGAGGTGATATAAAAAAACTGGAAGAATTGTCATGGGTTTGGCAGCTGGGTTTCAATGCTAAAAAAGTGCAAAATCATTCATGTGGGGCACATAAACCTGGGGGCAAGATATCAACTGGGAGGAGAGGTATTAAAAGTCACAAAGCAGGAACAGGATCTGGAGGTACTCATTTCTGAAGACCAGAAGGTAGCTAAACAGTATGACAAGGCAGTGGGGAAGGACACTGATAGGGTGGAGACAGTACAAAGGTTGGGGCAACCAAAATGTGCAGGGCCTGCATCAAAAGCCCTACAAGGAAGGCATAAGGAATTAAATATGTACTCCATGGAGGAAAGGGGGGGGGGGATATGATAGAAACATTCAAATACTTTACAGGAAAAAACAAGGTACAAGAAGCTAGCATTTTCCAAAGAAAATGATGCTCAAGGACAAAGGGTCACACTATGAAGATGGAAGTGGAGAGGCTCAGAGGCAAAGTGAGGAAGTACTTCTTCACAGAGAGGGTGGTGAATGCATGGAACAGTATTCCAGCAGAGGTGTTGGTGGCTGGAATGGTCACAAGAATCAGGAATGCATGGGATAGACAGAAAGGGTTTTAGAAGTAAGGAGGGAGGGACAATGAAGACCGGAGACCAAGGTAGGGAAAATATGGCAGAATGGGTGGGCTAGGAGGTCCAAATCAGCTGACAGCTTCTGTGTTTCTATGTAACCTCCCAGTGCACCTGTTTACCCAGTTAGAGAAATGTGTAGAAGCAGGATCCCACTCAAAATGAGGTGTTGCAACTCTTAGCTGAATTGCTGTGGGTAACTAAGATTTGGACAGACTTCTGGCTTTTATTTCTTTCCTCAGACACCTGACCATTTGTCCTCCATCCACCCACATGAATGCCATGAAGTTAGGCTTCAGCCTGAGCTCTGCATGTGCTAAGGTTAAAATCCTCTGTATTTTGTACATAGCCTCTCATCAGAATTTGAGCACAGTTGTGTTTGTCCAGATGGCCTTGCCCTCCTTTTTTTTTTATTAATTTTTTGCTCCACCCTGTCCCCTTGGAGTCCCACTCATTCAGGCTTCCAAGCTTCGATCCTGCTACCAACCAGCCTAATCCCTTTTTACATTCGATTGCGTGCATGCGCAAAGGAACGTCTTGGGAGAATGGGACACTTTGGAGGTGTGCCCTTCCCCTGCAATCCCCCGCTCCATTGAGCAGGCATGGCAGTCCTGCACCAATCCGACGTGGTGCTGTGTATGACAGCAGTAGTCTTCTCTTCAAAGAAAACCACCGCTGTCATACACAGCACCGCGTCCGCCGCCCCCAAATCTTTGCTGCCATGCTGGGCCCACCCAGCGTGGCCAACATCCAGCGTCTCTGCGGACGGGGTGCCCAACCCCGTCGGCTCAGGCCCCCATGCCATCCTTCTGCCACGCTGGGAGCCCACCCAGCATGGCAAGCGATCGATCATGTCGTCTGCCGGCGGGGTGTCCAATCCCCGCTGGCTCCAGACCCCCCAGACATCCTTTTGCCACGCTGGGAGCCCACCCCAGCATGGAAACGCCCCACGCTGCCTGTTTTTTTTTTTTTAAACCTTGTAAATTGAAAACGGTCCCACGGCACTTCTCCCAGGCCCCTCCTCCCACAACCGCACCCACCCACGCGCACCCCTGCCCCCCACCCCTCACCCCATACTTACCTCCGGAGCTCGGCACGACGATCTTGGTGGACCGGGACAACGTCTGCACTCTTCAAAGTTGACGCGAACTGAGAAATGCCGATAAGCTGTATAATGGGCTAGATAGGAGTTTTCAACTTTATTACATATCTCAGGCATTTTTGGAATTTTGACCAAATTTTTCAACATGGGGCTTTTGGGACCCTTCTTGTGAATGATGTCACTGTCATGGCGTTATTCGGGCCCAAGGGTGATTTACGCAGTCACTGACAGTCACTGCACAAAATCACCACTTGGGCCTGAATAATGCCATGACAGTGACTCATTCATGAGAAGGGTCCCAAAACCCTATGTTGAAATTTGATCAAAATTATTAATGCATGCGCTAGCGCAGTTCCTACGCAGGGCTCGTAAGTTTGTGAATTTTCAATATTACCCAGATTTCAACATTGCCATTTTACCACAATTTCTATGAGCAGCAATAGCTGTCATTTTTCACATCCTGCCCAAAACATGTTTCCGTCCATATGGCGCACAATGGCACAGTCAGTGTGTGAAATCAATGTATGGGACACATTAAGAAAATCACTGTGACACTGTTCATTAGCAGAGGTCTTAAAATGGCTATATTGAAAATTTGGTGAAAAAATTCCTAAAAATGACTGTTTTACGAGCTTGCGTTGCGCAGTTCCTACGCATGCTCGTAGGTTTACGAATTTCCACTATTTCCACTCCAGATTTTCAACATTGCCATTTTACCATACCTTCTTATGAGTAGAACAGCTGTCATTTTTCACATCTCACCCAAAATGTGTTTCCGCCCATGTAGCGCACAATGGCGCAGTCAGTGTGCAAAATCAATGTATGGGACACATTAAGAAAATCACAGTGACACTATTCATGAGTATAGGTCTTAAAATGGCTATGTTGAAAATTTGGTGAAAAAATTCCTAAAAATGACTGTTTTACGAGCTGCGTTGCGCAGTTCCTACACACGCTCGTAAGTTTGGGAATTTTCAATATTTTCACTCCAGATTTTCAGCATTGCCATTTTACCACACCTCCTTATGAGCAGTACAGCTGTCATTTTTCACATCTCACCCAAAATGTGTTTCGGCCCATGTAACGCACAATGGCGCAGTCGGTGTGCGAAATCAATGTATGGGACACATTAAGAAAATCACAGTGACACTGTTCATGAGCAGAGGTCTTAAAATGGCTATGTTGAAAATTTGGTGAAAAAATTCCTAAAATTACTGTTTTACAAGCGTGCATTGCGCAGTTCCTACGCACGCTCGTAAGTTCGCGAATTTTCAATATTTGCACTCCAATGACTTCCAAATACCTAAACAGCACATAGAAGCAAGCAACATTCAGCATTGACAAATGCTTGTACTTCTTTGTCACTGATTTTTTTAAGCCATGTCCAAGTGCCAAATACCACTGCAAATACCTGCAAGCGAACGTTCGGCATTGACAAATGCTTGTTTATAACTTCTATAGGTACTTCCCAGTCAACTCTGCTGATCAGTATTTTTATTCTTCATACTGCCCACTTTCCCTTTTATGTATACAGGTCCGACAAGGACATTGACCAGGTGAAGGAGGACACTGATCATACATATCAGATAAGTATTGTTTTTTGTTTACCCTACGTTGTTTGTCGCAGTTAGTTTGTAAAGAGCAGCAGATTCTTTGTGACCCCATGATGTTCTTGTTTTACAGGCCCCCTTATCCCACAGGAACTAGATAAGAAATCTCTTATCTGTACTAGGTTGTTAACCTATAACGATGCAACCCCAAGTCTTATGACACTGTAGTCCTTCACTTGTTAGGTAGTTGGTGATGCAGAGTTGAAAATATCTCCACTATTCTGTTATGAATCCACTGCCACAAAGGGGGGAATTTACTGCGAAAAGAACAACATTACTGCAGACATTAGGGTGGAAGAATGCAAAGTGCACAAATAAAAAAAAATAGAGTTTTGACTCCTAGGAGTCTTGGTGAAGTGGTTGTGTGGTGTACCTTGGTGTTGTCAAGTCTAACGTCCATCCCCTCCCCTAAGCAAACATGATCTTTTGCATCACATAAGGCCCCATGGGAAGAAAGCTATTATAGTGTATAGTACAGCATTGTTCTGCATAGAATTCCATCCCTTTTAAAATGATGATGTGCCGCAGTTCAAAGGTCATGGAATGTGATTGTACCTTTCTGTGGTACAACAGCATTCTGAAACCTCTAGAGACTGCAGAAGTCAGTGTCATTCTGAAAGCAAAAGAACTGCCACACAGGCATTTCACATAATACTATACACTATAAAAAAATACAGGATGTGCAACTTTATGCACAACCAGTGTGTTCTGCCTCATTGGAGTTCTGATTCCTACAGACCTCTTGAGCTTGGCTCTTGAGGTCAAAGAGAATCAGAACTCCTTTGTGACAGAACAAACTAGTTGTGCACAGTTGACCATCCATTATTCTCAATTCTGATGGGAAACTTCAACATAAACTTGCTTGCACCTGAAAATCAGAGCATTAAGGATGCCACCTCTGCCATAAATTTTTCCCAGCTGGTTGACTTCTCAACTAGATCCACTTACAAAACTGGGACTAGAAGCCTTTTGGACTGGGTCCTAATCAGTCATCCAGACTGCATTACTAACACCACTGTCCTCCTCGATATGCTCAGTGATCATTCCCCTGTCAACTGCACATGTAGAAACAAATTTTGCAAACCACCACCATGTACAATTACCAGCAGAGTCCTTGCCCAGGATCACCTGGAACCGCTTAAATCCCTCCTTAGAGTGCAAGACTGGTCTCCAATCTACAGAGCGAAGGATGTTGACACAGCACTTGACACTTCAACAACACCTATAATCCTGCCTGCAACTCTCATGCACCCCTAAAAACATGCAAAATCAAAGGTCCTTGCAACCCCTGGCTCTCTGTAGAACTCCTAGCTCACATGAAAATAAGGGACCACCTCTGGCACCATACCCAAGCCATTGGCACACAATCTGACATCCAGAACTACAAAAGAGCATGAAATGACTGAACTAGGTCCATTCATCTAGCAAAAATGAACCACTATCAGGAAGTGCTTTACTGATACCTGGGGCAAAGGGAAAGCTTTCTTGGACAATATTAAAGAAATCACAGGTAAAACCTCAAAATTGCCACATGCCATACTGGACTTAGATGGGATCACTACCCTTGGCCCTGTAACTATTGCCAATACTTTCAATAACACATTCACAGAGCTCAGCAGTGTTCTACCCTCGAACTTTTTTGATGCATATGTCACCTTGCCCACCTCTGATAGCACTCCCACACCTACTAGCCATCCTCCATTCTACTTTAAAGTTATCTCATTGCAGGAAGCCCGTAAATACATCCTCAAGGCAATTGGTAAATCTAGATGCAGCGGGGATTTCCTCGATCTTAAACTGTTGTCCCTCACACTAGAGGAAGTGCTAGTGCCTCTTACCTGGATTTTTAATCTCTCACTTAGCCTTTCCTAGTTCCCCAAGAGATGGAAATCTGCCATGGTAACACTGGTACACAAAAGCGGTGACAGGTCTCTCCACATGAACTACTGTCCCATCTCCATACTTCTGCCCCTCTACAAGGCACTTGAATGCATTGTAGCCAACCAGTTTACAGATTATCTTGATAAAACTTAAGATCCTATGCACCCAACAGCATTGATTCAGAAAAGGAAACAGCATTTCCTCAGCTCTCTTGGAATTCACTGGTTTCATACACAAATCTCTGGACCATGGACAGATAGTTGGGGCAGCATTTATCAACCTGACAAAAGCGTTCGACATGTTCATCACCCCCTACTACTGGAACAGCTAAGGAACGATGGAATTTCTGCCAATTCTAATGCCTGGTTTAAAAGCTATCTGAAGAACCGCATTCAACAAGTCAAAATTGCCGGTGTCATCTCGGACTCTAAACCATTTCACTCAGGTGTCCCACAAGGGTCCATCCTGGGCCCTCTACTATTTAGACTCTTCTTGGACAATCTCCCAAGATCTTGCCCTGAACAAATCCTACTATACATGGACAATGCTGTTATCTGCACAAGTCACACAGACCCCACACGTCTTGAAAGTCAGCTGAAACTCAGATTTGCATTAGTAGAGAAATGATTCAGTGATCACATACTGGTGCTAACTATAAAAAAACTAAGCTTATGCTCTTCAGCAGCTCCCACAATAAACACAGGCATCATCCCCATACTATCTCTAACTGCCTTGGGACCACTCTTGAGCTGGTACAATATTTTATGTATCTCGGCGTCATCATCAACAGCAACTTATCCTGTGGGGTACCTATTGACAACACTGCCAAAGCAGTCAATACTCGCATCAGCCTCCTCTACAGACACAGTAACTCCCTTACACCAGAAGCCTTAAGGTTGGCCATACAAAACTGTGTTACCTCCATTATTGACTATGGATTAATAATCTATGGAACTGCCACTGAAGCTGCCCTCCAGCGCATTTTCACTGCTCTAGACAAGGCATGTTGTCTCATCTCAGGAGCCCACCGTCTCACCCACTCTTGTGACCTCTATGCTCAAACTGGTTGGCTCCAGCTCAAAGATCACATTAAATATCAAACATGCCTGAAAGCCAAGAAAATAACCCAAGGCCTCCTACCACCTGGAATTCAAGGTCTTCTCAGCTCCTCTCTTAATAACTGCCATACCCGTGGCTCTGAATCCCAGCTCTTTCTGGTCCCTCGCTGCCGTACCTCTCAGAGACAAAGATTGTTCACCTACAGAGCCCCTCTTTGGATGAATGGCCTCAACTGTGACATCTCCAAATCCAAATTGGGCCCTTTCAAATACAAGCTACAGCGACTACTATCTGCCACTCGCTCCTGTGACTGTTTCCGCTAAACTCTTTTTGGCAATCTAAAACCTTAGCACTTGATTACTGTTAAATCTCCTTAGCACCATCTCTGACATCCCTTCCCCCCTGCTACCCTACCCTTCACCTTTCCTCTCTTCTACCTAATGTCCCCCCCCCATCTGTCCTGACAAGGCCTGTTGGCTGATTTCAACTTACCTTATGATTTTACCAGTAACTGACAAATCTTGCTTTGGATGATTTTCAATTTACTGTATGCATTCCTGTGCATGAAACTGCTTAGCATTACTCGTTTCTATTCTTTAATTCACTGTGAATGTCAACTATTGCTTTCTTTTCTTATTTACAATTATTTTCCAATACCTTGTTTAGTCTGTAAACCTATTGATCGCCTTTCTCTATGTATACTGTTTTGCCATACTTTTTGTTCTGTTAACCAGTTATCTTATGCTGCTGATGTGTAACCTTTGCAAAAGAGCTCTAAGCTCAAAAGTATTTGTAATCTGAAATCTAAATAAATAAATAAATAAAAAATACTGATTCTCTTAGTCACATGTGCAAGCCATACTTATTTTTCTTCGAAGAGTAATTGCCTGTGAGGCACTGGCTTGGAGCTGTACCTTTTGCTTCAGATAGGAGGCTATGGGCTGGGTGGAGGAGGTGAGCACTAAGGCTGGCAACCCCAAGGAAACCACACAACTGATTTTCCAAGACTCTGCGCTTTGCATTCTTCAACTCTAATGCCTGTATTAATGTCGTCAGTTTGTAGTTTTTTGCAGTGAGTATATACTGGGGCCTAGATATTCAAAAGGGTTGCGCCAGCGCAAGTCCGAAAATGCGCCATTGTGCGATATTGAGCAGTAGGCAGATGCACCCCCCAAATCACAATGTGCAAGAGTGCAATGGTAATGAATGCACATGCAACTGAAGGGGGAGGAATCATGAATAAATGGCGCACTGCGATATTCAACAACATGCACCATGCGCAATAGGGGAGCAAGCGGAAGTTGCGCGACAGCGGAAATGATCCAAATTAAAAAGGAACAAGAGAGTGGTGCAAGAATGCTACAGGGAAGCCACGTGTTGGTGAACTGCAAGCAGGCACACAGGCACACAGCAACTGTGAGCAGGACAGGGCAGGAGCAGGACAGAGCACCTGGAACCACCAGGAACAGGGAAGGTGTGGGGAGCCTGTGCCACTGTGGAGGACAAAGTTGGGAAGTGCCACACAGCACTGAGGGCACAGACAGTGGGCAGTATGGCCACTACTGGGAGGTGTTCCTGGTGCAGGAGGAGTAGCAGTAAGGACAGCAGAGGGAACAGAAAAACAGCTGCCAGGGGGGGTAACACAAGCCAGGGACATGGCCAGTGCCACCATCCAGATGGAGGCAATAATGAGGGGGGCGAGAAGGCAGGCAGCAGGGAGGCACGGCCGTGGAAGGGCCTGTCGGAGATATACCCCCAACAGGCAGTGCTGAGCCTGCACCTGCTTCGAGCTGTACACTGATGCTGAGATCATGGGTCGGTGCCGCCTGAACCGGGCGATCCTGAGGCGGCTCTGTGAGCTGTGCACTGATGTGATGCAGGCACCCACACAACGGAGCCATGCTCTGTCAGTGGAGATCAAAGTGACAGCTGTCATGTGCCTGCTCACCACGGGTACCTTCCAGAGACCAACAGGGGACACGACAGGCATAACCCAGTTGGCCGCATCACGCCTTCTCACCCAATTCCTCAGTGCACTGCTGCCACATGCTGCGAAGTACATCCATTTCCCCAGCACACCGGCGGAGCGCACAGAAAACATACAGGAGATCCACAGGGCAGCACGTATGCCTGGTGTGCTCAGTGCAATAGACTGCACCCATGTGGCCATCCGCATGCCACCTGGCTCCGAAGGGGCCGCATACATAAATCAGAAGGGGTATGCAAGCATCAACTGCCAGGTGGTGTGCGATGCCAGGGGGGGCATAATCAATGTCTGTGCCACGTACCCTGGGGGAGTACATGATGCCTTCATCTGGCACCAGTCTGCCCTGTGCCACAGGTTTGAGAGTGGGGACATCCCCACTGGCCACCTAGTGGGTGAGCATGCAAATCACACAGAAAGACATGGAGCTTGGGAGGGGCATAGTCAGAGGTGACATGCTTACTGGCCTAGATGGCCCATGGCAGGGCGATGCTGATCACCAAACTAATGTCCACCATCTACACACAGGTGACAGTGGATACCCACTCCGTCCCTGCTGCTCACGCCATACCGGTGGCCTGTGATCCCATCACAGCAACGCTACAATGAGGTACATGCCACCACACGCAATGTCATCGAGCGAGTGTTTGGGATGCTGAAGACACGTTTCCATTGCCTGGACACGTCTGGTGGTGCCCTACAGTACAGCCCCTCAAAGGCCTGTGGGCTATTCCTGGCCTGTTGCATTCTGCACAACATGGCCAATGACTGTGGGATAGCCATAAAGGTCGAAGAGGGGGACAGCAATGGGGATGATGAGGATGCTGGTGAAGATGGTGATGGACAGCCCCCCCTAGGTCAAAGGGACCCACGACTGATCCGGATGGCACAGCTGCACCGGGACACCATCACAGAGGAGCACTTCAACCAACCCAGGTAAGTCATTGGGCCATGTGCAACCACCAGTGGCAAGGTCAAAACCCCAAAACATGCATGGACAAACCCCAGGGGTGCATGTCGTAAAGAGAATTGGCCGAGCATGGAACCACACACACTGCCAGGGATGGGCAAGGTCTAACACAGCACATGGTCACACACACACCACAAGACATGCACAAAGGGTAGGATGCATGCCGACTCCAACCGCCACCCCTAGCCACACACACATCCACAGACCACCATGCCCAGTGCCTGTCATTGTGCGTGTGTCAGGTGCTGGGCACCATTGCACAGTGGCAGACAGCGCAATGCAGGCATCATCATGCACATGCCACAGCAGACAGCATCTGGGAGGGTGTGCAGATGGAACGTGTGTGTGTGCAGGGCCAGGTACCCAACCCGTGCATTACACGTTGAACAACACACTGCACACAGGGCAGCGTCAGACAATAGCCTTGGTGAGAGACAGGTCAGTCATGCACCATGGTGCCACAGCCACCACGGATGCATGGGTGGCTCTGCTGAGACCCGCCAGCAGTGACAGGCTGACCAATGGCCTCATGGGGTGGCACAAAAGGTCCCCCAGGGGTTCCATTGCATGAACATGACTGTGCTCATGCAGGCGTCTGCAGCACACCGAACATGCCTGCGCCAGGCGTGCTCGGGATGCCCACAGCTGAACCTGGTGTCAATAAGGAGGGTGTCGCACGATGCAGGGAATGGGGGGTGGACATTGCACTGCACAGTGTCTGCGACGCATGGGCAAATAACTGTGTGCCCACTGTGGCCATGGCAGCTGTGATTGTCTGTGTCAGCCTGTCAATGGCAGCGGTCACATCCTCCCACATTCGGTCCATCCCTGCCAGGAGCAGACCAGTGTCCCTGCTGCACCGCTCCTCTGCCTGGTGCAGGGCTGCACTGAGTGCATCCACCGCTGTCACAAGCCGCAACTGCTGATCGACTGAATCTTGGAGTATGTGGGTATGCTCTTCTAAGGGGTCATCTGCCTGATCAGCATGCTGTCCATCAACGGTGTTTGTGGCCCTGATGGGCAGCACCCCTTGAGGGTGGGCACTGCACACCAGGGCCATTCCTGGGCATGTCCACAGGTGGTGCATTGATGCCACCCCTGACACTGTACCCCCATGGCCATTGGCTGACTGCTGACACTGCCCCTCCAGCTACTGCTCTCCAGGGCTCAACGGTGCTGCCGCAGTGGCCGCAACAGCCCCATTGTCCTGGACACACACCAGTGCTGCCCCACTGGTGCAGACAGGCACAGGCTGGGACTGTGATGTCACACAGGTCTCCATGGCAGCACCACCCATGGCCATGCCTGTGCTGCTACCTGCTGTGTGGCCATCCTGTGGCCCACACATATCACTGTCCATGAAGTGAGCTCCATCATCATCAGTGACGGATCCAGTGCCAGTCCAAGTCTCAGCATGATGGCATCCATGGACACTGGCATGCTGGGATACAGGCAGGGCCTCCTCCGCACCTACTCCACCAACATCAGTCCGGACAGCCAGGTGGGCCCACTGTCACCTTGACCCTCGGACACCTGTGGAGGTGGATGGGCCCTCCTCTATGTCCATGGTATCGCCTTCAGTGGACAAGCCCACCACCGCTGACCCATGTAGATGCTCAGGAGCTGTAAGGGAACACAGTAGCATTAATGTATCTGCCCTACCCTGCCCCCCCAGTGACAGATCAGGACCAACCATGCAGTGACAGGCTACCACCCATCTGGATTCCACCACCTGGAACACCCTCGATGGCACAACGCTGCATGCTGTCAGCAACCCGCTCTGCTTGTGGGGTCAGGCATTGCATGGCCTGCTGTCCCCCACCAGTCGCAGCCCGTGCTGCCCTGATGGCAGCCACCTTGTCCTTAATCCTCCACCTGTCCTTGCCCATCTTCTTTTTGCACTCCTGCATGGACTGCTGGTGGCTGCCATGCAGGTTGACAGCACGCGCCACCTCTCCCCATGCAGCAGCATGGGCCTGTGGTGTTCCCCGTTGCCCACTGAGCAGCGGCTCCTGGTCAAGGTAGGCCTCAAACAGGGCATCTGTTTCTGCCTTGGTGAAGTTAGGCCTCCTCTTCCTCCCACATCTCTGTTCCTCTTCCTCCACCTCATGATCACTCATTCTTGATCCTGGGGGAATGACAGGTGTTACCTGTGACTGTGCAGTCCCATGCATGTCCCACACACCACAGTCCACACTCCCAAACAGCATGCAACTCACCACAATAAACTGCAATAACAGACTATGTCCTCTGCAGCCCAATATCACATTTATATAGCGCAATGCATGCAAATGAGGTGAGGCACAATTTTAAGTGGATGCTAATGTGGTATCTGTGGCATTGAATAGCTGATTTGCATATGCCGGCTGAGTATCGCGCTGTTGCACTGTGCGCAATTGTGTTGAACGTGCTCAGGCAAGGGTGCATTTCTGTGACATGCACAGTGGACACCGAACGGTGCATGTCCAGGGTGCTGACGCTGACGCCTGCCTTGCTACTGATGTGCTGTGCATGGGAGGCAATGCAGGGCATGGCCACCATTGTGCCAGTGGCACTACTGCGCTGTTCACATGTATGGCACTCTGGCACTGGGGCAACATAGGCACACTGGGGCCACAGCATGGTAGGCCACTACAGGAAGTGGCACACAGGCACCCTACCGAGCTACATGCGGTGAATACCAATCGCGTTGTGGAGGTCTGTGAGTGAGAGACCCCTGACCCTGTGCTGACCTTTGCCCCTAAGTGCTATGTGTCCACGTGGGTGCACCTCTATCATGCTGTTCAGTGACAGCGTGATGGGGAATGGCAGCATAGTACCATGCAGCATCTGCACGTGGTGAACATGCGCTACAGAGTGCCATTTTGACACTGAAACATTGCAGGATGGCACGGAGATGGGCACCCATCTGGAGCCAAATGGAACTAGCCAATCTGGTGCAGTTAGTGGAGCCCCATGCTGCTGCCCTATTTGGGGAGGCACTCCTGGACAGGGCCAGGAGAGTGGTGTGGGAGGAGGTGGCGGTGACCCTGGAGGAGGCCACTGGCATGGATCGGACAGCAGAGCAGTGCAGGCACTGCTATGGTGACCTGCAGTGCTGGGACCCGGAAAGGCTTGCCCACCTGTGGACATGACCAGGAGGGGCGTGGTGCCATGGCCAGGTAGTTGCCCCATCCATACACTGATAACATTCCTACGGGTATCACAGTGGCATGTGTCCAGCACATGGGGGGACTATCTAGTGTGGGCCATGGTGGTGGTATCAGGGTGGGGAGAGATGGGTATGACTGTGTGGGATTGCACACACACGGGGTTGGGGGGACTTTACTACCAGATTGTACTGATGTTCCTCTCTCGATGTTTGCACCCTAGGCCCAGAGGAGTGTTGGCATGCCAGGGAGGGGAGGGGAGGCTGCACTGTGAGCCACAGCATGCCGAGAGGGCGGCTGGACCAGACCAGTGCAGGGACCAGCCTGATGATGGTGAGTGCCTTACAATCATGATTACTTTTGAATGCTGTGTAACAGGGTGGGCAGCGGGGCATGGCCACCATCCATTGACACCACTGTCATGCACACAACTTGGTACAGTTAGCACTGTCCAGTGGCACTGCATGTCTGGCAGTGCATCAATGGTGGTCCATGAGTGCACCGGGTACATGACTGTGCCACTGCCTTTGCACCGCATAGCCATGTCACTGAACAGCCATGGTGGTGCTGTGCAGGACTTGGCTGGTGGGTGTGTGCAGCAGTCCACATGGCTGTGTGTGCCTGGGTGGGCAGGTCTTGTGGACACAATCACTGTGGGTGGTCACACACCATCACAGAGGCATGTCCCATGGCCGTATGCCATGCACAGTGGGTGGGCTGCATGGGGCTGTGCATTCATACCAATTGACTCTGCTCCCTTGTCCTAGGTGTACAGCAGCTTCAGGCAATCAGAGAGATGCAGCGGGAGATCCTGCAAGTTGCCAGGGCATCCCTGGAGATCCTTGAAAGGATAGACCAGCTGGGAGTACGACGGTGGCATGGCGGGAGTAGCAGCCAGAGTGGGGCTCCTGCTGAGCATACTAATGCCCCTGATTTCCCCTACCCCCCTGGACCCACCCTCACACCCCTCCTTCCCTCTAACATTTGTTCACCCCTGCCCCTTACCTACCCCCACCTTGTTTGTGGTCCTCCCCCAACCTTTTGTAAATATATGTATATAGTTTTGTTTGATGTGTTACAATACATTTGCTTTGATATGCCTACTGTGGTGGTCTCTGGTTTGAAGCAGGCTATAGGTGCTCAGCTGCAGTGGTGTGCATGGCATCGGGGGTGGTGCAGTCATGTGAGTGTGTGTGTGTCCGTGGGGAAGTGACTATGGTGTGGAAGTAGCTATCAGTCACTGTCTGTGTGTGTGTGTTGTTCCCTGTGCACTGGATGACTGTGTACAGTGGTCCACAGTGCATGATCTGTGTCCATGGTGCACCTGTCAGACCATCCATGGCCTGTGCAGCTGACACCCTTGCATGCCTGTGACCTGCACAGTTCACTGGCATGTCAGTGGTGGCTATCCATGCTGGACAGCCACTGTACCCGGCACAATGCCGGGTTGCCTCCTGTCACTGGTGTGGTGCATGTCTGCCTCAGGTGACACTGTGGCCTTCTCTGTTGTTGTCCCACCTCCATGCTGTCGCTTGTGTGTTGCAGGGGATGTGCACCACTGTCTGTCACTTGTGCTCCGGGTACATGCTGGTGGTGTATAGCTCCATGGTGCCTGCACAGGGTGGCTGGCACTCCTGTGCCATGGAGGGGTGCTGGCCATTTCCATGGCCACATGCTGGGGGCTTGGTTGCCCCACTACTGTGTCCCTGTGTTGGTGTGCCCTTGGGTATGGGTGGGTGTTTGTCCTTGCACTGTGTTGCATCCTGTGTGGCACATGCTTCCATGCACCACTGTGGGTGTCTGCGCTGGCTGTTGTAGCCAGTGCTGGGTCAGGGTGTGTCCTTGGGATGGTGTGCAGGGTGCTGTACCACTGGTGGTGGGGTCTGCGGCATGCCCTGTCATGTGTGGGGTACCTCGTGTGCCGACGTATGGTCGTTCTCTCAGCTGTACCTTGGGGGGGACATGTGTGGTGGCACTGTGTACGCAGTTGTTGCATTGCTGTGTGCTGCCATGCTAATGGTTGCTCGTGGTGGGGCTGCCTTGCATGGTTCTGTGGTGCACAGGATTGCATTATCACAGTGGGGGTGGTGGCATGCATGTGGTGTCCTGCACTGGTGGACACTGCTCCTGGGCAGGGTGTCTGGAGATCACAGTGCAGGGTGTGCTCTGCATTGGTGGGATGGCGTGGCATGGGGTGGTCAGCCCTCCTTGTGTGCCGGTCATAGTTTGCCACTGGGTGTGTTGTGGCACCATGCCCCAGCTGTGGGTTTGTTGCTGGTGTCCATGGGCAGGTAGTTATTCCAGCTCTCCACCAGTTGTATGGTGTATGGGGTGTGGGGGGGGCAATGTCTGTTCTGCTGTGTGCTCCTCTGCCCATCTGTGGCATGGGTGGTGGGCCCCTGCATCCTGTCCTTGCGCATCCCTGGTTGTGCTGTTGCACTGCTGCCCTGTTCCACTGAGCATCCCTGGTTGCGCTATGGTGCATCTGATCTGCTCCACTGAGCATCCCTGGTTGCGCTATGGTGCATCTGGACTGCACCACTGCACATCCCTGGTTGCGCTATGGTGCAGTTGGTGTGATATTCAGTCGTGTGCCACAGGCGCATCTTGACCTGCTCAGTTTTTGAATATCGCGCTTCTTGTGCATGGGCGCAGTGGACTTGCCCTTGCTCCTGCTGTTGCACACTTTTTGGGCACAGTTTGAATATCTGGGCCTGTATGTATATATGGTGGGACATGATTTGATGTTTTTGGGGCAATCGGTTGCCATATACAAGCAAGAAGGCAGTATAGCGTAGTGGTTAAGGGCACTAAGCTGCAAATCTGGAGACCAGGGTTTGAATCCCTCAGCCCCTACTTACTTACTATGCAACCCTGAGTAAAGCACATAACATTTCCTAGAAATGGGAAATGGAGTCACAGTTTGCACTGGGGTGATCTACAGACCTCCAGCACAGGGGGAGGATATGGACAGGGTTCTAGTGTAAACTGTCCATAAAATGACAATTAAGAGGGAGGTGCTGCTGGTGGGAGACTTAATCTGCCAAATGGTGGACTGCAGCATCCTGGCTTCAGTTTCAGCTAGGAGCAGGTATATCCTGGACTTCCTACAGGGGGCATTCTTCAGTCAATTTGTAAATGAGCTCACTCATGACAGAGCAATTTTGACCAAGTACTCACCAGCAGGGACAGTTTTGCAGATATCCCAGTGGGTGGCCACCTGGGGACCAGTGATCACCAAACAGTGTGGTTCAATATAAGAACAGGGGTGGAGTCAAACCATACAAAGGTGTGGGTCCTGGACTTCAGAAGAGCAGACTTTACAAAGATAGGGGAATGCCTCAGGGATGCTCTGGCAGGAAGGGGAGACTTGGATGGAGTAGGAGAACAGTAAATTAAAAGGAGCTGCAGTGAAGACAACACACCTTTGCTTTAGACAAGTAAATAAAAGCAAGAGGAAAATAAAGACCGCTATAGTTCTCAGAGGAGGTGGTGGGGACGGTTATGGCACTAAAGTTAACATTCAGAAGGATCATTATTAGTTGAGTGGTGACTTTTAATTTTTTATTAAAGGTTGCTTAAACATCTGTAAAACCATTTTGAAAATGAGCCCAATAGACTTGTATGGGACACACCCCCATGCTCTCTTTGGTTAGATGTCACATAACATTGGAGCCTGGGGGTGGAGCAGGCTGACCAGGAAGTAGAAAGGGATTGGCTGCCAACAGTTTGTCCAGAGTTAGGATCCCTTCTCTTCCTTACAGTACAGCAGTACATTTTATAATTTTTGTACACAGACTGTCGCAGCTGCAGCATGGACTATGAAGCCCAATACAGTATGTCACATCATTACTTTAAAAGGCAATGACTGATCATGATTAAACATGACAAATTATGCTAATTAATTACAGCACAGTGGCCAATGAGAGCCAGATACATCAATCATGATTAATCATGGTAAAATCTTACAAGTATATGAACAAGCATGATTAATTGTGATCTGTGAAGCTGGTTTTGATTGGCTGCCAATAACCTGTATCAGGTATTGAGCAACTGTTATTAATCATGATTGATAAAATAAAAACAACATCAGCAAAGCTAATCATAGCCATATCTTACAAGCATATGATCAAGCATGATTAATCATGATCTGTAAAGCAGGTTCTGATTGGTTGCCAATAACAAGCAACAGGTATTGATTAACTATTATTAGACTTCTTTGTGTCTGCTGTCTCAGCAGATTCCATTTCCAGTAACTGACTGGCAAGTTCTAACCTAGTTTCCCAGCCCCCACCAATCTTTGCACTAAAAATAATCTCAGGGAAAAAAGTTATAGAGGTGTTGCAAAGTTAAACTTCGACCATGAAATTTAAGCAAATTTGCAGAAAATTCAAACTTCACGTAATTTGTGGAGTTTTTGAAACACTTCAAAACTTCGATTCACATGCTTTGAGCAACATTTTTGGTGAAATTCACCTTTTTTATTTATTTATTTTTATTTATTGCATTCTCTGATTAAACGTTTGAGCTAAGAGCTGTTTACATAAGTTCCACATCAATATTGCAAAACAACAAGGTAGGACAATTATACAAAGCATGTAAAATATAGGGTATACAGCAGGGTACGTAACATAACACATACAGGTCACGAACAGCGAGAATACGGCTTTAACAAACAGACAAGATACAGAGCCCAATGGTGATATATGTCAGTTGTCAAAAGGTTGCTAAATGCTAAAGGGGGGGGGTAGAGCATGAATTTCGTGATCGGAGTGTGAAATTCATGGATGAAATTTCATGCTTCGCTGCAAAATCTACAAAATTCACCCCTGCAAATTTAGCAAAATTGCTCTTCGAATTCTGTGAAATCCGCAAATTAACTCGAGGGGCAAATTTCATGGTCTTTGAACACCTCTATAGAACGCTGGTTGATAAAGTCAAACATTGTAAATTTTTAAAGTGGACCATTAAATTTAACTTGTGGTAGTTTACAAATATAATAAACGAATCAGGTTCACAGGAGAGGGGCAAATGAAATACACTTACATAAAATTTGAACCAGTAAAGCAAAGAGTTCTTGGGTCAAAATGTTTATCACCTGTCGGTTGACCATTTCTTGACCAATCTGCTTAACTCTGTCCATCCTCTAATGCCACCTTTGTTCCCTACTCATTTTCCTTTTTCTTTTGTTTCTTGCCTGCATGGATCTTGGCTGGTTGACTGTCCTGTAGTATCCTCTAAAATTCAAATTTCTCCCTTCACTGTGCTCATGGCTTTCCTCATCTATGGAAGCTCTGTTCCATCTGTGCTGACTTTTGTTGCATCTACCCCTGAACCATCCCGTACTCTGTGATCTAAATTGGTTTCAGCTGAATATCTGTCCTGCCTTGTAATGGTGGTGACCTTAATCAAATTTGTTCCTCTTAAGGTCTTCAATCTCCTTTTCAAGTATGACAATTTTTATCTTCAAAGTCTGGACAAAAGTAATAAATGCTGATGTTTTACAGAAGGGCTTCAGTTCCTTCTTTGGATCATTTGGTGTAGTCTTATTTTTTCATTAAGCCCTGTTATCCTGTTCAATTAGGATTTGTACCAGTTCTCTTGAGCAGTTCCCTAAAGCTGCTTCACATCTATTTCTGAGCTCATCATCCAGTGAACCCATTGATGGGGACTTGTGCAAGCAATAATACCTGAGAAGGTGGGCAGTATTGGGCAATACTGGACCGCCCAGGGGTGTAATGAGGCCTGATGCTGCAGGTGGAGGGCCTTATAGCCCCTGGAAGGTTTGGTATTGCCCACACTCACCTGGGGTATTATTGTGCATAAAATGGACACTGTAAAAAACAGATTAATAAAACAAGTTTATAAAAATTTGTTCAAAATAACTTTATAACAAAATAGTTCCTCCTCCTGTATTGCTATCATGTGTTTTGTCCCATGTCAGCTTCTGTACTGTCGATTGTGGTTAGTTGTCATGGTTACCCTCCCCCCCACACACACAGGGCTTACAGTTTCTAATACGATCTGTTTAAAAAAAAAAAATGTTATGTTTTTGTATATATTGTCTGCATTCTGCTTTTTTATGTGTGTTAATGTACTGGCCAGGTCCTGGTGAGATGTAGCCGTCACCTCACGCACGTGCCATTATATCCGGAAGTACAGTAAGGAAGGATGACATGGGTCGGCAAACCTAAATATTTCTTAATTTTTCGTTTTCCTCTTTGATTTTTTTTGTGTGCAGTTCGTGCATTGTGCAATTGGGGAATGGGTGCTGAGTGGGAGTCTGGCAGCACGCCGACAGGGACATCAGGAGAGTTGGCAGCGAGTGGGAGTTTGGCAGCACGCCAACAGGGACCTCAGGAGCGTTGGCAGTGATGACCTGGCGAGACACATTAGGTAGTTTTAAAGAAGCTGTTTAACTTAATTCAGTTTGCTGTCAAGGAGCAGGGATGTTCAGTAGTTTACTCTGCCAGACTATCTGTATCATGCCCAAACCCTTGCCAGCAGTCTGTTTTGTGACCGCCGCGTCTATCTTGCAGTGATTTTTTTTTTCTTTTTTTAATTAAGTTTGATTGGTTTTTAGCACTCAAGCTGGATTTTGGTGTGGGGTTACATTTTTGAAATAACTAAATGGATGTGGAGTTGTGGGAGAGTTTTGTGTAACAGTTGCAGGGGTCATGGTCCATTTTTCGTCTCACTTAGCGAGGGTAAAAAAATGGCGTCAGGTAGAGTTGCAAAACACCGGCACTGTGATTTAGGTAATGAGGTCCACTGGCACAGGTACTTGTTTTAGGTGGGCATCTGTTGTCTGATAGATGCCCACCTAGACAAGTCTCTCAGCCAATCAGAAGCCTCAAATATTTTTACCCATTTTCTAAAGCCTCATAGGCCCCTTGGAACACTTCCTATTTCAGCATACAATACTTCTCTAAAGTCACTTATTCAAACCACAGGTTGTCGTCTTCTGAGGACAATTTTCTAACTTGTTAAACACTATTTTCAGTTCACTTTTTGTTGTAATGCCTTCTTTTTTTTTTTTTTTTTTTAGTCTTTTGGTAACCGGGTAAGGCCCATTAGGCACAAGTGCCTGTTTTCAGGGGTGACCTGGGAGCACTGGGCGGTAAAGTGACTTGCTCAGAGTCACACAGTATGCAAGTGGAGGTTGTGAGAATCAAACTCAGGTCTGGGCTGCTGGATGTACCAAGCTCATTCACACCTAGTTCCTCTAACCTCTAGGCTATACTGCCAGCCCTAACCTTCTTCACTAAATAATCCTCCAGCAGATACTGCCTATATGAACTCTCATCTACATTCCTTAAAGAGAACTGTGTCCCATCTTCTGTATCACTTTTTATTTTTTTTGGTCCACCAGATAAACACACAGGCAAAACCTGTGTGGTCAAAAAGCACACTGCCTCGGACACCCCAAAACCGCACTGTCAAAAACCATGCTAATATTAATGAACTTACTCTAAATTGTGCATGCTGCTTTGACCAAGCAGCTTTTGATCTCATGTTTATTTTTTTAAGATCTTGATGGTATCTGAATTTTAATTTTACCACAGCTATTGTCTCCCTCTTGTCAGCATTACTATACTGCTTGGTAGCCATTAATGCTTTAGTTATACAGTATTTTATTAGCTCTATTCAGCATTCTCTATGCTACAACTGAGGACTAGAAGTTTAAACTTGTGGGATGAAGGTAGTGTCAATTACCAAACTGGGTGCTGCTCCAAACAGAACAACACAACAAGACTGGAGAAATGAGCACACACTAGTATTTCTTACGGTGCAGGCAATCCATGATAAGAACAAGAAAAAATAATAAAACAACACACACACACACACACACACATGCACCAATGGTGAATATAGAAAATTGCACTTTATTAAAGAGCAGCTGACATCTTCAGGACAACGTTAAACAAATGTAATATTTAGACACAGTTCAGCTTGTATTTCACATTAGTTCTGTTTCTCAGAAGAAGCCAGAAGGGGAAGGAAGGAAACATATTCAATTCAGTGCTTTAGAGTAACCGGTAATTGCTATTTTTCTTTTAAACTTAGATTGTGGGCTTGTAGTGACACTATACTTTCTTTGTTGCCTTTACTTATAATTGTTTTTTGGCTTTTGAAAATTTAAAACATAGTGGTGGTGTAATTCTGTGCTGTCTTTAATTGCTGCAAATTTTCACCCCCCCTCCTCCCCCAACTCTTAATTATATGCCCTGATAAATCTGATTGACAGGAGCTAAACACAGGGTATAGTAAGGGGTGTGAAGTAGGAGGGGCATAAGGGGGAGGAAGCCCAACTTCAGCACGACAAGTGTTTTGACTCATTTATTTATTTATTGTTTTCTTTTCCTTAAAAAAAATATCTGAGGATCAGTGACAGGATTTTAGTACAGTAAATTAATAAAAAGAGAACTAGGAGAGCTTCAGTAGCAGACAAGTAGTGGAATTGCAGTATAATGTGGGGTGGTGCAATGCAGTGGCTGTGGGAAGCCATATTCAGGCAGACCTTCTGGACACTGAGGTGCTGCCCTATCTGCATGCATCTCTCTGGACTGCGGGATGAGGTAGCCAGACTCAGAGTGGAAGTAAACTGGGTCAGGAGTACCATCACCCCTATCCAGGGACCACCCAGTCCAATGCAACTGCCTCAAAGGATGCCGAGAACGAGGAGCACTTGGATGACAGTGGGCTCAGGGAGGGTTAGAGAAGTCAGGCAGAGGCACATCCCAGATCCTATTCCACTCAAGAACTCATATGCCACACTGGCAAACGAGGACAACCAAATAGAGGTACCCAGAGAAGTGAAAGGAAAGGATTTGGAGGTTAGCCAAGGAGGTGACCTCAGCGGGGAAAGCAGTGGACCCCAGAGGAGGAGGAAGCATATCCTGGTGGGGGACTCCATCATAAGAGGGATCCAGCTAGGAACACAGGAGGGGGAGGACAGGGCGGTGAGGTGCCTACCAGGTGCCACGGCATGGAGGGATGGAAGGAAGATCCTGGGGATCACTGGGAAGGCAAGTCGGGAGGGTGAGCTGGATGTCATTATCCACCTAGGTACTAATGACCTGGCAAATGGGGAGCCAAAGGAAGTTCAGGAAGAGTTTAGGAAACTGGGGAGGGGTCTCAAGCAAGTAGCTACTTCTGTCACTTTCTCAGAAGTACTACCTGTGAGAGGCAAGGGAGAGCATAGGAGTGCATGCACCAGGAACTTTAACTCATGGTTGAAGAACTGGTGCTGTGAGAAGGGTTTGGATTCATTGATGACTGGGGACCCACCTGGAGGGATGGAGGTTTGTTCAAGCCTGACAGCCTGCATCCATCCTGGAGAGGAATCCAAGCACTCAATGATAAGTTTAAATGCTACATTGACAAGCATTTAAACTAGCAAAGGGTGGCAGGCCAGCAAGGAGGGTACCTACTGCTCACCCCACAGCTAACAATGGAACCAGTGAACCAGAGGAGTGGCTATCTCTGCAAAGCAGTGTGCAAAAGATGGAGATTAGTGCCCAAGAGGTGGATAAGCAGAAAAGGGCAAAATTCAGCAGAAGGGCAGACAGCAAGGAGAACCAGGGATAAATGACAACCAAGGAAGGGGCTGGAGTAGAACAGTGAAGCAGTCTAGGAGGTCAAATCATGGAAAGCCATGTGTGCAAATGCAGGAGCCTTAGCAACAAGATGGAAGATCTGGAGGCTGTCATGGTACAGTCAGATCTGGACATTGTGGCCATCACTGAAACCTGGTGTAATGATAACCACAACTGGGAGATGGCCATACCTGGCTACAACATATTCAGAAGAGACAGAGCAGGCAGGAAGGGAGGAGGAGTGGCACTGTATGTGAAAAATGACATAAGGGCCACAGAGATCCAGGAGGAACAAAATGGGGAGAGATACTGTGGGTTAAGTTGGAAAGGAAAATGGGGCCAGCCATCCGCACAGGTGTGGTCTATAGACCACCAGCCCAGGAGGAAGAAACAGATAGGGAGCTGATGCTAGCCATCCAAAGGATGGCAGACAAGGGTGAGGTAGTACTGGTTGGAGACTTCAATAGTCCAGACGTGGACTGGAGCATCCCAGCAGCAGCATCAACTAGGAGCAGATTTATCCTGGACCTCTTTCAGGGTGCCTTCCTCAAGCAACTGGTCATGGAACCAACTCGGCAGAAGGCAATACTGGACCTTGTGCTCACAAACAGGGACAGTGTGATGGGGATAACAGTGGGGAGCACCTGGGTAACAGTGACCACCAGTCATTGTGGTTTGAAATCACAGAAAGAGCAGAACCAAACCACACAAAAAACGTGTATCCTGGATTTTAGGGAGGCAGACTTTGGGAAAATGGGAGATACTTGAAAGAGGCATTAAGAGATGGGACAGGAATCAGGGGTTGAGGAACAGTGGGCAGTATTTAAAATGGGGATTACAAGAACAACAGAATTATGCATTAAGCAGGTTAGCAAGAGGAAAAGGAAGAGGAGATCATTATGGTTTTCCAAACAGGTATCAAAGAAAGTGAAAGCCAAAAAGACTGCATTCAGGCAATACAAAAAGACACAGGCAGAAGGGGATAGGGAGAAGTACCAGGAGAAGCAAAGGGAGGCAGGGAGGTCAGTAAGGAAGCCAAAGCTCAGACAGAAGAACACATTGCAAAATCAGTGGGTAAAGGGACAAAACCTTTACAGGTACATAAGTGAAAAAAGAAAGACAAAGGGAGGATAGTGAGACTGAAGGGGAGGATGGGAGCCACATGGAGGATGACAACAGTAAAGCTGACATATTGAACAGGTATTTCTGCTCAGTCTTTACTGAGGAAGAGGGGGTAATGGGTCTGAAGGAGTACAAGGGTGAGAATGGTGCAGAAATGGACACAAGTCCCTTTACATGAGAAAGGGTCCTGAAGGAACTGGAAGTAATAAGAGTTGATAAAGAAATGGGCCAGACAGGGTGCACTCAGGTCCTTAAAGAACTAAGAGAGTGGTGGCTGAACCTCTGGCTATCCTGTTTAGCCGATCACTGGAAACAGGGAGGTACCCAAAGACTGGAGGACAGCAGGTGTAGTCCCGTTATATAAGTGGGAACAAAGAGGAAGCAGGGAACTACAGACCAGTCAGCCTCACCTCGGTAGTGGGAAGATCATGGAAGCACTACTGAAGGAGATTGGTGGAACATCTGGTTGTCAATGGACTACAGGACCCAAGGCAGCATGGTTTCATCAGGGGAGGTCATGTCAGACCAACCTCGTTGAATATTTTGACTGGGTGACTAGGGAGGTGGATCGAGGAGGCAGTGGACATGGCCTATCTGGACTTCAGCAAGGTCTTTGACACTGTGCCACATAGAAGACTATTACACAAACTGGGGAATATGGGTGTGGGCAGGACAGTAGTGTGGTGGGTAGGTAACTGGCTGGGTGGCAGGACACAGAGGGTGGTGGTAAATGGCTGTCACTCCACAGAGGGAAGAGTGACCAGTGGGGTACCTAAGGGATCAGTGCTGGGACGGTCCTATTCAACATCTTCATCAGTGACATTGCGCGGGATCTAGAAGGCAGAATTTCACTGTTAGCTGATGACACAAAGCTCTGTAACACAGTAGACACACCAGAGGGTGTAGACAGAATGAGAAGCGACCTGCAGAAACTTGAAAATGGTCAGGGTTTGGCAGTTGAAATTTAATGCAAAGTGCAAGATAATGCATATAGGGCACAAAACCCTGGCACAATATATCAGTTGGGGGTGAGGATATTGCATGCACCAAGCAGGAAAAGGATCTTGGGGTTGTCATCTCTGATGACCTCAAGGTAGGGAAACAGTGTGACAAGGCAGCAGGTAAAGCAAATAGGATGCTGGGATGTATAGGCAGGGGCATCACCAGCAGGAAAAGGGAGGTCATAATTCCGCTATACAAGACACTAGTGAGGCCCCACCTGGAGTACAGTGTACAATTCTGGAGACCATACCTACGTAAGGACATAGACAGGGTAGAGAAGGTTCAGAGGAGGGCAACAAAGATGGTGCATAGATTGCATCACAAGTCCTATGAAGACAGGTTGAAGGAACTGAACAAGTACTCCCTGGAGGAAAGGAGGGAGAGAGGGGATATGATAGAGACATACAAGTATCTTACATGGAGGAACAGGGTACAGGAAAACACTATTTTTAAGCGAAAAAGATGTTCCAGGACTAGAGGGCATGGGATGAAGTTGGAGGGAGGACGATTCAGAGGAAACATGAGAAAGAATTTCTTCACAGAACGGATGGTGGACAAGTGGAACACCCTGCCAGAGGAAGTGGTTGGGGTAGAAACAATCACGGGATTTAAGAATGCATGGGATAGACATAAAGGAATTCTAGCAGTCAGGGGTAAGGGGAAACAGACTTCTAGGAAAACAAACTGAACTTACAAGCTCAAATGGGAAGACTGGGTGGGCCATAGGCCCTTATCTGCCGACACTGTCTATGTATCTATGTATCTATGTATTCCTCCTCCACACTATTTATTACTGAGGTCATTTGCATTAAAACAGAATCTTTGTTCCTGAAGAGTTTATCTATCCCTGTTGCTTTTTCCTATCTAAGGTCATAATGCACTGCTAGTGACATCACAGTTACTCTCATGGCAACAGACTGTGATGTCACAACAGAGAATTATGAAGTAGGGAGTAAGCTATAGAGGCAGATGAACTCTAAGGGATAAAGATCATATATTCATGCAAGTTTACTCAGTAACAAATAATGGGAAGAAAAATATATAGAATATAGATGGAAAGCAAGCTTAACTGTATCTAACTATCATGATTTTCAAAGTTTTCTTTGAGGCATCAGTAGCTCTTCACGTACCTGTGCAGTAAATGGAAATGCAGAGCTGATACCGCTATGTATCAGCTCTGATATATACTGTTGGTTTCATCAGGGGCAGGATCAGCTAGCAAGCTTCCACCATAAATACCAACAAAATTTACATAATAATTGCTGTACCCCACCACAAGCTAATCTTACTCTTTGGCAAACTATAAAAACATTGCTACAGACAGGGCACAAAATGTTATATGAAACGGCAGTGCAAAAATGATGTAACAAAATACATAAAAATATACAACACAGCAATACAAACTGATTTGTTGACATAAACAGGTGTATTTAAAATAAATCTTTTTAAATTGTTGATATAGTTCCATGATGAAATATTATGTTTAAATTTGCCATCCAAAAACATGTTTTAGATCTGTTTTTAACTGTAGTGTATATATAAATTCACTAGTTAGGGTTAAACTGACAAAAGTAGAGAAATGTATTAGAGTTTTCAAACCGGACACCCTAGCCCCACCCTCCAGGTAGCAACAGGAAAAACCATTATGGTTTCACCTCTCCTGTGTCTTTTCAAATCAGGTGCAGGGTGTGCCTTGGGGTTATCAACCCTAATGCTCACCCCATTCCATCATTAAAGAAGCTAAGATGTGTAGAGTACATGAGAATGAGGTGAGCGTTAGGGATGACAACCCCAGGGCACAATGCATGCCTGATTTGCAAAGATGCAGGAGGGGTAAAACTGTAATGGTTTTTCCTGTTGCTGCCATGATGGTGGGGCTGCAGTGTTAGGGTTGGAAACTCAAACACCACATTCCTCTACTTTTGTTGGTCTAACCCTAACTACTGTATTAATGAAGTTTTTTGCAATGAATTCCCTTACTTTTTGAAATAGTGTAATCGTAACCTTATTTGTATGTGGAAGTAATGAGCCCTCTGAGCTCTGGGCTTCCATCCCTTATGCATACATCTATGTTCCTATGGAATCACAGGGACCTCCAAGCCCTGATCTTCCATTTGTGCCAAAACAACTATTTTTTTTCCTTCGTTGAATGGCTTGTTAAACTTCCAATGTTATCCTATGGGAATTTGCATTTTTTTTATTTTTTTATATTGTTCTTAAATGATTGACAGGTAATATTCTTGTAGTACTCATGAAGACCTTTGCTATAGAGAATGTCCCTTAAGTCCAAAGATTGAGAAAGTTATGACTTGTTGAAGTTCCAGTGTATGCTACGGAAATTTGCATGTTTTATTTTTTATTTTTTATATTGCCTCTAAACATTCCAGGCATGGGAACATATGTTATTGTTGTAGTACTCATTAAGACCTTTGTTTTCAAATATAGATTGTCCTTTAAGTTGAAATATTGAGGGAGCTATAACATGTTAAAATTCCAATGTTATACTATGGGAGTTTTAATTTTTAATTTTTTTGTTATGTGGAGTCTAAATGTTCACTGCATTATGGACCCCATTTTTAAAACTTTAGCATGGCAAAAACTGGGTTTGTGCTGCACTAACCAGGAAGAGCACCAGCTGTCGGGGGCATGCCCATAGTCAAAGGGCACATGTGCATGGCACACCCCCAACAGCATCATGGCGCACAATATTGTGCTGCATCTATGCAAATGGGGGTTCCTCCATGTTTATGTGGTGCAGCACAATACTGAAAGTGTTTAGAAGTGCTAAACAGCCACCAGCAGTGATGCAATTTAATGCTTCTGAAACCAAGCCCTTAATAGTGCAGAGACCCATCTGCCCACTGTCAAGGGCTGGGTAACCTGGCAGTTCAGTGGTCCCTCCCTAGCCCCAATATGTACTAAAAAAAAAAAACAACATCCCCTGATAGTCTAGTATTCCTTTCTCCCTGAGCACCAATCTGTGATACAATAAAAAATGAAATGCATTCACTCTGGTAGTCTAGTGGTCCCCCATCCCTGAGCCCCCATCCATGTTATCATGAAAATAAGCCATTCTCCCTGGTAGTCTAGTGGCCCCCCTCCTTGAGCCCTGATCCATGTTATCATAAAAAAAAAAGAAAAATTCTCCCTTGTAGTCTAGTGGTCCCCCCCTGGTACCATGTGATATGAGCAATGGAATATCACCGACTGAAACATCAGTGAGTATGCATCAGCTAATAGCAAAACATCAACATGCACTACAGCGACCACAATATGAGTGATGATCCTGAATAATTATACTGGGAACAATATACTTTTATATATTTATGTGGGGGACTATGCCCCCGCACTCCCCCATACACCCCATAATTTATATAATCAAATCCAGGGATGCTGGACTCAGGGACAGGAGAAATACAGGACAGGGGAGAAAAAGCAGCCACAACACTTAGGGAAAAAAAGGTAAAATTCATAATGGTAAAAGAGTAGCCCATGCAGGAATTGAACCAGATCCTATGTCCACTACATCATACACACTCCTCTGCCTAATCCTCTGTGCCACCCTACCAGCACACTTCACAGTCTAGCAGAAACTTCTCTTATTTTCTCACTACTGCTCCCCAACTGGTAAACAGCTACAATACACTCACTATAACTACAATCGCTTATAAAACACAGTCACCCATTCCTCTAATGGTTCTTCTTGTATTGCTCTTTTTACTTCACCCAAATCTACTAGTTCATATCATGTGTTGCCATCCCCCCGGAGCCCTGATCCATGTTATCATAAAAATACTGCATTCTCCCTGGTAGTCTAGTGATCTCCCTCCCTGAGCCCCAGTCTCAAGCAACAGAACTAAATTCCCTACATCTCTGGTGGGCTAGTGAAGCCCTGCCCCAGAAGGCAGTGAACCACCCCCCCGGTTCCCTTCCCAACATAACCCGGGCAACTGGCAAAGCCCTCCTCACACTGCTACTGTCAGCTGCTGACTGAACTGTATTGGAGTGTATACAGTACATGCTCACTGGTTGACTGGTCAACCAGTGAGCATGTGCTGTATACTGTACATGCTCTGGTACAGTTCAGTCAGAGGCTGGCTGTGGCAGTGTGAGGAGGGCTTTGCCAGTTGCCAACTTAGGTAGGGCTGGGGGGTCAGGGGTGGGTCACTATCTACCAGGGTGGGGTGTGGGGAGGACACTACCCCACCAGGGATTCTGCTGTATGGGATCAAGGTCCAGGGAGGGGGATGCACACTGAACTAGGAGCAGACATGCAGATGTGCTCAAAATGGGCATGCAAATGGCCCCATAATGCTGTGCATGCCCAATGGGCTCATCTGCATGTTTGGACCAAATATCACTCATGGGGGCTGAGGTGCTAACCAGTGCACACTGCTATGTACCCCTATGGACAGTCTTCATCCCCACACCCTAGTAGTGCTGCACTAAACATGCTGACCACTTGCTGTGCACAGTGCTACCAGGGTCTGATATTCAAACAGATAGTCAGTTCAGATCATGCTATCAGTATGAATATGGTGCCAATGCCAGATGGTCCTATTTTGTAACACGTTGCACCTTTTTGCACATGCAGCCAGTCAGATCTAAATATGGGACCTAATGTACTATTCCTGTAGTATTCATTAAGTTTTTTGTTTTGCTTTGATATACAGAGTGCCCCTTAAGTCCAAATATTGAGGGAGTTATGGCTTGTTGAAGTTCAAAAGTGGGGGAAAAAGTGAAGTCCACAATCATTTTTCATATGAAGGAGTCCTTTTTTGTATGAAATCAAACACCCGTATGAAAAAGGATGCCTTCATATAAAACAGAATCAGGAAGAAAACTTAGTCCATATTCGTTTTATGTATCAGAGAATCCTTTTTCATATGAATGAAAAATGCATATGAAAAAGGATCCTTTCATATGAAAAACAGTGTGGAAAAAACTAAGTCCAAATTATTTTTCATATGACAGAATCCTTTTTGTATGAATGAAAAAAAGCTCATAAAAAAAGGATCCCATCATATAAAAAAATAAGCAGAAAAAACTAAGTCCCAATTCTTTTTCTGTATGAGGGGATCCTTTCTTGTATGAATTAAAAAAGCTCATGAAAAAGAATCCCTTCATACGAAAAAGGATTTGGAACTCCCTCCCCCCCATTCTTTTTGTATGAAGGGATCCTTTTTCATAAGCTTTTTTCATTCATTCGAAAAAGGATCTTCTCATACAAAAAAATAATTTGGACTTAGTTTATTTTCAGATTCTTTTTTCATATGACAAGATCCTTTTTCATATGTCCGAATCCTTTTTTTTGTATGGCCATACAGAAAAAGTGGAAGCGAGTCATGAAAAAGAATTTAAAAATATAAAAACAAACACATTTGGGGTAATTTTTGCATCAGTTATTTGTAGAATGCACTTCACAGACTCCTGATGCCCAAGATATGTGTGTTGTCTCTGCAGGATATCATTTTTGTGAGTTTTTATTTATTTATTTAAAAAAAAAAAAGATAGTGGCCATACCAAAAAAGATTATTTTCCATATGAAAAAGGATTTGCCCCATACAAAAAAGGATCCTTTTTTGTAGGGATCAAATTCTTTTTTTGTTCCAGGCAGGTATCTAAAAGACTGTACAGAGCATGCTCAGAACCAGCATTTAAAAATGTAATAACTTTGGAAAGGATTAATATTTTTTCACCAAACCTAGAACATATTATTTGAATACAATTGCTTTAAACATGGGGTAAACAAATGTTTTGGTAGGTAGATTTCCTGCTGTTGAACCTACAGCGCAGATATTCTAGCAGAGACTGAATTATTGTACACTTTGGTTCCCTATATATTGTAACGTGGGTACTTGGATACATGCATTTGATTATGTCTTTATTTGCTTGTGACACTATAGTTCTGTATGTATACGTGCACACACACGGGTGGACACGTACATATACATAAATAATATTTTCTGAAGAGTGCCAGGAATAGGAACCCTACAGTCACTTATAATATAATCCCCCCCCCCGAATAATATTCCAGGATCCACAGCTGTTTCTATAATACAGGCACACTGCGGGGAGAGATCGCCTCTGTAAATAAACCAGGTTATAAAATATTTTATTATCTCCCTTTTTGAACCCTCCCCTCCCTGAACAGGGTGTCCCATTCCTGGGCCAACTAGACTTTCAGGGAGTGCAATGACTACTGAATGCACAGGATGGACAATGCTCGGCTCTTTTTTTTTTATTTATTTTGTTTTAAGGGGACAGGAATTTGTTTTTTTACATTGTTTTTTTTGTATTACCTAACCATGTGTTTATAATTAATAAGGTTTCCATGTAAAAAGAGTGGTTTGCGTGCATGTTTATTAAAATTTCTGCCTATTATTTCTGTCAAATGCTGTTACGAGTATCCACATTCTAAAAGGGCTCAAGAGGGTCTGATCAGATGTTTGTTTCGTGAGCGCTACCCCAATACACTCATTCCATGCACTTGTTTGCTGTGCTGTAATAGCATAACAGACTGATTCCAAATAACTTATTAATCTGTATTTGATAAAAACATCATAGTCTTTGTTACACTGTTTCATGATGTGTGTAAACAGATTTTGAAATGTAACACTGTCTACCAAATCTTAGCTGAATAGGAAAATCTGCTGGTGTTTCAGGTCAATTTGCTGATGGCTGTACACTACAAATGGCAATGCAATTTTTATATGTAATGAAGTTAGTGCCTGAGTTCCCCTGTTGTACTCCCTCTGTAATATTCATAAACTTGTTTTAATAAGCTTGTTGGGGGGGGGTGTGGAGTTTGCATGTGTGTGTCAGAGAAAGAGTGAGATAGAGTGTGGATGGCTTTGGATGTGAATTACAACCTTAGTTTCACCACTATGGAAAAAAAACAACAAAATGCTTGAATTTGAAGAAGTTTAAATAATTCTGAACTAATCTCTAGTTGTAAATCTACCCCAAAGAATAGATATATTTGATCAGGTTCATCCATTTGTGGTTCGAGTCCACTTAGTGCAAAAGTTTTCTTTTTTCTCTACAGTCAGTGTCCCTCCTCTCGCTGAAATGTTGGGCAGCAGCGAAGAGTCTATTCATAGCTGACTAACATAATACATTTTTTATGAAAATAAACCACTTGCTGCCTAGGTCCACCTAGTAAAAAGTGCTTGTTTGCCAGGGGAAACATGGGAGCTCTGATTGGATGTTGTGACTGGCTGATCAGTCGGCATTTGTGGGAATTAAATCCATGTCATTCCGGTCCTAACACAGTACTCGGGTGACATTTTCCTGATTGCATTGCTTGTAGTCATATTCTGATTGGTATTGTGTTATTATTTGCACTATAATTTTTTTTAAGTAGCTCTAATGTCCTGGTACATGTCATCAATGTGATTGATGGTGTGGAGACGCAGTGTCAAGGTTCTGACCTCTTGCATCTGTAAGCATGAAGATTTTGGGGAATAAACACATCATTTACTGACTGCTGATTTTAAGTTTGTTGCATTGCAGATGTTTCTCCTGCCCCCCTCTCCATTTGGGCTGAGCACCTATTTATCCTATATCAGGGTAGTAAATAAACTGTACCCCACCATCATCCATGCAGATGATTACTTTCTGCAAACTTGTTTTACATTACAATAAGAAAAAAAGGACCCTAACTGAAAATGAAGGCACCGTCTGTCTTCTTCCAGTTGTACTCCTACTCCCATGCATTGAAAATAGATAAGCCATTGTGTGATGCCCCTCTCCTACCACTTCTGATTTTAATATAGATTAATGTTTAATAGTTAAATTGGTAAGAGATGGTGTCCCCCCTCACACACTCACCCCATCAGCCCATGCACAAATACTCTTGTGTTAATCTCAACTTGTAATGGTGAAATAAGATCCTCACTGACTGCAAAATTTATGCTATATATGTTTATTGATAATGTTTCTTTTTTTTTTCTTTTGCAACCTGTTTAAAATGATAACAGTCTTCCCATGATCTCATCTCCCATCCTGACCAGACATTCCATAAGTGCACACCCCAGCACTCACCATCAAATACCCCTTCCCTACACAACCCCTACAATACATCACTCAACTGAATTAGCACCAATGTGAAGGTCCCTGAATGCAAGAAGCAGGTGTGATTATTATGCACTCATAATCTCCACATCACCAAAAGTAGAACATATTAGCTGATCGCTCCCAATGGTTCTGCTCCCAGCTGCTGCAACACTTTCAGCTTTAAGGGAAACTGTCAACCATGATTTTTATTAGTATTTATGTCCGTGTTGTGTGACAAGATTGATTAGAATAAAATCAAGAAGCCATGAAGCATCTCAGTGTGTTTACTGAATAAAATTTAAAATGCTTACAAATTTCGCAGGATTCATGGTTTTGTTTACATTTTTCTGCACTCAGCTTTCACTGTGTTGTCAGCAGTGTTCATGCAGCATTGCACTGATGCTAAACTCATGCATGGCACATCAAGTATGCCATGATGGACATGCTTGCTGTGCCATGCACAAATCAACTGGC
Source organism: Neoceratodus forsteri (assembly GCA_016271365.2). Lineage (NCBI taxonomy): Eukaryota > Metazoa > Chordata > Ceratodontiformes > Ceratodontidae > Neoceratodus > Neoceratodus forsteri. The sequence goes on from CM028130.1 coordinate 1,099,427,406, forward strand.
TGTAAAAATTGAAACGTTTTACAATGACAGTAAGACAATGTCATCCTTTTAAATATATGTGACCAAATCTGAAATGATAATAGTGACTGAGAGGCACAATAGTGATCACACTAGGGGACAGTGTACGTCCATGTGTGCTAGACAGGGATTGGTTGTAAAAATTTAGACTGATTACTTTGAATAAATCCGTTTTCAACATCTCTAGTCATAGCAGTATTAAATGGTGTACGAATAATGAGGTATACAAATGGGGATTTCACGGGTTACAATGGTATATAGTGGATCTGTAAGAAATGTGGCTTTTTCTATTTGTTTATGAATATGAGTAATATTCTCCATTTGGCCATTTTGGGATTGCAGTGTTTGAATCTCATCAACATCCATCACTAGATCCCAGTGTGCTTGTTGTCCTCTCTTATGTAAAACTGACTGAAGAACAGTACTATACTGACAAGCTGTGGGGTCTCACTTCGGCTGCTACAAAGAGTAAAAACATTGATTCTTACACTATATTGCATTTTATTTCATTTTACTGAAATGAAATACAATGAAATATTACTTAAAAATAACAAAAGGTTCCTGCATTACTTCTACATCAGTGAGATGCCAGTACACCTTTCCTGACATTAATGCTTTACTCCTAATACCTGGAACTATATGGCAATGCTGTTTGAGCAGAGAATTTGGGAACACTGAGTTAAGCGTGCACTTTCCATACACAAGGAGTTGAGCTTGATTCAGAGCAGATGCACTGCTGAATCAGACTTTGGGTATGATTGTAGTTATTGTAGGTATGCCATTGTTGCTTATGGTACTTTTTTTTTGTTAGAATTAGAAGTATATGTTGTTTGGTGTTTTTACACTTTGAGAAGCATTTTTATTGTTTGCCTACAGAGATAGCACAGAAATCCCCCTATATCAGAACAGCAGCAACAGATGGTAAATGGTAGTAGGAGAGCAGGAATAGTAGAGTCAGGATTCTTAGCTGTTGGCAGCTTCAAGTGTAAAGACTGCTAAGGTGTTGGAGTATTAATATTAGGGGTATTTGGTGTGGAACACAGTGAAGTGATTTCAGTGGAGTGGAGCAAGGAGAAATTCAGAAAAGGAGCTACATGTTATCAGTGAAATGCAAAGGGAAGGTGTCTGGTCTGAGGCGATTTGTTTTACAGACTGCCGTTTGTGTTTGAGAGCAGAAGAGCTATTTCAGCTAGTAGGATAGCTGATTCTGATACTGTCATCCTCCAGAATTAAAAGAATCAGATTACACATACATTGTTTTGGGAAGAAAAGTTTTTATTTTTTTATTAATTATTATTAATCAGCCAAATGATGATTTTTGCCTTGGTGAAATCCCCTGAGGCAACTGACACTTCAAAGCAGTGTGTTCTGAATTGGGAGTGGGCACGTTATGCAGCAAGGAAACTGTAAACAAACTGGAAGAGCTAGTGTGGTAACATCAGTATGGCATTTTTGGATAATTTTAAATAAAACTTGAAACCCAATCTTTGTTTCATGAAAGTAAACACATACATGATTTTGTAAAGTAAATAGCAACACAATTCCACAGAAAAAAAGCAAGGATTGAAAATTTACTATATCAGAGGTTGACAGTGTCCCTTTAATTTCTTTTTACTGTTTATTCCTAACTCACCATACATTATCTGACAGTATCTTACCCTATCACACACTAACTCCACACAGCCTTTCGAGTATTTAAAATACAGTTATTCAACACTTTTATGCAAGTGTATCGATTGCTCCTTCAAATGTTTTCACCTATCAGAAAACAAATGCCTGTCCATGAATTTTAAGGACTTCCCCTGAATTTTCAATAATTTTACATTTGAGGAGGGTTATCCTTGGAAATTCCTGCAGATTGCCAATTTTGATAGTGAGCCTGCAAATTCTTTAATCGTGAGATTCTTTGAATGTGATCTTTGATCGTGAGGGCGCGACTAGATGGCCACATTAAAAAACCTAATTTCTCAGCTCAGGGGTGACTTATTAAGCCAAATGAGGATGGATTTTGCTCAGGGGGCTTTGTTCTATTGAGTCATGGTTGTGGTTTCATGTATTTTTGTGTAAAACTTGACTTTTACTATTTTTATTCTTTATTCTTGAGCCTGAAAATTCTTTGATTGTGAGCCTGCAAATTATTTGATTGTGAGATTCTTTGACCGTGATCTTTGATCATGAGGGCATGACTAGATGGCCAGATGAAAAAAAATCAAATTTCTCAACCCAGGGGTGATTTATTCAACCAAATGAGGATGGATTTTGCTCAGGGGGCTTTGTTCTATTGAGTCATGGCTGTGGTTTCATTTAGTTCTGTGTAAAAATTGACTTTGAGCATTTTTTATTCTTTGATCATGAGCCTGCAAATTATTTGGTCTCGAACCTGCAAATTCTTTGATCACGATATTCTTTGATCGTGATCTTTGATTGTGAGGGAGGGACTAGATGGCCAGATTTGGAGGGACTAGATAGCCCAATTTTAAAGATTTTTAACATTAAATATCTCAGAAATGGTTTGGTCTTTTAACTTGAAGTTTGGAGGGTGTTGACGGGATGTCCTGTAGATGTGAATTATGGTGTTTAGGTGTCAGACAATGCATTTTCTGTGGAGATATTGTGTGACACAGTTTACATTTTACGGACAGAGTTTTCCATTCTGGTAGTGGCTTGAAATTTATACAGTAGCTAGCCTTATTGCCATGGATGTGTTTTTCAGTTGTTAGGTGTCTAAAATGTAAACAAGTGCAGAATTCTTCCACTCTGACAAATGAAAATCTCAAACTTTCAAATGTTATAGCTCAGAAACGGTTTGGTCTTTTAAACTGAAATTTGGAGGGTGTTGAGGGGATGTTCTGTACATGTAAACTATTGTGTTTAGGTGTTGGTGAATGAATTTTCTGTGGACTTATTGCATGACACACTTTATGTTTTGTGTATAGTGTTTTCCATTGTGTTAGTGGCTTCACATTTATAGGGTACCTAGCCTTACTGCCATGGAGGTAATTTTCAGTGGTTAGGTGTCTGCAATGTAAACAGGTATGGAATTATGCCACTGTGATGACTTACACTTTGTTTTGTTTCAAGGTGGTGGTTGGGCCCCATGCTCCCACCCATATGCACTCCCACCAATACATATGATATTCAGTACTTGTACTGTTATGTTAGGCAGAAATTTGCAAGTTACCAACTTGCACAATTTTCTACTTTTCTATACTTTCTCAAAAAGTAAGGAAATTCAGGCCGGCCTGGTGGCGCTGAGGGTTGAGGCGCTGGACGCCACACCTCATGTCATGCCGGTGACCTGGGTTCAGATACAGACTCAGGTTGCTGGTGGGTCAGCAGGGGGAAGGAGGATTGAGCGTCCCCACGGATGATCTCCTCCTCCTCCGGGGGGGGACACCAGGGGTGTTTAATGCACCTGACGCTCAGGAGAGCCAGTGGAAGCACTGACTCTTGGGCAATGGTGGCTTTCATTAGGGGAAGTCGGGAAGGGGATGATGCCACCAGGCACTTGGCAGGCATGGCTACGCACGTTCCGCCTGAGCCAGGCGTCCTCTGTGGGATGGAGGGGAGGGACAAGAAAACTGGAAAACCTCCCTCGGCATTCTGGATGATGGCCGCTCCAGCCACCCAGCCTGTAATCACAGGCAGACCCCGCTGTGCAATGGTGGTGCTCCGTGGAGGAAGAGAAAGAAGGTAGGGGACACCAGAGCACTCTAGGGGCAGACTTGGGGAGGGTTGGGTGACATTGATCAAAGCCTGAAGGAGTGGAACTAAGAGGGCATCCAGGAGGGATAAAAAGAATAATAAAAAAAAAAGTAAGGAAATTCTATGCAAAAAACTTTGTTAATGCATCATTTAGGGTTAAAACACGAAAGTCAGAAAATGAGACCTTTAGGGTTGCCCCTCACCCTCTTCTTTACTGTAGCTTGTGAATATGATTACACATGAAATGGGGTGACATTTAGGCCTCACATCCCCAATGACACACCCCTTCATCTGTCAATCTCGGGAGGATGGAAGGATCCACGGGGGGGAGGAGGAGGAGGAGGAGGAGGCAACCCTAAAGGTCTCATTTCCTGACTTTTGTGTTTTAATCTTAAATGATGCATTAACAAAGTTTTTTGCAAAGAATATATACATATTATAGTGGCACAGTTGTGCCACTATAGTTAGGGTTCAGCAGTCAGTTACATACTAAAGTCAAAAGTTGGGCGTTAACATTGGATCCTTCAACAGATTTGCCTGAAATTTGGCACTCATGGTGGGGCATGGTAGATCTCTTGATTTGCCAAATTGTGTTTTGGTCAGAGTGATGGTCTTTGTGTATGAAAGAGCTGAAAAATGCAAAATTATCCACTTTTGGAGGCACCTTTTGAGATTCTGAATGTGGTCCTGCATGGCTGTTGTGTTGCTTGCCACTCTGCAAGATGGCTTGTTTGAAAGAGTTTTGGTGGCTGAACATGCTGCTTTTCATTTGGTGAAAAAATATTAAGGCATTCAAAAGTTATGGCACTTTTAAGTTCCCATTATAAGGCAATGGGAAAATTCATATGTATATCTTGTGAACAAAGAATGGTGTTCTGGCCATCTGGTCCTACCTGGCGGTCAAAGAATTTGCAGCCTCACTGTTCAAGAATGTTTGTCCCCGAGGATTTTTCTAATTCTTTGATGCCGAGGTCTGCCATCTTGTTTTCAGTTTTCCGATCGGAAAAACACAAATATCTCGGCTCAGGGGTCACTTCTGAAGTAAAACTTGGATGGGTTTTACTCGGGGGGCCCCAATCTATCGAGCCATTCCTTTGGTTCCATCCAAATTGGTCTAAAAATAGAGTTATTAGCTTTTAAAATCTTTGTTCGTGGCTCACTAACGATCTTTGATCACGAGCCTGCAAATTCTTTAATCGTGAGAATCTTTGATCGTGATCGTGCATCACGAGGGAGGGACGAGACGGACAGATTTTAAATTGCATTTTTGTAGCCATGGGGTGCCCTATTAAATTATATAAGGGTGGGTTTTGCTCAGAGAGCTTTGCTCTGCCATATCTGAATAAAAAAAACAGTACTTTTCATTATCCCTGGTAGTCTAGCGGCCCCCTCCCCATCATGGCAATGTACATAATGATGCCTGTTATCCCTGGTTGTCTAGCGGCCTCCCCCAATGAGTATCTTATTAATATGTTTATTTTTTATCCGTGGTATTCTAGTGGCCCCCCATGTGTGTTTATTTATATATTTTGTTATATCCCTGGTAGTCTAGTGCCCCCTGATCTGTACTTCATTATCATTATTATTGCCATCCCTGGTAGTCATAAGCGGCCCCCATCATAATAAAATTAATTTGCATTATCCATGTCCTGGTAGTCTAATAGTTTACCAGCCAATGCCAGCTCATCCAGCACCCCCACCTTCCCAGCCAGCGGCTAGCACAGCCCTCCTCACCTCCATGGCCCAGCTGCCAACTGTGTGTGTGTGGCAGGTAATTCAAACAAGCGCTCTGAAATTATTTCTGAATGCCTGTTTGAATTTAACACTGATAATACACAGTCGGTTGAGCAGCTATGGAAAGTGGGGAAATGAGCTATCGCAGTCTCCAGCTGGGGAAGGGGTGAGAAAGTGCTGGGTGGGCTAGCATGTGATGTAGACTGCCAGAACATGGAAAATGCAAATTAATTTTATTATGATGGGGGGACCACTAGACTACCACAGATAAAAATAAACATATTTAATAAGATACTCATTGAGGGAGTCACTAGACTACCAGGGATAACAGGCATCATTATGTACATTGCCATGATGGGAAGGGGGCCACTAGACTACCAGGGATAACGAAAAGTACTGTTTTTTTTATCCAGATGGGGCAGAGAGAAGCCCCTTGAGCAAAAACCACCCCTATATAACCTAATAGGGCACCCCTGAGCTACAGAAACCTATTTTGAAATCTGGCCATCTTGTCCCTCACTTTTTGTTCACGAGCGAGCAATTTCTTTGACCGCGAGCATGCAAATTCTTTAATCGCGAGATTCTTTGAGCGAGGGACGAGAAGGCTAGATAAAAAAATCAATTTTCTCAGCTCAGGGGTGTCCTAGGAAGACAAATGATGATGGGTTTTACTCAGGGGGCTTCATTCTGATGAACCATGGTGGTGATTTACTGCAATTATTTGAAATTGTAAATTACTCAACTTTTTATTTTTTGGTCGTGACCCTGCAAATTCTTTGATTGTGCGCTAGCAAATTCTTTGATTGTGAGATTCTTTGATCAAGATTGTGCATCGTGAGGGTAGGATGAGATGGCCGGATTAAAAATTCAATTTTTTTGGACAGGGGTGCCCTAGGAAGTCACAACTTTCTCCTTTTTATTCTTTCTTAAAAAGTAAGGAAATTCTATGCAAAAATCTTCATTAATGCATCAGTTAGGGTTCTTCTACAGTGAAAAAAGTGAGGAAATTCAATTTTAGGGTTCCCACCCCTTGCACCCCATCCTCAGCCCACCCCCACCAACAGGCATAGGGGTGTGCGTTGGAGTCATTGGCCCTAACTCTCACCCCATTCTCCTACACTGCACCTCCTCAGCTTGTTTACACATGGGGTGGTGTGAGAGTTAGGGATGATGACCCCAATGTACACTCCAATGCCTGTTGGTGGGGGTGGGCTGGGGGTGCGGTGCAAGGGATGGGAACACTAATATTGAATTTCCTCACTTTTTTCACTGTAGAAGAACCCTAACTGATGCATTAAGGACGTTTTTTGCATAGAATATATATATATACACATATATATACATATATATATATACATATATATTATGGTAGCACGGTAGTGCTACCATAGTTAGGGTTGAGGAGCCATTTCTATGTTAAACCCCCAAAATTTTCACCTTAATAACTTTGCAACCGTTTGATGGATTTGCCTGAAATTTGGAATTTATGATCAAGAACCATAGGCCTTGGGATCTGCCAAGTTTTGTACTGGTCGGATATACAGCTGCGGAGTTATTAAGTGTGATCTGTGCACGCGTTTACGCTTTTCTGGAATTCTATGGTCGCGCCTACAGGTTGTACGGTTTGCACGACCAGCCCGAAATCTTCAGGGAACGTGTGGCCGGGTCCCCGATGTGCCTTTCAAAGATTTCATGAAAAAATATTAAACGGTTCAAAAGTTATTCAAAAAACAGTTTCCCATTATAAGTCAATGGGAAAAGTTAACAAAAAGTTCAACACTTTCGCAAATGCATTTTTACTTTCGCAAATGGGCCTGTTACTTTCGCAAATCGGCCATTTTGTTTTCAGTTGGTGATCAGAAAAATGGTTGGCATTTAAATTTGGGACCCTCTAGCAACCTAATTTTTTTTGTATTCACCTAGTCGGGCCCTGAGGATGCTTGCCATGTCTTTATTTTGTGGTAAAACACCCCAGAAATATGTTTTTCAAATTTCTGGAAAAAGTACTTTCGCAAATTACTTTCATGCTCACGAAAGTGTCACAAATTTTTGCGAAAGCTTTCGCAAATTGCGACAGTAGTTTTCTAGTCTGTGGGAAAATGACAGCAATTCTTTGGCACTGCGCTGCAAAAGAACCGTTGGGAGTTTTGAGCTGAAATTTGGAGGAACAGGCCGACATCTCACAGATGTGCCTTTCAGTGTTGTATTGAAAACATATTACATGGTGGCAAGTAACAACACTCCAAAGTTGACAGTTTTCCATAGGATAACATTCACGGCAGCCCGGCATTACAGAAATCCTTTGGATCCCTGCTGCAAAATAATGGTTTGGTCTTTTTTCCTGAAATTTGGAGGGAAGACAGCCAACAGCTCACAGATGTGCCTTTCAGTGGTTTGGTGAAAAAATATTACAGGGAGACAAAGTTATGGCACTCTGAACTTCTCTTTTTTTTCCCATAGGATAACATTACGGCATTCACCGTGCCTTTCAGGGCCCGTATCTCGAAAACGGTTCGAGATACGGAGTTTTTGTCGGAAAAACTCTTAAACTAGCCAGGACAGTCATAAATCATATGACTTTTAAATTTTTTCTCTACGTCATACGGTTCCTGAGATATAACTTATTTAGTATTCCAAGTCCTCATTTTCTGCTCCAATACCCATTATTATGCATACATTCTTTGTACTCGCTGTCTTTCTCTATTCAGCTTTTTGGGAAAACCAGCCTGTGCGCTTACATTACTGTTACCATTGCCCTTTCCGCTTGTGGTTCCATGCCCGTTTCACTTACCGTTGACGTCTGCGCCACCACGTGCGTCATCCTTTGCGTTTTCATTTGCGCTTGCGTTTCTGTTACCTTTTTTGCCATTTGTGTGTACCGTACTGTTACTCTTTCTGTTTCACTTTGCGTCACCATGCCCATTGCTATTTTGATTTACAGGCACCATGTTACTATGTGACAAGACATCACGTGGCACACCGTTCCCGTCTACGCCACCATGTTCGTTATCCTTTCTGTCCTCATTCGCGCTTGCGTTACCTTGTGCGCCACTGTTAGTGCTTCTGTTTGCATTGCTGTTCCTGTTACTATGCCACAAGACATCATGTGGTGGGACGTTTGGGTGCCCACAGCCTTCAACTACCGCATTACTTGCGAGAACCACGGGACCCTATATTGCGTTATCCTTTGCATTTTCATTTTGTGCTTGCGTTTCTGTTACTTTTTGCCATTTGTGTGTACGTACTGTTTCTCTTTCTGTTTCACTTTGTGTCACCATGCCATTGCCATTTTCAATTTACAGGCACCATGTTACTATGTGACAAGACATCAAATGGCACACCGTTCCGTCTATGCCACCGTTGCGTTATCCTTTCTGTTCTCATTCGCCTTGCGTTACCTTGTCACGCCACTATTGAGCGCTTCTGTTTGCATCGCTATTCCTGTTACTATGCCACAAGACATCATGTGGTGGGAGTGTGCGGCCCTTTGGGCTCGGCGCTCCAGCTGCCGCATTACGTGCTGGGAGCACGGGGCCCTATGTGCGTTATCCTTTGCGTTTCCATTTGCGCTTGCTTTTCTGTTATTTTTTGCCAATTGTGTCTACAGTACTGTTTCTCTTTCTGTTTCACTTTGCATCACCATGCCCCTTTGACATTTCCATTTGCAGGCACCATGTTACTATGTGATAACACATCACGTGGCAGACCGTTCCCGTCTACGCCACCGTGTGTGTTACCTTTTCTGTTCTCATTCGCGCTTGTGTTACCATATGTGCCACTGTTAGCATTTCTGTTTGCGTTGCTGCTCCTGTTACTATGCCACAAGACATCATGTGGTGGGAGCGCGGGGCCCTTACATTCACTATTTCTGATTACCATTCTCAAAAAGAAGGGAAATTAGAGGCAAAAAACTCCATTTAATGCATTAGTTAGGGTTGTTCCACAGCAACAAAAGTGAGGAAATTCGCTGTTAGGGTTGAAAACCCTAACTCCGAATTCACCCCCCCAGCACCACACACACACAGACACACACATTCAAGTATGGGGAGGACCAAGTCAACACAACCAATGACAGACATCCAGCAGCAGGTGACAGAAATAACAAACAATTGTCTAAATGTACTACGAGACATCCCCACCCACCTGACCAGGTACTGCATGCTCAGTGGAGATCAACAGCAAAACTGAGGCCATGTACACCAAGCGTACACATCCCTGATTGCAGCTGCACGCAACATGCCACACCTTAGTAGTTGCATGGCCTTACCACGATGCCCCACACCACACCACAACTGGTACTGTGCCATTAGTCAATATAAATGCTGAAGGTGCATGATGACAGTTGTAGAAAGGTTTTAACACTAGTGAGTATAAATTAATTAAGAGAAGTACATAAATTAACCACAAGACACTAGCATGCTCAAGATAAAAGTAGTGTTACATTTAGTAGGTGATTTACATAGTAGTACATTTACTGCAATGGTTTACTCAAGATAGAGAGGCTGATGTAGACGTATGGAAAAGCATTGCCTGTTCAATGCTCTGAAATTATGCTGCCAGTATCAGATGCATTCTTACTGATGAAGGTGTACTGCTCATGTACATACATAGACCTTCAGTGTGTTTCAATACTAAAGATGCAGTAAGTATTCTTTGTAAGAAACATTGTAATTGCATGATCAGGCCAAGCAACTTCTAAATATCATAGCACTACTGAGCCAGCAATGACGTTACCTGTATCAGAGATGTATAATGGATAGATTTTCCTGTAGGCACTTACTGAGTATGTTGTACCTGATAAAGACAATCTCATTGTATCGGTGATGACTAACTTATTCAAATAGTAATACATTTACTATTGTTGCAATGAGTGATCTATGCCACTTATGGACACAGTGTAATTTTTTAACAGTTGTTTCATACTCAGGCTGTATGCCTAGTGTTTGGGCTTGCCACACTTCTGTCACTGATGCTATCAAAGTGATAACTATGTTAATTGTGGTACAACAGGAATCAAGTAGGTATGGTGTAGATATAAACAGAATGTCTTTTAGTATTGATTTAACTCACAATGGGGTAAGTGTACTAGGACAGCAGGGGTTATTCTCTATCACTGACTCTGTCAGTTATAATCACACTAACGTTTCAATGACTGTAATGATCAAGTTACACTGTTCATCTTCATGAGTTCATATTCACAGCCATTCTCCAGTAACTAGACAGTGTCATGGTGTAACTGTGTGGGACACTGTGTTGCAAAGCTGCTACAGTGCCTAGCAGAGGGAGACTATCTACTCATAAAGACAATTAAGCAATAAGTCATGACCAACAGTTATGTTAAATGGTCTGTTAATCACCCTGTGGAAGTTTAATGTTGAATGAGGCATAGCAGGAGTGCCACATGTCGCTAGACAGTGATAAACTGACCGTTAACATAATACCTGGGAGTGGCTTACTGCTATCATAATAAAACTGTTTTTTAAACAACATTAAACCATGTTCATCATATTGTTAGGCTCTACATGTGTGTTAATAAAAACTAAACATAAGGCTGTTACAATGCTTACAGTCAATTAGAAAGCTGCATTTCTCAAACCCTTGTTATAATCAGAGATATTATACCTGTACAACTCCTTGGTTTTGCTGAACTCTATTGCTCAGGTGGCCCACCACATGTGGTCTAGTCTGGTGTGGAGCATCGGTAGGTAAGGCCATGCAACTACTAAGTGTGGTATGTTGTGTGCAGCTGCAATCAGGGATGTGTACGTTTGGTGTACATGGCCTCAGTTTTGCTGTTGATTTCCACTGAGCATGCAGTACCTGGTCAGGTGAGTGGGGATGTCTCGTAGTACATTTAGACAATTGTTTGTTATTTCTGTCACCTGCTGCTGGATGTCTGTCATTGGTTGTGTTGACTTGGTCCTCCCCATACTTGAATGTGTGTGTGTGTCTGTGTGTGTGTGTGGGGGGGTGATTCGGAGTTAGGGTTTTCAACCTAACAGCGAATTCCTCACTTTTGTTGCTGTGGAACAACCCTAACTAATGCATTAAATGGAGTTTTTGCTCTAATATATATATATATATATATATATATCTATATATCTATATATATATATATATATATACACACACACATATATATATATATATATATATATATATGTATATATTATGGTAGTATGGTAGTGCTACCATAGTTAGGGTTGAGGAGCCATTTATATGTTAAACCCCAAATTTTGCACCTTAATAACTTTGCAACCATTTAACAGATTTGGCTGAAATTTGGAATACATGATCAAGAACCATAGGCCTTGGGATCTGCCAAGTTTTGTACCAGTCAGAAATACAGCTGTCGAGTTATTAAGCATGATCTGCGTGCACATTTACGCTTTTTCTGGAATTCTACGGTCGTGCGTGCAGGTCGCACGGTTTGAGCGACTGGCCCAAAATCTTCAGGGAACACATGGCAGGGGTCCCTGATGTGCCTTTCGAAGATTTGGTGAAAAAATATTAAACGGTTCAAAAGTTATTCAAAAAACAATTTCCCATTATAAGTCAATGGGAAAAGTTAACAAAAAGTTCGACAGTGTCGCAAATGCATTTTTACTTTCTCAAATGGCCCTGTTACTTTCACAAATCTGCCATTTTGTTTTCAATTAGTGATCAGAAAAATGCTTGGCATTTAAATTTGGGACCCTCTAGCAACCTAATTCTTTTTGTATTCACCTAGTCGGACCCTGAGGATGCTAGCCATATCTTTATTTTGGGGTAAAACACCCCAGAAATATGTTTTTCAAATTTCTGGAAAAAGTACTTTCGCAAAGTACTTTCGTGCTCATGAAAGTGTCTCAAATTTTTGCAAAAGTTTTCGCAAATTGCAACAGTAGTTTTCTAGTCTTTGGGAAAATGACAGCAATTCTTTGGCACTGCGCTGCAAAAGAACGGTTTGGAGTTTTGGGCTGAAATTTGGAGGGAACGCAGCCGACATCTCACAGATGTGTCTTTCAGTATTGTGTTGAAAAAATATTACATGGCGGCAAAGTTACAGCACTCCAAAGTTGACAGTTTTTCCCATAGGATAACATTACGGCGCCCAACGCATTACAGGAATCCTTTGGCACCCTGCTGCAAAATAACGGTTTGGTCTTCTTTCCTGAAATTTGGCTGAAAGACAGCCAACAGCTCGCAGATGTGCCTTTCAGTGGTTTTGTAAAAAAATATTACAGGGAGGCAAAGTTATGGTGCTCCGAACTTCTCTTTTTTCCCCATAGGATAACATTACGGCGTTCGCTGCGCCTTTCAGGGCCCGTATCTCGGAAACAGTGCGAGATACAGACTTTTCATCAGAAAAATGCTTAGCCCCCAAGACCAAAACTAGCCAGGACAGTCATAAATCATGTGAATTTTACTTTTTTTTTATGTCGTACGGTTCCTGAGATATAACCTATTTAGTATTCCAAGTCCTCATTTTCTGCTCCGATACCCGTTATTATGCATACATTCTTTGTACTCACTGTCTTTCTCTATGCAGCTTTTGGGGAAAACCAGCCTGTGCGCTTACATTACTGTTACCATTGCCCTTTCAGCTTGTGGTTCCTTACCAGTTTCACTTACCATTGACGTCTACGCCACCATGTGCGTTATCTTTTGCGGTTTTATTTGCACTTGCATTTCTGTTATTTTTTGCCATTTGTCTCTACAGTACTGTTTCTCTTTCTGTTTCACTTTGCATCACCATGCCCATTGACATTTCCATTTGCAGGCAGCATGTTACTATGTGACAACACATTACGTGGCAGACCGTTCCCGTCTACGCCATCGTGTGCATTACCCTTTCTTTTCTCATTCGCGCTTGCATTACCATGTGTGCCACTGTTAGCACTTCTGTTTGTGGTGCTGTTCCTGTTACTATGCCTCAAGACATCACGTGGGGGGGCTCCCGCCACTGCATTACATTCACTATTTCTCATTATCATTGTCAAAAAGAAGGGAAATTAGAGGCAAAAAACTCCATTTAATGCATTAGTTAGGGTTGTTCCACAGTGGCAAAAGTGAGGAATTCGGTGTTAGGGTTAAAACCCCCTTGGACCCACCCACCCCCAACCGGCATTGGGGTTTGCATTGGGGTCATCGGTCCTAACTCTCACCCCATTCTCCTATACTTCTGCTGTTACACATGTGATGGGGGGTGAGAGTTAGCTGACGACCCCAATGCACACTCCAATGCCAGTTGGGGTGGGCAGGGGCCTAAGGGGTTTTCAATCCTAACAATCGAATTTCCTTACTTTTGTTGCTGTGAACAACCCTAACTAATGCATTAAACTGAGTTTTTTTTTGCCTCTAATATATATATATATATATATAAAATATATATATATATATATTTATATATATATTAGAAATGCATGGATATCACATCGGGTCGGATAGTACTGTAGTTAGTGGGCTGACTATTACTATACAATGCCTCTGTCCACTGGACAACAAGAACCAAACTCTGGAATAGCATTCAATCGTGGTAAACATTAAAGCATCCACCAACTTCATGTTCAAAAATTGATGTCACTAGTAAGCTGATGCCATGTGATCACACACACACACCAGAATGTTCCTGGGGGTAACCAAGTAAGTCTCATTTCTTTGTTACAAGGAAACATACTAGGGAGCACCATCTCCTTAATAGTATGTGGATGTCTGCAAACAATACAGGACCCACGTGCAACTCAGCTACTTAACTTAGGTTCAGTTCTCAGAATTTCCCAATTATTGCGTATAATGTCTGAAACCAAGGAGGCCCTAATAGAGTACATTGTGACAAACGGAAAAATGTGGGGAGTCATCTGGGAACATCATTTTGTCACCAAAGTGGCAGCTCTATCTGTAGCCTCAACTTCAGAGATTGCCTTTGCAATACATGAATTGCCATAGCCCTGTTGTTTAAACCTGTAAACTTGATCAGCTTTTTTCTCTTTCTAAACTCTGTATTTTCCATACAATTACATAATAATTTGATAAGCTGCCCTTTCAGAATGTTATTCACCGTATGTGCATTTTTCTGAAACAGCTTTGTACAAAAATCCTCATCATTATTTATTTTTTATAACTATGGAGATCTAGGGAAAAAAATTCCTTTTTTGTTAATAGTCTAATACAGTTCCATCACTACATGTGGCCATTAGTTTGTCTGATAATGGATTTGGGATATGTTTCCTGCTTCTTATTACTATGCCAGTCATAAACTCTATTTGTAGTCATTCTCATCACATACAAACTTTTTCTTCTTGATGCCGACTTCCACTCAACCTGACCTGATTTAATACCATTATCTGATCGGGTCAGATATGGGGAAAAAGCCTGATATTCAACCAGATCGGATCTCCGGGTCGGAAATCCGTGCATCAATAATATATATATATATATATATATATATATATATATATGTATATATATATATTCACAAACAAAAACTTTGTTAATGCAGCCTTTAATGTTCAGGCTAAAGTGACCAAAGTAGGGAAATGTGGCTTTAGAGCTTCCAACCCTAAAACCTCAAATGCACCCCTAAAGCAAATAAGGGACAAAGTCTTCCTAGGGGTTATCAACCTTAAAGCTCACTCCATTAGATGTGTGTGTTCATGTAGTGTATAGCATGGGGTGAGCTTTAGGGTTGACAACCTCTAGGAAGACTCTGCCCATGATTTGCATTAGGGGTGCCTTTGGGGTTTAGGGTTGTAAACTCTAAAGCCACATTTCTCTACCTTTGTCAATTTAGCCTTAACCCTAAGTGTTGCATTAATGAAGTTTTCTTGTGAAGAATTTCTTAACTTGTTGAGATAGTATAATCGTATCATTATTTTTCTGTTGTAGTGAAGGGCCTGAAGGATCCTGCATTCCCATGCATCCATACTTTATCAGATAGTGTAATCATATCTTTATCTGTCTGATGAAGTGCATGGCTCAGAGATCCCTGCTCTTCCATCCCTCCATAGGTGTGCATAATGTATATTTATGGTGAAGCACAGGGCCCTCCAGGTCCTGTGCTTTCCATTTGTAGGGCAACACAAACCAAACTGTCAACTTAGACTTCCTATTACCCCACCTCATCTACCCAATGGTAAAAATTGGGACATCCTCACCAAAACATAATTCTGAGCAACTGCAGTGTAATTCCATGGAATGGGCATGAAAACACATTTTGGGCAAGATTTGAAAAATGACTGCTATCACATTGACAAGGTACTGTAAAGAAATAACTACACTGTAAATTTGGGGTAAAAATATTGAAAATTAGCAAAGTTATGAGCCTGCAGTCACAAAATTCAAACCAGATTTTCAACACAGCTTTCTTATGACCCCACCTCATTAACAAGAGCGGAAAAAAATGATAACTCCTGCCAAAAGATGATTTTGCAGAGGGACCATGATATAACCTTTCAGGACACATTTGCCTAATGTAAGTGCAACTGTTCATGAGGTGGGGTCCCAAAAAAGGCGTGTTGAAAATTTGGGCAACAAAAATGTAGAAATGGCCAAGTTATGTCACTGAGTTGAAAGCCCCTTTGAAATACATTAAAGTGCATACCTGTTTCTGCAGTTTGCAGTCCAGTTTTAAAGAGTGAAGATGTGTTTGCAATCCAGAGAAGAAGAAAATGTTCAACTCCAAATAGGTAAGCATGGCCTTGGAGGGGTGGATGCTCAGTAGGAGGGTTGGGTGGGGGGAGAAAATCGGCCGCAAAAGACATTGATGGATGGTTTTCTTTTTACAGTTTAAAAATAAATAATAAATAAAAAATAAAGAAAAATGCCATAAACGGGCTTGTGCCTTTTTTTAATACAATATTGTGACACGGGGAGACTAGGCATCCCAAGTGTCACTGTTATATTTGGAGTGGTTGAGTGGTCAGTATATTTACAGACGGGGTCAAGGGAGCATGCACTGTGGGGGGGAGCAGTTACCGGGTGCCGACACTGGGGGAATGAGCATCCCCTGAGTTACTGAAATTAAATATTAATAAGTTATAATGGGGGGATGGATCAGAGGGTTGGAGGGCCACTTAACACCAGAGAAATGCAATATTTACAGGGGACAGTGACGAGAGGGTGGGGGGTGCCACTAGACACCAGGGATTTGCCATGAAATAAAAGGAATTATGGGGGCTAGAATTGGAGTGGGGGCACCACTACACATAACCATAAAGCAATGGGGCTAGCTATCTGAGGTTGGGGGTGCTACTACACAAAAGGGATAAACTGTGGCAATGGAAACAACTGGGATGGAGGGTGGAAGGTGCCACTAGACACCAGAGAAAAGTTGTTAGGTTACATAGGATTGCTGGAGCAGCTGCACAGGGGAGGGAGCTGGATGTCATTGTCCACCTAGGGACAAATGACCTGGCTAAGAAAGGGATTAGAGAAGTGCAGGAAGAATTTGTGGAATTGGGGAGGGGCCTTAGACAAGTAGCATGCATGGTAACCTTCTCGGAGGTGCTGCCCATCTATGGCATAGGAGAGGCTAGGGTGTTCTGCACCATGGGATTCAATCAGTGGTTGAAAAAGTGGTGTGGAGCTCAGGGATCTGGCTTCATTGGTAACTGGGGGTCCACCTGGAGTGATACAAGCCTATACTGGCATGATGGGCTGCATCTGTCCAGGAGGGGAACCAGGATCCTAGGTGATAGGTTTAAATGCTTCATTGGCAAGCATTTAAACTAGCCAATGGGGGAGGCACTGGAAAGGAGCAGAGAAATCCTAGCCCCTCCAAAAAAAGTCTTGGTAGTAAGTTCGGTAAACACCAACATAGAGGTGTCGATAGGAAGAAGGGCAGGGGTAAATGGAGAAAGTGACAAAGGCAAGAAGGACAGGGATGGGGGAAAAGGAGTAAGGCCATCAGGAAATGGAGGGTAATGAGTACCAATGCCCATAGTCTGGGAAACAAGCTCCCTAAGCTGGTGGCCTTGATGGAAGAGGGATGCCTGATATCGTAGCAGTCACAGAAACATGGTACACAGAGAACCATGACTGGGATGTTAACATACCAGGGTACACATAACCCACAGGAGAGACAGGCAGGGGAGAAGAGGGGAGGAGCATTTCATGTAAAGGAAGGATAAAAGCAACTGAACAAAAGAGTAAAAAGGAGGAGAGGAGGCACTGTGGGTCACCTTGGAGACTGGAAAGGGCACCACAATCACAGGCAGGGTTGTGTACAGACCCCCATGTCAGGAGGAGGGAATGGACAAGGATATGATAGAAGGCATACTTAGAATGGCAGAGAAAGGGGAGATACTGTTGATGGGAGACCTGAATATGCCAGATGTTAACTGGAGCACATTTGCTGCAGCCACATCCAAGAGCAGGGCCATTCTTGATGCCCTACAGGAGGTAGGCCTCAGACAGCTAGTTTCAGAACCCACTCGTGAGGGAGCAATCTTAGACCTCATACTCTCAAATGGAGGCAGTGAGAGGATCTCAGATCTAGAAGTGGGTTGCCATCTGGGAACAAGTGACCATCAAACAGTGTGGTTCACTTTAAACTCAGCTACAGAGTCAAGCCATACAAATGTGAGGGTACTAGACTTCAGGAGGGTGGCTGACTTTGGCAAGATGGGAGAGTGCCTCAGAAAAGCACTAGCAAACAGGCTAGAAGGAGGTGTGGAGCAACAATGGGGAATCATCAAAACTGCCATCACAGAGGCAACAAGCCTTTGTGAGAAGCAAATAAACAAATCAAAATGAAAGAAAAAGCCACTATGGTTCTCAAAAGAGGTGGCTGTGAAAGTCAGGAAGAAAAAGATAGCATTCCGAAGTATAAGGAAACACAGAAGGAGCAGGACAGAGAGCTGTACCAGTTAAGGCAGAAGGAAGCAGGGAGGGAAGTCAGAATAGCAAAGGCGCAAACTGAGGAAAAGATAGCCAACTCGGTTAAGAAGGGGGATAAAACCTTTTATAGGTACATCAGCGAATGTAGAAAGACAAAGGGAGGGATAGTGAGGCTGAATAGAATGAACAGTGGGCAGAGGGGGACAGTGAAAAAGCAGGGATACTGAATGAATATTTCTGCTCAGTATTCACAAAAAAGGAGGGGGAAGTACCTAATCCAATTAACAGAAGCACTCTTGATAGGGGGGTCGATCCCAGTCCTTTCACAGAAGAAAGGGTTCTGCAAGAACTCCTAAAACTGAAGGTGGACAAAGCATGGGACCTGATGGAATTCACCCCAGAATTCTAAAAGAATTATGGGGAACCAGTGAAACCACTGGCTACTCTTTTAATAAATCATGGGACGTTGTGTGGTACCCAAGACTGGAGGAAGGCGGATGTGATTCCCCTTCACAAAAGGGGGACCAAGACAGAGGCAGGAAACTACAGACCTGTCAGTTTGACCTCTGTGGTAGGCAAAGTGATGGAGTCACTTCTGAAGGAAAGAATAGTTGAGTACCTAGAGGCCAGTGGGGCACAGGACCCAAGGCAGCATGGGTTCACAGTGGGAAGGTCATGTCAGATGAGTCTAATAGATTTCTTTGACTGGGTGACCAAAGTAGTAGACTAGGGAGGGGCTGTGGACATGGCCTACCTAGACTTTAGCAAGGCATTTGACACAGTCCCACACAAAAGATTAATAGTCAAATTAACCAGCCTGGGAGTGGGTCCCAGGGTGGTAGCCTGGGTAAAACATTGGCTGGACAACAGAACACAGAAGGTAATTGTAAATGGAGTCCACTCTGAAGAAAGAGGGTTACTAGTGGGCTACCGCAGGGTTCAGTATTGGGTCCAGTCCTTTTTAATGTCTTCATAAGTGACATTGCAGAGGGACTGGAAGGAAAAGTATGCCTCTTTGCAGATGACACAAAGATCTGCAACAGGGTTGATACACAAGGAGGCATGGAAAGGATGAGAAGGGACTTGGCAAGGTTGGAGGAATGGTCAGAAGTATGGCAACTAGGATTCAATGCAAAGAAGTACAAAATAATGCACCTGGGAAATAAGAACCCAGGGGAAGAATACACAATGGGGGGTAGTAACAACAACAAAAAAGGAAAGGGACATGGGGATAATAATATCAGATGACCTTAAGGTTAGCAAGCAATGTGAGAAGGCAGTAGGGAGGGCTGGGGGTATACTGGGATGCATAGGGAGAGGCATCACCAGCAGAAAACAGGAAGCTGTTATCCCTCTGTACAGACAGTTGGTGAGACCCCATCTGGAGTACTGCATCCAGTTCTGGAGACCCCATCTCCACAAGGACATAGACAGGATAGAGGCAGTCCAGAGGAGGGCAACTTAAATGGTGCAGGGTCTGCAAGAGAAGCCATATAAGGAGAGACTAAAGGAGCTTAATATGTATGCCCTTGAGGAAAGAAGGGGGGGGGCATGATAGAAACTTTTACGTACCTCAGCGGAATCAACAAAGTCCAAGAGGGTAGCATTTTTCAGAGAAAGAGAAGTGCAAGAACAAGGGGACAATTTAAAGATAGAGGGGGGCGTTCAGGGCAATGTAGAAGTATTATTTCACAGAGAGGGTAGTGGATGCATGGAACAGCCTTCCTGATGAGGTTGGGGTCTAAAACTGTGGGAGAATTCAAGAATGCATGGGACAGACATAAGACAATTCTTGTGGGGGATAGGAAGAAATAGGCTATTGGTTAACTAGGATCTGCAGCCTATCCTGTAGGTAGGGAAATGGGCAGACTAGATGGGCCAAGCGGTCCTTATCTGCCATCAAAGTCTATGTTTCTATGTTTCTATAGAACAATCTTTTTTTGTCAGTCATAATACAAACAAATGTGTTTTTATATCACGGCTCATGAAAAAAGATTTATTAACTTAAAAGAAAAAACACATAACTAGAAAGTATTCAGATTTATTAACAAATGCACTAAAAGGTACATCTTTGCCACAGTCCCTTTTAAGCATACAAATTTTAGACCACAGTTCCAAACAGTCTGGGTGCTAGCCCAGTTGACATATTAAACACTATATGAGAGTCAGGCAGCATAAAAGCAGAGAACAAGATGGCAGCCAAATGAAAAAGGATTTTCTCCTCATGAAAAAAGATGATGTCCATACGAAAAAAGAATTTTTTTTTCATTTCATACAGCTATTTTTTGGTGCTTACTGAGCATGCTCAGAAGCAAGTGTGCAAAATTTCAAAATTAAATAATTTTGGAAAGGATTAATATTTTTTCACCAAGCAAGCAAAGGGCACATCTGTGAGCCAGTTGTATTCTACCCTCGCATTTTTAGAACACAATTCCAAACTGTCTGAGCACTAGCCGAGTTAAAAATCCCATTCAAACAAATGGGAAAAAATCCTGAAAAATTCACTTTTTCACTATTAGTATCTTGGAATTCACAAGTCTGACTGAAACTAAACATGGCACGTCAAGAGACCTACACCAGCACACCGCACAATCAGACTTTCATGCAAATCTGTTGAACTGTTGCAAAGTTATTAAAGTGCAAATTTTGGGGTTTAACATTGAAGTGCCCGTACAACTCTAAATATAAGCCAGACTAGAGAAAGGCTTCTAGCCTCACACCAAGCACTTGGGTTAAATTTATTTTATTTATTTAGTTTTTGTTAACCAGGTAAGGTGCACTAGCCATAGCAATGACTATTTTCGGGCATGACCCGGGAGTTTACAGAAACAACACATTTTGAAACAAGGACAGTACGATTAAACATAAACAGTAGGTTAATCCCAATACTGACACAGTAGTGCATCAAAAAGGGGATGCTGATCTTATGAGGTGCTGTCTTTTGGATGAGACATTAAACCAAAGTCCCGTCTTCCTGTTCTGGTGGTTGTTCAGGTGGGCATTAAAGATCCCGTGGCACTTCATGATAAAAGTAGGGGAATCTTTTATTCAAAAACCAAAAACAAACATTTATATTCTATACATTTTTTCCTCAAATCACATCAAATTTGTAATAATAAATACTTTCAACCAATGCTATGTATGTCAGCCCATAATTCTTTCACTCTTTCTTCTCCAAAACAATTACATTCTTCTTGGTATATTTTGTCTATTTCATCCTGAACTTTAAATAATAGGTCTTGTATAGACATATTTCCTCATTCTGCAAGAAACTTTGGCACCTTATCGATCTCTCCTCCCCAGGTAACTACCACCCCATCTCCCTTCTCCCCACTCTAGCTAAACTGCAGGAACACCTCGTCCTCTCCCAGCTCTCCTCCTTCCTTGATTCTACATCTTTCTTCACTCCGTACCAGTCTGGTTTTAGGAAGTCCCATTCCACTACCACCTCCCTCCTAAGGCTCACCAACACCATCCACACTGGTATGGATCAAGCCCTCATTATCTCAGCCATCTTTGTCTACCTCACAAAGGTCTTCGACACTGTTTCCCACCGCCTCCTACTCGTCAAGCTTTCCCTAGCTGGACTCTCCTATATAACTACCAATTGGTTCCAGTCCTGTCTGGTGGGCCAGACTCAATTTGTAAGGATTGGAAACTCCACCTCCTCCCCACTCCACATCTCTTTGGGAGTTCCCCAAGGCTCAGTTCTAGGGCCACTGCTGTTCTCCATCTCCCTCAACTACCTACCTTCTGCATGCCCACATTCCTCCATTTATATGAATGTGGATTACATAGTCCTGTATACATCAGGTTCCTCTGTTCCTGATGTGGCATCCAGACTGCAGCTCGACTTCAATGAAGTTGAACTCTGGTTTCACTCAAATCAATTATTACTGAACACCAAGAAGGCACAGACTATCTCAGCTCCCCTCCACACCCACCTTTCACACCCTGGATGGGAAAAAGCTGGAGGCTTGCTCCTCCTTTAGATACCTCAGGGTATGGCTCGACCAACACCTTGATTTTTCTGTATATGTTGATGCACTCCAAAAGAAGCTGCACCCCAAGCTTGGGGCCCTTTTCTGGAACTGCAGCTGCATCCCACTACTAGCCCAGTGGGAGATTGTACAGGAAATGATACTCTCTATTTTTGACTACAGCGATGTAGTCTATTGTGCCACTCCCAGAACTACCTTAACCAGACTGGACACCATTTTCCACTCCTTCTGTCATTTTGCCCTTGACAACTGTCCTCCCAGCACACACCACTGTACCCTCTATCAGAACTTACACCTCCCCTCACTGCATGACAGGAGGTTGTCTCACTGTGCTAGGCTCATGGCAAAGTTCTGGACCCAGTTCCTGCCCCCGTACCTCTCTAGTACTGTGTCCATCACTCCCCCACCTTTGCACTCCCTCAGAAATTATGACACACGTTCGTTCTGCATCCTTCGCATGGCCACTACCTCTGGACAGGCAGCATTCTCATACTGCATGCCCAAACAATGGAATTCTGTCCCGCTGCCCATTCGGCAAACCAATTATGCCTACCAATTCAACTCCCTCCTCAAGGCAAATTTTTTCTCCTCCTGTACATGCACCTAGACTGCTCACTCGGCACCATAGAAACATAGAAACATAGAAGTTGATGGTAGATAAGGACTGCAAGGCCCATCCAGTCTGCCCATTTCGTTTTCTACCTTTTGAATGTGCCATAGGCCTTTTGCCCCGTCAATGGCCAATCAATTCATACTCATCTGTATTTCTCCCTTATGCCTATCCCATGCCTGTTTGAAGCCCTGCACTGTATTCATATCCACCACTTCCTGAGGTAGGCCATTCCATGCATCCACCACCCTTTCTGTGAAAAAGAACTTCCTCACATTACCCCTTAATCGGCCTCCCTCTAATCTCATGTTGTGTCCCCTTGTCCTACTATTTTTCTTATATGGAAACATGTTAGACTCTTTCACCTTGTTAATGCCCTTAAGGTGTTTGAATGTTTTATTTGTATCACCTCTCACCCTCCTTTGCTCTAGGGTATACATATTGAGTTCAGTTAATCTGTCCTCATATGTTTTCTGATGCAGTCCCTGCACCATTTTGGTTGCCCATCTCTGGACTGCCTCAATTTGGTTAATGTCCTTGTGAAGATGTGGCCTCCAGTACTGCACACAGTACTCCAAATGGGGCCTAACCAGTGTCTTGTAAAGAGGGATTATTACCTCCCTCTACGGCTTGTGATACCCCTACTAATACACCCCAGCATCCCTCTAGCCTTACCTACTGCTTTAGAGGTCTGCTTGGATGATTTCAGGTCATCGGTGATGATGACACCCAAGTCTCTTTCTTCCCTTGTGTCTGCCAGCAACTCCCCTCCCACCCTATAGGTGGCTTCAGGGTTTCTCTTCCCTACATGCATGATCTTGCACTTCTTTGTGTTAAACCCCAGTTGCCGCTCTTCCGACCATTTTGCAAGTTTATCCAGATCTCTTCTCATTCTGCCCACCCCATTTGGATCATCTACTCTGTTGCAGATCTTGGTGTCATCTGCAACAGACAAACCTTACCCTCCAGTCCATCTGCAATGTCACTGATGAAGATATTGAAGAGGACTGGCCCCAGGACTGATCCCTGAGGTACCCCACTTGTGACTTGCATCTCTTCTGACTGTATACAATTTATCACCACTCTCTGTTTTCTGCACGTCAACCTGTTTGCCACCCAGTTGACCAACTTCTGACCCACCCCGAGCCTACCCAGCTTATTAATCAATCTTCTATGTGCAACAGTATCGAAAGCTTTGCTGATGTCAAGGTAGGTGACATCAACTGCTCCCCTTTGGACCACCACTCTGGTTACCCAGTCAAAGAAATCTATGAGATTAGTTTGACAGGACGTTCTTTTTGTAAACCCATGCTGTCTTGGATCCTGTGCTCCAATGGATTCCAGGTGTTGCACTATCCTTTCCTTAAGGAGTGTCTCAATAATCTTGCCCACTACTGAGGTAAGACTGACTGGTCTGTAGTTCCCTGTCTCCTCCTTGCTACCACTCTTGTGGAGCAGGATCACATGAGCCCTTCTCCAGTCTTCTGAATCCTCTCCTATGCTCAGAGACTCACTAAGCAGTTCTGATAATGGCTCTGCTAGTTCCACCCTTAGCTCCTTTAGTACCCTGGGATGTATGACATCAGGTCCCATTGCCTTGTCCACACTGAGCTTATCGAGCTCTTGTAGGACCCTTTCTTTTGTGAAGGGACTAGTGCACACCTCCCTCCCTCCCCTGTGTCCATGGTTCAGAGCTGTGCGCCCTGCCCTACCTTCTCTTCAGTAAATACTGAGCAGAAGTATCTATTTAGAATAGATGCTTTTATATGGTCCTCCTCCTCACACGCCCCCTTATCCCCTTTGATCTTAGCAATACCCCCTCTAGACTTACTTGTTTCGCTAATGTATCTATAGAAAGTCTTGTCACCTCATTTTACTGTGTGTGCTAGTGTTTCCTCAGTTTGGGGCTTTGCCTGCCTTACTGCCTTCCCTGCTTCCCTTAGGGAACTTTGGTATGCCTCCCTATCTTCTTCCTGCTACATTCCCTTATATTTCCCAAAGGCCAGCCTGTTGGCTCTAACCTTTTCTGCTACTGTGTTTGAGAACCAAAGTGGTTTCCTTCTTCTTTTGCACTTCCTTTTCTCACTAACACAATGGGATGTTGCTTCAAGTATTGCATCTTTAATGCTTGCCCATTTTGCCTGTAGCCCTTCACCTGTATTTCATTTTGCCAGGGCAAGCTTAACTCTGTTGACCATCTTATCAAAGTCAGCTCCTCTGAAGTCCTATAGTTTTGCCTTGGAATGGGATGATTTTGTTCTAGTGGCCAAATTGAACCATACCATGTGATGGTCACTGGCACCCAGGTGACCTTCTCCCTGGAGATCTGTGATCCTTTCCCTGTTGGTCAGTACTAGATCTAGGATAGCCCTGTCTCTTGTGGGTTGTTGTATCAGTTGTTTGAGGCCCACCCCCATAGCTAAGCAGGGACCCTAGCCAAGGATAATTTGTTCCCACTGCCAGTGTGTAGCTAGCTCTGGCCCAGCTGCTGAACTGGCCATCTTCACTCCACCTGGCTAATCCCAAAGGCTCATGAGCAGTCTTTGCCTTGGTTTCACTTCATAAGGTATCCCTGGACTAATGTTGTGTACCTAAAAAATCTGCTGTTGTGTTACATACTGTTGTTTTATTTTCTGTATCATCCACAAATTCCCATGACAATCTGCTATCTTCCAATATTTTGACAATGTTCATTAAGCTGCCTGTATCAAAGTTCATGCCTTTAGTTTTCTGTGCACAATGTGTCCTGAAATTATGCATTGCTGATTGTGATTATGTTCTACTGTTATACTTGTATGCTGTATTGACCCCCTTGCTCCCCACCCCCCAGGTCACGTCTGGAATCGAATGGTAGTCCACTCAGTATGCTTTCCTGGTAAAACTTTTAAATAAATAACATAAAAATCTGCTAAATTGCCCATTTCAAGACTGCTAATATTACATAGAGTGTATGTTTATTCCATTTCTCCCATTCTTTAGGCAGCTGTCCATACACTAAGATGTTATATGTCATACCCTAAAAACATTCCATTCCCCAAAAATTTACCAATGTCTCCCAGAATGGCCTTATAAAACTACATTCAAAAGAGAGGTGCTTCATGCTCTCCTCTTGGTTACCACAGCTTAGTTCTGCACATATTCTTTGCTCTATTTTTTGTGTTTCTGATTTCCTTTCACATTAAGCTTTCCATGGTAATTCTTTTTTCCCTTTATGCTCCCTTTTTTCCCTATATTACTTAGCATAATGGGGCTCTACTTCTGCACTGAAGGCATCCATATTTTCTTTTCTTCGTGCAATATCGGCACTATATTGGAATAAAAGAAAATATTTTAAAAAATCACTATAAGTTGTACCATATTTAACCCTCCTTCCACTATTGGTCTATATGTGAGTCCTCTTTTTACTGGGTTCAGTTTGCATCCCCAGAGTAATTGAAAGAACAGTCCCAAAAGTTTTGCTTGCATTCACTGTGGAATTGAAAAAACATATGCCACATACAGGAAAATTGGCATGATAAATGCCCTTAGTCAATAAATTTGTTTTTCCCTTGTCATGCTCCACTCTTTACACCTATTTATTTTGCCTTATGCTATTTTGTATTTTGTCTCCCAGTTCACCCATATTGCATCCTTTCTCCTAAACACTATTCCTAAAATGTTAATATTACCTTGTACTATCAAAAGCTGCCCCTCTTTCATACTGCTTGCTTTCCCAAGAGGGTATATTTCACTTTTTTCTTTGTTTATCATAATTCCGGTGTATTTACTATTGTTTTTTTACTATCTCCATCATCTTTTTCCCTAATGCTTGATCTTTAACAAGTATAACACAATCATCTGCATATGCACGTTTTTTGTAAATATTAATTTTGCCATTCTATTCCTCCTATTTTACTGTCATTCTCAATCCTTCTTAAAAGGGTGTCTAAAGAAAAACATACAGTAAAGGACTTAATGGACATCCTTGTCTAACTCCATTATGTATATACATAGGTATCCCTAAGTGTCCAATGACCACTGGGCCAACTTGTACTTCTGTATATAAGGTTTTTATCAGAATAACCCGTTTACCTGGAAAGTTATACTTCCTTAAGGTATCCCATGTATAACTATGCTGTATTACATCAAAAGCTGTCTCTTGATCTATAGCATATAGGTACCCTTCTAATCTATTTTCTTGACCTTCATTCAAGATTTCCCTTATATACAAGATATTTTGTCTAATGTCCCTTCCAGGTACTGCACAGGTTTGAGATCTGCAGTATGAGCTGGTCTGAAAAAGACGTCATCCTCTTATTTATTATTTTCATCAATATTTTATAGTCTGCTGTTAGTAAACGTATGGGCCTCCAATTCTTTATGTTTGTCTTATCTTTTTTGATGTAGAAATATGGTTACTCCTTGCCTCATACTGTCCGTCAACTTCCCATCTCTAAATATTTCATTATATACCAGTGTTAACATGTGTGCAATGTGTCATTCAATTTTTTTGTAAAACACATTTGGTATTCTGTCTATACCAGGGGCTGTGTTAGCAGTTAGAGGCTTTATTGCTTCCTTCACTTCACTTTCCTTTATTGACCCACTTAATGATATTGCCTCTTCTTCACCTAATTTATGTAATTCTGTCATCTCTAAAAAATCTTCTTTTTTCTCACCTTTCAGCCTTTGAAATTTTGGCTTGAAAAATTCCTGCACTATGCATTTCACACTCCCTATATCTGTATGTAAAACTCCCTTACCGTCCTTTAACTCATACATGACTCTACCCTCAATTCTGTCTCAATTACTATCAGAGGGATTGGTTTGATGTTTTGTCCCCTGTGTGCCACTTTTTGTTCCATAATCAATGACTTTATCCTGTTATATTGATAGTTTCTCATTTGTAGTTTAACTTCCTCAGTTAGTTCTGCCTCATCACTTCTTTCCTGAGTGGTAATAAGTTTATATAATTTAGCTCTTAGGCTTGAGTATTTTTCATAGTTGGCTGTGTCTTCTCTCTGGGACTCCCCCATTAGTTGTTTTATATCCCATTTTGTGTCCTCCCACTATTCTGTTAAGGTGTCATACAGATCCATTACAGTCATTCTGGCTTCTAATAATTCTCTTATCTTCTCACTAAATTTTTCTTTCTGCAATCTTCCAGTGGCCATTCTCCAGTACCCCTTCCCAAACATCATATTTTGAGATAGAGCTATTATTAATTTACTGCCATATGATCTGATGTTTCTGTTGGTACCACTTGAATATCCTTAATTTTAGTTTTTTGTGGCACCATCCAAAAATCTTTTCTTGTAGAAAGCTTACTTTTGAAAAAGGTATATTCTCCTTTTTAATTTTTTACTTTATAGTCATCTTTCATCCCTGCATTCTGTAATATTTTTTTTCACTAGGTTTGAGTCACAAAAGATCTTTCCTGTCTTTTTACCCCCAGCAGCTTCTGTCAACCCACAATTAAAATCCCCCCAAAAAACTAATTTTGATGTACTGTATGCAAATATAGTTCCACTACCCCCATTAATTTCTTTCTTTCTGCTTTTGTTTGGGGATTGTAAATTACTATAATTCTAACTGCTGTTCTTTTAATAAGTGCATATACTATAAAAGCTTTGCCTGATACTGGGTCTACTATTTTCAAAACTTGTACTTCATTTGTCATAAAGGCCACCCCTATCCTTGAACATCTTTCCTCCCCAATTGTTTGTAATGATGGCCCCCATTTCCATTCCTTTTGTGCTTGCTTTAATTCCTCTATTGTATGCAACCTTGTATCCTGAAAAACTATTATATCACTTTTTAGCTCACTCAGCACTTTAAAGGTTAAAGTTTTTCCTATACTTAATACTATTTACATTACTCGTAATACAGTTCAATTGATCAATCAGTTTTTATTTTTGTTTAACATTTTCTTCATCCTGCATCCTTGGATTTTTTCCATTTTTTTTATACTTGCGTATCCATTGTATCATAGTCTATGGAATCTTCTGGCTCTGAGAAGTCTGTGCTTGATCTATTGGGTCCTTCATCCATCGTGGCCCACTCTTTATCTTGCAGTGGCTTGTATCTATTCATCAACTGTATTCCTTCCCTGTCTCTTTCCATTATTGTCCCTTTTTAAGTTGTTTTTTCTTCTTTGACCTGGTAACCATTGTAAATTTTGCTCCACCTTTCTTTCTCTCCTCTATTTTAGTACTTGCAATCTTTGACTTTCTTTTTCCACCTTTTCAGTTTCATCTCTTGAGCTTTGTTCTGCCTTTTGGCTCTCTCCTGACTTGGGTGGGGGGAGGAATTACTTGCTCTAAAGAGGCAGATTTGTGCATTTCCCTGTTCACATTAGACTGTGATTTTCTGTCATCATTCCAATCATCCACAACAACTATTTCTTGTTTGTCTTTTTCTTTTTGAGCTACTGCCAAATAGACATCCTGTTCTGCCCTCTCTCCTGGGTCTGGGCTATTATGAGAAACCCATGGGAAATTCGAAAAAATGTGACCACCTTCTTCACACAAACTGCATTTTACTTTATTTTTGCAGTCTGCCCCATGTTGCCCAATACTTCCACACAATCCACATTTTATTTTTTCACATGCATTTCTAAGGTGCCCCCTTTGCCCACATCTATAGCAAGCACATGTCTGTCCTGGATAAAACACAACTCCATGGCCTTGATCACCCCCCCAAAAAAAAAACAATTTGATAAGTGCTGTATTTCACTCACTAAGCAGTTCTGGTAATGGCTCTGCTAGTTCCACCCTTAGCTCCTTTAGTATCTTGGCATGTATGCCATCAGGTCCCATTGCCTTGACCACACTGAGCTTATTGAGCTCTTGTAGGACCCTTTCTTTAGTTGTTTTAAAGTTATTTTGTACTTCCACCCCCCAGTCCATAGGCACTCTTTGAATAGTATAGGCTCTGGTGGCCCGTGTACCACACGTCTTTGTTTCAACCAGAATGTAATGTCCAGCACATTTACCCATCATTCCTAAAAAGAACTGTTGCAATTTTGAATGCTGGCTTTGTCAAAGGTATTGCCATGAAATCTCTCCACAAAGTAGTGTTTTTCATCTGATGGAATAGTTTCCAAAACCTGTCTAGGCCTCCTGGGTGTTTGAAGCTGATATCATATCCTATGCTTCCTGGCACATGTATTAACATATATATTTCATAAGGATAGTACTTCATTCTATTTTTTAATAATTGCCTCCCTACAAACAGTCTGTCTGGGTCATCTGCAGCTGCCCCTCTAAATTTTAATCAAACAGTGTTTCTTCTTTTGGCTTGCTGGGGGTTTGGTTCTTCAGGAAATAGTCTTTCTCTTGTGTTTGCCCACCACACATTTTCTTTTTGCCTATTTTCCCCTTCACTTACAGAAAACACGGAAGGAGCAGGACAGAGAACTGTACTAGTTAAGGCAGAAGGAAACAGGGAGGGTTGTCAGAATAGCAAAGGCCCAAACTGAGGAAAAGATAGCAAATTTGGTTAAGAAGGGGGATAAACATAGAAACATAGAAACATAGAAGTTGATGGCAGATAAGGACCGCAAGGCCCATCCAGTCTGTCCATTTCTTTTTCTACCTTATAAATGTGCCTTCGGCCTTTGCTCTGTCAGTGACCTATCTATTCATAGTTATTTGTATTGCTCCCTTATGCCTATCCCATGCCTGTTTGAAGCCCTGCACTGTATTCATAGCCACCACTTCTTGTGGTAAGCCATTCCATGCATCCACCACCCTTTCTGTGAAAAAGAATTTCCTCACATTCCCCTTAATCGGCCCCCCTCTAATCTCATGCTGTGTCCTCTTGTCCTGCTATTTTTCTTATATTTAAACATGTTAGACTCTTTCACCTTGTTTATGCCCTTAAGGTGTTTGAATGCCTCAATCATATCCACCTCTCTCCTCCTTTGCTCAAGGGTATACATATTGAGCTCGTTAATCTGTCCTCATGTCTATTGATGCAGTCCCTGCACCATTTTGGTTGCCCTTCTCTGGACTGCCTCAATTTGGTTAATGTCCTTGTGAAGGTGTGGCCTCCAATACTGCCAGTACTCCAGATGGGGCCTAACCAGTGTCTTGTACAGAGGGATTATTACCTCCCTCTTACGACTTGTGATACCCTACTAATACACCCTAACACCCCTAGCCTTACCTACTGCTTTAGAGGTCTGCTTGGATGATTTTAGGTCATCAGTGATGATGATGCCCAAGTCTCTTTCTTCCTTTGTGACTGCTAGCAACTCCTCCCAGCCTATAGGTGGCTTCAGGGTTCTCTTCCCTATGTGCATGATTTTGCACTTTTTGCATTAAATCCCAGTTGCCACTTTTCTGACCACTCTGCTAGTTTATCCAGATCTCTTCTCATTCTGCCCACCCCATCTGGATCATCTACTCTGTTGCAGATCTTGGTGTCATCTGCAAACAGACAAGCCTACCCTCTAGTCCATCTGCAAGGTCACTAATGAAGATGTTGAAGAGGACTGGCCCCAGGACTGATCCCGAGGTACCCCACTTGTGACTTGCATCTCTTCTGACTGTATACCATTTACCACCACTCTCTGTTTTCTGCCCACAACCAGTTTGCCACCCAGTTGACCAACTTCTGACCCACCCTGAACCTACCCAGCTTATTTATCAATCTTCTATGTGGAACAGTGTCAAAAGCTTTGCTGAAGTCAAGAGGCGACATCAACTGCTCCCCTTGGTCCACCACTCTGGTTACCCAGTCAAAGAAATCTATGAGATTAGTTTGACAGGATCTTCCTTTGTAAACCCATGCTGTCTTGGATCCTGTGCCCTATGGATTCCAGGTGTTGCACTATCCTTTCCTTAAGGAGTGCCTCCATAATCTTGCCCACTACTGAGGTAAGACTGACCGTCTGTAGTTCCCGCCTCCTCCCTGCTACCACTCTTGTGGAGTGGGATCACATGAGCCCTTCTCCAGTCTTCTGGGACCTCTCCTGTGCTCAGAGACTCACTAAACAATTCTGCTAATGGCTCTGCTAGTTCCTCCTTTAGCTCCTTAGTACCCTGGGATGTATGCCATCAGGTCCCATTGCCTTATCCACCCTGAGCTTAGCAAGCTCTTGAGGACCCTTTTTTGTGAAGGAGTAGTGCTCACCTCCTACCCCTGTGTCCATGATGCTGAGCTGTGGGCCCTGTCCTACCTTCTCTTCAGTAAATACTGAACAAAAGTATCTATTTAGGATAGATGCCTTTACAGGTCCTCCTCCTCACATGCTCCCTTTCTCCATTAAGCTTAGCAATCCCCTCTGGACTTTCTCCTTCACTAATGTATCTATAGAAAGTCTTGTCACCTTCTTTTACTGTTCAGTGCTAGTGTTTCCTCAGTTTGGGACTTTGCCTGCCTTACTGCCTTACCTGCTTCCCTTAGGGCAGTTTGGTATGCCTCCCTATCTTCATCCTGTTGTGTTCCCTTATATTTCCTGAAGGCCAGCCTTTTGGCTCTGACCTTTTCTGCTACTGTATTTGAGAACCAAAGTGGTTTCCTTCTTCTTTTGCACTTCCTTTTCTGTCTAACACAATGGGATATTGCTTCAAGTATTGCATCCTTAATGCTTGCCCACTTTGCCTGTACCACCTCACCTGTGTTTCTTTTTGCCAGGGCTAGCTTAACTCTGTAGGCCATCTTATCAAAGTCAGCTCCTCTGAAGTCCCATATTTTTGCCTTGGAATGGGATGATTTAGATGTAGTAGCCAAACTGAACCATACCATGTGATGGTCACTGGCCCCCAGGTGACCTTCTACCTGGAGATCTGTGATCCCTTCTTTGTTAGTCAGTACTAGATCTAGGATAGCCCTGTCTCTTGTGGGTTGCTGTACCAGTTGTTTGAGGCCCTCCTGCAGGAATCCACTATGAGTCTAGTTCTGGCAGATGTTCCTGCTGGTATTGACCAATCTGTATCTGGCATGTTGAAGTCTCCATTATCAGAACCTCCCTTTAGCTGTCATGTTTTGTATATCTTCTAACAGTAATGTATCTATGTCCTCCTCTGGTCTGGGGCCTGTAGACAACCCTAGTTCTTATGGCTGTCCCATTTTCTGTTTCCAGGGTGACCCACAGTTCTTCTGGCTCCTTATGTGTATTCTGAATTTCTGTAGCTTGATATTTTCATTAACATACAGGGCCACCTCCTCCCCTTTTGCACCTCGGTCTCTTCTGAACAATACATAGCCAGGTACTGAAGTCTCCCAAGTGTGGTTACTGTAAACCATGTCTCACTAATTGCTACTATGTCCAGTTTTAGCCTCTGACATTATTGCCTGCAGGTCTGGGATCTTATTTCCAGGCTGTGAGCATTTGTGTACATGATTTTCCATTGGCCAGATTTTGGTGTGTTAGTTGTTGGGTGAAGTTTGGCGTTACCCTGTGCATCGTATGGGAGACAAACCTTTTTCTTACCTGGTGATGCAAATGAACAGCAAACATGCTGAATTCTGTTTGACCACTAGCTGAGGGGAGGGTGTTCTTCCCATTCAACGTATGGGTGCTACACCCTCTCCATTTGCTAGTTTAAATATTCTGCAAAGACGCCAAACTTCTGCCCCAATGCACTGACTCCTCTTTAGTCAGATGCAGTCCATCAAATTTAAAGAACTTTCGCTCCAGAACTGTTGCCAGTTCCCTACAAATCTGTGT
Source organism: Neoceratodus forsteri (assembly GCA_016271365.2). Taxonomy (NCBI): domain Eukaryota; kingdom Metazoa; phylum Chordata; order Ceratodontiformes; family Ceratodontidae; genus Neoceratodus; species Neoceratodus forsteri. The sequence goes on from CM028130.1 coordinate 1,099,460,950, forward strand.
CCTTTTCTTGGCACCAGTCCTGAGCCACATGTTTAGCTCCCTATCTCCCTCTCTGACCTTCCGTCCATCTGCTCCTCTTCTCCCAGACTGGCAGGATCTCGAGAAGGAGATGCCGGATGAAATAGATGATAGTTTGTCACCCAGCCTAGTCAGGTGTTCCTTGGTCTCCACAACTGACCGGGTTGGTGAGATCATTAGTCCCTATGTGTACTAGGACATCAATGTTTTCTCCTGCCTTGTGAACAATTTTAGCAATGCGTCAGTGTCTCTCCATGCTGATGTACCTGGGAGACATCTGACCATCACCCTGGCTGGAGATGGGTATCAACTCCCGAATCATGGAGTCTCCTATGATCAGAAGTTTTTGGATTCCTTTGTGCTTGTTTAGTTTTGGTTCCTGATTTGGGTGAGTTTTGTGTTAGCTCCTGTGCCGGAGTGTCCTGCTCTGCAGTGTCTTCTGCCTCTTTGTTTGATTTCAGATAGAGGCAAATACCTGTTTGTAGTGTTTATATGGTTTTGGAGGTAATGTGTTGAGAGCAGAGAGTGATGGGGTACCTGATTTGCTCCTCTAACCACCTGCCAACCTCCTGGACCAACTACCCTCTGTGGTCGAGGTTTTTCTGTTGGATGCTGGGAAATGGCGGGTGGTTCTTATAATGTATTTCTCTTCAATATGAAATTTGAGGCGTGCAATCTCTGCCCATTCTGCCTGGAGCTGAGCCCTAAGATCTCCAAAGGCCCAGCATGTAGGACAGTGTCCTAAATCCTGTAAGACTGTCCTTCTGAAAATTGTTCCACAGTACCTGCAGTTAATGAAATCCATTCCAAATAAGTTGCTGGGTTTGTAACCTAGTCAGAGTAATTAGAAGGAAAAAAAAATGCAAGTAATGGTTTAATTGTGCTTTGTTTAACTTGTTATAACAAGTTAAATTACTAGTGCCCCTGTAAATGAGATCACCTTGTGGAGGCCCCACTGATCCACCCCTTCCTGCTCTGTCACAGGATATGTCACAACTGTGGTACCCTATAAAGGAGTGTAGCGTGGGGTGGTTGGATGGGGTGGGTGGCTGGGCCCTTCCCTGCCTAAAAAGAACCACTTAATGAAAGAACAAGGAGGTAAGAGCAGAAACAATCAGTCAACAACAAATGCAGTAACCCTGAAAGCTTATCCTAATGTTAGATAAAACTGTAAAACCTGTAAAGCACCACCTGTAATAATTTCAGAGAAGATATACCCTGTAAGAAACACTTTGCTCCAGAGAAAAATAAAGCAGTAACAGAAGATATACCTTGCAAAAGACAATTTGAATCAGAAGATTACAGCAGTAATCTGTTAGATACACCTGTAGGCACACCTTGTAGAAGAAGTATACCAGCAACAACAATTTGAATCAGAGAAAAAATAAATCAATGAAATGTTAGAAAAAAACAGTAGCAATCCCTGTGAGTAAAAATTAAAAACACCACCACACAGTAAATCTGCTTAGCCAAACTAAATCTTAATCCTTCTCCCTTGCTCTGGTAAGTTTCTCTACTCTGCCTTTCAAGCAGTCTTAGAAGGAAAGAGCTCAGGTGAAGCTAGGTGCCTTGGCCAGCAAACCAAGTCTTCTCTTTTATAGGTACATCAGGGAGCATAGTAAGACAAAGGGAGGGATCGTGAGGCTGAATTGAATGGACGGTGGGCAGAGAGGGACAGTGAAAAAGCAGGGATACTGAACGAATACTTCTGCTCAGTATTCACAAAAGAGGAGGAGGGGGAGGTGCCTAATCCAATTAACAGAAGCACTCTGGATAAGGGGCTTGATCCCAGTCCTTTCACAGAAGAAAGGGTTCTGAAAGAACTCCTAAAACTGAAGGTGGACAATGCAATGGAGCCTGATGGAATTCACTGGAGAATTCTAAAAGATTTAAGGAGAGAACTAATGACACCACTGACTACCCTTTTTTAACAAATCATGGGAGGATGGTGTGTTACCTGAGGACTGGAGGAAGGTGGATGTGATACCCTTTCACAAAAGTGGGAGCAAGACAGAGGCAGAAAACTACAGACCTGTCAGTTTGACCTTTGTGGTAGGGAAAGTGATGGAATCACTTTTGAAGGAAAGAACTGTTGAGTACCTAGAAGCCAGTGGTGCACAGGACCCAAGGCAGCATGGGTTCACAGCAGGAAGGTCATGTCAGACAAATCTAATTGATTTCTTTGACTGGGTGACCAAAGTAGCAGACCAGGGAGGGGCTGTGGACATGGCCTACCTAGGCATTATCAAGGCATTTGACACAGTCCCACACAAAAGATTAATAGTCAAATTAACCAGCCTGGAAGTGGGTCCCAGGGTGGTAGCCTAGGTAAAACATTGGCTAGACAGCAGGACACAGAAGGTAATTGTAAGTGGATTCCACTCTGAAGAAAGAGGGGTTACTAGTGGGGTACTGCAGGGTTCAGTACTGGGTCCAGTTAATGTCTTTATAAGTGACATTGCAGAGGGACTGGAAGGATAAGTTTGCCTCTTTGCAGATGACACAAAGATCTGCAATAGGGTTGATACACAAGGAGGCATGGAAAGGATGAGAAGGGACTTGGCAAGGTTGGAGGAATGGTCAGATGTATGGCAGCTTGGATTCAATGCAAAGAAGTGCAAAATAATGCACCTGGGAAACGAAAACCCAGGGGAAGATTACACAATGGGGGGGTAGTAACAACAACAAAAATGGAAAGGGACAGGGGGTAATCATATCAGATGACCTTAAGGTTAGCAAGCAATGTGAGAAGGCAGTAGGAGAACTGGGGGGATACTGGGATGTATAGGGAGAGGCATCACCAGTAGAAAACAGGAAGTTGTTATCCCTCTGTACAGACAGTTGGTGAGACCCCATCTGGAGTACTTCATCCAGTTCTGGAGACCCCATCTCCGCAAGGACATAGACAGGATGGAGGCAGTCCAGAGGAGGGCAACTAAAATGGTGCAGGGTCTGCAAGAGAAGCCATATGAGGAAAGACTAAAGGAGCTTAATATGTATACCCTTGAGGAAAGGAGGGTGAGGTGGGACATGATAGAAACTTTTAAGTACCTCAGTAGAATGAACAAAGTCCAAGAAGGTAGCATCTTTCAGAAAAAGAGTTGTGCAAGAACAAGGGGACACAATTTGAAGATAGAGGGGGGCACGGCTCAGGGGCAATGTGAGGAATTATTTTTTTCACAGAGAGGGTGGTGAATGCATGGAACAGCCTTCTTCAGGAGGTTGTGGGGTCTAAAACTGTGGGAGAATTCAAGAATGCATGGGACAGACAGAAGGCAATTTTTGTGGGGGTAGGAAGAAATAGGCTGTTGGTTAAATAGGATCTGCAGCTTATCCTGTAGGTAGGGAAACTGGCAGACTAGGTGGACCAAGCGGTCCTTAACTGCCATCAAAGTCTATGTTTCTATGTTTCACTTTGTTCTTTATCTGTCTGCACTGTTTTTTGTTCTACCTCCATGGAGGTTTCCCCACTTTCTTCATCTGTTAGGCCAACAATTGCCTTTGTGTCATTCGGTTCTTCTGAGGCATCCATTTGTGCTTCATTATTATCAGAACCTTTAGCTTCTCTTTTATTGTCCAACCCATCTTCATTTTGTTTATTTACTTCTTGTTTTGAGGTGCTAGGCCTATCTGGATCCCATCCTGTCCATTCCTCTGTTCTCTTACATCCAGCTTTTATTAATGCATCTGCTGCCCAGTCTGGGGTATCTTTAATCTCAATTGGGTTTTCCATTTCTGAAAATTTAATTATCTTTTTGTACTTCTATTTGGGGGACCCCTTGTTCAGTTTCCACACCAGAATTTAGTTCAATTTTTTTCTTTCTTATTTTAGCTTTATCGTGCTTCTTTTCAAATATTTCTCCTGCCCTTCTTAGGCCGAGCTGTTTCTGACCCTTTCTGGCCATACCTTTCAGGGCTTTTGTTTCTGCAGTCTCAATGTCTCTTAGTACAGTAGTAGCTCTCACAGTACAGGGTGCAGCTCCTTTTGAAGTTCCTGCATCAGTGTTTTCCAGCTGACTCTGACAGGCCGCTCCCCTCTCATTACTGCATTCACTGACTTCATCCTTCTGTTTAAAAAGCTCTGCTTTTCTCCCCCCAAAACTTTTTTCTTCAACTTTAGATTTATCTGAAAGTTTTTCTTTGCTTCATTTGGACTGACTTGATTTTTTTTCCACCTTCCGTCTCCACGGAAAGTGCCTCAGCATTTCTGCTCTCAGTTTCTCCTTTTTTCAGCTGACTCATTATTCTCCTTTTCCCTTCACAGAGCTCTTTTCCATTTTTTCTTTTCCATCATCCTTCATCGCCTCCATGATCTCCAAGGGAATTGAGGCAGGGGAGGAGATCTGCTCCCCAGACTCCCACATGTCGTCACATGGAACACACCACAATGGAACTGACATTCCTCAGTCACTCCATCATAGTTCCCCCTACAGGAAGAGTAGGGGAATTTCCCAGCTGTCCTGGCCAAATTCCCCCATTCACTAAAAATACCACCGACAGCTTAATCTGGTTCTGTTTCAATTGGTTACCATCTGTATCTTCCCCCTTCCCAGGTCACCCCCTGAAAAAGGGACTGCTAGTCTCATCTGGCCTACCCAGTCAACAAAAAATTCAAAAATAAAAATCAATATATGTATAGACAGATTCTTTGCAAAAAAACCCTCCTTTAATGCAACATTTAGGGTTCAGGCTAAAGTGACAAAAGTAAGGAAATGTTGCTTTAGGGTTTCCAACCCTAAAACTCCAAAAGCACCCCTAAAGCAAATCATGGGCAGAGTCATCCTCGGGGATGTCAGCCCTAAAGCTTGCCCCATATATATGTGTGTTTGTGTGCACAAGCATTACACGAACATGAAAAGCAGATTCATCCAGCTTAAGATCCTTCTGTATTGGTACAGCACCCCAGTGACCCTGTGACGTCATGGCATGCTGAGCCACTTGAACTGTTGGAGATGCCATCAGCCTGAGGCAAACTTGTTTCTTATCCTGTGGACCTGCCCAATGGTCCTGCCCTTCTGGTCAGTACTCGCCACTGATTGCTCACAGGTACTAGGCTCTACGATTCTAATCATAGATGCAAAACTTCTCGGGAATGTGACCTCGCTTAGTACCATATCTACCCCACTCCAAGAATGGGTAATGCTGGCCTTTATTGAAGCAAAGCATCTTCTTTAATGCATTGGTGCCAATTATTGTTACCCTCTGGGGAAGAGATAGCATGCTGCTCTGGCTCAATTGGCTTCACCTGAACACCTCTCCTATGCCCACCAAGGCCAACTGGATAGATACACAGCAAAATGGGAATCCTACTTATAGTCCCTCCTGTGAAAAGCTCCCCCCTTACTGTAACCCCCCATCTGATCTGTTGGTACTTTGTATTTCCAATACTGAGCTCCACTCTATTTTGATGGTTTCTTTTCCATAATGTCACATAGTTGCTTGACGTGGTACACCTATAGAGCTGCATGTTGAGTACTATGGTATTTTGTATAGATACTAGTATGCACTGGATATATTATCTGGAACTGTGACTTTCAGGTCACCTTTGTATGGATCCTTTATAAAATCAATAAAATTCTTCTATGATAAAAAAAAGAAGTGTGTGTTTGTGGAGTTCATAGAATGGGATGAGCTTTAGGGTTGTCAGCCCCTAGGAAGACTCTGCCACTGATTTTCTTTAGGGGTGCCTTTGGGGTTTTAGGGTTGGAAACCCTAAACTGACATTTCCCTACTTTTGTCATTTTAGACTGAACCCTAAATGTTACATTAACAGAGTTTTTTGCAAAGAATTTCCTTACTTTTTGAGATAGTATAATTGTATCATTATTTTCCTGTCATAGCACAGGGCCCTCCAGGCCCTGTGCTCCCATGCATTCATACTTTTTCAGATAATGCAATCGTATGCTTATTTGTTTGATGAAGCTGGGCCCTGCACTCCCATGCTTCCATAGGTGCATCTATTTTGTAGTTATGAGAAAACACAGGGCCCTTTGGGCCCAGTGCTTCCATTTGTAGGAGAACACCAACCAGATTGTCAGCTTAGCCTCTCTATTACCCCCACCTCCTCAACAAAGTAGTAAAAATTGTCAGATTCCCACCAAAATGTCATTCCATGCCACCGCAGCATAATTCTGTACCAGGGGCACAAAAATACATTTTAGGCAAGATTTAAAGAATAACATCTGTCACATTTATGAGGTGCTGTAAAGAAATGTCATAAATTTGGGGTTAAAAGATTGAAAATTAACAAAGTTATGAGCCTATGTTCACAAAATTCAAAGTAGGGTCATAACTTGGTTGTTTTATAATATTTTTACACAAACTTTTCAACATAGCCTTCTTATGACCCCACCTCTTGAACAAGGGCTGAAAAAATGTTCATCTTCTGTCTAAAAGGTGATTTTGCAGAGGGACCACAAAATCACCTTTCAGGACACATTCGCCTAATGTGAGGGCAATTGTTCAGGAAGTGGAGTCCCAAAAAAAGGCATGTTGAAAATCTGGGTCAAAAATATGCAGAAATGGACAAGTTATGCCACTAAGTTGAAACTCCCATTGAAATACATTGAAGTGCATATCTGTTTCTTCAGTTTGCAGTCTGTCTTTGAAAAGTGAAGATGTACAGTGGCGTGAAAAAGTATTTGCCCCCTTCCTGATTTTCTCTATTATTGCATATTTGTCACACTGGATGTTTTCAGGTCTTTAGAGAAAATGTAATATTAGATAAAGGGAACCTGAGTGAACAAATAACACTTGTTTTTTTTTTTATTTCACTTATTTAATGAAAAAAGTTAACCAACACCAACTGGCACTGTGTGAAAAAGTAATTGCCCCTTACATTAATAACTGGTTATGCCACATTTAGCTGCAATGACTGCAACAAACACTTCCTATAATTCAATATCAGTCTTTCACATCGCTGTGGAGAATTTTAACCCACTCTTCCTCATAGAACTGCTTTAATTCAGTAACATTTGGTAGGTTTTGAGCATGAACTGCTCGTTTCAGAGTCCTGCCACAGCATCTCTATTGGATTTAAGTCTGGACTTTGACTTAGCCACTCCAAAACTTTAATTTTACTTCTTTTTAGCCATTCTGATGTGGACTTGCTTTTGTGTTTTGGATCATTGTCTTGCTGCATGACCTAACTACGCTTCAGCTTCAGCTGACGGAAGGATGACTGGACATTCTCCTTAAGAATTTTCCGGTACAGAGCAGAATTCATGGTTCCTTTAATTATGGCAAGTCATCCAGGTCCTTAGGCAGCAAAGCATCCCAACACCATCACACTACCACCACCATGTTTGACTGTTGGTATGGTGTTCTTACTGTGGAATGCTGTGTTTGCTTTACGCGAGACATTATGGGATCCATGTTGTCCAAAAAGTTCCACTTTGGACTCATCTGTCCATAGAACATTTTCCCAAAAGGCTTGTGGATCATCCAGGTGCTTCTTGGCAAATGAGAGATGAGCATTTATGTTCTTCTTGGTTAGCAGTGGTTTCCCTTGCTACTCTCACATGAAGCCCATTTTGCCCAGTCTCTTTCTGATTGTGGAGTCATGAACACTGACCTTAGCTGAGGCAAGAGAAGCCTGCAGTTCTTTGGATGTTGTTTTAGGATCCTTTGAGACTTCTTGGATGATTTTACACTGCGCCCTTGGAGTAATTTTGGCAGGCCGCCCACTCCTGGGAAGGTTCACTACTGTTCAAGTGTTCTCCATTTGGAGATTATGGCTCTCACTGTGGTTCGATGGAGTCCCAGAGCCTTAGAAATAGCTTTGTAACCCTTTCCAGACTGATAGAGGCAACAAATTTTTCTGATCTTTTCAGGAACTTCCTTTGATCATGGCATAATGTGCTTGTTGAATCTTTGTGCTGGCAAGTGACTCTGGCAGTGAGGCCAAAATAAGTGAGGTTTATATTGAGCAGGGCTGGCTGTAATCAAGCCTGGCTGTGTTCAATCAGCTGACTCTAATTATCCCTTTAATTGGGTTGATTTAACTAGGGGCAATTACTTTTTCACACAGTGCCAGTTGGTGTTGGTTAACTTTTTTCATTAAATAAATGAAATAAGTAAAAAAAAAAAGTGTTATTTGTTCACTTAGGTTCCCTTTATCTAATATTATATTTTGTCTAAAGACCTGAAAACATACAGTGTGACAAATATGCAATAATAGAGAAAATCAGGAAGGGGGCAAATACTTTTTCACGCCACTGTATCTGCAATCCAGAGAAGAAGAAGACAATGTTCGAGTCCCACTGTGTAAGTATTGCCTTGAGGGTGGGTGGGTGGGTTGAAGCTTCAGTGTGAGGGTCAGGTGGGAGACAAAGAGCTGCCAAAGACATCGATGGACAGTTTTCTTTTTACAGGGTTTGAAAAAAAGAAGCAGACAACCTTTTTAAAATCAGAAATTGGGACACTTGGGATTGGGCACCCCCAGTATCACTCTTTTGTTTTGGGTGGGTGGAGTGGTGGATCTTTATTTGAAGGCTTGGGGGAGGGTGCATCGCACTGCAGGGGGGTTCATTTTGTGGCTAGTGACACTGAAGTATTGGGCACCCCAGTGTCAGTCTTATTAAATTATTATGAGGACATAGATCAGGGGATGGGTTGTTGGATTAAGCAGCAGTTTAGAGACTTCCAGTGATGTCACAGAGCCATCCAGACCATGCATGAGCTCCAGTCCCTCCTGGTCTAATTAAACCTCCTATTTGACAGAGTTGCTAAAGATACTATCAAAAATGCCTGGCAGAAGCTGGCACAGTGGCACTGAGGGTTGAGGCACTGGACACCACACCTCGTGCCATGCCGGTGACCCGGTTTTAGGAATGAGCCCAGGTTGGCAGGGGAGAGAGAGGATCAAGCATCTGTAGACTGCTCTTCTCTCTCTGGGGAGGGATCCAGGGAATACCCAATGCAGCAGTGACCTCTGGTGGCAATCAGAGGTAGCTACACATGACGGGCACAAAGTAGTGGGATAGTGCTACAGCAGATGTCAGGGAGGCATCATTGCATGTCTGAGCTCTGGATGGGCAGGACTAGAGGAGAAAACAAGAAAATCTCCTACCTCCAGGGAGGCAACAGAACCTCCAGTGGCCTGGGCCCACACGCCCAATGTCAGCCGTGACACTTGACTACTGCCCTGAGGACTCCGGGCTTCTCCAAGGAGCCAGGAGAGCTGGTGTCCTGAACCCGATGTAGTCATCAGGTGAAGTGGTTCAGACAGACAGTACAGAGCTACAGTGCCAAGTGAGGATTCCCGAGAGATGCCCTTACAGGTAGGCGTACAAATAGAATCTACAAAAACAAAATGCCTGGCAGATGTCATAAAATGGATAAGTATGGCAAGGGAAAGACTAATCTCCCACAGAAATATGGAGATGCCGAGAGATTACAGTCTATGATTCTGGGCCAGAGCAGAAGCATCTCCCCAACAAGAACAAAGGGCACTGATTATGACACAGGGGGAGACAGAAATCCTCTACCACTCCAAATTCAAAATGCTTTTGAGGGAAATTAGGAGTTCTCAAACTGAAAACAAGAATAAATTCAAAAACCTGACCCAAAAGTTCACTAAGATGGAATGTAGATTGGATAAAGTGGAGGAGTGCATCTCAACGACTGAAGATGGGGCAGCTCAGATCAATCAGGTGGTGGAGGCCCTGTTTCAACAAATGCTTGCCCTGGAAGCCAAATGCATTGATTAGAGGAGCAATCCAGACAGGACAATCTACATCTCGATGGTCCAGCAGAAGGGGTCAAGACTGCTCTGATGACAGCATTCTTAGAGAATTCACATTGCAGCTAAGGGTATTAGTGGGACGTAGGAGTGAGCAGCCCTGTACTTCATTTTAATGGCCGTATTGCAGCCACTAAGCTTTTAAAACTAAATATCTGTAATCAGCTTTGCTGCATGGAATACCTCTGACTACAGCTCCACAAGGGTCAGAGGAACTGGACAAGCACTTGTGCTTTGGGGAAGCACTTCTCAGCTACCAGATGCAGTTTAAACCAATCTTTTAAGGGTGGTTTACCTGCATTGTCTGCTGGCTAAGGCACAGTGTTTTTCAGGGGCTGCCATAGTTATTACTGACATCACTGGGAATGCCTATTTAAACGCTTGGCCTCCGCGAGCAGTTTATTGCAGCTAAGGGTATTAGTGGCACGTTGGAGTGAGCAGCCCTGTACTTTGTTTTAATGGCTGTATTGCAGCCACAAAGCTTTTAAAACTAAATATTTGTAATCCGCTTTGCACAGCATGGAGTACCTCTGACTCCTGCTACATGAGGGTTACAGGAACTGGACAAGCACTTGTGCTTTGGGGAAGCACGTTTCAGCCACCAGATGCACTTTAAACCAATTTTTTGAGGGCAGTTTACCTGCATTGTCTGCTGGCTAAGGCATAGTGTTTTTCAGGGGTTGCCATAGTTATTTCTGACATCACTGGGAATGCCTATTTAAATGCTTGGCCTCTGTGAGCAGAGTTGAGCATGGAACAGAAGCGATGTGGGCAGAGGCCAGCGACATCTGTAGGCATCAGTAGAGGAAGTGTGGAAGTGGGGTCACAACACCAAGTGAGGTACAGGTACAGTACAGAATAACTTGTGGGATAGACACAGTATAAGACATGGTTAATAAAAAGGACAAGGCTAGTGTAAAGCAAAATGGGAGAGATATATACTAGCAATATTGCACAATGAAGGTTCAATAATGAAATGTAATACCTGCCATATGTATAGTCCAGGTAAATGAATAGGTCAAAGCAGCGAGTATGAATATTCTAAATCTGAGACAATGAAAAGTATGCAGGAGTCTAGGGAAATGTTACTTAGGGAACTACACAAAATGAAAAAACTTACAGATACACATACTAGGGTACACGAATATGACATTTCCCCTAAAACAAAAATTAGAGGGAAAAGAGGTCAAGAGAAAACTATGAGTCCAGTGAGCCCTAATGGAGAATTCCAGGCCACAAAAAAATGTAAAGAAGACTCCTTAGATCAAGGAGGTAATAGGAAACAAGTGACTATTAGGAGAAAACAAAAAGGAACTGCATTGTCTACAGGGGACTCTGACCCAATCCAATTAACAAATAGATTTACTGTCCTTCAGGATACCATGCAAATTGATACCAATAGTAAGGAGCCTGCAGGAGGTGTCTATGAAAAGTTTGTTACTGGAGACTCTAAAATTAAATACTGTGACTCATACATATGTAGAGCAGACAAGGAGAATACTACCTTACTATGGTACCCTGGAGCAAGGATTAATGACATTAGGGATAATATTAAAAAAATCCACATGCCTAAACAATCATCAATTATATTGTACGTGGGTACAGACGATGTGGGGTATGAACATGAAAAGGACATTGTCTGTAATCTAATTAAGTTAGCTGAACAACTGATAATTGATGGAGTCCAGGTGGCAATTTCAGGATTTCTCCCAATCCCTAGGACACACAGAGAAAGAAACAATACTATAGAATTAATGTTAGGTTACAAAACTGGTGTACAGATAGGGTATTACATTTATAGATAATTGGTCTAATTTTAACAACAAGTTTGAATTGTATTGCCATGATGGACTTCATCTCAATAATAATGGGAGTAAAGTACTGGCAAAAAACTTTCTAAAAGGTTGGGAATGTATCAATTTAAACTAGAAAGATGGGGGATAACCTGCTCATTATCTATTAAAAAACCTAAGGTTAATAAACCAAAATCATACCAACATAATAGTCAGAAAATTAATTCAATCAATGCACTTCAATTAAATGCTAGGAGTATGAACAATAAGTTAAATGAGCTACATGCAGTTTTAGATAGTATCCACCCACAAATAATAGGATTAACAGAAACCTGCTGGAATGCTGATAAGGATATTTGGGGAACTAATATTGAGGGTTTCCAATTATACAGGCATGATAGGTTCCAAAAAAAAGGTGGAGGTGTTGCTCTGTATGTTACTAACCAATTAAAGACTAGAGACATCATAGATAAGATTAGGGTGGAGCAATCCAATTAATCTATTTGGTTAAAAATTGATGGGGGGTGTAGTGAATCTATCATATTAGGTATTACATATCATCCACTGAATAGTATAGTTGAGAAAACAAAAGCCATTATATTGGAGATAGAAAAATCCTGTGAATTAGGAATGTTATCATTATAGGGACCTAAATAAGAGGGAAATTAACGGGGTTAAGGAAACTGCATCTTCTGGAATAGCAAAACAGTTCTTGGATAGCTGTGTTAGAAACAATTTGAAACATGTTCAATAACCTACAAGAAATGTTCATATATTAGCTCTAATAATTTGTTCAAACATGGTCCAAATTGAATCTTGTATGGTGGGCCCCCCCCCCCTTGCTAATAGTGACCACAATTCTGTAAGATTTAAAGTGAAATTTGAATATATCCCACAAAATAGCACTACAGAAATTTATTTATATAAGAAAGAAAATATTGAGAACATCAAGGTCAAATTAAAAAAATATCAATTGGGATCTTTTGTTAAGGAACAAAAATCAGAGGAAATGTGGTATATTATTAGAACATGTATTCTTACTATTGCAGATGAATGCATTCCTAAAATAAAAAAAATAAGAAATAGCTGTAAAAGACCAAAATGGCTAAACAGAAAGATTAGAAAACATATTAAAAGGAAAACGAAATTGTATAAACTATAAACTAGTGACTGCTCCAACACTAGGCCTTTTCAAGTCCAAGCTGCACCTCTCACTGCTTGTATCCTGCGATTGCCCATCTTAACATTTCCACCGTTCCAGCTGCACATGCCCCAGCACCCAGCACTTACAATCAGTCTTTGCACCCCTAACACCTTACCTGGCATATTCCCTCGACAAGGCCCCCTGGCTGCACTGTCTCCCACCCTCGCCCACCTCCCCCAATATCTCCACTCCTGCCCCTGCCCCCACCCACCTCCCTTACTCCCCTTAACCCTGCACCTCCTACTCCCCCTTGATCTCCTACCCTCACTTCTCCCCCATCAGCCCCCTCCTCCCTTGTCTTGCTCATAGCTCAAGTCTTTGTACTGGTTATTACATGTCTGTAAGTTAGTGACGTTATGTTTGTAACTAAAAATGATGACTGTTGCACACGCTGATGTGGAACCTTTGTAAAAGAGCCTCGGCTCAAAGGTATTGTAATCCTAGATTGAAATAAATAAATAAAAATAAATATAAAAATACACCTTCAGCAATTACGTTGCGTAATTATAAAAATAGTGTAAAAAGGTGTAAAACAGAAATTAGGAGGGCAAAGTTTAAAATGGAAGTTTCCATAGCCAGCATGCAAAGAAAGATAATTTTGAAGAATTTTTTGCATACATTTCATCTTTGAAGAAACCACAATCTCCAGTAGGGCCAGTTATACACAAAAATAAAACTATAATAGATAAAGAAATATTGGAAATATTTAATAATTATTTTTGTGAGGTTTTCAGTAATGATTCAAAGCCAAGCAAAGTTAATAAATTAATCAAACATGGCATTATAAGAGATGAAGCAGATATTTAAAAATATGTTATGCTTAAAAAGCAATTCTTCTCCTTGACCAAATAAAATTTCAGCAAGATTACTACAAATTATGATTAATTACATTACAAAGCCATTAAAGATTCTATTTGAGCAATCCATGGCCATAAGTACTATACCACAAGATTGAAAAATAGCCCATGTTGTGCCAATTTACCAAAAAAGGGGAGCAAGCAAGAGAATACAATTATAGACCTATCAGCCTTACTAATTAAAGATTATTTATCCACATCTGTGAGGGATTGTGATAGCCTCCAGCACAGGTTCAAATCAGGGAGAAGCTGTACGACAAACTTGTTATGTTTTTATGAAAAAGCCGGTTCCATCCTTGATTTAAATATTCCATGTGACGTTATCTACCTTGATTTTGCAAAAGCGTTTGATGTAACTCCCAAATGGGCAATTATTGAAAAACTTAATAACTTAGGAGTGGTTCAGATCACTGAAGGTAGAAGTTGGAGGAAGCAGCTTTCGACAACTTTGTCATACCTTCTGAGGTGTGCACGTCTTGGCTGAATATAACAATGCAGCACAGGTACTCTTTTCTCCACTCTAGGGTTTGAGCTACATCAAGACCCTCATTTTTCCTAGAGCAAGAAAAGCCAAACATTGCACTGTGAACAGTGAGACTTCCTCACTACCAAAAGTGGTTGTACCTTGGGGGGGGGGGGAGTTCTTACCTAAATCGCTGCTAGACAAGAACATTTACAGCTGTAAGTGCTAGTGTTTCCTCTCTACTTTTTTTTCTTCCCCATCACAGAGCTTGACTAATCAGACATATTGTTCTACATCCTGCGTTGGGAAACATTAATAAGCGGCACCCAGGCAGCGAGGAATTTGCAGTGATCTGACATTTATTAGTCAAATTGGAAGGACTAATTCTGGAACTGGAAACCTAGAATTTAGCAGTCTTTATATGATATGTAATGTGGATACTAAGTCCTTATATATATGTTTAATAATCCTTGGTGCCCCCGGGGCTGTTTTGAGAGGGGGTGGATTCACTCTCCCTGGTTTTGGGTTAAAGTTAAGCACAGGGAGGGCAACAGAAAAGTAGTGCTGCTTCAGGTTGCCTGAATAAGCTGGGAGTAACTGGCCCCAGACTGAGGGTCTCTCCTGTCACCCTACCTAAGTGTGTGGGGGAGGCATTTGAGTTGGACCCTGCATTTGTTATGCCTTTGTCCCATGCATTATCAAGTTCCCTATTTTTAAATAATAGTACCTGGGGGAGACCTATGGAGGACTATGTGGGCTTTGTATTTGTTTCCCTGTGATTACTGAATAAGGACTCTGTCCTGAGAATTGAGCCAATTTAATAGCTTTAGGCTCTAGAGGAGAGCTTCCCTAAGAGGATGCAGCACCCATCTCCTTTCTTCCTACCCTGGCTGAGAACAGCTTTTTGTGAGGGGGCAGGAAGCAGAAGTCTATTG
This sequence comes from Neoceratodus forsteri, assembly GCA_016271365.2. Classification (NCBI taxonomy): domain Eukaryota; kingdom Metazoa; phylum Chordata; order Ceratodontiformes; family Ceratodontidae; genus Neoceratodus; species Neoceratodus forsteri. The sequence goes on from CM028130.1 coordinate 1,099,475,962, forward strand.
GTACGGACTTCCAACTTTGGAAATTTTGAGTTCTTCAGTTTAGCTAATTTTTAACTGTTAATCGCCATGTTGGCATTGTTACTCATTCAGTTTAAGGGTCTGTTCAAAGTATTTGATGATTACTTAAGTGTACTTTTTTACATTTTTTAATTGAGGGGTTTTGTTGAACATGAAGGGTTCATCAGTATACCTCAGTTATTATCAAACAAACATGGGTAAAGACACGATTATTTGTTCTTTTAATGTAAATGGACTCACTAATCCTGTTAAAAGGTCTAAAATGTTGGCCTTCCAGCAGAAGACACAGGCTGATTTTCATTTTTTACAAGAAACCCACCTCTCCTCTAAGGAACATGATAAATTGGGGTTGGGGAAGTTGCTTCTATGTCCTACAAAAGAGGTCAGTGGTGAGGAGTGTCAATCTTAGTGCCTGCCAAGGTTCCATTTGAAGTATTAGACACCTTATCAGATAAGGAAGGCTGATATGTACTTATGAAGGGTAGGTTTCAGGGTAGAATAGTAATCCTAGTGCTGGCCTACATGCCTCCAGGCTCTGACTTCCAAATCTATCATTCATTCCTGCTCACTTTACAGACCTGGGCAGAGGGCGATCTGATCTGTGGGGGAGGCTTGAACCTAATCTTAAAGCCTGGGTTGGACTCCACCTTGAGAATTCTTAGTAGGAGCCATAAGGTTGCTAAGCAGTTTTCCAACTTACTGGAGGAATTGGGGTATATGGATGTCTGGAGGCACTTAAATGGCCAGCAGGCAAATTACACTTTTTATTCTGTACGCCACTCTATGTACTCCAGAACTGATTATTTTGTTTATGCCCAAAGAATCCTTAGGAGATATATGGGACAGCTGGGTTAGAGATATAGTCCTTTCTGGCCATGTACTTATCTTTCTAAAATTGAATTTGGGTGACTTTAAGAGGAACACCTTCTGGCATTTAAATATCTCCTTATTGCAAGATGCAGAGGGTAAAAGGGAGATCCGGGAAGCATATGAAAAGGCCATGGCAGACAACAACCTTCCAGGAATATCTCCAGCTTTCCTGTGGGATACCATAAAGGCCATAATTTGGGGGAAGGGTATAGCCATTTCGGCCCACAAAAAGAAAAGGAGAGAGGTGAGGAGGGCAGAGCTGCAGCTGCAGACTCAGCAGTTAGAGGCCCAACAAAAAAGAAGAATTGACAGAGCAAGGACAAAAACCCTGTTGGGTTTGAAGAAGGAACTAGGTGAGCTACTGCATTATTATGTGGAACAAAAATTGTTGTTTTTGAGATGTTTCTATGAAGGGGGACCAAGGTTATTGAAGCTCCTAGCAGGCCAACTTAGAATCCAGAGAGCCAAGGCTACAATTCTTGCAATTAAGCACCCTACTACCCTTCAGATGAAATGGATCACCCCTGAAATCACTGAGGCTTTTAAAAATGATTATTCTACCCTCTATAGCCCTGGCCCTGCACTAGAAAGAGATACTATTACACAGTACTTGAACTCACTGGCTCTCCCCTATATCTCTCAGCAAAATAAAGAGGCCCTGATGTCTCAGATTTCTACCGAAGTGGTAGTTGCAGTGGTATCTAGGCTGAAAACAGGGAAGTGTCCAAGTACAGATGGCCTGCCAAGTGAATTTTATAAAAGCTTTAGAGACATGCTTCTCCCCTTACTGACCAGGGCATTTCGGAAGCATTGATTTCCAAGAACCTGATTCCTGGCACGTGGTCACAGGCCATCATATCAGTGTTACCCAATCCTGGCAAGGACCTTACATTACACTCCTCCTATAGGCCCATATCTATTCTTAATATAGATTATAAAATGTTTACATCCCTTATTACTAGAGATGCAGCAACATTTTACTTCACCAGCTAAATTATGGTGAAATCGCCAATTTAGCCTAGTGAAACATTTCGCATAATTCTGGCCTTTCAGTGAAATTTCGCCTTTAATTTAGCCTGCGCTTCTGAGGTGAAATTAGGCAAAAGTGGTCTTTTTGCTATGCTGGTGGTCACGTGGTTGAGTCTAAACAGACAGAAAGTGAATGGTTCATTTCCTGTGCTATATATCTCAAGGAAGCAGGTAGCATTTACTGTATACTCCCTATGACTGCAGAGTGTACTTTCACAGATTAATTGCTTCATTTGTGCTATTTGTTTCTAACTTTTTCTTGTTTGTCTTTGTTCTAGTTTATATTTTAGTGCCTGATGATTGTGTGTGTGTGTGTGTGTGTGTGTGTGTGTGTGTGTGTGTGTGTGTGTGTGTGTGTGTGTGTGTGATCGATTCCCCCCCAGGCCCCGTCTTTCTCAGGGTCTCTATTTCTATTTTTTTTGTTTGTTTGAATTGGTTGTTTTTGTGGACATAATAGAGAAGGGTGAAGACAGTGGGGCACCTGTATGTGCATTTTAGGTAACTATTACAACTGCAATGCCACAGCAGGAGGCTTTTGGCTCCAGCACCAGCACCCAGCAGTCAACTGTGCCCCCTGCCCAGAAGCAGGAGGCGACCGTGGCCCCTCCACCTCAGCAGCAGTTGGAGACAGTGCATCCTCCTCAACACCAGGAGGATACTGTTCCTCCACCCAGACAGCAGGAGACTGTGCCCCTCCCAAGCAGTCAGTGGAGTTAGTGCCTGGGCATTATCTGTAGCACCCCCCATGGCACCATCAGCCCTGAAGTTCTCCTGTCTGGTATATTTTTCTATAAAATATCAGTAGGTGACCAAGTGGTCACCTGCAATCTATGTGGGCAGGATGTACATTGGGGAAAGGGTGGATCCCACTTCAGGACAACTGGCTAGTGTATCCACATGGAGCACCACCACCCGCTCCAGTGGGACCTCAAATTGTGGGAGGTGGTGGCATCAAGTGCAGCTGTAGGGAGCAGTGCAGGTGTAAGCACTGAAGTGGGTGAGCTGGATGTAAGTGTGGCTGGACACAGAAAATGGGAAGGGAGCCAGGAGGAGCAAGGTGGCCCTTCTCAGTCTGTGGTGAGTTGGCATCCATGCAGGGGGCACAGTAGTCAGACACAACAGCAGCAGGAGGCAGCAGCACCAGCAGCAGAATTACCCTACAGTCGGTGGTGCCGCAAGCATCAGGATACTGAGCCCACACTGGCTGCAGCTGGTGGTCAGGTGGTCACCAGTGAAGACCTGGCAGCTGTGTGGGCTGAAGTGCAAGCACTACAGCATGACTATCAAGTTCAGACAGGAGTTTGGTGAGGCCAGGAGGGATATCAACAAAGAAATGGAGGACCAGCAACACATTTTCAACCTCCTGGTGAACTTGTGTCATGGTGGTGGCAGTGGCACTTCTGGGCATGTTTAAATTACTTATTTTCACTCAGCAGCAAGTTAATTGTTTTTTCTTATTTCTGATTGAATCCTATCCTCTTGTGTCCTGTCACTGTGTTTTGATAGTCTTCTCTTCTCTCTATTCTATTTCTGCACTCCAAAAATAAAAAATTAAAAAAATTAAAAAAGGTAAACTAATTACAAAAAAAAAATTCTGTCCTCTACTCTTCCCCTATATCCTCTTGTTTGTTTGTTTATTGTCATAAATATATGTCTTTGTCCAGTGGTTCTGTGTGGTGTGTTACTTATATGTAATGTTATGCTCCCCATAGTATTAAATCCTTTCCCCTGTTACCTAATTTCTGTATCGCTCTCTCATATTGCACTACCCATGACCCAGCCTGTCCCTCTCCACCTGTTGTACCCACGTGTCATAGTCAGTAGTGCTCTACTCATAAACTCCTTACCTTTGTTTTTCTTTTGTTCGAATCATTCATATATTCTCTCCTCCTAGTCACAAATGTCAAATATTGTTCCTATGAACAAAATTTTTTTTCAAAAAATATGCAATGTTACAGCAGTTGTGGGTGTGTGCAGCAACACTCCAAAGACATACACAACAATCACAGCAACATAAGCAATTTTATTGCAAAGTTAAACATAAATATGGTTTTAGTGCTTAACACGTGTCCTGCACTCGCCACAAATGTTAAGTTGGTTCCTTCCCCTCCAGTCCACACTGTGTTGTGCAGAACACTGTTAATAAAAATACAGAAACAACACATTAAATTCAGACTGAAATCAGGTGTCAGTCATGCTGTTAAATGTTGCATGCCTTCCACACGGACCAAAACATGTTGTTTTGCCCACTGTTTACAAATGGTTTCATGCCCGATCTTGGTGTAGCCACTGAGTAACATGGCTCAGAAGTCCAGAAATGTTTCCCCAAAAAATGTTACAGTAATTTCAGACTGAAATCAGGTCTTAGTCATGATGTTTTATGGCACCAAAACCCCCACTCGGACCAAACTATGGTCTCTGGTCCACTGTTTACAATTGATTTTAGGCCGCATTTTCTTTCTGCGAGCACAGCACGGACAGTACATGTCCAGAAATGTTTCCCCCAAAAATGGTACATTAAATTCAGACAGAAATATGGTTGAGCCATGATGTTTTATGATGCCACTCCCCCACCACCAAGACATTAAAATGCAGTTTTGGCAACTGTTTACAATTGCTTTTAGGCCACATCTTGTTTCTGTGAGTGCAGCATAGGCAGTATATATCCACAAATGATTTCTGAAAAATGGTACATTAAATTCAGACTGAACTCTGGTGTCAAACATGCAGTTACATGGTTCACATCCACAAAGGATCTTAATTTGCTGTTCTCTGCACCATTTAATATGGTTTTCAGGCCTAACCATGGTGCTGCCACTGTCTGACATGCAACATAAGCCAGTTTGCCACTATAAGAAAAATAAATCCTCCTGCAAAATGTTTCTTCAACTTAAAATTGCACCTTCTTCCTCCTGCTGCTGCTTTCTCAATTGATTGAGAACTGTGGAATTATCATTTCACAATGATGATGCCCTGGTTAGCGCTGTTGGTTCTGTGGTTTTAAGTGAGTGTGGATTGAATGACATTTCGTGTGTTGCTGCTGTTGCCTGTTGCTGCTGCATTCTGCTCTGACTAGTTGCCATGAGAAGTAATACTTTATCTGCTTCATGGGGATCCTCTTCACATTGTAGATCGATGCTGCTGTGCTGCACACTTAAGTATCTTTCTGTATTTATTTTTTTGGATGCAAGAGAAGGGGGATGGTGGGTTGCTATTAGGATGTCTTGAGTTCTTACATGTTTGTACTGATTTTATATTATCTAGTGTGCTGAGGAGTACATCATCATGACATGCATGCCAGCCCAGGATTTGGATACGGGATGTTGGAATGCACCTCATTTCACATTGCACAAAGACAAGGTAAGTATTGAATTTTTCATTACTGGGAGGGATAGGTGACTGCAGCTTGGATATCTGAGTCAGATTGTAATTGTATTATGTTTTCTTTTCTCAACACATGCAGGAATTCAGGTGGAAGGAGTAGTTAGGCATGTTTGCTGTGGAGATCTCTGTAAGTTTTGCTATTGTTTTTTAAGCTACAGGAGAGATGGGTTAGTTAATTCTACTTGCTGTTGAGGGAGTTAATGTGTAGAGGATTTTTGTAAGTTTTGATATTGGTTTTTTTTTATTTAGTTTAAAGTGTAATTTAACTTAAAGGTTTCTGTGGCTGTAGTGACTGTAAACATTTCTGTGGCTGGAGTGACTGCACAGGGCATGCCCAGACTTGCCCACCCACATAGCCTTTAAATTCTGAGTGAGTCATCAAACTGCAGGAAAGAAGGAGTGGTTTAGCCTGCTTGCTGTGGAGAAGAGCTCTGTAAATTTTGCTATTGTTTTTTAAACTACAGGAGAAAAGGGTTAGTTAATTCTACTTGCTGTTGAGGGAGTTAATGTGTAGAGGATTTTTATAAGTTTTGATATTGTTTTACTTTTTTTTAATATAGCTTAATTGGAATTTAGCTTAAAGATTTCTGTGGCTGGAGTGACTGTAAAAGCCCTCCCAACCACCCCTTCCACCAGCTTTTCTTAAATACTGAAATACCACTGGGGGTTGGATTTGAAGGCTGTGAGGGAGGAACTTGGGAAGCTGCAAACTGACCTGAGCCCTGAAAGCAGGTCAGGAAGGAGGAAATGAGGAACAGCCATATGAGCTAATTTTTAAAGATTTATAAATATATATAGCTTATGAGACAGTCTATAATCCTTATGAGTAGGATTGTGGTTTCCAATTAGTACTGTAGTAGGCTGTCTTATGCTGCGTGCAAGGGCATTTGGGATTAAAATTTCTGTTAGTGGCTGAGCTAGGATTAGTTAATTCACTTGCTGTAGGGAGAGTTAGTGTGGAGAGGCTGTATAGGTAGTGTAGAACAACGTAGGATTGTAGGGTGCAATGGTTGTGGGGCAGCAATGCAGATGAACATACTGCGGAGGCTGGGAGGGTGCCCAATATGCCACAAGCTAAGGAGGCTTGAGGAAGAGGTTCAGTGGCTTGGCAGAGAGCTGGGGAGGTTGAGGGATGAGGGATGAGGGATGATTGCATCAGTAGGAGGCTGACATCTGAGTATTGCTGGGACACCACAGAGAAGGAACAGTGGGTCAAGGGAGGGTCAGGGAGGGGCAAACTAGCCAGGAAGCCAGCTGATGAAGGGTGGACTCTAGTAGGACCTAGAAAAAGAGGAGCAGCAGTAGGCAGGAGGGAGGAGAAAACATATAGTAAGGTAAAGGGGGTAGGGAACATGTTTGCTTTACAAGCAATACATGGGAAAGAGGATGCAGGAGGAGATTGCACAAGGGATAGCACTCACAAAGAGGAGGGAGTGAGGGGCATTACTAGTGGAGAGATTGAGCAAGGTGTGGCAGGGAAAAAAATAATACTCGAAGAGGTGAGGAGGGAGAGGGAGGTTGGCAGTCAAACAGGAGGAGGGGGAGGGGTCTGAATTGAGAGGGGCAGGGGGAAGATCTGGGGCACATGGTAAAAGCACCTTCTTGAGTGGCCCCAGAAATAAGAAACTTGGTGGAGGGGTGATGGGCACAAGGAAAGAGGAGGGGGTATACTGGTGTTGGGGGACTCCATACTCAAGGGGATCATATGGGGCAGCAAAGGGGAGAGGCACAGTCAGATATGGGTAGATGCCATACCAGGATTAAAGGAAGACAAGGCAGGACAGGCAATCCTAAGGTGTGTAAGGAGGGGTGCGAGGAAACCACACATTGTGGTACATGTGGGGATAAATGACTGAGTGGGGGAAAAGGTGGAGATAACAGGGGAGAGGACTGAGGAAGTTGGAAGGTTGTGTGAGGAGACTGGGGAGTCTGTGGCCTTCTCTGAGGTGCTCCCAGTACCCTGCACAAGCACAGTGAGAAAGGAGAAGATTAGGGAGTTGAACACATGGTTGGTAGAATGGTGTCAAACTAAGGGGTATGGGGTTGTGGGTGGTTGGAGCAGTACCTGGGATAATAACAATCTGTTTGCAAGGGATAGGCTGCACCTGAGTGGGGGGGAAGGATGCATTAAAGCAAAGACTGGGGAGGTATATTGCAACAAAGGTGGATTTAAACTGGCTGGGGGTGGCAAGTGGACAGCAGGTAGGCAGGGATCTGATAGAGTAGAGCGACAGCCTACCCCCCAGGGCTAGCAGAGAAGGAGGGTGTAGAAGGGAGAAGATGGAGGCCAGTGAAGGGAAGAGGGCAGGATGGAGGGTGGTCTCATTGAATGCAAGAAGCTTAGGAAACAAATCAGATGAGCTACAGGCACTCTTAGCAGTGTGGAGGGTGGATATTGCGGCTGTCACAGAAGTGTAGACAACTGCGTACTGGGACTGGGATCTGGCAATCCCAGGATACAAATTATTCAGGAAGGACCATAAGGAGGGGAGTGGGTGGGGTGGCAGTCTATGTGAAGGACAGGATCAAATGCACAAGGGACAAGGGGGAAGAAAGGAGAATAGAGGCAATCTGGCTGCAGCTCCTACACTCAAGGGGTAGGAAACTGAGGTTTGGGGTGGTACACAGGCCACCGTCCCAGTCTAAGGAGCTTGACAGAGAATTAGTGGGACAAATCAGAAAGGTATGTAGGAAAGGGAAGGTGGTCATTGTGGGGGATTTCAACTTGCCAGGGGTTGGCTGGAGCATTCCTGTCACCTCCAGTGCTAGGGAGCAAGTGCTCTTGGACGCAATCCAGGAGGGTCTCCTGACACAGTTGGTTAGTGTACAAACTGGGCTAAAGAACACTTTATATCTGGTATTGTCGAATGGGGAGCAGTAGGGAAATAAAGGTGGAGAACCCACTAGACAACAGCGATCACCAAATGGTGTGGTTTAGTATCACGATGTGCGAGAGCCAGAGAAATCAGTTACTTGTTGGTAAACTCAGGGGTGGACTTTGGGAGGATGCAGGAAGTACTGTATAGGGAAACTGGAGGTGTAAGGCAGGAGATAGACATGGAGCAGAAATGGGATATTATTAAACAGGGGATTACAGAGGCAACAGAAGCCTGCACCAAGACACAGAGTAAGAGGAGCAGAGCAAGAAAACCATGCTGGTTGAACAGTGAGGTTGTGGAGGTGGTGAGGGCAAAATGAGTGGTGCACCTGAGGTATAGGAGGATGGGGAAGGAAGTGGACAGGGAGAAATATGCAAGATGGTCCAGGGAGGTGACCAGAAAAGTGAGAGAAGCCAAGGACAAGAGGGAGCTGAGATTAGCACAGGGAATTATCGCGTGGGGGGAGACTTTTTCAGATACATCAGGGAGAAAAGAAAGTGCAAGGAGACAATAGTGAGGATAAAAAGGGGTAGGGAGTGGATGGAAAAGGAGATGGAGCAGGCAGAAACACTGAATGAATACTTTTGCTCAGTGTTCACGGAAGAAAGGGGGACCGCTACCACCATGGGCTGGGAGGGTGGGGACAGGGAGAGGAGGTGACAGATGGAAGAATTGAGGCAAGAGATCCTAGAGGGACTGAGGGCACTGAAGGTAGACAAGGCACCAGGGCCGGATGGCATCCACCTCAGGGTGCTGAGGGAGATGGCGGAGGTATTGGTGGAGCCGCTGGCAGATCTGTACAGCACCTCACTGGTGTAGGGATGTGTGCCACTGGACTGGAGGATGGCACATGTAGTACCATTACACAAGAGTGGGCCAAGGGATGAACTGGGTAATTATTGTCTGGTAAGTCTCACCTCCATAGTGTGCAAACTCATGGAAATGATACTAAAGGAAAGACTGGTGATGTACCTGGAGGACAATGGCCTTCAGGATGTGAGGCAGCATAAGTTTGTTTCAGGGAAGTCTTGTCAAACCAACTTGACACACTATTTTGAGTGGGTCACAGGTGAGCTGGATAAGGGTCATGCGGTAGATGTTCTTTACTTGGACTTCAGCAAGGCCTTTGATTTGGTGCCTTATGGGTGGCTTGGGAGAAGCTAACTGATGTAGGGGTAGGGGCAAAAATGAACAACTGGATTACAAGCTGGCTGAGTGGGAGGCTGCAACGGGTGGTGGTGAGAGGGGAGCTCTCAATTCCAAGGCTGGTGATGAGTTGGGTGCCACAGGGCTCTGTGCTGGGGCCAGTATTATTTAGGCTCTTCATATCAGACATTACACATGGAGTGGTGAGCAAGGTAAGTCTGTTCACTGATGACACCAAAATCGGAGCAGTGGTGGATGGAAAGGAGGGTTGGAAGCAGCTGCGGGGAGGACATAAACAAGCTAGAGGAGTGGTCAGAGAGATAGAAGCTGGGGTTCAATGCAAAGAAGTGTAAGGTTGTGCACTTTGGGGCTAAGAACCCATGGAGAGAACACTGGCTGTGGAGGGTTAAGCTGGGGATCGCCGTGGAGGAGAAGGACCTGGGGGTAATGATAACAGGGACCATGAACAACACTGCCCAGTGCAGGAGAGTGGTTGCAAAAGTAAACAAAAATGCTGGGGTGCATAGCGAGGAAGGTTTCATCCAGGTGAAGAGAGGTGATCTTGCCCATCTTAGGGTCTCAGGTAAGGCCACACTTAGAGTATTGTGTGCAGTTTTGGAGGCCATACCTAAAGTGTGATATCAGGCTACTGGAGGGGGTGCAGAGGAGGGCAACAAAGATGATATGTGGACTGGAGGGGAGATACTATGGCAACAGACTGGGAGACCTGAATATGTACACTCTGCAGGATAGAAGGGATGGGGGGGACATTATAGACACATTCAAGTATCTGCGGGGAATCAATAAGGATGAGGCAGATGGGGTCTTTACACTAAGGAAGGGGAGGGACACCAGGAGGCATGGGCTAAGAATAGAGGGGGGAAGATTTAGGAGGGAAATGAAGAAACACCGTTTCACAGAGCAGGTGGTAGCAAAATGGAATGCACTACCAGAATGGGTGGTATCATGTAAATCTGTGAACAGTTTCAGAAGGGCATGGGACAAAGAACAGGGGAAAGTGAGGGTGGGGAAGGTGGGGGTGACAGTGAGATGACAAAGGGGAGGGGGAGTAGGGCAGCTACAAACTTGGGGTGCTAGCTGTACACTCGAGCAGACTTAGATAGACCAGATGGTCTGTTTCTGCTGGCACATTCATGTGTTCGTATATTCATATATGTTAACTCTAGGTACTCTGCTGTTGCTGTTCAGTATGTGTGCAATTCATTAACTTCTGGTAAGTATTTCTTAATTTGTGATGGTCTTTGGTGGGTGTCTGGTGGAGGAGGTGGTTGAGGCTGGGTTGGTGTGAGGTTGGTGGATATGGTTAAGTATAAAGTTTGTGGTTACTGCAGTACAGAGATGTCAAACTTTGACAGTAACTATCTTCTATATTGGTCTGTCAGTATTCAGGAATTCCACTGCTGGAGTGTGTCTGTTAACTCCCAATCTGGATGCTGGCTGTGTTCATCAGACATAGTCTGTTCATGTCGAGGGTTCCAGTTGAACAGCTATTCCCTGACGTAAGTATTGCTTCATGTAATGATGTGGTGGGGGGGCACCTAAATGTAACAATGATCAAAATGTCTTCTTCTTTTTTTCTTATTGCCAGGTACAAAGTACTTCAATTGGAATGGTGGCTTATTTTTCTGGTAGACATTTACCAATACATCCCATCTCTGTACGGCATTGGTGACTAAATACAAGTCTTCCATCCTGGTGTGTGGACGCTGGATCAAGGTGCTGCACCTGTGAGGTGTGGTGTATGTGTGCCACTGCTGACATCTAAAAACATATACGTTATCATCATCAATGGACACCTGTGAAGGAAAACAAACATATTATATATACTGCTGCACTAACGTGAAAATTGTGACCTTGGATTGTATCCTCATGTGTTTTGCTATTGACACTGTGGAATCACCCATACACAGCTTTAATAAGTCCCTTGATTGAACCACTGTAAGATAATGAAGGATATATTACTTTTATCCATGAATGTGCAACTGACACTGTAAATGGCAGTACAACCATTTATTACCTGCACTATGATGCTACCTGACCTAACACTGTAACCAATATTAAAAAAATGAATTCCTTTTGAACAGAAAATGTCATTTGACTTGACAGTCACCCAATTCAAGACAGATGTTGTCTGAACCAATGTCATATGTAAAAAGGTGGAGGAAAAATATCAAAGGAAAAAAAAATTAGCATTGATACTTACTTGTGCAGTGCTGAATCCTGATACTTACCATCAATGTTGGCAATGTTACCAAAAATGTCCCACCACTGAAATGATTTCAATTATGAGCCTATGGTGAAACATACCAGGATGTTCAGTGCCTGGAATGCAATACACAAAATCTAGCAAGTAAAAAACATTACAATTCCAATACTGACCTGTACATAATGATGCTTGCAATGTGTACTGACTAGGATCTGAATGCGCCATGTTGATGTATCATCCTTGTTCTGCGGACATGGCCTCACATGGCATCATCATGGCAAACCCTGCATATAGTTAAATGGAAATACATAAGATAACTTATACAATACGATGTGCTGCCTTGCACGCATGCTTGACATTCTATCACAACAAAGGCATGCATAACAGCACAATGGAGGTATAAGTAATAACATGACAAAACCTGATATCTAATTACCATGAATCAGTTGAACAGAAGACAGGCCATGAAGGAAGAACATATATGTTTCTTGCTTCATGATGATATCTGTTGCTTACTGAGTGGCTGTATCTTTTGCTGGAGGGAAAACAACCCCAATTGTGCTTGTTGGGATGAAAGTGCTGCATCATGCTGGTTGACGTACTGGCCCAAAATGTGCTGGCAATGCTGTCATCATGGGTGGTCAGCAGGAGGGAAAATGACACCAAGTGTGCATGCTGGAATGAAAGTTATGCATTGTGTGGGTTGATGTACTGGCCCCAAATGTGCTGGCATTGGCAATGTTGCAGTTCTTCTTGGTGGAAGACTGCTGGAGGAGAAGGAGTATTTAGGATGGACTCAGGCAGCATTAATGCACTGGTCTGAGACTGCTGTTTATGTTGGAGCATGTATCTGTCAGCTTCATAGATTTTCAGTGGTATTTCTTGGTAGTATGACAGTGATGGCCCACACTGTTGAAGTCTGTGTTATACACATTAGGATGGATGACAAGGAGGAGACATGATAGTTAATTGTATACATGGGGATGGAGTATGCATGCATTTCTGTGTAACGTAGTACTGGCTTTGCACTGTCTGACTAAGCTGTTATTGTTACATTGTATATATGGTGGTGGCACACTCACTAGACACTCATTCAGGGTTTCATGGAGGAGGTATATGTGGAAATGGGGGAAGATGTTGTTCAGTATTTGTCACTCGATGGTGCCATTGTGTATTGCTGAGTTGACATATTCAATCCAGTTAGAATAGCAGGAGCAAATACATTTTCAAAAATGAAATGAAGTAAACATTGTTACTAGGTTGGGTAATCAAATTAAATGGTTTTACTGGATGTGTAACACAGAACAACCAGCAAAATAAAATTTAAAATGTATAACAATAACATAAAACAGCATATTCAGTGGAAAGGGGGGATGCTGGTGGTGGCTGGGGGGGGCAGAACACCTTTAGCCTTCTTCCACTGACACATCGTCCATGAAGCAGCCCTCACAGTCTTCAAGACTGGAGTCATCACCAGGTTGAAATTCTGTCATCACTGCTGCTTCATCTACCTCTTGCTAGTAGAGGCCTTACCAGTGTGGACGTCTTCATTGTCATCATCGTCTCTGAGACACAGTTCTTGGGGCAACACCATTGAAATGTTATGTGGAATGTGAGTTTCATTTATTTATATAAATGTTAGGATGGAAACATTCTTCAGTGACAGATTTGTCCTACGGTCATGCACAATGGCCCCAGCAGAACTGAACACTCGTTCCACACTGACACTGGATGGTGGGCAGCTGAGGTATTTAAAAGCAACAGATGCCAGTGCAGGACAGTCACTTACTTTGCTGCTCCAGTACACCAATGGCTCATCAGTGATGCCAAGATACTTGGTGTCTCCCATATAGGCATCCACCATACGTTGTGCTGCCCTGAGTCCTGCTGCCTCATTATGCTCCTCCTCCTTGTCTTCAATTTCTTCCATTTCCACCTGGTACAGAGCATCCCAAATGGGATTACCTGCTGTGATGTGCTGTGACTTTAACATCTTCTCTGATTTTGTGGCCTCTAAAGATTTACTGGTGGTGGTGATAGCAACACCTGGCATATGTTTCCTTTGTGTGTCTGCATTTTTCATCTGTGTGCCATGTACCCATCTGACAAGGTAATTGGTCAATTTGTCCAGTCACATACAACCCTCTTCAATCATTGCAGGCAAGCCCCATTTGTACCGTGGAGCCAGCATGGTGGCAATAGCAAACTCATTAGACTGCATAATGCCAGAGATATGTGTATTGCTGCCCAGTATACAGAGCATGTGACCCATTACATGAACAGAACTGTGATCATCACTTGCCTCCATCTGGTGACGGACATTTACCAGTGTCTGCCTTAGCACACGTATAAGGGGTATTGACTGACTTATAAAAGCAGTGTCCCCACTCACAGCCTATGTTGCATGCTCAAATGGATGCAGAATACATGTTATGCCATTCATTTGTCACCACTGCTCTATTGTTAGGGCGATGGACACTCCAGCACTGTCCCAGGTGGTGTGCAGCAGTAGGTAATCTGAAACCACCTTATACTGCTCATAAAGCTGGTCCAGCATGTACAGTGTGGAGCTCCACCTGGTAACAACCCTGAACTTCATACAGTGCTGAGGCAGATGGTTAGTGCGCTGCAGCTCATGTGGATGATCATGAGCCTTTGCAGAATGGGCAAAGTGCACCCAGATGCATCTGGTGACAGACACAGTTTCTTTTTTTCACCATGGTTCAGAAATTGCTGCAAGACTAGATTAAGGCAGTGTGCCAGGCAGGGAACTCTGAAAAAAACCACTGTCGGTAATGCACTTAACCACATTGGCGACATTGTCACTGGCAATAAACCCTGCTGTAAGTCAGTGTGCATTTAGCCCCTCATCAATCTGATTTAGCAGCACATTCAGCATTTTCTCACCAGTATGAGACCATGTAACACTTTGTATAGTAATGGTTGCATTCTGATGAATACGAGGTGTGTTGATACCACCACAATTTTGCTTTATGCAGCTTTTGCCAGGCCCCAAATCAACAACCACCCTAGGTACTTGTGCCCAGTATGCTGTTATGCACAGATATGAGCTGCACGCTGTTTGTCCACTTGTCCACATATCCATGCTAAGGTGGATATATTTGAGGCAGAATGCTTCATGGCATGTAGGATGGATTGTGAAACTCTGCTGTAGAGTTCGGGCATGGCACATCTGGAGAAATACGTTCGCAATGGCACCTGCATTTGGGACAGGCATGGGACATCAAATGGCGGAATCCTGGATTATTCATGAAGGAGAAGGAAAACAGGTCAATGGTGAGCATTTCATCTGTGCCTGCATTCAGTTCACATGCAGCAGCATGATTTGGGGGGGTACTTTGAGTGCCGCTCAAACACACCCTTCAATGTGGGCTGCATCTCGGGAGTGGGTCAACAAAAACACTTTACTTGTGCCAGCAATGTTGTTCTTGCTGGGGTACCAGGTGACTCCTGGGGCCTGGGATGTGCAGCATGTAGGAAACTGGTTATTTTGGTGGATTTGGTGCCTGGTGGTGTACTTTTATAACTTGAGAGAGTGGCAGCTCCACTGTTACTATGCCCACTGCTTGAGAAAGAAAATGATACCTCACACTCTTCCTCAACTGACACACTCAGCCCTCCCTCCTCCTGCTGTATTACACTGCTGTCACTAACATTAAGCTTGACAAGGCAAGTCCCACCAACAGCTCTGATATCTTTCTGGTGTTGGTGCCACCACTGTGGGTGCTTGTTTTTCAAGTGGGCGTGGTGGCCACCGATGCCTATGTGGCTGCCCTTTTTTCCACAGCTTACACGTGCTTGACACAGCTGACATATCACCACAGTGTCATCAGCTGCATCAAGCATGAAAAAATCCCTAACTAGGGACCTTGCACCTCTAGATTTGACATGGGACTGACACTTGGACAGCAGAGCCAAAAGTGTGGAAGTTTTTGCTTTTTGTGCCACTTGCATGATATCCAGCATGCTACGTGTGGGAGGTGGGTTGACTGGCTTCCTTGTTGTAAGCTTGCTGATATCCTTACCCTCAGTCTTGTCATCTAGATGAGCTACATCTTCAACCTTCATCTTTTTCACTTTTGGCAACCACAGGGGATCCAACACCTCATCATCATCTGTACGAAAACATATTATATCTGCCTCCTCCTCCCTATCACTATCGACTGCCAGACAAACATTTCCCTTCTCTGGCATCTCCTCACTCTGAGGACTGACTTTCCTTATCACCTTCTCCAGGAGAAACAGACTGAAGCTGGACACTGTCA
Organism: Neoceratodus forsteri; assembly: GCA_016271365.2. Taxonomy (NCBI): domain Eukaryota; kingdom Metazoa; phylum Chordata; order Ceratodontiformes; family Ceratodontidae; genus Neoceratodus; species Neoceratodus forsteri. The sequence continues at coordinate 1,099,491,801 of CM028130.1, forward strand.
CACTCACCATCAGCTCCTCCTTGAACAGGAGCAACAATCACACTGACAACTTTTTTAACCTTCTCCTGGACCTCTGTGCCTCCACTGGTATGAGTGTCTTCCTTATTCCTAGTATCATCCCCAAAAAGCATACTAGCTACAGACTGGGCAATAAAAAAATGAGTCACAGACTTAAAGGATACCTAAACAACATTTTGACAACAAACTATTCAACAATCTGACGCCATAGGTGACTAAAGGAAAGGCTGCTGTATTCATTAATGCTAAAACTACAGTTACATAATTTACCTAAATGTGGTTCTAGAGCATTTGAAAATTGCAAAATCAGCCTTCCAATTTCAAAAAACCTGTCTTACCTGCTTCCTAAAATGGCCGCCAAATGTGTTATGTGATGACATCATTGGAGCCAAAGCCAGAGAGAGGTATATGGCTCCCTATAGTGCTAACTAGTTCTTTTTTTCCTTTGTATAGAATTGTTTCACTCAAATGGTCAAAACCATGCACATTATCTTGTTATAATGCACATGTTAGGCTATGGTTCTGTTCATTTTGTTTACTTTAACATGCTGAAAATGTGTTTTAATCCAATCGACTTTCTCTGTGGCAAACCACAGTGCAGTACAACTCTTGAATAACCTGGTGGTCTAGTGGTTATGGTGGATCCAGGATGCTACAATGGGGGTGGTTGGGTGGTGTGTATGCTTAATATGCACTTTTTAATATTTTTATTAAACCTTTATATTTTCTGCTATTATTCTTTTCTAGTACATTCTTGACAGAACCTACACATGTAATCCATAGTTTGAATGTAAACATTTGTACAATCAATCAGACTTCTTCAACAAAGTGAAATGCAGCAGCAGCAAGCAAGTACATTACTATGTTGGGGGTGCAGGCACACCCTTCACCACCTCCTAGAGCCACCACTTTTTTGTAGCAAAGTTCTTGTGCAGTCCGAAGTTAGAGTTTATACTTTCTCAAAACTCAGATATATGCTTGTCTTCTTTTTCCATGGGAAATAATAATAATAAGAAGAATCTGCATTTATATAGTGGTTTTCATACACATTTTATTTCAAAGTGATTTACAAGCAATACTAGACTGGTAGTGAAGTGACTGAATGTGTAGTGGCAGCCATTGCATACATTAATATCCACACACAGCCTTGGACAATTGTATGAACTGCTTTTATGGGAAGGGGAATGTTGGCCAGGACAACAGGGTAAGGTAGTGATCAAGGTGCTGGCAGCCCCACATCTATTTCTTACAGTAATCTGCTCATATTTCTCTCCTTCTGTCTTCCCCCTTCCCTGAATATAGCTGTACCTTGCAAGAGTGGCCTTCTCAGTCCCCTTCTGGTATTCATTCTTCACTATTCCTCCTCACACCGAAAACTGGTGAGCTTTTCCCCCTTCTGCATCATGAATGCAAGTAGTACAGTCCCCATTTTATTTTGACATATCAAATATAAACACATATTTCCAGTAAGTCATGCACATACCAGCAGGGAACAAGGGGAATGATGGGCTTTCCTATCCTTAAAAGATCTATGCTACCTTTAATTAGGCACTATTAAATGATGGGTGTGCACATCATTATGCATGTCATTTAATAGTGCCTAATCATAGGTGGCTTAAATCTTATATGGATAGGAAAGCCTATTGTTCCACTTGTGCCATGCTGCTATCTGCCTGGCTTACCAGAAGATCATGTTTATTATTAATATATGAATATAACACGGGAGACTGTACTAACCACATTCATGATGTGGAAGGGTAGTGAACTCACTGTTTTTTGGTGTGGGGAGCAGGTGAGAAGAATGAATACCAGAGAGAGACTGAAGAGGCCATTCCAGCAGGGTACAGCTATATTCAGGTTAGTTGAAGACATGAAGGACTACGCTGAGCAGATCACTGTGAGATCTGAAATGTGGGGCTGCCAGCATCATGATAACTACCTGACGTGGATGAGAGTAGCCAGTGATGACAAATACTCAGTGGTAGGGCTGCACCTAAACTGTTACTTGAATTCAGTGTAGGGAGATTATCCTTGGGTGGGGGGGGGGATGTTGACGTTTGTTAGGACAGTATTGAGGGAGTTGTGTATAGCTCATTCAAGATTTGGAAGGGTGGTAGCCAGCCAACTCGCATTGTGGAGTAGAGCACAGAAAAGTACTGGAGAAGAATTGCTGGGAATTGTCCTGCAAGGTTCTGCAGAGCACAGGTAAAGGAGTAGACTGACACTGGAAGTCAGGTGGCTTCGCTCAAGGTATTAGTATAGCTCTCCTGCTAATAATATTGTTATCCATTGTAAGTGCAGCCCTTATGAGGGCATGAACAGCAGTTTTTCTGGTGGGCCATGATGCTTATTGCTTGGACCTCCAGGAAGTCCTAGTTGTTGGTTAATGAGGCTGGAAAAAACACAACAGGGAACTGTACATACTACCTTCACTGTGGAGGAGGGTGGTGATCCACTCAATGTTTACTGTGGGATCAGAAGTCAAACATTGAGAATGTGGACTGGAGAGTGATTTGGGAGGCATTTTTTAACAGTGCCAGCTGATGATGTGTATTAGTATAGGTGTGCACAACTCTCTGAGTTACAAGATTACAACCTGAGGTGTGATAATTCTCTTCATGAGACCACAAGTTCATATGTAGCCCCAGGCAATGCTAAGGACAGGGTATGGATGGTGGGGTGCTCAACAGAAGGCAGGCTAGATGCAGGTTGTTCACATGGAAAAAGAAAGTCTTATTTATGGATTAACAAGAGAACATGAGCTTTGGAACTGAACAAGACTGGTACTTTGCTGTGTGACCCAAAGCAAGTCACATAACTTCCTTGTGCTCCCAGGTCACACCTGTAAACAAGCTTTCAGTTTAGTGCATCTCTCCTGGTTAACAAAAAACAAAATTCAGTGCATCATATAACCACTAGATCATCAGGCATTTGAAGTGTTGTACTGTAATGCAGTTTGCCAAAGAAAAAGTCAGCTGGATTGCAAAACATTTTCCATAAGTTAAAGTAAACAAAATAAACTAAATCATAGCCTAGCATGTGTACTGATCAAAACAATCCACAAGGTTATACATGGTGTTGATCATTCTGGTACAACAATTCAAAATAAAGAGGGAAAGAAGAACTAGTTAGCACTATAGAAATATATGTGTCTCTCTGTCTCTGTCTCTGATGATGTCATCATGACTCATCACTTAACACACTTGGCAGACATCTTAGATAGAAACCAAGGCTGTATTTTGAAAGTGAAAGGCTGATATTTACATTTTTCAAAAGCTATGAAACTGCATTTATGTTATTTACATAAATACAGTTTTAGCATAAATGTAAACAGCAGTCTTTACTTTACCTTTCTTTGAAACCAGATTTTGGAGTTTGCCATTTTAAAAAACTGCTTGTTTAGGTACCCTTTAAAGCCACTTCTAACTTTGATTTTGCTGCTACTGGCTGCCACAGCAGCAGCGAAGCCCACAGAGGACACTGATTCAGAATCAGACATAGGTTTGCTTTTTCCAACAAACCTTTTAGAGCCACCTCCCATGCTGGCACCTTTACCTGAAGTTGAATGTCTCCAGGTAGGCATATTTATATGCTTGTTTCGTTTGGGTTCCTCTGTAAATATATTATGTATTTCTATTAAATAAGTATGATTTAACATCTGCAGTACTATCTACAAAGGGCAAACAGAAATAAGAACAGGTAGCTGCACTGTAGTGTATGTATATATAACTACCTACCACTGCTACTGTAGCCTATTTGAGTGTGAAAACACTATTTTATTTTTTCAATTACAAAAAAACATGAGTTAAGTAACATAAGCTAACAGGAGGACAGATGTAAGATACTTTCAACTCAAAACCAACAGAGAACACCACCACAACAAGGTTGTGCAGTAAGTCTGAAAAGGATACTTAAGTAATTCTTAATCAAATGTCAGTTTTTTAAATGGAATGATTATTACACAACTTGATGATAACCAGGTAGGTGCTGGTAGGCTCTCACAAAAACTAAACTGTAAACCAACCGCACAGAACACCTCTCAGTCAAAATACGAACTATGGTCCGGATAAGTGGTGTCTGGATAAGGCAAGTACTGCAATGTGTTAGTACTTACTAAATACGGTTTGGGCTTACAGTTATATCAGATGGAAGGGACAACAAGATTTGAAATGAACATTCAAAGTCACCTCCAAAACTCATGCAGGGACCACCACTCTCTTGAAAACTATGTTGTTTTTTATATAGCAGGTCAGATAGTAAACAGCAGTGGTGAGACAGGGAGGAAAGGGGTTAATATGGTAAGCAAATTAAATAGAAAAACAGGAACATTGCAATGCAGAGGCTAGATCACAATATTAATTTCTGTGAGAAATTCAACAATGCAGTGTACCTGGATATGGACAAGTCAAGTGGTCAATGTATACGAATACTTTCAACAACAAAAAAATCACAAAAGTGATTAAGCGAAGGGAAACAAGAACAGAACTATTCAGTCAGAATGTAGTAACTGTTCAGATAAAGTTACCTCAAAAAGGGTCAATATGTAAGAAAAATATAACAAATAAGTAACATACAAACAAAAATATTAAGAAATTACAGAAACTCACTCACTACTTGTGAGAAATCTGTCAAATATTAGGAACTAGCCTGCTCTGCTTTCACATACACACACACACACACACACACACACACACACACACACACACACACACCACAGTAGACTCTCCCCCACTCAACTCCCTCACAGACACAGAGAAAACTGAAAACACTACATAAATTTAAATAAGTATTATCCAAAGATACAAAAACAAAAAAGGTTCACTAGCAGCACCAGGAACTAAATTTAGATTTTGGGAACAATTAACTCTCAAAAATCACAAATAAAGAGGTTTTTGAAAGGTTTATTGGCTGTGATGCACCACACTGAACTGCTCTCCAACTCAACAAACAATATACTGTGCAAGAAGCAGCTTGCATGTGATATTTCAGCTATCTACCCACAATGCATTGCAATTTTGCTAGCAAAATTGAAAAACATTGGCAAAATTAATCATAATGGTGAAATTTGCCTTATGCGAAAGTGAAATTGGATGAAATTGGGGTGAAATTTCGCATTACGCGAAAGTGGAATTGAAGGCAAAATTATGTTTCATCAAGGTGAAAAATTTTGAATAATTTGGGAATTATGTGAAATATTTCACTAGGCAAAATTTTCAAATTTCACTCATCTCTACTTATTACTCGTATGCTCCAATCTATTATTCCAGATTTCATTTACATAGACCACGTAGGGTTTATCCCCAGCTGACAGGCTCAGGAAAACCTAAGACAAACCATTCATATTATAGATCATCTCCAAACATAACTGCCTGAGCCTTCTTCTTAGTTTGGACACAGAAAAGGCTTTTAATAGGATCGCTTGGCCCTTTGTGAGGATGGTCCTTGTCAGGTTTGGGTTTGCAGAGCCATTTATACAGCTTATTTTCAAGTTATATGCTAACCCCTCACACTATAGTTGGGCCAATGGACATGTTTTGTCTAGATGTAATTTGGGGAGGAGCTCCAGACAGGATTGCCCCCTCTCACGATTATTGTGTTTTACTTTACCTTGGTCTTTGGCCCAGGGTATAAGGGAAAATTGGACAGTCAGGGGAGTAGAGGTTGGAGGGGAGAAGCATAAGCTCACCCATTATGCTGATGATATTTTACTTTACTTATTGGAACCACAAGAATTGCTCCCCGCAGTGTTTGAACATATACCACAGTTCTCCCACTTGTCAGGTTATTCACTGAACACAACAATGACAGAGATTCTATGTTTTAATTATAATGTCCCCCATAGACTCAAACAGCAATTCCCCATGAAGTGGGACCTGTCGGCCTTGAAATATTTGAGTATTCAGGTCCCTATGCAGTTATCACAGCTATTTCAAATAAATTATTCACCTATGATTGCACAACTGAAAAAATACTTTAGAAGATGGTCACTGCTACCACTCCCCTTACACTCAAGAGTGCAAGCACTTAAAATGAATGTACTCCCAAGACTCCTCTTTCTTTTTCAATGTGCCCCATGCAAAATAATGAAAAGAGACTTGGAGAAACGACAGTCTATGTCCCTTGCCTCTCTTTGGGTGAATAAAAGGACTATGATACTAAAGCAAATTCTCTATTTGCCCAAGAGGTAGGAGGGCTTGGGTGTTCCATCCCTCTCTGGATGTTGGGCTGTTGTCCAGATGAGGGCTGTTCTTTTGTGGATTCATCCTCATTATAAAGCACATTGGAGATCATTGGTCCTGGCCACCAAATTCTCACCGGCACTCCCTGCATATATATTCTCCCAGAAACACCTCTTACGCCAAGAGGGTACTTTATCCACAGGTACAGCAGCTGTCCTGGAAGGTTGGTGGAGAGGAAGAAGCAGGGATAACACCAGATATCTCTTGTGGAAGTATACCTGGTGGTCAAGAGACCCAAATTTTAAACCTACACTAACAGACGCCTGGTTTAAAAGACAAGCTACTCTGGGTATATGTGCTCCATGGCAGCTGATAAAAGGGGGAGTAGTTATATCATTTGAGATGGCCCATTAACAGCTGGGATGGCTACCAGGGGATAGGTTATGATACTTCTAGTTAAGGGATTATATAAACTCTAAACTCTGAGTGGCCACTCGTCAGGAAGGAGACATGCAGGTGGACCTTCCATTTGAGAACATTTGGAGCTCAGAGGGAAGGGAAGGGCTGTCTCTCTGTTATATGGTAACTTTATAAGTGACTTAGCCCATGCCACTAAAAACATCAAACAGAACCGGGAGAATGATTTAATGACCACTCTGAGTGACCCCCAGTGGACTGTAGTATGGAGGTTCACTTGGAGTTCAACCTCCTCACCCTTGTGCAAGGAATTTGTATGGAAACTTAGAATAATATATTTTTGGGTTCCTTTGATAGTGGCCAAGTGGCATACGGGGACCACATTGGAGTGTTGGCAGAACTGTGGGGAAAGTAGAGCCTCACAGGCTCATATTGTTTGTTCCTATGAGAAGCTAGGTCTCTTCTGAGAGGAAGTTCAGACTCATGTTCAAAGCATTTTTGGCACTAAAACTTCTATGGGACCTGAAAACTTAGTCCTGGGCTTGACACCGGTGGACTTAAGAGACCGAGAGGCTAAGTACCTATGGGCCATCCTGTGTGCTGTGGCTACTAAAGCCATAACTAAAAGGTGGCTCCAGGCATCCCCCAAACCTTACAAGACTGGAGAGACATAATAACACAAATATACCAATTAGAGCATATCACTTATGCCCTGCAACAAAGATCTCCACAACTACAAAATAGATGGACCCATTGGGACCTCTATGCAGGTTTTAAGTAATGGTCCAAGGGGGACCTTGGGGTGTTAGGCATAACTCCCAGGGTGACAGTAACTGTATGGCCTAGATATTATAGTATTGAACTCTTGCTTAATTTGGGATTGTTATCATCTATTACAGTACTTCAGTGGGTATCTCCTGTTATCAAATAGTGGTAGAGCACTGGATTGCCCAAGTAGAGATAATGATATATACTTCATGAATTTACTTGAGATAAAAGATACATGGATATTTAATTTAAAATGAGGACCCTTGGGTTTTTTTTCTGTATTTTGTTTTAGATGTAAGTGTTATAATGATACTGTTGATGTTGTTACTGATTTTTAACAAGTGTTTTGCTGTTGCTGGATATTGTCTATGCTCAAAATTGACTATTTTTTTTTTAATGAGAAAAGACAATATGAGAAGCTGATATAATTTTGCAGATATGTAAAACAAATTAGCTCTAATAAAATTTTGAAGTATAAAAAAAGCAGCAGTTTAAACCAATGAAACATATGCTAACAAATTATGTATAGATGAAACTAAAAGAAAATATATTTTTCTAATGTTCAAACTGGGTGAAAACAATAAAGAGCATGCTGACATATTAACTGACTAGCTTGTGACCTAAGACCGACAAAAAAAAAACAGGTTTGATAACATCAACCAATGTTCTTAGGTATGCATTCTAAACAGTTTCAATTGAAACTGATTTTCATTATAAATTGTGGGACCTGTTTCTTTGGGTGAACAACCCCTCTCCCACAAACATAAAATGGCAAGCAGGTGGTATCCCTGTAAACAGTTTCAACTGTAACTTGTTTATTACTGGTTTTGTATTTTGCTTCTGTCAGGCAAACGGCAAACCTGTAATTAGTAAGCAGGTGTTCACTGACCCTAAAACAGGTCAGCGTCTGTCATCTCTCTTCTGATTTAAACTGGTTTGTCCATCAGAGGTCTCCAAAAGTTCAGAGCACATTAGCATGCCAATGTAAAATCAATCTACTTCCCTGTATGAAATGTGTATTATAACATCAAATGTTAAGGGTTATATCAATTTCTGTTAGTAAAATGTTTAACTATAGCTGATTCTCTCTAGAGATGCTGTAATTCATGGTCAAAAGCTGTAGCTGTACATTCTAAACTGTCTGTTGCAAATATCAATCAAAGCAAAATAACTCAACATAATCACGCTGTATCAAAACACAGACACTAGTTACTATTGTAAATGGAACACTGCTGCTATCTAGTGGCCAACATACTTATTAACTGTGTACAGTGAAGCCCACCAGTATGAAGTGCAGCACTGCAGAATTCTGCAGTACAGTTAATGCAGTAAACAATGCAATTTCAATGGGAGTTAATCCCTTTTGTCATGCAGTAAACCTATCACACTGTGCTTCATCCTGGTGGGCTTCACTGTAATTATTTGATTACTCACTAGTCATGCAAATCAAATGCTGTTCACTTGTCTGGCAAGGATAACCAATCAGAATTGGCCAACAATTCTTAAAGTTTAAAACACATACCAAATTTGGTAGAAACCTTACCATAACATTATGATTTGTCCAAGGACCTAGTGGTCACTCAAAGTAAGGTCATGTAGAATATACAAAAACGCACATTTGTGCTGGGTTTAGAGGGAGGAGGAGGAGAGAAATCCAGAACTAGAAAACACAAGAAAAGAAACTGAAACCTATCTGTATCAGCTTGCATATGGTGAGGGATCATGCCTCTGTCAGATTGTAATTGGGATTGCTATTTAATTCTATGTTTGTAACAGGATTAAAATAAACTTTTTTCATAAACTTAAAAAATTTGACTCTTAGTGTCTTTTAACCTCATAAAAGAACCAGTGGATCAAGTGCTTTGGCCAGGCACAGAAGATCCAACCGTTTTGGTGTAGTCTGCAAGATGGGGTGCTAATGAGTCAACATATGAAATTTTGGGAAAAACTTTCCTACAGAAACCCCATATTTGGATCACATTTTAATGGCCATGGGTAAAGGTTCAAAACCTAACCCATGGTAACATGTGGAGTCAATCTGTTGTAAACAGCAGTTGATCCAAGGTCTTGTCAAATAAGACTCAGTCTCATAAATAAAAAATATAGGTTATTTTATTGTAACATGAAACAGTACATTGTAAAAGTCTAGCAAAATAAACTGGTTACTGTAACATGCAGCAATACATTGCAACATGTGTAACTGACCACAGTGGGGCAAGATTTTTGCAAAAATGCTAAGCATCAGAGTGATGATATTTGAACTTATGTACAGTCACAGTTCCAGCTGGAACTAAACAAGAAAATTAAAAAGAAACAACAAAAAGGCATTTGTATGCAAGGTCTGTACCTCTCGGTGGTCAGTTTAGAATAAAAATTAGACAACATAAGAAAGCAGGCCTCAAATTTAAAATCTACCAATTTGATTTTGCAGGACAAAATCAAATGTTGTAAGAGAAACTGCAGCAGATCTTAAACGTAAACTACACTACCGTGGCACAGAGTAGTCTTATAGCTCAGCTTAATGATTTCCATTTTATTAGGGACACCTTACAACAGGTGTCAGAGAAACTTAGGCAAGAGAAATAGATTTTAAAAAGAGAAAATTAAGATTTAAAAACAGTTTACATAAAACAGAGTTAGATGATTGCACATCTCGAGCAAAGTACAGAAATAAAACACACCCAGGGTAACAGACAAGTGCAAGAAAATGTTCATAAAGGAAAAGTGGCAACAACAACAGCAAAGATAATGGGCAGGATTCTCAATGCTCTCAGAAGGCGCAAAACCTTCCCTAAGTCCCCAAAACTCCCTCAGCTACAGAAAAAAGGGGAGTTTGCTCCAAGTGCTATTCACAAAACCCCCGCACCTGTGGGAAAAACCACTATGGACTGTGGAAAAAAGTGCAGCTGTGGAAGTCCCTCAGGACAAAAAGGTCTGAGATAAGTAAGGCACACCCCCATAAAGGCTATTCACAGCCAAGTTTTTCCCACAGCTGAGGAAAGAATGTTACACACAGTGGAATGAGGTGTAACTCTCCCTCAGCACACTGCAGTAGTGCCCCAGCAATTGGAATCAATTAAGGTGGAGGTGTACCACAGGAAATAGCATGTCAGACAGTACATCAGTGGCTGATGTTACAGCACTGAAAGCACACATTGCCATGCTATGACAACAGGCATCAACCACTAGACCCAGTGCAGCCCATGACAGAGCCCCACAAGCAGTAGAGCCTGACCAGCCAGCAGCGAGTGCTACCCCCCCCACAGGCGACAGGAACACCCCAGGGAGGGATGATCAGCAGGGACAGTCAGCCACTGTGGTGCCAAGGTATCACAGGTGCCTGTGGTAGTGCTGTGGTCCCAGTTGGGGACTGGTTGTTGGTCTCTGTGTGTGCTGTCAGCTTCATATTATAGCAGCGCTGTTACAGTCTGCTGCTTCAGCGACTGTGGTTCCCTATTGCTGTGCCTTCACAGCTTCTGCAGCTGCAGATTCACAGCACTTGTGCAAGTCCTGTGGCAGCTATATTGCCGCACCTGAGGCACTTTTTAGGGAAATCCGCAGCTGCACTGGTTTTCTTTGAGATTGCAGTGCAGCTGAGTTTCCGCATTGCAGCAAGCCTTTTTCCCATAGCTGCAGGAATTTCGGCTTTCTTTGTGAATCCTACCCCATGCCTATAGCCACAGCTCCACCACCTATAATAATGCAAAGACTGCAACCCTGCACCCAGAGGTGAATTATGAGCTAGAGCAGTTTAAATATAAGGGAGAAAACAAAGGTTGGACTGGAGAGTTCCAATCTGTAATGAAAGAGCCTTCACCTTATAAAATGGTAAAACTTCAAGGTTTGTACCCTCTGTTTAATGATAAAGAAAATAGGTGTCAGTATGCGCAGAAAGGTGAAGAAAATACAGTAAAAACTCATGTCAGAGAAGAGGAGGAGAGGAATCCAGAACCAGAAAACACAAGAAAAGAAACCATAACCTGTCTATCTTCTGTATCAGCCTGCATATGGTGAGTGATCATGCCTTTGTTAGATTGTAGTTGGGACCGCTAGCTAATTCTACATTTGTAATAGGATTAAAAAAAACTTATTCCATAACCTTTGAAAATGTGACTCTTACTAACCTCATAAGAGAACCAGTGCTTTGGCCAGACACAGATAATCCAACAGTAAGTACCACTAGACACCACAGTACAGTACTTAGAGGGGGAGGATGATGAGAGAGTGTTTGTGTGTGTGGGGGGGGAGGTTGGGTTCCACTAGACACCAGGGATTTGGAATTACATAAAATAAAAAAAGACAGGCAGAGGGATCGGATGGTAGAGGGCACCACCACACACAAGGGACAAGCAATGGGGCCAGCAATTGAAGGTTGTGGGTGCCACTACACACCAAGGATAAACTGTTGCAATGGGGACAGGACTCCAAGGCTGGGGGCTGCCACAACACCTCAGGGAAAACAGGTAACATGACAAAGAACAATCTTTTCTTATTAGTCATCACATGAAAAACAATCTTCTTTCATATCACGAGTAACGAAAAAAGATTTATAGAGTAAAAAAAAAACAACCCTGCAATGGATAAACATGTTTAAACAAAAATACCAAAAGGACCATCTGTGTCATAGTCCCTTTGTATCATAAAAATTGCAGACCACAGTTCAAAACAGTCTGGTCAGCAGCCCAGTTGACATTGTAAAGGCAATAAGAGTTAGGCAGCATGAAAGCAGAGAACAAGATGGTGGCCAAATGAAAAAGGATTTCTCCCTCACAAAAAAAGGATGATGTCCCTATGAAAAAAAAAAAATTAATTTCATACAGCTATTTTTTGTGCTTACTGAGCAGGCTCATAACCAAGAAATGAACATTTTAAAATTAAATGACTCTGGAACAGATTAATATTTTTTCACCAAACAAGAAAAAGGCACATCTGTGGGACAGCTCCTTTCTACCCAGAAAATATCAAACCAAAATTTCAAACCATTTGGGTGCTAGCCAAGTTGACAGAAAACCCATTCTAACCAGTGGCAAAATATTCCAAAAAATTCATTTTTTGCTTTTTATGTATCTTGAATTCTGCAAATCTGACCAGAACAAAACTTGGCACCTCAAGAGATCTACCCCATGGGGCTGTGCATGTAAAATTCCATGCAAATCCATTAAACGGTTACAAAGTTATTAAAGTGCAAATTTTCATGTAACATTGAAGTGCCCGTACAACCCTAAAAATAGTGGTGCTACCGTGCCCTATAATATATATATATATACACATATATATATATATATATATATATATATATATATATATATATATATAATATAAATAAAGGGTGCAGATGCACCCCTGTAGTTAGTGGTTGAGTGGTCACTTCTATGTTAAACTCAAAATTTTGCATGTTAACAACTTTGTACCCATTCAAGCTATTTGCATGGAGTTTTGCATGTACAATTAGGGACCACAGATCTCTTGATGAGGAAAATTCAATATCAGTCAGATGTGTGAGTGTGGAGATACTGTGGGGGGGCAGATATGTGAAATTTACCATTTTTGATAAAATTATTTGTCATGCCGCTGCACAAAAACAGTATGGAATTTCAGTCTGACATTTTTAGTGTATAAGTCTTGGGTCACAGTGGTGTCTTTTTAAGGTATGTCAAAACAATATTAATCTGTTCAAAAGTTATTAAATGTCAAAGTTTTTCATTATTTCCTATGAGACCAGATAGATGCCCCACTCAAGAAAAGGATTCTTTCTTGCAAATGTGGAATACTTTGCCAGAAACCCAGAATCCTTTGCCACAAATGCAGAATCCTTTGACATTCTACTGCAATCTTGTTTTCAGTAGCATTGGAAAAAAAAAAAAACATATCTGGATATGAAATATGGCAACAGTTGTCTTTACCTAATCAGGGCCCATAGACGTTGATTCTGGGGTCAGTTTTTCTATTCTGAGACTGTAAATGTGTTTTTTTAAAGTGGCAAAATCCTTTGTCACAAATTGCACAGAAGCATTTATCGAAAAAGGATCCTTTTTCATGATTTGTGGAAAAAGATTTATCTTTTGCCACAAGTTGTGATTTTATGGAAGCATGAAAAAGGTCCACTTTTCACAATTTGGAAAGAGGATTTTTTAGACAGCATTTTCTTTGTCATGTCATAGTTAACTAACGGTTTGGGATTTTAGCCTGAAATTTTCAGGGTACAAATGGCTTTGTCCACAGATGTGCCTTTTGCTAGTTTGGATAGAACAAAAATGGCTTTGCTCTGAAGTGTTTGATAGGATAACCTTATAATGTGATGTACTGTAAGGTTTAGACAGTCATTTATTTGTCACAGCACTGTGAAGAAACAGCTTATAATTTTGCTCTGAAATTTTCAGAGTACAAAGGCCCTGTGACACTGATGTGTTTTTTGCTTTTTTCATGAAACTATATTAATATGGTGTCAAGTTACACAGGTTTCACATTTTGCTGTGTTTTCTATAGGATTACATTGCAGTGTGAGGTGTTTCTCGGTGCTGCACTCTATGGGATGGAGGCCCTGCAGTCCCAAAGGCAAATAAGTATACCACTCTACTGTCTCAAGAATCATGGTTGAATGGGAGTGAAGGGCCCTCTGGACCCTGCACTACCAAATGCAAATATGGATGCAATTATGTACTGATAGGAGCACAGAGTCCAGAGGGCACTGTGCTCCCTCAGAGAAATAAGGATACAATTACAATCTATCAAAAATTATGGATAGATAGGAGCGTAGGGCCCAGAAGGCCCTGTATTCCCACAAGCAAATAAGGCTACAATTATACCATCTCAAAAAGTATGGAAATTCTTGGCAGAAAACATTATTAATGCATCTGTTAGGGTTAGAGTGAAAAAAGATTGGAAACCCTAACACCCCACTTCACCCTGTATGCAGCAACAGTTCTGGGGTGTGTGTGGCTTGAGTTGTCAGCCTTAACACTCACCCATTCTTCAATACTGTACCCATCTCAGCTTATTTACTCATGAAATCGGGTGACCATTAGGGCTGACATCCCCAAGCCACCACTCCCTACACCTGTTGCTACATGCAGGGTGGGGGTGGGATGTTAGGTTTCAAACCCTAACACCACATTTCCAAACTTTTGTCACTGGAACCCTAACTGATGCATTAACACAGTTTTAGCAAAGAATATATATACTGTGTAGCAGTTTATATTCACTCTTTTTATATTTAGCACTCCAATCATACCCCCATATACAGTATTCACTTCCTCTTATTTTGACTGGTGGAACACTAGTGCTGCTATATATAGTGATTTAACTTCTATTCACTGTCTTTTTATTTTCACTCTAATATGGAACCAGCGAATATAGTGAAAATAAAAGGACAGTGCATATTTCTTGGTATCTATCTGTCTATCTATCTATCTATCTATCTATCTATTTATATATTTATGCAATAGGTGTGGACTCAGAAGCCATTGAATAAGTCCATTTAACTTCACAGCCATTGAATAAATAAAATGTATCCATATAGTAGCTATGTAAACAATCAGTCCGGAACTCATTTAGAATGTTTGGCTTCAGTAGCAGTACAATGCATATTCAAATGCAAATAACTTTAAAATGGAAAAAGATAGCATGGTACTGTGAGCATGAAAGTTGTTCAGCACAAAATTATCTACAAAATGAGTGGTGTTTCATTTATAGATACCTTATAGATTTTTTTATAATTAGCAAGAAAGAGCAGAAAATACAATTTGTTGTCCACTTTTTTACAGACATATGCAAAACAAGATAAGCAATCAAAAGCAAATGTCCCTGCACTGACAGAAAGCATCCCTATTGCATAAATGAAATATACAATGGTGAGCTGTCAGATAAATGATTTATCTACACTTGTGCTGTTTGACCTCGGACACCTCACTCATGGCATATGCCACTCGTAAGGTTACCTGAGGTCAAACTGCACGTGTAGAGAAATCATTTATCTGACAGCTCTCCAACCATTGTATATGCCATATATATATATATATATATAATGGTAGCACGGTAGTGCTACCATAGTGAGGGTTAAGGAGCCATTTACATGTTAAACCTAAAAGTTTGCACCTTAATAACTTTGCAACCATTCAACTGATTTGTCTGAAATTTGGAACACACAATCAAGAACCATACATCTTGGGATCTACTAAGTTTCATACTGTTTGGATATACGGCTGTGGAGTTATTAAGTGTGATCTGGGTGCACATTTACACTTTTTTGCAATTCTTTGGTCATCTCTACAGGTCTTACAGTTTGTGCGACCAGTCCGAAATCTTCAGGGAATGTGTGGCCAGGGTCCCTAATATGCCTTTTGAAGATTTTGTGAAAAAATATTAAACAGTTCAAAAGTCATTCAAAAAACAAGTTCCCATTATAAGTCGATGGGAAAAGTTAACGAAAAGTTCGACAGTGTTGCAAATGCAGTTTTTACTTTCGCAAATTGCTGTTTTACTGTCGCAAATCCACTATTTTGTTTTCAGTTAGTGATCAGAAAAATGCTTGGCATTTAAATTTGGGACACTCTAGCAACCTAATTCTTTTTGCATTCACCTAGTCAGACCCTGAGGATGCTAGGCATATCTGTATTTTGGGGTAAAACACCCCAGAAATATGTTTTTCAAATTTCTGGAAAAAGTACTTTCGCAAAGTAGTGTCGAACGTGCGACACTGTCGAATGAATTTGCGAAAGCTTTCACAAAGTTCGACAGTACTTTTCCAGGCTGTGTGAAAATGACAGCAATTCTTTGTCACTCTGCTGCAAAAGAATGGTTTGGACTTTTGGGCTGAAATTTGGAGGGAACGCAGCCAACATGTCACAGATGTGCCTTTCAGTATCTCAGTGAAAAAATATTACATGGCGGCAAAGTGACAGCACTCCAAATTTGACACTTTTTCCCATAGGATAACATTACGGCGTCTGCTGCATTACAGGAATCCTTTGTCACCCTGTTGCAAAATAATAGTTTTGTCTTTTGGGATGAAATTTGGAGAGAAGAAAGGCAACATATCACAGATGTGCCTTTTAGTGGTTTGGTGAAAAAATATTACAGTGAGGGAAAGTTATGGCACTGCGAATTTGTCTTTTTTCACTATAGGATAACATTACGGCGTGCGTTGTGCCTTTCGGGGCCCGTATCTTGGAAATGGTGCTAGATACGGACTTTTCGTTGGAAAAATGAAGTACAAAACTAGACAAGAAAGTTATAAATAATATGACTTTTAAATTTTTTTTCTGTCGTACAGTTCCTGAGATATAAGCAATTTAGTATTCCAAGTCCTCATTTTCTGTTCCGAGAGCCATTATTATGCATACATTCTTTCTATATGCAGATTTTGGGCAAAACTATTGTGTGTTTCTATAACTGTTACCCTTAGCACTTCTGCTTGTGGTTCTGTACCTGTTTCAGTTACTTTTCGTGTCTATGCCACCTAGTGCGTTACCATGTGCATTTTCATTTTCGCTTGTGTTTCTGTAATTTTAACCATTTGTGTCTACAGTACTGTTTATCTTTGCATTTTGCTTTGTGTCACCATGCACATTACCATTTGCGTTTGTGGGCACCGTGTTACTATGTGACAAGACATCACGTGGCGGGAGCGCAGGGTCCAAAGGGCCCAGTGCTCCCACCGCCGCACTACATTCACTATTTCTCATTATCATTCTCAAAAAGAAGGGACATTAGAGGCAAAAATCTCCATTTAATGCATTAGTTAGGGTTGTTCCACAGTGACAAAAGAGAGGAAATTCGGTGTTAGGGTTGACAGCCCCCCTTGGACCCACCGGCACACACCCCCAACTGGCATTGGGGTGCGCGTTGTGGTCATTGGTCCTAACTCTCACCCCATTCTCCTATACCTCTTCTTCTTCACACATCTGATGGGGTGAGAGTTAGGACCAGCAACCCCAATGCGTACCCCGATGCTGGTTGGGGGTGTGGGCGGGGGGGTCCAAGGGGGACTCTCAACCCTAACACCAAATTTCCTCACTTTTGTCACTGTAGAACAACCCTAACTAATGCATTAAACAGAGTTTTTTGCCTCTAATATAGATATATGTTGCAACTAACTTTGCTAATGCTTCAGTTAGGTTCAAAGTGAGAAAAGCTGGGAAATGAGGTGTTAGGGTTTCCCTAACACCCCACTCTCCCAAATCTGGCAGGAGAGCCAGTGTGGGGTGTGTCTTGAGCTTCTCAAGCCTAACACTTACCCCATTCAATCTGTAAATAAGGTCAGATGTGTAGACTTTATGAGAATGGGGTGAGCGTTAGGCTTGAGAAGCCCAAGGCACACCCCACATCTGCTCTCCTGCTTGGTTTGGGAGGATGGGGTGTTAGGGAAACCATAACATCTAATTTCCCAACTTTTGTCACTTTGACCCTAACTGGAGCAATAACAAAGGTTTTTGCAACTTTTAATTTTTTTATTTTATTGAAATCTAGGATTACTAATACTGTTGAACAGGAACTGCTCGTTTACAAAGGTTCCACATCGAAGGAATGGGGGGTATAAATACATACAAAGGTCAACATAATAATACATAGTTACACAAAAAAAAGAAGTAAGAGACTGAGGCTTAGGAAATTCCAGTAATTCAAAATGTGCCAAATGTTAGGCAGCATGACACACCAGCCAAGGGCAAGCTTAGAAATAAGCACTGCAGGTGAGAAGGAAGGTGGTATGCAGGCAGGAAGGCCATTGTCGGAGGGTGAAGGGTGAGGGTAAGAGCTCTAAAGGGAAGGGAGGGGAGGGATAAAAGTCAGGAAATGCCCGGGGGGAGGAAAGGGAGAGGGAGTAAGGAGGTAGGCAGGTAGAAGGCATCAAGGCGGGGAGAGGTAGCTGTCAAGACTGAAGTGGAGGGCAGTGAGCTGTGGGCCCCTGATTAGGTGAGGCAGTCACAATGACTAGTTGAAATGAGATGAAGTCGGAGTTGTTTCTTAAAAGGGCCAAGAGCAGCAGCAGTAAGAGTTTCTTTGTTGAGAGTATTGTACCAGTGTGGTGCTCTGTGGGCAAAGGCCCTCTGGCCCATGGTAGTCCAGCATCTGGGGACAAGAAAGGTTAGTTGTTGTGAACTTCTAGTTCACTGGGTGCTGTGGTGGTCTATAAGGAGCTTTTCAATGCCCAGGGGCATGACCCCGAGGAGGACTTTTTTGGCTGAGGCAGGTTTGATACTGTATCCGGCTGATGAGAGGAAGCCATCCTGCCCCAGTGTATAGGTCACAAGTGTGTGTAACTCAGTCAGCCCCAGTTAGCAGCCTGCATGCTTTATTGAGTGCAGCTGTAATTCTGTGGAGGGCAGAGGCAGAGCCATAAATTGCTAGCCCATAATCAATGATGGAGGTGACAGAGCTGTTGATAGCCAACCAGAGAGTGTCAGGAGTCATGCAGTGTTTGTGCCCGTAGAGCAGGCCTATACGGATGTTGGTGGCTTTGGTGACAGAATCTATGTGCCAATGGTAAGAGAGTGAGCTGTCCAATGTGACACCTAGGTATTTAAAATCAGGATATATATATATATGTGTGTGTGTATATGTATATGTATATATATATATATATCTATATATCTATATATCTATATATATATATATATATATATATATATATATATATGTATAAGACAAAGAACCTTAGTACTGAAGCACTGAGGCAAGGGTTCCCCCAAAGGACATTGGCTGGGAAGCCAATTTCCCAACTTTTGACACTTTGACCCTAAGTGGAGCATTAACAATGGTTTTTGCAACTTATTTCCTTACTTTTTGAGATAGTATATTAGTATCAATATTTTACTGGGGGAGTGCAGGGTCTGAAATGGGAGCACAGGGTCCATCCCTCCATATATGCACGTATATATATATATATATGACAAAGAACCTCAGTACTTATGCCCACTGCCACCATATGTGGTAGGGCGCAAGTGCAAAATAGGCAAATCAGGTAGTGTGACACATCAGCAGTTCTTTTACAGTTCCAATTTTTATTTTATCTTTCTTCCATAGAAGTTTGCAGCAGGACAGATTTTATATAACGGACTAATCCGACAGGACACTACAGCAAATAATTACTTTTCTACTCCTTAGAGCACTTTATCACAATGTCCTGGGTCTTTAGCTTGACCCCTGTTATGCTCTTTTTACAAGAGCTTTGCTGAAATGCAGCATTCGTTTGTAGAGATATGCCACTGAGTTCCTGCTCGACAGTGCGATAGTGCGAGCGCCAGCAATTTTAGCAGCTCAAACTTACGCACTGTCGCAAAGGCATTTAACTTTCGAGTTTCCTCCGAAATGAAATTTTCCAAAAAAAAACACAATGTTTTGAGATCTACATACCTTCCAGAAGTAAAATAAAGAGGTTTTGTGCTGTTTGTGGGCTTTTCAGAAAACAAAGGGAGTTTGCTGTTGTTGGCATCTTAGAAGCTCTGGAATGCAACTTCCTTCAACTCCAGCAGTCTACTAAAAGCCAGCCAGCCATCTATTCAAGTTTTTTATACTGTGCCAGAAGTGGTGGTGCTTTCTGGAGCTAGATCACATATTAAAAATCCCACTGAAAGAGTGTAATTCACTTCTGTGCATATAATTATGTTATTATGTGGATTATATGAAGTTTATGATGTTAAAATATAAACATTGTAAATAAAGATATGCTCTTTGAAAGAAAGTAGAGGGGTGGGGTTTAGATGTCACCTGACCCCTTCAGGGCATAAAAGCTGCATATTGAGCATGAGATTCAGATTGCTTTTGGGTCTGGAAGTAAAAGTGATTATTTTCTGTAGTGTCCTGTCAGATTAATCCATTGTATAAAATCTGTCCTGCTGCAAACTTCTATGGAAGAAAGATAAAATAGCAATTGGAACTGTAAAAGAACTGCTGATGTGTCACACTACCCGATTTGCCCATTTTGCACATGCGCCCTACCACAGTACTCAAGCACTGAGGCAAGGGTTACCCCAAAGGGCATTGGTCGGGAAGCCAAGTTTCAAAGAAATACAAAATCTCGCATACTCCCATAATGCAAGGCATCATAAGCTGTATATGCAAATCACCACAACATATTATACTGGTTCAACTTTAAGCAGAAATGCATGGTGCCAAAAGCCTTTGCCTCAGTGCTTGTGTACTAAGGTTCTTTGTCTTTTAGCTTGTTTTTGGTTTTTATTGGATTCACCACAACCCAACCCAGATAGACCAACTTAGGATAGCTGGTTCATTCCACTAGGGTGTCATACAGATGAGGCACACTGATGAGTCCTTTTAGGACAAAATTAGCATTGCAAAACACACTTATGTGTTTCCCATAGTGTTTCTAACAGTCCCAGCCCATTCAGAAACACTCACGCACACTCAGACCACACACAAACAGTGCTGTCTTTATAGCCTAGCAGTTAGAGTAACAAACTATGAACAAGCTTGGTACATCCAGCAGACTGTCTGTGAAAGTGAGCTGTGCTTCTGTGCAGTCTGAGCCTCTCCTTTCGTTGAGTGCAGATAGTGCCTCTGGGGTACATACTGTGTGGATAAATGAGATATCCTCACTGTAGATCAGACCACCCTGGAAATATGGGTAATGTTTGCCAGAATTTATCCTCACTTACATTATATATATATTATAGTGGAACGGTAGTGCCGCTGTAGTTAGGGTTGAGTAAGCATGTTAATGTTAAACCTCAAATTTTGTGCCTTAATAACTTTGCCACTGTACAATAGATTTGCCTGAAATTTGCATGTGAAGTTTGGTACCATAGATCTCTGGATGTGGCAAGTTACATTACAGTCAGATGTATGGTTGTGGAGCTACAGAATGCCAAAAAATGCAAAACAACAGACTTTTTTGCATGTTTCTTTGCTCACGCCCATAGCCCACACAGTGTGTTCATTCAGTCCAAAGTCTTCATGTAAGATGCAGTCTTGACCACCGATGTGCCTATTGAAGATTTGGTGAAAAAATATTAAACCGTTCAAAAGTTATTCAAAAAATAAATCTCCCATTACCGTCAAAGGGAAAAGTTATTTATTTATTTATTAAATTTTGTTAACTGGGTAGGCCTGCTGAGCCCTGAAGATCCCTTTTTCAAGGGTGACCCAAGATTAGTAATATATAGCAAGGCATAGACATTCAAATAGTACTTTTCAGGACAGAACAAACAGGATAACAAAGACAGTATACAGTATTACAATAGTACAATACAGGATAATATACAGCTGGGTTATGCAGTTAAACATTAACACATAGTTGCAATCACAAGGAAGGAAAAAAGGGGGCTTGCTAGGGCAACAGCAGAGGCAGGTTCTGCTAGTCCAATTGACAGATAGCAAAAATCACGAAACTTTCACAAATGCCTGTTTTTACTTTCGCAAATGTCTCTTTTACTTTTGTGATTTATTTTTATTTATTTATTTAAGAATCAGTTTACAACCTTTGAGCCAGAGGCTCATTTCCAAAGGTACTTCGTCACATAAAGACATACATTGCGTTTCAGTTACATAGCAAAGATTTGCAAAAAATCAATAGGCATTCACCAGAGGTGCCACGTCACATTGTGGTCAGACAAATACAATTGGGTACAGGGTACATGTAATTGATAACAGGTATTACACAAGTCGGTATCAAGTGAGCATTCTGGTAGATAAACATTGAAAACAGCTGGCACTGGCCAGGTTAAACCTAGGCATGGTGTACAGGGAAGTGGTGGAGGGGATGGTTGGGTGGAGAGCTGCCCGGGGGGCATTGTCAAGAGAAAAGAGGTGGAGGCTATGTTCAGAGACAAGAGCAGTTATGAGTGCTGAAGATGTGGTTCCGAAGTGTGGTTTTGAATGTGGAGATGGTGATGGCATTGGTGATGGTGGCAGGGAGAGAGTTAAACCAGGTTGGGGCTCTATAGCTGAAGGACCTCTGGCCACGGCTGGTTCTCGTTCTGGGGACCTTTAGAGTGGTCTTGTAGGAAGACCGTGTTGCAATGGTGGGAGGGCTCTGGTGGATGGATGCCGTTACCCAAGGGGGGGGAGAGCCCGAGTAGGGTTTTTTTGGTGAGGAGACAGGTCTGGTATCGGAGCCGTTCATCCAGGGTAAGCAGGTTAGCATCGACATATAGCTGTGTGTGTGAGCCTGGGGGCACCAGTAATCAATCTGCATGCTTTATTCAGGGTTAGGTGAATTTTGTTGAGTGCAGTGGTGTCGGCAGCACCGTATACTGGTAGACCATAGTCTACAAGGGACAGAACGGACGATGTAACAGCTAGCTGGAGAGCATTTGGGGGAAGGCAGGTTTTATGGTGGAATAGGATGCCAAGCCGTGTGTTGGTGGCGGATGTTAGGGCGTCGATGTGGTTGTGAAATGTGAGGGCTGAATCGAAGGTAACCCCAAGGTATTTGTAGGAACAGACTTGTTCCAGTGGTTGGTTGGTGCTTGGAAGGATATAGAGTGGGTGGTTGCTAGCTTTGTTTTGGGGTGTGAAAAGAGCATAGTTTTGGTTTTCTTAAGATTGATGACGAGTCTGCGCTCCTTAAACCAAACCTCGCACTGTTGAAAGACTGCTGTAGGAGTCCTGCAGGAGATGGGATTATGGTGGGTGGCAAAAGGACAGCGTTGTCTGCATGCAGAATTTTGCCTGAGCATGCACTGGGCAGGGTGTTCAGATACAGTGAGAAGAAGGGGCCCAGGATGGAGCCTTGGGGACCCCAGAGAGAATGGGATGGGTATCGGAGAGTGTGCTATAATCTTGACACACTGGGATCGAGTGTCAAGATACTAGCACACCATGCCAGGGGCCAGCCAAGAGACCAGTGAGGCAGAGTGCATTCAGCAGCAGTGGATGGGAGACAGTGTCGAAAGCCTTTGAGAGGTCAATGAACACTGCACCAGCTAGGAGGCTGGTATCCAAGGAGGAGTGTAGGAAGTTGGAGAATTCAATAAGGGCAGTGCTGGTACTGTGACCCACATGAGTCATGTTGCTCTGGGCATAAGATGTTATGCTTAGCCAGATAATCAGTGATTTGAATGGCCACCACTTTCTCAGGGCTTTGAGAGGAGGAGGATGGAGATTGGCGGTAGTTGTTGGCCGATGACCTGTCGCCTCCTTTATGAATAGGTGTGATAATGGCTGTTTTCAAGCTGTGGGGAATTGTCCCAGGCAGAGAGACTGGTTAATTAGGCTTGTGAGAGGTGCAAGGACTTCATCTAGCACCAGCCTGAGGATGCTGGGGTCCAGTGAGTCACTGCGGGATTGTTGCCATTGAGAGCTTTGGTTAGGATGGGTCTGGCTTCCTGGGTGAAATCTTTCACAGGAGGAAGCTGGGGTGCTGGAGGACAGGGGGAGTTTGGCTGGGGGAAGGGTCAAAGAAATTACTAGGGAGGACTGAGCTAAGGTCAGTGAAAGTGGTGTTGAACCAGTTAGCTATGGTGGCAGGCTCGGTGGAGGTTGTGCCATTTCTAGTGAGCTGGGATGGGGCAGGGGAGCAAGCTTTACCATTGAGTTGCTTAATATTATCCCAGAAGGTCCAGGCTGAGCCCCAGGAGGAGGTAAGGGAGGCCTGGTAATGGTCTGCCTTGGCTTTCCTGATGGCCCATGAGCATTTATTTCAGGGCTGCATTGTATGCTTGCCTATCAGACAGACGACCTGTTTCAGTGGCAAGGTGCCAGAGGTTATCCAGTTTCTAAGTAATTGTAGGAGGGCGGGCTAACCCAGGGTGCGTTCTGTTTTGGACGGGTTTTGGTTAAGGGTGCAAAGAGATCACAGGCCATGTTGAAGGTGTGAGTGAAAAAGGTGAGGGCAGTATCAATGTTGGTTGCCTGCTGAATGGGGGACCAGTCTATCTGGGTGAGGAGTGCCTTAAGTTTCTTCAGCCCACCAGGGCGGAGGCGCCTGCGGAGGGTGGTCTGGGCTTTGGGCTTGGGATTGGGGGCTACCCAGTGGAATAGGATAGGGGAGTGGTCACTCAGGGAGTCTGGGAGGACCTAGATGTTTTGGATTTTATGGGGTCGGTTAGTTATAATAACATCCAGCAGGGTGCTGGTACCACTCTTAGGGTTAAGTCTCGTGGGCTGGGTGACAAGTTGTGTCAGATCTTGGGCGGCAAATGAGTCTCTGGTGGTGGATGAGGAGGTGCTGAGCAATTTACATTAAGGTCCCCACTAGGACTTGTTCTGCCTTATGGTGGAGGGTGGCTAGGTAGTCCGTTAAAGATATCAGGGCTGGGTGCTGGTTCTTTGGGGAACATAGGCTGTGGTGAGATAGAGGGCTCCTAGAGGTCTGGGGTGAGTCTGAGGTGAGGCCTGGGCCCCATTTATGAGGGTAGGGGTGGGGAGTGCATGTCCAGGTATTGTGTCCCTGGTGTAGATTGCACAGCCTCCCCCTCGTTTGCCTACTCGGTCCTCCCGGTATAAGGTATAGCCTGGGAGGGAGACAAATGAGTCAGGAGTTGATTTGGACAGCCAGGTTTCAACCAGGGCTATGATGTCTGGTTGGTGAGCCATGGCCCAGCACTGTAGGGCATCAAATTTCTTTAGCAGGCTGCATATGTTCATGAAGGCTACTTGAAGACCAGTGGGCTGAGTGGGTGGATGGGAGGGGGCAGGGCCTGGGTTGGGGTGTATGTTCCCTGTTAGGAGCAGAAGGAGGAGAAGTGCTCTGGTCAGAGGGAGGCAGATGGAGAGTTTATGCCAGGAGCGATAGAATAAGGAATGGGGTTTGGTTGCACAAGGGGTGGGTAGGGTAGCACAGGCAGAGAAGGCCTGAGTGATCAGAAGTGCAAGGGGGCTGTAGGGGGAGGACAGGTGATGTCTGGAAGGGGGGTGAGGTGGAGAGGAGCATATGGGATGTGTGGAGGAGGAGGGAGGGGTAGGAGCAGTGGTAAAGGAGGAGGGGAGGACAGGAGGGTAAGGTAGGAACACTGGAGTAGTGAGGCTGAGGGTTAATAGGGACACTAGGGTATGTGGAAGGCAAAGGGAGGAGGAGGAGAAGAGATAGACTGGCGAGCAGGGGAAGCATGTGCATAGTTGGGAAGGCTGGTGGAGCTGAAGTGAGGAAAGAATGGGGGGAACTAGGATGAAAGAGGGGGAGATAGTAGTGAGAGATCACCTCTGAGTCTAGTTGCTACTATGGTGTGGTGGTAGTGTATGTGCCTGAAATGCATAAAGTACCAGGTTCAAGTCTTGATCAGGGTAATAGGAGAGAGCTAGACTAGTGGCTGCAGCAGCAGGGAGTTGGGTTCAGGTTTGTAGAAGCACTTAGATAACACTTTAGTTGTGTCACAGGGTTAGTGGCGTTCTTTATAGTGATGAAATCCTGCAGTAAAAATGTTCTAGGTGAGTGGTGGAACTGTGGACTTTGGAAGCAAGGGTGCAGGGTTCAAATCCTGCAAGGAAGAAGAAGTAAACTTATATTTTGGCAGATTGGGTAGGGAAGTGATTAAGAGGCTTATAAAGTAGTAATAAAGTAGGTAGACACTGTGGCGCAGAGGTAGAGCAGCTGATTCTGACTGCAAGGATACTGGGTTTGAACACAGCTCAGGGACAGAGTGTAGAGAAGGCCAATATTTTAAATCTGGGCAGGAGGGAGTGAGGTATGGTTAAGAGCATAAAAAATAGAAGAAATTGTTGGCCTGGTTCATTGGCTCAGAGGATAGTCAGTAGAATTTAGAGAGAAGGGTACCAGGTTTGATACTAGCAGTTGCTTAGAGATAGGCTGAAGGATGAGTGCAGAAAGTAGGTAGTAGAAGGAATCCAAGGGAACTGCAGTGACCTCTAATGGGACAGCTGTGAGGTAGTAGCTAGAAGGGATATAGAGAGAACAGAGGAGCTAGAGTGGAAAGTGCAGTGACCCCTAGTGGTTGGTGCCTATAACCTGCAACTGGGAAAATGGACACTTAGTAAAAAGGAGAGTAGGTCACATGTCACATCATGTGACCTGCCAGCAGGAATATATGGAGTGCCGACCGTGGGTGGGTAGGAAGTGCCTCACAACAGTCAGGCTGTAGTACAGGACACTTTACCTCTTACAGGCTCTGGCAATCCCCGATTTCAGTCTCTGCTGCTGGGCCGAGTTCTGGCCGATTTGGCCATCTTGTTTTCAATTAGTGACACAGAAAAATGCCTGGCATTTAAAATTGGGACCTCTAGGTAAACACTGAATGTTGTGTTTACCCTGGTGAGGTCCTGAGGATAGCCAGTCCTATCTTTTTGAGGTTAGCCCCAGAAATGTCTTTTCCAATTTGAGGAAAAAGACTTTCACAAAATACTTTCACAAATGCAAAGGTTTTGTGATTTTTTCAAAAGTTTCATGATTAGTGAAAGTATTTGCAAAACTATTCTCAAAATAACTGCAAATCTTTGCCATCCTCCTGCAACAAAACAGTTGGGTTTTTTGGGCTGAAATTTGCAGGGTGGCAAGCCCTGGTCCCACAGATGTGCCTTTTGGTTGTTTGTTGCCAAAACATTACAGGGACCCAAAGTTACAGCATTCCAAACTTCAGAAATGTTCCCATAGAATAACACTGCAACACTTGTGCCTCTTTTCAGGGCCTGTATCTCAAAAACAGTTCTAGGAATGGATTTTTTGTCACAAAAATTAGTAGGCTGCAAAGCCATAAATTACATGAAATTCAATTTTTTTTTCTACCTTGTATGGTTACTGAGATATTTGGGAATTAGTGTTTCAATTGCTCATTTTCATGTCAGATGCCTAGTACTACGCCCAGAGAGTTAACATTCACAGCACTTTTTGCTGCCTGTATCACAGAAACAATGTGAGATATACTGTAGATTAGGTCGACTTATTTTGCAAGAACTACTCACTCTCATGATTACAACCACACTTCCATTTTTTTTCTACCTGCTACGGTTCCCAAGATATTGGCAAATTTGTGTTATAAGGCTTTCTTGGCCTATAGTGCTGCTGTATGGCTTCATGCTTATGTGTAAGTGGGAGCGCAGGGCCCCGAGGGCCCGCGCTCCCACAAACACATATCATTATGCAGAAATGGGCAGGCCCCATGCTCTCACCAACACATATCATTTACTATTTCTATTATACTTTCTCAAAAAGAAGGGAAATTCATTGCAAAAAACTCCATTAATGCATCAGTTAGGGTTGTTTCTACAGTGACAAAAGTGTGGAAATTCAATGTTAGGGTTACTTCCCCACCACCCCACTCCCAGGCCCCCATCCTCAAACCCCTAACTCCGCACCCCACCACACACATGCACATGCAAGACACATGTAAGATTGTAAGACACTATACCAGTCAGTCATATCTGTAAGCACAATAATCACTATTTTGTACTCCTTTTGCATAACACTATGTAATGAAAAAACAAATACAGTCTGATCGACTCTATACTGCCAGCACAGTATGATGACACATTGTAGCTGGCATATCTTTTCACACAGTGAAACTTAATCTGCACAAACTTTCTAAATATTGATTGTTATGTGTCATAATTCTATGATTGGCTTGCTGCAGGTATAGCTGCTACCATATAGGCATGTGGTGGTACTACAGACACTGGTGACACATATATAATACTTTTCAGATACTGCTCAGGTATGAAACTAGCACCATCACATGTTGTAATACTGCTGTGTTACCTGGAAATACTCATTAGCAGCATGTTATGGTTAGCTTTGGATGTTACAACTGTTGCTGTCTCAGGTTGCTTATAAACTATACTACAAAACATTATTTTTATTATTACTACCATTTGTTATTAGGACTGACTCACTCTGTCAGAAAAAATATGCAAACATCCAATGACTGTTGCTAGGGTTATCCAAACTCTTATTTCCAATACAGCTATCTATAAATTACGTACTGTGTGTTTCATCATTTCTTAACAACTGAAATATAGGCATCTGCTTTAATCTTATTATTTATGTTTGTAACAGGAAAATGCTTACTGTGGGCCATCTCCCATGGTTGCCCAGAATGCATGTGTACCCACAAGGCACTCTGATGGCAGCAGAACTCATACAGTTGCTGGACCATGATGATGGATGTGTCTTGTACTGCTTGCATGTGTGTGTGTGGGGGGGGTGGGGAATGTGGAGTTAGGGGTTTGAGGATGGGTGCGTGGGATGGGGTGGTGGGGTGATAACCCTAACGTCGAATTTCCACACTTTTGTCACTGTGAAACAACCTAACTGATGCATTAACAGAGTTTTTGCAATGAATACAGATATATATATATATATATATATATATATATATATATATATATATATATATATATATATATATTAGAGGCAAAAAACTCCATTTAATTCATCAGTTAGAATATTCCTACAAAAAAAACTAGAAATTCAGGGTTGGGTTGAAGCACTTGGACCCCACCCACCCCAACTGGCATCGGGGTGCACTTTGGGGTTGTTGGCCTAACTCTCACCCCATCACATGTGTAAAGCTGAGGTAAGGAGAATGTGGTGAGAGTTGGACCGGCGACCTAACGCAGCACCCAATGCCGGTTGGGGGTGAGGCCAGGTGTAAGAGGGCTTCAACTCTAACGAATTCCTAGATTTTTGCTGTGAACAACCTAACTGATGCATTAAACAGAGTTTTTGCCTCTAATTCCCTTCTTTTGAGAATGAGAATGATAAATAATGAAAGGAATGCAGTAGCAGTAGCGCGGGGCAAGCGGCAACAGTAATGCACATGGCAAAGCAAACGTTAATAGAAACACAAGCGTAAAGTGACGCTGAAGCAAACAGTTACGTAAATGGAGTCATCAAACAGAAGTGCATACAGAACGCAACTGGTAACACAGACATTCACAGTACCACAATTGTAAATGCAAATGGTAACAGTAACACCAACAATATCACCAAAGTAAACAGAAATGCAAGCACATACGAAAACACAAACCGTAACGCACAAACTCATGGAACCACAATTGTAAATGCAAATGGTTATGGTAACAGCAACAATAAAGCCAATAAAAACAGAAATGCAAGTGCATACGAAAACACAAACTGTTACACATAAGGTCATGGTACCACAATAGTAAATGTAAATGGTAACAGTAACAGCAACAGTAAAGACAACAGAAACAGAAATGCAAGCGCATATGAAAACGCAAACCGTTATGCACATGGTGGCGTGGAGCAAGAACTAATTGATGGTAACAAGTACAACTGGGAAAGCTAACTGTCACAGTAACAAAGGCACACCCTTCTTTCCCCAAAAACTGCATTGAAAAACTAATTGAAAACAAAGAATGTATGCATTATAATTGACTTGAACAGACAAATACGACTTGGAATACTAAATTGCTTATATCTCAAGAACTGTATAGCGTAGAAACAAATTACAATTTTGTATGAATTATTACTTTCCTGGCTAGTTTTATGCTTAGCCCCCAATTGGGGGGCTAAGCATCTTTTTGACAAAAAGTCCGTATCTCGCACTGTTTCTGAGATACAGGCCCTGAAAGACGCGATGGACGCCATAATGTTATCCTATGGGAAAAATCATCAAATTCGGAGTGCTGTCACTTTGCCACCCTGTAATATTTTTTCTCCAAACTACCAAAAGACACATTTGTAGGATGTTGGCTTTCTTCCTTTAAAATTTCAGCTCAAAAGACCAAGCCGTTATTTCCCAGCAGAGCGGAAAAAATTCCTGTAATATGGCAGACGCTGTAATGTTATCCTATGGAAAAAAGCACCAAATTTGTAGTGCCATAACTTTGCCATCCTGTAATATTTTTTGACCAATCTACAAAAAGCACATCTACTGGATGTTGCCTTTCTTCCCTCCAAATTTCAAGTAAAAAGACCAAACCATTTCTGCGATATTCAATGTCAAAGATTGGCAAAATTTCCCGATCTATTCCATTATAAAAAATCTGGTCATCTTGTCCCTATTTTGCAATCAAAGATCACGATCAAAGAATCTCACCATCAAAGAATTTGCAGTCTCACAGTCAAAGAATTTGCAGGCTCATGAACAAAGAATAACAAATTTAATAAAATAGAAAAACAGAAGCAATTGCAGTAAACCATGGTTCAACAGACCGAAGCCCTCTGAGTAAAACCCACCCTCATTTGACTTCCTAGGATACCCCTGGGCTAAGAAAATTGAATTTTAAATTAGGCAATTTTGTCCCTCTCTCGCGATGCAAGATCGTGATCAAAGAATCTCACAATCAAAGCATTTGCAGCCTCATAATCAAAGAATTTGCAGGCTCACAAACAAAGAATAAAAAATGTAATAAATCAAAAAGTTGGAGGAATTGCAGTAAACCACCATCATGGTTCGACAGAATGAAGTTCCCTGAGTAAAACCCACCCTCATTTGACTTCCTAGGGCACCCATGGGCTGAGAAAAATTATTTTTAAATTTGGTCATCTCATCCCTCACTCACGGTGCAAGATCGCAATCAAAAAATCTCACGATCAAAGAATTTGCAGCCTCATGATCAAAGAATTTGCAGGCTCATGATCAAAGAATAAAAAAAGGGTGCAACACGATTTATTTACCAATTTGAACCAAACCAATGGCATGGTTCGACAGAATGGTCGCTCCTGAGCAAAACAAGCCCTCATGTGTGTCCCTAGCCAACCCCTGAGCCGAGATATTAGTGTTTTAGGTCACGATGCAAGATCGCTATCAAAGAATCTCACGATCAAAGAATTTACAGGTTCACGATCAAAGATAATTAGCGAGTCGCGAATTAAGATTTTAAAAGCTTTTAACTCTATTTTTTGACCGATTTGGATGAAACGAAAGCCATGGCTTGATAGATCAGGGTCCCCTGAGTAAAACCCATCAAAGTTTTACTTCAGAAGTGACCCCTGAGCCGAGATATTTGTGTTTGTGTGATTGGAAAACTGAAAACAAGATGGCAGACCTCACGGTCCAAGAATTTTGAAAATTCCTCAGGAACAAAGATTCTTTAACTGTGCGGCTTCAAATTCTTTGATCGCCAGGCGAGACCAGATGGCCAGAACCCCCATTCTTTGATCGCAAGATAGACATATAAATTTTCCTATTGACTTATAATGGGAAATTAAAAGTGGTATAACTTTTGAATGCCTTAATATTTTTTCACCAAACAAAAAGTGGCATGTTTGGCCACCAGAGTTCTTTCAAACGAACCATCTTGCAGAGCAGCACTCCACATGACGGCCATGCAGAACCACATTACGAATGCTAAAAGGTGCCTCCAAATATGGACAATTTTGCATTTTTCAGCACTTTCGTAGAAGAAGACCAGCACTCCAACACAAACACAATTTGGCAAATCAAGAGATCTAGTATGCCCCAATGTGTGTACCAAATTTCAGGGAAATCCATTGAACGGGTCCAAAGTTATTAATGTCCAAACTTTTTACTTTAGTATGTAACTGGCCGCTCAACCCTAACTATAGTGTCACGACTGTGCTACTACAATATATATATTTATACATATATATATATATATCTTTACAGAATGGGTAAGAAAATCATTGAAAATCCACTACCCTGATTGGATGAAACATGTCACATGACCGTGCATTATTCCACAATGACTGCACTCCTCCCAGTACGATTACATGCCTGAAATACTTTCCAGTCCTCAGAACCTTATCACCACCACTGAAATTACTACACATTGGCACAGACAGGCTGCCACACACGAAGCTGGCAGACACTGACTGCCAGCCACAGACAAATGTAACTGTCTCTACCAGTGTCACACTGCGTAAAAGCTGCTACAAGCTACTTACAAAATGCTCATATTCATTAAAAAAAGTGATCTACTTGATCCCAACATTTTAAACACTCATTTACCAGGCTTCCTTTTGCATTTTAAGTACCAGTACTTTCACTTTTGGCTCATAGTGTAGCGTGATCGAGCCGAGCGAGCTTCACTGTGATAAAATAAAACAGTGCAGAGCTGAATTTCACAATGTTCTTATCATAAATGAAGGCATCCTTGTATTTTGACTAACATTTTCTTACAGTGCTGTGAGAATGCTAGTGGACTTTTTAGTTCATAGTGTAGCGGGACTGAGCTGAGCAGGGTCCCGGAGCTGGCTTCACTCCGGTAAAACTAAAACACTGCAAAGTTGAATGTCACAACCTTTTTGTAAAAATAGAAAACATCCTTGTGTTTTGAGTAAGATTTAGTAACTGTGGGGCAAGAGAGAATGTCACCGACTCTATACAGTAATTGAGAGCGAGAGAGTCAGCGGCTTTGCAAGCATAGACGCATGCAACAGCGAGCATTACCATAGCAATGCTCATTCTCACCTGCGTCTATGCTTTTGAAGCCACCGACTCTCCCATTGTCAGTTACTGTAGAGTCAGCGGCGTTCTGTCTTGCAACACACTTACTAAATCTTACTAAAAACACAAGGATGTCTTCTACTTTTACAAGAAGGATTGTGACATTCAACTCTGCAGTGCTTTTATTTTACCACAGTGAAACCCGCTCTGCTCGGTCATGCTACACTAGTGAAAGTACTGTACTTAAAATGCAAAAGGAAGCCCAGTAACTGAGAGGGTCTTAAAATATCAGGATCAACCAGATAAATGTTTTTCTTAAACACAACTACTAAGCTAGAGTAATTAAGGCAGGATCAACCAGATCATTTTATTTCTGGCACATGGGGACTACTGTTTTACCCCTCCACTACTACTTGACCCCCCCCCAGCCCCACGCTACAGTATGAGCCAGAATGGCATTAAAATGTCAAACTTCTTTTTTTTACATTACTAAACCAGAGCAATCATGCAAGGATGAATCGGATCATTGATTTACAGCACACGGGGACTACTTCTTGACACCCCATCCAAAAAAAAACTGTTGGCCATTTTGTAAACAGGCACTACTTTCTCACACACACAGAATATTTGCAGCCATTTTATAAGATAGATAGCCCACTACAGGGTGTGTGGTCGCACTCTGATATACACACACCTTGGGTGGTTGAACACACTCAGCCTGTGGCCTCATGCATCACAAGGCATACCAAGGTGTGAGTATATCAGAGCGCGACTGCACACCCTGTGGTGGGTTATCTAATATGTTTATGTATATGTATATGTATATGTATATGTATATGTGTGTGTTATATATATATATATATATATATATATATATACTTATAAAATGGAGATGATAATATCCCCAACTCCAAACTTCTGATTGTATAAAACACATCACATGAACGTGCATATATCAGAGCGCAACCGCACACCTCGACTTTTAACCCCTTCAAAACAATTTTGACATTATATAAGATAGATAAACCACTCTGAGTTGTGCAGTCGTACTCTGATATACGCACGCCTTGGGTGATATATGCACTCGGCCTGCGGCCTTGTGTGTATCAACGCACACCAAGGTGTGCATATATCAGAGCGCAACCGCACACCTCAGAGTGGTTTATCTATTACATATATATATATATATATATATATATTTATTTATAAAATGGTCTAGAAAAAAGAATCAGTGGCATTGGACAAACACCATCAGGTGACTGTGCATATATTAGAGCACGACAGCACACCTGCACTTTTACCCCATTCGAAAACAATTTTGCCATTTTATAAGATAGTAACCCACTCTAGGGTGTGCTGTCGCGCTCTGATATATGCACGCCTTGGTGTGCATTGTTACGTATGAGGCCGCAGGCCAAGTGCATCAACCACCCAAGGCATGCATATATCAGAGTGCGACTGTACACCCTAGAGTGGTTATCTAATATATATATATATATATATATATATATATATATATATATATATATAAAATAGTGGCACGGTAGTGCCACTATAGTTAGGGTTGAGTACCACATTTAAGGTTAAACTCTGAAATTTGGCAGCTTAATAACTTTGCCACCATGTGATGGATTTGCCTGAAATTTGGCATGCACGGAGCAGTCGCATAGATCTGTGGATCTGGTCATATGGTAGTTATGCATTTTTTGTGCATTCTTTGCTCATGCCTACAGGTCTCACAGTCTGCATGACTGGTCCAAAATCTTCAGGGAACATGCATCCTGGGTCCCCAATGTGCCTTTCGAAGAATTTGTGAAAAACTATTAAACTGTTCAAAAGTTATTCAAAAAACAAGTTTCTCATTATAGTCAATGGGAAAAGTTAACAAAAGTTCAATAGTGTCGCAAATGCAGTGTTTAGTGTCGCAAGTGACGCCTGTAGTGTCACAAATCTGTCATCTTGTTTTCAGTTGGTGGTCACAGAAATGCTTGGCATTTAAATTTGGGACCTTCTAGGGACACAATTCTTGCTGCGTTCACCTAGTCGAGTCCTGAGGATGCTAGCCATGTCATTTTTGGGGTTAAACACCCAGAAAAATGTTTTTGAAATTTTTGTAAACAGTAGTGTCAAAAGTAATGTTGCACATTAGACACTTTCGTGATTTGTTTTTGCAAAAGTATCGCAAATCACAACACTACTTTGCGACACCATGCCCAAAAGAACAGGAAATCTTTGCCACCCTGCTGCAAAAGAATGGTGTGGTCTTTTGGGCTGAAATTTGGAAGGAAGAAAGCCAAGATCACACAGATATGCCTTTTGGTGGTTTGGCGACAAATTATTAGAGGGCTGCAAAGTTAATTCACTCTGAAATTGATGATTTTTCCTATAGGCTAACATTACGGCATCCGTCACGCCTTTCAGGGCCCATATCTCGAAAACGCTTCGAGATACAGACTTTTCGTCAGAAAAATGCTTAGCCCCCTGCTACAGGCAAAGTGCAAAACTAACCAGGAAAGTCATAAATAATATGACATTTTAATTTTTTTTCTACGTCGTACAGTTCCTGAGATATAAGCAATTTAGTATTCCAAGTGTTCATTTTCTGCTCCGAGGCCCATTATTATGGATACATTCTTTGTAGTCACTGTGCTTCTGAATGCACCTTTTGGGGAAAAACAGGGTGTGCATTTCACTTACTGTTACAGTCAGCGTTTTCATTTGCGTTTCTGTTACTGTTTGCATTAGCGATTACATTTACGTCACTGTGTGCATTACCCTTTGCATTTGCATTTGCCCTCGCGTTTGTGTTACTGTTACCATTTGCATTTCCATTACTGTTTTTATTTGCATTTCCTTTTGCATCATCACTAGCATTTGCATACATACTTCCATTTGCATTTAGATTTCTGTTTCCTTTGGCGTCATCGTTGGTGTTACCGTAAGCGTTAGCGTTTCCAATTGCATTACCATGACCGTGTGCATAACGATTTTCGTATGCATATGTGCTTGCGTTTGTGCTTCCATTTCTGTTACTGTTCCCTTTGGCATCATTGTTGGTGTTACCATTACCATTTCCATTTCCAATTGCGTTACCGTTACTATTTGTGTGTTCGTTACCATTTGCATTTCTGTTAGCCTTAGCGTTTGCATTTTCGGTAGTGTTTCCATTGTTGATTGTGGTACTGTTTCCTTCTGTGTCACCTTTGCTGTTACCATTTGCATTTCTGATTGCGCACCCAATTTTCATTTCACCTGGCCATACAGTTTTTGCGCAGCGAAGTGACAAAAAGTCACATGGTGGGCACTGCGCTCCCACCACCACATTCCATTCACTATTTATAGCGCACGTTCTCAAAAAGAATGGAAATTCATGGCAAAAAACTCTGTTTACTGCATCAGTTAGGGTTGTTCCACAATGACAAAAGCGAGGAAATTCGGTGTTAGGGTTGAAAACCCTGACTGCACATTCCTCCCACCCACATCACCACCACACACAAACATATACATGCAAGTAGGGGAAGGACCAAGGCAAAACAACCAATCACACACAACCACCAGCAGGTAACAGGAATAACATACAACTATGTAAACCATGAACCCACACACCCATGCTCCCATTGGGCTGTCGCATGGGGTTGTCACTGCTAACTCTCATCCCAGATATTCCATGCACCGCTAAACACATATCATTACAGACAACCGGACATCCTGGGCCACATGCTGCCACCAACACATAACACACACTGCACATATGGTATTGTGGGGTTCGCAAGATCCAAAATGGGATTTTGAACAATCCCTGAAATTCTTTCGAAAATCACTTTTGCAAATGCAAAACTGTCGTGCTTTGAAACTTTTGTGTTTGCAAAAGTATTTTGTGGAAGTATGCTCCTAATGACTGCACATCTTAGCCATCATCCTGCAAGCAAACAGTTGGGTTCTTTGGCCTCAAATTTGCAGGATGACATGACCTGGTCCCATAGATGTGCTTTTTCCTGCTATTGTGCTAAAATATTTAAGAATTACAAAGTTACACTGTTCCAAAATTGAACAGTTTGCCATAGACTAACATTGCAGGATCCATGATGCCTTTCACCAGCCATATGCT
This sequence comes from Neoceratodus forsteri, assembly GCA_016271365.2. Lineage (NCBI taxonomy): Eukaryota > Metazoa > Chordata > Ceratodontiformes > Ceratodontidae > Neoceratodus > Neoceratodus forsteri. The sequence goes on from CM028130.1 coordinate 1,099,528,514, forward strand.
GAAAACAAAGCGAGGTATACCATTTTCGCTACTGCCAGCTTGGTTCACCTTTATGTGAACTAATCTTGAAGAACAACTTTGTAATCATCTATGATATCTCAAGTTGCATTTCCCCACTTCCTACAATTACACAGGTATACACCTCCTGCTGGATGTGTGTGATTGGTTGTGTTGCCTTGGTCTTTCCCCTACTTGCATGTATATATGTGTGTGTGTGGTGGTGGTGGGGGTAGGGGGTGCACAGTTAGGGTTTTCAACCCTAACACTGAATTTCTTTGCTTTTGTTGCTGTGGAACAACCCTAACTGATGCATTGAATGGGGTTTTTTGCCATGAATATATATACACACACATACCATAGCTGTCGAAACACAGGGCCCTCCACCCCCTGCACTTCCATTTATAGGATGACTGTGACCAAATTGACAGCATAGCCTTCTTATTACACCTGGTACAGAAAATTTTCATATTCCTTCCAAAACATAGTTCTGCTCAACTGTAACACCATTCTGTGCCAGAGGTGTGAAAAAACATTTTGGGCAGGATTTGAAAAATGACAGCTCTGACATACATGAGGTGGGGTAATAAGAAGGCTATGTTGAAAATCTGGTGTCAAAATATTTAAAATTTCAAAAGGTGTGGCAGGTATAGTGACATTGCAATGAATGGTCATCACTTTGGCAGTTTTTCATATTTTAACCCCACATTTTCAACATAGTCTTCATATGACCCTACCTCATAAACCCCATAGGTAAAAAATGTTTAAAACCATGCCAAAATGCCATTCTGTGCCACAGCTGTGAAAACACATTTTGGACAGTACAGTATGTGAAAAATGACAGCTGTACTGTTCATGAGGTGAAGTGAAAAAATGGCTATTTTGAAAATTTTGACTCAAAATATTGAAAATTACCAAAGTTATGCATGTGCGAAGAAAAATTTCAATGAACGTATGTAACATGGCCATTTTTAGGATTTGTTCACCAAATTTTCAACATGCTCTTTTTGGGACCCCACCTAATGATCACTGGTGAGGGAATTCTGTTATTCAGTTCCAAAAGGTGATTTCACACAACGACCATGAAATCATCCTCTAGGCCTGATTAACAAAATGACAGTGGCAGTGTTCATGAGGTGGGGTTCCAGAAAGGCTGTGTTAAACATTTTGTGAAAAAATTAAAAAAAATGGAAAAGTTATGAACATAAGTTCAAAATGCCATTGAAATACATTATATGGCACTTACCTTGATTCCTCAGTTCACGGTTCAGCTTTGAAGAGTACAGACATGTCCCAGTCCACAGAAGATGACATCCTATGACCTCTGGTGATACGTATAGGGTGGGGGGGTGTTGGTGTGTGGGGTGATGTATGCTCAGTGAGAGGGCAGGGATGGGGGACTGAGGGACGATGAATAACTGTTTTCTTTTTTTAGGTTAAAAAAAGACATTGGGGGACTGTTTTCTTTATTTTACAGTGTATTAAAGAAAAATAAATATTTCGGGACACTGGTGGTGAGCTCCCCAGTGTCCCACACTATGGGGGGTGGGTTGTAATGCTGAAATTATTGTTTAGCAAAATCCATATTTGTGCTCCCCAACAGCTCATGCTAGAAATAGTTCTGGAGTCCCAAATTTTCCTTCAGTTTGGCAGGACTCCATATAAGCAACATCTGGGTATCCATAACCATTGTCTTCATTCTTTAAGCCTTTTACTTGAGACCATTATTTGTGTGTCAACAAAAAAGCCAGTATAATAGAACAACAGGTACAGAATCTACTCATACTCTAGGTTTGTCTGCTGCAGCTGACTCTCCCAGCTATTGTACTGGCACAACTGAAGCATGATGGCTAATTTGACTGGCTTACAAGTTTGGAATATCAGTTACAATCTATGATAATGGAAATTCATGTTAAAAGGGCCTTACAAGAACTTTAATCTGCTACACAGCAATTTGTGTTTAAGAAATAAGACTTTGACACAAAAGCTGCTTGTTATTTGAGTCCATCAGTTCATTGGCCATGTTGTAAAGCAAAACGTGATCCTTACAGTCTGATGTGAACTCAGTGAGAGTGATCAAGAGTTCTGGCTCTGTTTTTATTGATCACTCAACACGCATTGAAAACATTTAGACCTGCAGAAATTTTCAGAATAATTTACAAAAATATTATGCTGCAGTCAGGAAGTACTGACCCATTTAATAAACTGGATGGGTTTTAATAGCCTTGAATATAGAACCATACATAACACCATTGAACATGAACAAAGTAAAAATCAGTACCTCTTGGGTGTGGAAATACCTAACTGCTGTGATTCTCAGTTATTGCAGCTGTGTTCTTTAAAAATCAGGAGAGAGGGAACTTAACTGATGTAAAAACAAACCTAGCTGCTCTCTTTCCAGCTTCGAGGCCTTTTAATCCCGTACTATGGGGTCCAGATCGTTTTCCCACCACAGGTCTTTCACACATATTTATTCACAAGTGCCTTTTGTCTCCCATTTCCTGCCATCTTAATTTGACCTTCTCCATAGGAGTTCATCATTTCCTCATTTCCAAACTTCAATACTCATTTTGCTTAATGGTCTCTGGGGTTATATTGGTTGCAATCATCTGTGGGATGAGACAGAAAAAATCACTCAGCTAAGCATAGCAAATTTAATACAGCGGGTGTGAATCTATGCTTCTCCTCCCCCCCACCCTAGGCAGCAGCGGCATACCTATCAAAGTAGAAAATGGGCATTTCAGCACATACAGTGCTCCCACTGGACACACCATTCACCTTGCAAACATTCTCCTGTCTGCTATTGAAAAAATAGGGAGGTGTCATAAACATGAACCAGTAATCCTCCTATTGCAGCAGATCTAGTCAGAGGCACTCTGTCAGCTCAAAAATTGCCCTGAGGGAAAATGAGCTGCAAAACCTCTGACCCACAATATAGGGAGTGACAATAAATAGCATGACACCCGAGCAAGAGGTAGCTCCAATATAACAAAACCACCAGAAAAGTTTACCATTGTGACTCAAATGTGCTTTTTACACTTAAAAAACAAAGATATAAAATCATCTCAGTGGGAAAACCGCAAAAATGCTTGAGCAAACATAGGGTAGGGGGAGCGGAGCAGCATTGTGGCTATCTTGCAGCTCTGCCCCCTTCTTGACCTTCTCCATAGGAGTTCATCATTTCCTCATTTCAGAAGACTCCTTTCGATAAGTTGGGCACATGGGTTTCTGGGTGCCAAGAAAAAGTATTTCTCTCCCTAATTATGAAAAACGAACACCGTAATCTAGCTAAATGGAATCAGTTTAGCTAGGTTCTGGTGTTTGATTTGTAAAATGTCAACATATTTATGTATTTTCCACACATTTGAGCTTCTGGAATAAAATGAAAACAAGATGGCAGCTCACAAAAAAGGATTTTTCTCTCACAAAAAAGGATTTTATTCTCAAGAAAAAGAAAATAGTTTTACAAGACTGAATCCTTTTTTGCGAGATCAATTCCTTTGTCAAACTTTTTACCTCTGTCTTGAAATATGAACTTTCCATAGGAAAAAATAGGAACCTAAAACCTGAATAACTTTGCAACAGGTTAATACTTTTGCACCAAGCAAGAACTAGCAGTTCTGTTTCCCACGTTCCTTCTACCATAAAAAACTCACACCCAAATTCCACACTGTCTGGGTGTAAGGCAGTGAGGAAAAAACTGCAAAAAGTGATGACTTTTAACTTCCTAATGCTATCTGGATCTCAGAATCTGCACATCTAACCAGAACGAAACTTGCCACATTAAGAGATCTACCCCAACAGGACAGCACATACCAAATGTTGTGCAAAATCCATTGAATGGTTGCAAAGTTATATTCATTGTACCTTTGCACATTTGGTGTTCCTATGGGAGGTCATAAGTGTTGGCAGTGTCAATAATTTGTATTTATATGTTCACTGTAGCTTTGCACATTTGGTGCTACTATAAGAGGTCACAGGAGATGACACAGTGTCAAAGACTGATAATACCACTTTACGAGCTGAACATAAAAACCTGTGTCATCACTATGTGTATTTGTCTTTGATAAAGCATCTAGGGAGATGTGAAATTCTGGGTCTGCATGTCATTTTTACTGTAAACTGTGCATCTTCAATAAAATTAATTGATGCTTGAGAACCTGCCTTCTGCCTGTGCTTCCCTGAGGTGCTGAATGCCTAGCTATCTTTCATTTACTTTTTCTGCATGCTGGTCATGAGCACCCGCATCTGAATGTGATGCTATGTCTGTTTTCCAAACCACAACATACACACTGGACTCCATCATTCTGTACAAATGATGGTCTGCAGAAACACTTTCACTCATCCCCTCTATCAGATCGCTGTCTGCAGTGTCACCATTCCATTCAGACCACTCCCAGATATTCAAAGGGGCCTTTTGCAAGATATGAATCAGCAATATGGTCTGACTTGTGTAGGTGTTTTCTGCATTCATAGCTTGGGTAGCATGCTCGAAAGGCTGCAGTATTTGAATCAGGGTGTTCGTCATCTGCACTGATTAATACAGAGGGACAAAGATGCTGTGTCATATTTTCTGTGCAGCATGGTATCACCCGTGAGTTCCTTGTACTGCTCAAAAAGCTGTTCAAGTATACATAAAGTAAAATTTAACCACATTATTTTTATATATTTAGCCAGGAAAAGCACACTAAGACAAAGCTTGTTTCCAGGTGTGTCCTGGGAGCACAGGGACATTAAGTGACTTGCTGATGGTCACACAGTATGCAAGTGGTGTCTGTGAGATTCAAACATGGTTTGCCAGGTATGCAGGTTGGTGCTCTTAACCATTGCACTATATTGCCTCACAGCATGGCCACTATCTGCTTTAGCCAATGCTGTGGAATTCCAGTTTTTATCTGGAGATTCTGCAGGTAGTCCAAACAACATAAAGTAGGATGTACTTGGGAATGTGGTGCCAGAAAGTAGAATTCTAGAACTTTAAAGCACAAACTTTGGCAGTCACCACCTTGGTGTATGTAGGACGCTAAACTCGAAAAGTTTCAGTTACAAAAATATTTTATTGAAATAGAAAGCCATTCAGCTTGATCCCACCTGACATGCTCCAAAACATGTCAGGTGGGATCAAGCTGAGTGGCTTTCTATTTCAATAAAATGTTTTTGTAACTGAAACTTTTCGAGTTTGGCATCCTACATACTCTGAGGTGGTGAGTTCTGAAGTTTGTGCTTTCAGATTCTTAAGGTAGTATATAACCTTTGTGGAATGGCTAAAATGTCCACACACTTGGTGGCAGAGGCCAGAATGGCATCTAATTCTGTATTTTGCTTTAGCAATGGGCAAGGCATGGACAATGGTAGAATTAACCATCTTCAATGGCCTTCATCAAATTTCTGCAGTTGTCACTGACTATGAATCCTGGATTCAGGTTATGTCATATGAGCCACTTATCAGTTTGGTTGTACAGATCAGATAAGGTGGCAGTGTGCTGCACAGAGTCCATACATATCATGCTGACTGTGTTGCTGCCACACAATGGGGGGGGCTTAGGCATGAAGGATATTGACAGAGCTTATTGACATTAAAATTACGAAAATGGGTCCAGTGTGCCATGATACACATACATGAAGAGACTATTCTAGACCCAATGCTCCACTTAATTGTTAGAGGGGTGGACAGTATCCATGAAACAATGACTAAGGCCATGAGAGAAGAATGCTTTAAGGTCAATGTATAATTCTGGAACTGCCAATGGTAAAAAAAAAAAAGGTCTGGATGGAATATTCCATTTTGGAACTGCCATACACATTACATGTCAACACCCTGCATTTTCATCAAAGGAGTAGGGCAGTTTATCCACTGCTGGCATGTGGGCTAAATATGCATTCAGTTCCCTGAAGATTGGCTGATTACAATATCTACTGTATTTAGAGCATGCCACTGGGGTTTGGGGTTGCACTAGGGGTAGGGGCACATATCAGGAAGTTGCCCTGCTTGTGGAATGGGACACATTTTTACTGCAAAGTGTAAGTTTGCTAATTATTTTGAACTTGGTAAAAATAGCCAACAATAGGATGTGACTGTGATGCTTTATTGCTTGTGTCATACACCGAAGAGGAGTTGGTGTTGGTAGTGCTACTTTTGCTAGGAACAGTCTCACTGACCCCTGCTCCTTGAACATGGACACAAATAGGTCAATGCAATCAAGGTTGTGCATCCCTTTTGTACTGCTGACACTTAATAAGACATTTGATTTCATGTAATTATACAGACTGGTAGTCCCAAGATGTGAGACGGCTTTGCCAAGGCCTCACCAGCAGAAGCATATAGACTGAAAACAACATGGGAGACTGAATCAAGCCCTGAGGAACACCACAACTCATCGCTACTGGCTGCAGTGAGAAATTTCCCATCATAGCCCATTGCATTTTGATGAACAGGAATGACTTAAACTTATTTAAATATATCCAAGTGAAACTCTAAGTGCACAATCCAGCACTTTTTTGCATTTAACTCCTGTTGCCAGATTACTAACCATCTTTCTTACATTGATAGATCCTCTCTCAGGTACCTGACACCCTTCTCCATGCCTGCCCTCCAACAGAGCTTGGTGTCATCTGCAAAGGGGCAGATCTTGCACTTTATACTGCCCATATTTTTATTTATTAACACATTGAACAGCACCGGACCAACCACTATCCCCTTTGGAACTGCACCTGTCTCATCCCTAAGTGATCCTCCTACACCACTGTTTGCTTTCTCCTCCAGCTAGTTTGCCACCCACCTGATCAATTTTCTGCCCACCACCAAGTCATCCAGCTTTTCGAGCAGCCTCTTGAAAGGGAACGAAGTCAAAGCCTTGCTGAAATCTAGGTACAGTATGTCAACTGCCTAGCCCCTGTTCACCACCTTTGTAACCCAGTTAAAGAAGTTGATCAGATCTGGTTGGCATGACCTCCCTGACATAACCCATGCTGCTTGTCATCCTGGGCCCTTTTCACCCCCCAAAATTCAATAAACTGTTTCTTTCCATTTGCCAACAATCAATCTTGATGCCCCTTGAGGAAGAGGCATTGCACCTCTTAGCGCTGGAGCTGATCTGCCAGGTTTGGTTGCTAATTTTATTCTATAATTGTGTATTGCACAATTTTTGAAGTAAATAATTTGGTGACTGATACCTGGAGTGCTGTCTTTTCATTTGTATGCTGTTGATCTGTTTGTCATGCACCCAGCCTTACTGTGAGTGCTGCATTTTGTTGTACTAAATTAATGTTAAGGTAACTGATCTGTAGTTCCCTGGTTCATTGACTTCCCCTCTCTTATGTAGGGTACTACATCAGCCATCCTCCACTCTCATGGCACCACTCCTGTATCTAGGGAGCAGTTGAACAGGTCAGAAGGGGGGCTGCAAAAACTGCTGCCATCTATCTCAGCACCCTGTGATGTACGCCATCTGGCAATGGACTTTTATCCACTTTGACAGCCATGAACCCTTAAGGACCCTGTCCTCCATAATCACTTCCTCTTTCATCCCTCCTCCATCCATCCCCAACCCTATCCCTAACTTCCTCTGTAGAACTAATCTAGCATTCTCTTTTGTAAATAATGAGCAGAAGTATTCCTTTAACATCTCTGCTTTTCCTCTGTTGTCCTCCTCCCACATGGTCTCCCTTTTCAGTTTTACAATACTTTCTTTCATTGCCCTTTTTTTCAGATATACCAAGCAAAGGTCATGCCTTCTTCCCTGACCCACTCTGATATCCTTAGCTCTTTCCTTGCTTTGGCCTGCATTACTGCATTGCTAACTGTCCTCAGCTTTTCTATGTTATCGACCCTGTTCTGCTAGGTGTTCCTATATTTTTTGTAAGAAGTTCTTTTTTCCCCTTCATAGCACTGCCAACATCTCCCATAAACCAGAGCAGTTTCCCGATCTTACACTTTTTTCTTCTGACTTAGACAGGTTGCAGTGACTGCTTGGACCCCATCATGAATCAAGGACCATTGCTGATCCAGTCCCATGTCTGCTCTGAGCACTGTCAGGCAACCTCTTAGTTTCACCCCCATGCTGTTGAAATCTGCCCTCTCAAAATCTAGAACATGTGTTTCTGTGTTCAAAAACTCCATTCCCATTTCAATATGAATCCATACTGACATGTGATCACTACCCCCAAAGACTCAGGAATGCTGATGTCTCTGACATGACTGCAATTTGTTTGTACTAAGTCCAATTTATGGTTTGATCCATAGTTGGCTCCATCACCCCTACTTTAAAAAAAATCTTGGTCTGCACTAAGGAGCATTTGACTCCTACTGCTACTGGCCTGTTAGATGTTTCAATCTACATTGCGAAAGCTGAAGTATCCCATTATCACCACCTCACCTGTCTCTACAGCCTCCCTGATCACATCTCTCAGCTCTCAGTCTGTGGTTTCATACTAGTTTAGTGACAAAACACCACCTCCACCATTATTTTTCTCCAAGATCTGCATCCATATTGTCCCAGTGCCCTTTCCCCCCATATCCTCCTTTGTGGATGTGATCCTTTCCTTAATTTAACATGCTGCATTTCCCCCACTCCCTCTTATGATGTCCTCCCTTTAGAGTGCAAATTCTGGAACAGAGAGCTCACAGTCATGGTTTGGGGTTGCCAAGGTCTCAGAGACCACTACAAGATTTACTCATCTCTAGATCATCATAGCTCGAAGGTTATCCATCATGTTTTCCAGACTCCAGGCATTGTTGTACATCACCTTCCACAGCTCCTGTCTTTTCCCTTGCCTTCCAGTTGTTCCTTCTTCTCTCTAGCTGTCCAGCTGGACTTCTCTTGTTCTTGTTTCTAGATCTGTCCTTTCCCTACTCTCTATTCAACCCTCCTCCCTTTACCACCCCCTCAATTTCCCTTTTCCTAGTCCCCTCCCCATTTCAACCACTTCTCCCATTCTTATCACACAAGTCCCCATTAACCAATATGCCCTTTACCAGGTTGCTGTCAGCTCCCTTCTTGGAAAAACTTTGAGTTCTCCTCAGTTTTCTTAGGTTCTTCCATTCATTTATGTGCCCTGTGCCCCACCCATGTCACAACTGGCAACCTGGGCTCTCATTGTTTGCAGTAAGCAACAACAGCTCCACTCTCAAACAGTGCTGCAACACAAAAGAACCAAATGAATCTCTAAATGCCAGAGTGAAAAAAATAGTCACACAATACAGTTTCAGACTCAAATCTGTGAAGTGTAAGTGTGTGTGTGTGTGTGTGTGTGTGTGTGTGTGTGTGTGTGTGCATATGTGCCTCTCACTTTCACTCTTTCTCTCTCTGCTAGCACTGAGCACCCATCCCCTACGACTGGGAAAATAAAGCTATAGAAAATTATTCAAACACAGTGCAGAATTACACAAAACAAAAACTCACAGCACACCACCTGCACTAATATCACTTAAACTTCAAGCCTGTAGTAACCATTTACACTAAGCACAGAGTGTGATTTACTTAGGTTTTATTACAAGTTCATCAGAGTAGAACAGGGTCTACAGTGAGCTGGAGAAGTCACACAGGTTAATTTGCTGTGGGATGCAGTACCATGTGGTTCCAAAAACTATCAAATTAAGAGGGGAATTACATTCTGTACATAAGATGGCAGTATAGCCTAGAGGTTAGGGTAATGAGCTGTGAATGAGTTTGGTACATCCAGCAGACTAGACCTGGGTTTGATTCTCACAACTTCCACTTGCATACTGTGTGACTCTGAGTAGGTCACATAACCACCCAGTGCTCCCAGGTTGCCCCGGAAAACAGGCACTTGTGCCTAGTGGGCCTTGTCTGGTTACCAAAGACTGAAAAAAAAAGATAATTCCATATAATTAAGGGTGTAGGGAAGTCTATAACTTTGATTCTGTCAATCAATTCCTCAGTCAACAAGAATTAAATAGCATACCCCAGAAAACAGAACTCAAAAACTACCAGTGAAATGTGGGAAATTATTAAAAACACATATTTGCAATAAGTGATAAACACATAAAAAAGATAAACAAATAACAGCAGAGGTAAAAAAAAATAGGCTGACAAGCAGCTCAAAAAAACTACTAAGAAAAAAATAATCTATCTGTAATTTATTCACTAAAGACAGATCAGAAACTAACTGGTTAAAATTTAAAATTGCCCTGAAGAAATGCAAAATCAAAACCAAGAAAAACAAACAAAAAATGGAAATTAGCAAAAATAAATAAATAAATAAAGATAACATGAAAGCTTTTTATGCATATGTGAATTCCTTATGAAAATCTAACAGTGGGCTTTGTTCAATAGCTTCGGATAACAAATGAATCGATGAATTGATGACCCAAAAGAAATGGCTGAGGTATTTAATGCATATTTAATATCTGTGTTTTCGGGGAGAGATCCATACATTGGAACTTTGCCAATAGATAATTCAACCATAATAGAAATAAAAGAAAAAGACATATAACAAACAAAATTACAAGACTAAAAAACACCCATTCATCTGAACCACAAAATATACAGTATCTTCTAGATTATTAAAACTTTTTACATCACACATATCTAAACCGCTAAAAACATTATTCTTATCATAATAAATAATGAAGTCCCACCAGACTGGCTAACTGCTACAGTGATACCTATACATAACAAATTCTGGCCAGCACTGATAGGGCTGCAGCTGTGGCATTTTGGGTAAACATATTGTAAATTTGCTTCATAATATTTTTACACCACATTTTCAACATAGCCTTGTTATGACCCTGCCTCATGAAGTTGGGCAGAGGAAATGTTCAACTCCTGGCATAAAGGTGATTTTGCACAGGGACTGCAAAATCAACTTTCGGGATGCTAAAACACATTTTGGGCAGGAGCTGAAAAATGACAGCTGTCACTTTCATGAGGTGCTGTAATAAAATGGCTAAGTTGAAAATTTGGGGTAAAAATATTGAATATTTCCAAACGCACAAGCCTGCATTCTCAAAATTAAATGTAGGCTCATGACTCTGTTGAGTTTTAATATTTTTATATCAAATTTCTGACATCACATTCTTATGAACCTACCTCATGAACAAGGGAAAAGAAAATTTGCAACTCCTGCCCAAAAGATGATTTTGTGCAGGGACTGCAAAATCACCTTTTGGGATGTAAAAACAATTTGCCACATCCATGAGGTGATGTAAAGATATGGCTGTGTTGTAAATCTGGGGTAAAAATATTGACAATTATCGAAGTTATGAGGTTGTGTTTGCAAAATTCACTGTAGGCTCATAACTTTGTTCTTTTTTTAGATTTTTACACCAAATTTTCGTCATACCCTTCTTATGATCCCACCTCTTGAACAAGGGCAGAGAACATTTTCAACTCTTGCCCAAAAGGTAATTTTGTGCAGGGACCTCAAAATCACCTTTTGGGACAGATTTGCCTAATGCAGTGGCATTGTTCATGAGGTGGGGTCCCAAAGAAGGCATTTTAAAAATGTGGGTCCAAAATATGGAAAAATGCCCACGTTATGCATCTAAGTTCAAAACCCCATTGAAATATATTGAATGGCATCCGTATTTCTTCAGTTCATGGTTGGGCTTTGAAGAGTGAAGACATGTCTGTGGTCCAGAGAGGATTATAGCTTTGGACCCCTGATGGGTACATAGACTTTCATGGCAGATAAGGACTGCTTGGCCCACTCAGTCTGCCCATTTTCCTACCAATTGAATGCTGAATTTTCTAGATTCATTAGAAACAAAAGTAGGCAAGATGCCCATTGAGGATGTCACCCCACACTAGTGGGATCTTAATTTCCTGATTATTTTATCCTTTTTGACAATATGTATATATCAAGAGACTTTTTAAATACATCAAATGTATTCAGCTCTACTATTTCCTGAGGTAAGTTATTGCAGTACTTAGTGTGAACTGCGAAGTAATTGTCCCTTTTGTTTGTCTTGGCCCATGGCACCATAAACTGTTTAGCGTGGGTATGTAAATTTATAATTCTCTTATGCAGTTGAAACCCACAACCTTATGCCAAGTGAGGAAAGTGTAAGATCTTAGGCATCAGGAGAATATCTCCATGTAGTCATCTCTCTTGAAGAGAAAAAAGATTGGTTGCACTAAGTCTTTCTTGATAAAATTTATATTTTAAGTGGGGTATTAATTTAGTTATCCTTTTTTGCACCCTTTCGAGTAATACAATATCCCCCTTTAAATATGGACTCCAGAACTGAGAACCATAATCCAACAAGGATCTAACATAGGACTTATACACTGGTAACAGACATTGTTCAGATCTACAAACAAATGCCCGAATAATCCTGTTGATCATTAAATTTGCATTTTTTGCAACCATTCTACAATGATCAGAAGAGGAAAGATTATTGTTAATTTATATCCTTAGGTCCTTTTCCGATTTTGATGATTGAATAGGCATATTATTTATAAAATATGAATTATGAGGATTAGTGTTTCCAAAGTGCGTTACCACACATTTCTTGGTATTAAAGGACATTCCATTTCTAACAGCCCATTGTTCAATTTCCAATAAATAATTTACAATCCCTAGGTGTTTAAGAAAGGAGTCCTCTTCTCTACCTAAATTGGTATCATCGGCACATTCCGTTATACTGCAAGAGATGTCCTTATCCATGTCGCTAATAAAAATGCTAAACATCAGTCCTAGGACTGAGTCCTGGGGCACTCCACTAGTAACACCTCCCTCAAATGATGAACAACCATTAACAGTGACAAATTGTTTCCTGTGAAGAAGCCAGTATTGTATCCATCTTACAAGAATAGGCAAAAAGACATGGTGTTTAGTTTATCAATAAGGGTAAGATGGGGCACTGTGTTGAATGCTTTTTGGAAATCCAAAAGGATAACATCATATGGGATATTCTGGTCTTAATTAGCACTGACTTGGTAGAATGTTATCAAGTCGGTAGTGGTAGAAAGATGTTTCTTGAATCCATGTTGATTATGGTCATGTAGTCCCAATTTTTTGATTTCAGAATCAAGACGTTCCTTAATTAATGTTTCCATTAATTTGCAACAAATACAAGTAAGGCTAATAAGTCTATAGTTCTCTACTTTACTTTTGTTTCCCTTTTTGAAGATAGGGATGACTCTAGAAGAACACCAATCATCCATGGATGCGTGGAACAGCCTTCCTGAGGAGGTTGTGGGGTCTAAAAGTGTGGGAGAATTCAAGAATACATGGGACAGACATAAGGCAATTCTTGTAGGGGGTAAGGAGAAATAGGCTGTTGGTTAACTAGGATTTGCAGCTTATCCTGTAGGTAGGGAAATGGGCAGACTAGGTGGGTCAAGCAGTCCTTATCTGCCATCAAAGTCTATGTTTCTATGTTTCATCTGGTACATGTCCTTACCTTAGTGACTGATTAAATATCAACATAAGTGGATATGCAAGTTGGGCCGACAGCTCCCTTAGAAACTTAGGGTGAATAAGATCTGGTCCAGGGCTAGAATTTGTTTTGATTCCTTTAAGTGTTTCTAGGACTTTGTTCAATGTAAAAGTGTCGTGGTCATTATTTATAGTGTTGTGGACTACTTTATCAGGTTTTACTTTGGCAGAGAAGACAGAGCAAAAATATGTATTAAATAATTTGCAGTTGCGAGGTCATCCATAATAATTGTTCCCTTTTGTATAAGTGGTCCAATCACATGGGGTACATTTTTTTACTGTTAATGTATGAGTGAAGAGCCTTAGTAAGCTACAGATCTTAGTCAACCAACAGCCTACTTCTTCCTAACCCCCACCAGAATTGCCTTATGTCTGTCCCATGCATTCTTGAATTCCCCCACTGTTTTTGACCCCAAAACCTCCTCAGAAAGGCCATTCCATTTGTCCACCAACCTCTCCATGAAAAAGTACTTCCTCACAATGTGCCTGAGCCATCCCAACTCTATCTTTAAATTGTGGCCCCTTGTTCTTGCACATCTCTTTTTCTGAAAAATGCTACTCTCTTGGACTTTGTTGATTCCCTTGAGGTACTTAAAAGTTTCTATCATGTCCCACCCTCCCTCCTTTCCTCAAGGGTATACATATTAAGCTCCTTTAGTCTCTCTTTGTATGGCTTCTCGTGCAGATCCTGGGTAAATAAAGTCTTGCGGGGGTGAGTGCTCAGTGGGAGGGTTGCATGGGGGGGTCAGAAATGGCACAAAAAATATCAATGGATGCTTTTCTTGTCACAGGTTAAAACAAAATAAAAAAACAGGATGGAGATGTCGATCACAACACTAGGGTATGAGAATAAGGGAAAAAACTGATGCTGTAGCCAGTGGACTTTCTACTGAGTTTGCATATACTTAGAAGACTGTAGAAGTGGGACTGTGGAATGAATAGCAGTTCTGAAACAATAGTGACAGATGAGTAAAGTTGTTTTCTTTGTCTTGGGTTCTTTGAATTGTTCTGTAAGACATTAGCATTCTACCTATAAGGACTTCTATCACCGTGTGGGCAGTTTCTTACTAACAGATGTACAGTAGGCTTGGATTAGGTTTGATTAGAGGGTTATTTATTCACTTTTTTGGCCAGAAATACTCACTGAGCCAGAAATCAGTTCCAGGTGTGACTGGCAAGAGGGTGGGCTATATAGGAATGAGGGCAGTGATGAAAAATCAATAGTTTAAGAAGATAAAAAAATATGTAACAGAGATAAAGATGAGGTATATACAAGCGCTGGGCAACAATAAGTGAAGAAGTAAGTTAATGTACAAAATTAATTTTGTAAGGGGGCCATACAAGGGTAATGTGGGAGCAGTGCTGTGATGTGTATAGTGGCAGGTCCATCCAGGGAGAGGTTAATGAGGGGTAAGGATTAGGTACAGCAGCAAGAATGGATAATGAGTTTGTGGAAGTGACCCTGGAGAGTGAAGGGAGATGATAGGAAGTGGTGTGGAGGGCAAGGGGAGGTTGTTCTACAGTTGGGATTGTACAGGGTCTGGATCAGAAGGCTATCTGCCCAGCTGAGTTGTTGCAAGGGGGATGGATTGGAGAGTCAGAACTTCTGTGAGAGTCAGAAAAAGGGAGGGTGGCATGAAAAAGTAGGAGTGCTAGCAGAGGGAGACAACTGAACTGGAGTGTAGAGATAATGGGAGTAAGGTGGGAGAGATGCCTAGTTTTCAAGAAGAGGAAAGACATGGCACAGCATCGGAAATAGTGGTGGGAGTTTGTAGGCTGGACCAAATCAAAGCCACAGGAATAAGAGGATCCAAGATGGACATAAAGGTAGTAATGTAAACCCAATCCCCAATATCCCCAAATCGAGAACCTGCTGCAGGGTTTTGCATTTTTCAGACAGCCTTATTGGAGTTGAGTTGGGGGCTACAGAAAGAGAGATGAAAACAGAGCAGTGCTCACTTGATATGTGTGTGTGTGTGTGTGTGTGTGTGTGTGTGTGTGTGTGTGTGTGTCTTCATATGTACATGGGAGGGTGCTTTTTCTTTGAGAAGCCCAAACAAAAGCAAAAAGATTCACAAAGGACAGGTTTCAATAACTTACTTGTTTAATAAGACAGTTTTGCAGTTGCTTAATCATTGACATCCTTGCACAGTGATGAGGAAATGCCAGCCACTTTGTGCTGGACAGTATTTATTAAGTAAAACATCTACCTATCCAGCTTATGTTGGGTCAAAAAAAGTTTCTGCAAGAGCTGCCCAGTGACCCAGTCATAACCTGGATTCAGGGGCAGAGTCATACAGCTGGACTGAATTTGCCAGGATAGGAGGCATCACTGCTTTCCCTATCCAGGGTGGGCAAAGGCAGGCACTGTGATCCACAGCAGCCTCGGAGTAATCTGGGGAGCTTACTGTGCCACTGGGGATCACTACACATGTACGTGACCAACAGGGACATCTGCTCAGCATTGCACAGTAAGATTAGAGGGCACCATTAGAAGAAAATGCTGGAGGAAATAGTCAATAGCATGAAGCCACTGGTATTCTCAGTCCTGAGCATCCACTGGAACCCCACCACACTGCAAGAAGGTTGCTGGGTTATGGGGCTCGAATATTGCCATAGGCAGACTTGGGTTGTGCTGGTCAGAGGACAAAAATCTGTATAGAAGAACAATTACTCCATTTGGAAGGAGGAAAAGCAAAGACTGTAGGTGATGCAGTGAATGAAGCCAACCCTGGCATCCAAAATGCTGTAGTAGATAATTTTCTTATTTGTTGGGCCAGGTACTTTCTGGTCAGTTTTGGACATTTCAGTCCATGGCACTGTATGACTAAACAGATAAAAATTAGTTAATTTTCTATCTGATCTGATTTTATCCAAGTCAGTCAGATTGGATAGGATCAGAACCATCTGTATCACTAAACAGATACAAATCAGCTAATTTTCTATCTGCGCTGACCTGCTCGGATGTTATTCAAGTCAATCAGATTTGATATGATAAGAGCCATCCATGCTGTTCTGTGCTACTTCAACCCTCCCCCACCTCATGGTAGAATTTCTTGTCTGCACTCAGAAATAATAGCAGGGGGCTTTATATAATTGGCTACCTCTTGGCCTTGGAAAGCAGGGCTAGTCCAACTCCAAGGACCATAGTTTTACACCCCCTTCCTCCTGCCTTCCCATCAGTGTCATGCAAAAACAATCTGTCCATCCTGCCACCCCCATGCAGTTGTGGAGATCAGCAACATTAAATCTTCAACAACACAGGCTCCCCTCATTATCCACACCCCAAACTGATCCATAAGTGGACGTTATGTTGCGAGTTGAGCTCCGCACTCTTCCACTAACTCTTCTAATCATAATATCATGCACAGACAGAAACCCAACACTGGATGTTGCTGGGGAAGGGGTTTATAAGCACTGCACTGAAAAATTCCATTTTCCCATCTATAGACATCACTGGATCTTGTGGCCAGGTGCTGGGAATATTTCTGCGATTTTCCATGTAGACATCTCAGAATGAACTCCTGCCATTTTCATGCACAACAGATACTCCTCAGGTGTTCATTGACAATGGGGTGGTGGGTTCTCAGTGGGGGGGTTGGGTGGGGGTCATAAATGGTGCAAAATACATCAATGGACAGTTTCTTGATACAGGTTAAAACAAAATAAATAAAAACAGGATGGAGAAGCCAATCGCAACACTGGAGGATTAGGCACCCCAGTGTCACTGTTACATTTCTGGGGGGTGGGATGGTGGGTGCCAACAGGAAGGGTTAGATGGGAAGTATAAAATATATGGTTTTTAAATAGAAAAAGCACAACCGCACATGTGCGGTAGTTGGGGGGGGGGTTGTGATTGGGACACTGGAGGATTGGGCACTATTATGTTTCTGAAGTGGTGATTGCGGAGAGGGAGGGTCAGGTGGGGGGTTATGTATTTTCAGAGGTCATGGACCACCCAAAGATGAAAATAAAAAAAAGTTGTGTCAGCATGGACTGTTATGATGCAGTGGTGACTTTTTTTTGACATTCAACATGTTCATCCACAAGGAATGTGGGAGTGCATTTTTCCTCAAAGCAAGAGGTCTGCAGGGCTCCATCCACTGCAGACATAAAAAGGGGTGCAAGGCAAACTGTAAAGACTATAGACCTATTAGTCTTATGTCCATGCCTGAGAAAATCTTAGAATCTATAATAAACTATATGATCCACAACCACCACATGAAATATGGTACCCAAGTCATGGAACAGCATGGATTTGCTTCAACTCGATCCTGTATAATAAACCTCCCATATTTCTATGAAAAAAATATCTGCAGCATTAGTTAGAGGCTTTGTGGTTGGTTGTATATATATATATCTTGATTTCTCAAAGGTGTTTGCCATGGTTCCACACAGAGCAAAAGTACCGAAATTAATAAATCTACATATGGACTACACAGTCATTCTGTAGATACAGAGTTGGCTAAGTGGCAGGACCCAGAGGGTTAGCATAAACGTATTTTGTTCTGACCCTAAGGATGTGATTAGTGGGGTGCCACAGGGCTCTGTTCTAGGACCTGTGCTGTTCCAAATATTTATAGCAGATATGGGAAAGCATATAGCCAGCTAGGTTAGCAAGTATGCAAATGATACAAAACTTGCAAGGATTGTAAATACTAATAAAGATAGAATAGCAGTACAAGAAAATCTGAACAATATTCTAATATGGAACAAGACATCAGGGAAAGGGCTATATCATACATCTAGGTATCAAGCACAACAAAGCTATGTATTTACTAGGTGGCTCACTTTTGAGAGAATCTACTAACGAAAAAGATCTGGGAATTACAATAAATCAAAACCTGACTTGTTCATCTCATTCTGAGACACAGATAAACAAAGCTAAAAAGTTGCTATGGACAATCAAAAGAAACTTTAAAAGTAGAAGTGAACAGGTGATAATGCCCTTGTGCAGAGCATATGTGAGACCAATACTGGACTGTGGTAGCCCAGCATGGACCATAGACAGGATTGAAGGAGTCCAAAGACAGGCCACAAAAATTATACATAATATCAAAACATTACCATACAATGAATGATTAAAATCATTAGATCTGATGTCATTGGAAACTAGAAGAATACGGGGAGACTTGCTTCTGTGCTATAATATCACACAGGAAGAGTACCTGTGAAATGAGTTAGGTTTTGAATTCAAAAACTATCAAAAGGGCACCAGAGGACACCCACTACAATTAAGACCAAAAAACAGAAATATGAACAAAAAGAACACCTTTTATACCAAACAGTAATAAGTCCATGGAATAAACTTCCAGTGGAAACCATAATCAGTAAAGATAAACAACAATTCAGAGACAGGATATATTCCTATATTATAAAAGGACACAATTTGTCTTATTACGGATAAATTGATAGGAGCATAAATGGGCTAACCACCTTCTACTCTCCTTACACCTTAGTATGAACCTTAGTAATACTGTTCCGGGGATCAGGATACACATCATAGAAAAATATAGAACACGTGTGCATTAGCTAAAATCATAGTCCTATACCAGGCTTAAAACAGCAAATGTGTACATTTCTAATATGATTTCCCAACTTGATTCAATGGAAATCACATGAAATGATAGTAGAAATTGTTTTGTGGAATTTCTATAAATCAGAATATCATCCAACCTCTAAGTGATTAAAAGAAAACCATGCTGTCTTTGTGGTGCAAAATTATGCCCATTTCACTTCTAATGAAATTCTTGAAAATAGGTGGACATTTTCACAACCTGTGTCACAAGTTTATAATCCTGCACAGACTAGGAAACACATATACAGACTACATAAACAAAGAGTTTTATATATTGTACACTGTCATGCAAACACACACAGACAGCAGTACCTACACAGACAGAAACTCACACACCTCAGTGCATCTACAGACACACGGCACTCTACAGAGAGATTTGCACACAGATGTGAGATAGCTCTGCTTATATGGATGCACACAGGCAGCACTATTTATACAGAATTACACACACAGCATCACGTACACAGATGCACACACAGACTACACACAAAAACCGATGTGGTTCTTGAAAGCCGTGACTAAAAAGATAAAGGCTAAGAAGGTAGCATGCATAAGGTATAACAAGACACAGAGGGAAGAGGGTGGGGAGGTGTATCAGGGTAAATATAGGGGATCAGGCAAAGTAGTAAGGAGTGTGAAGGCATAAACTGAGGAAAGAACAGCCCAGTCAGTAACAAGAAGGGGCAAGCCATTTTTTAGATATGTAAGGGAAAAGAGGAAGACCAGGACATGGATTGTAAGACTGAGAAGGGAAGGGGGCACTGTACAGATCAGAACCAGGAAAAGGCAGACATCCTGAATAAATATTTTAGGGAGGGAGGTGAATGCTGATCCTATTTTGGAGCCCAGAGTCCTGAGAGCTCATGGCCAATAGGACTCATAAAACTGAAAGTGGACAAAATGATTAAGCCAGACAGAATGCATCCAAGGGTATTGAGGGAGCTCAGGGAGGTACTGGTTGTACCTCTGACAATCTTATTCAACACTCATTAGAAAAGGAGTGGTTCCAGAGGACCGGAAGAGGGAAGATTTAATTCCACTTCACAAAAGTGGTAGCAGGGAGGAGGCTGGCAACTGTAGTCCAGTCAGGTTGACTTTGGTGGTGGAAAATTAATGGAATCACTGCTGAAGAAAAGGATTGTGGTATATTTTGAATCCAATGGATTACAAGATCCGAGGCAGCATGGACTCATGGGGGGGTGTCATGACAAATGAATCACTAGATTTCTTTGACTGGGTGACCAGGAAATGTTATTTATTTTATTTATTTATTTACTGATTATTAGATTTCAAATATACCTTTGAGCTAGAGGCTCATTTACAGAGGTTCCACATCATAATACATTGTAGAAACGTATTGGAATTAAAACATTTAGTACAGATTGAAAACATTTAGTGCAGAATACAATTAAAGCAAAATTCAAGTTAATACAATAATCAGTGAGGTAAGTATAAATGGAGTAACATGGGGTGAGATAAGAAATATATACAGCATACAATATATACAGTGAAGTACACACATGGGTTACAATTGTTCAAGTTGCAGGAGCAGGGATTAAAGTCAGAACTTGCTATAAAAAGCAGTTCTTGTGTCTAAGTGCAAGATAGTTAGGCTTCAGAAATTCTTAGTAGTGGTAAGGAGGAAAGTGCAAGGCAGTGTTGTGTGTTAAGAGCCAATGGGGGGGTAGGCCCATATTGTCATGAGTAAAGGGGATAGGAAGGGGAGATGCAGCAGGAAGAGGTAAGCAGGTAGACACGGATGAGCTAAGGATTGGTGTTCTGAGGATGGTAGAGGTAGAGGCAGGCAGGACAGGGAAGGCCAAGGGGCAGAAGGAAAGATGGCATAGCCAGCAGGTATGAGTATCAGGGGAGAGGATGGGAGGACACTGAGCAGCTGCGTATAGCCAAGTGAAGAAGTGGGCAGGGAGGCAGGGAGGAAGGGAGGTAAGGAAAACTGGAAAACTAGTGAAGGGCTGGTGAGAGGATTGAGCAGGGGGTTGCATGGACAAGGAGCAGGAGAGGGGCAGGAGTCTATGGGATACAGGGGAGTAGGGGCAGGGAGGTGCCAGAGGACGAGGAGTAGACTAGTGAGGTATAAGGAGGGTTGGAAGGATGCGTAGGTCCCATAGTCACATTCACTTATAGATGCAAGTAGGGTATGAAGTTTAGCCTTAATTAGACTGATCCTAACTTCCTTCTGTAAGTCTACTCCGATAGAGTTGAGCCAGGAGGGTGCACGGTTTTCGAAGGGCCACTGGCCTTGCATGGTACAGTGGAAGGGGACTTTGAAAGAGTGGTTATTTATGCTCTTAGTGCTTATACCAGAGTCAGGAAGGCTGATGAGGTTCTTAACACCCATCAAGGTAAGTCCGAGGTAGATTTCTTTGCCTGCAGACAGACGTGATACTGTATACTGCTGACTAAGTTAAGCCAACAAGTCTGAGCATATAGTTCGCATGTGTGGGTCATCAGGTTTCCATCCAGAACAAGCCTACAGGCCTTGTTAAGTGAAGTCTTTACCCATCTGAGGGCCATGGAGGTTGCAGAACCATATATTACAAGGCCATAGTCGATGACTGATAGCACTGAAGTAGTGACCGCCATTTTCAGAGCTTCATTGGTTAAGCATTGTTTGCTTTTATTGAGCAACCTCAATCTACAGTTTGCTGTCTTTGCGATTTGGTTGATATGCTGTGAGTATGATAGTGAGCTGTTCAATGTTAGTCCAAGATATTTGAAACAGTGTACCATTTCAAGGGGGGAATTAAGCTTGCTGCAGATTTGTAGTTGGAACAATTTGTATCTGCTATGGGGGGATGCGAATATCATGGTCTTCGCCTTTTTGTAGCTTAACAGTAACTTGGAATTGAGGAACCATTGCTCAGCTGCAGAGAAGTTGGATTGTATTTGGCTTTCTAGTAAATTAGGGTCACAGTGGCTTGAAAAAAGTACTGTGTTGTCTGCCTACAGTAGTATGTCATCTTGAACAGCCAATGAGAGTTGGTTAAGAAACAAACTAAAAAGAAGAGGGCCAAGGATGGAGCCTTGGGCAACCTCTGTTAACACCGGCCTGCTGTCAGAAAGGACATTTTGGATTTTGACTCTGCTGTCTCCCAGAGAGGTAGCTCCTGAACCAAGTGACCAAGACAGAAAAAAGACCAATATGGGTTAATTTTTTCAGCAAAAGTTCATAGTTAATGGTGTCAAATGCCTTGGTGATGTCAGTATAGGTTGCCCCCACCAAGAGCCTTCTATCTAAGGCATTGTGAATGAAGCCAGTGAACTCAATTAAAGCAGTAGAGGTACTGTGCTTCTTCTGGAAACTGTGTTGCTGCTGGCACTGCAGTTGGTAGATGTCAAGGTAGTCTGTCAACTGATCCGCAACAATGCGCTTAAGCACTTTAGAGAGTGGGGAAGGATTGAAATAGCCTAGGTGTGTAGTTAGAGTGGTTAGTTTGATCCCCACTTTCATGAACAGGTGTGACGACTGCAGTTTTCTAGGGTCGGGAAAATTTCACCAAGGTAAAGGATAAATTTATAATTTTGGTTAGTGAAATGAGGAGAGTATCAAGGGTAAGCCCAACGAGCTTGAGATCAAGAGAGTCACTGCTTGTCCTAGATTTGCCGAGTGCTTTCGACAGGTACTTTTTTTGCCTTGGCTGGGGTGATGACTTTCAGGTAGAAGGTGGGTGAAGAGCCCTGGTGGGTCTCTGGGTCCTGTGAAAGAGAGTCATTCTTCATGGGTTCAAGGAAGTCCAGAGGCAGTACGTTGCTTAGGTCCGTGAATGCCTTGATAAGCGTAGCTGCAATTATCTTGGGGTCCAGTGTAGGGGTTCCTTCAATGTTAAGAATGGAAGGGGAGGTCTTATTAAGTTTGCCTGTTAGCTGCTTGAAGTTTTCCCAGAATCTTCTGGAGTTCCCCATGAGTTAGTTAGCTCAGTTCTGAAATGGTAGCTTTGGCTTTCCGAATCATCCAGGTACAATTGTTCCTGACTGTTTTATAATTCTGTAGATTGGTTGGTGAGCCAGAGTACTTAGACTTTTCCCACAGTTTATCCCTGTGTTTCATTAGCTGCAGAAGCCGAGGCATAATCCAGGTGTTATTGGAGACCTGGATCTTAAGTTTCATGATGGGGGTAAAGATATCACAGGTTTTGTTAAAATTGTGAATTAGTCCATTGAGTGCGGTGTCTGCATTGTTAGTAGTGTCTAGAAAGATCCAATCTCGATGTCTTAGGTGTTGTTTAAAGGTCTACAACTTCCCTTTTTTCAGCAATCTGTTTGTGATGGTTTTAGGTGGAAGCTTAGGGAATTTATTGGACCAGCAGCAGAGTAAAGGTAAATGGTCGCTAATGGAGTCCAGAAGAACTGTTGTGCATACTATTCTTTCTTGCCAGTTTGTAATGAGTCAGTCAATAAGAGAGTTAGTTCCCATACTGTAATTTAACTGAGTAGGGGAGTATACTAGTTGTGACATATTTAGCGCACCTAGGGCATCTTTGATTGGGCCTACCTCAGGGGATGTCCAGTTGATGTTGAAATCACCCATCATTATTAGTTCAGTGTTTTGCCGATGATCAGACAGAAAGTCGTGGATAGTTTTAAAACCGTTATGTTGGTCCTTGGGGGGATATAAACAGATGCCACTGTTAACGTTTTTCCATTTGTGCCTAGCATAACTTTTATTGCTAGGAGTTGGGTGTTACAGGCGAATGTGACGTTAGGTAATATTTGTGCCTGGAGGTGCTGTTTTAAGTGGAGAGCACAAACCACCCCTTCCCTTGCCAATCCTGTCTAGCCTAAACACTGTGTAACCTGGTAGTTGAACAACCACATCAGCAGTCCTAAGATTGAGCCAGGTCTCTACAACTGAAAGGATGTCTGACTGGTGCTGGGTGACCCAGACTTGTAAGGAGTCTAGCTTGCATATTGATTGATTGATTGATTTATTGATTGAAAGAATCAGAATTACAACCTTTGAGTCAAGGACTCCTTTGCAAAGGCTCCACATTAAAAATGAAATAACATAACAGGATACAAGAAAGACAAGAACAGAGCAATATTACAATGTTGAAAAGAGGACAAGTAACAACATTCAAGGGTGGAGAGATCTAGCCTGAGTCACACAGCGAGCAGTAAACAACAGTAGTTACAGTATCAAAAGACAGTGATCAATAAACTACAGTCTGGTAACAATTTCTGCAGGGTCAAGTGGTAGCGGCAGACTCAGGTCAAAGGAAAAGTGGAGGAGAGTAGTGTGTGATTTGTGTCTGCATTGCAAATAGGGACTAGGTGCAGTTGCAGCAGGAGTGGGAGAGAATTTCCAAGCAGTCGGGATTTAAATGGCCCTTGACATTGCTCCAGAGAGATAGCAGGAAGTAGTTCTTTAAACCAGAAGGGGGTCCTGTGGAAAAAGGAGTGATGGCCCAGGGAAATCCTGTAATGGGGTACTAAGAAAGGGAAAGACAGAGAGCTTCAAGTTGTCCGGGGTTGGGTGGAGTGCTGCACAAGATGGCCAAGTCCCGGGGGGGAGGAGCAGAGTGAGAGCTTTCTGGCAAGGAGACAGGTCTGGTATCTGAGCTGTCCATTGAAGTTAAGCCAGTTGGTGTGATGGTACAGCTTACAGGTATGGATCCACTGGTCACATCCTGTGACAAGTCTGCAGGCTATATTTAGGGAGACCTTAATACAGCTTGGGGTAGTGGGGTCAGTGGAGCGTAGATGACAAACCCATACTGGATAAATGAGAGCACCAAAGATGTCACAGCAAGGTGAAGTGTGTTTGGGGGCAGGCAACCCCCATGCCTATACAACAGCCCTCTTGTAGCATTGATAGCAGAGCAGAGGAGATTGATGTGTTCAGAAGAGTGAGAGAGGAGTCAAGTATGATGCCTAGGTATTTAAAGGTGGGTATCAGGTCAAGTGGGGAGCCCTTGGAGTTGAAGATGGTGAAGGGAAAGTTTTCATGTTTGCTTTGTCTGTGGGTGAAGAGCATGGCCTTGGTCATTTTGTAGTTCATGACAAGGCAGTGATCCGAGAACCAGTCTTCAGCCTCAGTGAAGGAATGCTGCAGAGAGGCTTGAAGAGAAAGGGGGTTGGGGTGACTGTCGAATATGACCACATCATTATCATGGAGAAGCAGATGACTTGAGCAGGCCTTGGGGAGAGTGTTCAAGAACATGCTAAACAGGAGGGGGCCCAATTTAGAGCCTTGGGGGACCCCAGAGTGAACTGGTTTACTGGGCGAGAGTGTGGTGTTTAACTGGACCCTCTGGGTTCTATCACTCAGATAGCTTTTAAACCAGGTGGTGGCTTCCAGAGATAGCCCCAAGAGGGGCAGGGATTGTAGGAGAAGCATGTGGCTGACAGAGTTGAAAGCCTTGGTTAAATCAATATAGGTAGAGCCAGCCAAGTGTCCTTGGTCAAGGGCTTTGTTGATGAAGGTGGTGTATTCAAGAAGGGCAGTAGTAGTACTGCGTTCCCTCCTGAAGCCATGTTGTACAGGACAGAGCAGGTCATATTTGGTGAGATAGTCGGTGAGTTGGTCTGACACTATTTTTTCTAAAGCCTTGGAGATAGGGGGGAGAACTGAGATGGGGGCAGTAGTTGCATGGGTAGGTACAGTCCCCGCCTTTAAGGATTGGGGTGATGATGACTAATTTCCAGTGTGTTGGGAATTGTCCAAGGCAGAAAGACCGGTTGAGGATGTCCTTGAGGGGGGTGATTGTAGTGTCTAGGGTGAGCAGGACAAGTTTGAGGTCCAGTGAGTCACTACTAAAACGCAAGGGCTTTGGTAAGGTAAGGTCTTGCCTCATGTGTGGAGATTGTATGGAGTCTGAAGGTGGGGTGGTTGTAGGATGGAGGGGTTGGGGGCAGCTCAGGGGCCGGGTCAAAGAAATTGGGGGGAAGGATACCACTGAGGTCAGAAAAGGCAGAGTTAAGGGTATCCACAATTAGAAAGGGGTCTTCGGATAGAGAGCCATTTACCAGCAGTTGGGCCGGGGGGGTAGATTATTTTTCCACTAAGTCCTTTAATGTTATTCCAGAACCTATGCTCTGAGCCCCAGGTGGAGGAGAGTAATTCTTGGTAGTGGGTGGCTTTGGCTTTCCGAATTTCTCAGGTGCATTTGTTCCTGAGTTCCCTATATAATTGCCAGTTGTATGGTTTGACTGATTCATTAGCTAAGTTCCTGTCTCCGTACTGCTTTTTTTGTATCATTTAAATATATTGTACATCCTACTCCCCCTTTCCCCAGGATGTGCCGTGAGATGAGCATTAAGTTGCTCAATGTACCTTTCCTGGTGAAACATTTCAATAAATAAATAAATAAGTGCCACTGGTTGTCCAGCTGTTTCATGAGGTCAAGTAGGGTGTGGGAGGGCCAAGGGGTATCATAATTTTTAATCAGTTGCTTGGAGACTGGGACATAGTGGTCACAGGCTGAGTTAAACATGGAGATAAAGTGGTCAAGGGCAAGGTCTATGGTGGGTGCAGAGCTGATGGGGGACCAGTTACAATTCAGCGGGTACTGCTTAAGCTGGGAGAGGGAGCCCTTTTTTTAAGCGATGGTGAGAGGTAAATTTTGGTGGCCGTTTTGAAGATGTTTTTGAGGTCCATTTGCAAAGAACTGGCAAGTAGTCGCTCAAAGCATCTGTAAGTTCTGAAACCTTAGAAAGGCAAGCAGGCCTGGTCATGAGGATGAGGGCAATGAGAGTGGAGGTGCCTGTTTTATGGTTGAGTCTTGTGGGGGACCGGACAACTTGTGTGAGGTCAAGGGTAGCAATAGAATCATTGTAGGGGGTGGAGGAGGCAGCAAGCCAATTGACATTAAAGTCACCCAAGGCAATGATTTCACTGGAGAAGTACAGCTGAGTAAGGCAGTTTAGTACCGAGTCAAATGCAAGCTTTTTGTTCCAGGGGGGATATATACCATAACTATGTGGAGATCTTTTCCTGAGGCATCAGTTTGCAGCCTGACAGTGAGGGCTTGGGCCCCATGGGACAGGATGGGAGCGTCAGGGACTAGAGAGACTTGAAGAGGGTAATGGTATAAGGCACAACCCCTTCCCCTTTTGACCTGTCTGTCAATTCTGAGGATAGAGTATCTAGATATATGGACGGCAGAATCTGGTGTGCCAGGATCAAGCCAGGTCTCAGTTACTGCTAGTATATCGGGGAGATAAGTGCCATCCAGCCTTGTTGGACATCATGCTTTTTCTGGAGGCAACCAGTATTGATGGTGGCTATGAGTAGACCACCGGACGGCCCCTTGGGGGAACTGAGAGATGGGAGTGGACCAGGGTTTGGGTGCATGTTGCCAGATATTAAGAGGAGGAGGATCAGAACATGGCAAAGGAGAGCAAGTCTGAGCAATCTATTTATGAGCTTGGGATTCTGGGGCTGAGAGTTGGGGGAGCAGGTGGATGCAGGTATAGGGAGGGTGGATATGTGAGCGGTCACTCAGAGGGCTGGGGATGTAGCGGGACTGGATTCTGGTTCTCCGGGCAATGGTAAATTATATGCACAGCAGGTTGGGCATAGTTGGCTGTCCCACACCTGGGTGCATAATGTAGCATTCCTGCAGGGCTATCATGCAAGTCATTTGCTGGGGGAGGGGGTGGGAACACAAGTACAAGCAGCACTCCAATGAATAGGGAGGAGGACATAGTGAGACACAGAGATGAGCTAAGGTGAAGTAACCACAAGAGGGCAATGTGACCTTCAGGCCACAGAGACTCGAGAATAGCAGTGTGACTTCCTGAGTGATCCTTGTCAGATGGAGTAGTGGTAGGTTTGCCGCTTTGGATGCAAAGGGTTCAGGGTTCAAGGCTGGAAAGGGAAAGCAAGAGGAAAGAAGGAAGGAAGGGCCAGAGAGGCAATAACTGAACTGGAGAAGGAAGGCAGATGATAAAGGTAAAAGGGTTGGTTGCTGGGAGGTAGGGAGCAAGTTAGAAGGCAGCTAGGGGTGGGAAGTACAGTACTGACCCCTGGTGACCATCTGTGATAACCTGCTAAAGAGCTTCAAATTGAAGGGCTGAGAGCTGCTGGCAGAGCAGTGAGGACTTCTGGCAGTGGAGAAACAGGGGATCATAGCGCAGACAATCAGCAGGTACTGCCAAGTGAGACTTGGCCAATAGCGCAGTAGAATTCCCAAGTCCTGGCCAATCAGGGCAGAAGCCATAAGCTGGGTTTACTGGGCTGGAGAGTCAATTCACCTGTGGGAAAGCAGTGAGGATGCAGCCGGAGATCATTGCAGGGAAGCAGTGGGTAGAAGGAAGAGGACACTTCGGGCGGATGCCCACTGTAGCTGGAGATAGAGAAAGGGAAAGAAAGGCATTATTTATTATTGCCTAAAACGATGGGTGGGGGTAGACTGGGCGAGGAGACTGTGGAGCAGCAGTGGGTGGGAGGTAGGAGAAAGAGGTGACAATTGGTGAGAGGATCACAGGACTGTTGACCAGGGGAGGGGCAAGGACTGGAGTGATACAGAGAAGGAGGAGACAGTTCAGAGAATGAACTAGCAGAGAGAGAAAAAAAGAGATTGCCTCAGTGTTGCCGGGGGGGGGGGACTTCTGTAGTAAGCACAGGGAGAGTAGAGAGGGAGAAAAGATAGAAATGGCAGAATACTACACTTTCAACTCTCCCATTAAAAAAATATTTCCTATCTACAGAGAAATTTCTTAGCTACAGAGCACCTGTGGAAAAGCGGTGAGGATGCAGCTGGGGATCATTGCAGGTAGGCAGCGGCTAGAAGGAAGACACTGTCCAGAAGAGCTTGAGGCCACTTTAGACAGATGCCCACTGTAACTGCAGGAAAGTGGTGAGGATGCAGTCCATGATTGTTGCAAGGAGATAGCTGCAAGAAGGAAGCCGCTGCACAGGAGGGCATGAGGCTGCTTCTGGTGGATGCCTACTGTAGCTACGAAAAAGCGGTGATGATGCAGCTGGTGATCATTGCAGGAAGGTAGTAGCAAGAAGAAAGATGCTGCCTGGGAGGTCTTCAGGCTGTTTCAGGTGGATGCCCTCTGTAGCTGTGGGAAAGCAGTGAGGATGCAACTGGTTATCATTGCAGGGTGGCAGTGGCTAGAAAGAAGCTGCTGGCTGAAAGGATTTGAGGCCACTTCAAGTGGATGCCCACTGTAGCTGGGGGAAAGCAGTGAGGATGTAGCCAATAATCGCTGCTGGAAGGCGGCTGGAAGGAAGCCGCTGCCCGGGAGGGCTTGAGGTCACTTCAGGCAGATGCCCACTGTAGCTGCGGGAAATCAGTGAGGTTGGAGCCAGTGATCATTGCATGGAGGTGGTGGCTAGAAGGATGCTGCTGCCTGGAAGGGCTTGAGGTGACTTCAAGTGAATTCTGGCTATAGCTGGAAAGAGAGAGGGAATTTGATCAGGGTGGAGCAGTGAATGCACCTACCTAGATTTCACTAAAACCTTCAACACCATTCCACATAGGAGACTCAAAAAGAAGCTGGGCAGCTTAGGTGTGGATCCAAAGGTGTTAAACTAGGTAAGATACTGGTTAGGTAATAGGTGACTGAGAGTGGTGGTAAAAGGAGTTCACCCTGGAGAAGGGGGGATGGCCAGCTGGTTCCCATCAATGATCAGTACTAGCCTAGGAATGTGCAAGTAATAAGTAACATATTTCAAATACCACAAATACATTAATAGGCTATATGTTACTCGGGAAGAAAAATTAATTATCAGTGTGATTCATGGCTATTTGGAGCTTTCCTATTCAGTGGGAGTTCAAGATCTCCTGAGGCTTCTTGTCCAATTGGAGGTCACTTTGGAAGCTCACTGAAGGCAGGTCAAATGATCCAGGACTCACAGAAGCTTCAGGCAGAAGAGACAGATGACCTGAGCTGCTGCAGAAAAAGACTACTTCCATCCCCTTGTTAAAGCTACACAAAATTTGGAAATCTTGACATTTTTCACCCTCTACATCCCAAGCCAGAGAGGGTATATTTTTTACACTTTATGGTGAAAATCAGGCTTTTAAGAAAGGGAAACTAGAGGGCTGTTCAGTGTTTACTGAGAAAGAGAGACAGAGAGACAGGCAGGCAGGATCTGACAGCACACCCACACATGCTGTGTGTGTGTTCTGCACTAAACAGATAAGATTCCAACCTGCAGAGTAGTGTGTTTTAAAGGTTAACAGCTTAAGAGAGTAAGGAAGATTTTGTTGTGGTTTATTCTGATTAGAAATTTCATTTTTTTTTGTAACTTAGTTTTCTGAAACAAAAAGCAAGGCAAGTAGTCTAACTGAAATGCCATTTAGCTTAGGGACTTTTTTCAGTTGTTGGTGGCTTGGCTTTGTACTCCGGAAGAAATTAAAAAAAAAATTCTGAGAAACATTTAGTCAGGCTTGACTATTAGTTGAGTGAGACTTGTCAGCTCATCATTGCTGCAGTCACTTGAGTGACATGATTTCATAATAAATATAATTTAAATTTAATATCAGAAATCTTCCTGTGAGGAACTCAGGCTTAGGTCCCTTCATGGCCACTTAAGCCAGTGCAAGTCTTCCGTAGGTGTGAGGAAGGGACTAGTCGTCCGACTCCCATCAGTTCTCTTAGTTACTTTTCTGTTCTGTGTGTGTGCACAGCTGTGCACTCAACATGTTTTTATGTTGTCTTGCGCACTCAGCGCAAGCAATATTTTGTGATAACTTGCTGTAGTAGCAGATTGTGGAGGTGCAGCCGTGTTGTGGCCAATGGCACCACTGCTTTTTTGGGCTGCTCTCTGTGGCACCAATGAATGAGCATGCTGTCTATGACAGCCCTTGAGAAGCATGCCACCAACTTGAAAGAATTTTGCACTGCAATGAGGGAGTACCCCGTCATTGCAGGGTGTGTCTTGCCTGCTGAAACATTTCAATAAACATGGTGATGGCTGTTGCCATCCACCTCTCACAGTCCCCAGCAAGCTGACTTTGGGGGTGCCCAATCCCCCTGTCAGCATGTTTATAACCCCCCCTCAAGATTGTGTTGCACACTGAAAGCCCACCCCAGTGTACTTGTGTGTTCTGAAGCTGGCTGCTTTGGCATGTTACTGCCCCTGCCCCACCCTACGCCCATTGTGTGCCACACTGAGAGCCTACTCCAGTGTGGCCAACATAACCCCCACAAAGTCATGGGGCACACTGGGAGCCCACCCCAGTGTGCCCAACAGTTGTTTAATTTCACCTGTAAATAAAGACAACCTTCCTGTGATGTCTGTTCCTGAAAATAAGAAAATGGTCTATTGTTGAGTTGAAGCGCCCCCTCCCACAACCCGCACCCACCCTCTGTGCACTCCATGTCCCCACACACCCCCACCACATTCTTACCTCCAGAGTTCGGTGTGACAATCTTCGGTTGAGTAGGATACATCTGAACTCTTCAAAAGCTGACAGCAAACTGACGAAAATCACAGTAAGCTGTATAATGGCATCAATTGGGAAGGGTCAACTTAGGTGGATATCTCAGCCATTTTTGTGACTTTTGGGCTCCAAATTTTCAACATGGGGTTCTTGGGACCCCACCTCATGAACTCAGTCATTGTCATTTCGTTATTCATCCTGAAAGGTGATTTTTCGGTCACTCCATGGAATCACCTTTCAGGACCAATTAATGAAATGACAGTATCACTGTTCATGAGGTGGGCTCCCAAAAAGCCTATGTTACAAATTTGGTGAAAAAATTCCAAAAAATGACTGTTTTATGAACGTGTGTTGCGCAGTTTCCATGCACACTCGTAACCTCGAGAATTTTTAATATTTTCACTCCAGGTTTTCAACATTGCCATTTTTTCATACTTCCTTATGAACAGTACAGCTGTCATTTTTCACATCCTGCCCAAAATGTGTTTTCACACATCTGGCACACAATGGCATGGTCACTGTGGGAAATCAATGTTCAGAACAGATTAAGAACATTAAAGTGACACTATTCATGAGTGGAGGTCCCAAAATTCCTATGTTGAAAATGTGGTGAAAAAATTCCACAAAATGACTGAGTTACGAACTTGTATTGCGCAGTTTCCATGCACTCTCATAACTTTCGAGAATTTTTAATATTTTCACTCCAGATTTTCAATATTGCCATTTTTTCACACCTCCTTATGAACAGTACTGCTGTCATTTTTCATATTCTGCCCAAAACGTGTTTTAGCACATCTGGCGCAGAATGGGGATGTCGCTGTGGGAAATCAACATTCAAGACAGATTAACAAAATCACAGTGCCACTGTTCATGAGTGGAGGTCCCAAATGCTTTCATGAGGTGGGGTCACAAAAAGCCCATCTTGAAAATTTGTAGTGTCAATACCAACAAATGCCCAGGGCATTAGGGTTTCTAGCCACCCACCCTGTAGAGACTGGCAGGCATCAGGGGTGTGACTTTGAATTGTTAGCTGTGATGCTCATGCCATTCCCCCCCCCACCCTGCAGCCAGTGACAGACATCAAGGTGTGCATTGGACTCTTTGGCCCAAAAGTTCACCTCATTCTTCTATACTGCACCCATCTCAATGTATTTCCTTATGGAATGGGGTGAGCGTAAGGTCCAATGACCCCAAGGCACAATGTGACACTTGTCGGAGTCTGCAGGGTAGGGTGAGGTGAAATGGCATGAGCATCATGGCTGATGACCCAAAGGCACACCTCAATGCCTGTCAGTCTCTGCAGGGTAGGGTGGGGTTGGCATTATTTCCATACTTCACTGTCATTCCTATTATGCATCTCTGCAACTCATGAACTACCAATGCCAACAAGACAACATTCTGCATTAACAAATGTTTGTTCTAAATTTGTGACTGTGTGCCCAAGAATTTTGAAAAACAAAGTTGTTGTTTTTTTTGTTATTTTTTTTTCTGAGAACAGTTTAGCCAGGCTTAAATATTAGTTGACAGTGAGACTGTGAGCTCAGCATTGCTGCAGTCACTTGAGTGACTTGACTTAATAATAACTATAATTTAAATTTAATATCAGAAATCCTCCTGAGGAACCAAGGCTTGGGTCCTTCCACAGCCATTTAAGCAGGTGTGAATGCACAGTAGCTGGTAGGGTGGGACTAGTCAGCTGACTCCTACTACTTCAGGTTGCTGCTTTTCTGTTCAGTTTGTGTACACAGGTGTGCAGTCAAGACATTTTTCTATATTTGTGGCTGTGTTCCCAAGAAAAAAATTTTAAAATGTTTTTTTTTTTCTAATAGAGAGCAGTTTAGTCAGGTTTAATTAGCAGTTGACAATGAGACTCGTCAGCTCAGTATTGCTGCAGTGACTTGAGTGACTTGACTAGATAATAACTATAATTTAAATTTGAAGGGGAGAAGAAATGTGTGCTAACTGGCAGCAGTTAGTAATGTTCCTATTTACAGAAATGAAATTCAGGATTCCAAATTATCCATATTTTAGTGTGCATGAGTAAACTCTGATGTGAAAAACTGCTTTCAATTATTTTCTTTTTATGGACATCATGCTACACAGTTCTTTTTATGAAACTTGTAGTTTGGAGTTTTTACAATGTCACGGTTTGTGTATAAAAAACAAATTATGAGGTGTTGACCTTTCAGAACCTTGGTCAGAGTTCTGTGCACAAACCATGACATAATTAAAACTCCACATCACCTGTTAAATTAACAAAACTGCAGCAGAATGCTGCCCATAAAAACAAAACAAAACACGTTACAGTTTTCTTGTCATTTTTATTAAGGTACTGTTAAATGTGAATAATTCAGGGGAATGAACATTATTTCTTAAAATAATAACTTTATAAACTACTGCCAATAAGATAGAGAATAATGGTTATGCAACTGTGTGTTATTTAATTTTTTTACACACCCGAGGGGTATGATGACCCATAAACCTTGAGAGTGAAGCTCGAGAGGTTTATGTGGTCATCACACTCTAAGGGTGTGTAAAAAAATTCTGATAACACCACAGTTGAATAAACTTTATTTTTTATAATTGCTGGTGCCACCTTTCTGTCTCTCCATTACGTAGACACACTGACTCACACACAGAGACACTCACTTGCTCACACAGAGACACACACACACACACACTTTCTCCCTGTTCTCTCGTTACTCAATGACTGACCTCTTATGTGAGCTGTAATCTGTTTAGGCACAGAGTCAGTGTCTGCTGATTTGGAGACACAGCGAGAAGCAGGATCAACCAGATAATTAAAACAATAGTGAAGGTAGTAAAGAAAAACGGCTTGTCCGTGAGCGAGAATCTGAGCTGACATTTTTTTGACAATGCTGAGGCCGGCCACATGCAGGGAGTGAGCCAATGAAGAGGCACAACAGAAACTGTGCGCAAGGAAACTGGTGCTGACTGCCAAAAATGCCATAATAACCGGTTATTACAGCATTTACCAGTTATTATGCATTTGAAAATCACAGTTCAGCAGTACATTAAAGGGGGCCACCAGTAATTATAAATGATTTCCTGTCCTCTTTACTATCAGAAATCTTCATGTGAGGAACCCAGGCTTGGGTCCTTCCACAGCCATTGAAACAAACGAGTGTGTACCATAGTAGGTAGAGTGGGCTAGTCAGCTGACTCCTATCACTTCAGGTAGCTGCTTTTCTGTTCAGTCTGTGTGCATCATTGTGCATGCAATACATTTTTCTAAGTTTGTGGTTGTGTGCCAAGAAGAAATTATTTTTTTTTCTTAGAAAAACTTTAGTCAGGCTTAGCTGTTATTCGACAGTGAGACTTGTCAGCTCAGCATTGCTGATGTGGCTTGAATAACTTGATTTCCTAATAAATATAACTGAAAATTGATATCAGAAATTTTCCCATTGGGGGCGGAGCCTAACGGCATGATGGTGGCAGCGTAAGTCTTTAGCTCTCTCTCAAGGGTAGCTGTTTTTCCCGAATTCATTTTAACATGGCGATGTAAGAGATCCAAAGTTGGCAAGAGCAAAAGTGGAGAACCGGAGCTTTCACCCGGTATGACTTACACGATGACTGGAGCTGCCTAAAATAAGGACGAAGCCAAAGAGTCCGCCGGCAACTAAAAAGCAGGGCCCGGAACATCCAGCTTGCAGAGTAGCTCCCCCTCGGGGAAAACGAGTACGGAGGTGGTGGTGGTCTAGACAAATAGCCTGTGAATACCAAATCAAAATAAAAAGTTAAAATACTCGATATTGACAGACCAGCTGGTTACGAGGACTTAAAGCTATAGTACAAACAAGAGCATCGCTAAAGTATAAGGAAGCTGCGTATCCCGAAAGTGCAGGCTTGTGATTCTGACTGTGGGAGTAGCATAAATCAAGGGGAAAGCGGCCATAAGACGGGCTGGAAGAGAGCAGGGCAAATGGAATCGTTGAGCAAAGCGGACATTAACATGGCCGTGGTTATGGCCAAACTAGACCAAATATTATTAGACACTGCAGATTTGAAGAAAACGGCAATAGACACACGCCAAGATCTATCTGACTTAGCTACTCGGGTGGCCACACAGAACATAAGTATCAGCATTTGCATAATACAGTACAAGATCAAGAGAAAACTATGCAGGCTCATCATAAAAAACTTGAATATTTATTGAACAAAGTGGACGACTTAGAAAACAGGGCTAGAAGGAAGAATTTAAGGATTGTGGGGGTACCGGAGGGGACGGAAGGGAAAGATATGGTCATGTTTCTTAGAGTATTCCTCCCAGAGCTTATTCAAGACAACAATGGCAGCCCTCCGGAGATTGAACGGGCATATCGTTCACTAGCCCCTCGACCCAAACAAGGGGAAAGACCCAGGCCTATACTATGCAAGTTCTTAAGGTTTCCTGAAAAAGAGTACTATTTACGGAGGGCAAGGGAGCAAGGTTCCTTTCTGTGGCATGGATTGCGCATCCAGGTATACCAGGACTTTTCGCAAGATCTTTCTAATAGAAGAAGGGCTTACGGAGGGGTGAAGCAGCAACTATATAAAATGAATATACCAACTTCTTTGCGATATCCTGCAATGTTACGGATTTTCTACAATGGTGAATACATGTCATTTGAAAGCCCCACTGCAGTGGAGCAGTTCCTAAAAGATATAAAAGACAATCACGAGCCCTCAGGTCAATATACCTCTAGAGTGGTAGAGGACCGCCCAGCTATGATGGAAGTGAACCAGGAAGGTCAAAAATTGGACAATAAGCCAAATCCCCCAAACAAGAACTGCAACCAGTCCGGCTACCAGATTTTGAGGACCAGATCAAAGAAAAAGTCAATAACAACTGAGAAATCATCTGTGCGGAGAGATCGCTTGAGGAGTCGGCAGAGAAGATATTTACAGTCAGACACAAGCAGTTGCTTGCCGGGAGACAGTCCATTAAATTAAGCAACAGGTATGAGCCACTAGATGAACTCCTTCCTTCAGAGTCAGACATTATTGTGATGCCTCAACAAAACAGAGAGACACAAGATGACTTGGAGGACTGGTCCCCAATGTCAGGTGACTGGGCTGATTGCACTCCTATTGTGGAGACCGAGGAGAATGAAAATTCAGCTAAAAGCTTGGAGGCCTTGTTTGCAACTGTAGAGGACTCCATTGATACTGTAGTTTCCGCTTAGTCTTCTGAACTGGGGAGGGTAAAACTAATCTTGGTTGAATAGCAGATGGGGCATGTGGAATCGGGGCTGACCTCCAAGGTGAGCTATAGGTGCCTGAGGAGTATTATCAGGGCAGCTGTGCACATGTCATAGGTGAATGCTATTTAGGTCTATAAAATATAAAAATGGGCAGGATACCCACTTGGGCCCCTGCTTATAGCTTGTCAGATGTAAAACAAAGTTCAATGAAGAGCTATAGATAATTCTTCTAAGTACAAGCTGGATGGTTATTGTTATTGCTTACTGTATACAGTTTTCTCTTAATGTTTAAATGATGCAGGCAAAGGTTCAAATCTACCTGTAAGAAATTACATTCCTAGATTAGTTACAGGGGTAAGCCTGTTCTGGCTAATAATGTTGTTGGTATTTAGGATCTCTTATGGGTCTGAAGTTGGGGAATTGCAGTAGAATTCCTGGTGAAAAGGGAATTTGTCCCCCCGAGGGAGATAGAAGTATACAGGTCTTTATGGTACTGTTTGTGGCATCATCTCCAGAGGGGAGCTCTGGGAACTTGGGACACGTGATGTCTTTCTGTTTCAGATACAGTGCACCACCTATATTGCAGGTATCAGATGGCACAAAGGTGCCTTGGGAGGCTCCCCTTTACAATTTATTGATGGAGAACAGTATATTGTCCAGGAACGTTGGGGGCCTGAGGAGGGGTATAAGAATAGGGCTGGGACCCTATGTAGGTAAGAAAGAAAAACAATCAGGTGACTATAAGCAGCAGCAGGGATGTGATTCAGAAAAGGCACGCACAGAGGGGAAGGTCCTACGTGGATGGCGGGGTGCTTTTGAGGCTAGGCAGTATGGTGGGCTATTTGGTGACCAGGTTTTTTAGTAATATGGGAAAATATAAAGCCAATGGATAGTTTAACGGATATTACCCTGACCTCTTGGAATGTTAGGGGATTAAACTCCCCAATTAAAAGAAGTAAGATATTGACAAGACTTCAAAAACTCAAAAGTCAGATAGTGTTTCTACAGGAGACCAAACTAAGCCACAAAGAATCTAAGACATTAGTTAGAGAATGGGTGGAAAGGGAAGTCCATAGTATTTCGGGAAAGGCTAAAGGAGGGGTTTCTATCCTATTTCATAAACAACTGAAATGGGAAATAACACTCCAGAAATCGGACAAAGAAGGCAGATGGGTTCTGGCTAAGATGAAGACACCAGGGGGTCCCGTGTTATTAGTTAATATTTATGGCCCCAATGAGGACGCCACAGAGTTTTTCAATGCGATATCTCAACAGATACTGGATTTGACAAATGACAACCCAGGGATAATAATAGGGGGGGACTTTAATTTAACAATGGATTATCCCCTAGATCGCTCAAACCAAAAACAAGAAACACATATTAGATCACATAAGGCCCTTCAGGATATGCTTTCATTACACAGTGTAGCCGATATCTGGAGGTTACAGCATCCTTCAGGTAGAGACTATACTTATTACTCATCTGCTAAAGCCATGGCCAGCAAACTGGATTATTGGTTCACATCTGAAACTATGTCAGCACGAACTACAGACTCCCATATAGAACCCTTATATTTGTCTGACCACACACCACTCCTCCTAAAGGTGAATATGTCCCCAGCCACCTCAACCAAATCTGCAACTTGGTGGCTGGATCCACTCCTTCTGGCGGAGGCAGAGTTTCAAACATTAGCCCGTGAGGAAACTAAAAAGTTATTTCACTTAAATCCACTGGGTTCCTCTTCAGAGGCAATGATATG
The DNA here is from genome assembly GCA_016271365.2 of Neoceratodus forsteri. Classification (NCBI taxonomy): domain Eukaryota; kingdom Metazoa; phylum Chordata; order Ceratodontiformes; family Ceratodontidae; genus Neoceratodus; species Neoceratodus forsteri. The sequence continues at coordinate 1,099,566,819 of CM028130.1, forward strand.
GGAGGCATATAAAGTCACCATAAGGGGTCAAATTATAAGTTATGACAGTTATCGCAGGAAACAAAGGGAAAGTGAGATGGTACAACTTGAGGGGAAATTGAAGCAATTAGAGGCTGAATACAAGAAAAACCCCTGGAGGCTCAAGAGTAACTGTTTATGGGCTAAACTGACTAGGGTTAGGTTACAACTTAACACGCTAATGTCTAGAAGGGCTGAGTTGAACATAAGACATGCTCAGCACAAATATCAAGTGGAAGGAGAGAAAGCAGGCAAGCTTCTTGCCTATAGACTCAAGAGAAGGCAGGTGGACAGGCATATTCTGGGACTCTATAATTCAGAAGGGTCAATGGTATACTCCCAAAAAGAAATTAACGAATCCATGGCTGTATTTTATCAAAATTTATATACATCCCATGTGAAATGGGATCAGGGTAAATATCATCAATTCATGGATCGCTTGCCACTACCCACCCTGACGGAGTCTCAGAAACTAGATCTAGGTGCACCGCTATCTAAGGAAGAGGTGAGTAGGGCGATTCTGAGCATGGCCCCCACAAGGCATCAGGTGGAGACAGGTACCCTGCTGATTATTATAAAATAGTACATCACGATATAATAACTCCTTTTATGGATATGTTAAACGAAGCCCTAGTGAAGGGTGAACTCCCCCAATCCATGAGTGAGGCGGTGATTACCGTCCTCCCAAAAGAGGAAAAGACCCTTCATTACCCAGTAATTATCAACCAATTTCATTAATTAATGCGGATGCAAAAATTCTGAGCAAGGTTTTGGCAGCAAGACTGGAGAAGGTTTTCCTGAAATTGTACACCCTTCTCAAGTAGGATTTATTAAGGGTCGTCACAGCTCGGATCATGTCAGAGCCCTGGTTACACTGATACATGCTGCATCGAAACTCCCCACCCCAGCTGCTTTAATCACGATTGACTTTGAAAAAGCTTTTGACTCGGTAGAGTGGGAGTTTTTGTATGCGGTTTTGAACCAGTTTAATATAGGGCCATATTTCTCCTCCTGGATACGTACTATATATCAAGCACCAGTAGGCAAAATACTTACTAATTTTACCCTATCCACTCCCTTTCGACTTTATAGGGGAACCAGACAAGGGTGTCCCCTTTCGCCGCTGCTCTTTGTCTTGGCATTGGAACCCCTGTCTGCGGCTTTACGTACCCACCCTAAAATTCACGGTATTAAAATGGGAAACCAGGAGTATTATACAAAAGCATATGCGGTTGACTGCTTGATTATGACAGGGGATGCCCATAAGAGCTTGCCAGTTATCATGGACAATCTTGTTAAATTTGGCAATATATCAGGTCTTCAGATTAACAAATCAAAGTCGGAGGTGTTACCGCTTAATTCCCTCACATCTAGCGAAAAAATTAAAGACCTAGGTTTAATGTGGGCTGTTCAAGATGTTAAATATTTAGGGATTATTTTATCAGTAGATGTTTCATCCATGATACATAAAAACTTCATACCAATATGGACTCATTTGTCCAGCAGTATCTTACGGTGGGAGCAATTACAATTATCGATGCCAGGGAAGATTGCAGCCCTAAAGATGATGTTCGCTCCCAAAGTGTTTTATCTGTTAGCACACATCCCCATAGCCATCCCTATAAGTTGGTTACAGAAGTTTCAAACACTCATGAGTCGTTTTTTATGGGGGACCAAAAAACCTCGATACCTCAAAGCTAAGTTGGGTGCTCATTGGAATAGAGGGGGTTGGAATCTTCCCGATTTCAACAGATATGCACAGGCTTTCCAGATAGCCAAAGTTTGTAAGAGTCTAGATAGGTCCCCCAAGGCCCATCCAGATTGGGTAGATATAGAAAGGGCTGCATTGGGTAATATTTCCCCACTCTGCTATATGGGCCAAGCATGTCCCACTGTTGCTCAGGAAGGGTTAACTATTAAATCCAGCCTACAAGTCTGGCAGACCCTAGGGAAAAGCAGCCACAGATGTTTAAGTATTGGGCTACACACCCCTCTGTGGAACAATCCCTATCTAAAAATAGATCGGAAGCCCTTTGACTGGCCAGTTTGGAGAAATTGTCAGATACTTACATTTCATGATCTACTTCTGGATGATGAGAAAACATTTGTGTCCTTTCAAAAATTGAGAGATTCTCATTCTCTGCTGCAGGAGTGCTTTTGGCAGTACTTGCAGCTGCGTAGCTTATATAATAATTGGATAAGAGCTAAATGTTCATGTGTGATGTGTGGGACAAAGGTTGGGCCCCTCAAAGAAAAACTTCCACTATCCCAGTGGTCAGGTCAAAATAAGGGGTTAGCAGGCAGGATCCAAGGCTGGATCAGGGACGCCCTACCAGACCCCTCTGTACCGGCCAAGATAAGGTGGGAAAAGATGTTGAATAATACAATTACTCTAGACGAATGGTCTAACTGTTGGAAGTCTGCCCATAAGGCCTGTATAGATCAGAGAAGTCTTCTTATAAAAAATAAAATTATTCATCTGTGGTACAGAACCCCTATTCAGTTATACAAAATGGGATTGACACCTCATGATCTCTGCTGGAGATGTCAGTCACCTGCAGCAGATTTACTACACATCCTGTGGAGTTGTAAACCCCTTCAACCCTTATGGGAAAAAGTAATACATTTTTGCTCAAATACTTTAGACATACACCTACCCCACTCACCCTCTTTTTGGCTACTTGGTCTGACTTCGGAGGTAAGGTCCGTGTCCCAAGCGTAGATGTTATGGCTTATCCAAGCATCAATCAAGCTGCTTCAGCTTATTCTTAAAAAATGGAGAACAACATACCTCCCATCATTCCAGGAGTGGCTAGCTGCTTTGGAGTCACTAGCTGCCCACGCCCGATTAATACACTATGCTAGAAAGACAAGTGCTGTATTTATGAAGGTATGGGCACCCTATGTAGGTCAGGTAAAACAATCCCAATTTGTACAACTGTTACCAAACGCAAAAGATTTACTAAAGCCCCCCTGAAGTACATAACCGATTTTTTATGGTCGGATATAAAGTGGTGCCTAAAAATGTATAATGGATAACATCTAGTTTATTAGTGATTGATTGTAACGCTGTAGTAGTATACTGTTATTACATGGTGTATGACCTGCTGTGACAGGTGTGCTGAACGATTAATAAAAAGATTAACTGCAAAAAAAGAAATCTTCCTGTGAGGAACCCATGCTTGGGCCCCCTCATGACCACGTTTAAGCAAGTGTGAATCAGTGCACCATTGGTGGTAGGTTGGGACTTGTCGGCTGACTCCCACTGCTTCCTTTAGCAGCTTTTCTGTTCAGTGTGTGTGCACAGCTGTGCACTCAAGACATTATTTGACGTTTATGGCAGTGCGCCCAAGAAGAGATTTAAACAAATATTCTTTTTTGAGAATTTAGTGAGGCTTGACTATTAGACAGTGAGATTTGTCAGCTCAGCATTGCTGCAGTAGCTTGAGTGACTTTATTTCATAATAAAATAATTTACATTTAATACATCTTCCTGTGATTAATACAACCATGGCAGACAGAAGATGTAGTACCAGAAAACATAATTGGTCCAGCAGCTCCAGCAAACTTGTAGTAGGTATAGAACAGCAAGGTGCAGGAGAGAGTGAGCATACTGCAGAGAGATGCTCAGGGTGCATTTGCCATACAAAATTAAGTTTTACAACATCAAAGCCTGCAGTCTCCACCAGCACCACTAAGGCATCAGCTGACACCAGGGAAAAAATTAAAAGTAGCATTCAAAGTATAGTAGTGCTGCTAGGAGGACATTGTCATTAACTGCCATTGATACTACCAATGTGAATGCAACCTCCTTATCCCTTGCTACTGCTACCTGTACCACCAGGAAGAGGACATCCTCCTTAATAATCCACCACCCATCCACAGAGACTACTAGTATCCCAACATCTGCTTCAACAGCCTATGCTACATAAATAAATCTGCTGCAACAGCTGCCACCATGACCCAAATCACTCCTGCCACTGTGACCCAGACCACACCTGCCACTGTAACCAGATGACCATCAGTACTGCTATGGTGACACTGGCCACTACTACTACTGTGGCCCCAGCCATTTTCACAGCAAATTCCAGTACTGTGTCCTCCTCTACTGTGACACCTCTTGTTTTTTAGCCAGTCTTCTCTACTGTAGAACTTGTCAGTGCAGATGAGGAGGTGGTACACTCATCCTGGTCTGAGTACTATCCACCAGGAGATTTGCCCACTGTCACTGAAACATCATCTGAGGTGGCAAGCTTAATCAGCTTTTATGATGAAGCAGAGTATGGGAAGTACTTTGACAGCCATAAAGCAAGAAAGTCTGGTCACCAAAAAACCTTAATCTCTCAAGGTTGCATTGGCAGGAGAAACAAGGATATGCCCCCCACCAAAAAAAAAGAAAAAACTTGGCAAGCTACCTTTCAGCACTTTGGTCGGCAGGCTCCATCACAGTCTTAACAGACAAGTAAAGCAAGTGCAGGGGCACCACTGTTGCCAGGGAAAACCCCACTGATGCAGGTCCAAACAAGAAAGGTTAGTGGGGGCCAAAAGACTGGAGGTGGTACTGGTGATACTAGCTGCAGGAGTAGTAAGAGCATAGTGGTGCCAGAAGTAGCAATAGCACGGTATGGCTGCATTTCACATTACTAAAAGAAAATCCCTCTCCTCCCCCAATGCCTCCTCCTCCTCCTCCACTAGCCGCCCCCCTTTTTATTTCAAAGCAGTCAAGATGCATGATGCCTACAAATACATTACCAAAGCCATCACCAAATCCAGATCCAGCAGTGATATACTTGACCTTAAACTGCTGTCCCTCACCCTTGATGAGGTGTTATAGCCACTGACATATATTTTCAACCTCTCACTTAGGCTCAGCCAGTTCCCTGACAAATGGAAATCCGCCACTGTTACCCCTGTCCATAAAAGTGGTGACAGGGCCACTCATGGAAACTACCATCCGATCTCTATATTGCCACCCCTCTCCAAGGCCCTTGAACGTATTGCAGCAGATCATCTCACAGATTTCCTGGACAAACACAATATCCCGTGCTTGCAACAACATGGCTTCAGGAAAGGACATAGCACCTCATCTGCCCTACTGGAATTCTCTGGCATTCTTCACAGCTCAATGGACAATGGTCAGTTAATTGGGTCCATCTTTATAGATCTGACTAAGGGCGATACTGTCCATAACTGCCTACTGCTTGTGCAACTTCTGAAAGCTGGGCTCTCTCCCGACTCCACTGCCTGGTCCAAAAGCTACTTGGAGAACCAGTCTCAAAAGAGTAAAAATTGCAAATGTCCTCTCTGATACCAGGCCTGTTCGCTCAGGTGTCCTCCAGGGATCCATTCTGGGCCCCCTACTAGTCAGCTTGTTCCTGAACTCCCTTCCAAATTCTTGCTCTGAAACAATCATCCTCTATGCAGATGATGCTGTAATTCTTGCCTCCCACAAGGATCCTAACCCTCTACAAGGCAACCTTCAGCTTGGCTTCACATCTGTTGAAAATTGGTTCTCAAATTACAATCTGGTCCTCAATAATAAGAAAACAAAGTCTATGATGTTCAGCAGCTCTCATAATAAGCATAAGCTGTACCCCCTATCCATCAAAACCATTCATGGAGTCACCCTGGAACAGGTTCAAGCCTTTAAGTACCTTGGGATCACTCTAGACCCTCATCTAACTTACAGTGCCCACACTGACTCTGTAACCAAAGCAGTAAATACTTGCCTTGGCCTTCTCTTCCAGCATAGGCAACATCTTACCCCAGAAGCCCTGACTGTCTCTAGTCAGAGCTCTGTTGTCTCCATTATTGACTATGGGCTTATCATCTATTGCTCTGCCCCAACTACCGCTCATAGACACATATCCACCTCCCTCAGTAAGGCCTGCCAACTTCTCACTGGATCCCACCACCTCACACATACATGTGCGACCTCTATGCACAAACTGAATGGCTGCAACTCACCAATCAGATAAAGTATCTAACCTGCAACATGGTGAAGAAAATAACTATGGGTCTTGTGCTCCCTGGAGTATGTGCACTCCTGCACCCTAGCAATAACCCCCGCTCAACCAGGGGGGTCTGAATCACAGCTTCTGCAGGTTCCACATTGTCGTACCTCACAAGGTCAAAGATCTTTTGCCTACAGGGCACCCAGCTGGCTAAATGGTCTAAACAGTTACATCTCCTCCACTCCTACCCTTGGTGCATTTAAATCAAGGCTCCACCTCTCTCTCATTGCCTCTAGCTCCTGTGACTGCCTCCACTAGCTGGCCCCATGAATATTTCCCTAACCTTAAGCAGTTCTCTCTCCTATTAGCACATGGTTACCCCTTAGCACGCACTTCCCCATGTTATGTCTACAACAATGCCTCTTGCTGCACTCCTCCTTTATAGCTGTCTGCCCCCCTCTACTCTTCCTCTGTCTCTTGTCCTCTATCCTTCCTGCACCTCATCTGCTATCTCCATGTAACCTAGCCTCCAAAACTTGTTTTGTTTCTCAGATCCTTTGTAACTCTGTTTAGCTTATACTTTTGTAACCTTGTCCTATGTATTGAAGGACCCCTGCATGCATTGCTGCCTTTTTCTGCCCACAAACAAATCTGGAGCAGTCCCAACAGAGCCCTGTTGAGCTCACTGACTCCTCCTCCCTCACTCGCTCATTCTGTGTCTCCTGGTGCTGCAGGCTGCCCTTTTGTACTGGGCTGCTGCCTGCATTGGTGGCTTTTTCTGGCTAGAAAGAAATCTGAAGCAGTCACGACACAGCTCTACTGAGCTCGCTCACTCCCCCTCTGTCCCTCTTGCATTCCATTTGTGCCAGTGCTACAAGCTGGCCTTTTGTACTGGGCTCCTGCCTGCGTTGCCACATTTTCTGCCCACAAAGAAATCTGCAGCAGTCACACTAGAGCTCCGTTGAGCTCGCTCACTACCGCTCTGTCACTCACTCATTCTGTTTCTCTTAGCGCCGCAGACTGCGCTTTTGTATGGGGTTCCTGGCTGCGTTGGCACCTTTGCCTGTCCACAAAGAAATCCCCAGCTGTCCTGACAGAGCTCCATTGAGGTCACTCAGTCTCCCTCTCTCATCGCTCATTCTGTTTGTCCTGGCACAGCAAGCTGCCCTTTTGTATGGGGCTCCTGCCTGCATTGGTGCCTTTTTCCGCCCACAAAGAAATCCCAGCAGTCCTGATAGAGCTCCATTGAGCTAACTAAGTCCCCCTTGTCTCACTCGTTCGTACTGTTTCTCCCACCACTGCAGGCTGGCCTTTTGTACTGGGCCCCTGCCTGTATTGACGCCTTTTTCTGCCCACAAAGAAATCCGCAGCAGTCCTGACAGCGCTTCGGTGAGTTCACTCACTCCCCCTCCTTCACTTGCTCTCTCATTCTGTTTCTCCCAGTGCTGCAGGCTGCCCTTTTGTACTGGGCTCTTGTGTTGGGGCCTTTCTCTGAACACAAACAAATCCATAGCAGTTCCGACAGAGTTCACTTGAGCTCGGTCACTCCCCCCTCTCACTCGGTCGATTTTAATCTGTCCCAAAAACTTATTTCCCAGAGTGACCGTGCTATTGTCTGGCAGGAGTGCAAAAACATATTTTAGCCAGGATGTGAAAAATGACAGCTGTGGTGTTCATAAGGAGTTGTGAAAAAATGCCACTGTTGAAAATGTGGCGTGACAGTATTACAAATTTGCGAAGTTACAAAGGTGCATGGAAACAGTTCAACACACGCTTGTAACACAGTCATGTTATGGAGATTCATCACCAAATTTTCAACAAAGGGATTTTAGGACCTCTGCTCATGAACAGTGCCACTGTCATTTTCTTAATCTGTTTCGAACACTAATTTCCCACAGCGGCCACATTATTCTGCACCTGAACTGTGAAAACACGTTTCGGTCAGGATATGAAAAATGACAGCTGTACTGCTTATAAGGAGGTGTAAAAAAATGGCACTGTTGAAAATCTGGTGTGACAGTATTACAAATCTGCGAAGTTACAAGGGTGCATGGAAAGTGTACAACGCACACTTGTAACACAGTCAATTGATGGGCTATCATCACCAAATTTTCAACATAGGCATTTTAGGACCTCTGCTCATGAACAGTGTCATTGTCATTTTCTTAATCTGTCCCGAACAGTGATTTCCTACAGCGACCGCTCTATTCTGTGCCAGAAGTCCGAAAACACATTTTGGCCAGGATGGGAAAAATGACAGCTGTACTGTCCATAAGTAGGTCTGGGAAAATGGCAATGCTGAAAATCTGGAGTGAAAATATTATAAATTCACGAAGTTATGAGCGTGCGTGCCAACTGTGCAATGCATGCTCGTAACACAGTCATTTTATGGAGTATCGTTACCAAATTTTAAACAGGCATTTTAGGACCTCTACTCACGAACAGTGTCACTGCCATTTTCTTAATCTGTCCTGAACACTGATTTCCCACAGCGACCTTGCTATTCTGCGACGGAAGTGTGAAAACACATTTTGGCCAGGATGTGAACAATGACAGCTGTACTGCTCACAAGGAGGTGTGACAAAATGTCAATGTTGAAAATCTGGCGTGAAAATATTGTAAATTCACAAAGTTAAGAGTGTACGTAGCAACTGCGCAACACACGATCGTAAAACAGTAATTTTTGGGATTTTTTTCACCAAATTTGCAACATAGGCTTTTTGAGCGCTCACCTCATGAACACTGGCACTGTCGTTTCATTAATGGGCCCCGAAGGGTGATTCCACACAGTGACTGCGAAACCACCTTTCGGGGCCGATTAACACCATGACAGTTCAAGAATTCATGAGGAGGGGTCCCAAAAACCCCATGTTGAAAATTTGGTGAAAAAATTCCCAAAAATGCCCCAGATATGCACTAAAGTTGAAAAAACCCTATTTGTTACATTATACAGCTTACCGGCATTTCCTCAGTTCGTGGTCGGCTTTGAAGAGTGCAGACGTCTTTCCGGTCTACCAAAGATCGTCGTGCCATGCTCTGGAAGTAAGTATGGGGTGAGGGGGGTGTGGGGAGGCAGGGTGCGCAGTGGGTGGGTGCGGGTTGCGGGTGGGGGTCAGGGCGAGCACGGAGGGACAGTTTCCTTTTTTTCAGGAGAAAAAAAAAAAGGATGTCACGGGACCATTTTTCCCCTTCACTGGGGCATCTGGCACACTGGGGTCAGCTCCCAGCATGCCAGCAGAGGCTTCGGTTTGGGGACCAGCAGTAACTGACGGGGATTGGGCACCCTGTCGGCGGGGCGCAAACAAAACGAGGTTCATTATGCCGGCGAAGTTGGGCACCCGTCGGCAGGAACAAAATGAGGTGGTTTTATTATGCCAGGGGATTGGGTACCCGTCAGCGGAATAAAACTGGCGGGGGCAGAATGCCGATGGGGTGGGCTCCCCATCGGCAAAAGCTACCCAGGCACCACAGCCGGCGAAGTTAGAGACCCCATCGGCAAGTAAAAATGGTGGGAGGAGGAGGTTATATTGTTTAGAACACGCGGCAAGCCGCTGCCATGTTCACAAACAATATCAGGGGTTTCACATCCTGCCCTGCAATGACTGGTCGCTCCCTCATTGCAGCGGATGGCTGATGCTGCAATGATGAGGCGGCCCCTGATTGCAGCGGCTACTTTTTCAGAAGGTTGTGGCACACTGGCTGAACTAGTGTCAGCAGCAGCGTGTCACAGCATCGGGGGACGGGGGACAAGCCTTTGCAGGCTGTGGGGGCATTGGGCACAACAGTGCCATGCCTCCACAACCTGCCTGTGGAGAAAGCTGACGCAACATGTTTCTTAAGTATGCGCGCAATCAACATAAAAATAACAGAAAGTCAGTGTGCACACTGTGCAGTACCACTATCAACAGGGGGAAGTCTCTGGCAAATTTAACAACCACCTCCTAAATGGACCTTACGGTAAAAACATCTCCAGGGTTTTAAAAGCATTGGGATCTGTACCTGTGGTTCCATCAGGCCCATCATGTGGTGATGATGCAGGCAGTGGTGCTGGTGGCACTTCCAATGCAACAGAATGCTCTGCCTCTGACAAAAATTCTGCTGTGCCTACTGCTACCACTCTATCTCCCTCAACACCAAAGAGTCCTCCATGTACCCCAAGCACTCCCACCAGGATCCAGTCCCCTGCTATCTATACACCATCCTCCCCAAACATGGAACATACCCCCATTTATGGTCAATGCCAATAGTGGAAGTGTTCCAGGCTAGATCTACAGTAAGTACCAGTCATCCCATCCAACAGCTCATCACATCACACAGCTCATAGGTGAAATGATGGTGTTAGTCCTACAACCCGTTTCACTTATGGAAGACACTGACTTTTGCAGACGTCTTCAGTACTTGCAGCAATGGTCAGCTCTCATCATGTTCCACATTTTGATGCACTGTGGTGCCAATGATATATGAGGGAGTGAGAATGGCAATTGGCACACTAATCTCAGAGGCTTGAGGGAAGTTTTCCATTGCTTCTCAGACATCTGGATCAGTACAAACTCCACACATGCATATCTCTCCTTGACCTCACACTGGTGAGTGCAAAGCCCTGTCTCCTGTTGAGGATTCCTCCTTCTCTCCCTGCATCACTGGCTCACCCTTCATCCTTTCACAATCTGGCAGTCACTCCAGGTCTGCTGTTCTAACTGTTGGGCTAACAGAGAAAGACAGGACATCACCAAACAACCTGGCATTCATTCATGACATGCTACAGTCATGGACAGATGGTACCAATCTACATGTTGTTTCTTCAGCACAGATAATGGTGCAAATATAGTGGAAGCAGTTGCTGATGGAAATTTGTCAGCATTCATTGCTTCATGCACACCTTGAATCTAGTGGTCACATCTGTGCTACATCACAGTACCGAGGTTAACAAGACTGTCTCCACAGCATGCTCCATTTGCGCACATTTGAATTGCTTTGCAAAGGCAACTAACCAAGTAAGGGAAGTGCAGCAATGCCATGTTCTGTCTCAAGATTGTTTGGATGTCAGTACCAGATGGACTTCATCATACTTGATGCTGTCTAGACTGCTGCAGCAGAGATGCACGCTTCATGACATAGCAATGAAGTGTGATATTGGGGGAGTCCTGGGTCACCATGAGTGGTCACTGGTTGGTGCCATGGTGACAGTACTTATGACCTAAATGCATCCACTGCCATTCTGTGTCAGGTAATCTAGGCAGTGCATATACTGAAGCATCAATGGAGATATATGTAGAGCAAAACAGGGAGATTCCAGATGGGGTAGTTGTGCTCGATAAGCAGCTGCAAGCTGAACTGGATACAAGGTTTGTGAAAGTCCTAGATAGTCACAGCCACATTTTTGTAACCATGTTGGATCCTTGGTTCAAATTTGAAATCCTTCACATGGCCATGGATAGCTACATAGTGATTCATGTTGAAAAGAGCTCTGTGATGAGCTGACTGGTTGCATTCAGGACTGGTGACACCGGCAGATGGTGCAGAAGGTCATGAAATATAGGGGATTCTGGCTAAGTCTGGTTCCACTGGTGTAGACTGGGAAGAAATACCAGTTACTGACAGTAGCACTGATGGGAGTGAGTGGTCACTGCTCAGCACATCTTTATGTCACATATCAGTTGGGGGGTGAGGATACAGCATGCACCAAGCAGGAAAGGGACCTTGGGGTTATCGCTGATGGCCTCAAGGTAGGGAAACAGTACAACAAAGCAGCAAGTAAAGCAAATTGGATGCTGGGATGCATAGGCAGGGGCATCACCAGCAGGAAAAGGGAGGTCATAATTCCACTGTACAATACACTAGTGAGGCCCCACCTGGAGTACAGTGTGCAGTTATGGAGACCTTACCTATGTAAGGACATAGACAGCGTGGAGAAGGTTCAGAAGAGGGCAACAAAGATGGCACAGGGATTGCATCACAAGTCCTATAAGGACAGACTGAAGAACTTGAATATGTACTCCCTTGAGGAGACATACAAGTACCTTACAAGGAGGAACATGGTGCAGGAATACACTATTTTCCAGCAAAAAAGATGTTCCAGGATTAGGGGGCATGGGATGACATTGGAGGGAGGACAATTCAGAGGAAACGTGAGGAAGAATATCTTCACAGAAAGAGTGGTGGACAAGTGGAACACCCTGCCAGAGGAAGTGGTGGGGACTGAAACAATCATGGGATTTAAGAATGCATGGGATAGACATAAGGGAATCCTGGAGGTCAGGGGTAAGGGGCAACAGACTTCTAGAAAAACGTAAAGGGAACTTACAAACTCAAATGGGCAGGCTGGGTGGCCCATTGGCCCTTTTCTGCCAGCAGTGTCTATGTATCTATGTATCTATGTCAAGAGCAACTGAAAAGGACACAGTCACAGCATTTTCTGTGGAAAATAACTTGAACAGCTATTTTACGGAGTCTTTTGAACCATTTCAGGTTGCTCCATTAGGCTACTGGACACAGAACATACATTCATCTCCTTACTTAGCACAACTGGTTAAGGGATACATAAGTTGCCCCCCTATGAATGTGCCATCTGAGATGATGTTTAGCACAGCTGGTGGTGTTGTTGAGCCTCATCATTCAACACTAGACTCTGAACATGTCTAGCAGCTTGTTTTCATCAAACTTCACTTGCCATTAATTGAATGTAAATATGAGTTACCCCCATAAAAAAAAAAATATTGGGCTCAATTTTCAAAATGCCCTTAGATCAGTACAATTTGCACTGATTCCTGGTTTGCAGAAATCCTCAGCTGTGCCAGGGACCCTGCACTTGATTTTGGTAGCTGAAGGGCCCCAGCACCAAAGTCTCCCCAGATGCTGCAAGCAGAGGCATGCACCAAAACAGGTGGCACATGAGCAGGGTTTGACAGAGGCTACAGGCCATCCTAGATGTCTGATGCACTGGCCTTCTACTGTCAGCATGGTTGAATAGTGAGGCAGGTCGGCATGCTGACCAGTGAAGGCACCCTTGGGAGAGATAATGATGGTGGGATGCCATGAGGCCCCAACCACCAACCCTGGCTGCCCCAGAACACAGACCATCAAGACACAGGGACATGGCACAGAAGACCACAATGACTGATAGCCACAGTCCCCCACCAGCAATAGTGCCCTCACAATGCCATGCAGAACTGGTCCACTGTTCTGCCATACGATGCCTAAATACCTAGAGGGGAGTAACAGAGGCAGCTGGATGCCCACGGCCCCCAACTGTCCGAGGCAGAGTATGGTACAGCAACTTGGCATGACAAGGGACACAGAACAAGTGGCCCAAGTTATAGCACAGGGGAAGGGGACTAGAGAGGGAAGGGACATCTGGGGGGGGGCTAGATACATGGAGCTGCAGAGACAGTGTCAAGATGAGTACAGATCCCTGGGAACAGAACAGCATGCACAGCAATGGGAAACTGCACTGACAGGTAGACAAGTGGAATCCCTGACGTTGTGCCACATGCCTGGTCACAGAACTGTAGCTGTCTGTACCATCAGTGGCATCCCATGCCCCCAGCCAGCACACCTATTCAACACTATAGTAGACAAGGGGAGAGAACACCACCATTGGGGAGCAACATGCAGGTAGACAACAGTCTCAAACGTAAGACATATAGACCGGTATAGCCCAGGAACATTCAACCACAGAATATACCATACTCATAAACACACACACACATATGTGCATGCGCGCGCACACACACACACATATGGGTGACGGAAGCACATGCAACATCTGACTAGTGCCTTGCAGTCTTGGAATGATCATAACATTCTGTACAGTACAGTTAGTGTACCTCATAGTGCAGTGCCTGAAACACTTTTGTTGCACAACACACAATTGTGGAGTACCCTAAGTATAGCTGTCCTCTGTGGTACCATGTTTATGACACTGTCACATCATTGCTATGCATTGCTGTCTCAGAAGTGAGTCAAGTAACTTCATGTTATGTGATGTTATACTGTAACAGAATCTGTTATTGTATGACAATGCCAACTAGGCTGCATCTCTATATATGCAACAATGTATTGCAATGAAAGGGGGCCCACACAGCAGTAATACATATAGCAAGCACAGCATTGAATACCCACATCCTTTGCTGTTCTATATGGCAACTCTGGTTGACTTGCCATCTGCATACTCTTGAAAGAGCATGACCGCTCTATGCCTTCCATGGTCAGACAATGCCAGTGGTGTGGAGGCCACTGAGTGGTCGCTTATCAGTGTTCTGACCTTGGCACTCTGTGCCACACAATGCCATGTTGTCTCCAGACACACTTCCCTAGCCCAGAAGGGTGCAGTTGCTCCAAGGAATTGTGCAGGTGTTTGTGGCATACATCAGTGTGTGCAGTCAGAGGTGTATGGGACCCAGCACAGCCAGGGGTCTCACTGGGGACAGGATCACCATGGTGCCACAGTATCACAGTGCATGGCATGGACCATCAGATGGGCTGTGTAATCCACCAACCTTATGTGACATGGATGCAGGCAGACACACCTCTGTCTGGCATGTGCCTCAGTGTCTGGTATAGCCATGTGTTCCCTGGTCTATGTACCTAACCTCCCTTCTCCCATAAGATGTGTGTTGTGGTACATCATGTGGACTCAGCCAGTCCAAGTGGCAGCGCTGCAACCTGGGGGCATCAGATCTGTTCTCAGCTTCTCTTGCCATGCTGTGGGTACCCCAGTGTTCATCTGGTGACCGACCCATGTTACCAGGTCTTGCTGGATGTCCCACATGTCCTGATCATAGTGGCACATGGGGCTGTTAGGCCAGCTCAGCTTGGTGTAGCCATTAGCTCAACTTGCAGACTTTGGAAGACTTGGAAATCCCATGAAAGGGGATGTAGCAGCTAAGCCCCCTTTCTACCATGGTGTAGCCTGTGACTCAGCACAAACCTTATGCATGGCAGCTGGGCATAGGGGTTCCCACTGGTGCCCCAAGCACCATTTCAAAATCGGGTCTGATGCAAGGTGCAGTACAGTGTGCCCCCCCACATCATGTTGTTTTGATGCAAGCACCATTCATCAGTCGAGCCTCTTTGAAAATTGATTCTATAGTCTCTAAAGTCTGTTTTACTGACTGGTTTTCTTCACAAAGTTAACTGAGCAATCTTCCCACATGCTTCCTTCCTACCTACAGCGTTTAAGGCATGTACCTTCATTATAATGTAAATACATTCACTTTTTTGGAACTAGATTTAACTTCTCTGCTTGTTCTTTTAATACACATTATTATCTGAACCAGACATAACTTTTCTTCTTCTTCTTTTATTACATGTTATTATCTGTATCTTACAAACAGCAAGGATGCGGAACAAAAACACAGCTGTAATAGCCTGAGAGTAAATCAAAAGCCAGTAAGTGCTATCAACTTGCTTCTCATGTTATGACTTTATAACAGTGAGGTTGTGAAATTGGGTGCACAACACAGTGCATTAGTCATAACTTCACTTTTGCATTAAGCCTACAAAAATATTTCCAAAATCTTCTTGCTTTCCAGTTCCCACATCACCACAATGTGTTGCAGATACGGCTTGTTTTGGGGACAGAGTTTGCTGCTTTTATCATTTTGCAGTCTCTCTTTTGCTTGTAATTATTTATCTCATAAATAAGAAAGGTCACTGCTGTTGTTGTTCATTTAAAATCCTTTCATTTCTTTTTCTTTTTACGTACGCCCACTTTGCTCTGCTGCCACCACATGGCACCAACCTTAAGTTAGGGCACCACAGTAGTCCCAGAGGGGGGACCCTGTCTGTGTCTTAACTTCCTGAGATAAGAGCCATCCATGGGATGCTGAATACTCTCACCCCTGTCTGGCCTCCGAGTGACCAAGTTCCATTTAGAAACTCAGTTTGTTAAAGTAGTTACCAGTACTGATGGTACTGTAGCACTATGGAGCTGGTCCTTTCTATTCATTTTGAAAACTAAAACATGTTTTTTTGTTTGTTTTTTATTTCACCTCCTGTTGTCCACCACAACAGGAGGGGAAAACAAAATCAATAATACCCATATACCCTGTAATCAGATAGGGATGTACTCTCAAAACAGACAGGGGAATACCCTGCCTTGTAATCAGACAGGGAATGGTATATACCCTGTTAAGGCTCTATGAGCTGCCATTGAAACAGCAAGGATTTTTTTTTAGTCAGTGGCCTATTACACCACACAGTGCCAGTCCAGCTGTGCTCATCCAGAACCTGGCCCATTGGGGCTGGGCAACCACACACCAAAACACTTTGCATCATGCTGGTCTCTAGTGGGTTGGAGATCCCTGCAAGGAGACCAACACAGTACTTTAGAAAAAATGTTCTGTGAGGCCTTGCCCTTGGGCTTGCTTTGACAAAAATTCAATGAAAGGATGTAAAGGAAGCCATAAAGGGAGGTGTGGTGATATGTTAATGAATATTAATGACACACGCTCCACGTGATGTCACTGAATTTGAACAATAATATATATAGTGATAGGTGGGCTGTAACCCACCAGATTGCTGCAGTTTTCCTGAGTATTATGTTATGCTAGTTGTTTAGTAAAGCTTTGGAAACTCAGTATTTTGCCTGTGCATTTCATTACATGGCATTAGGAGATGGAGCAGCTGTCACCACCTCCAGCACTGGACCTCACAGGCAACCTTGCAGAAAATTGGCACCACTTCAAACAGCAAGTGGAAATTTTTTTGTGTGGCCTCTGGAGTTTTGGAGAAGTCCCTGAAGATTCAAGTTATGACATTCCTGCATGCGGAGCACCCCACAGCCCTGGAGGTCTATAATACGTTTGATCAGGCTACGGAGAATGACAAGATGAATTTGACCCAGATCATAGAGCAATTTGAGAGATACTGCAACCCAAGAAAAACTGCACCTACTAGAGGCATTTGTTCAACACTTGAAACCCACAACCAGGTAAAACCTTTGATGCTTACCTTAAAGAATTATGTTTTTTTTTTTTATTAGTAATTTTTTACTCCTCCAGGGAGCCAATGGGTGTCCAACCCAACCATCCCCCACAGAGCCGGACCCCCTAATTCCTCCATGGATTGCCCCCCCCATGGCAGGGCCAAGGAGAGCAGCGTTGGCTTACTCCCCACCCCAACCTGGAGCACAAATCCAGACGTTGGGGGCAGCAACTAGTGGGGGAATGTGTTGGGTCATCATGGACCCCATAAGCTCCCAGCATTTTTCCATTTTCTCCCCTGAATGCACACACCATGTAATGGGTGGGGCGACTGGTCCCTGCCTCCAGCAGAACCAGCCATATGCCCTGGACATGAGTCCTCCTCTCTGCTGGGCAACGTGCCTGTGATGACACCCAGCCACCACTGGGTGTCAGTCTACAGCGCTCTGCACTATCCCCCATCCCCATGGAAGGAGAGCTGTCTATGGATGTTCAATCCTTCATTCCTGCTGATCCCCCCCCCCGAGTGACCTGAGTCCTTTCTCAAACTCAGGCCGCCAGTGTGGCATGAAGTGTGGTGTCCAGTACCTCAACCTTCAGTGTCACCATGCCAGCTAAGAAATATGTTTGACAGCTAAGTCTTGTTAGTTTTTTTTAATCAGAGACAGGATTTTTTGTGGTATTTTGGATGACCGAGTGTGCTGCCAACTACTCTGTGTTGTAGATTTGACCTTAGCCCAAACCATTGACATATGCAGAGCCACTGAGTTCAGCAAGAGACAAATTAATACCATGAGTGAGCCCCTCATTGAAGAACCTGCTGTGAATATGACTGTTTTCAAACAAAGAGGGGGGAGAGAGATTGTGCAAAAAAGGAGAGGGTCTCTGCCCTCCAGAGAGTCCAGATTGCACTGATGTAGAAAATGTGGGAGAGAGCATGGGCCAAACAGATGCCCTGCATATGGCCAAAGATGTTGAATATGCAATAGACAGAATCATTTTCCAAGAATGTGTTCTGCAAAGCAAGGTGCAAAAGTGCATGTAGTCGAGGAAGAGACTAGAAGTGAAAGTGAGAATGCTTTTGCTGTTGAAACACTAACTGACACAGATGGGGACAAAGACTGGAAAATGCACTTAAGCAATAATAAGAATGTTGTGACTTTCAAACTGGACACTGGAGCTCAGTGTAATGTTATGCCTATGATCATGTATCATGTATCAGACTATATATCCAGAAAGCCCATTCAAAATTCAAAGCACAACTGGTTTCTTTTTCTGGCCATCAAGTGAATGTGCACAGAATAGTTGTACTGGCCATGGGATTGAAAGATCAGTATTATGTAGTCACGTTCCAAGTTGTTGATGCCAATGTAATACCTGTACTGGGACTACCTACATGTTTAGAGATGAAACTTGTCAAGAAATTGTTTGCAGTTAATGCAGAGTGTGATTCAATGGAAGAAATATTGTCTGAGTTTACTGATATCTTTCAGGAGCTGGGGTGTCTCGAGGGGGAACACCACATTAAGATAGACAAGTCTGTTAGTCCAGTTATACAGCCACCTAGGAAAATGCCATTTGCCCAAAAGGTGAAATGTAACATATTTTGATGGATGGATCCTGTCTAGTATCATTGTGTTTTGCTGGTAGAAGTGCTGTATGCCTAAATCATGAATAAATATGAATTTGTCCTACTCGAAATGTGTATCGAGTGGTCTTTACTCTGTAGAAATAGTGGTTGTATTGGGAGATGGCTGAGCTGAGCGGGGAACAGTGATCACGTGATCACTTACATCACAACTCCTATAAACAGCAAATCCAAGTGACAGCTAGACTCGCTGTCTCAGCTCCACTCTTATTTTGATTGTGACAGTCCTGTGACAGAAAATTTAAATTAACATTGCATGAGTGTGTTTCTGTAGGCTGGGATGATTAACTTCTTATGATATATTCACTACTATGTAACTGTTGAATAGATGACTTGTTATTTTCTGCTTTAGGTCTGTGGCTGATAGAGTAGCTGTCCCATGGTTTGTCAAGGTGATGATGAGAGAAACTGTCAGAGTATTAATGTGAACAGGACTGCTGTAAAGTCATGCTGTTATGTTTCGCTCTTTGTAATGTATTATGTAGATTTGCTATGAAAAAAAATGAAAGAATAGATATTTTTTTGTCAGGAATCAACCACACGGTATTTCCTGTCAGCTCCACAATCACAAATTGGTAACTATGTTAGACAGCCATAGCAGAAACAAGAACAGCGTTTGATGTTTTACAGATTTTTGTTTGTTAAGCATGCATGTAAGGCTATACATTTCTCTCACTACCACATTAACTAGATATGCTGTCATACAATTTCAATACTTTCACTATAGCATGTTTAAACAAAAGTATCCACCTAACAGGCAGCACAAAAAAAATTTCCCATTTGCGACACAGGATGACCCATTTGCAAAAAAGGATTACCCATTTGCAACACAGGATTCTCTTTTGAAAGGGACATCTAACTGTTCTCACTGAAAATAATGGGACATTTTTACATTTAATAACTTTGAAACCAATTAATATTTTTCATCACACCAGCAAAAGGCACATCTACAAGGCAAATGCTATGTATCCTGAAAATGTCAGACCAAATTTCCAAACTGTTTCTGTGCTGTGGCGTGACAAAAAAACTGCATAAAAAGGTATATTTCCCAATTTTTGACACTCCATATCTCCACACCCATAAATCCAACCAGAACAAAACTAAGCACAGCAAGAGATCTTGGGTCCCTGATAGTGCATACAAAATGTCATGCAAATCAGTTGAGCAGTTACAAAGTTGTTAAAGTGCAAACATTTTAGCTTAACATAGACGTGGCCATTGAACTTTTAATTATAGGGGTGTGTCCACACTCCTGTAATATATATACATATATGGTGTGTCAAGTCAGAAAGAAGCACAGAAATGCTGCAAAATATCACAGAATACTGCAGTTTACTGCAGGGGCTATTATAAGTCAATGACAATTAAGTCCTTTTGTCTTGCAGGATTTTGTGACATGTCATTATTGCAAGTTACTGCACTTCATTGTGGCTGACATATCTGTAGGTATCTTTCAACAAACAGTATAAATATACTTTTTTTATATAAAATTGCAAGGAAACATTCTAAAATCTAATTGGCTGAGAGGCATTACCCGACCATCCATTAAAAAGTTAGTGTTGCAGCGTCAGGTGCCAGATCTCATTACCAAGGCAAAAAAGCCTCCTTGTCTACAAACTCAAGGACTGTTTCATGTTTATAATTTTGCCATTTCAAATGTATTTTCCTTACCACCTTAGTGGTAAGGAAAGGTGGGAGTAAAACTGGAGATCAAGTAGGATCTATGTTATTACAGTAGGTAAGGAAAATGGATAGACTAGGTGGGCCAAGTGGTCATTATCTGCCATCAAATTCTATGTTTCTATTCAAACAAATGATTTTACATAAAAAATATTAAAAATGTTTCACTTTACATAAGAGCAGCAAGTACAACGATCCACTCGAGGATGTGCATTAAAGGATTTAAATACATTTCCCTAGGATATAAGGATACATGGACTTTGGCCTCGTGACTCATTCCTATGTCACTCCTAATAAATCTCCTGTATTATCTTGCCTTTTAATACAGTTTATAAATTAACTTCTTATGCACCACCAAATGAAAGGTTTACTAAAATCTTAATATATAATGAACATACTGTATAATGAACAAATTTAAAAATAAATAAATAATATTGATAGGCTTCTCTTCATTAGGTCTATTAGCTAATTCCTCTATAAATGACATTATTACATTATTTTGTTTGGCTTGATTACCCTTCATTAACTCCATATTGGTTTATTAAAATTTGCTTTTCCTTAGATGATCAGCAATCATATTTATTTATTGATTGATTGATTTATTGATTTCTTATCTGGATAAGTACACTGGTCTGAGGCACCCTTGTCCGGAACAAACTGGACCTATATAGGCCAAAAATAAGGGTGGCACACAGTTATAAATGAGCTGGGAAAATACCTTTGCAAAAGTATTCCAAATGTACAGATAAAATAAAAGTGTAAATTTGTATACAGTATGAATAAAGAGGTACAATAGCATGATCACGGTTAACTGTTGTCAATTTTTTCTTCTACTAACATCAGGTTTTGGGGTCTATTGTTTTCTGGTACTGATGTAGAACCTTGTGTAAACCCACATGAGACTGATTAATAATACTGTACATTAAAATGTAATAAACCAGTTGGCTTTGCAGTGGTCAACAGGAGGTGACTAGAGCTCAGTTTGTCTGGTCTGATTTTGACTGGCTGGAGACTGTAGACATTGTTTGGATCATCCAGAGTATGCACCCAACTTACTGTAATTTGGACCCAGGTCCCACGCATCTCTTGTTGTGGCACATGGAGGTCATTGGCCCAGTCCTAGCTGAGATAGTCCAGTGTTCGCTGGAGACAGGAGTATTCCCTGAACCCCTGAAGGAGGCGGTTGTGGCACCTTTCCTTAAGAAACTCTTCCTCAACCCAGACTGCTTAGCAAACTATAGACCTGTCTCTAACCTGCCCTTTGTGGGCAAGGTTATTAAGAAGGTCATTGTGGAGCAGCTGATGGACCTTTTATCCACCCATGATGTCTATGACCCTCTCCAGTCCAGATTTTGGAAGAGGCATAGCACTGAGATGGCCCTTGTTTGGGTCCTTATTGATCTCCTGACTGCCAGGGATCGATGAAGCTGTACCATCTTGGTCCTCCTTGATCTGTCTGTGACATTTGACACTGTGGACCACTAGGTGCTGTTGGATCACCTGTGGTTGTTCTGTGGGCTGTCTGGAACAGTTCTCAGATAGTTTAGATCTTTCCTGGGCAGGACCCAGAGAGTGGTGTCAGAAATTTATTCTTTGGCCCCTCTCCTCCTGCCTTGTGGAGTTCCATAGGGCTCCATACTGCCATACATGTTATTTGCAGTGTATATGCTGCTGTTGGGAGACATTATAAGGTGGTATGGGCTGAGTTTCCACTGTTACACAGATGACACTCAGCTCTACATGTCCCTTGTGCCCAACCAAGTGGGTGCTGTCTTGGTTTTTTTAATAATTGTCTCTCTGAGATCCAGGACTGGATGAGAGCCAGCTGGTTCAGATTGAACCCTGATAAGACTGAGGTGCTGGTTGTGGACGCAGGTCAACAGGATTTGGGTATGGTGCCTGGTCAACTGTCTGGGCTTTGGCTTTGTGGGAGCCAGTTACTTGCTTCAGACCAGCAGCAAAATCTGGGCATGGTGTTTGACAGCAGCCTATCTATGAAATCTCAGGTGTCTGCTGTCATACAATCTTCTTTTTACCATCTGAGGAACATCACCCAGATTAAGCGCCTGGTCCATCCCAGTGATCTACTTACTTTGGTCCATGCCTTTGTTACCTCCCATCTTAACTATTCTAATGCCTTCTACCTAGTACTCTCAGGGGTTGATATCCACCATCTGCAGCTGCTATAGAATGCAACAGCCAGGTCATTGACTGGTTTACCTCGATGCTGCCATATCGCACTTGTGCTCCATGACCTGCACTGGCTGCCGGTTTACTGTCTGATCACCTTTTAAGTCGGGTTACTGACCTACAAAGCTCTACATGGTCAGGGACTGCGCTACCTCCAAGACCTTCTTCATCCTTACTGCCCTCCCTGCCCTCTCCTCTCCACTGATGAGGGATTGCTAGAGATTCCCAGGGTTTGGCTTAAGCAGAGAGCATAATATGACATGCTGTGGTGGGGTGAAGGCAAAATTGTTGAAGTAAATGGCAACTCACTTTCTTTCTTTCTTTCTTTCTTTCTTTCTTTCTTTCTTTCTTTCTTTCTTTCTTTCTTTCTTTCTTTCTTTCTTTCTTTCTTTCTTCCTTCCTTTCTTTCTTTCTTTCTCTTCATAGGCTTACCACAAGATTCAAGCCCTCTACCACTGCAGTTAAGCACTGTATCTTTAACAGTTTAAATAGTGTGACAGTTTGGACTTAACAGTTTGAAAGTTTTTACTCTGCCCTGTATTGTACTGAATTCCGGAAAACACAGTTCAAAATGAAATAGGCTCAGTCAGCATTTTTACATGGCAGCCTTGTTTCCAAAACCATACACTACATAAACCATTGTATGAGTGATCATACACAACTAAGGCTGTGTTTCCATCTTGGGAAGTGATGACAAATCTGACACCTCTTGGACTTCACTCTCAAGGTCTCTATGATGACATCATTTCCCTCAACGGAAAGAAATACTTGTTGTGTATGGTCACCTATATACTATTCTATATATCACTAAAATACCACCAACAAACTGGTCTTACTGGGTGGGCCAAGTATCCTTTTCTGCTACAAATTCCATGCAAGAGCTTAACCAGGTTCAATGTCAATTGATTTGCATCTGTACCCCTCCCAAGACAAGGCTGAAAATAAGAAATATGCAAAGTCCAGTCTTCCTTTACCTGTCAACAACAACTAAATACAATTATAAATAAATATTTGGGGACATATGCATTGTTGTACAGTGTATTGTATTTATTAGATTAGTTTGGGGTTGACTGACGGGTTAGAGAGGAGTGTTTTAGTAGAATACAAGGGTTTTCTTTGGAATTCTGTCTAATTTCAGACATCATGTGTCATGGTACATCAGCCTCTTCTTTCAAGTACTCTCTGGGACTGCTCCACCTGCTCCATCCTTCCATACCTCTGCCCCCACTATGGCAGTCATGGACCATTGTAGGGGGCTGGGATTTGGAGAAGGCAGGGCATGGGGTGGAGACTTGACCATGGGTAGGTGTCAAGCTGGTGTGGATTGGGTGCATCATGCTGAGTTGGTGCCCTTTGTACAATAGGAACACAGAGCGGTGACATCTCTGTGTGTCACATTCCCCAGGGACCCCCCTAGGAGTGGAGGGAAGGTTGCAGATGAATCATATTCTCTAGCTCTTCCCCTTCATGGTATGTTGTGCAACAACAAACCCCTGAGGAATAAAACAGCCTTGTTATTGGACTTCATCATGGATTCCTCTAGAAGTCAGATATGTTTCACTTAGTAAATATTTATGACTCAGTACAGGAGGAGTCTGTTCCAGATAGGTTCTCAATGGTATACTGCCCAAGAAGTGAGTGTAGTGGTGGCAGGGTGGCCAGCTGTTTTACTGTAGATCTTGCCTGAAACTGACATTGAAGGAAACAAGGTCGTTTGAATATGTGCCCATAAAAGCTGATGCAGGTATGAGGGGTAGGATTCTCCTGCTCTGCTGTCATCTGTGTTTTCACCAGGACTTCCAACAGGAATTTTCAGATTTCATTTTTGACCTTTCATTGGACACTCTTGATTGTGATAGGGGATTTCAGTATATTGGTCAATGTTGAAACTTCACAGTTTGTTCAGTGGTTCCTCCTCTTGATGATTCACTGCACCTCACACCGGTAGTTTCAACTGCTATCCATTAACTCAGCCATACCTTGTATCTCATTTTCTCCATGTGGATGCACATTTGGGATGTCAGGGTTGATCCTATATCATGTTCGGATCACTATGCTGTTTAGTTTCTGGCAAAAGCATCCCAAAAATATTTCTCCCTTATGGAGATGGCCTGGCACTGCCCAACACATGATCTGGAGCCTGAGAAACTCCTGGTAGTGCTGGACATCTCGAGTATAGGGGCAGCATGTTATGAGTGGCTGTTGCAGCTTTTCATGGCTATAATGTAGCTGTTACAATTGCACTGGGCTCTATAGGACCAGTCCTATCCCACCCACTGATGACATGTTGCAGCTTGCAATAGTACACCGATGAACTGAGGTGGTTGTAGGCAACAAGGGAGAGGTTGGAGTATTCCTTGAAGTGATCTGGCTCAGTGGATTACATGATAGCTCAGAGGTCAGATATTGTTTCAGATTTTATTTTATGTATGTAT
Source organism: Neoceratodus forsteri (assembly GCA_016271365.2). Classification (NCBI taxonomy): domain Eukaryota; kingdom Metazoa; phylum Chordata; order Ceratodontiformes; family Ceratodontidae; genus Neoceratodus; species Neoceratodus forsteri. Next base: position 1,099,591,669 of record CM028130.1, read on the forward strand.
TTGTATATAATTTAATAAAATATTGTTTTAAAAAAGATGGCTCTGGGGTCACATAATCTTGCCCACTACTGAGGTAAGACTGACTGGTCTGTAGTTCCCTGGCAGCAGGGAGGAGGCAGGGAACTACAGACTAGTCAGTCTTACCTCAGTAGTGGGCAAGATTATGGAGGCACTCCTTAAGGAAAGGATAGTGCAACACCTGGAATCCATAGGAGCACAGGATCCTAGATAGCATGGTTTTACAACAGAAAGGTCCTGTCAAACTAATCTCATAGATTTCTTTGACTGGGTAACCAGAGTGGTGGACCAAGGGGGTGCAGTTAATGTCACCTACCTTGACTTCTGCAAAGCTTATGATACTGTTCCACAAAGAAGATTGATTAATAAGCTGGGTAGGTTCGAGGTGGGTCACAGGTTGGTCAACTGGGTGGCAAACGGGTTTGGCAGGCAGAAAACTGAGTGTGGTGTCAAACAGTATACTGTCAGAAGAGATGCAAGTCACAAGTGGGGTACCTCAGGGGTCAGTCCTAGGGCCAGTCCTCTTCCATATCTTCATCAGTGACATTGCAGATGGATTAGAGGGTAAAGTTTGCCTGTTTGCAGATGACACCAAGATCTGCAACAGAGTAGATGATCCAGATGGGGTGGGCAGAATGAGAAAATTTCTGGAAAAACTGGCAAAATGGTTGGAAGAGTGGCAACTGGGATTTAACGCAAAGAAGTGCAAGATCATGTACATAAGGAAGAGAAGCCCTGAAGCTATCTATAGGTTGGGAAAGAATTTGCTGGCAGTCACAAGGGAGGAAAGTGACTTGGGCATCATCATCACAGATGACCTGAAATCATCCAAGCAGACCACTAAAGCAGTAGGTAAGGCTAGAGGGGATGTTGGGATGTATTAGTAGAGGTATCACAAGTCGTAAGATTGAGGTAGTAATCCCTCTTTACAAGACACTGGTTAGGCCCCACCTAGAGTACTGCATTCAGTACTGGAGGCAGCATCTGCACAAGGACATTAGCAAAATGGAGGCAGTCCAGAGAAGGGCAACCAAAATGGTGCAGGGAATGCATCAGAAAACATATGAGGACAGATTAACGGAGCTTAATATATATACCATAGAGCAAAGGAGGGAGAGAGGTGATATGATCAAAACATTCAAACATCTTAAGGGCATTAACAAGGTGAAAGAGTCTAACATGTAACAATATAAGAAAAATAGCCGGACAAGAGGACACAACATGAGATTACAGGAAGGCGATTAAGGGTCAATGTGAGGAAGTTCTTTTTCACAGAAAGGGTATGGTGGATGCATGGAATGGCCTACCTCAGGAAGTGGTGGATATGAATACAGTGCAGGGCTTCAGACAGGCATGGGATAGGCATAAGGGAGCAATACAGATGAGTATGAATAAACAGGCCATTGACAGAGTAAAGGCCTATGGCACATTCATAAGGTAGTAAAAATGGGCAGACTGGATGGGCCTTGTGGTCCTTATCTGCAATCAACTTCTATGTTTCTATGTTTCTATCACAATATAAAGGCTATTAGAGGCTAATAGCTCTGAAAAAGGTAGAATTCCTCTCATAAGCTATTGTCACAGGTAGGACTAGACCAGCCTAATTCTTCTGCACTGTATTCAGATTAATTTATAGTATATGGTTAGGGCTTATTGTGGATAAAAAGCGATGGCTTTCCAAAAGTTGTTGTTGGACAGATAAAAGGTCAAGAAAAGTTGTTGTAGTATCATTCTGACATCACAACGATACTACAACAACGTCTTCCCCTTGAGCTGTTACCTGATTGGCTAAAGCAGCTCAGTGTTCAAAAAACAAACAGGGTAAAATGGCGGCACCACTTAGCAAGCGGAGGGGCAAGCATTTCGCTAAGATAGTTTGGACACAAACTGCCATTGTCGGCTCCGTGTGTCCAAACTATCAGTTTGACATTTTTCTTTTCTTTTTTTTAAAATAACCGGCGCTTTGAAATATCTGGTGGTGAGCAGAACCGTTGCAAGGACCGGAGGCAGAGCGGGATTGCACCGATGACAGGGAGCAATCGAGTGTATGAACACAAGGTATGAAACCTTGTATTTAAATTAAACTGTAGACATTTCTGGGAGCCATATACTATATAAAATAGTATATGGGTGACAATACACAACAAGGCTTTGTTTCCATCTCGGGGATGTGATGATGTCAAACAGACCTCTCGAGCTTCGCTCTCAAGGTCTGTATGACATCATCATATCCCCTCGATGGAAACATAGCCTTGTTGTGTATGGTCACCCATACACTATTCTATATATTGTGACTGTCTCAAGTCTGGTGAAGTCATGTCCCTATATACTGTAGATGTGATGAGTTTGTTTTCTTTTCTTCCTGGGCATAGTGTCCTCTATTAGAGCCAGAATATCTCTAGGTGGCCTGTCAGAACCAGCAGTTGTCAGTCAGAAAGGTACCAGGGCACTCTCTGAGTTGGACTGAGTTTTTGCCAGTTTCTTTGGAACAGATGCATGAAGTGATCTTAGAGCTGCATCCACCTTTTGTGACTGCTTTTGACCCTGTGCAGCTCTTTGTGGACTAGGGCATTGTGCTGAGTCTGGTGTTTGCTGGCATCATCCTGTGCTCCCTTTCCACAGGATGTTTACCCATGTTTTTTAAAAGAGCTGTGGTGAGACCACTCCTGGAAAAGTTATCTTTGGGCTCGGATGTGCTTTTGAACTAAAGATCAGTATTGAACTTTCCCTTTTTGGTGAAGGTTATTGAGAAGGGGGAGGTGATACAGCTTGTGGCTGAGATTGAGAAGTTGGATATTTCTAAACAAGTTTTTCAGTCTCGTCACAGTTTGGAGACCACTCTTGTCAAGGTGTTTAATTATCTGCCTCAGGCAAGGGAAAAGGAGAGTGACCCATTGTTGTTATCCTTGATATCTCATTTGCATTTGACACCGTGGATCATAGGGTGTTGATGGAATGTCTAGGGAAATATAGGGTATTAACAGGACAAAGTTAAAATTGTTTGAGTCATTTCCTTTCATATAGATCAGAGAGGCTTGTGATGGGGCCCTTCTCATCACCACTAGTTGCAGTCAGCTCTAGTGTTCCCCAGTAATGATTCTGTGTCCCATGATTTTGGTGATGTATACACTGCTGCTGCAGTTGTTAAGCTGGTATGGTGTGAATTATAACTGCTACATTTTTGACTTGGCTGTACGTGTCTGTTACATTGGATGGGCAAGGGTTTTATTTTTTTGCTGGAACATAGCCACTGGGAAATAATGGGCTGGAAGGCTTTCAACTGGCTGAGGCTGAATCCAACAAAAATGGAGTTGTTGTTGGTGGAACTAGTCCTCATGGGTCAGCTGCTAGATGAAATGGCATTGTTCTAGTGGCTGTGGATAGGGTGAAATTCTAGGAGCGTTGAAAACTTATTTATGGTGTCAGGCTTTTGATGGCACTTAGTAAATGAACCCTGTTGTATTTTCTTGTGTTTATACTGTACTTACTGTTTTATTATCTTTTAATTCTTTGTAAAGCTCCTTGATATTCGAAAGGCACTTTTGTGAAATAAAATTATTATTATTATTATTATTATTATTATTATTATTATTACTGTGGACTCACAGTTGCTACTTGATATTTGAACATCATGTGTTGATTTTATTTTTATTTATTTATTTAATTTTGGTACCCGGGTAAGCCCACTGAGACACAACAGTCTCTTTTTCAGGGATGACCTGGAAACAGCAATACAGTCGAGTAGTGCAGAGGTTGATACAACATTAGTACAGGATACAACATTTATACAGGATAACACATTCGACAGCGAGTGCAGTATAAGAAATACAAGTTGAATGGGATAAAGTTACTTCAGTAAGCAGGTAACAACACTTCGAGCAGAGATACACAGGTTACTGCAATACCATAGGGGTACAATTCAGCATAAGATAATCAAAACTATGTCCTGGCCGCAAGCTTGTATCCATCTAGTCCACAAACATTGCCGGATGGAGACAGAGATGCAGAGGTAGGTCTTGGGAGATTTAATATTAGCTGTCAGTGAAGAGTAGGTAAACTCAGGGAGTTACTGAAAACATGAACAAGTAGGGGCTTCAAGGTGTGTTAACAGAGCACTTTGGAATTGAGTAATGATGGGGCAGGCCAGGATTAAGGGAGGCAGAGAGTTCCAGGAGGACACAGCAGTGTAGGCAAATGATCTCCAGGCTGAGGAGAGTCTAAGGTTTGAAACAGCTAGAAGGGGCAGTAAGCTGACCTCAGGGCTCTATGGGTGAATTTGCATTGGATTATCACAGATAGGCAAGGGGGGGGTGAAGCGATAGGCAAAATTATGTATTAAGCTAAGGGTAATGTATTGAAGTTTAGACTCAAAGGGTAGCCAGCACAAGGTAGACAGGACATTGCAAAGGTGATGCTGTGCATGGATTCCCAGGGCAAACCTATCCACCCTATGACATAACTGAGAAAGGTGGGTTAGGATTGAGGAGGATGAAGAGAGCAGCAATGGGGTACCATACAGGAGGAGAGGCAGGAGAGTGGCCTCTGCTATCTTGCGGCATGATGTCAGAGAGAGGTATGGGTGGATTCTATAGAGGACTTCTAGCCTCTGGTTTAGGGATTTGGTAAGGGTTGTGACATGTACATCCAGTGAAAGAGAGGGGTCCAAGGAGACTCCCAGGTATTTGAAAGATTGAACTGATTCAAGGACAGATCCTGAGCGTTATTGAATAGTCAGGGGAGGGTGTGCTCGAGAAATAGAGTTAGCAAAGAGCATTCTCTTAGTTTTGTTCGTATTTAGGACCAGTTGCTTGTGGGTAAACCAGTCCTCAAGGGAGTGGAAGTCAGATGTTGGCATTTGGTTGATCCAACCTCTGTCCAAAGAGGATCTGTAGATGATAGCATCATCACGTAGAGATGTACTGTGGCACCACCACAATTGTTAGGGAGCTCATCAATAAATAATGAAAAAAGCAAGGGACCCAGTATAGAGCCCTGGGGTACACCATGGGTGATGTCTCGTGGGTCTGACAGGGAGCCCACCCATTTGATATGCTGAGTACATCCAAGGAGGTAGCTATGGGTCCATGCAGGTGCATTCACATCAAGACCTAGAATATGAAGTTGTCGTAGGAGCAGGTCATGGTTGACCAAGTCAAAAGCCTTGGTCGAGTCCATGAATATTGCACCGGTGGCAAGGCCAGTACCCATTGCATGATATATGTCCATGGTGACCTTGATCAAAGCAGTGGTGGTGCTATAATTTTTTCTAAATCCATGCTGGGAAGATGATAGGAGTTGGTGGTGTTCAAGGTAATTTTGGAGGTGGTCATACAGTATCCACTCCTGCACTTTAGCTAGGGAACAGTGAATTGATATGGGCTGGAAGTTTTCCACAACTGCATTGGAGCCACCTTTGTATACAGGGACAGCTACTGCTACCTTTCATTTATCAGGGACGGTGCTTGTTAGGAAGGATCTATTAAATAGGTTGTGCATGGGATGGGCTACTGCATCTGCTCCAACTTTGAGGAACCTGAATTCTAGGGTGTCATGCCCTGGCAAGCTGTCTGCCTTAAGATTCCTAAGTAGATGGCGGACTTCTTTGAGAGTAGCAGGTTTTAGGTGGAAGGAGGGCGAGCCATGGGGTCAACTGCAGGCAAGGGATCAGGTGGGAGGGGGGAGGAGGAGCTGGAGAAAAGAGAGGTACACTTGTGCAGGTCAGTGAAGAATTCATTAAAGCAGATGCAATGGAGGGGTGGTTAGCGTGAGTAGAGCTTTGAGCATCAATGGAGCTGGGGATATCAGTGGTGTTTCTCTTCAGGAGGGAGTTGATCTATCTCCAGAATTCTTTTGGGTTGCCTAGGTGCTCTGTCTGAAGCTTCTTGAAATGGCAATGCTTAGCTTTCTGGAGGGAGCTTTTGCATCTATTTCTTAGCTGCCTATAAGATTGCCAGTCGGCAGGTAGGTCACTGCATTTGTAAGCCCTCCAGACTTTATCACGAGTGGTCAGGAGTTTCCTTAGCTTCTTGGAGAGCCAGGGGTCACAAACCCCTTTAATCTGGCAGTTCTTCATAGGTGTGTGGGAGTCAATGATATCTCTGAGTTTTGACACAAAGAAATGTAGGGCTGTATTAATGTCCAGGATGGTATTTACAGGGCCCCAGTCCGTTGAGCGAATAGCATCCGAGAAGGAGTTGGGATTGAATTTGGACATGTCCTGAGTCCTGATGATTTTAGGTGGGGGATTGGGGGAGTTATTATGCCAGATGCATAGAGTTAGGGAGTGGTCACTTACACTGTCAGAGACAACACCAATTGATTTTATTTTGGAGGGACAGTTGGTGACCACTCAGTCTAGAAGGGCATGGTTGCCCGATCTAGAGTTGATACAGGTTGGGACATTGATGAATTGAACCAGATTGGCGTCTGCCAGGGCTGCGGTCAATTTGAAAGATTTTGCGTTCAACCAGTCTATGTTAAATTCACCCCCGATCATGATATCCTGATGTGGTAGGCTAGCACAGGAGGTAATAAAGGAGTGGAGGCAGGATGCCACACTTTTGGAGGCAGGTATACACTGACAACCATGAGTTTCTTGACTGATCCAAGGGTGATGGAAAGAAATATTGATTCCGTCTCAGCTGGAGCAGGGTTAGGCAGAGCAATTTGGGTAGCATCAACATTGTGTCCAACATACATGATGATGCCACCAGCCTTTCTAACCAGGCGGTCCCCCCTAAAACATTTATATCCAGGTAAGGCAACCTCATGCGGTTTGATACTCAGTTTCAGCCAAGTCTCTGAGATACCCAGGATATCAGCAGTGTGACTATGGACCCATGCTTCAAGTTCTGGCATTTTAGGTCTAAGGCTACGTATATTTAAGTGTGCAATTTTCAGCCCCTTTGGTAATGGGTTGGTGAGTATAGGTAGGAAAGAGGCAGGGGTGAGGGTCGTCAGTCCAGGATTAGGTTCGATGCCACCAGCGAGAGTTGACAAGAGAAAAAGTAAGAACCATGACATAGGTGTTGAGAGCAAGGACCGTGCCAGTCTCTTAGCAGTGTCTGGACAGCTGCTTAATTTCCTGGAGAGCCATAGCCCAAGGTAGGCAACACCCTTTTAGGCAGGCGGGGGTAAGGTAAAAGTTGAGTGCCATATCACATGGGATGTGCTGGGGTGGGTCTGTGGCATGGTGCACCGGGGGATATCTTAAGGCCAATGATATGAGGTAGTCAGCAGAGAAGAGAAGCAGCACACATGAGGGTAGATACAGAATTGCTAGTCTGGCCGTTCTGTGCTATATAGTTGTGGAGTTTGGAATTTGAGCAATTGCAGGGAAGTAATATAGTGACCCAATACGGAGCTGAAATTAGGGGAAAGGCCACAGTAAAGTAAATACATATAGTGACCCAATATGAAGCAGAAATTGGGGGAAAGGCCGCAGCAAACTAGATACATAAACTAGGTATTCACAAGCAGGGGGCAAGAAAGGGAAATGTTGTTTGGAAGCACTGAAAGAGGAGGGTGGAGTTAGGACCAATCAGGCAGGAGGCAACTGAGTGCTGTAAACCAATAGTGATGACTGCTTGACAGGGAAGGAGGAGCCTAAGCTGATTTAATTAAGGCTGGAGGTGGGGGGGGGGGGAGACGAAAAACACGGGCAGAAGCAGCAGAGAGCTAAACTGACAGGGATTAAAATAACAAGAAGAAAATATCCCAGTGATGTTCCAGGGTTCCTTAGTTGGGAAAATTAAATGAGACTCTTATCAGCTTAAAGCTGAAAGTACCAGGCAACCTTGTAAGTCAAAATGGAGAGCTTAAATGGCTTGGTTCCAGGTCCATAACTGATCAGCTTCAGTGGGGAGCAGACTCCTTCTTCCCACGCCATGGGAGGCAGACAGGCAGTTTCCTGGCAGTGACCACATGAGCAGTGCTAGCCCTGTTGGGCAGGGCAGATGCCTAAGGACAGGGACAAGAGGGGAGTAATTAAATAAAGCAGAGACAGGGGAGGGAAATCAAAGGTAAAGAGGGATTAACTTCAATAAAACAAAAGGAAATAAAGGGCTAAAATCGGGGGGTCTCAGACCAAGGCAAGGCACCAGAAGGGTCTAGAATGAAAATAAAACAAAAGGGTTATTCAGGGTGAACTGCTGCCCTGAGGCAAATATAAACAGAGCAAAGGCAGTGTATGGAGCAAGGGACAGGAAACACTTTAAACAATTTCAGCAACTCTCTAAACACTTAGCATTAAAAGATCACTCTAAACATTAGGTACTAGTAATAGCAGTACAAGTTTTTTTCCCCTAAAAACACCTTCAAAAACACGGGCAGAAGCAGCAGAGAGCTAAGCTGACAGGGATTAAAATAACAAGAAGGACATCTTCCCAGTGATGTTCCAGTGTTCCATAGTAGGGAAAATTAAATGAGACTCTTATATCAGCTTAAAGCTGAAAGTACCGGGCAACCTTGTAAGTCAAAACGGAGAGCTCAGATGGCCTGCAGGGACCAATGAGGGCTCTGCAGAAAAAAGGTTCCCGGAACTTTGAAATCAAAACAAGGAAAGCGTTACAATTTCAGATGGCTTTCTTTGCCTGGGGCAGGTTCCAGGTCCATACCTGAGCAGCTTCAGTGGGGAGCAAGCTCCTTTTTCTCACGCTGTGGGAGGTGGACGGGCAGCTTCCGGGCAGTGACCGCGTGAGTGGTGCTAGCCCCGTTGGGCAGGGCAGATGCCTGAGCAGCTTCAGTGGGGAGCAGACTCCTTCTTCCTACACTGTGGGAGGCAGATGGGCAGCATCCTGGCAGTGACAGCATGAGCGGTGCTATTCCCATTGGGCAGGGCAGATGCCTGAGCAGCTTCAGTGGGGAGCAGGCTTGATCATGGCATGCAGTGCAATTTTCCAGCTTCAGAATATTGCCTGGATTCAGCCATATTTAAGTAAAGAGAATCTGGTTACCCTAAAACATGCATTGTTTACTTAGAGGATTGACTACTATAATGTTCTGTACCCAGGGCTGTCAGGAGGACTGGTGCATTGTTCATAGCTGGTGCAGAATGCTGTGGTGAGGGTGATCCTTAGGAACATTATACACTGATCATATCACACCTGTGCTCCAACATCTGCACTGGCTCCCAGATAGGTGATACACCACCTTCAAGACTGATTTGTTGCCATACAAAGCCTTACCAGGTTTGGCCCCTGGCTACCTTAAAGACCATTTGGGTTGGCATATTCCTAGCTCCCCACTCCACTCCACTAAGGACAGGACATTTTGTTGGACTTCCTGAGGTCTTATCTCAAACTATCTAGTGATAGGGCATGCTCAGTGGTGGCCCCATTCATTTGGAAATTCTTGCCATAGCATTTGATGGGTTCTATCTTGGTGGAGGCATTTATCTGTTTATGTTGGATTTTGGTACTGATCAGTGACTTAAAGGGACACTGATTTTCAGTATTTTTTTTTGTTAAGAGAGAAAAACTTCATCTGATCTCCTTGAAGTCCACCAGCTAAAATTGGTCATGAATGAGTATATGTTTTATGAGGGGTGTGAAATAAATACTGTGCCTAATAAGAGCTTTTCTGCTGATTTCAGTAATGTGGCTTTTTTTTTGAAATGAGGGTTGTGACACATTTTTTTACATGTTGAATATTGGAACTATGACTATGGGTATGTGCATTAGTGTCGTCCACACAACTGCACATGCCTATAGTCATGGTTTCAATATACAACATGTAAAATAAAGTGTTACAGCCCTTGGTTCCAAAAAAGACCCACGTTACTGAAATCAGCAGAAAAGCTACTATTAGGCACAGTATTTATCTCGCAGCACTCAAAAAATGTCAGAATCATTCACGATCAAGTTCACTCATGGCTCAACATACCATCACCCTTGGGGATGTGTGGGAGCATCAGCAAGCAGATGTCAAGGTGGTCTGCTCAAGGATTTTAACAGAAAAAGAGAAAAACTGAATTCCTATGGTAATCCTGCAGCATGAAGGCATTCTGTTGCTTACTAATGCCAACTGTACACATGCTACAGTGCATTTATGACAAGTACTGAAAAGTGAACTGTGTCCTTTTAAGAACATGTATCTCACATTATTTAACTATTCTTATATATTTAATTTATTAGTGTAAATTCTGCTGCATTATTTATAAGTGTAATTTATGTTGCATTATTTATTTACCTTGTGTAATATTCCTTTTTGTGAAGTGCTTTGAGCCCATGGGATTGGGCACTCCAGAAATACATCTTCACACTGTACAAATGAGCTTGTTTTTGTATTAGGCTAGAGAAAAATGAATGACTGACTGTAATTGTTTATTTTTTCTGCCTTGCAATTAACTGCATTAATTACTATAAGAGGGAGGTAATTACTGCCTATATAACAGGGTCTTTGGAAACATCTCCTGCAGATTCACACAGAGATGAAGGGGCTCTGCATGCTGAGGCACAAGCAGTAAAAATACGTTACTGTACCAGCAGCGACACAGAAAACAGGTAATGTTTTTGCATTTTAATCAAATACTGGCCAGACAAATAGAAAGACACAGATACAGTGCTGCTTGCCAGTATCAATCATTAGATTATATTGTGTTTGTAAGTTACAAAGTAGCATTTGTTAGCCAGCAACACATTTAATTACATAACCTTTTAGTAATAATGTATGCCTGACATCCTTGTATTTATCTGTGCAGTTGTAATTTCTTCAGATACTTAAAAAAAAGATTTTATACAGTACCAGTGGTGAATAAACTGGGCAAATAAATAATATTATTTTTCAGTAATTAGGGTCAATATGCATACAATGTAGGTGAGCATCAAACCTTACAGATAAATTATTTTAGCCAGCAAAACATTCCAAATGAAAATAAATCCTTTATTTCCATGTTGGGTGGGTCATCAGCATTTATTTCCACTTTAGGTTGCTCATAAAGAAGCTCTTTATCAATCAAAGTTCAACTTGCACAATACCTGATGATACCACAATAGCCTCTGCATCTCTCAAAACAGAGCAAGGAAATCAAGCACAAACAGTTAAATCTTCAGTAAAAGAACAAATTTGAAAGCTCTGCTGTTACAATCACATTGTATAAATTGGGCACACAATGGCATCACTCATAATACACTGTATGACATGTATCTTTACTTGTGAGGGGGCAAAACTTTTACAATACCTTTATGGGTCTGCCACTGGTGAGTTATGGTCTTGCCCTTTACTTATGAAGATAAACAGCATATTTAGCCAGTCCATTTTGTTTCCCATATTTGTTTTCACTAAGAACACATGATTTCCACTAAGTACGTGTTATTTCTAATTAAAATCTGGAAACAGAACATAGAGAACAATTTGCAAAATGGACAATTTAGAACTGAGAAAAGGGTGGTATAAACTATAACTAGGTAAAACACTAATAAAACATTACATACATTATGATATATATAATAAAATATATGATGGTTTGCAGTAGAATAAAACATTTATCCCCCACATGAATTGTAACTGGTAAAACTTTCATAACTAACTTGAGGCTTCACCACTTGTGAGTTATGAGTCTTATCACTCACTAAAAATGGTAAATGCGTTATTTCACTGCAATCCATTATATATTTAAACACACGAATTGGAGTCCTCAGACACTGGTGATTTGTTTGATTAGACTGCATAAGTTTATGTGGCAAAAGCAAAAAAATGAGCAAGACAACACAAGGAAAAGCATTCTGTCAGCCCCAAGGTTTCTTGGCACACTTCATATCAATGGGAGGGGCCATGCATGTTTCCTTGTGCTGTCTTGCTTATTTGTTTGTTTTTGTCACACAGTAAATTTACAGTCTAATCTGAAGAATCTCCAGTGTTTGTGCACCTCTGCTTGTGTTTGATGATCATGGACCTGTAACAGAGTGCACCTTTACAAATCCTGTGCAGCTTCCCATAACCCATCATATATTACCTAGTTATTACTAATTCTGTAATTAATTACTCAGGTAAATAAAGGTGGTTGACAAATGCTACTAGTAATTTTAACATGTTTTCTACTGGTGTTTCAGTTTGACTTTACATACTAGATTCATATTGCATATATACTATGAGGTTGGTGCTGGTACACATTTGTAATGATGAACAGCAGAACACCACATCAAGATGTTAAACTTTTCATGGTGGGAATGACAAGAGAATAAGAACATTTGAAAACTGCAATACCATGTATCTTAGTTCAGGAATGAAATAAAAAGAAAAATGCTATATTGACTTTTTGTCATAAGGACATGATTATTATTATAAATTCTTAACTCAATACTACCCTATCAGGCATTGTAAATGAAATTACTGAGTAAGAATTAAGTCATACATACATTGTTCAGCAGCCATGTTATTTATTTTTATTATGCTTAAGTTTCTTAACTTTTCATAAACATTATGGGTCTGATCATTCACAATAAGTAGCAATAGGAGCATACATCATATAGCCATATAATTCCGTACATAAACTTAGAAAAGAGGTTTGGAAAATCCAGACCTCTGATTGGCTAATACCTTTGCCCTAGCACACATTTATACATATGTCAACAGAGACCACAAGCACAAGTCCCGTGGTCACCTTGACTCATTACAAGGTGGTATCCTTTTTCCTACCACAAAACTCTCAAGCACTAACTTGATAGTTGATGAAATGGCAGATCTACTTAACAAACATTTTTGTAACACCTATGGAAAAAAGATAGGTCAATGGAGCCTCCTAGTATTAACTCCTGTAATAATGTAGCAATCTGAGCATGAAACCAACATAAAGATAAAAAAACATCAAAGCAGATTGCTCTCCATGCCCAGACATGATAACAGTAAATATGATCTAGCTTATGTCCAGTTATCTGCTATATCCACTCAAGCTGCTATTTGAAAAAAGTTTAAACACTGGTGATTCCCCAATAACAGGATGATGGCCAGTGTCATCCCAGTATTCAACAAGCATTTGTCAATGCCGAATGTTGGCTTGCTGGCATTGGCATTGGTAGTGCAGGAGTTAGAGAGATGCATAATAGGAATGGCAGTGAAATATTGAACTAATACCACCCCCCCCCACAGAGACTGAAAGGCATTGGGGAGTTCCTCTGGGTCGTTGGCCATAACACTTATGCCATTCCACCTCACCCCAGCCTGCAGACAGCAACAGGTGTCGCGGTGTGCCTTTGGGTCTTTGGTCCTTATGCTCACCTGATTCCATAAGGAAATAAGCTGAGATGTGTGCAGTATAGGAGAATGAGGTGAACAATAGGGCTGAAGACCCCAAGGCACACCTCAAAGCCTGTCAATGGCTGCAGGGTGGGGGTGGAATGCCATGAGCATTATGGCTGATGAACCCAAGTCACACCCTCGATGCCTGTCAGTTTCTACAAGGTGGGGCATTATGGTTGGAAACCCTAATGCCTTAGGCCTTTGTTGGTATTTTCACTCCAAATTTTCAGCGTGGGCTTTTTGGGTCCTTACCTCATGAACATAAGTTTCATAAGTTGAATCAAGCTTTGAGACTTTCGTCCATAATGCTCGCCATTAATTGTTTTAAAACATAATTGTCTTATCATATAGATGTTTATCCAGTCTAGACTTAAATGTGTCCATGGTAGTACTCTCCACGACATTAGTTGGCAAGCTATTCCATGCAGATACCACCCTAGTAGTGAACCAATGTTTCCTTAGATTGGTATTCCATTTAGGCAATTCTAATTGCATACTGTGTTTTCAAGTACTGGACCAACCAATTCTATATGACATTCTTAGATCTTCTCTTAATACAGAATCTTGAGATAGCCTAAACATCATACATAAGTCTCCCCTTAGTCTTCTATAACATAGGGAATATAAATTAAGTTTAGTCAATCTCTCCCTAAAGGACAGGTTTTTCAAAGCGAACACTGATCTTGTCGTTCTATGCTGGACACCCTCCACTCTCATAATATCCTTTCTGTACTGTGGTGACCACAATTGCACACAATAATCCAAATGTGGCCTCACCAATGATCCATATAATGGAATGATCACCTTTTGATGTCTACTAGAAATGTGTCTCAAAATACAGTTCAAGCTCTGGTTAGCCCTGTTAACTTGTTGTTTACAATGAGATCTAAACTTGAAGTCTGATGAGATATTGATACCCAGGTCTCTCTCCTCAGTTGTTTTTTCAAGGATATTATTCCCAATATAATATATATGCTTGCTGTTGTTGCGACCCAAATGCATGATCTTGCATTTGGAAATATTGAGTTCTAATTTGCTAGTTCCAGTCCACTCATATATTTCATTTATGGCCTGTTGTAAGGAAAGAGCCTCTGTCGTTGAAGTCACAGTTGTTCCTAATCTGCAATCATCTGCAAACTTAGAAATCCATATATGAGGATTACTGATCTGTAGCGATGAAATATAGATATTTAAGAGACAAGGTCCCAACACCGAACCCTGAGGCACCCCACTAGTAACCTCAGACCAATCCGACTTTACCCCCCCAACCACGACTCTTTGCTTTCTGCCCGTCAACCACTTAGCTATCCACTTTATAATATTATTGTTAATTCCAATTTTAATCAAGGTTTGTAATAATTCCCCATGGGGTAGTTTGTCGAATGCCTTCGCAAAATCCATGAAAACCACATCCACCAGTATACCATTATCCAATTCTGCATTAACTTTTCCATAAAAGGATAATAAGTTGGTTTGACAAGCTCTAGATTTAACAAAACCATGTTGTACAGGGTCAGATAGTTTGTTGTTAAGTATTCAACTATAGTATCCTTTAAAATACCCTCCATAAGTTTTCCCAATAAAGATGTCAAGCTTATAGGTCTAAAGTTGGCTGGGTCAGATCTTGATCCTTTTTTATGGAGAGGAACAACCAAGGCATTTCGCCAGGCTTGAGGGACTTCACCTCTATCTAAGGATTCTTGATATAAGAAGCTCAGTGGTTCTGCCAGTTGATCAGCAAGTTTCTTTAAAATTCTAGGGTGGATGTTATCAGGGTCTGGAGACTTATTGATGTCTAGTTTGCTTAATCTATTCTTTACCTCTGCCGGTGTTATTTTAATACTGCAAACTAAAGGAGTTAAATTGTCAAAAGTATGTGATGTACTACCAGTGTCACTATATTTTTTTTACTGAATCCTGAAAGGTGATTTCACACAGTGGCTGTGCCATTTGGTGCCACAGGTATGGAAACACATTTTGGGCAGGATGTGAAAAATGATGGCTGCACTGTTCATGAGAAGGTGTGAAAAAATGGCAATGTTGAAAATCTGGAGTGAAAATATGAAAAATTGGTGAAGTTAAGAGCGTGCATAGAAACTGCATTATGCACACCCATAACACAACCATGTTTTGGAATTTTTCCACCAAATTTTCAACATGGGCATTATGGGACCTCCCGTCATGAACAGTGACACTGTGATTGTGTTAATCCATCCCAAAAGTTGATTTCCCACAATGACCGTGCCATTCTGCACCACAGGTGCAAAAACATGTTTTGGGAAGGATGTGAAAAATGACATCTGTACTGTTCAAAAGACGGTGTGAAAAAATGGCACTGTTGAAAAATTGGAGTGAAAATATTAAAAACTAGTGAAGTTATGAATGTAGGTAGAAACTGCGCAATGCACACTCATAATGCAGTCATTGTTTGGAATTTTTCACCAAATTTGCAACATGGGCTTTTTGGGACCACCCCTCATGAACACTGGCACTTTCATTTTACTAATCAGTCCCAAAAGGTGATTCCACATAGCGACCACGAAATCACCTTTCAGGACCAAGAACCTAAATGACAGTGCCAGTGTTCACAAAGTGGGGTCCCAAGAACTCCATGTTGAAAATTTGGGGCCAAATTCAAAAAAATGGTTAAGATATTAACCTACATTTTATTTATTTTATTTTTATTTATGACTTTATTAACCGGGTAGGGTGCACTGGTCCAACAGATCGTTTTCAGGCATGACCTGAGCCAAAAGGTGCAGGCAGGGTAAATCGTTACAGTAGTAGATAACATAAAATAGTACATACCATAAATACACTTATGATAGTTACAAATAGTAGCAGATAATGACCATCCCCCTTCCCCATTGACTCCCATTATATGACTTACCTTTGATTTTTAATTTTGCGGTTCAGCTTTGCAGAGGGTACAGATGTATCCCAGTCCACAGAAGATGACAGCGCCTGACCTCTGAAGGTAAGTATGGGGTGAGGGGTTGTGGGGAGGTGGGTGTGCAGAAGGAGGGTTGGGATGGGGAAGGGGGACAGCTGCACAATGATGGACCATTTCCTTTTTTACAGGTACCAAAAAAACCCAGCAAAGGATGGTTTTCTTCTTTCACAGAGAAAATGTATTTTTATTAATGTGGGCACACTGGGGTGGGCTCCCAGTGTGCCACAACAGTGGGAGGGTATGCCGAAATGGGGATTGGGTACCCTGATTTAGGCATATCATGTAGAGGGGTTTAGGGGCAGGGGGCCCATCCAACACCTGGAGTGGGCAACCCGGTGTCGGAAGAAAATAAAAAATATGTTGGCTCACTGGGGTGGGCTCCAGTGTGCCAAATTTAATGGGGGAGAATACATGATGACATGGTGAATGGGCACCCCCGATGTTGGCTTTGTGGGACTGTGTTATGGCCGGTAAGAGCCACCATTGTGAAAAACCGCTCTATGGCTACATTATTTATTAGTATGTTTCACCAGGAAAGGCACACTGAGCAAACATGTTGCTCATAACTCCAGCCATGCGCATTACTGTGCACTGTAATGTGCATGGCTGGAGTCTTGTCATCTGTTGCTGCAATGACGAAACTGCACCTGACTGCAGCGGCAGATTTCTTTCAACTTTTTGGATCTCTTGGAAGTTTTCTGTCATCGCCATCATGGTCATTGACTGGCAGCTGAGGGATGCACCCACTAAAGCATCCACTGCATTTGTCACAACACTGACACACCTCTGAAATGTGCTACTACCAGAAGATGTTGCTTAAGTGTGCACACAAGCTAACCTAAAAAGGGAGAGAGACACTATAATAAAAATTATAGAGCTAGCTGCCTAACATCTATTACACACAAACTTCTGGAAGGCAATATAAAAGATAAAATTGAACCTTCCTTATGTAATATTAACCCTGAACAACATGATTTTACTAGGTGTATGTCTTGTGTTATAAACTTCTTGTGTTTCTATAAAAAGATCAGCAACAGCTTGATAAGAAAACTCCATGTGATGTGCCCTTTTGCATTTTAGCAAGGCTATTGACCATGTGATCCACTGAGCTGTAATAGAAAAATTAAAACCAAGAGGAATGGGCTTTAAACTGGTTAAGTGTATATCTAACTGGCTGGGTGACAGAACTCGGAGGGTGGAGATCAGTGGAATTCTCTCACAGGAGGGTGGTATCTCCAGTGGGGTACCACAGGGGCCTGTGCTTGATCCCTTTGTCTTCCACATTTTTATAGCTGATCTTACATACAGTTTGAGTAGCTGGTCAACAAAATACGGAGACAATTAAAAATTTGGTGGCACTTGTGCCACATTTGAGGAAGTAGTTAAAATACTGGAAGACGTTAACATTATCACACATTGGGCCACAGTCTGGGAAATGCACTTCAGTCTTTAGAAGTGCAAGGTTAAGCCTCTGCAATACAACAATAATAAACATCAACACTTTTTATGTGGAAAACAGTTGGTAGTAACCACACTTGAAAATTATCTTGGTGTCTTTGCATCAAATAAGCTAGGCTGTACAAGGCAAACAAATGAAACGAGGCCAACAAAGCTTTGTGGGCAGTATGTAAAAACATTAGCTCTAGAGATCCTGAGGTTTTAGCACCTCTGTATAGATTATATGCCTGACCCCACCTTGACTTTTGCTCTCAGTTATGGTGCCCATATAAGAGAAACAACATTATTCAGTGTTAAGGGACCTAACTTACAATGACAGACTAGGAACATTGAATCTCACATGTCTTGAAATGAGATGGTTAAGGGGTGATCAACTCCTCATGTGGGGCATCAGTAAAGATCTTTACTTATTTAATTAAATGGGGTTTGAAATTAAGCAACAGGTAGCAGGTACACAAGGACACCCACTTCAACTGTGTGGTATGGAATTTAATAGAACCGGAAGGAATATTATTTCTCACAGAGGGTGATAAATCCCAGGAATGCCCTTCTTATTGAAATAATAGTAAAAGCAAGCCTATTTCCAATAAGAAATTAGATGATTGAATCTTTGGAAACAGTGTGGTGCATTACTACAGGTTATGAGATGGGAACTCTATGTGTGCATCTTGCCTTCTGCTCCATGTTCTCCTCAGTATGAACCTCAGTAGCTATTTTTATTCCTTAAGTTCAGCTGCCAGAAGCACAGACTAATTTGGCTGCATCCACTCACTTCACAGTCACATTTCCTTCATGTAATCACTGCCATGTCACTGTTTATGAAAGCAAGTATTTCTGATGAGCTATTCCTGACTACAGCTGATCTGCTCTCCCACCATCACTCCCAGCGGGAATGGAAACTTACTGAGTGAGAAGCAGTTGCCATGACAATCAATATATCATCTTGACACTTGCCTGCACAATATGTACTATCAAGGATTACTTTCAGTTGGAAATAAAGTCATTTATTTATGTTATGAAAAAGACAATGGAGCTTTTCAGCGCCAGACAATGAATTTTCTAAGCCCAATAAGACACTCCGGGTTGGGCAGCATTGGGTTATACCTGCCCTTCCTGGGGCAGTACATAGAAATAATGAACTTTTAATTGTTATTATCTCTTACATGTTGGGTACCCAAACCTGAGTAAAGGGGAAAGAGCAATACACAACAATTACTGAAGTAGAGGAAGAAAAGAAGACACTTCAATATTACGAGTTAGTTAGCGCTTTCCTGAATTTCTTACAGATACTTTTATCCTTTTCTCATACCAGATCAGGACTTACCTCAGCACGGAGAGAAGGAAATGATCCCACTTTCATGGGTGTAGACAGAGAGACTGTCATTTTATTTATTTTTTAAAGGTACATTGAGCCAAAGCTTATTTTCAGCTGCATCCAGGGAATGCAGAGAGATTAAGTGACATGTTCAGCATCGCATGGTGTGAAAAATGAGGTTCTGGGAATCAAACCAGGTACTGGATGTGCCAAGCTCAATCACAGTATGTTGTTCTGTCCTCTAGGCTCTGCTGCCAGCCCCGCCTGTTATGCCTCACCTTCATTAATCTAAGGAATAAACACTTCCCTATATCTCATAATCTTATGTATCCAGGAGGTCCATCTTTTAGCAAATGAAGTTTATTTCTGACATAGTGAGTCATACTATTTTTAATGCATCTTAGTTTATTTATTGATAGTTTATTTACTTATCGATTCATTCGAGATTTGGTCACCAGAATAGGCTCACTGAGTCATAACATGGGTTGAACTGGCCCTTGTGACCAGTAACCCTCATCAAAGGCTGAAGTCCTGGATTTCAGGAAGGCAGACTTCAACCGTATGAGGGAGCTGGGCCAGGACAAGTTAAAGAGGACAGCATTAGGGATGTGGAGGAAATGTGGAGGGCAATCAAGGAGACATTCTTGAGGCAATAAAGTATGGAATGAGAATGGTAACCAAACAAAAAAAGATACAAGAGAACAATATGGTTCTTTGGAAAGGTCAGGAAAGCAGTGAGAGTCAAAAAAAGACTTTTACCAAATACAAGGGAAAAACAAGGGAAGGGAGAATGTGAATGCCTAATCAGAAGAAGAGAAACCAAAAGGACAGTCAGAGAAGCAAAGGCAGACAAAGAGCAACCTACTGCGGAGGAGGTTAAAGGTCAGGAAAAAACAACTCTTTAGACATATTAAGGAAAAAAGAAGGAAGGGGAGGATGAGTTGTTAGGCTAACAGAGGGAGTTTTGAGGAGGATAGACAGAAAGCAGCTGTTCATAATGGCTACATTTGCTCTGTATTCACAAGGAAAGACGGAAGGCCTCTGCCAGAGAAAGGCATTAAGCAGCTGTAAGAGAGATCCCTGAGATGAGGCAGCATGTATTTACCAGCAAAAGTGTGTGGAAAGGTCTAGTAACCCTAAAGATAGGTAAGGTCCAGGGGTCAAATGGGATGCATCTGATGATGATCAGGGAACTGGCAACAGAACTAACTGAAATCATTGTGGGGCTATTCAATAGCTCAGTTCAGACAGTGGTATTTCCAAATGACTGGGGTGTAGCAGATGTAGTCCCACTCTTTAAAGGGGGGACAAGAAACAAACAAGTACTGTAACTACAGACCTGTCAGTCTTGACTCTATTGTGAGTAAACTGATGGAGATACTAGTCAAACCGGACCTCGTGAACTGCCTAGATTGCTATGGACTCTAGGACAGTAAACAGCATGGGTTTGTGGCAGGGAAGTCTTGTCAGACCAGCCTGATAGTATTCCTTGACTGGGTAACAAGGGTAGTGGATAAGGGTTATGCTGTGGATTTACTCTACTTTCATTTACTAACATATGAACATACGAAGAAGCCAGCAGAAAAAGGCCATTTAGTCTAGCAAGTCTGCTCATGTTGCTGGGTCCACAGCTTGAGCTAATGTCCCTGTCCCCTCTCCCCACTCCTCCCTTTCTCCCAACCCATGAGTCTTACCCTCCCCCTATACCCATCCCATCCTCTCTTAAAGCTGCCCACTTTCTTCAATGAGATTATCTCTTCTGGCAGCGCATTCCAAGTGTCCACCACCCTCTCAGTGAAGAAGTGCTTCCTGACCTCCCTCCTAAACCTCCCACCCTTCAGCTTAAGACTGTGCCCCCTCATGTTATGGTTGCCACTCAGTTTAAAAAGACCCTCCTTATCAACCTTATTTATCCCTTTCAAGTATTTGGAGGTCTCAATCATGTCCCCTCTCTCTCCAGTCTTCCAGAGAGTACATGTTCAGTGCCCTCAACCTCTCCTCGTATGCCTTACCCTGCTGACCAGCTATCATCTTTGAAGCCCCCCTCTGGACCTTTTCCAGCAGGTTACTGTCCTTTTTTGAGGCATGGGCACCAGTACTGAACTCCATACTCTAGATGCGGCCTAACCAGTGACCTGTACAATGGCAGTATAACCTCCTCTTTCTTACTACTGAGCCCTCTAGATATGCATCCCAGCATCTTGTTTGCCTTTGCTGATGCTTTCTTGCACTGCATGGAGTGCTTCAGGTCACTAGTGATCATCACTCCCAGCTCCTTCTCCTCCTCTGATGCAGATACTCAGACTCCACCCAGGTAATACTCTGTCCTAGGATACTTGGCTCCAATATGCATAACTTTGCATTTCTTGGCATTGAAGCCAAGCTTCCAGATCTTCCTGTAGGACCTGTATCCCTTCAGGTGTCCACTCTCCCACAGAGCTTGGTGTCATCTGTGAATAGGCACATTTTGCCCTTAATGCCATCTCCAATGTCATTGATGAAGACATTGAACAACACCGGGCCCCAGCACCAAGCCCTGTAGGACTCCACTGGTTACCTGTCTTGTGCCAGAAAACTCTCCCCCACAACCACCCTCTGAGTTCTGTCCTTAGCCAGTTTTCCACTCATCTGGCCACCTTTTCCCCCAACCCTGAGATCCACCAACTTCAGATAAACCCTTTTGTGAGGCACAGAGTCAAAGGCCTTGCTGAAATCAAGATAGAGGCTGTCTACCACGTGTCCCCTGTTTACTGTCTTAGTGACATAGTCAAAGAAGTCCATCAGATTTGTTTGGCATGATCACCCCCTCATGAACCCATGCTGCCTCGCATCCTGGAAACCATGCTTTTAACTCAATGTATCACAGAAGGTTGCTGAAGAAACTAAATGCTCTGGGTACATCAAAGGACACAGTTAGATGGGTAAGAAATTGATTGGAAGGGAGACAACAGAGAGTTGTGGTTAATGAATTCAAATCACAAGAGAGGGAGATCACCAGTGGGGTGCCACAGGGATCGGTTCTGGGTTCAGCCCTTTTCAATATGTTCATTAGTGACATGAGGAAAGTAATCTAGGGTAAGATGTGTCTCTTTGCAGACAACAGCACATTCTGTGGCAGAGTAGACAGTGAGAAGGAGGTTAGGAAGATGCAGAGAGACCTGTAAAAGCTAGAGAGTAGGTCAAAGATTTGGTAGGTAAAATTCAATGCCAAAAACTGCAAGGTGAAGAATGTAGGAAAAAAGAACCTGAGCACAGGTGTACTGGATGGGTGGTGGGGGGTAACGCTGTGCATGACCTCTGAGGAAAGAGAGTTAAGGTTCATC
The DNA here is from genome assembly GCA_016271365.2 of Neoceratodus forsteri. NCBI lineage: Eukaryota > Metazoa > Chordata > Ceratodontiformes > Ceratodontidae > Neoceratodus > Neoceratodus forsteri. The sequence continues at coordinate 1,099,613,972 of CM028130.1, forward strand.
ATCAGTGACTCCATAAAATAATCAAACCAGTGTAACAAGGCCTACAGTAAGGCAAATACGATGCTGGGATGTATTGGAAAGGGTATTGATGCAGAAGGAAGGAGGTATTACTACCTCTCTGTAGATCACTGGTGAGGCCCCATATGGCATACTGTGTCCAGTTCTGGAGTCCTCACCTAGTAAAACATAAGGATAGACTGGAGACAGTTCAATGTAGGGTGACAAAAATAATTCATGACCACCAAGGCAGATCTCACAAGGATCAGCTCGAGACACTGAACATGCACATGCTAGATGCCAGATGAAAGAGGGAAGATATGACAGAAACCTTCAAGTTCCCAAAAAGAATGAACAAAGTAAACTGCAGGACCAGATGTTCAAGAACATGGTGGCATGAGTGAAACTGATGGGGCAGGGGGATTCAAGAGGGAAGTGAGAAAGTTTTATTTTACAAAAAAGGTGGTGGAGTCATGGAACAATCTGCAGGATAATGTGGGTGCCAAAACAATCAATGGTTTCAAACATGGCTGGGACTGAGTGAAGGTCTTAGTGGTTGCTCAGTGTGATAGAGGTAGGATGGGGAGCATGGGGGTGGACACTGTGGGTTAGAACCCCATATGGACAGTAGGTCCTGGGTTTGTTAGTGTTTATAGGCAGATTGGATGGACCAATGGTCTTTTGTGTGACATCATCGTCTATGTTTCTTTAGAAAATGGTCTTTTGTTTCCCAGCATCTGATTGACTGTTTCCCTTGCCAAGGGGGTACATTAACTTTCAATAGATGCCCAGGAAATAAAAAGTACCATTTCCAGTGCCCCTTTACCCACCCAAGTATCCTTGTGCCCACCCTGCTTGCTCATTGGAGGAAAGTCCCCCACTGAATTTGAAATCGCTGCCATTTTTTTCTCTTGCTTAGCCAGATACTAGTCCCCAAGGCTCTGTACTTCAGTGACAGCTGCCTGACAAACCTGTACATCAACTTCAGCCAGGCTCATTTCACAGAATTTGTTTCTTTTCCTTTTTTTTTATTAACAGTACCCTCTTCTCCCATGCTCCCTCATTGTCCATAACTCAACTCTCAGCTGACTGCACCCTTTCTCCTCCCTCCTCCATCTGACCACCCACTCACTAAAAAAATGAATTTCCCCAATTTTTTCCCCTCAATTAGTGAGTGAAGTCATCCTGACTTACACACAAAAACACAACATAGCACACATTCAGCCAGTGCTATTTCAGACTTCAGCCAGTAGAAAAAACATTTTTTTTTTGTTTTAAATTAGTAGCGCTAGGACGTTGCATGCTCCACACTACTGGTACACTAAATTCTGTGAAGTTCGTCCCAACACACCATACCACCAACACCTGTCAACTGAAAAATGGTAACATGCTTCTTTATTTTTTTTTTATAAAGTAAAAAACTACCTTACTTTATTTTCTAGCATGTTAAACTGGATTTGTACTGTCTTGTTTTGTCTCTGTCTGTCTGTCTCTCTCTCTCTGCTACCACTGTCAGCCCTGCTGCCCTCCGATCTTGCTCAGCAGCCCTTACATTCCATCACAGTCCCAACTCAGCTGTTTTTCTTTTAAACTTCTTTATTGATGGGGTCATGCCCAGTCAATATAAATATACATAATACTTTTAGAATAACTCATGCCTTACGTAATCCATTTCATACTCTATCATAGCTCGATTATGAAAGTGTGTACATTGTATGATATAAAACCAGTTTCTGACCCAGATAATTGATTCCTCACTTATCATAATAGTTTCTTCATCGCGGTAGGATATTTTTTACTTTGTCATCCTAAGAAAAAATTAACAATGTTAGTACTAACATAATAAATCACTGTGAATTACCATAACATTAACAATAAATAAACAACTAAATAAAACTTGTGTGTGGCCTTTCCTTTAAATGAATTTCAGCATTATGTAACCAAGGCAACCACTGACTGACCAGTGGGCAAATGCCTCAGGTGTATTCCTAGGTAACTAAAGAAAGTGTCAGCCCCAAATGTCCACTGCCATTGGATATCCGATTAATATCCTTGAGCCTGTTGTGTGAGTACTGAGATCCCTTCCACCTCTTCTATATATTTCATAATTGGAAGCCAGGTTCCCTTAAAGTTGTCTGTCTGCAAATGCAAACCTGTAGTAATTTTTTCTACATTGTAAATCCCTGTGATAATTTTTACCCAATCCTGTATTGAGGGTGGTTTGGGTAACAGACACGTCCTCATAATACCTTTACTGGCCACTGCCATTAGTTCACCTATAAAAGATTTGTGATGATTCGATCATCTCTTTTTTGACATTTTGCCCTATAGCTATATGTATATATCTGTTCAAGTATAAAAATAATATAACTTTCCCTTTTCATTTTTAATCAATAGAATTCCTCAGGAAGGAGTCAATGAGTCAAAACTCATTGTTTGCTATTTTCTGTGCAATTTGTAATATTTTTTTTGACAGAAATTGGCCAGTTATCTGAAATGAAGAATGATTTTTGATTGCTTACAGAAAGTAGGTTATTTCTGACAGAGATACTCTGCCACCATCTGATGCCAAAGCTGTGTATTGCAGCCAAACAGGGATTTTGTGCCATTTCAGTAGAAACCTGACAGCTCCAATGTTGTAGCACTTCTGGGTTCATCATCACTGACTCTGCAGAAATATGAAAGTCTTTTCAGTGGCACTGCAGTTCTATAAAAGAGGAGTCATCAACACAAAAGAAGTAAGTATTTTACTGTCTACCCTCCCTCACCCCCCTCACCACAGGACATATTTGGAAACAAGCTGTTACCAGTTCCTCACACTTGAATTGCATATTTTGCGTCAACTCATTGCATATCCCCTGTATTTTCACACTAGGTTGATAATAAACAGATGTTCTCAACTGCAGGCCCTTCAGAAAAGAAGCATGACACCATTCCATTCCGCAACATGATTATACTGAGAAAATCGGTGTTTACACGGTGGCATTTGCACCGCAGCAACCCGAGCACTCGAGTTGCTGCAGTGCAAATGCCACTGTGTGGACACTTACCAGATCGCAGTAAGCCACTCCCTGTGACACTCTGCAGTCCCATAAAGTTTGGGGACGCGTTCGGGAGCGAGCGGTTTAAGCGGCTATGTGGACAGGCTGCACCGCTCACTCCCACTTGCAGGCGCTTCCATCAGCTGACTGCCCAGACTCCCAGTCTCTCTCCAGAGCGATTGACATCAGTGTTGAGGAGGGCTGTGTAGACAAGTTAGCCAAGCGTCTTTTGGGTCGGGGCAGCTCTAGAACGCTTTAAAGAAGGAGCGAGGTCAGCTGTGTAAACACTGCTAAAGTTATGTATATAGAACTTTAACTGTAACTCGTATGACAGCAACACATCCAACAATTTTACCATACAAAAACATTCTATTGCATACATAAAGTATAGCATGGTTATATTAAAACTCTGCCTGATATTTTACTTGTGAACTGAGACCGCTGTAATACCACTCATGGCTTCATCACTCGTGATGCAGTGGGAGGTCACAGACTGTTTGTATGTGTCTATGTAGCTCAGTTGGAAATACATCCACCTCTTGGCAAAAAGTTTGTGTGTTCTAGTCCTGCACCAGAGTTTTGCTCATGCCATAAAAATGGTCACCTGAGTGCAGTGCTAAGGGGATGCAGTACTGTCAGTATGCTCTGTCCTTTGGATAAGAAATTAAACCAAGGTTTCACCTGTCTATTCTGGTTGGTGTTCACTAAAAACACCACCAACAGCATAATCTGGTTAAATTTCAGGTGGAAGAAAGAGTCCGCTGGGGATTGGAACACCTAAGTGAAAACAAGGTGATGGGACCAGACTGGATCCACCCTAGGGTACTAATGGAACTGAGCTCAGGGCTAGCCACCACTCTGGCAACACTATTGTGCACATCATTAAAGGCAGGGGTAGTTCAAGAGGACTGGAGGAGGGACAGTGTGGTTCCTCTGCACAGGAGTGGCAACAGGGAGGAAGCTAGCAAATACAGGCTAGTCAGTCTCACATCAGTGTAGGGAAATTAATGGAAACCCTGCTAAAGGAGAGACTGATAGTGTACCTGTAGGAAAATAGGCTGCTGGACCACTGGAAGCACTGCTTCATGGGAAGAGATCATGTCAAACAAATCCAGTAGACTCTTTTGACTGGGTAACTGGGGAGGTGGATTGGGGCAGGCAATAGCTGAGGTCTGTCTTGACTTCAATAAGGCCTTGGACACTGTACTACATAGGAGGCGGATTAAATAAGAAACTTGGCAACATGGGTACAGGGGAGAAGGTGGTAAGCTGGGTATCGAAATGGCTGAAAGGTATGAGGCAGAGGGTGGTGATAAATGGCAGTCACTCAGGGTATGGGAGAGTGACCAGTGGAGTACTACAGGGATTGATATTGTGTCCTGTTGTCTTCAGTGTCTTCATAAGTGACATTGCTGAGGAACTTGAGGGGAAGGTGTGTCTCTCTGCAGATGACACAAAAATCTGCAACAGGGTGGACACCTAGGAGTGGGTGGAGAGAATGCAAAGGAATCTGGGAAAACTACAGGAGTGGTTTAGTGTGTGGCAACTGAGTTTCATAGCCAAAAAGTGCAAAGTCCATGCACCTGGGGCCAGGAAGTCAGGGGACTGTGTCAGGGGTTGAAATTAACATACCCAGCCTGTTCCCTGTGCAAGTAGGAACAGGCTAGTACATGTAGTTTTGTCTCCTGCATGCACAGTAATGCATGTAGCCCATCTCTGTTTTTGCAGCTGCAATACCAGATACTGCCACAAGGGGCACAGTGCCAGAGAGTAAAGATATGTAGAAGCTTTTTTTCCCCCTGAGACTCTGTCGCACACGCATGCTGCTATCAGGACTTGGGAGTGAGCAGTGGGACGACTGTGGAGTGAGCACTGGCTGGGACTGAGAGTCATCGGCCCGCAGAATGAGGAGTGTCCAGGGAAGAGAAGGGACCCAGTAGGACATCGGGAGGAGCTACAGTGTCAGCGAGGCAGGATCAATGCTATTCAGGTTCTAGGCTGTGGTGGTGAATAGTACTGAGGGTATTGGGGGTGGGCACTGGTCTGGAGTCGACTAGTGCTATCAGTCGGGGATGGGTATTGAGAGCGGGGGGCAGGGTGGTCATGGAGCTCAAAGGGGGTCCTGGTGACAAGACTGGCATATCACATGTAATTTTAACTTTACTGTACCGAGTGTGCCTCTTTCTGTCACCCTCGTGGTACAGTAAGGTTCTGATAGGCATGCGCATCATATTTCAATCTACGCATTTTTGAGGAGAGGCTGGTGTTCAGTCACTAGGCAGGAAGCTCTGTTTGTGATCAAGACCAAATCAACTCACCAAGTTGAATCTTTTTTCATTGTGTGCAAATAATTTCATTAGTAGCTGTATCTAGGCAGGCAGAGGGTGTGTAAAAGCTAAAGACTTTTTTGTAGAAAAAAAAAAGATGACGATCATAAAACTGACCAGCAGAAAGCAAGCAAAGTGAATTAAGGCTTCATCCCACCCCAAGGGGATTTTCAGTCGTCGTTTGCCTCAGAGCAACAGTTTTTTTTATTTATAAGGGCAGTTGTTTTTTTTTGTTTTTTTTTTATACAAATGAAGACTTCTTTGATATAAAGAAAGGACTTAACTGTCAGATGAGCAACTGTGGTTTTACCACAACCTTGCCACCTTTTTGATTCCCCACTCATTCATTTTGTGGGGAAAAAGACTTGGTCTTGCAGAAAACTGCTTTTCTTTTTTATTGAGGACAGTTTGAAAAAGCTAATTTATGCTGCATATTAGCAGCAGCACAGTTGTGTTAATCCCTCCCAGAGTCCCAGTCTATAACAGATAGAGAGAAGCACCAACAGTTGTGTCTAAATAAGAGTGGGGAAAAAACCTTAGCCTTAAAAATCATTAAATAAATAACTGTGTGTGTTATAACTGTCCCATTTAAAAAAAAAAAAAAAGGCAAGCCAAGGCAGTGTGAGATTTGCTGAAGCCCAAGCAGAGTGGCTAAGGCTTGTGCTGCTGTGTGTAGTGTGCCCACCCACCAGTGAGTCTGCTATAATTTTCTCTGGTGTACATCATATGCCCACCGTACCCACCCTTGTGCTTGTGACTTTGACTAGACTGACCCACCCTGACCTGTCCTTGTCTTGCCAAGTACAATTTAACTGTACATTGGTTGGTCAGTGGTACATGCCACCACTGGCACTGGGAATACTTTCTGGGTGGATCTTAATTGGAGAAAACAAATCTCAGTCTGACAGTGGTTAGTTACCTTTTCTTGACTTGTGGGTGCAGTTCATTAGTGTTTCTGTACTAAAATTCTGCTTTTTTTTAAAAAATATTATCATTTTGTCTACCATTGCAAGTAACCCGACTTGGGTGCATGTAACTTTTGCCACGACATGCACCTTGGTGCAAGTACTGCAAAGAGTTAATTTCTACCCCTGGACTGTGTATAAGTTGGTGGGGGAGGGTGCTTAGTCGTCAATCAAGAGAAAGACTTGGGGTGATCATATCTGATGATCTCAGGGGTGCAGGGCAGTGCGACAAGGCAGTAAACGAGCTAGCCAGGTGTTGGGTTGCATAGGGAGGGATTTCTAGCAGGAGAAGGGAGGTGGTGTTGCTACTGAATCGTTCATTAGTGAGACCCCCTCATAGTACTGTGTCTAGTTCTGGGGCCACACTTCCACAAGGACATTGACAGTGTGGAAGCAATCCAGAAGAGGCTACCAAGATGGTGCAGGGTTGCATGAGAATCATACGTGGGGAGGCTGCAGGAGTTCAACATGTACTCCCTGTAGGAAAGGAGGCATGGTTAAGACTTCACTGGGGTGAACAAGGTGCAAGAGGGAATCTCTTTCGCAGGAGGAGCACCAGAAAACGGGCATGCTACGAAGCTTGAGGGATGTGAAGAAATACTTCTTCACAGAAAAGGTGGTGGATGCCTGGAACAGCCTGCCAGAAGAGGTGGTGAGGGTGAAAACAGTGGGGAGTTTCAAGCGTGCATGGAATATGCAGACTGAAGAGGGTAGTGGGTGTGGTAATAATTGGGAAAATAAGGCAGATTAGATGGACCTACCACTGCTTTTCTCCTGACATATTCTATGTTTGCATCTATAGCCCCCCCCTCCCAGCGAGTTTGAAAATAGGCAGTATTCACTTGCCCTCCTCTCCCAGTCAGCAAAAACTAAATAAATAAAATATCGGGCATATTTTAATTTGACCTAAGCCATATACAGTGTATTTCTCTATATATATGTGTGTGTGTGTGTGTGTGTGTATGTATGTAATATATATATATATATATATATATATACACACACACACACCTAGTGGTTTAAAAGGTTGATGGCATACATACAGTATATCCATATATGTGAAATGTTATTTTAATGTATGTGTCATTGGTGACAAACATACATAAACTCTGCTTCATCAGTGTGTGGGCTGTAAATGAAACAAAGGGGTTAGAGATAAATGACAGTGCTGAGCGGTTTAATAGTGGAAAGCCAAATTCCATAGCTCAGTGTGTGCCAGTAAGATAATTTTGTATAGTTCCTTCACTGAGATATTCTTATTTGTCCTTGATTAAGATGGTCTTATAAAGCAGGTGCATTTCTCCAGAGCTACTGGCAAGGGGGGAGGAGTGTCATTTCTGGGCAGGTTACCACATTTGCTCATTTGGTGCATGTTAATGCTTGATGAGCAAAGAAAATACACAGAAGGAGCAGGACAGAGAACTGTACCAGTTAAAGCAGAAGGAAGCGGGGAAGGCAGTCAGAATAGCAAAAGCACAAACCGAGGAAAAGATAGTCAACTCGGTTAAGAAGGGGGATAACTCCTTTTTTCGGTACATTAGGGAGCAAAGAAAGACTAAGGCAGGGATACTGAGGCTGAATAAAGAGGAAGGTGGTTGGGCAGAGAGCGACAGTGAAAAAGCAGGGATACTGAATGAATACTTCTGCTCAGTATTCACAATGGAAAAGCAGGGGGAGATACCTAATCCAGTCAATAGAAGCACTCTGGATAGAGGGGTTGATATTAGTCATTCACAGAGGAAAGGGTTCTGAAAGAACTCTTAAAAGTGAAGGTGGATAAAGCAATGGGGCCTGATGGGATTCACCCCAGAATTCTAAACGAACTAAGGGAAGAACTAGTAACACCACTGACTACCCTTTTTAATAAATCATGGGAGGATGGTGTGGTACCTGAGGACAGGAGGAGGGCGGATGTGATTCACCTTCACAAAAGTGGGAGCAAGACAGAGGCAGGAAACTACAGACCTGTCAGTTTCACCTCAGTGGTAGGGAAAATGATGGAATTACTTCGAAAGGAAACAGTTGTTGAGTAACTAGAGGCCAGTGGGGCACAGGACCCAAGGCAGCATGGATTCACAGCGGGAAGGTCATATCAGACAAATCTAATTGATTTGTTTGACTGGGTGACCAAAGTAGTAGACCAGGAAGGGGCTGTGGACATGGCCTACCTAGACTTTAGCAAGGCATTTGACACAGTCCCACACAAAATATTAATAAACAAATTAGTCAGCCTGGGAGTGGGTCCCAGGGTGGTATCCTGGGTAAAACACTGGCTGGACAACAGGACACAGCGGGTAATAGTAAATGGAGTCCACAGTGGAGAAAGGGGGGTAACTAGTGGGGTACCGCAGGGTTCAGTACTGGGGCCGGTCCTTTTTAATGTCTTTATAAGTGACATTGTAGAGGGACTGGAAGGGAAAGTATGTCTCTTTGTAGATGACAGAAAGATCTGCAACAGGGTTGATATGCAAGGTGGGGTGGAAAGGATGAAAAGGGACTTGGCAAGGTTGGAGGAATGGTCAGATGTATGGCAGCTTAGATTCAACGCAAAGAAGTTCAAAGTAATGCACCTGGGAAACAAATCCAGGGAAGAGTACACAATGGGGGGTGAGATGCTGACAACAACAAAAATGGAAAGGGACCTGGGGGTAGTCATATCAGATGGCCTAAAGGTGGGCCAGCAATGTGAGAAGGCAGTAAGGAGGGCTAGGGGGATACTGGGATGCAGAGGGAGAGGCATTACCAGTAGAAAACAGGAAGTTGTTGGCCTTCTGTACAGACAGTTAGTAAGACCACATCTGGAGTACTGTGTACAGTTCTGGAGACCCCATCTCCACAAAGACATAGACAGGGTGGAGACTATCCAGAGGAGGGCAACCAAAATGGTGCAGGGTATGCACCAGAAGACATATGAAGAAAGAATAAAGGAGCTTAAGATGTATAGCCTCCAGGAAAGGAGGGAGAGGGGGACATGATAGAAACTTTCAAATACAGCAAGGGAATCAACAAAGTCCAAGAGGGTAGCATCTTTCAGAAAAAGATGTGCAAGAACAAGGGGCACAATGTGAGAGATAGAGGGGGACGGCTCAGAGGTAATGTGAGGAAGTATTTCTTCACAGAGAGGTTTGTAGATGCATCGGAGCGACCTTCCTGAGGAGGTCGTGGAGTCAAGAATGCATGGGACAGACATAAGGCAATTTCTAGTGGGGGGTAGGAGGAAGTAGGCTGTTGGTTAACTGGGATCTACAGCTTATCCGTTAGGTAGGGAAATGGGCAGACTAGGTGGGCCAAGTGGTCCTTATCTGCCATCAAATTCTATGTTTCTATGTTTCTATGTTTCAGTAGGTCTTTCCTGGCAAAACCTTTAAAAACAAATAAATAAATCACAGATCAGAGCTGTAAGGGTGAGTGTGTGCCTACAGACTGTGAAACACAGAGATTTAAACTTTAAAAGGAAAGGGTGTGTTTTTAATTCCACATCCTTATTTTCTATAGCAATGACCTCCTGAAAGTCAGACAAGAACTAATATTAATGAGACATTAAGAGACTAAAAAATAAATATAAACTGTTTTTTGTAAACTGATTATAGAACTTGAGCTTACATACATTCAAATATATGCGATTGTTTGGAGGACATTTTTACTTGTATATATTTTTGTTCAACAAAGTAGTTTCCTTATACAGATAATAAAAAAAGAAACATAATTCTAGCTAAGAAAGACACTTTGATCTGTACAGTATGACCAACACTTATCCTAAGGTAGAGACAGAGCACCTCATATAAAGATACATGTTTGAAATTTTTTATTTACTACTATGAGAAAATTAACATGTTTATCTGAACATTGAAAAGTCATATAACCAGAAGAAAACACAATATAATATGTGATGAAACACTGGTTTTGTAGACGAAACATGAAGATTATTTTATAAAAAGATAAAAGAATGAAATATGATCTGCAGTAGGAGTTAAGTACTAATGCCAAACCCCTGTCTTTGCACCTTACAACTATGGCTGTCATACAACCGATTGTTATGAAAATTGGTATGTGCTGAGTAGGTGCCAGGATCTCTGTATCATGTAAATTTTGTAGTGATCGGTTCAGCAGGGACAAAGTTCTAGAACACTGAAAACTGTTACCACTTTTGAGTTATTAGCAGAAATTTGTTTGCATACTGTATGTGCAGTAGTGAAAATCAATGTCCTATGGATAATTGCATTTTTGTGAAAGCAATTTTTATGCATTTTTTTTGCAGCTAGTTTCTTTCTCCTCCACCAGTCTCTGGTACAGCAAATGCCACCAACCTTGTATGAAAAATACTTTTATGAGGTTAACAAATTGGATTTTGTATGAGTTAGCAGATACAAAAGCAAAAAAAACAAACAAAAAAATTGTATGTTGAAAACAGAAAGCTTAGGTGGAGGTGTAGTTTGTGGTTTGTGTGGTCAACATATTACATAGAAACATAAAAATATAGAAAAGTGATGGCAGAATGGGGCCTTATGATCTATCTAGTCTACCCATTTTAGAATAACTACTCCCCCTCCCCTATTTACTGCTGAGTGCTATTATGCCTTTGTATTTATCCCATGCATGTTTGAAACTTCTGACCATCCTGACCCCTACCACCTCCTGGGGGAGACTGTTCCATGGGTCCACCACTCTCTCCATGAAGAAGACCTTCTTTGCATTACCCCGTGTCTTCCCTCCCTCAATCTTCATATCATGCCCTCTGTTTATTTTGTAACTCCTACCCAAGAACAGGTCTTGTACCAGAGTTTTGTTGATACCATTTAGGTATTTGAAGGTCTCTTTCATATCCCCCCATCCCTCCTCTGTTTGAGAGAATACATGTTGAGTTCCCTCAGTTTGTCATCATGTGGTGTCTCATGAAGTCCTTGTATCATTTTAGTTGCCCTACATGGAACTCTCTCTAATCTATATATTCCCTTTTTGAGATGTGGCCACCAGAACTGTACATAGTACTCCAGGTGCAGCCTCGCCAGAGATCTGTAGAGCAGGGGCACCACCTCCCTTTTCCTGCTTGAAAGTCCCCTACTTATACAATCCAGCATCCTATTTGCCCTAAGTGCTGCCTTTTCACACTCTTTGCTTGTTTTTAGGTCATCCAGTATATTCACCCCCAGGTCCCTCTCCTGCTTCATGGCCTCCAGTCTCACTCCTCCCATGAAGTATTCCTCCTCTGGGTTTCCCTTCCCCAAGTGCAAGATCCTGCACTTTTTTTGTGTTGAAATTCAGATGCCAGATCCCAGATCATTGTTTCAGTTTTTTTAGGTCAGACTTCATCCCTGGCACTCCCCCCCTGGGAATGTCTGCCCTGTTACTGATCTTTGTGTCATCTGCAAACAGACACACTTTACCCTCTAAACCTTCAGTTGTGTCACTAATGAAGATGTTAAATAGGATAGGACCTAATAGTGATGCCTGAGGCACTCCACTGGTCACCTTCTTTTCCTTTGATAGTGTGCCATTTACCAGTTCCCTCCAGGTTCTCCCACTCAGCCAGTTTTGCACTCAGTTTACTACTTTCAGACCCACTCCTGGGCTGGCTAGCTTGTTTAACAGCCTTCTGTGTGAAACAGAGTCAAATGTTTTACTGAAATGTATTTATTTAATTATTTGGTTCTTGGAATTACAAATCTTTGAGTCAGTGACTCATTTACAAAAGCTACACATCGAAATAGCTACAAACATAACAGCAATTATACAATGGCAAGAAAATTTCCTGGTCTCTGATTGGTAATTCTTGGGCTGGACCTGTGATGTTATCCTAGTAAAACATCACGGGTCTAGTCTCAGCCTCACTATGAACCTGTAGATGAGTTATATGATGTGCTAGATGACCTCTTTTTTTGCATCTCCTCTTAAGAAACAAAAATATTTTTCCACACTAAAAAACATTCTTTAAAATTATTTTTTTATTTTATATTTAACAACGAGCCATTGTATAATAGCAATAATGCCCTCCAGGGTGTGTGTCATTTGGGATAACATCACGCCTCAGTTGTTGGACACAGTTGGCCTGTGGCCTCGTGCCCAACCACCTGAGGCGTGACGTTATATCAGCATGACACACACACACCCTGTTGGGCATTATTGCTTAAATGTTGAAGTAATTGAGAATATACAGATTTGCAGATTACACAAAACAAGTACAGTAACAAGTGCTATGGTTGCAGGGTTACGGCAGCAGTGAATACAATTGCAGTCAGAGGATGACTTTGTCTAAAAACAGGAAAGGGTTGGGTACAGGAGAGTATTGTGGATGTAGTAATCTGCCCGAGAGAAGTTAGCCAAGCTAGTGGATTAGTAGGGCAAGGTAGAACAGATAGGGATGGAAGTAGCGTGCAAATTGATAGAGCCTTCAGGAAGGGGTGAGCTAAGGAATGAGTTCCATTTGGAAAGGGGGAAAATTTAGATAGATTATGTCCACTGCTCTGCCCTAGTCCACTCTCGTGGACACCAAGTTGAAGAAGTCTATTAAATTTGTTTGGCACTATCTCCCCATCATAAGCCCATGTTGTCTAAGATCTAATGTTGTGCTCTCCTCCAGATAGGAGATAATTCTTTCTTTGAGGAGTGCTGCCATAATCTTGCTCACAAGTGATGTGAGGCTATAGTTACCCATGAATTCCCTACTTCCACTGTTATGAAGAAGGACCACAATGGCTCTTCTCCAATCCTTGGAGACAACTCTCTGTTCCAAACATAGGTTGAACAGTTCTTCCAGGGGTTCTGCCAGATCTTCTCTCAATTCCTTGAGTATACTGGGGTGTATTTCATCAGGCCCCATTGCTTTGTTCACCTTGAGTTTCCTTAGTTCTTCAAGGACGCCTCCCTCCCTCCCTCCCTTGTAAATGGTCCTGAGTCTACCTCTTTCCAGAGGTGCTGCTCCCCCTAGCTTTGGTCCACTACCATCTCTTTCTTTAGTAAAAACTGAGCAAAAGTAGCCATTCAGTAACTCCGCTTTCTACCTGTCATCCTCCGTGTGTCCATCTGTTTCCTTTCTTATCTTGAAGGAAGAATCTCTGATATTTTTTGTGGGTAGATATTGTCTTTTTTGCAGCAAATATGAATTTAAAAAGAGTAACAAAAGCATACATATTTTTATGGTTTCATGAGTAGGCATTCATTACTCGTTTATTTTCATGTGTTATATTTCCTTTCATGAGAGCTTAAAATGCCTGAAATTATTGAGCAATAACAATTTAAAAACTAGGTAGAATTCACAGCTGTAACCTGTGTATTTGATAGTTTAGGTTGTGTTGGGGACTCCTTTGGGTGTGTTTTGTCAAAAAAAATGGTCTTTATTTTAACAAAAAATAATAATTTGCTGAGTCATGAAACCAGTAGCATAGTTCTGCTTCCATGAGATAGCTTTCATGTCATATGAAAATGCTCCTATGATGTGTTTCTGCTTTTGTGGGTGTTTCGTTAAAGAATTTTGGGAAATATCTGGGTTGGAAATTGTGTCCTGGCAAAGTGGTCTTTGATGTCTGCAGGCCCAGAGGGCTTTGTGCATCATTGCAAGGTAGTTTTTGGTGTCTGCCTGTGTGCAGGGCCTACAGGACCCAGCTCACAGACAGATTAGCCTTGGTCTTGATGCAGGGCCTGGCCTATACATTTTGGTGAGGCAGTCTTTGGTGTCTGCCTATGCATAACCAGAAGGACCATTTTATTGGTGCAGGGACCAGACCATGCACATCTTGGATAATGGTCTTTGGTGTTTGCCTCTGCACAGGACCACAGTCAGATGGAACTTTGTCTTGGTACAGGGCATAGAGGAAGCTTTAACAGTACCTGGCGCTCATATACAATGAACAAGAATGTAAAATTTCACCAGCCAAACTGAGGCAGAATTTCCATTTCGATTCTGCAAAATGTCATTGAATTTCCATGAAAACCCCTTGAATTGTCACCATAATTTTAATTTCAGTTATTTCCAATTTACTTTTGAAAGTAGTCATCTAAATGCTATCAAATGACATAGCTACAGTATATAGATCTGTACCACAGGTTTAGGTGTTCCAAGTGTTTGACTCTTAGCTTTAGTGGGGACTGAGTTATAGGTAGTCAAACATTTTGCCAAAATGAAAATTTCAGTTATTACCTTCTAATGTTAATGCAACTTATCTAAATGTCACCAGATGTGAAAATGGTCAAACTGCTATACCACATGTAAATGTGTGCCACATTTTACATTCCCAGCTTTAAACAGGGACCAAATTATAAGTAACCAAACTTTCAGAGAGAAAGAAGGTAAACTGCAAAATTATAAACCTCTGCTATTTTAAAACTGGATACTGTAATACCATTAAATTTGGCAGGTTAATATTTATTTATTAATTGATTGATTTATAGATTCAATTTTCCTAACTTGGTAGGCCCACTGAGACCAGAGGTCCCTTTTTCAGGGGAGACCCGAGATTAATTACAGATATAAATGACAAGTACATAGGGAATTACACAATACAACACTGTTTACAAGGTTAGCAAGTACAAATCAAACACAGATTATTTGGACAGTTATAAATAAGGCAGTAACTAGGTATATAAACATGAACAATAATATAGTAGGTCATTCACAAGGTGAACAAGTAAATATCAAGCTCAGGTTATATAGACAGGCATAATGTCATATGCAATAATATCTAGGTCATATAGGGTAGGGGGAGTCATCGGTAGCAGAAACATAGGCAGCTTTCGAGCTGATATGTCTTTAGCCCCTTTCTGAAGCAGGAGAGGATATTAGACTTTTGCAGAACCTCCGATGGGGCATTCCAGGGAGAAGGAGCTGAGAAGTCGAAGGACCTCTTCCCCATAGAGGTATGAATCCTAGGCACCTTAAGCAGCTTTCTATTGGAGGAATGGAGCAACCATCTTGTCTGCTTGGGGACTAGAAGGCCAGACAGACTAGGTCATGTATAGACAGAGATTAAACAACATACATAGTATGGGGTACTGGAGCCAACTGTCAAATGTGGGCCAGTTTAAGGAGGAGACAATATGACAGTGATACTTCCTGAGTGGTGGTGGGGATGCCGATGCAAAGTACCCAGTTTTGTGGTATAGTGTCTCAAGTCTAGTTGGCTCGGATCTCATAAGTGACTACAATACAGGGGCACCATATAAAAGTTTAGGGAGCAGGACTCTATTCACTATAGCTAGCCTAGAGTCCAAGGTAAGGTGGCCACTTAGTCTGTATAAAAGACTCAAGTTTTTGGTGAATGGAATAGGTTATATGATCCACTTGTGCTTTGAGAGTAAGATCTTGGCCAGTATAGAGACCAAGGTATTTAATCACATCCACCACCTCAATCTGAGTTCCAGAGGAGGTTGAAAGGGAGAGCAAGTACTGCTGATCAGGTTCTATATGTTTGGGTCTGAATAGTACTGCCTTAGTTTTTTCCACATTCAGGACCAGCCTGTTCAATGTGATCCACTTCTCTAAAGACTCAGTCATTTGCCAGTTCATCACTGAGTGCCTTGACATCAAGGGAGCTCATGTAAAGGACAGAATCATTGGCATAAAGTATGAGATGAGTGTTCCTGCAATTTTTGTCCAGGTCATTAATGAATGTCGAGAATACTATAGGACCTAGTATTGAACCCTGGGGTACCCCGTCTGTAAGAGGCAGGCAGTTTGATAAGGCACCTCTTCATTTGACCTGTTGGGTTTTATGTGTGAGACAGTGAGTGAACCAGGATAGTCAGTGTGAGTCAAGACCATGTAGTTTTAGCTTACTAAGGAGTACAGTATGACTGACCATGTCAAATGCCTTGGTTAGAGCAATAAAGATAGTCAATTGGAACCCCATTGTTCAGGGCCTAGAGGATATTCATGGTAAACTTAACTAGAACAGTTATAAAGGTGATCACATGTATCAATTTTATTAATCTCTTGCTTCAAGGATGTCCATATGAGAAGCTGCCCAAACTTGCAAAATAACATTAGTACTTAAAGGCAAGTTCCATGAGTCTTGGTGAAAAATTTTTGAATTTCATGACAGTTATGTGGAAGCCATATCCATAGATATTTCCCCACCACACACCTGACCTGCTATGGAGGAGAAATAAAAAGGTTGTGAGAGTAGTAACAAGGTTGGATTTATCGAGGACTCTATTGTAAAAGTAGGAAGATGGTTGGAGGGGAATTGCAGGACCTTTATGTTAATATAGGTATAGTGCACTGCCTGGACATGGTGTCATAATGTTGTGACTACAAACAGCACGGCAAACAATAATGCAGTCACTCTCATGCTCCGACATAATGTCGGGCACAACAGCAACCACACAAGGAAAGAATGCGCACAACCCATTGAAAACAATGGGACTTTTTCTTTTTTGTGGGGTGCTTCACTCCCAACACCCCAGACTTCAAATAATCAATTCCGGGGGTGGACTTTGGGGATGGGAAGAAACTTGGGAGGGATAAAATTATTTTTTATTTAAAAAAAAAAACCTGCAACACTAGGAGACCTAGGGGGAACCAAAGCACAGTCCCGGGTATCCATTGCTACTGTGTCTGGTGCCTTAGCCACTCCACCATGTGAGTGGCTTGACCAGGCACAGCAGCACAGGCTTCTTCACTCCTTCCTTCACTTTGTGGTCAGCGACAGAGGTAGTAGTAATTCCCCACAACTCTTATACCCCTGTCACTGTAAATGCATTTGCGCTTCACACAGCGTGGTTCTTGCGGCACTGTTTGTGAAGCGCTATACTAACCTAGTACCCATTGCCTCTCTGCAGTGCAGATGTATGCAGAGGGAGTAGCTGACTATTGTGTTCATTGTGATTAGGAGTACATGTTCTGAGGACATGTGGATGTCACTTACTGAATGAGAGATGTTCCTAAAGGGTTAGCTGTCCAGAGGGATCTTCTACAATGCCCTTATGGCTCTGAGGCCTGTGAGGAATAATGCTTGTATCAGTTAGTCAAGCACTGTTTCAAAGATTTGTTGAAAGAGGAGGGCCTTTTTTCTGGTATGCTGGAGGACATTCTGAGGCAAGGAATTCCTGCATTTTCAGGATGTACTGCAGATGTGCCGAGAGAGAGGGTACTGGTCTTGTCATGGGACATGAAGTCTTGGGTATTCAAATTAAAGTACAGGGGTTAGAGAAGCAGCTAGTGCTGGGGTCACAAGCTGCAGGTTTCACAAGCATGGGTTCACCATGAAAGGGACAGTTCAGCTGGGTAGCCCAAGAACAGTAGACCCACACTTGAAGCAAGGAAGCATAGCATTTTAATTATTCCAACTTGAAAGCAGGTCATATAACAGTCATGCCAAGTAAAATTGACTATCTTTAGAGTCTTTGATGTACTTGCAAGTCTAGGACTTAGAGGTACTCAGAAAGATTCATGGGTAAGAAAATGTCTGGGACACCAAGAAGGAGGAATTCTGGCTATTGTAATAGTCTAGGTCTGATAGGAAAAGGACTGTGTCACTCTGTTTTTAACAGAGTTTGTCACTGCAAAGAACAAGGAGGATATACGTGGAACCAGCAGTTCAGGACCTTTGGGCCCATCCAGTCTGCCCCTTGTCCCTGCCTATTCCATCACCACTTACCCTAAATGGTTATAGGTGTCACTCCCTCCCCCTGTTCCTCTACCTAATGTGCCCCTATGCCTATCGCATGCATTCTTGAAGCTCCCCACAGTCTTTTCCCCCACTGTCTTCCCTAGCAAGCTGTTCCAGTCATTCACCACCCTTTCTGTGAAGAAGTATTTCTGTGCATCTCTCTTAAACTTCACCCCTTAGCTTTCTTACATGCCTTCTTGTTCTACTGCCTTTCTTTCTTTGAAATAGACCCTCCACTTAAACTTTATCGCTTCTGTGAGGTACTTGTAGGCTTCAATCATGTCCTGTCTTGCCCTTGTCACTTCCAGGGACTGAATGTTGAGTTCCTTCAGCCTTTCCTCATATGGCTTCTCATGCAACTCCCTCATCATTTTGTCTGCCCTCATCTGTACTGCCTCTACCCTTTCAGTGTCCTTGAAGAGATGCAACCTCCAGAACTGGATACAGTATTCCATGTGGGGCCTCACCAGTGAATAATCCAATGGCAGCACCACCTCCCTCCTCCTGCTAGAAATTCCTCTCCTACTGCACCCCAGCATCATGCTAACTTTTCCCACTGCTTTGTCACACTACCCAGCTATGCTGAGATCATCAAATTGGATGACCCCTAGGTCTCTTTCTTGATTGGTGACTGTAAGTTCCACTCCCCCCATCTTATACACAGCCCCTAGGTTCCGCAACTCTAAGTGCATAACCTTGCACTTTTTGGCATTGAAACCCAGCTCTTGCCCTCTGGTCCATTCCTCTAGTTTCCTCAGCTCCCTTTACATTCTCTCCATGCCTTCCTATCACCCTGCTGCAGATTTTTTTTATCATCCACAAAGAGACACACCTTCCCCTCAAGCTTAGCAAGGCATAGCAAGGTACATTTTGTTTTTCTGGCGTCCAATCCCAGAGGATCTGGGCATCGCACAAAAACAAATCCATCATAAAATTACAAAAATATAACAATTTCCAATCTACAAATAATCACTTATATATATTAAAATCAGTAAGACCAGAAAAGGATAAAAGGGAGGAGAGGAAAGATCTGGCCCAACTCAGTCTGGGGGACTGAGAAAAGCTTGTTGAAACAGGTGAGCCTTGAGGTGGGTCTTAAAAACCTCCACAGAAGAGGTTTCCAGTATTGCTGGTGGGAGCTAATTCCGCAGGATGGGGCCAGCGATACTAAACATCCTGTCACTGGCCATTTTTAGCCTCTTCCTGGGAATCACTAGTAGGCCTCTCAAGGAGGATTGGAGGGAGCGGGGTTGATGCAGCAGGTGACAGGAGGTCAGACAGATAACAAGGGTCCAACATGTGTAGGGCCTTAAAGGTGAGTAATCCCACCTTGAAGAGCTCCTCTGTAATGTCACTTATGAAGACATGAAGAGAACTGGACTCAGCATCAAACTCTGTGGCACCGTCTAGTCTTGTTCTTATCACCTCAGTGACTAACATTTACTACCACCTTTTGCTTTCCATCCCTTAACCATCCTGATACCCAGCTTGTCACTTTCTACCCCACCCCCAGGCTGCTTAGTTTAACTAGCCCCTTGTAGCACAGTGTCAAAAGCCTTACTGAAGTCCAGATATTACATGTCCTCTGCTCTCACTTGATCCACCTCCCTGGTAACTCAGTCAAAGAACTTTAAGAGATTAGTTTGACATGCTCCCACCTCTGAAACTACTGTGCTGCAGATGGTACTGCAGCTCGTTTTACTCCAGATTCTCCATAAGCCTCTCCTTCAGTAGTGTCTCCTTTAACTTCCCCACGATTGATGTGATACTGACTGGCCTGTAGTTGCTAGCATCCTCCCTACTGCTACGTTCGTGCAGAGGGACCACATCAGCCCTCCTCCAGTCCTCTGGAACCCCCTCCATCTCCACTGAGGTACTAAAAAGTGCTGCCAAAGAGGCAGCCAACACTGTGCTCAGTTCCTTTAGGATCATTGCATGAATCCCATTCAGCCCAATCACTTTATTCTCCTTTAAGACATCTAATCTCTTCCGTACCCTCTCCACCAACAATGGACTTGTGTCCACTTCCCACACTCCCTGATGTTTACTGCAGTATGATGGTCCATCCACCCTACCTCTATCGTGAAGACCGAGCAGAAGTAATAGTTTAGTATTTCCGCTTTCTCTTGCTCTTTCTCTATGCAGTCTCCACTGCTCTCCTGATTCTCACAGCCCCCCTTTGTCTTCCGATCTTCTCCCACACACCTGAAGAAGGTCTTGTCCCCTTTTTTGACCTCATTAGCTATTCTTTCCTCTGTTAGTGCTTTAGCTGCCCTTTTGTTTTGTCAGATATATCTCAATGTCTTCATCCTTCTTAGTCCCCTTGCACTTTTTCTAAATGCTGCTTTCTTCTCCTTCATTGCCTTTTTCACTTCCTTAGAGAATCAGAGTAGGCTCTTCCTCCTCTTTCCCTTGCTCACTTAATTGAAACAACATGCTGCTGCCTGGCTATACCCTCTTTAATCCTTCTAAGTTAAGCCTCCACTTCCCCTCTGCGTCCTCTCTTAGAGGCATTCTCTTAGGCAATTTTCTATTTCTTTAAAATCTGCCTTCCTAGCCAGGCCACTGTCACAGTGGCAAAGTGTCCATTTGCAGTGCCGACATCCTGGGTTTGGGGATGAACTCGCGAGTCAGAGGGATGGCCGGGGGCAGAAGGATTGAGCATCCCTTGGGCTGCTCTCCTTCTCTGGGGGTAGCGGGGAAGAGTGTTCGGTGCAATGCGGACCTCTGGCAGAGGCTGAGGGTACCACCGCAGCCAGTGCCACACATACCGGGGGTGAGGTGGATGCTGGCATCATTGCACATCCCTGCCCCAGGACAAAAAAATCCAAAAATCTTCACCGTCCACTAATGACAGCTCCCGCCTCTGCTGTCACTCCCCGCTGCAGTCCAAAGTCCACCCGGGGAGGGTCCTGCTCCCATGACCCCTACCCTTGGGCAAGCCAGGGCTTTGCAACTGGTTCCCTGGGAGGAGGTGGCCACCTGTGGCTCTCTTCCAGGAGGAGAAGCCTGGGGATGGAGGGGGATCAGCACGCAGAAAGCAGGGGGACAAGAACCTCTCAGCCAGTGAGAATAAAAAAAATAACAGAATCTGCCCCCCCATGTCCATGAACCAAGTTTTAGTGAGTTTTTCTCCTGTTCTATCCATATGGCAAACCACACAGTATGGTGATCACTTGTACCCAGGGAACTAATCGCTGTGATGTCAGCAATGCTGTCTCTGTTAGAGATGCAGCGAAATTAAATTTTGATAGTGAAATTCCAGCAAAATCACATATTTTGCAGTGCAAAATATTCTGCAATATTTGTGGATTTCTCTGATGAATTTCACGGGTCTGAAAATGCAAAATTCTGCTGGAGAAATTGCGATTTTCGCCTGCGAAATATGGAATTTTGCCCACGAGTGGTGGAATTTTACTAGTGAGTGGTGAAACTCTGCATTCACAGTTGAAATTTTGCATTTCTTTTGTGAAATTCGTGAGTTAACCGGCAGAATTTTGCATTTCGCACCCGTGAAATATTTTGCAAAATGTGCAAATTTAGCAAAATATTTTGCCAAACGAAATGCGTAGATTTCGTACATATCCAGTCTCTGTTTGTAAGTACCAGGTCTAGCACCGCCCATCCCTACTGGGTTCCAAAACCAGCTGCCTAAGAAACACCCCTTGTATGGTGTCAAGAATGGCCCTTCCTCTTGCTGTAGCTGTGGCCAGAATGCCCCAATCTACATTTGGCAGATTAAAAGTCCCCCATTATCAAAACATCCCCCTTGCTGGACATTTTTCTAAAGGCTTCTCCTGGGGCTCTGTCTAAATCCCCCCAGGTGTGGGAGATCTGTACACCACCCCCATGCAAATAATGGCCCCTGACTCCATCTCTAGGTTGATCAATAGTACCTCCAGCTTTCATTGTCCCCCTATTTTTTTTAAAATTATTTTTACTCACTACGCTCCTGGCGGGGATATCCCTGAATCAGTGCCTCTGCATCCAACACCAGCACCCTCCAGCAGACATCCAGAAGCCAGGTCCTTGACTTGTCCCTTGTGGCGGGGCCCCATGAGGAGAGACTGAAACCTACAAGTTTGGTCCCGGGGCTGAATGCTGCATCATTCTGCATGGTGTCACGGGACTTCACAGAGTGCACGTGCACAGGGCTTTCTGTATAGCTTTGGTCCCCACAAGGCGTAGACGTGCAATGATGTCCGCGGGTGGGTATGTGCGTTCTCGCATATTCCCTGCAGATGTCCACCACTGCCTTCCCTTTGTTGTGTGGTCCCAGCTTGAAGTACTCCCAGTCTTCACCAGCTGTCACACAAGCGCCAGGCACCACTAGCCCTCCTCCTGTCCCTGGGATGGTCATCGAACCTTCCCCTGGCCAGCCCTCTGATGCTCCGGACTGGTTCCCAAATCAGGTTGCTGTATCCCAGTGGCCCTTATACCTTCTGTCACATATAAAACAACCCTCCCACCTTTCCTCCCTGACCTGTCCTTTCAGAACACAGTGTACCTGGGATGGCCACTTCCCAGCTGTGGTTGTTCATGCATCATGATTCTGTTAGGTTAGTTGCCTTCAATATGTCCCCTTTTAGGTTTTCCCACAGTTCCTCCACCCCATGCAGGTCATCCCTCCAAGCCAGGCCATCCCTGAGGCATTCATCCATCTTTATAAAACCCCATGTGCATCACTTCCTTTATACTAGGGGTTCTGACATCACTTCCCAAAAAGAGCAATGGACATACACTTGTCGTATCTTTATCAGCCCAGCACACTGTGTAGGAGGTAAACACATGCATACACTAACAAAAAGTGGATTTCTTCAGTCTGTGATTATTTAAATTAGAACTGTTCTGAGTGTCACAGAGAGAACTGCTATAGATTTATTCAGCCTGTGTTAATGTATTTTTGAATTTTATAGTTTTATACTTATTTTTTAGTTAGGTAAAACTGGACGCTAGGAGAGGCTGGGCTGGGAAGATGTGGGGGAATAGGTACATGTGTGGGAAGCAGCACAGTGGTAAACTGCAGTAGCTGTGGGACAGCAGTCTTTCTGGGGGTGATGTGGAGTAAAGGAGGATACACTGTGTGTGACAGCCTGGAGCAGCTAAGGCCTAAAATAAGGCTGCTTAGATGGGAGCTATGGAGGATGGTGTGGGAAGTCAGAGGAGCAGAGCAGTGGAGGGAAAGGCAAAGGGGTGATGCCCAGGGGAGTGACAGCATCATGCAGGGGAAGGAAGTGAGGAGGATCACTCAGTATACTGGAGTATCTCTTCCTCAGAGGACTAGGGGGCCCAGGGTGGAGGAATGGCAAGTGGTAAAGGGAAGGGGTGGGAATGTGAGAGTAGCGTCAGGGGTGGGAAATTCTAAAGGGGTGTTTTTATTGAATAAATTTGCACCACTGTCTGGAAGGAGGGTAGAGGTAGTGGGAGGTGAGGTAGAAGGTCAGGTTGAGCCATGGTTGATCATAGGGAGAAAGGAGAGAACTAATCAGGGTGGGCTGGGAAGAGGAGGCAGGCTAAAATGAAGTGGAGGATGGGGGAGAGGGAAAAAGCAAAGGAAGAGCTGACGGAAAACTGAACTCATATACAGATAGTCAGAAGGGGAGGGGCAAATTGAGAGATAGAAAAACAGCTAAGTGAATAAATTGTGGATGTGGAGATAAGTTCACCAGGGTGCAGAGGGAGCAGTTAGGTGGGGAAGCAGCCATTGCCAAAGGTGAAAAAGGAAGGACGTGGAGCGTGGATGCAGGGGATGGAAGGGTGGCAATCACTGGGGACTTCATAATTAGGGGTATTCACTGGGAAAGGAAAGGGGACCCAAATGCAAGCAGGAGGGTGATTTGTATGCCAGGGATGACAGCAGGGAAGGCGGGCCCAAAAATAAGGGAAATAGTAAGGGAGGTTGGAGGAAAACCTAATTTAGTTATACATTTTTGAACCAACAACCTAGCTGGGGAGGAGGTTGAGGTAGTGCAAAATAGGTTCAGGGAACTGGGGAAGATCTGCAGGAAGGAAGGAAGTTCACTGGCCTTCTCAGAGGTGATACCAGTACCAAGGGCCAGCACAGCCAGGAAAAGAAGAATAGAGGATTTTAATGACTGGCTGAGGAAATGGTGCAAGGAGGAGATGTTCATCTGTATTAGGGACTGGGAGGAGACCAGGTCAAACAAAGCCCTCTTTTCAACAGGCAGGCTACACCTCTGTAGGGATGGTTTGAGGGTACTCAGGGACAAACTGGGGGATTACATAACCACTACACTTAATTTAAACTACTGGGGGGGGTAACAGGCATGCAGGCCCACAGACTCCAAGAGGAGGAGGTCAGTGAACCTTCCCCCCACAGTGATGGAACAGGTCTGAAGGGAGGAGGTGGAATGGGCAAGAACACAGCAAAGGGTGGAGGGGGTGAGGAACACACAACAAGGGTATGTGGAGGAGTGCACACAGAGGGGATAAATGTGAATAGAAGACTAGAGGGAAGAGAAGGAAGGACATAATCTAGGTGGAGGGTGGTGTCTCTGAATGCATGTAGTCTTGGAAACAAGATGGATGACCTGCAGGCACTATTAGCAGACAGAAGGGTGGACATAGCTTCAGTAACCAAGACTTGGGCAACATCACACCATGACTGGGACCTTGCGATCCCTGGATATAAACTATACAGGAGGAACAGGGTAGTTGGGAAAGGGGGAGAGGTGGCAGTTTATATCAGAGAGGGAATAACTTGCAGGAGGGAGGAGTCAGAGGAAGGGGAGGTGGAGGCATTATGGTTTCAGTTATGGTCCAATAAAGGGAGAAAGGTGAGGTTGGGGTGGTTTACAGGCCACCCAGTCAGTATGAGGAGAGGGACAGGGAACTGAGCTCACAAATATTGGAAGCTGTGTGAAAAGAAGAGGTGGTAATTGTAGAGGACTTCAACCTGCCCAAGGTGGACTAGAGCATACCATCCACAACATGTGCTATTAGTCAAGTGTACCTGGAAAAACTGCAGAGTGGGTTGCTGACTCAGGGCATCACTGAACCAACAAAAGCTGAGGCAATTCTTGATCTGGTGCTGACAAATGGGGAGCATGTATAGAAAATAATGGTCAGGGAGCCACAGGGTGGAAGTGACCATTGCACAGTACGGTTCCAGTTGGATATGGGCAGGGAAAGCATCCCGACTAAGACCAAAATCTTGGATTTCAGGAGGGTGGACTTCAGGAAAATGGGTAAAGTGCTAAGGAGACATCAGGCGGGCATCAGAGCAGATATTGGGGTGGACCAAAGGTGGTCCATCATTAAGGAAGGAATATTGGTTGCCACAGATGAGTGTGTTAGGCATGGGGGAACAACACAAGGGCCAAAGCGCCCAGCTGGTTTACTTTTGGGGTTGCCCAGGCAGTAAGGGAAAAGAGGTTGGCCTATAGAAAATTCTGGAAGAAAAGAGAGAAGTGGATAGAAAAAATTACCTAAGGTTGGCTAGTGAGGCTAGTAAGGAAGTCCAGCAAGCAAAGGCACAGAAGGAGCTGCAGATAACTGAAGGAATTAAAAAGGGGGAGAAGGCTTTCTTTCAATATATAAGTGAGAAAAGGGAAGTAGGAAGGCATTGTTAGGCTTAAGAAAGGGGTGGAGTGGGTGGAGGATAATGGGGGAAAAGCAAAGATACTAAACAAATACTTCTGTTCCATCTTCACCAAGGAGAAGGACGTACCAGTGCTTTTGAGAGGGAAAAGAGGAGGGGGCGCAACACAGATGTAATGATAGAGGAAGACAGAGGGAGGGAGGGGCTGCTGGCATTGAAAGTGAACATATCACCAGGCCCGGACACAGTACATCCAAGGGTACTAAAGGAACTGGCTGAGGAGTTGGCAGGGCCACTGGCAGACCTATTTAATAGTTCAATAGAGTGAGGTGTGGTACTGCAGGACTGGAGGACAGCACATGTAGTGCCCCTCCACAAAAGCGGCGCCAAGGATGACCCAGGGAATTACAGACCAGTCAGTCTGATCTCCATTGTGCGCAAGCTCATGGAGACCATATTAAAGGAAAGGTTGGTGGAATATCCAGAAGAGCATGGTCTCCAGGATGAGAAGCAGCATGGGTTCAGGGGGAGGGGGAGATCATGTCAGACATATCTGATTGACTTCTTTGACTGTGTCACTAAGACAGTAGACAGGAGAGTGGTAAACATCCTCTATCTTGATTTCAGCAAGGCCTTTGACTCCGTGCTCCACAAAAGGTTGATCAGGAAGTTGATGGATCTCTGGGTCGGGGAAAAGATGGCCAGATGGGTGGAAAACTGGCTGAGGGACAGAACCCAGATGGTGATTGTGGAGGGAGAGTTATCTGGCACCAGAGAGGTAACCAGTGGGGTCCTGCAGGGCTTAGTGCTGGGGCCAGTGTTGTTCAATGTCTTCATCAATGACATTAGAGATGGCATTAAGGGCAAAATATGCCTATTCACAGATGACACAAAGCTCTGTGGGAGAGTGGACACAACTGAAGGGCTACAAGACCTACAGGAAGATCTGGAAAAGCTGGGGAGGTGGTCTAGGATCTGGCAACTTGGCTTTAATTACAAGAAATACAAAGTTATGCACATTGGAGCCAAGAATCCCAGGACAGAGTACCACCTGGGTGGAGTCCGAGTATCTGCATCAGAGGAGGAGAAGGACCTGGGAGTGATGATCACTAGTGACCTAAAGCACTCCACGCAGTGCAAGAAAGCAGTAGCAAAGGAAAACAAGATGCTGGGATGCATATTTAGACAGGATCAGTAGTAGGAGAGAGGAGGTTATACTGCCATTGTACATGTCCCTGGTAAGGCCTCATCTAGAGTTA
The DNA here is from genome assembly GCA_016271365.2 of Neoceratodus forsteri. Taxonomy (NCBI): domain Eukaryota; kingdom Metazoa; phylum Chordata; order Ceratodontiformes; family Ceratodontidae; genus Neoceratodus; species Neoceratodus forsteri. Next base: position 1,099,640,725 of record CM028130.1, read on the forward strand.
TGGGGTTCAGCACTGGTGCCCACACCTCAAAAAGGACATTAACCTGCTGGAGAAGGTCCAGAAGAGGGCTACAAAGATGATAGTTGGTCAGCAGGGTAAGGCATATGAGGATAAATTGATGGCACTGAACATGTACTCCCTAGAAGACAGGAGAGATAGAGGAAGGACATGATTGGGATCTTCAGGTACTTGAAAGGCATAAATAAGGTTGATAAGGAGAGTCTCTTTAAGCTGAGTTGCAACCATAACATGAGGGAGCACAGTCTTAAGCTGGAAGGTGGGAGGTTTAGGAGGAAGGTCAGGAAGCATTTCTTCACAAAGAGGGTGGCGGACACTTGGAATGCACTGCCAGAAGAGGTCATCTCTTTGAAGAGAGTGGGCAGCTTTAAGAGAGGCTGGGATAGGCATAGGGGGAAGGTAAAGATCATGGGTAGTGAGGATGGGAGGAGTGGTGAGAGAGGGCAGGGACATTAGCTCAAGCTGTAACGCGAGCAGACTTGATAGACCAAATAACTTTCTTCTGCTGGCTTCTTCTTACATTCGTATGTCCTTCTGAAGTCCACAAACACCACTGTTGTGTGGTTTGATTCCGCAGCCAACTTTATATTGAACCATGCTATATGGTGATCACTGGTCTGCAGGTGGCCTCTCACCTTGATGACTGTAACATTGTCTGTGTTAGTGAGTACTCGGTCCAGTATTGCCCCATCATAAGTGGGTTCACTGACTAGTTGCCTGTGGAATGCCTCATGCAGGGAGTCTCAGATGTTCATGCTTATAGCTGAAGCTGCAGCTGGGAGGCTGCAATCTACGTTCAGCAGATTGAAGTTCCCCAGCACTAACACGTCCATCTTTACTGCCATCTTATCAATGACTTCCAACAGTACTCTATCCAGCTCCTTCCCCATATTGGAAATCTGTAGGTCATGCCAGATTAAATAGTGACTCTGTTCAACATCTCCAGGGTGACTTACAGTACCTCTCCCCTCACCATATACCCTGTCTCTCCATCGCTTTTACACTTAGCATCACATGAAGCACCACACTTCCTCCTTTCCTTCCCACCCTGTCCTTCCTGAACAGAGTATAGCCTTTTTTTTTAAACCAATTATTTTACCAGGTGAGACACACTAAGCTGAAAGCTTGTTTGCAGGTGCAACCTGGGAGCACAAGGAAGTTAAGTGACTTGCTCAGGATCACACAGTATGCACCTAGGGGGCTGTGGAATTCAAACCCAGGTCTCTAGATTTGCAGCTCAGAGCCTTAACCCACTGCGCCATACTGCCTCCTTGGTATGGCTTGGTATGGCCATATCCCCTTCATGGTTTTCAGTGCACCATGATTTGGTAATGGCCACAATATCCAGATAGGCATCTGCCATGATGGTCTTTAGGTCCAGAATCTTATTTCCTAGACTTCTAGCATTTGCACACATGGCCTTCCAGATTTTGTTTCTGCTCTGCTTGCTACCCTCTTTTCCTTTTTGCCCTCCCTCTTCCCCCCTCTCTTATGTCTGCTCCCTTCTCCATACCTCTACATTTGTACCACCCTGCTTCTAATTTGCTCCTTACGGGTGCCTCTTTCCTTGGGTTCTCCCTACTTTCTACTTCAGCCTGTAGGGGTTGGTTTCTGCCTCCCAACCTTCTTCTACCACCCAATCAGCTAGTTTACATTTTCATCAAAGTAACATTTAAACCATCCACTGAGGACTGTGGTTCCCCACCTAGATGGATGCAAGCCATCACCCCTGTATAGGCTCTTATACCTCCAGGTGGATTGCCAGTCTCCAATGTACCTGAACTCCTCCTTTCTGCAGCATTCCTTCAGCCATGAGTTGAAGGTCCTGGTGCAGAGATCCTTGTTGTCTCTCCTCTCATAGACAGGGAACACCTCCATGAAAGCCACTGAGCATGCTACTTATCTAAGACCCCTTTCCAGCTCCCTAAACTCCCCCTGCAATATTTCAGCCCCATCCCTAGCCAGGTCATTAGTGCCCAGGTGGACAGTGACCTCTAGCTCTCCCTTCTGTCATGCTACCCTAGCAATTCTCAGGATCTGCTTCCCATTCTCCAGGTCATGGTACCATGTAGGTACCTATCCTCCCTCTCCCCCTTCTTATTCCCAAATATAGCTTCCTTAGAACTGAGTCCCCCACCAGAAGTGGCTTCCTCCTTCTGTGAGGTTTCCACAACAGAGGACCATCACATCTTTCCTGGTCACTTTCATGGGTGCCTACAACCTGCAGTCCCGAACCATCAGAGTAGCATAGAGAGGACTTCTAGTGACGTCACCTACTGAATGGTGGCTTAATCATGGAGCTCTTTACCAGTGGTGATCACATCCATGAAAATCCAGCATTAAACAGAGTCATCCTGCTTCTGAAATGCAAAATCACTGACTACATAATGTCCACCAGGTAGCAGACTAAAGATAACCCATCAGGCTCAACAGTGAAACCGGGAAAACACAAGGGAGATGGTTCCCAGCAGGCCATCTCTTGATCCCAAAACTCCACTCCAGCTACATCCCCACCCAGCAGTGACACAGGGGAACCAGACTGTGTCATCAGTTCTAAAAAGCTTTGCCTCACTCTACAATAAACAAACAAACACTACCTTACAATGTTCAGAAGCAAACGTTTCTGAGGATCTGAGGGACTTAAATATATTGGAAAAGTGCACTGGAGTGATAGAAACTTGTTTAATGGAATACAGCATCACTACAGATATCAGCAACTCATCCCTACTTGATTTACATAAACGAGCAGCTTTTTGAACAGAGATTATAGGAATTAGAGAACTGCAATCACCGTAACAACATTCACATATACAGTGTACCCGAGGGAATGGAGTAAGGAAATATGCTCACTTTCATAGAGGGTTTTCTACAAGAAATGTTAAACTTATCATTGGACAAACCAACAGATATCATAAGGGCTCATACGACACTTGTCCCCCAGCCACAAGATCCAAAGGCTTGCCTAGGCTCTATCTTTTGGCCTTTTTTAGACTTTCATTGTTAAAGAAGCTATCTAACCCAACCCATTGCCTGGTCTAAAAGAAAGTAATCTTTGGTGACACTAGACTGTATTTTGAACATGATGACACTCCCCGGACTGTACAGTACAGAAAACAAGTTCTGAATGTTGTCAAGCAGCTTTAGCAAAAAGGCCCTCAAGCCTATATGAAATACCCTGCTCTTTTGAAAATTTTAACTGAAGAGGAACCCAAGCATTTCACCAACTTATTAAACACCAAGCCATACCTAAAATCACTTGGACTCACCCTGGAAGATAATCCAACCCTGAAACAGTAAAGCATGGTGCGGTTGAGGGCATGGCAGACTTTGGGACAGAAGGACTCTATGACAGGATCAGCAAATGCATCTACTAAGTTGTGAAGCTCGGTAGTAGCTAAAAGACATCCCAACAGCATGTCGCAGACCATGAAGGAGGTTGGATCCACTCAGTAGACATAAGCCCAACCTCACCCTTCACCTTCTACTTGCACTGCCAACTGCTGAAGAAGGACTATATCTGGGTTTCTGGCCCCTTAATAGCGTGAATGCTTGAATTTCACCCATGGACTTTCATATATTTTTTAATTAAACAGACATCAGAAAACTTTTATTAAGCAGCCTGTACTCTTATAATGTTGCTTACAGTTGGATTTCTTTTTCTTGGATACACTGAAGGCCTGACTCTGTTGGGAGAGGTAGGTGGCCTTGTCTGGGGTTGGGGCACTCCAATCTTTGGGGGTTGAGAAATTGTTTTTCCTTAGTGGGCCAGAGGACCCATGACAGATTTATTGATGGCCTATGGCAGTGGTAGTGACGTGGAGAGATACTCTCAAAAGCATCTTTTTCCTTGCATTTTGGGTCTGGTGACCACTTCTAGTCTGCCAGGGTGCTGGGTGGGGGGCTGTGTAACCTGTTGCACTGTACCTTGGTGGTAGCCTCCCAGTTTCTAACCTGACCAAAGTTTCTGACCCTGTATTTCTTGGAGAGTCAGGAAACTATATTTTTTGCCACCCCATCTGCTCCTTATTTGATTTATTTTTCCCTTGTTACCCCCTTCAGAAGAACCTAGGTGCCTGATTGCAGTAGTCAGGAGTGACCTGTTTTCAGTGGAAGGCTCCTTGAGTAGGAGGAGGGATGTGACCCCAGCCTGGCTAGCTGGGACCTCAACTTTGGTTTTGAGTGGATTATTTTTCTCACTGAATTTAGGCATCCTGGTGGATAGTGATCTGACTCAGACATTCCAACATTTAAGACCAAGGTAACATGTTCAGAAATTCTTATTTCAGTCTTCTCCTTTTGAAGCTGCATGGGGAGGCTTGCCCTGATCCCCTTGGGCGGATACCCACAGGCAGCTGGGGAAGGGGACACCAGTTTCCTTCCTTTTGGTGTAGATAGCAACTGAGAGGGTCTCTTTTTTCTGTCCCACCTATCTGCAGTCGAGCCATCTCTCCCTAGTGGTGTAGGGCCCAGGCCTTAGCTTGGGATGTAGTACACCTGCAGCTCCCACCCACACCTGTGGTTGGGGGATAGAGATGCAGGGCCCCACACACATGAAGGACCACAAGCCTCATTCTCTTTTCTCCCCACAATCAATGATTAGTTTACACTGGTGAAATTATAAAGACTCCACTTTCTTTTTTCTACTACTTAGCCCATTAGGGAGTATTCACCATACAGCAGCATGATTACTAGTTAAGAACCTTTACGCATTTGGTGTCCCCCCAACTTTTGGCTCTGGGGGAGCACTAGACTGAGGAGTCATTTTAACTGACCTCTCTCCACACACCACTGTCAAATCTTCAAGTTGTTGTGGGTTGGGTACTTCTGTAACTTTGAAGTGCATTTCTCTAATTTGACTGTTTGTTGGTTAGCAAATATTTTTTTCTGTCTGCTGCAGTTTCATGTTAAAGGTTGTTCATGTGCTGGTATGCCCCCTGATGCCACCTAGTCTGGTTGAGATATCTTCATGGCAATAATCAAGATGGCTGACCTCACAATTGTCTCCTACAATGTTAGAGGTATCAATAGCCCTATCAAGAGAGCCCACATCTTGCAGGAGTTGCAGCATCATTGAGTCATGATGGCTTTCATGCAGGAGACACATTTAACCCCCCAAAGAACATCTCAAATTACATCATAGTTGGGTCGGCGAAGTTTATGCCTCCCACTATGATGTCCAGCCTCACCACAGAGGTGTGGCAATTTTGGTATGCCGCAATACTCCACTACAGATGCATCATATATATATAAGAATTCTGAAGGTAAATTTATTCATATCTGGGGGAATGCAGGGGACAAAGTTGCATGTTTCAAAACTTATATGCACCTAACAATGAAACTGACCACCTTTCCTTTGTGACAAAAGTCCTTGGAGAAATGTCTCAGGACTCCTAAAGTTTGGTGTGATAGGAGGAGACTTTAATGTTGTGATGGATCCCTCAGTGGATCCTGTGGAGTCAAGTGATCAGTGCTCATCCAGGACAAGGAAGGTATTCTCTAAACTGTGCATGGGGATGGGCTAGTTGAAGCATGGTACTTCCTACACCCAATGGACGAAGATTATACCTAGTATTCCCCAAGATACAATATGTACTCCAGAATAGACAACTTTATGCTAGCAGCAAACTGACTCCCTCAATTGATGGGGTGTAATATAGGATCGATTACACCTTTGGATTATGCCATTGTGCAGTTGCAGCTGGCCATTTCCCCAATACCTACTGAAACATTATGGTGGCTTAATGTTAGTTTACTCAATCAGGCAACGTTCAAGGAAATGGTGACTTCTATGGTCAAAACATTTCTTCATATCAGAGGGGGGACACGATAGAAACTTTTAAGTACATCAATGTAATCAATAAAGTCCAAGAGAGTAGCATCTTTCAGAAAAAGAGATGTGCAAGAACAAGGGGACACAATTTAAAGATGGGGGGCGGTTCAAGGGCAATGTGAGGAAGTATTTTTTCACAGAAAGGGTAGTGGATGCATGGAACAGCCTTCCTGAGGAGGTTGTGGGGTCTAAAACTGTGGGAGAATTCAAGAATGCATGGGACAGACATAAGGCAATTCTTGTGGGGGGTAGGAAGAAATAGGCTGTTGGTTAACTAGGATCTGCGGCCTATCCTTTAGGTAGGGAAATGGGCAGACTAGATGGGTCAAGCGGTCCTTATCTGCCATCAAAATCTATGTTTCAAAGTCTATGTATCAAACTGACACAAGGTCTTGGGGAGGGTATACTCTGGGACACCCTTAAAAGCCTTCTTGGGGGGAGATCATTCAGTTTTCCTCCAGAGCGAAAAATGAATGCATACAAACTAGATTGGATTTAGGAAATAAGATATAAGACCAGGAATTTCATCACCAAGTGACACTCAATGAGGCAGTTAAGGCAGAGTTAGATCAGCAAAAAAGATGTTTAAATGAGTTATTGGATGCCCAAATAGAAAGACAACTTAGATTTTCTAGACAAAAATACTTTGAACATGGCAACAGAGCAGGGAAACTCCTTGCATAGCAGGTGTGCAAAGACCCAACCAGCAGGGTGGTGGTCCGCCTCCACATTCTAGGAGAACAGGCATCAACTACTCACCCTGCTCAAATCTCTCAGATTTTTGCCCAATATTATTCTACCCTTTATGAATCTGGATGCACATTAATTCTGGTGACTGTGTGTGAGCACTGCATGCCTGACTGAGTGTACCATTAGTTCTGGAAGACTTTGCATTTTCTGTTACACTCTCATTTCATTTCATCAGCACTGGGGAATTTTCTGGAAACAAGACAGTAACATTTTGGGGATGCAAATTAATTCTGGTGACTGTGTATGACCACTGCACACATGACTGAGTGTGCCATTAATTCTGGGAGACTTCGCATTTCTTGTTACACTCTCATTTCACTTCTTCAGCACTGGGTAATTTTCCGGACACAAGACAGTAGCATTTTGGGGATGCACATTAATTCTGGTGCCTGTGTGTGACCTCTGCATGCATGACTGAGTGTGTCATTAATTCTGGGAGACATCAAATTTCTTGTTTTGCTCTCATTTCACTTCGTCAGCACTGGAGAATTTTCTGGACACAAGACAGTAGCATTTTGGGGATGCACATTAATTCTGATGACTGTGTGTGACTACTGCATGCACAATGTCTGAGTGCACCATTAATTCTGGGAGACTTTGCATTTCTTGTGCTCTCATTTCACTTTGTCAGCACTGGGGAGTTTTATGGACACAACATATGACCATTTTGGGGATGCACATTAATTCTGGTGACTGTGTGTGTGAAGGGCTGCCAATATTGTTGTCACTTCGCCTTACTTCACATTAAGGCAGAATGACAATGCAAAGTAATAATTACAAGTCAAAATGAGCCTTTTGCATTGGCCACTTCACATAGCAGAGTGACAACACAAAGTGCCCTCTTCATGGACACTTTGCCAGCAAAATTTAAATTCACGCTCTATACATTACCAAATTTAGGGGGCCTGCCCCAAACTAAGTACTTTTGGACATCAATACATCAGCATATACAGAGGGTCATTGGGAAAATGTTTCCATTCTCATTTAATGACCTAGTACTGGGGTTTCCAGCTCTGCTTTCCCAGAACAGCACAGTCAGAAAATTAGGGCAGATTTTGAGGGTGGCTGCCATAAAATGTATTAACTGTAATTGACTGTCTTCACAACCTTCCTCTTTGGAGCAGTGGTGCACTATGGTAGCCAAAATTGAATGAATGGCGTGAATTACTGGTACATTTAGGCTGGAAACAGATAAATGTGTAGAGCTGTGGTGCCCTTGGCACCAGTTGGAAGTACTGGGGCAGAATTCACCATCTCACAGTGACAGGAGTGGGGAGAGATAAAGGCTGGGATGCTACTGTACCTTAAAACTATTCCTCAATAAAGGAAAGTTCCTCAGATATTTAGCACCCTGGGTAAGGTGAGGTTAGTGATAGCTGACATAGTGTGGTGCGGGGGGGGGCATGCCAAAATTGGGATTTACTTTGTTTTTTACTTGTTGTTCTCCTTTTCTCTATATAATTTCCAGTAGGTATTTAAACAACTGCTTGATAAAGTGGTAAGTTATTGAAACGTTCAGCTTAAGACCATTATTTTGGTATGGAATGTGATATGGAGACTCTTATTGTTCAGTCGACACATAAATCTTGTTTTCAAAAGTTTATAACTTTGCTTTCACTGGTGGTTAGTATTTTAGTCAGGCCAGTTATGACACCAACTGCATACTGAATGCTCATGGCAATATTAGGGCAGCATATTTGGACTATGCCTGATCAGACTTCAGACTTCACCATTTATCTGTGGCCAAAGGCATGTATGAGACATTTTTGCTTCTTAATGGTTATGTAGACAAATCTCCAGATGGATATTTTTACCGTATACTGATGTATGTGATGTGTCATGTATTGCTATCAATAAACTAAATATGGGTTAAAAGAGTAGCATAGGAATTACGCACTGGTACCAGTTGAGGAATGTGCCTGTGCCCCACCACCCCCACCCTTCCAGGGCCCACCATCATCCAGCCATTTCTCCTCCCTGGCATCCTCTGTGGTAACAGTGATGGACTTGTTGGCCCCTGGGTTGGGGAAGAGGTCCCTGAATCTGAGCCAACTCAGCCCGGAGTCTAGAATCCTTCTCCTCAACCCAGAAAGGTGCACACAAATAGGACAGCACTGCAGTCTCTAGAAGGTCTCCCTGAAAAACTGCTGCCCCACCACCACTACATTGCACCACTCCCAGCATTCCCAATTCCTGCTCTCCCTGTGTTACCTGGAAATGCATTTGTATCTTTACCCCTAGTAGGGTGTTTCTAGTTTTCCCTTTTGTTTGTTTTCTCCTTTGTAACTTTACCCTAGATAGTGCTTTCCCTTCTACCCCTTTCAACAAGTAGTTTCACTTTGCATGAAGGGTTTTCTTCCTTCCTTAACCCCCTTACCTGTCTCTGCTTTTAACTATTGTGGTAGCAGCACTTTCACCTTCCTCTAACCCTTAGCTACCTGACCTTAGACAGACTGGTATTTATGTGCACTTTATACCCTCCTTAAAAATGCTTTATAGTCCTACCCTAGATAGGGTGTTGCACCTATTCCCAGTTTTGGCCTGCTTTTAACCCTCCATCCTTCCCAGCAGTGACTGTAACACAGCAGTGTACAGGTGCCTTACATTCATTGACCAGCAGAGTCCCCTGCTTCCTTGCTTCCTTGCTTCCTTCTGCTGATGCCTAAGATGCCAGTTATCTGTTCCCCTCCTTCATTGTTCCACTCACTCACTGTGACATGAGCCAGAGACTAGGAGGGAGGTGGACATGTTAGACATCTTCAAGTACTTGTATGGGATTAACAGGGTGGATCTCAGTGACATTTTCACATTAAGCAAGAACACAGAAATAAAGAGAGGAAGAAGGTCAGTTCAAGACAAATGTTCACAAGCACCATTTCACTGAGAGTTATAACTACGTGGAACAGGTTGCCAAAGGGGTGGTACAGGAGAAATCATTAAGGGGATTCAGGGTGAGGTGGGACAGGCACATGGCTATAATAAGTGGGACAGGGCACAGGTAAGCAGGAGGGATGGTCACTAGGGCCTTCACAGTGTAGTTAGGCAGGGTGGGTAGATGATATGGGCCACTCAACCTTTTTATGCTGTCATGTTTTATATTTCAATGTGCAACCAGCTAAATATTTATTTGTAAATTTTTGACCTGGAATGGCACACTATGCTGTGACAGCTCATTTTCAGGCACATCCCTGGTGGGACACACAGACCTGATTTGTTTTATTTTTGTTTGATTGGGGAAGTGTTTAAGTAGGACACTGAGGAAATTCCTCATCTCTTACAATAAGTGCCATGAATGCAGAGAATGGCTTGTATCCATATTGGTCCTGGTACAGCTAGGTGGACATAGTTTGTAATTTGATACATTTTATTCGGTCAACAAAGACATTTTCAGAACACAAAGGGCCCAATTTTCAAAGGTCTAAGCAGGGCTTGTGTCAAGCCTTGTGTCAGCCTAGTTGTTTGGCACAGCTGCACCAAACTCCTTTGATGCAACTGCACCCAATTTTAATACAATGGGCGAAGTTGCAACAGTTTCCCCACATTACAAAGTGCCCTTGCACCAAAGATTTGGCACAAGCCACCTAAAAAGAGACCCCTAAATGGCAAAAGTTGGACCAGGGAGGAGCTGGTCTGACTTGTGGCATTTGGAGTACAGGAATGAAAATCCGGATCAGAGCCGAGAGAATGCCACAGGCCCCCTGTGCCAAATGATTGGTGCACCAGAGGCTGGCAGCATTCACAGAGCTTTAGAAAATATGACCCAAACATTCAAACTTTCACAGAGTCCTTCTTCAGGTGCTGACAGTTTCTATAAAAAGCACTTCTATTATACAATGGCTAGTGCTACCTACTGCCACCTATTAACATACACTTTTACACTAAGATGATCTACAAAGCTAAATAACAGGCAGGTTGTTAGAAGGTGTTACAAGTACTTCTATTGTAACGTATCCCAGAACAATGGGGGGCAAGAGAAAATAAAAATGTTAAGAGCTACTGGTGCCTCAAAGAACGTTTTTAAAAAACATGATCATTGGGAACAACTTCCATACCCAGTATATTGTATAGATTTATCTGTCCTGTTATTTACTACTCAGGAAATCTGCATGAATACATGATCTTTCTCTCTTACAGTTCATCTGCTTCTATAGTTTACTCCCTACTTTAAGTCATGATTGTCTGTTGTGACATCACAGTCTATTGCCATGGCAGTAGCTGTGATGTCACAAGCAGTACATTATGACCTGAAGTAGGGAGAACACAACAGGAATACTTGCACTTTTCAGGAGCAAATATCCTGTTTTCATGCAAATGGCCATATTAATAAATAATAGAGAGGGAAAATACATAATTCATGTGAAATACAAACCAAACTGAGTCTAATTATTACATTTTGTAAAAAGTCTCCTGAAGGTGTCAGCAGCTGTTTAATGTGTACATACTGCACACATTTTGATATTTTTCATTCATTCGTGTTCATTGATCAAATGATGAAGTCATGACAATTTTACAAAACAAAATCAAATAAATGCATAATAAATATACATTCATATTCACCAGTAAAAAGGTAACATTTTAGCATATCATAAAAATATCACATTTAAAATTAAGGCAAGAGTTTAGATTTTTTACATTAATCCTAAATGCAACTCTTTCATTCTGCCTGCTTTAAGTAAGAGAACTGGTAGGCTGGACAAAACGTTGGCACCAGAGGTAGAGAAAAAGAGTTCTATAATATGTTCAGTAGAAAAGAAACCGTCTGAAAGGGTATAATCTAGATATCTATTTTATTTTATTTTTTATTTATTTAATCATTGGGAATAACCTTTGCGCCAAGGCTCTTTTACAAAGGTTCCACATCATGTGCACAGAGTACAGACCTTCAAGCAAGAGGGTTACAGAGTTTTAGGCATTTGTGACACTACACAACACAACAATCAAGAAAGGTTACAGAGATTTCAGACATTTGTGACACTATACAACACAACAGTCAGGTAAGTTTTCAGAGTTTTTTAGTCTTTTGAAGCATTATACACAAAAGTGGACATTATTTTGAGCTTCATTCTAACTTTATTGTACCATGGGAAATCATTATGAAACCATTTTCATATTCAGGAGCATGTTTCTTTGTAAAGACTATCAATGTTTTCTGGATTTTAGGAATCAGATTTGTATCTGCTTTAAAAGTTCTCAATAAATAGGTATTAAAATGAAATATAGTAATAATCTTCATTTTCTTTATTTGCATTTTGCAGGTTTTTCCTTTTTTTGCCTGTCCCTGCCCTCACACATCTGAAGTGCTGACGTATGTGTGTGGAGGCACATGTATGCCAGGCACTGTGGAGCACCCCACCATACTAGCTGCCCCCTTCCCTGCCTATGCCACCACCAGACCTCCACCCAGTGGTGACAGGACTATGGGAGGGATAGCATCATCCCCAGTAGAGGAAAGTTGCCGATAGGTGGCTAAATCCTACTCCTACCCTCCCCCCAGCTGGCTTCCTGATGATACAAGATCATTCCCGAACCTGGGTCACCAGAGTGATGTGAAGTAAGGCTAGATGTCTCAACTCTCTGCGCCACTAGGCTGGCCTATAATCTTCAGTTTTTATATGATCACTTTTAAATAATATATAGCAGTGTAAGTGACTCAGAATTTACATGCTCACCTCTGTGGCAGAAAGATCAGATGGTAGCGGGTTTTAGACACATGCATGGTACTTGGGGTAATACCCATAACTTGACACTGTTGTTCAGAATGTGGGGGGGGGGTGCTGCTCAACTGAGATGCCATCCTTCAGATAAGGCATTAAACCAAGGTTCTATCTGCCCATCTCTAGTTATTGTTCAGGTGGAAGTATAAGATCCTATGGCACTCATTAATAATGAGTAGGGGTGTTTTTATGAGTAAAATACAATGCATTCCACTTGTATGCAATTCAGATGTATGCATTTTTCAGATGTATGCACAAAATTCCAATGTCCCAATTTTAACCCTATACTTCCCATTCTAAAGTGATTGTTTGCATGCACATGTTTTTTCAGATGCATGCACAATTTTTTGTCAGGTTGCTGTGTTTTGTATGGGACCAGAGTGAAACTGGTGCCAGTAGATCTCACCAAGACTTGAAAGCACTGCTTATAGTGCCCATTAAGGGTAACTATGGTAACAAACAGCCTTCTCTCTGGTAGCCATTCATGACTGCCATTCAGCTAATCTGTTTGTTTAGTGTTTTTAATGGGGTGCGTAACTAGCACTTGCATTCTTTACCTGTTATGATGAAAAAGGTGTTACACAAGGTGCTTCCACTAGAGAAGAGGATTAAACTGCTTGAGAAGTCTGAGCTGCCTGGGGTGTTTAGAAAGAAACTTCCCCAGGTGTTCGGCATTGATATGCCAAGTACGGGCCAAATTTTAAAAAAAAGAAACTCTACAGGATGATTAGAGCAGAGGCTGTAACAAAGAAAGAAAAAAGAAAATAGATGGGGATGTCCATATGGAAGAGGCGCTGTTGAACTGGTTTACCAAGTCCCCTGATTGCGGTGTGCCCTTGTGGAGTAAGCCACTATCCTAACTTACACACAACTTGACGAATCGGAGCCTACTACAGGAGTAGACATTTGCACCTCTGTTCATGTCAATGCTGAGGAAGAAGATGAAGATGACAACAGGGGGGATCAAGAGATTGTTCCACCAACTACAATTAAATAGTGTTGCAGTATTGTTTTTACAGATTATATAGTATTGCACAGCTGTTTTTAAAGATTATAAAGATTATTTATGCATTTTCTTACTGATTAAACACTTACGTTAAACGGTTGTCTCTAACTCCATTAATTTGATAGAGTTCTGGCTGAATGCACATTATGGATGTATACAAAAATTTGGTTTATTCCAAGTGTGTGAATACATTCGGAATCCGCTGTAAGTGCAACAACGTACAAGAGTAATTCACAGCTAAGTATACAATATGTAGTAAGGAGAAAACAGAAAATGAAAAGCAGTCATAAAACACTGCATAAAGAACTAAAAAAACACACCAATTAACATCAAATAAAAAAAAAAAATCAGCAATCAACATCTGATCAGGAAAAATCTATCTATACTCCTAGTAGGAACTCCTCACAAATGTCTATATAAAACAATACCTAAACAACAAAACATTTCTATATCACATTTTCAACTGTTAACCCCTTATCAAACACTATGCCAATTTCATTTTTGACTATGTGTATTAGCAACACTAATTGGGCCACTTTCTGCTGAGAAAGGAGTGAACATCTAGCGTGTTGGATGTTCCATTTTAAACATGCCATTATCACACAAAGTGTACTATAGTACCAACCAGCCCACACATTCAAAAAAGGACAGTACACCAGATCCTGATACAATACTATAGTCAGTTCAAATGGTTTCCAGTGCCTCCTCAAAAGCTTCCAGAAATCCTGGATGTATGGGCACATGAAAAAAAGATGCTGCATTGTTTCTACCACCTGATCACAGGTGTCCCAAAGACAGACTCTCTCTGATTCACTCTTTTGTTTATGATTGTCCCTGACTTGAAATGTGTCATTGGTACAAGGCCATAAAAAGTCCTTCATCTCCTTCGGAATCCAAAGGTCCAGTAGCTGTTTTGTCATGGTGGATGGAGAATGCTCACCATTTGAGACATATATAAGCTCTAAAAGAAGGATGTTAAGACATGTATATACGGGCTTTGTCTGGAGCAAGTAGATACCTATTTTTTTTTTGTTTGTTTGTTTTCTTCCAATTGTTTAACCAGGAGTAGCACACTAAGCTGAAACCTTGTTTACTGGTGTGACCTGGGACCACAGGAAAGTTAAGTACCTTGCTCAGAGTCACACAGTAGGCAAGTGGGGCCTGTGGGATTCAAACCCAGGTCTCAAGATTTGCAGCTCAGAGCCTTAAACCACTGCGCTGGACAGGCATACTTCAGGGAACCCAGAGTCATACCTTTATTTCTACCCAGATCTATTTTAGCTCCAAAGAGCTAAAAAGTCAATTTCCAAAGCCTAACTGTAAACAAACAAGCAGTAAGATAACTTGGCAGAGACTTACTGCTGCTACCCAGAGGTGCATCTTTAACAGTTTGCTTAGCCCTTAGGAGTGTGGAAAACCATGCACCCCACAATGACGTCCATAACTTATCTGCCCTTACCAGAATAGGTTTTAAAAAAATCACAGTTAAAAGACAATGAACGAAAAGGATTTAACATCCATCTCTCATCTTTAATGTTCTTAAGTTTAAGCCCTTTTAATGGGGTTCAGAGAGCTCCTACATAGAAGCCTAAAAACATAAGCATAGATTTTGGCTTATAAGTCTAGAGGTGGGGGAAAAGCAAAACTAATATATAGGAACATAGGTACCGAAAAGTTTTCATTAAAAAAAAACAACTATTTAGCCTTTGCATAGGCCACCTATGCCAAAAGTTAACCCATTACTCAGCTGAAGGTAACATCACTTCCCAGTTTTTCTTGCCCATGTTTCCATCACCAAATTGTACTCCCAACAATTTTCAGTGGCTCAGCCTGTAAAGGAATCAGCCACCACCTTGTCAGAACAGACACTCTTCAGGGAACCCAGAGTCATACCTTTATTTCTATCCAGGTCTACTTTAGCTCTAAAGACCTTCAAGAAATCATCTATGACATGTGAGACATTCTGAGCAGATTCCGGATCCCTAACCATGAAGCAATTGTCATCTGCATAGGCTAAAACTAGTGGAATAAAGTGTCTGTCAGGAGTAATCATTACCTGTATGACCAGAGAACTCTGTTTTCTGAATCAGGTATTCATCCCATATGCACGTGACAATGGGCTTAGTGGACACCACTGTATTACCCCTTAGATGGGCGCTCCTTCCCATGCCAACCATGTAGGACTGGGAAAAACAAAGCTGTAGAATACAGGGGCCCAATTCCAGAAGGTGTTACACCTGGCACAAGGCAATTTACACCAAAGCCCATGGCGCAAATCGCACCTTGCTCCAAGTGTAATGCAAGTCTCGACTCCAAGTCACAGCTTATGCCATGCCATATGTGGGTTGTGCAAAAGGTGGGCTACACCACCCACTATGCCCACAACCCACAACGGCATGGTGCAAGGGTGGGTTAAGGCAGAAACTGTGCCCTATTCCAGAAAGGCGGCTGCTGTAACCCACCTAAGCCATTTCAGCACCCAGTTTGGTGTAGCTGAATTATACCATCTTGGAGGTGGTCTAAGTGGCATCTGTCCTGGCACATTGATGGATGCCTCCCCACAGCACCATGGAAATGCCATGCCTGTGCCCCATGTGCTCCCCTGCTATGACTTGCTCCCCACCCCTTGGAATTCAGGGACCCCCCAGGGTCTGTATCTGTCACTGCCTCCCCAGGGCATGTGCCAACTGGCCAGCCCCCCAATGCCCCCAGGTGCTTGCCATTACATTTCAGGGTGGGGAGCTCCAGGGGGGCAGTAGACTGCATGACACAACTTATGGCACCCAAGTCAAGTGTACCATTTTTTGGCACTAGCCTGCTACTGCCGCAAGTCATGGGCATAGATGCCGGGGACCCTGCTTGTCCTGGAATATGGTGCAGGGTCCCTGGTGTAGTGCCAAATGGTGCAACTTGCATATGTCCGTGAGTTGCACCATGCATTTTGGAATCGAGCCCCAAGATTCTAAGTCAAGCAAGGAAGCAAACTAGAATTCCATACCTTAAAACTAGGGAGAACAGACATTCAAGAGAGAGTTGGTAAAAGGCCTTCTTCTGTTCTAAGGTCTAGAAAAAGACCCGAGACCTGCCCCCTGTTACCTGATTCTACCACCTCCTGTAACATATGGATGTTATCTAGACTAGGTCTACTTGTAATGCTACATTTGCCCGGAGTCTGTTAAATAAGGTGCAACCTGGGACAGTCTGGAGGTCAATATCTTGGTCAAAATTTTTAGGTCAGTGTTAAGGAGACTAATCAGTTTCCAATTAGAATCATCCAACCTACCTACTTCCTTATGTAAAAGGATCAAAATGACTTATTTTAGACTGGAGCTGAGATCTCATGCACACAAGATACAAACATGGAAGCTTGCTCTCTTTTCAGGCTGTCCTATAATAATCAACACAGACTTCCCAACAGACCATCTGATCATGGTGCTGGACCAAGAGACAGGGAGGATATGGCAGCCATAACTTCACCAGAGGATATATCTGCCTGAACGGCCTCTATTTGTTCTTTAGAGAGGTCCAGAATCTGAAGATTGGCAAGGAAGTCCTTTATGGGAGAGGTACAGGAGGCAGCAGTCCCAAATTGGGACACAGAGTGTTTCTCTAAAAAGGTTAGCTGTTCTTGGGTATCCAGTAGGATGGTCCCTTGAGAGTCCCATAATCCTAAAAAAGTATGGTCAGTGGTTCTAGTTTTACAATCATCAAATGGGTTTGATTGGTACTTCCTACTTTTGGTATTATACTTTTGTTCTAGTACCACATATGATATAATCTGGTACTTGTAGTTTAATCATTCCCTTTCTAATAAGATATGACTGGGCTGTCAAATCTTGTTCTGTGGTTTCTACTACTGTCAACAACTGATGAAATTGTTGACAGAGGACGAAGTATTGCAAACATTTCTGATTAGCAATCCTTTTCCCTTGTGACTGAAAAAAGAACTGCAATTCCAGCTTCACATCTTCCCGCCAATCAATGTGGAAGGTGTATAGAATGCATGCAGATTGTTTAGCATCAATTAAAGAGCAGCTGACGCCTTTGAAAAAACTTTGAAAAATATAATAGCTGGGCACAATTCACCTTGTAGTTCACATATCGTCAATAGATTTTCCTCTTCATTATTTATTACTGAAGAAATTCCCACAAAAACAGGATCTTTATCCCTTAGAATACTTCTGCCTCTATAGCTTACTCCCTTCTTGACATCATGATGCTCTGTTGTGACAACACAGTCTGTTGCTATGGGAATAACTGTGGTGCCACAAGCACAGTATTATGACATCAGGTTGGGAAGAAACGATAGGAGCTGATGGACCCTCAGGGAACAACTCTTCTGTTTTCATGTATCTGAGCTCAGTAATAGATAACGGAGATAAGAAATACAGAGCTAATGAGAAATATAAGCTGGTTTGTGTTTAAATATTATATTCTTCAAAGTTCTTCTTGAGGTATCATTGGCTATTTAAAGAAAACTGTTTCTGCTTAATCCTTCATCCTCTAACTAGGAGGTATTCAATTTCCTGTAACCTAGTTCAAATGAGCCTTTAAGATTAGTGCAAGACGCTGGAAGGTTTGATTCCTTTTATGAGACCAAGTGTCTTGTACAAAGATGGAATTATACACAAGCTTTCGGGGCCTCACAAGTCCCTTCTTCAGGTGAAGATTAATGATAAACTAAACCCTAGTAAGGGAGAGTAGAAAAACAAAATCTATTCATGCTGAATGTCTTCCATTGTAAAAAGTATATGCCCTACTACCTCCAGCTATACTGGCCATATCCTGCAACTCAGTGGAGCCAATCATTTCTTTCAGTTAGTTGGTATTATATAATGATTTAGTAGTTTTAGGTCCACTGTCTGAGGGGATAAGTCCACAACTGAAATCACAGGATTACCCCTTTTGTTCTATATAAAAAAGACTGGATTAATTTAAAAACACATTTGGTGTTAACTTGGAAGGCATACGCATTTATTAAATGCAGATGTGTACTACAAAAGGTGACATCCAGGAGGAGAACTCTCCCTGGAACAGCTGCCACTTGGGTCAGGGTAATGTTAAGATTTGAAAAAAGAATGCCCAACCCAAAATATCTGTCTTCACCTAGAGACCAAAATGAGTGGCCAAGAGACCAGTGCTTATGGGGCATACTAATGTCCCCACTAGCGTGGTGACTAATATCTTAGAGGAATAAAATATCAAATTTGACCTCCTGTAAAAACAATATGGTTTCCATCAGTCTTTTATTACATTTTATACTGCTGGCATTAAAAGAGCCTACAGGAGAATTGTAAACTAGTTCCCCAATCAGAAAAAGACAGAAAAGGCGGGAAAAAAAAGACAACCATCATCATTTTGAATTTCTCTTGCTTGTTTTCATTTTCAATTTTCTTTTCTTCAAGGGATGTAAGTCAAAAGTTTCTTCCTCAGTCTCTGAGGAAGGGTTGTGCTGAGATGAGGTTATGGATGAACCATCAGAATCCTCCTCAGTCACACAACAGTCTTTTCTCTTCTGCAATATGTCATATGTATTTTTTAAAGGAATGTCCACCCTTTTGATTATCTTTGGTTTGGGCTGACACCTGGTCCTCCTTCGGGAGGGAACCACCCACAGAGTCTTTTTGACGGGGGTCAAAATAAATGGATTGGACACCATCATTTCCACTTCTGCAAACCCGTGGGCAACATCTGAAACCTCCATCGCTAGGACGGGTAGGTCACAGAGATGGCAAGGGCCTGCTGCACATCTGTGACCATAAGGACATGGCTAGTCAGAGGATGTGTAGGTAATGTACCTTGATGGCTACCATCTTTGATGCAGGGGGTGCTGTTCTGGGGCATTCTTGTCCTCTTGATCCATGTGGCCAGGTTTAACATGTGAAGTAGGAGGAACTTTTTCATCATCAGTCTTGGGCGACTCTGATCTGGGTGGCTGTGTGGTCCTGGGATCACTCCTCTGTGGACCCTATCTCTGAGAATGGTTAATATAAAAGGCACAGCTTGGTCCATTGGGTCTTTCTTACTGTGAGCTGCCCTGGGACACAATCGATACACATGCCCAGCTTTGTTGCATAAACTACACTTCATATTGTTAGTGTAGTTTACACACTCAGGTTTCCCAGTTCTGAGCAGAGCAACACTTTATCTTGACATATGCATTTCTGAGATGTGTAGTGGCACTGCAATGATAACAGGTTTTTGGTTGTCCTAACTGGAATAAGACTCTGCAATAATGTCCCAGAAAGAAACAATTAGGGAGGTGGCGGATATCTGTCTCTGAATGTACAAGAAGATCTCCCAACTTGCAGTCCAAATACACTCAGAATATATGATGGGCTCTGAGTTTCTGAGGATGGTGCTCCTCTGCTTTAGCCAGTACAAAATATTAATGATGCTCACCCCTTCATTGTTGAACAAGATGGTGACATTCTTTACAGCAGGTTTTGTCAAGGACACCACAAAGAAGGAAGATCATACTGCAGTATTCTTTAACCCCACATATTCCTTTAACAAGTGATCTAGCCCTGTAGGAGATTTGATGCTAATGTCAAAGAATGTGTCTCCTACTGAGTGGATAAAGGGTGAAGATTTCTGAGGGAAAAAAAGAACCCATCTCAGTTTTAAGTAAGGTTCTTGCCACAGAAATTGGTCAGGCATCTCCTACATACCCCCACTGTAGTGTATGTGGACAGCATTTCTCCATTTAGCAGGTTTTGGTGTAGGCCTGAAGAAATCAGAATACTTTTTCTGCTCATGGGGGGGGGGAGCCTAGATTGGTCCCTGGACATGATCAGTTTGGGAGAAGTTGGATGCTTAGGAAGGGTATCCCCAACTGAGTGGGCAGTCTGTAGAAATTCTTACAATTTTTGTGTGTCATTGTTGCTGGATTAGACACAGAGACTGAGTCCAAGTAATTATGCTGAAAAGCACCAGAAGAAGGCTGGCCCATGAGAGAGGCTGTCCTTTAAGCAGGACCAGCTAAGAGACAGTCTCCTGTCCAGATATCACCTAACCCAGTTGGTTTGGGGATTCCTAAGAATCCTCAAGGTTTACACCAGAAAGAGGAGGGACTTCAAAATCTGTTGCAATGCCATTTTTATGAGTTCTACACAAAACTGGCTACTGTATAATCTTAAATAATTCAGATACATCAAGAGAAAAAATGGGTGTAAGACACAGACACAAACTTCTGTCTATGGAAGCACAGGATCCTGTATGACCTGAACATCTGCTGCCATATATAGAAATTCATGATACACAAACTGCAACACTACTTCTGTCTGGTGAAGTGCAGGCCCCTGTGGGGGCAAGTGCTTCTGCAGCCACAGGTACTGATGAACACTGCAAGACATGCAAACATATATGGCTACAGAAGCACAGGCCCCCAGGGAGCCTGCACTTTTGCATCCACAGATACAAATCCACCGAGGTAGCCCATCAGTGCTATTGCATGTGAGTCATCTGGAAACAGGTCTTTTTTTTTTTTTACAAGAAGAGACACAATAAGCTGAAGCTTGTTTATAGATGTGACCTGGGAGCACAAGAAAGTTTAATGACTTGCTCAGGGTCACACAGTATGCAAGTGGGGGCTATGGGATGCAAACCCAGGTCTCCGGGTCAACAGTTGTATACTGTTTGTCCTAGCTGATGAGATCTGTTTGTAGTTGATCATGTGGCCTCATCCTTCATCTGCTTGAAGTTGTGGGGAGTTAGGGTTGGAAACAATATTGCCACATTTTACTTCTTTTGAGGCATTAACTTTACCATCAACTGGTGCATTTACTCAGTTTTTTTGCAGTGAATTGTCTTTCCTTTTGAGATAGTGGAATCATATCATAATTCACACAGCTTCCTTCAGGACCTGCATGAAGAGATGCAGATGTGCAAGGCCCTCTCGGCCTTGCACAAAGGGAAGAGTCCATCAGCATTTATGTGTGACTCAAGAATTCCATTTCTGATGTGCAAAGAAAATTTTAAAATTTGCAAATTGTTAGTGTTGCACTTAAATGTGTAACATGAAAATTATTTTGACACTACATCATAAACATGGTCACTAAAATGGGTTAAATCCCTTCTAAAAGGTGGTTTGACAGACCAGCTGCAAAATTACCTTTTGACCTATATTTGCATGGGTGGGTTTGATCTTACTTAGCAAGCCAGATCCAAAGGGTTATGATAGGGTAACACAAATGGCATTGGTCTGAAGTTCATTGATCAGTCCCCATTGTTGTAAAGTTCAGTCCATTGATTTTCTCACTGTGATCAATGTTTTTTTTTCTATTTTAGTAGAACATGCCATCTAGTAGATAATAAAACTGTCCACAATAAGCATGAAACTACTGAGTTGGGTTCATTGCATGATCTCTTAAAAAACATAGCATCATGGACCCATGCTAATAACAGGTGTCTCAGATATAAGAAATGTTGATTACATTAGTCTATTTGTGGAACTTGCCACTTGATTAATGTTTTTCTGTTGGTTCTGAGGTGCTGGAATTAGTTAGACCAGTGAAATTATTGAATATCATTATTTCTGATTCTCTTGAATGGGGGCCATATGTGAAGTCTATCATTATTATTACAAGTAAACATACTGAGCTGGATATTCAAACCGCACCATTCTGTGGTGCAAGCCACTAGCTGCAATAAACAGTTGCCATTGAGAGGGATAAGTATATTCAACGGAGTTGCACTATTGAGCAACTCCTTTGAATATCACCCCCCAGCCACAGCCACTGTGGTAAGAGTGGAGCATTCAAGATGTGGTGGCACAAGTTCCATTGCATCATGCGCAAATTTCTGATATTTAAAAGGTGACATGCAAATGGGGCCATAATTCATGCAAGGTGCAGGGGGCCATTTGCATCTATTTATGGCCCCATTTGCACACCATTAGCATGCAGGTGCACTGATCCCCAAGGACTTGCACCTAGCACCCTGCCAGGCAGCAGCCATTGGGGACCGATGCCCCCTGCAGCCCGATCACGGGCATAACTGTTGAAATCCCCCAACCCCCCGACTGGCTCGATTATGGGCATAAGTTTACAAACCCCCTCTGACTGGCCCGATCGCGGGCATAAGTTACAAAACCCCATCCTGACTGGCCCGATCATGGGCATAAGTTACAAAATTCTCTCGACTGGCTCGACACGGGCATAAGTTACAAAACCTCCTCCCAACTGGCCCGATCGCGGCAGAACAGATTTCAACCTCCCCAAGAACATATCCCTGGTGGTCCAGTGACCGTGAACTCCTTCGCTAGGTGCATAGAGTCCACCGTGTTCATTTTCCTCGAGATCTCAGTGGCCCCCTCGCTCATTTCACGAGTGTTCACACCCCGCCCTCCGTCAGCCAGCAGCAGTAGTATCCGCCCGCCACCAGCGTCGTTACCGACCGTCAGGCCGCACACCGTTGTTCAGAGCGTTGGTCGGGCGCAGCCCATCAGACACAGAAGTCCAGATATGTGAATGAATTCATTCGCATATCTGGACTGCCTTAGACGGTATGGGCTGCACGCCCATTGGCTCTGCTCTGAATCAATGGGTGCCGCCTGCCGAGCAGTCAGTCGGTGGGTGGCGGGGTGGCTGGTGGTGGATGCTGCCACCTGCCGGTTGATGGGGAGCGGGATGGTGGGGCCCGTGGGTGGGTGGTTGGGGTGGAGGCCACCAGATCACCAGGTAGGTGGATCTTGGAGGGTGGTGGACTTCAATGCCCACAATCGGCAAGTCGGGGAGGGGGGTTTGTAACTTATGCCCGCATTGGGCCAGTCGGGGGAGGGGGTTTGTAACTTATGCCCGTGATCAGGCCAGTCAGGGGAGGGGATTTTTGTAACTTATGCCCGTGATCGGGCCAGTCAGGGGGGTTGCTATATGCCCATGATTGGGCTGCAGGGGGGGCACAGGGAGTACGTTGAGAGCCACCTGTAGGTGGCAGCTGCTGTGTTGCACCCTGCAATGTGGCAGCTCACCTGTGGGTGGCCCTCAACTTAATCCTTTTTTTTTTTGCTCAAAGTTGTGCAGGCGCAGGTTGGGGGTTGTGCCTGCACAACTCTGCACAGCCCGCTGTATATCGGGCTGTGCAGTTTATGCATGGTTCCTCCCCCTCTGGTTCAGCATGCCATCATTAGCATTGTGCTGTTGCTCAGCTTGACTTGGGGGGCGCAACTACCTCCTGCTGAATATGGCAGAATGGTGCAATCTCGGACTTGTGCAGGCGCAACCCTATTGCGCATGGCGCAACCCTTTTGAATATCCAGCCCACTGTATTTATTCTCTTAATGTATTGAAAAGGACAGGTCTTGCACACAGATGGCTTGTTGTTGGTGTATAAATTCATGCTCCACCCTGTAATGGTGTATTTTTGGCCAACCTGGCATTATAACCTTATGAAGGAAGAATCTGATGCATTGGAGTATCCTTAGAAAAAAACTACAAGAATCATATTCTTCTACATATCTTATACCAACAGTTTTGACATTTTGAACCTAGAGAAACTATTCAATAGGAGAGAACAAATGTGTGATAATGATTTTGGTTTTATCACCAATCCTTGTAGCAATCTTCATAATCTTATCTGCCCAACTCCCCAAGTCATGTATAATACTCTGAAAAGGAAAAATGAGCAACCAGTTTTGGATAAAAAAAACAATTTCAGTCAAGCTTCGTTCCATGAGCCCTAGATAAATCTGGTTAATGTGTTAAGATATTTTCATTATTTTACTTTAAATTTGTAAACCAGGTAAACCCCAAGGGCATCAAATATCCATTTTCATGGGAGTCCCAGAAGACATATCAAGTACAGAACAAAAACACACAAACATGATCAAACTACAATAATTAATTAAAACATTTATAAATTGAGTTATCTGTGCAATATTGGTTAATTTTTTTGAATGATTCATAAGTCCATGACCAAGGAAGGTCAGCAGGTAGCACATTTCAGTCTCTTATAGCTTTATAGGGAAACGTATATTAAGCCAGAACAGCTCTATAAAAAGGAAGCTTCAATGTTGATGCTGCAGATGAACATGTGACATAAGAAGTCCAATTAAATTGTATGAGCCATGTAAAAATTGCCAAAAGGAAATCAAAACTAAAAACAGTGTGCATCAACTGAAAATTCAATATAGAATACAAATTACAAGGATTTGTATACCTAGAAGAGTTAAGAACAAATGTGCAGGCATTACAACTCAGTGGCAGCAATTTACATGGTCAGCTGCTTCCTGATATTTCTTTGATATCTATAGATGAATTCCCTGCCTACCTATAGTACCGCTGTAGGGCCACACAAGAATATATTTGGAAACATTGCAAAATATCTGGAAATACCTGACAATGTAATTTGTTGCAACTGTATGAAAGCAGGTCTAGACACATGTGGAGCAAGGGGTGCACTGGGAAATACTGAAGTGCATATACAGTACAAACCACAGTAAAAGTCGAGAAAAAGAAATGCATCTAAAGCTAAGGAGACTATGTCAAGCTGTATTAAACTAGCTTGCAACTATTAAGTTTAGAAAAGGGGTATCAAGTAAAAAAAATATATATATCAACTCACATGTCCATCACATACACAATCTTTTTGTTGGTAGCAGATGAACTACATCTCACCTGACATTTCACCCAAATACTATTAGGCTTCATCAGGGACCTGAAGAAACTCAAAAGAAGTTAGCCTGAGATGAGGGCACCCGCAACTGTGCGCTTTCAAAAAGAGTGACTCAATCACGGCACCTGTGCACAGGGCTACCAGACAGGGAGGGCGACTGGATATGGGGATCCATGGATATAGCAACAGGATGTCACTATATGTACATGCGCATGGGAGGGAGTGAGCACACAGTGCAACAGGTGGAAGGGGAGGGAGGGTTTGTGGGTTGGTGGCAGGCTAGGGCTGGGAGGGTGCCGGGTTCAGTTCTGAGCAAGTTCAAATGTTTGCGCTGGTCCAGGATTTTCTTTCCTATTTTTTTTTTTGTTTGCACCCTCAACATGCACCCCCTGAGTTGAGAATCTTTAGTAGGGTGCGGGGGCAAAAGCCCCTGCATAAACAAAAAATCCAAGCCTCCAGTGTCCTTCCACTATGGGCTGCTAGTGTGCATCACAAATTAATTTTCGATGATGTACACTCATCCTAATGGCAGTCGCCTTTCCGTGATCACCACTATGACATGGAGCCCAATAGAATGTGATGGAGTTAGTCTGTCACTGGCACAAAGATCATGTATGTGATGGACTTGTGAGAAGATATATATTTCTTCCACTTTATGACACATTTATAAAATAACAAGCTATGTTATTTTCACACAGCTTAACTCAGTCTCCTTAGCTTTGAGTGCATTTCTTTTTCTCTAAATAAGCAATATGATATGACGTTTTGGCTCTGTTCAAAGCTGTTTTAGTAGCAGAAGAGTACACCAGCAAACAATAATCAATAATCAAACATATAAATGACTGGACCAAAAACTTTTTAACATTAAAGGAAAGACAATTCAGTATTTTATACAGTTGGCCAATTAACCAAAAAATCAGTATAGTCATTATAACATAAAAACTGATCCAAATTAAAAAATTCAGATACTTAAAGGAATCTATCATTTCAACCTCATACTCTGTTCATCCCTTATAACAACTGAAGAAGAGCTAGACAAAGCCTTTGGTTTACTACTAATTACAATGAACTTGGTCTTAGAAAAGTAACAAACTATTCTTTGCAACCATTTTTGAACTAAAATAAAGTCTGATTGCGTAACATAGAAATCAAAGGTTCTAGTTGTTTTCCTTGAAAAATAAAACAATGTCTTCTACATAAATATGGGACACACAATGATCACACACAGAATATACCATTTATCATCATGAGTGAGGGGGTAGGACTACAACTCATGAGTGGAAGAGCCGAAAGTGAGTTATAAAAATGTCCTGCCCCCTCACAAGTGTGATCGTTATATTCTGAGTGGTCATTGTGTGTCCAATTTATACACTGTATCTTAAATTGTAAAGCTTTTAAAGAAGAATAAACTATTTGTTTGCTTTCACTGCTCTGTTCTGAGTGCAGCAGAGGTCATTGAAATGTCATCAGAGATTGTTCAAGCTGCTCACATATTGGTTAAGAGGTCATTTGTGACCAATCTAAAGTGATGATGAATTGTAATGACCCACCTAGAATGATGACAAATGATTTATCATCATTTTAGATCTTCAGGCTATAGAAATAAATTAATTATCTGTAAGGTTTCATGCTCAACTATGTTGTATAAAATAAAATATTTGACTTAAAATCCCCCTCTAAAAAATTACTGTCCGTCATTTTCAGGGTGGCAAGCCCTAGTCCTACAGATGTGCCTTTTGGTGATCTGCTTTCAAAACATTCAATGGTCCAATAGTTACAGCACTCTGAAGTTGAGAAATTTCCCATAGACTAACATTGTGGTGCCCACAGTGACTTTTGATGCCAGTATCTTGGAAATGGTGAGAGATATGGATTTTTTGTTCTCCACAGCTTAGTCCACCTAAAAGTGGACTAAGCACATGTGGCAGTTTCCAAGTCATGAATACCACTGCGGTGAATTTTTTTTCACAGTTGCTACGGTTACTGAGATATTGCCAAATTAGTGTTACAAGGGTTCCTTTTTAGTACTATAGGGCTGCTGAATGGATCCATACTTATGTGCAAGTGGGAACGCAGGGCCCAGAATGCCCAAGCTCCTACATATGCATACCATTATGCAAAAATTGGCATTGTGAGGGGAGTGCAGGGACAAGAGGGCCTGCACTCCCACAACCACATACCAGTTACATTACACTTTCTCAGGAAGAAGGGAAATTCATTGCATAAAAACTTTGATAATGTATCAGTTAGGGTTGATACTACACTGAAAAAAGTTTGGAAATTCGGTGTTAGGGTTCCCAGCCCCTATCTCCACACCCTCCTCACACCAACAGGCTTCAGGGTGTGCATTGGACTGGTCGGGCCTAACTGTCACCCCATTTTCCTATACTGCACAACCTCAGCTTATTTACACATGGAATGGGGTGAGAGTTAGGCCAACAACCCCAACGCACACCCTGACACCTGTTGGTGTAAAGAAGATGGGGCGGTGTGGATAGGGATGATTGGGATTGACAATCCTAATACTGAATTTCTAAACTTTTGTTGGTGTAATACCAACCCTAACTGATGCATTAATGATGTTTTTGCAATGAATTATATATTATAGCTGCACAGTAGTGCAGCTATAGTTATGGTTGCCCAGCCACTTCAATGTTAAACCCCAACTTTTGCACTTTAATAACTTTGCCACTGTATGACAGATTTGCCTGACATTTTGCACATGCTGTCTGGTACCATAGATCTCAAGCTCTGGCAAGTTGCATTACAGTCAGATGAGCGGTTGCGGAGCTGTAAAGCACAAAAAAAAAAATGCAAAACTTTTTTTTGCTCTTAGCTACAGTCCACATGATTTGTCCGTTTGATCTGAACTCTTCAGGGAAAATGCAGTCTGGATTCCTGATGTGCCTTTCAAAGATTTGGTGAAAAAATATTAAACCATTCAAAAGTTATTAAAAAAACAAATTTCCCATTATAGTCAATGTGAAAAAAATATATGCGTCTCTCGAAAGCTGCAACCACTACATTTTACTGTCACAAATGGCCCTTTTACTGTGGTACAGCAACCATTTTGTTTTCAGTTAGTGAGAAAGAAAAACACCTGGTGTTAAAATTTGGGATCCCCTAGGTAAACATCGGGCCCTGAGGATCACAGCACTAGTTTTTGGGAACTCCCACCACTTCAGAAATGCCGTTTTGGTGATCAGACCCCCTATAGTGTCACAAATTGTGAAAGAATGGATGTGACACTTTGGTAAATCACAAAAGTGTTGTGCACATTCTGTAGCAAAATTCTGCAAAACTGTCACAATTTGCGACAGAACATCACCCAGAAACAGCAATTCTTTGTAACCCACAGCATCAAAATAGTTGGGGCTTTTCGGTTGAAATGTGCAGGGTGACAAACCCTGGTCCCACAGATGTGCCTTTTGGTGGTTTGGTCCCAAAACATTCAATGGGCCCATAGTTACAGTGTTCTGAAGTTGAGAAATTTCCAATAGGCTAACACTGTGGTGCCTGCGGTGGCTTTCGATGCCCGTATTGTGGAAGCAGTGCAAGATATGAATTTTTCAGCTTAGTCTGGTGGACTAAGCCCGTGTGGAGGTTTTGAAGTCACGAATACCAGCTCAGTGGAATTGTTTTCATAGCTGCTACGGTTACTGAGCTATTGCCAAATTAGTGTTACAAGGGTTCCTTTTCAGTACTATTCGGCTGCTGTATGGCACTGTACTTATGTGTAAGTGGGGGCACAGGCCCCAGAGAGCCCACACTCCCACTACCACATACCAGTTACTAGTTACATTATACTTTCTCAAAAAGAAGGGAAATTCATTGCAAAAAACTTTGTTTATGTATCGGTTAGGGATGATAGCACAGTGACAAAAGTTTGGAAATGTAATTTTAGGGTTACCCCCTCCTCCCACTCCCCAACCCTTATCTCCACACTCCACACACCAACAGACATCAGGGTGTGCTATGGGGTCATTAGGTCTAACTCTCACCCCATTCTCCTATACTGTAACATATCAGCTTGTTTACATATTGAATGGGGTGAGAGTTGCATCTGATGACACCATGGCACACCCTGATGTGTGCGGTGTGTGGAGTGTGGGTGGGGTGGTGGGGTGGTGGGGGGGTGGGAGTGGTAGGAGGTAACCTAAACCACATTTCCAAACATTTGTCACTGTGCTATCAACCCTAACTGATGCAGTAATTAAGTTTTTTGGAATGTGTGTGTGTATATATATATATATATATATATATATAAGTGAGGAAATTTGATGTAAGGGTTGCCACGCCTTGCACCCCCGCCCGTCCTGCCCCCACACAGACAGGCATTGAGGTGTGCGTTGGGGTCATCAGCCATAACTCTCACCCCATTCCATGCATAAATAAGCTGAGGTGGTGCAGTATAGGTGAATGGGGTGAGAGTTAGTACTGACAACCCCAACACACACCCCAATGCCTGTTGATGGGGGGCAGGGGGGTTCAAAGGGTGGCAACCCTAACACTGAATTTCCTCACTTTTGTTGCTGTGGAAAATCCCTAATGCATTAAACAGAGTTTTTGCCATGAATTGTGCTTGTTTTTGAGAATGTGCAGTATAAATAGTAAATGGAATGTGGTGGTGGGAGCACTGGGCTCCCACCATGTGAATTTTTGTCACTTTTCGGTGCATAAACTGTATGACCAACTGAAATGAAAATTGGTAAATGAAGATATGTACCATACCACAACATGTATAACAAATGTGATCTGAATCTGTTCAACAGTTGGACAGCGTCATACCAGGAAAGTTGCGCAGGAGTGCTGAAAATAATGTTTTTCCCACTTCACTACACAAGAACCATATATCCAATGGAACCAAAAATTGTTAAAAGAAGACATGTACCATAGTATACCGTGTGTCCAGAATTGTGTGTACATTCATTCAATGGTCGCACAGCACCACGAGCAAACAACCTAACATGCACAATTCAGCAACCATGAGTGCCAGCAACCCGACAATTGTCACAGTCAAAGATGTATTATAAATCTTTGTATATTCCAAATGCCAGGCAAATCAGACACATGGCTCAGAAGTTATTGAAGCATAATGAACCAAATCTTCATTCCTCACAGTGGAATTATCCCACACCTATTAATGTCTTACACACCAAACCACTGCAAGGCACCTCCGTACCACTAGTGCTACCTATGCTATAAATTTCAAGCCAGTAGCACCATGCAGAATGCTATGTGCAAAATGTTAAATGCATCCTGCAGTATCTCCTCAGTGAATTATTTTTCCAACATGTAAACAGCATTATTCACACCCACTCAACACCCTCCAAATTTCATGTGAAAAGGTCAAATCATTCCAGAGATATACAATTTTTACATTTCTGCACCTCTAAAAAGTCTTCCACCACAAAATGTCAGAAATCACAGTTAAAAATGTGCTAAAATGGTCGACCTGGCAGCTGAAAAATCTGTAACTACAAGGGGGCCAATTTCAAATGGCAATAACTCTGGAATGGAACAACATTTATTCACAAAACCAAAACTGACATGGTCCTTGAATAAAGGTCTTTCTGTGTGGCAAGTTTCAGATCAATCAATTACACACTGGCTACACTATGCATCACAGAAGACAGTGCAGAAAAATACAGAAAACATAATGTTTTGCACTGCGCTGTGCAAACACAAAAACACAAGTGGTAACGTTAACACAAACTGTGATGGCAACAGTGAGGTAAAAGAAAACAGTTATGCTAACTGTGACGCAAACGGAAATGATAAAGCAAATGGTAAAAGAAATGCAAGCACAATTGTAAATGAAAACAGAAATGTTAACACAAACGGTAACGCGAACACTAATGGCAACAGAAATGCATACGGTAACAAAAATACAAACAGTAACAGAAACGCAAATGGTAATGGCAGCAGTATTGCAGAAGGAAAAAAGTAACGCAGTTGACAATGGAAACACTACCAAAAATGTAAACGCTAAGGCCAATGGAAATGCAAACGCAAAAGGTAACGAACATGCAAACGGTAACAGTAACGCAATTGGAAATGCAACCGGTTAGGGTAACACCAACGATGACGCCAAAGGAAACAGTAATGCAAATGGAAACGCAAATGCAAGCACGTACACAAACGCAAATTGTAACACACACAGTGACGCAAAAGTAAATGCAAACAAAAACAGTAATGGAAACACAAATAGTAACAGTAATGCAAACACAAAGAGTAACACACACGGTGGCGTAAATGTAAACGCTAATGCAAACGGTAATGGAAACACAAGCGGAAATGCTAACGGTAACAGTAACGCAAACACACAGCCTTTTTTCCCCAAAAAAGGTGCATTCAAAAGCACAGTGAATGCAAAGAATGAATGCGTAATAATGGCCCTTGGAGCAGAAAATGAGCACTTGGAATACTAAATTCCTTATATCTCTGGAACCATACGATGTAGAAAAAAATGTAAGATCTCATATTATTTATGACTTTCCAGGCTAGTTTTGTACTTAGCCCCCTAGTGGGGGACTAAGCAGTCTTCTGACGAAAAGTCCGTATCTTGAACCGTTTCCGAGATACAGGCGCTGAAAAGCATGACGGACACCATAATGTTAGCCTATGGGTAAAATCATTAATTTTGGAGTGCCACAACTTTGCAGCCCTCTAATATTTTGTCACCAAACCACCAAAAGGCACATCTGTGGGATATTGGCTTTCTTCCTTCAAAATTTCAGCCCCAAAGACCAAAGCATTCTTTTGCAGCAGGGTGGCAAAGATTTCATATTGTTTGGGCATAGTGTCGCAAAGTAGTGTCACAAATCATGACACTTTCACAAAAAAATTCAAAAGTGTCACATATGCAAAAGTACTGTGCAGCACTACTTTTTACAAAAATTTAAAAAACATATTTCTGGGGTGTTTTTCCCCCAAAAAAGACATGGCTAGCATCCTCAGGGCTCGACTATGTGAACACAAGAATTGTGTCTCTAGAAGGTCCCAACTTTAAATGTCAAGCAGTTCTGTGACCACCAACTGAAAACAAAATGGTCAATTTGTGACACTACAAGGTCATTTGCGAAAGTAAAAAGGGTATTTGCGACACTTTCGCATATTTTGTTAACTTTTCCCATTGACTATAATGGGAAACTTGTTTTTTGAATAACTTTTGAACTGTTTAATATTTTTTCACAAAATCTTCAAAAGGCACATAGGGGACCCTGGCTGCATGTTTCTTGAAGGTTTCAGACTGGTTGCGAGAACCATGTGGGCTGTAGGCATGAGCAAAGAATGTGCAAAAATGTGTAATTTATGCATTCTTAGCGCTCTGTAGCCCTGCAGCCATGCATCTGACTGTAACGAAACTTGGCAGATCCAGAGACCTATGGTACCAGACCATGCATTCCAAATTTCAGACAAATCTGTTACATGGTGGAAAAGTTATTAAGCTGCCAAATTTCAGATTTAACCTTAAATAGGGTACTCAACCCTAATGATAGTGGCACTACCGTGCCACTATAATATTAATATATATATATATATATATATATATATAATTGCAAAAAACTCTGTTAATGCAAGAGTTAGGGTTCTTTTGCAGTGAAAAAAGCGAGGAAATTCGTCGTTAGGGTTTCCAATCCTAACTCCGGCTCCCCCCCAACCAACACGACTCAACCCCCCAAGCCCTCATTCCCACTGGCACACACAGACACAGGCAGAAACACACACATACAAAACACACAACTATGAGGGCAGTACAAGGAAATACAACCAATCACACAGACCCCTCCGCAAACGCAAACACAGAGTGCAACCTGTTCAGAGGAGGGTAAACAAAATGGTGCAGGGTGTGCAGCAGCAAAGATACAAGCAGAGAGAGTAAACCATCTTTTACACTTATGGCCTTTAGAATGTACAAAAGGACAGAATTTCTCAGAAAATACCAAAACAGAAGAGCAAACTAGGGCAATAATATAGGACTTCTTTGAGAAAAGATGTCTTTATCAATTGGCATGAACAGTTAATATACATATATATGTTGTGATATTTTGTAACAGGCTGATATAAACTAAGAACAACCACTTGTTTTCAGGACTGAGATACAAGTTGTAGTGTGCTAAGTCAGTTAATTACAGTCAAACTATTGCTATTCTGCTTCTGAGAATTACACTCTGGTCTGCTGTACTAGATGTATAAATGTCATTTACAGATCACAAGAGTGACCTGTAGAATATAGAGACATTTCTCTTGCAATGGAGAATCATGTGTCACAGTTCAGTGAATGGTCTCTGCCTGTCATAATAATGCTTGTTGCCAGAGTAATTGAAAAAAACATTCTGCGCAGGCCTCAAATGGTCCTGAATACTGTTTAGGGCAACGAACAGTGCACAAAATAATAGATACTGTCTTGCTGTATTGCAGTCACATGTTAGGATACTACTAAAATAACAGATTTTCCATGCAGATAGAAACATTCATGTAAGAGATTCATTTGAGATCAGGTAAGCAATTATTGCATAGTAACACTGGTCATTGTATATCTCATCAACAAGGTAAAGATTGTAATTAATCAACACGTTATTTCGTGCTGATGTTGACTAGAATAGTCTTATGTCTTATTAATTCTACAATTTTAGCAGTTCTCATTAGTCTACAATATTGTCAGGTAGCTTGATACATACATTCAGAAGCCTGTGTGTCATTAAATTGTGTTTGACATTATGTATAAAGCATTGACCGTCTATGTTTAAATTTTTGCCCTTTTTGTTTTACATGTTCTTTTTTCAAAAGATGTCATCATGCTGTGCTTTGTTAGTTCACTTCACAGTATTGGAAATTTGTAGTATTTGTCTGATCTACTGTACTTCTGTATTGTATGAATGTCACACTAATTTAGTGTCTCCTTGTGTTTTTTCTGCTGCACACCCTGCACCATTTTGTTTACCCTCCTCTGAACAGGTTGCACTCTGTGTATGTGTTTGCGGAGATCGGGTCTGTGTGATTGGTTGTATTTCCTTGTACTGCCCCCATAGTTGTGTTGTGTGTGTGTGTGTGTCTTTGTGTGTGTGTATGTTTCTGCCTGTGTGTGTGTGCCAGTGAGATGGGGGCTTGGGGTTGAGTCATGTTGGTTGGATGGGAGCTGAGTTAGGCTGAAACTTAATGATGAATTTCCTCGTCACTGCAAAGAACCCTATCTCTTTCATTAACGCAGTTTTTTGTAATTAATTTCCTTACATTTGAGGAAAACAAATGCTGTTTCTCTTACCACACCTTAAAGTAAAATTTACCTTACCTATGCACTATTCAATACACTATTCAATACCCATCTTGAGAGATCATCTCTGTATTGCATTATCCATTCATGTGATTGCAGTGGAGATGATCATAACTATTTCTAAATACTTCAAACAATTTCTGTTCCATTTTATCTGCTGTCTGTACAATTAAAATACAGAAACCAAAAGAAATGGTTAAGTAAGACGCAGACATTTTAGAAGTAGATAGTAGTATCTGGCTCACTAATGCAAGCACAAAATATAGCACAAAACAAACCAACACCATTAACAATCTGTCCCTTTCAAACAAACCATCTCCTGGGTGTGACACTGGTGGTCACTTAACTGTTACAGATGTAATTACATGCACCCACCTTAGCCAATAACTCAACAATATACATATCTATTATAATAATAATGAGACAAACAAATGTTTGAAAAATTAAAACTGTTTATAGAAATTTTTTTTTAGAAAAATATAAAACTCTTTTTGTACAAAAATTCAGTAAAACTCAGTCATACATAAACATGCAAAGAACTTACATACAACAAATAAATAAAAAATAAATAAGTCATAAAATTAAAGCTATGTAAAATAAATAAAAGTGTTACATCACACTAAATAAATAAAAAAAATGTGGGTAAAAAGAACTTGAAAAATATTATCATCTTTAGAAACTATTTACAGAAAAGTGTCCAGGAGTGACACAGAGGTGCTGGCCACTCAAGCTGTGGGGACTTGGGGAGGCGACGGTGTCGAGGAAGTGGAAGTCTGGTCAGGAGTAGGTGCAGCAAGGTGCCCCTCTTCTGTTGCAGCTTTTGATGGAGATGTTGAAGGGGCACCCTCGAGGACTCGTACTGAGGTTGTTCAGAGGGCTGGTCATCCTCTAGGTGTTGAGGTCCTGCTGAAGAAGCTGTTGCATTGCCTCTGTGGCCTCCAGCTGGTTCTCAGCCAGCCGCACCATGAGACCGTGCGTGGACTCAAGCGAAGCAACAGAGGCCTCCTCCAAGTCCCTCAATGACTCGATTGCTTTGGTGAGGCCCCTCTTGCTCTGCTCCAGCCCACGAGTGGCAACTAAGGCCGCATGCCCTACACTCCCGTGACGCTGCAGCAAATCTATTATTTCAACCCCCTGCTGAATAATCTCTCCCACCTGACCAACTAAATAATTCATCTTTGCTGCAGAGTCACGGGTGTGTTCGGCAGCAGCCTGGTTGCCACTCTGCACAGTCTCGAGCAGCTGGCTGAGGGTGTTACTGATCTTATTGAGAACAGCAAGTTGCCCTGTGTATACAAAAGAAAAAACAAGAAAAATTATATTAGTAGATGGAACCATACTGGTCTTTTGTAAAATAGACCACTGAAACTGTCTGTTAACAATATATATAAGACTTCTAATGTACTCCAATGTATTCCATTAGCAATTAAAAAAATGAGTAGACTTAAGATAAGAGTTATCACTGTTTCCTATATACACATGTGCCCTCAGCAGGAAATATATAGAATAATACTACACATGTTGTATCTGCATCACATTCTCTCAACTCAACAATAGAAACATAGAAACATAGAATTTGACGGCAGATAAGGACCGCTTGGCCCACCCAGTCTGCCCATTTCCCTACCTAATGGATAAGTTGCAGATCCTAGTTAACCAGCAGCCTATTTCTGCCTACCCCCATCCCCTAGAATTGCCTTATGACTGTCCCATTCATGCTTGAATTCCACCACTGTTTTTGACTCCACAACCTCCTCCGGAAGGCCGTTCCATGCATCCACAACCCTCTCTGTGAAAAAATACTTCCTTAAATTACCTCTGAGCCACCACCCCACCTTCAAATTGTGCCCTCTTGTTCTTGCACACCTCTTTTTTTGAAAGATGCTACCCTCTTGGACTTTGTTGATTCCCTTGAGGTACTTGAAAGTTTCTATCATGTCCCACCTCTCCCTCCTTTCCTCGAGGCTATACATATTAAGCTCTTAAGTCTCTCTTCATGTCTTCCGGTGCAGACCCTGCACCATTTTAGTTGCCCTCCTCTGGACAGCTTCCATCCTGTCTATGTCTTTGCGGAGATTGGGTCTCCAGAACTGCACGCAGTACTCCAGATGGGGTCTGACCAGCTGTCTGTACAGAGGTATAATAACTTCCTGTTTTCTACTGGTGATGCCTCTCCCTATGCATCCCAGTATCCCCCCAGCCCTCCTTGCTGCCCTCTCATATTGCTTGCCCACCTTTTGGTCTTATAACTACCCCCAGGTCCCTTTCCATTTTTGTTGTTGTTAGTATCTCACCCCCCATTGTTTACTCTTCCCCTGGGTTTTTGTTTCCCAGGTGCATTACCTTGCACTTCTTAGCATTGAATCTAAGCTGCCATACATTTGACCATTCCTCTAACCTTGCCAAGTCCCTTCTCATCCTTTCCACCCCACTTCAGTGATCAACTCTGTTGCAGATCTTTGTGTCATCTGCAAAGAGACATATTTTTCTTCCAGTCCCTCTGCAATGTCACTTATAAAGACATTGAAGAGGACCCATCACTAATACTGAACCCTGCGGTACCCCACTAGTAACCCCCTTTCTTCAGAGTGGCTCCATTTACTATCACCTCTGTGTCCTATTCTCCAGCCACTTTTACCCAGGCTGTCATCTTGGGACCCACTCCCAGGCTGTCTAACTTGTATATTAATCTTTTGTGTGGGACTGTGTCAAATGCCTTGTTAAAGTCTAGGTAGGCCATGTCCACAGCCCCTCCCTGATCTACTACTTTGGTCACCCAGTCAAAGAAATCTATCAGATTTGTTTGGCATGATCTTCCCACTGTGAATCCATGTTGCCTTGGGTCCTGTGCCCCTCTAGCCTCTAGATACTTGACAATTCTTTCCTTCAGAAGTGATTCCATCATTTTCCCTACCACTGAGGTTAAACTAACAGGTTTGTAGTTTCCTGCTTCTGCCTTGCTCCCACTTTTGCTAAGGGGAATCACATCTGCCCTCCTCCAGTCCTCGGGTACCACCCCATCCTCCCATGATTTGTTAAAGAGGGTAGTCAGTGGTGTCACTAGTTCTACCCTTAGTTCTTTTAGAATTCTGGGATGAATCCCATCAGGCCCCATTGCTTTGTTCACCATCAGTTTTAAGAGTTCTTTCAGAACCCTTTCTTCTGTAAATGGGCTGGTATCAACTTCTGTATCTAGAGTGTTTCTACTGTTTGTTTTAGGTACCTCCCCCTCTTCCTTTGTAAATACTGAGCAAAAATAGTTCTCTATTCTTGGTATCCCTTAAAGTAGTGTATAAATCAGCATATGTCAAGTAAGTATAACTTGTCTACAACTAAGAAAAATCATCACGTCTACATTGTTGCAGCTGTGACACTGCACAGCAGAATACTATCATGTTGAATGACATGTGCACAGTGCAACAATTGTCACTATGAGACATACAATAACACCCAACAGTAAACAGCTTTTATATAAATTCATGTAACAGCAGTTGGAAACTAGTTCAACCACATACGATGTTTGAAATTTGACCAGTAAGAACACTATCAACCCCCCATTACATGTGCAGATATATTGTCTATTCAAAGAGTGAGTACTACTGTACCACACTCTATAACCATCTGATCTGTGACAACAGCATTTCAGTGTAAGTCAGAGATACTATGGTGCAACTGAGACATTGTTACTCAATATCTCAAACGGTAACACATACCACATTGATAATTGCCATCACTGTAGTGCTGTACCATCTCTTACAAATCCTTGAGATGTATGTATCCAATACTAAATGCACACATTCATCAGTCTCTGACAGTGTTTCACAACCTAACTACATATTAAAGATACAAACATTGAACATATACAGTAAAGTAAACACCACTGAAGAGGAAAACGCATTTACTACTGTCTATCTTTCCATACTTACCCACACACCATTGTCTATGTATTGAACTTCTTGAATACACAGAGATAAAACACATATGGCATTTAATAAAATCCACACAGTTTACCGTTAGGCACTCAAATAACACAATACACAACTGTAGCACATTCTGTATCTCTTGTTGGATTTGTTAATACAAAACACTGATGATGACACGTAGATTCTCCATCTAAGAAAAATTTTTAAACTATACATATACAACCTACCTATTACTTTTATTCAGGCCTCTCCATATACACAATAGATAAAAAAGAAACAGATGACCAATACTAATACATAAAGCTAGACATGCGGGTTAAGCACTGCATACTCCCAGCAGATGCAATTCTGTCATGTTATACTTTTATCTAACTGTCTCATAACTCCATGCTCTGATGTCTAATTGAAAAATCAGACCCAAGATTGTTTCTTACCACAGTATGATAAACCTGTAACACCAAGTTACTGTGTCAAGTTACAACATTTTGAACTGGAACTGTAAACTAACTTCAGTGGTACTATGTCTGAAAGTATCAATATTGTCTACACCTCATATTAATCTTTAATAATAAAAGCACAAAGTATATAAGAAGTACTCATGTTCCTCAGCTGAAGGCCCACCTGGACCTGCAGGTGATGAAGGATGACCTGCTGCAGAGATTGTGGCATCTCCTCCACAGAGGGCTCGATCTCAACAATTTTTATTCCCTCTGTGGAGTCTTCCCCTCCAGCAGCACCCTCTGCAGATGGTTCATCCTCTGAAAAACACAGTTAAACAAAATAAGCCATTCATGTCTCAACAGCAACATCTGTATACATGAATATACATATCACAATAATCAGTTGTTCAAATTCCTCAATCTTCACATGTGGCATACTATCTACTGTTTCAGTAAATCACAGCACACACATCTGATTCACTAATTGGAATACTAAATTAAATATTCTACATCTATGTGCAATCATGTTGTTTCATATTAACAAACTGTAATAGTCTCTCACTGACAAAACACCTCTACACATGAATACCCACAGTAATACTAAACACATACATTAATACTTCTTCTTATACCACTTCCTGACTAAGTATATGTTGGATACATAACACAGTGAAAATTTCATCCTGAGTACCTGTTTAAAACATAACAACTATATACTAATAAGCAAGTGATCATACCAGATATCACAAGTACAGGCTATCACTGCACCACCCAGGAGTGTGTATGGCACCTGGTGTCACAGGCACATGGCTTTATAACCCCTGGATGGCCCTCTACTGCCCATGCCGCCCACTCTGGAACATATTATTGTGCTTGAAAATATCTCACTTTGAATAAAAATAACTGTTACACAAAATTGTTTCTTTTAAAAACATGAGAAATATCTTTTTTTGTGATAAAACACTTTATAAGCCACCATCAGAATATGCTTTAAAAACTATGGACTATTCACTGTAACTGTTCACACGCACACACAGACACACGTCTGTGTCTATTATCTGATAGATGCCCTGCTACAGAAGTGTTTCAGCCAACCAGGTGCCTCAAATTGGTCTGCACATTCTCTAGCATTATACAAACTAGATACAAGAAGAATTTCTAAAACCACAAATGTACAGTAACCATTCTCATACCCTATGACACCCATAGTACCTATTAAATAATAATACAGACAGCAGTACATTATAACAACTCACCAGCAGAGTTGAGCACAAGTAGTTGCTCGACTGGAGCCCCTCGAGCCACACCTTCCGGGAGTGGTTGCAGCTACACAGGATGGGAGGATGCAGGTTCCACAGCTGGTCTAGCTGAGTAAACAAAAAAATTTATACAAACAACACCATCAGCTAGCAATCTAATGATGAACATAGTACAAAACACATATTGTTGGACATACAATACCCAACTCTTTTGTTATGATCAGTATCCTGTCCACAAATATCACCTGCCTATCTTTAAAAAATAATTATTTGCAACATTTAAAGATCAGAACATCTCATATTCTGAATATTACATGCACTAGAACACTACCACAAAAGTATCATTGACAACCTTCAAAGAATTCATCTAATCTTGACTCTTTTTTCATTGAAAAAAATCCATATCACCACAAAAACACTTGTAAAGTAACAATTGCTAACCTGTCATTCTTACATATCTGTAGTGATATATCAATT
The DNA here is from genome assembly GCA_016271365.2 of Neoceratodus forsteri. NCBI lineage: Eukaryota > Metazoa > Chordata > Ceratodontiformes > Ceratodontidae > Neoceratodus > Neoceratodus forsteri. The sequence continues at coordinate 1,099,681,032 of CM028130.1, forward strand.
GTCACAGAAGTATAATGGTACATATCACTAACAGTTTAATAATAAATGCCAATACTCATTTGAAATATAGAAAAAACAATCCTCTCAGTCACAAACCAAATATTTGCATCACAACAGTTTCAAATATATACTCACATGTGTGATAGCGATCTCCAAAGTCTGGTTTCCCAGCATCCTCCCACAGAGCATAGGCTATGTCGTACCACTCCAGGACACTCCTTCGCATATCACCCACCACAGACTTAGATTTGAAATAGTCTGGTGGGTGATCTTCCACTTCCTGTGGTACGCGTCAGGAGATTTTCTGATCTCCTGCCTCCCCAAGGCACTACTAACCTGAGAAAAAACATTAAAAAAAATGTAGCAAATGTTTCATGTCACAGTGAAAATGATAGGTTGTCATGTTTCTTGACCTATCTACAAAGACTGGACCTAGTCTAACCACATATACTACTAATGCAGTTTTCCTAGCAGGACAGACAGTGTACTCCCAATCCTAACCACACAGATCCTGGAAAAAAGAATGTAGTGCTTAACCAGTATCCCGCTCCCCACCTGGCTACTCACTCACACCACCACAATATAACCCACTCACCAACATGTGGCACATCCCCACCCACAAGTCATCTATCCAACCTCTGACTGTAGAGCACAGTAAAGCTGAACACCAGTCACTAACACCGTACATCAATATGCATGCACACCATACTATGGAACACATTGATAAGCATCACAGTAAATTCATAAAAATATCTGTAGTATTATATCCACCAGTACAGTAACAACCATGCTGACATGGTCTGCAACTAAAGACACAGAGACGTAGTATGTCGTCTTATTCAGGAGTCTAGCGACCACTTCTGTATGTTGTGATGTCCTGCCCAATACAACTAACTAGCAGCATACACACACATCTCAGTACTTCTTTAGACAGTAGAGCACTTCTGGCATGCCTATGTGTAAGTAATAACACACAATAGGTGTGCATTAGACAGTTCCAATGCACAACTAAGGGGACATACTGAGGCATGATGCCACAGGCCGAGTGCATCTAGTCCCCTAGCCATGCATTGGAACTGTGCAATGCACATTCCTGGAGTGGCTTATTGTGCTTATAAAATGGGTCTGTATAATCTAGATGGGGGTTGCAGTTTTAGCTTTGCATTAGACACATCTAATACACACCTAACAACTGATCAGATTGCTTGAAATCCTTTGCCCATTTTATAAGTCTCCTTTCACAATCTCCACAAGTAGTCTTCACACAAACCCCACTGTACCACAAGAAAATCTATATGTTACTCACAGCATACTGTATACAGCAGAATGATCAAGCTGTTGATGGCACACTGTCCCAGGGGACATCCAACAAATGTGCAAGAAATACAACTGACCATACTGTTGTCATCTATTGCATGTGTAGCTCTGTTGAAAAATGTGAAGACTCATTGTAACCAAACACCTACCTTGCCCCATATATGGGTCAGGCTCAGGTTAGTCACATGCATGACAATCGTAGGATTGGTATGCTTCCTCACAGCCTGAACCAGGGCCAGCACCTCTGCATCAGTCCATGATTTTGACATGATAGTAGTCTGAAACAAGAAAACAAAAAAATAGCATGAAAAAATTATTAGATATTACATTGATACTGTTCCACCTTACAACTATTTTTGTTGCTTGCCACTCACGATCAAATATGTCTGCTCACTTGTAAACTCTGAGGTAACAATAACTCTGTTGTTAAAACACATGCATGTACTACCTCCCTCAGATTGCCAAAATACCATAATCATGAAATACCCATAACTGCTGCAGTATCAGTTTGAAAAATAAAAAGATGTATTATTAATATATTGACATAATAGTCTGATAGGTCATATAAAACAGCTGCACACCATTGAGACACATTGGGTAATGTTCAGTCTGTTCCTCACATTACTGATCTCCTGACGCAAGCTAATACTTAACACTCAACAAGATTCACAACATTTTACAACACCATGAGATGCAGGTGTGGAATGGCAGCAAGTGATCATGCTACACAGTACACTAAAATGTTAATAAACATTACTGCATCATATGTATTGAAAATACACATGTTACTAACTCTCCATATTATTCCTTATTTTCACTTGCATGTAAAACAAGAAATACCTCCACTTGCTTTTCAGTTTACTTCCATTTATGCTGTTACCAGACCCCTCGAATCATCACTCACAATGTTGCCTAACAAAATACATCATATTCAACAATGACATAAAAAAAAGCAAAATACTTACTGAACAGTAGAGTCTTGATACTAGAACAAAGACACGCACAGTTATCTACCTGTGTGAAGAAAAACAATAAAAATTTTGTTAAAACTTGTACTCAACATAAACATTTCACATACAGAAACAGTATGACTCAGATCAGTAATCAATATACCCTAGCAACACATATCACACTACATCAACAGCATATGTCTCCTCTTATCACTAAACCATCCTTTGCTTCCCACTTCATCCTCAGAAACATATGACACATTTTCAGCCATACTTGTATAATGCACCCCCCCATAACAACCCATACTCAACCATTAATAAAAAAAGAAAAACAAGCTACGGAATCTACCAGTAACAAAAGACACACCCCACATATCAAGATACAATGAGAAACTTGTAGCCTTTACCACAATGACAGGCAACAAAATACCATACGACCCACCTAAAAAACCACACATACAATATCAAGCAATAATATATGTCCTACTCATCTACCAATAAGTACCATCACACTTCTCTGCTGTTAAAAGCAGAGAATCTGTGCTTCCTAGACACTCACAACCTAACATTCAGACAGCAATGTACAAGATGTGAACAGTTCTATTTTTTTACCATTTTGTGGTGGCTTTAAAAAGAGCAATTTTTTCACAGTGTAAACATGGTGTACTTGAGAGGCACCATCCTACAGACACGCAATCACAGAACTGTAAGGATACCATGTTGAAGGTCCCCAACAAAAATGTCATTGCCAGTGTTAGAGAGATGCACACCATCTTTTAAAAATAGCCACTACTTGTCATACGTAATTTGAGGGTGACGAATAGTGTACATTCCCATAGCACGGACGAATCCAGATATTTATATGTTCACCTTCCTGAGTGATCTTTCAAGTGCAGGACAGTAATCCTCACCCTTCCAGACCATGTGCTGTGTAATATCTGAATACAGAATTTTACACGATGGCAGCATACTGATAAGATGCTGCAAGTCAGACTGTGCAGCCTCTGTTAAGTCAATTGCCCTTTTGTTACCCAAATCATTACCTCCAAGATGGATAAGGAGTATGTCTGGTTGTGGATGAGTCTCCAATAAACGGTACATGGTAGGCATGAGCTGCTCCCACCTCATGCCACCCTTCCCAAACCAAGAGACAGAGCATCCAGGTAAGTGTAAATCATTTCCAAAACGACTACATCTACTGAACACTGCTTCCCTTCTCACCAAACTTGATCCTACTATCCATACAGTAACTCTATATTTTACTGCCATGCTGAGTACCAAATCTTAATAACTCAGATGTAGAAATATCACAATTGTGTCTGATTACCAAGTACTAAGAAGTGGAACCACCACAATGACCAGTATTCTATTGCATCATCCAGATAAATGCAGACAAAACAATCACAAACAATAACCTGCTCAGAGATTGGCTGATTCAAGCAAACAGTCCTAACCATGCATATAAGCTGTCTTTCTATTGGCATGATGTTTATTAAACATGTTTTTTGTTTTGGGGGGAGAATACTGTAAACTGATTGTCACACCTCATAGCTTGCCAACAACACATATTTTGATTGGTCCAAGTTACTAGCCATAATGGTGTGTCAAACTAAATTCCCTTTCTTACTCAGCCAGCTGCATGAGTGGCGAGGGGAACCATTTCTTTTTACTTGACAGAGATAATGAAGAATAGTAACCAATAGTACTATACTAATTAGATTGCACAGCTTTTAGAACCATAGTTTAATTTAATCAGAAATTATTTCCAGTGAGAAGTACTGTGGCTTAATTACTTAAGTTAAATATATGTATTTGTCTCTCTTTATAACAAGTACAAAAGCAATGCCAGCTGAAGCTAGGCAACACACAATATAATTCTAAGTCAGGATTCCACAACAGTTAAAACACACACAAATTTAGCCAGAAAGTGCCAATGTTATTAGATCAGGCAGCAATTGTCACAAATCAAACTAGCACTGAGTAACAGTAAATCTCCTTACCACACTGTCAACTTGCACAGTTCAGCTAGTCTGAGATACCAAAAATACCCTAGCAAACATGAAACAATAAACACTATTTTGAGCCACAAGAAAGATCCCAAGAACAATAACTTAGTTAAAGAAAACAATCACAGCAGTTTGACTGACTAAATAGCAAAATAGATAAAACATTATACAGCTTTTCAATAAATGCTATTTTTTTGTTTGTACAAATCACACTCTTAAAAATCTACTTCCATGACTTTACAAAAAACTATTCATTTGTCATACAGATATGTAAAGACTTAAATCTATACATAAACTGCTTAACAGTTTCCCAGGCCATGATGCTACCAAATATCAAGGTTGTTGTAAACTGCATCAATAATCAAAGTTAACAGTTCCTGCCAATATCAGTGGTTAAAAAATACATACAGTAGTTCCTAAGTTGCCAAAACACTATACAATTACTTTTGAAAACTTGAAAAATGAATTTTTATCCAACTTCTATAATATTTTGTCCAAGCACTTACTTTATAATTATGCCTTGTTGCCTGCTCTATCACTTGATCTAAAATGGCCCTCAGAGTATTATTCTTTAACTCTATTGGCTCAGGAAACTCACATGACTAACTTAGCCATTTCTTTGATCGTGAGCATGCAGTTTCTTTGACCACGACTCACATTGATCACCAGGATCGATCGCGAGCACGCAAAATCTTTGATCACGAGACTAACATGAGATTTCGGCGTTAACAGTCTCTCACAGTGAAAAAACAATACTTCTCTAACTTTTTCAACAGGACACACCCTTACAGCATTTTACAAACTAATAAACAAGTAGAATAATGTTTTTATATCATTTAAAGACATTTGAAAATATTTACCGCATTTTCTATGATCTTTGACCGCGAGCATGCAAAATCTTAAACCGCAACTCGGTTTGACAGCGAGGATAGACCGTGAGCATACGAATTCTTTCATTGTGAGAATAACATGAGCCTTGGATGAGAAACATATCTGACAGTCTAAACCCAATATTTAAAAAAACAGCACAGCTAGATAAACCTTCCTATCATTTCTATAACCAATAAGTTAAAGGAATAGTTTTTTTATCTATTTTAACATAATTACAGTGTTTTTACAATCTTTGACCACGAGCATGCAAAATCTTGAACCGCGACTTGGTTTGACCACAAGAATCAGCAGCGAGCATACAAAATCTTTGATCGTGAAAGTAACGTGAGACTTCGACATTAAACGTTTCTCACAGTGCAAAAACAATATTTTCAAAGTCAATACAGTACAGAAACTCTCCTAGCATGAAAGTTTCCCATAGGTAAGAAAAATACTTGTATAATTTATTTTTAATAACATTTTTACATTTTGCCCGCTTTTTTTCGATCTTTGACCACGAGCATACAAAATCTTTGACCGCCATTTGGTTTGATCGCGATCTTGAACCATGACTTGACAAATTCTTAGGTCATAATGAAAACCACATGATTTCTACAAAAAAATACTAATAGCTCTAAAAACTCAACTATCAAGATACTATGTCAGCATACAATGTGCACATATCTCTATTGACAGTTCAGAAGTTCTCCATATAATAAAAGCAACATAACAAGCTTCTATAGTAACACCACATGATTCACATGTTCTTTGTTCACAAGGCCACAAATTCTTTGTTCGCAACCGTCTTTGATCTCGAGTATCATTCGTGAGTTAACAAATTATTTGATCGTGACAAAAAATTAAAAATTTTCCAATTTTAACTTATACAACTTTCCATCCATTCACCATAAGAGCCAATCATCATTAGACTCATGTAATTATGCCATACAAACTATCAATAAAGTAATATTGTTTAAACGCAACAAGATTATTGACATCATCACCACATTTAAACAGACCCATAATAGTATGACTGCAGCAATCCATCAACACAACACTTAGTATTCTGTTCATCATTCTATGTCAGCATAAGTGCATGTAACAATGGCACAAATAATATTTTACAACTTTACAAATTAGCACTTACCACAACACAAAACAAACAATGAACGTGTCACACATATACTTGTTTATCAACTTTTGCCCACGTAAGAAGTGCTTGGAATATTCAGTACACAGTGCAAGGCACAATACTTAAATTATTCATTACAAAGTAAAGCTAATCATAACAGATATTTTCTTATTAGCACAATAATATGTATTATATTTCATACACACAATTTCTGATGTACTGCCATGTGGATAGTATTCTTGACTACCAAATATATGTATTTCCACTTTTTTTAGGGGACTACAACAAAAATATATTGAAGAAATACTTGACCTATTTCATCATGACTATCTGCTGGAAAATGAGAGCACATAGAGAAAGTGCTAGCTGTACTTCTTGTTCACTGTCATGCCATGCAAGAACAAAAGGTAAAGCTTCTCAACGGAAGCATAAAATACTCTCTTCTCTGCACATCACACACAGAGTTAATAATAAACAACTAAAGAAACAGAAACCCTCCTCTAAGAAAACTACTGCAAGTAGCCTTCCTAGAGAAACATTAAAATAGCAATGTCCAGCACTGTTATCACCAAAGCGTACACATGTGAAACAGAAAAAGAATGCTAGGTGTAATACCTCTGTTAATGCTCAACACAGTAAGGTAATGTTTTTCAAAAAACTAGTCCACAGAGCTAGGATTGAACGTGTGATCTCCAAAATAGTGAGACGCAAAGGTAACAGACTATGTTCTAAGATCTCATTGATGAAACTCTGCTTAAGAGCAAGATGATTTGTCAGTGTGGCTCTATCAATACGTTCCCAGCTCTGGACTGATATGAAGTCAGCCATTGATAAACTGAGTACAAAGTTTGAGGAGATGAGAAACACTATTTTATCTTTTGAGCACTTAAACAGAGAAAATATTTATCTTGTGTTTCAAAAAGGCTGGTTTCATTCAGAGTACTCAGAAGAATTCTTCTGGGAAGAGACATGCCATGCACACAGTAGAAATATTACTTTAACACTAGATAAGCATGGAAAACTACAGAATGTCTTACCTCTATCCCATGAGACCATCCATCTGAACAATGGCAATGTAGCTGAAGAGGTTAACAGTGATTCAAAGTCATCAGCAAAAGAAATGGGTATGTGACAGCACATGTAACATTAGAGAGGAATCTATTATATCTATAGAAAGTTTCCTCTCAACAACTCTTACCACAAAGAGCTCTGAATGACACACACTGCTTCATAACATTGACAAGTGTGAGGTCTGGCCTCACAAAGGCCCGATGGGTCACTCCCTCACATGCTTAGAGTCCATGAACTGCAACAGCACATTTCATCACTTTCGTATGCTAGCAGTACATAACTCTGGCATTCTCAAATTTGTGCAAAGGTTGTATCGCTTCAGATCTCTCATTTGAGACTACATGCAATTCTAAGCATTGCTTGATGATGGAGAAGTTGAAAGACTTAGTCAGTTAATCAAAAAGTTGCAAAGAACCCAAAGATTGAGGTCTACTGCTACTGTTCCTGAAGAAGCAAGTACTCCTCAGACATATCTGGTTAAAGAAGAACAACTCCTACGACATTTTGGTTGTGAATTTGCTAAATTTGAATATAGCAAAACATAGAAATTTGATACAATATGTGTGTCATGTGAATGACTGTTAAATCACCATACATCCATTGCACAGCAAAGACCCAGTAATGTATAACATTGATTTATATCAAATGAAACAAGTGGAGGGCAATCCTGTTAGTATATGGGAGGCCACTCTAGAAGCTCGTTGTTTTCTGATCTGTTCCCACTTGGTTCAGGTGGTCAATTAGATGAACGAGAAGCTTGAGTACCAGGAGCTGAGTATAGGACCTCATGAATACTACATCAGGATGGCAACTTTCGAAGAAACATTGCATATCTGTTCCACCTTCTTTGTGAAAGTGAACTCAGTGTCCTATCTGCTAGTATTGCTCACACATTGAGACTTGGGACAGAATTCAATAATATGACAGCTGCACAGTTACTACACAAGTTGCAGACCAAAGATGAAACACTGCAAGTCAGTCTTTCTTCTATTTTGTCTAGCATGCGTGGTACCAAAGAATATTGGTACAGACATCACTCTTAGGTAATGTGCATTCAGAGAGAGTTTGGACCAGTAACATGGTTTGTGACACTCAGTTGCACAGAATATTATTGGGATAATCTGCTCGTTATACTGAGATGGGCCAACTCAGATGTTGAGAACATCCAAACAATGATTCTCAATGAACTCTGCTCACTTGACCCAGTAACCGTTTCACATTACTTCCACCACTGGTTCCAGAGTCTTTTGAAATTCATACTGTCTAAGACAAATCCTCCCTTCGGTATTATTGAGCACTACTTCTGGAGGGTTGAGTACCAAGCCCATGGAGCACCACACATTCATATGTTGCTGTGGATTAAAATGCCCCATGAATTGGAGACAATGGAATATCTGACATTCTAAGCTTAATCTTGAAGTATGTCACATGTCAGATACCAGACAAGTATGATAGCGCAACACTGTGGGAACTGGTCCAGAAATTCCAACGACACCTCTGTGGCAAATACTGTCATAGGAAAGTTAAAAACAAAGGTCAGTGGAATACTGGCTGCTGTTTTGGCTTCCCAAGGTGAGTTTGCCTAGCTGCTTCACTGAATGATGTTTTTTCAGCCATGCGACACCACCTGAAAGCAAAGTCAACAAAGCAAGTGTATGGACTACCTCGCACAGAATCAGAAGTCTATATCAATGACTATAGTCTTTCTTTTCTGTTGATGTGGCAAGCAAACATTGACATCCAGTTTGTTGCAGACAACTCAATGGCATTACTAAACATGAGCAAACTAACCTCCAAGAAATGTGGGAAGAGCTGTCAAACTGTGATAGGTCAATGTCTTCCAGACTTTGGTCACTAGGGCTTAAGATTCTATCACACTGTGAGTGCAGAGCCTATGAAGTAAGTGACCGGCTCACAGGTGTATGTCTATATGATAAATCAGAGTCCATACGTTTCTTAAATGTAAATCACAAGCAGAGCAGGTGCCGTGTTCTTAAGAGCCATGAAAAGATTGAGGAGTTGGCTGCCACAAGACCAACATCCACAAGTATTCTTAAAAGCAACTTAATTGACAACTACTATCCACAGTGGCACAGTGCTATGGATAATCTGTGTATCTTTGAAGTTGTTCTATGGTATGACTACAAGTGGGGTGTTCCTTCTGACCCAGAAAAAGGAATATATAGTCACTGGCTTTGATGGCTCACTTGTAAAAAAATGTAAACCATGGTTAATTAACCACTGCAAACTGACCTTGAATACAACAGAAAGCAAAGAACATTATTACTTTGCTCTATTGTTTCTATTCAAACCTTGGAGATCAGAATCTGAGTTAAAAGGATTGTCTGATTCATATGAACAAGAGTTCATGCAAACATATCATACCTTCCAGAGTCATGTCTCCGAGACATACATTGACAGACTTGAAATGGAAAAAAAACAGATAGAGAACATGAAAAAAGTCCTAGATGATGACACACCTGTTACATCACAGGAAATGGTTGATGTGGAAGAAGAAGGCACACTTGGTGCTCCTCTTCCTCCTAATGACCCAGCTGTGCTGATGTCAGAGGTTGAGGGCACAATGCAACAAAGCATGTACTTGTCAGAGTCAGTCACCGACATTGTCGGCAAGTTAAACTCACACCAAAGAGTTGTGTATCACTCTATTAAGCACGCAGTTAAACATGTAATCCAGCACTATGAAAAGCAGTGTCTTTGCAAAGAGCAAACACCAATCAGGATGTTTGTAAGTGGTGCTGCTGGGACTGGTAAAACTTTCTTGAACTAAGCCATAAGAAAATGAGTGTGTGACCTTACCAATACACCAACATCTGTTATTGTTGCAGCTCCTACAAGATTTGCAGCTTATAGCATTGGTGGTATCACACTCCATAGGTTATTCATGTTGCCAGTTGAGCAAGGAAAGAGTGGTGATTACAGGAAATTGTCATATGATGTTGCCAATGAACTGAGGTCAATGTTTGACAAAATGCATTTGCCCATAATTGATGAGATCAGCATGGTCTCAAATGTTCTACTCACATTCATCCACCTACGTTCTACAGAAGATACTCAGAACCAATGATAATATGCCATTTGGTGGGGAAGAACATCCTTGTTCTTGGAGATCTCCTCCAGCTAGTCCCTGTAAATGGTAAGCATGTTTTCTGTAGTCTATCCATTGAAGAGGCAAAGAAAACAATTGGATGCATTGGTGGAGTTAATCTATGGGAATTTTTCTCATATGTTGAACTCTCTCAGAACATGAGACAACAAGGTGACATGTCTTACAAAGCATTACTTGATGAAGCACGTATTGGTGCACTTACACCCACCCATCCACATTGAGATGCTAAGACAGTGCATTATCACAAGAAATAATGCTCCTATTCAGGATGCTTGTGATATGTTTGCACATGTTCAGAAAGCTGGGGTACATGTTTTATGTCTATTCCCAATGTTTATGCAGTGTGTAGAGTTCAATCACATCATGATGAAGAGAGAACAGCAGCTTATTGTCACGCTACCACGCATAGATCCCATGGATGGCATTACTCTATCATGAACAGTGGTATCGAGAATGGCAGATCATCTGAAAGAGCTCACAAATGATGTGTCAGGGATAGCTGGTCGGGAATCTGTGCTACCACTGTATAGAAATGCACCAGGGGCGTCACCAGAGCTGTAAAGTTGGGGGGGCTAATGCCCTTCAGTCAAAATACCAACAAAGCTAGGGAGGTCCGGGGGCAATTTTGAAAATTTTACCTTCAAATGGTGGCTTTTCCTGCATTTTAATGGTGAAATATGTGTTTGAAAAACCTGGTTATCATGACATCTATTTAATGTTACATGTTGAAAAATGTGGTTACTGGACCACCAAGGACAACGGAAAGAGTGACACCATTATCCCAGCAGATCTGCTGGGAAGGTTACAGGACCCCACAGCAAGTAAGAGACCAGCCTGACATGATTATCCCAGCAGATCTGCTGGGAAGGTTAGGAACCCAGAGCAAGTAAGACACCAGCCTGACACCATTATCCCAGCAGATCTTCTGGGAAGGTTACAGGACCCCAGAGCAAAAAAGAGACCAGCCAGACATCATTATCCCAGCAGATCTGCTGGGAAGGTTAGGAACCCAGAGCAAGTAAGACACCAGCCTGACACCATTATCCCAGCACATCTGCTGGGAAGATTACAGGGCCCCAGAGCAAGAAAGAGACCAGCCAGTCATCATTATCCAGCAGATCTGCTGGTAAGATTACAGGACCCCAGAGCAAGTAAGACACCAGCCTGACACCGTTATCCCAGCAGATCTGCTGGGAAGGTTACAGGACCCCAGAGGTAAGACCCCAGCCAGACACCATTATTCCAGGAGATCTTCTGTAAAGGTCACTAGGCAGAGTATGAGTGGGGTGCCAGTCACAGAATACAGACTAGAACCCTCCCTCCTCTCCCCCTCCTGTCTATCACCCCCAGTCCTCCATTCAACTGACACCATTTAATTAAATCTTGACTTGTTGTCCCCTCCCAATCAAGTCAGTCAGATGCTGGCACTGCCCTGGGTCCTCTTGACCACACACCAGATACATTGCACTTATGACTCCAGTCAGTGGAGTAACCAGCCTTTTAAAAAGTGTATGCACAAGTCAACAACTGTACCCAATTGGCCGGGGGTTTGGGGGCCGCCTAGGCCCCCAGAAAATGTTGCCATTTTTTGATGCTTTATGGTGCATTTTGGGGCCAATTGTGGGAGTACCCTTCTACCATAGCCTTTTTACACACCAGTCCCATTGTTCTGGCCCCTGGTGGCTGCATAGTTTCATTTTGGCACCCACTGTTGATGCCATCCTTGCAGTGCAGGCATACAGTTAGGTAATAAACACTTATGAAAATGATGAGTGCTTAATAACTGAGCACTGAAGGCTGTTTAAACTGTTTAAGAATTATAATATATAACAGCAGTGAAAAAAGCCTGAGGTCGGCCCCCAGAAAGTTTTATTATTTTTGTTGCATTCTGGTACATTTTGGGGCCAATTATGGGCAGTGCACCAGTACCAGAGTCTGACATACCACTGCAGTTCCACTTTGCTAGCCACTGATGGCTGCACATGTAGACTAGAATGGTAGGAACACTGGCTGGTTGGCTGACTTGCACTCCCTGGTTCTACTGGCAACTGAAGATGCTGTCATTGGTCTGAGAACAACTCCAACACCAATACTTATCTAGGAAAAATAGGAGGAGACTTGACAAGACAGAGATACTAAATAAATACTTCTGTTCACTATTCACTAAGGAGGGGGAGGTCAAGGCACCATAGCTGGGTAGCAGAACTGGGACCAGTCCTGTTCAATGTATTCATTAGTGACATTGCAGAAGGGCTGCAAGGAAAGGTCTGCCTATTGGCAGATGACATCAGGATCTGCAATGGGGTGGATACTCCAGACAAAGTGGAGAGGATGAGGAGGGACCTGAAAAGCTTGAAAGATGGTCTGAGATATAGCAACTGGGGCTGGAGAAAATGAGAATTAATCTTATCTAGGTAGTGATGCTTGAAAATGTTTTAGAGGCGGTAACTGAGGAGCAATGCAAATGCAAAGAAGTCAGTGCAAAGTAATGCACCTGGGGAGAGCAACAGAATGGCATTTTGGGGGGAGGCAGTCAGCAATGAGGAAAGAGACCCCCACACACACACACAGGGAACCAGACAAACAAAAAGCCTTGCCTGGTGTCTCATTTCCCATTCCTCTGAGAAATACTTACCCAGAAGACAATGTTGAATTGCAGCCTGTGGTGGACTTACTGGACTGACTAGTGGCATGAGGTGACACTCATATCCACGAGAGGCCCTCCATCCAGACCATCTTAAAATCCACACAACCCATCAAGGTAAAAGTACCAATGTATACAACTGAAAACATTTTAAAACCAGGGTCAGCATTTAGTGGAATTCAGAGTCATATTATATTTTTTCCCAGTCAGTTTGTTAAATGTGCCAATAGAATTCAGTATTTACCACATCTTTTATGCATAGTCACATGCTTGTTGGAGCGCAGCACAAGGTGATTTATCAGTAAACCAATACTACTATCACCATTCACCAAAGCAACAGAAAACTGAGAAAGAGCATTACATTTCAGCAAAGTAAAGGGCAGTATGTGACATGCTCCAACCAATACAAGTGCAAGTAGGAGGCACTGTACCCATAGACCCAAAAACACCTACAGTAGTGTCAAATTGTCTAATGGTCTGAGCCACACTATGCATATACTGGTTAAAATGCATCATAAGAGTAGGTTAGATTCCACCGCTCATTGCACCATCTGAGGCCTCCCTAGTTAAATTCAAGTCTGTGGAGATTTTAATACCAACATCAGCAATGCCTCCAGGTCCAGAACACACACTTGTGTCAGAATATTGAACATTACTCATTACACTGCTAAAGCTACAGCCATATACTGTATGTCTATTTATATAATTCACTAAAATAACATCAGATTCAAACAGCTAATGTGTGGCCTGCCCCATCTCTCCACAAGGCAGTCTGGACTATCCTCAATAATATTTCAGTCAATCAAGCAATCACTTTATTTAACCAGGCATAAACACCATTGAGCAAGCTCATTTTCAAGGTGGTCCTGGGTCCTGGATTGCTGAGGAAGACAAATAAGAACCCTAGTCTGGATAGCAAATAGTAATAAGGATGTTAAATACAGATACTGCAGTAAAATATTATGGGTCAGGGTGGATCACTGGAGGGGATGGTGGGAGGGGAAATTGTTTAACCAGGAAAAGCACACTAAATCAAGTTCATTTCTGGGTGCAACCTGGGAGCACAAGCAAGTTAACTGGCTTGCTCAGGATCACACAGTATGCAAGTGGCTGGGGGCTGATGAGATTCAAACCCAGGTCTTTCGATTTGCAGCTCATTGAGCTGCAAACCTGGAGACCAGGGTTTCAATCCCATCAGCCCCTACTTCCACTCAGTGCTCTTAACCACTACGCTATATTGCTTCATATAGTTCATTAGTCACTTGAACGCTTATTCACTTTTTTTCTTATTGGTTTTTAATAAACTTCACAATTAGTACCCTCCTGTCCTCCTACCATGGCACAGAAAAGCTTTGCAGCAAATTGATGATGATATTAGTGGCCCATCTAATATTTACTGGCACTAAACATTTTTCCCAAATCCCTGCTAATTTTCTACAAGTGTTCCATGCAGCTTTGGTAAATTAAAGACCAGGTTCTTCCTGCCATTGTGCCAATGCCACAACTTCAGTTCAAGCCAAAGTCATTTCCCAGTTCCCATCCTGATCCACCATGACAACCCACTTGCATTTTCTCTTACTACTCAAAAGTACCAGCAACATTTTATTGCTTAAAAAAATACAAGGTGCTCTAAAATTGTACTCTGTCCTAAGAAAATCCCTAATGCAAATACTTCAGTGGACACAATGGAAAACAATACAGACAAACTCGAATTCTGAGACACAGCTGCATGTCAAATGCTAGCATTACAAAGATCTAAGTGACCAGGAGAGATGACAGCATTTCAAGAACTGTGCCTTATGTCTCTAATGCAGTGCTGCTGCCGCACCCCACTCCTTCTTAGCTATACTCCCAATCCCAAACTGCTCTACAATCAAGCAGAGGGCCGAGAAAACAACATCACTGGTGCAGCTGCTTCTGTGCCTTCACTGACTGTCTGTCCCTCCTACCTAACCTTCTTCTTCCTGGACCTTGGCTTCTGCAAGTTCTGCTTGCTTGGTGTCCACCATACACGCTGTCACCATGACGCCACTCACCAAACTAGTACAGCCGCAGGGCCAACAACTTCTCTTGGAGTCCGACCGACTCTGAAACCTTACAGAGGGAGTAATCTCTCCCATGTCCAGTCCATGGCCACCCGCCGCCTAACACTGAGGGAACACAAGAAGACTCCCTCTCTCGCGGTGGCTCTAACGAGTTCACTTTCGGTTTACTAGCCGATCCCTCTCTGAGTGCAGGCGGGAAAAACTACCGCAAAGAGTGGTTGGCGGAGCAAAGACACACGTGAACAAAACTGTCCAATTGCTCCGCCGGATTCCGAAACTGCAGCTGCTGCCTCTGAGTGCCGCCTGTATCACCCCCCCCCAGCACCAAGGACTATCGATCAGGACCAGGGTTCTGGACCATTGGCCAACACGGAAAAAAAATTAATTAAAAAAAAAAAGTGGATTTTTCATGGACTTTTTTCTGTATGCACAGGTGTACAGTAAGTATGCATGGTCTCTCGTGATTGTTTCCCCTCCCGTCGCTCAGCTGAGCTTACAAAGACTCATCCCCGGGACTCATAGTATTACTGTACCTGCCTGGCTGTTTATGAAAAAAAAATTAGGGCTCGTAGTCGCGCGACTCGCGCTGCTGGCTGCATTGCTCACTCACTATTGGGTACTGGCAGGTGGCTGACTGGCTCACTGACACTCAGTCAGTCCTCCTCAATCAGTCTCTCTCGAACTCTCGTCACCATCAGACGCCGGATGGTCACAAACACAAATAGATTTAAAAAAAGTCTACTCGTCTCTCTGGCTAACTTATAGTTATTAACTGCAGCAGAAACAATTTAGTAGATGCTGTTTCTTAACTGTTTAAATTCTGCAGCAGCGTTAGATGCGGCTGCAGAATTTAAACAGTTCAAAATGGTATTTATTTTTTCAGTGAAAATGATTGGGGGGGCTTTGACATAGATTGGGGGGGCTGTAGCCTCCCCAAAATCAGCGTGGTGACGCCACTGAAATGCACGTGTCATACTCTGCAGAAATATTGATATCGATCGAGGTCTCGTAAATGGAGCCATGGGATATATCCAAGAGTTCCTGTACAATGTATAGGGTACAGCTCTGGAGTTTGTAGTTGTAAAATTTGACAACTGTGAAATTCCTCACCCAATAGACAGAGTAACCATTAAGTCTGAACTTGTGAAAGACATATATGTGACAAGGAAACAGTTTCCATTGTGTGCTGCTTATGCAGTCTCCATACACACACATCTCAAGGCCTCAGCCTTGATAGTGCCATAATAAATATAGGCACTGGTATATTCAAGAATGGCATGTCTTATGTTGCCCTGTCTCGTGTAAGACAATTGTCTGGAGTACACATAGTGAAACTGGCAGAAAGCAAAATACATGCTGACACAAAATGTATAGTTGAGTACAACAGATCGTGAACATTGCACCAACCAAATGTTCCTTTACTACCAGTTTCCAAATACACATTTGTCACTGCAATTACAATTGATGAAGGACGCAAACTGAAAAGACAGCATAGTAAGACTCCACAGTTATCACCTGAGTACTGCATAAAGCAGCAATCTCTTAAGAGACTGCTTGCATCTCCCCTGCAAAAAAATGTATTGGAGTCAACACACTGCCAACATTTGACAACAGTACATGAGTCAACTGCTATGCAAATGCAACTATGCAAGCACTCCTCCACATCACTTAGTTTGCTAGTGTGTTAAACTGTTGCCCATCAATACCTCTCTCAGAAGCATTAAAGAGAGTCAAAAGAGGTACTCAAGATGAGCTTCCAGTTTACAAAGCTTGACTCCTCTACGGCTAACTCTTGGTCAATAAGCAGGACAATCTATGTTTGCTAACAATGCACAACAAGATGTCACATAGTTCATGATGGGAATAATAAACAGTTTAGCAGATGATGGCATAGATCTGCATCAGCACTTCAAGGTTGACTATGTGTGCAAGTACACATGTTTGTCATGTGGACACAAAGAATCACAAACAACGCAGGATATGCTGTGGCTCTCTGTCTATGTCCCTGAACAGACAAATGTGAAATTCCGCAAGTTATTTGCTAATGCAGAAACTGGTTGGCTCTGTCGAAGATGTGGTTGGTCTTGTGCATGCTCTCTGAGAGTTATATATTCAAGCTCATATATTATTATTGTACTACAGCACTTTAACTCTCAAGGCATGAATGTCACAATGCCAATTCCACACTTCATTGCTGGAAGATCTATGTTCTCAGGTACTCAATTTGACATCCATGCAATAATCTTCCATCATGGCCTATCCATTCACTCTGGACACTATGTCACGTGGTGAAGATTCAGAAAGGGATGGGTGGAGTGCAATGATATAGTATGCACCCTGTCAATGTACTGACAAGAAATCTGAAGGATGCATATGTCATAATACTCCGCTGCACCAATGCTGTACAACGTATGGAAGAGTGATGCTATGTCATCACAACATATCACTAAACCAGTGCCTCTGCAAAAATAACATTGCATCTGCATATACCAGCCAGATTTTTTCCTCAATCACCAATACACATACACATTTACATTGCAAACTTCATCGAACACTACTCATGACACCCATGGTGACCAACGTGTTGCACTTGTTGCACAAAATCACCACAGCCCATTCTGTACTAACACATTTCTCTGCCATAGAAAAAGGTAACAGAACAGTACAGCAATGCAGCTAGCTATGGCACACAAATCCCCGTGTATCAATCTGCTACCCTCATAATTCAGATGCAAAACAAGACTGTTTTGCTCATTAATCACAATCGAATTTCAAAGACTTTCTATTGTTACATTCAGCATTTGCAAATCAGATAAACTCACAACAAAAAACTGCATTATTACTGTTCAGGTAGACTTGAGGGTATTGAACTGTAATCAATAGCCAGTCAGTTAGTCATATCTTTTTGCAGATGCCTTACTTAATTTAACATACCACAGCACATATTACTGTGTACTCACTTGTGTTACAGTACTATCTTACATGGCAATGATAAATTAATTTACCTATTTAAACACTTATCAGAGATGCAACAACTTTTCTCAAGATATTCAGTTGAGAATCCTACTTGTTTCAACAGCACACATCAGGAAATGTTCAGACTCCTTTTCCTGTTGGTTTTTACATTACTGACCATTACTAAGATACTTACTAATTTGACTTCTGCCAAATCCAAACAGACCGAAGGGCGTTGGATATTAGTCAACATCAGTTAGTAAGTTATGTCTTGGCAAATGTAGCTATCACACTCACATTGACAGTATCACTGCCTATACCACAGTGTCATCTCTACTAGTATGCTTAAATTGTTGAAAACAATGTGATAGAATTTGCTATCACTGTTATTGCACTCTTAACACTGAATATGACATTATCTCTCACAAGTCTGTGACTTACAGCACTGGATATGACAAATAATTGAAAATGAATGCAACTCAGATGTGTATATATGTTTATAATACTGTGCTTCAATATGAATATACATAAGTTCAATAGACTTAGAAATTTGCATCTTTGTTTTGTTTCTTGACCACTGTTCCAAACAAAATATTTCTGTGCACTTAATGGTATTTCTTTACATTAAGTGCTACTATTTACATAAGTAATACCTGATAAAAGAGATCTATACATGTGGTTTTCTGGCCTATTGCCAAGGTATAATTAATCTGTATACATTTCTGCAAAAGTATACAAATCATAAGTAATCATTAAATACTTACAATGACTGTGTACTTCTGCTATACAATACAAACAATTGGTCTGCTCTTGCTGTAACAGGATTGTCCATATATTTGGAGGTCGGATGATGAATTTTTTCCCAGTTCAACGAATAAATAATACTTCTAAAAACTCATTTATTATCAGTTTTACCAACAGTATTGACATGAGTACCCTCAACACCCAAAGTGAAAAAAAAATGTGGCAGATGTCTGTGATAGTTTAATTTCTTTCTAACTGCTAAACATTAAAACATCTAACTTACAATAAATAGCTGCTATTTTAACATAAGTAGTGCCAACAAATATCAACATATCACTAATTTGATACAATGGTACTTAAATCATACATAAAAAATAATCATGCATATAACTGACACAAAATAGAACAATAGCCTAACATTGATCTTTATAATGTAATTGTAAATTTTTGACTAAACGTTATTCCTCAGATGTTAACCATCTGCAGAAACTATCACACCAGTATGTTAATCTACAGATGTAGTGATATTGTAGGAAAATGTAATAATGCTAGTATGATCAACACATAACATTTCTTACTTTATCATGTGAACATGTAGTGAACTATTAAATACCATTAAAGATAACTCAGTAAATATCAATATTCTAGCCAGTTGTACAATATCACCACTTAAATCTTCAAAGACATATCTTTAATTATTAGTACTAACTGGTCAGCAATTTCTCTCAATGTACTGACAGGTTGATATTTTCCATAACAACTGGCTGGATGTTATGACATTCATGAACCATGCCAGTCAAAGTATGCTGCTGCCTCATTGGCCAACATTCTGTTTGTGGGCGGGGCCAAATAGTCTCACAAACTGCTGGAGAAAAATTGCTAGTCTGTTATTATAAAAAATAAAAGATGGAAGGGTGTTTGATATGATAATTTAATGCACACCCTCATTGTGGGATGCTTTGATAGCCCCTCGAGCTTCTCCCTCGGGGTTTACGTAGCATCCCACAACTCAGGTGTGCATTAAATTCTCATATCAAACCATTCCCCATCCATTATTCTCTATTTTATTACTAGCCATTTTTGTAAATGTAGAACTGAAAAGTCAGGGTAATAATGAAGCACTGTTAGTACACACATAACTAATAAAACTCAGCAATAAATGTTGAAAAAATAGCGTTTGTCAAGAAAATATTCTCTACCATAAACACCTATACAAACTACTATTCAAATAACATAGAGTGCCAACAAAACAGTACGAACAGAAAGCAAAGACTGTATTTCAGCTCAGGCAAATGACAACAAATAAAATACATCCTGAGAAGCAATAACAGAAATAACCAACAAACTGTTTTTTTTTTTGCCCATCCCAAGAGCAACCAATCAATTTGGCCTATATATATATATATATATATATATATATATACACATATATATATATATATATGCTATTTAAATAATAAACTAATTGGTAAACTAATTCTATGTCTCCTGAGTTTTGTTTTCATGCAGTTACTGTTATGTGCTTCTAATATTGATCACCATGTTTTCTATTGCACTGTTACTGCATAGCACTCGGAATGCAGTCAAAACAGAACAGTAGCAACACCACCTCCTACAAATGGTCAGCAAGGGGGTGGTGGTGGGGAGAGGTGGAACAGACACCTAAGTAAGTGTCTCATGGCACAGATCTCAGATAAGTGCAAAGTCACAATACTACCAACTGTTGTCAAGTTACTTTTTAATTGCCGCTGACCACCTCACAGATAACAAGGACAATGTCCGACTATCACAGTGTACTCTCACGTTCAATCAGCAATGTGGCATCTCTACTCATGACTCTATGACCACACCTGTTGATTCAGTCATTGTAAATTAAAAAAAAAGACACATATTCCATTTCTGGCTCTATAACTACATGACAAGACATATCTCACTATGCCTTGCCAAGTGTCCCCACATATTGAGACCAACTCACAATGGCTGTAACTTGCAATCTGCATCTTGTCATGCAGCTTCTTCAAATGTCTATGACAGACTCTACATAGAATGCTACCATATACATTGCCACCTATTTCCAAAAATAGCTCAGATATCCGCAGATGAATGTAACACTTCCTCCATTTCAACACTACAACCACCATACACAAACACTACTGCACAGACACTCTCAAAAGTTAATTTCTGAGTGCACCTACAGTAGTGCTAGTACTACACTCAGTCAGCAGCTGTCCATGGACATGACAAGTACGGTGTACCACCTACCAACTAGAGACAGGTGTAGTAAGGTACAGGGTGTGCTACCATAGAGTCCCTGGTAGTTTTCTGTTCCCCCCCACATGCCAACATGACAGTCCAACATGCACCTCCCCCACCCATCCCCAGTCAGGGACTGGTACAACTCACCTTTCACCTCCACAACCAACTGACAACTAAGTACAGTATTAGCACTACTGCACAGATGCTTTCAAAAGTTACTCTCTGAGCATGCCTCCAGTAGCACTAGTACTGCACTCAGTCAGCAGCTGGCCATGGATGTGACAGGTACACTGTACCATTTACCAAATGGGGACAGGTGGAGACACGTACAGGGTGGGCTAGCACAGAGTCCCTGCTATTTTATTGTTTCCCCCCACCCCAACATGCCAACCCACCCTCCATATCCCCCCACCCATCCCCAGTCAGCAACTGGCACAACCCCCCTGTCACCTCCACAACCAACCATCAAGTGCAGTATTACCACTACTGCACAGACACACTCAAAAGTTAATTTCTGAGAGTGACAGCAGTAGCACTAATACTGCACTCAGTCAGCAGCTTCCCATGGAGGTGACAAGTATGCTGTACCACTTACCAACTCGGGACATGTGGACTGTGGTGCAGGGTGGCCTAGCACAGCACACTGGAGGGGTGGCAGGTGGAGGAACAATAGACTACCAGGGACTCGTGATTCAAAATATGTTATTATTGTCCAGTTTGAATGTGGATGGGGACACTAGAGTACCACAGAAGTGCCAATAAAATGAATTTTTATTTTTAACAGTTCAGGTAGAGGGGTGGGGGACAGTAGACTACCAGGAGATAAGGCATGGAACTCTTGAGTAAACCACCAAAACACACATCTGTACATGCCAACCCACCCTCCACCTCCCCCCACCCATTCCCAGTCATCAAGTGGCACAACCCACCTCTCACCTCCACAACCAACCACCAACTGACTGCACTATTACCGCTACTGCACAGGCACACTCATAAGTTAATTTCTGAGAGTGCTGCCAGTAGTACTAGTACTGCAATCAATCAGCAGCTGCCCATGGAGGTGACAGGTACCTGTACCACTTACCAACTGGGGACATGTGGACTGACATGCAGGGTGGCCTTGCACAGCACACTGGAAGGGTGGCAGGTGGATGAACAATAGACTACCAGGGACTCATGATTGGAAATATTTTATTATTGTCCAGTTTGAATGTGGACAGGGGGGCAGTAGACTACCAGAGAAGTGAGAATAAAATGAACTTTCATTTTTACCAGTTCAGGTAGGGGAAGGGGAACAGTAGACTACCAGGAAATCGGACATAGAACTCTTGAGCAAACCACCAAAATACACATCTGTAGGATATAGCCTTTCTTCCCTCCAAATATCAGCTCAAAAGATCAAACCTTTCCCAAGCCTTGTAATATAAAACTTCACTAAAATTTCCCTATCTATTCCACTATAAAAAATCTGCCCATCTTGTCCCTCCCTCATGATCAAAGATGACGATAAAACAATCTCACGATCAAAGAATTTGCAGTGTCCCAATCCAAGAATTTGCAAGCTCACAAACAAAGATTTAAAAACTTTATAAATCAAAACATTGAAGGAATTGCGGTAAAATGTCACCATGGCTTTACAGAACGAAGTCCCCGGACTTAAACCCACCCTCATTTGACTTCCTATGACACCCCTGGAGTAAGAAAATTGTTTTTTTTAATTCACCCATCTCATCCCTTGCTCACGATCGTGATCAAAGAATTTGCAGACTCACAATCAAA
Organism: Neoceratodus forsteri; assembly: GCA_016271365.2. NCBI lineage: Eukaryota > Metazoa > Chordata > Ceratodontiformes > Ceratodontidae > Neoceratodus > Neoceratodus forsteri. Next base: position 1,099,703,931 of record CM028130.1, read on the forward strand.
GAAATTGCACGTTCACAATCAAAGAATTAAAACTCTTCAAATTTACAAAATATATATAATACCAGTAAATCAGCACCATGATTCATCAGAACAAAGCTCCCTGAATAAAACCCAGCCTCTTTTGACTTCCTATTACACCCCTGGGCTGAGAAAATTGTTTTCTTAATTTGTCCATCTCGTCCCTCACTCACGATGTACGATCGTGATCAAAGAATCTTGCGGGCCAAGAATTTGCAGGCTGACAATCAAAGAAATTGCATGTTCTTGATCAAAGAATTAAAACTCTCTAAATTTACAAAATATGCATGATACCAGCAAATCGCCACTATGATTTATCAGAACACAACCCCCTGAGTGAAACCGACCTTCATTTGACTTCCTACCACACCCCTAGGCTAAGAAAATTGTTTTCTTCATCTGGCATCTCGTCCCTCTCTCGCGATGCATGATTGCGATCAAAGAGTCTCACGATCAAATAATTTGTCAGCCCGCGATTAAAGATCGTTAGCGAGCCACGAACAAAGAATTTAAAACCTAATAACTCTATTTTTTGACCGATTTCGATAGAACAAAAGCCATTCCTCAATAGATCGGGGTCCCCTTAGTAAAACCCATCACAGTTTGACTTCAGAATTGACCCTTGAGCCAAGATATTTGTATTTGTTCAATCAGAAAACTGAAAACAAGATAGCGGACCTTGCGGTCAAAGAATTTTTGAAATTCCTCAGGATCAAAGATTCTTGAACCACGAGGCTGCAAATTCTTTCACTGCCAAGTGGGACGAGATGACCAGAACCCTGATTCTTTGATCACAAGATAAAGTATACAGTACATATAAATTTTCCCTTTGACTTATAAAGGGAACTTAAAAGTGCCATAACTTTTGAATGCCTTAATATTTTTTCACCAAACAAAAAGTGGCATGTTTGGCCACCAAGCCTCTTTCAAATGAGACATCTTGCAGAGCAGCATGCCACACAATGGCTGCGCAAGACCACATTTAGAATGCCAAAAGGTGCCTCCAAAAGTGGACAATTTTGCATTTTTCAGCGCTTTCATAAACAAAGACCAGCACTCCGACACAAACACAATTTGGCAAATCAAGAGATCTAGTGCACCTCAATGCGTGTTCCAAATCTCAGGCAAATCCATTGAATGGGTCCAAAGTTATTAACATCCAAACATTTGAATTTAGTATGTAACTGGCCGCTCAACCCTAACTATATATATATATATATATATATATATACATATATATTCTATATATATATATAGATATATATGTATATATATATATATGTATATACATATATATATATATATATATAGTATACTGGTGGGGTCACACCACTATAGTTAAGGTTGAGTAAGCAGTTTAATGTTAAACCCCATATTTTGCACCTTAATAACTTTGCAACCATTCAACTGATTTGCACAAAATAGGGAATGCACGGTCTCATATTATAGATCTCTTGATTTGCCAAGTTGTGTTTGATCGGACTTGCAGTTTACATGCAGCAAAGTGCTGAAAAATTCATTTTCCACCTTTTTTTCTACACTTTTTTGCTGATTTTTGCCTATCGCACTTTGGTCACACTGTTTGGTATTTTGGTCTGAAATGTTCAGGCTAGAAAGCAGTTTGGTTAAACAACAATCCAGCATTGGTTTGGTGAAAAAAATATTAATCCATTCCAAAGTTCTTTAATTTTTAATTTTTGGGTTCTGAGCATGTTCAGTTCACTCTAAGGTTTAGATGTATGTTTTGCAAAAGGGGATTGGGCTCACAGTAAAGGATTTTGTCACCTAATGAATGGGAATTTAAAAAATTCCCATTCGCGAGAAAGCATTCTTCATTCACGAGCCATCATCACGACGGAGTCACGCTCTGTCAGTGGAGACCAAGGTGACAGCCTTTTTCCCTCTCAAACATCATGTCATAGCTTGTTACCACTTTTTAGATCTTATGTCCGACCCCATTTTGAATACGCCTCACAATTATGGTGTCCCGTTAAGAAATCTAAAATTTATTCTCTCAAAAGGGTCCAACGTAAATACACAAAAAAGATTTCTGGGATAGAATTGCTATTATATCATTCTAGGTTGGATATATTAAAATTAACGCCTCTAACCATTAGGCATATTTGTGGAGATCTTCTTCTCCTATATGATGTTATTCAGGATCCATATATTATGTCTGAATTAGGTCTTTCTTTTAAAATATCTGTACATAACACGAGAGGTCATATTTTTCAGTTAACTGGTAAATTCTTTAAGCATCTCAGCCGTAAGTATTTTTTCACTGTTAGGATTATTGGGCCTTGGAATCGGCTACCATCTGAAGTGGTCACTAGTAATACTAAAGATACTTTTAAACATCGTCTTGACAACTTAATTCTGTCAGGGTATGACTTATCTTACTATTCTATGGCCTAGTATAGGAGCATCATGGGCCTTGGCCTACTAGCTCCTTCATCTTACCTTAGTATGAACCTTAGTAATCCACGGGTGACTTCTTGTTGCAATAAGGCATGGGTTTTGTTCAGGGTGATGCACTCTACAAACCTATGCCTTTTGGCCAAAACACAGCCATTTTAAATTTTGAAATTCTTTGTTTGAGACTTTCTTCTGATCCTCATTCGCAAGCTTACAAAATCCCCATTCATGAGCCATTCCCCTTTTGTGAGGTAGCAAAAACCTTGATCACAACTTAGGCAGCAGATGGCCATCCTCACAAATGAGGATTGGCTTATGAACGGGGATTTTGTCAGTTCACAAAAAGGGATCTGTTTACGAACAGGGATTTTGTCAACTTGCAAAAAGGTATTGGTTTTTCAACTCCTCCTTTGCGAGCTGTCAAAATCCCCATTTGTGAGCTGACAAAATCCTCATTCGTGAGCCAGTCCCCTTTCACAAGCTGACAAAATCCCATTTGCAACTTAGGGACCAGATGGCCAAAATCTTTTTTCTTTTATCATGACATACTTTCTTCCGCTGTTCAGTCAGCAGTTGTCCAGCCGCCATCTTCCTGTATCCCTCTGAACCTCAGCAGGCCCATGCTACTCGAGCTGGAAAACACACAGTGCCCACGGGGGGAGGTCCCCTACTCCCACCCCACCACCAGGTCTGGATCCAACCTGAGTGTGGCTCCTCCAGGACTGTGTGTGTGGAGGCACAGCGATCAAGCCAACCATCATTTTTCCTCCTTTTTTTCTCCCCTCTGGTGTATAAACATGCAATGACATCAGAGGCACAGCATCCTGTCTGCTGTTCTCCAGCCCCTTAGATACACTGCACCTGTACTGCCCCCAGTTGCCATCAGTAGTCACTACAGAGTGATACGAGCCCCAAACCATCCCCAGGGAGAGGAGGGCAGTCCATTGGATTCTCAATCCTCTCCCTCCCTAACCGACCCCGATGACCCATGCTTTTTCACAAACCTGGGTCACTGGTGTGGCATCCAATGCTTCAGCCTTCAGTGCCACTGGACCGGCAAGGGATGGCCAAAATCTGATGATCTATGATTGTTCATAAACGGGGATTTTGACAGCTCATGAATGGGGATTTAGACACCTCACGAAATACTTTGCCACTGCACTGTAAATAAACGGTTTGGTCTTTTGACTTGAAATTTGCAGGGTGTAAAGGGGATGCCCTAGAGATATGAATTATGCTATTTAGGTGATTGAAAGTTAATTGATTTCATAGCATTCTATGTGATAACGGTGATCACAGTATAGCGATTGCAGTTACAATGAGTAGAAACATAGAAACATAGAAGTTGACGGCAGATAAGGACCGCAAGGCCCATCCAGTCTGCCCATTTCTTTTTCTACCTTATAAATGTGCCATCGGCCTTTGCTATGTCAGTGACCTATCTATTCATAGTCATTTGTATTGCTCCCTTATGCCTATCCCATGCCTGTTTGAAGCCCTGCACTGTATTCATAGCCACTACTTCTTGTGGTGTCATTCCATGCATCTACCACCCTTTCTGTGAAAAAGAATTTCCTCACATTCCCCTTAATCGGCCTCCCTCTAATCTCATGCTGTGTCCTCTTGTCCTGCTATTTTCTTATATTTAAACATGTTAGACTCTTTCACCTTGTTTATGCCCTTAAGGTGTTTAAATGTCTCGATCATATCACCTCTCTCCTCCTTTGCTCAAGGGTATACATATTGAGCTCTGTTAATCTGTCCTCATGTCTTCTGATGCAGTCCCTGCACCATTTTGGTTGCCTTCTCTGACTGCCTCAATTTGGTTAATGTCCTTGTGAAGGTGTGGCCTCCAATACTGCACGCAGTACTCCAGATGGGGCCTAACCTAATGTCTTGTACAGAGGGATTATTACTCTCTTACGACTGTGATACCCCTACTAATACACCCTAACACCCCTCAGCCTCACCTACTGCTTTAGAGGTCTGCTTGATGATTTCAGGTCATCAGTGATGATGATGCCCAAGTCTCTTTCTTCCTTTGTGACTGCTAGCAACTCCCTCCAGCCTATAAGTGGCTTCAGGGTTTCTCTTCCCTATGTGCATGATTTTGCACTTCTTTGCATTAAATCCAGTTGCCACTCTTCTGACCATTCTGCTAGTTTATCCAGATCTCTTCTCATTCTGCCCACCCCATCTGGATCATCTACTCTGTTGCAGATCTTGGTGTCATCTGCAAACAGACAAGCCTTACCCTCTAGTCCATCTGCTAGTCACTAATGAAGATGTTGAATAGGACTGGCCCAGGACTGATCCCTGAGGTACCCACTTGTGACTTGCATCTCTTCTGACTGTATACCATTTACCACCACTCTTTTCTGCGCCAGTCAACCAGTTTGCCACCCAGTTGACCAACTTCTGACCCACCCGAGCCTACCTAGCTTATTTATCAATCTTCTATGTGGAACAGTGTCAAAAGCTTTGCTGAAGTCAAGGTAGGCGACATCAACTGCTCCCCTTGGTCCACCACTCTGGTTACCCAGTCAAAGAAATCTATGAGATTAGTTTGACAGGACCTTCCTTTTGTAAACCCATGCTGTCTTGGATCCTGTGCCCCTATGGATTCCAGGTGTTGCACTATCCTTTCCTTAAGGAGTGCTTCCATAATCTTGCCCACTACTGAGGTAAGACTGACCGGTCTGTAGTTCCCCGCCTCCTCCCTGCTACCACTCTTGTGGAGTGGGATCACATAAGCCCTTCTCCAGTCTTCTGGGACCTCTCCTGTGCTCAGAGACTCACTAAACAATTCTGCTAATGGCTCTGCTAGTTCCTCCTTTAGCTCCTTAAGTACCCTGGGATGTATGCCATCAGGTCCCGTTGCCTTATCCACCCTGAGCTTAGCAGCTCTTGTAGGACCCTTTCTTTTGTGAAGGAGTAGTGCCACCTCCTCCCCTGTGTCCATGATGCTGAGCTGTGGGCCCTGCCTCACCTTCTCTTCAGTGAATACTGAGCAAAAGTATCTATTTAGGATAGATGCCTTTACAGGGTCCTCCTCCTCACATGCTCCCTTTTCTCCATTAAGCTTAGCAATACCTCTGGACTTTCTCTCTTTCACTAATGTATCTATAGAAAGTCTTGTCACCTTCTTTACTGTTTGTGCTAGTGTTTCCTCAGTTTGGGACTTTGCCTGCCTTACTGCCTTACCTGCTTCCCTTAGGGCAGTTTGGTATGCCTCCTATCTTCATCCCGCTGTGTTCCTTATATTTTCTGAAGGCCAGCCTTTTGGCTCTGACCTTTTCTATTGTATTTGAGAACCAAAGTGGTTTCCTTCTGTTTTGCACTTCCTTTCTGTCTAACACAATGGGATGTTGCTTCAAGTATTGTATCCTTAATGCTTGCCCACTTTGCCTGTACCTCCTCACCTGTGTTTCTTTTTGCCAGGGCTAGCTTAACTCTGTTGACCATCTTATCAAAGTCAGCTCCTCTGAAGTCCCATATTTTTGCCTTGGAATGGGATGATTTAGATGTAGTAGCCAAATTGAACCATACCATGTGATGGTCACTGGCCCCCAGGTGACCTTCTACCTGGAGATCTGTGATCCCTTCTTTGTTAGTCAGTACTAGATCTAGGATAGCCCTGTAATTTAATTTCAGTAATGCACACTCACGGCGACTGGGAAGAGGGTGTCTGAGATCCATGACTCTATTTTTAATGCTTCACCCCCAGCACTCACTACTAAAGGATTTTCAACTCCAGGGGGAGTGCATTTCAGGGGGGTGAAATACTTGAATTTTAAAAAGCTGTCTGCTGTCAAGAAAAAAAAAAGATGCTGTGCCAGACCCGAACCCTGCACCCTGCACCTTCCAACCAACAACCCCCTACCATGCTAGCAGACCAGCTCAGCAGTTGCCTGCCACACCCCCTCCCACATACATTCTCTCCTCTTCCTCTCCCCCTGCACATGTGCACGTGCATATGCACTTAGCTTTCCCTCGTCCACCCTGGTATCCAGGCACTATCCTGCCAGGTAGCCTTGAATACAGGCACCATAATTCAGTTACCATTTTTGTAGGTGCTCATATGCAGACACCGTATTCACTGGATACTGTTCCATAGATATGCCATCGTGAAGTTGAGAATTTTCCCATAGGATAACATTGTGGTGCCCATTTTGACTTTCGGCACCTGTATCTCAAAAACAAAGTGAGATACAAATTTTCTGCTACCGCAGCTTAAATCACCTTTAGGTGAACTAAGCCTACAAAGAAGTTTTGAAGTCATACATTACATCTGCAGTGGAACTTTTTTCCTAGGTTGTACGGTTACTGAGATATTGTCAAATAACTGTCACAAGGGATCCTTTTCAGTACTATTGGGATGCTGTATGGCTCTGTTTCTATGTATAAGTGGGAGTGCAGAGACTGGAGTACCCATGCTCCCACAAATGTATATCATTATGCACAAATGGACAAGTTGGTGGCTCAAACCAACACATACCATTTACTAGTTATTTTACATTTTTCCAAAAAGTAAAGAAATTAATTGCAAAAATCTTGTCAATACGTATCAGTTAAGTTAAAGTGAGTGCGGGAGAAATGAGATGTTAGGGTTGAGCCTCTTCCCATCATCACCCCACCACCCCATCCTCCACAGACCAACAAACACCAGGTTGTGCCATGGGGTCGTGAGGGCCCAACTCTCACCCCATTATCTTTACTGTAGCATATCAAGCTGTTTACACATGGATTGGGGTGAGAGTCGGGTCTGATGACCCCATGGCACACCCTGGAGTCTGTCAGTCTGTGGAGGATGGGAAGTGGGGTGTTGGGTGGGCTAGGGGCTCAACCCTGACATCTCATTTCCCCACTTTTGTCACTTTAACCCTAACTGATGCATTAATGAACTATTTTGCAAGATAGATAGATAGATAAATATATATGTATATATATATATTATACTGGCACAGTAGCACAAGTATACTGTAGTTAGGGTGAAAGGTAACTTCTACATCTGGAATCAGGCATTACCCTGCTCAATATGCTTTCCTGGTAAAACTCTTCAATAAATAAATTAATGTTAAACCTACATTTTAGAACCTCAACTGTGAGGCACTCCACTACACACCTGATCTTTAAAAATGAGCTCCGTGCCTACCTCCTGGTCTCTGATAGATGCACTTGCAACCTAACCCCTGGGGAAGACACCTTATTAGGCTTCTTTTGCATGTCCCTTCAGCACATATTCAGGCACTTATCATGCTTGTCTGTTTTTAAGTAGCAGGCAAGGACAGGCTGTGTGATCTCCCATTGCGAGACTGTGTGAAATTTACTTATACCGTGTGTTTTTTCTCCTTGAAACTGTATTGTGTATTCCCCTGTATCTATGGAAGCCTAGTATAATGACTAATTTCTCCTGTACAGTAGGTATTACCATGCCTGTCTATACTGTAATATGTTTAATCCAAGTCTGCATTTTGCAATAATAACCATTGTGATGTGATGTGCTTTTACCTACAGTATGTCTGTAACTATCCCAGGTCATGACAGAAAATAGGCAATTTATTTGTCTAGAGCACTTACCTGGTAATCAAAAGCTAAATAAATAAATTAATTACTTTGAAACCATTCAACAGATTTGCATGACATTTGGCATGGATAATCTCTAGGGGTAGGTTGCTTGATGGGCCAAATTTAGCGCAACTTTTTTGTGTGTTTCCTGAGATACAGAGTGTTTAAAAAACAGAAAATTTATGTTTTTTGCCATTTCTTTGTCCACCTGCATCTCATCAACAGCTTTAGGCTGTGGTCTGACATTTTCAAGATAAAAAGCCTTTGCCTTACAGATGTGTCTTTTGAAGGTTTGGTGAAAAAATATTAATCCGTTCAAAAGTTATTACATTTTTAATTTTCCCATTATTTCCTATGGGAAAATTTATGTCAGGTACAAAAGATTTTAATTTTTGCACAAACGATACTTTGCAGAAAATACAGTCCTTTTTTCACAAAGAAGGGAGGTATTTTGTGTTAGTATCACACTGGATTGATTGCAGAGACTCTGTTTTGTCCGCCATTTTGTTTTGCCCATAGCAAGGACCAACAAGTATAGAAAATATGCAAAAAAAGAATGTAATGTAAAAAAAATCAGAATTTAGCTAAAGGGGATCTGTTTAGCTACATTCTGATGTGTGTGTGTTTTTTGTGTGTGTGTGTGTGACCCAAAACAAGTTTACTGAGCTCCCGAAATCTCAGGTGCCAGATTAGTGAGATGATCACTTGTCTCTGGTTCTCTGTATGAGAAGAGTGGTATTTTTGTGACTTCTGTAGCCACAGCTGGAACTCGTGCTGCTGGCTGCAGTCATGTTTGAGCCACTCCTTTTCCCTGGTGTCTAGTGGCACCCCACAAACAGAGAATTCCTGCAGAACCCACCACAAAAGCAAACCACAGGCTCAAATGGCATCAATTTAAAAGCAACTTATTAAGGCAAAAAAAGTGCAAACCTCTGAAAGTGCAGATGCATGGACCGGGGAACAGTCAACTAACTTTAACCAGTTTCACCCTAGGGCTTCCTGAGGAAGTTTGAAAAATTTTGGACACTTTCAAACCCACGAAGCAGGCCCATATTACAATGTATCAGATAAAAATGCATAAACAATAGAACCAAGAACTAGCAACTACAGAGAAATAATATAAATAAATAAAATAGATTGAACAAGCTATGGCAGTGGGGAAACTTAAAAGGACAAAATATGAGGCAAGATCTAATACTCAAGAGAAAACATATCTTGTCCAAAGAAGCTCAAATTAGTTCTTTCAAGTTTAAGAAAAAATATTCATATAATGCTGACAAATCTGGCAAGATCTTGGCACATGTTTTAAAAAAGGAGCAACAAAGAAACATGATATTATGTCTAGTATATAGACAAATATGGCACTAAACATTTTGCTAATGAACAATTAACTAATATTAACAAATATGATTTAGATAATTACCTAGATAAAAGAAGAGATATGAACTGAATCAATCAGAATCTTGATTTTATTACTTTCACTTCTGCACCAATAGTTAAAGAGCATGTGGTTGTACAAACAAGCATTTGTCAATGCCGAATGTTGGCTTGCTGCCATTGGGACTGTAGGAGTTAAAGAGATGCAGCATAGAATGCTGTCAGTAGTGAACTGATGCCAACCCACCCACACCCCGCAGAGAGTGACAGGCATTAGGGTGTCCCTTTGGGTGTTTGGTAGTGCAGTGCGGGAAAACATGCTGGGCAGGATGTGAAAAATGACAACTGCACAGTTCATAAGGAAGTGTAAAAAAATGCCCGTGTTGAAAATGTGGCATACAAATATATGAAATGTGCGGAGTTACAAGTGTGAGTGGGGAATATGCACTGCACGCTTGCAACACTGCCATTTTATGGGCGTTCGGTACCAGATTTTTAACATAGGCATTATAGCACCTCTGCTCATGTACAGTGTCACTGTCATTTCCTCAAAGTGTCCCAAGAAGTGATTTCACACAGCATCCACGCTATTCTGTGCCGGAAGTGTGAAAACACATTTTGGGCAGGGTATGTGAAATGATGGCTGTACTGTTCATCAAGAGGTGTGGAAAATGGCAATGGTAAAAATCCAGAGTGAAAATATCATGAATGCACGATGGTACAAGCGTGCGTGCAATCTGCCAACACACGCTCATAACACAGGCATTTTATGGAGTATCAGCACCAAATTTTCAACATAGGACCTATTCTCATGAACTGTGTCACTGTCATTTTCATAATCTGGCCCAAACACTGATTTCCCACAGCGACTGCGCTATTGTGTGCCGGAAGTGTGGAAACACATTTTGGGCAGGATGTGGGAAATGACAGCTATACTGTTCACAAGGAGGTGTACAAAAATGCCAATGCTGAAAAACTGGCGTTAAAATATTGGGAATGCGCAAAGTTACGAGCCTATGTAGCAACTGCGCAACGCACACTCGTAAAACAGGCATTTGTTGGATTTTCCCCAGATTTGGAACATAGGCTTTTTGAGAGGCCACCTCATGAACACTGGCACTGTCATTTCATTAATGGGTCCCAAAAGTTGATTTCATGCAGTGACTGTGAAATCACCATTCGAGGTCGATTAATGCCATAACAGTGATAGAATTCATGAGGAGGGGTCCCAAAAAACCCCATGTTGAAAATTTGGTGCCAAAATTCCAAGAAATGCCTGAGATATGCAACAAAATTGAAAAAACCCTATTCACTCCATCATACAGCTTACCAGCATTTCTTCAGTTCACGGTCGGCTTTGAAGAGTGCAGACGTGTTAACAGTCCACGGAAGATCATCGCTACCGCACTCCAGGGGTAAGTATGGAGTTGGGGGTGAGGGAGGCAGGGCACAGTGGGTGGGTGGGTGGGGATGGGGCATCGAAAACTGTGAGGGACAGCTTTCTCTTATAGGAACAAAAAGGAAAACCGCCGAGGACAGTTTTCATGTTAGAGGGCATTTCGCACACCGGGGTGGGCCCAGCATGCTACCTAACTGTTTTTATTTGGGGGGATGTCAGTAGCCGATGGGGGATTGGGCACCCTCATCAGTGCACACAACATGGGGGGAGTCATGCCGACAGGGATTGGGCACCCCCGTCGTCAAACAAAGAAAGCGGGGGGGCGCGAGCCAAGGGGGATTGGGCACCCCCTCAGCATTCAACAATTGGGGGGGTGATGCTGATGGGGAGTGTGCTCCCTTCGGCACACTAACACAGTGGGGGGGGTTACCGACAGGGGGATTGGGCACCACCAATGTCAGCAGGCTGAGACGCTCGCTGACCATGGCAGCGAGCATGGCAAGCAAAGGACCGCTGTGTATGACGAGCTTTGCTCAGATTGCAGTGGACCTTGGCTTAGATGTGCTTGCCCCATTGTACATGCATGGTGTGGTGCTGGCATGCAGGCTAATTGGGGAATGAGGGACGCACCTACTGATGCATGCCCTGCATCGCCAACAACGGCAACACCCCCCAAACCCGCACTACCACAAGATGTTGCTTGTGCAAGCCAACATAAAAAATGGAATAAAGGAGGCAATAAGATCTTTAAAGAAGACAGAAGCTGCAGGGCCTGATGGTCTAACAGCTGAATTCTATCAAGCATCCCTGCCACAGTTTTTACCTTTGTTCACTAAATTAGGGTTCTGGTCAGTAACATTGCGGAACAAAATAAAGTGGACAAAAATAAAGTGGCAAAAACAGTGTCACCATCAATATTGACAGCACAAAATGAAGCATGCCAGAACAATGCAGGCCACATGACATGCAGGTAGCAAACAACGTTCACCACATGAAAACACTGCACTAGAACCACAGGGGCCAGGAGCACAAGCCAGCATGCCATCTCCCCTGTCCTATGTGTTGTGTGTGTTGCTGGTGACACTCCGGCCTGTGCTCCTTGCTCCTTGCATTATACATGGCCATCCAGGTGGTGGCCATGGTCCACCTGTCCTCCAGTGGTTACCCCGGTGCACGTTCTCCATCAATCAGCATTCTGGTTGGGGGTACCCCACCATGTGGGTGCCTGTGCCACTAGATTACCATGGTAGGTGTCCAGTGGCCTGCTTCCCCCAGTGGTGGTTTCACCATGCACTGTTCCATCTCCCTGCATCCCTGTTCTGTTCCTGTGCACAGGTACCTGTTGCTGTGTGCTCCAGTGCAGTGTCTTTATTTGGTGGATATAGTTTGCTACCTGCATGTCATGTGGCCTGCAATATTCTGGCACGCTACATTTTGTGCTGCCAATATTGATATTGACACTGTTTTTGCCGCTTTATTTTTGTCCACTTTATTTTGTTCCGCGATGTTACTGACCAGAACCCTAAATTAGTACAGCAAATCATAAATAGCAGCCAGACACTGAAGCTGATATAATATTCTTTCCAAAAGAAAATAAAGATTTGACCAGAACTGAGAATTAGCGGGTTTGTGTGATAACGGCGAACGCCTAAAGGCGATTGTCATTATCGCACAGTCAGAGTGGCGAAAACCCGGCGCCCAGGACAATGGCACCAGGAGATTTTTTACTGCTTTCTGTGAGTGGGCTTTGCCCCACCATCCCCCTACTTAAGGAATCTCAACTCCAGGGGGGTACATGTCAAGGAGGTGAAAGCATTAAAAAAATAAAGGTTCAGGCCGGGCGCAATAAAATCGCACCAGAGCCCGGACCTGGACCCAGTACCTCACCCACCCCAACCACTAGCCAACCCCCGATGTCATGACACAGCTCAGCCATCCATGACAGCACCACCCCCTACAGCTCCTCTGCCCCTCCCAACCCACGCTCACCGTGCTTGCTCTCCCCCGCATGGATACACATAGTGACATCCTGTCGCCCAGTTCACCCACCCCCTCATCCGGTCACCCCCCATTGCCATGAGAGATTGCAGCAGGAAGGAGCCACTGTTATGGATGGTGCCCTTCCCCATGCACCCTCTTCACAGGTTACCTGAATTATCAACCTATCCCTATCCTGAATAATGATTATAAGGTTATTGCCAAATTCACTGTTTTCGGAATCATTCCCAACAGTCCCTCCATAATTCAAATAGACCAAAAAGGTGTTATAAAGCGATGTATGTTATTTCAAGCAGTGAATGAGGTTAACATTGTTGCAAATTTTGCAAGCCTAACACAACATGAAGCTATACTAATGGCCTTAGATGCCACTAAGGCTTTTGATGCGCTGCAATGGCTTTTTTTTTTTGTTTGTTTTCCTGTCTAGAAAGATGAAATGTTCTTAAATTATTAATGTATGTGATACAAACTATATTATAAATCCCAAGAAACCTTTTTTTTTTTTTTTTACAAATCTGGCCCAATGTATAGCCAAAGTGGAGTAAGGTAAGGTTGCCTAGTCTCTCCCATTTTATTTATTTTAGTGTTGAAAATATTTTTGATTGCTGTTCGGAAGAACCTCTCCATTACAGGGGTAACTGTGAAGGATCCTAGGCAAGCAAAATTAAGTATTTTTTCAGGCAATGTTCTGACAATTATGACTAACATACAAACCTGATTTCCTGAATTTATAACAGAAACAATTACATTTTCTAAGATATCAGTGTATAAGTTAAATTGCTTTAAAACTGCCATCATGCCATTACGCATCAATCCCCATGTACATTAAACATACTGAAGGAATTATAGATAGTGGTTTACATAAAATATTTTGGAGTGTGCATATTCTCTAAACAATTACATACTATTCAGCATTACCAAGGTACAGTACTTCCCATTCCCTCTCTATTCCTTCTAGAAAACTTATTGTCAGTCAACCTGCTTTCTCTTACCCTTTCCTAAACTCTGGTCCTCTCTTCCCCTGTCAATTCACTCAGCTACTTCTGCTTTTTTCTTAATGTCTCTTCTTCATGGCTTTTTCTTCTCCCTCCTGCAATTGTCCATGACCCACTTCCTTCCCCAACCAGTTTGCTCTGTCAATCTCTTTCCCTCATTACCTTTTTATTGTCATGTACATAACATAGTAATACCCTCACCTATGTCATCTCACTTGTATCCACTGCACATTATTTTATATTGTTTGCCTTTCAATATTTTTGACTATGCTTATGTTTTATTTGCTGTATATGACTTTTCACATCCCCTTTTCCCAGGACACATCTGGGAAATGAGTTGTTAGCAGATCAGTATGTCTTTTGTGGTGAAACTTTTGAAATTCATAAACAAACAAATCAATAACTTAGACCTGGTAAAGGAAAAATGTATCTTTTTCTTGACAAACAGCAAAACTATCCTTTATATTTACTGGGCAATATTTATGTATTAAGTTGTTGCTTATGACTCATATTTAATTTTTGTACAGTTCCTTGTAGGAGACATACCTCTTATGTGCAAAATGAAAATGAACTGCCAGCACTGGCTACTCACAGCTTGTAAATGTAGTCCATATGCAATTCATATGCCTCTGGTGGTTTGGAAAATGAAGCAAATCCACCATTTCTTTAGAAAGGTACTTAATTTTATTTTCTGGTGCATATAGTTGGGACTTCAAACAAACCCCCTCCACATCATATCATGGATAGCTGCCTTATGTGTTTCATGCCCTTTGGCACTTAATCATGGGCTAGCAGTCTAACCTCATAACCCACAATAAATTAAGTGCCAATTAAAGTGACTGTGCTGATATGATAAAAAAAACAGTACTTATGAAAGAATTCTATATCACAGCAAAGAGAGGTACTAGTATAGGTATATTGTATAGCAACAAAACAATTATTAAAAAAGCAGTGCTGGTCAGTTATTTACATTCAATTGAATGCAGCACATGACCTTTTTTGTATTTTAAAATATTTTTCATAAATACATATAAATATGGTTTTATTTTTACTTTTACAACAACTGGAAATTCCACATAATAGTGTCCTCCTTTTTTTTTTAACCATGGTTTCCCATGAGGATCCACTAAAGTGACAGGATTCCAGAATAAGGACCTAAACAATAAATCATAATGAATATTTATCAAACATAAAGCTTATGGAAATATATACATCAACAACTATACAAAAATGTTATCATCCTATAGAAGGTGCAATTAGTGTAACATTGTTTTAACATTTTAGATAAAGGAACTATATGGTACTATACCCCCATGGGCTACTGAACATGACCACCTACTTTTTATGTTTAATTGTACAGGTGGGGGCTTTTTCTTGACAAAGGTTTTCAACTCAATTTTTTCATTCAGTCCTGATTTCTCAGATCCCCACAAAGAGAAAATCCAATACTGTTTTCTTTTCAATAGAACACTGTTGTAGTCATCCCTCTCGGGCTCTTGATCAGTTTTTCTATGCCCACAAAGGTCCATGTATGGTCCTGGATATTAGCCACCATATTCATGTGTGCTGCTAATGCATTCTTAGGGTCTTTGTGTTCTATTGCCCTCAGGTGTTCTCCTATCCATTCTTAAATTTTCTTTTTATTTTTCCAACACAGAAACTCACACAAGAGCAGTTGGCCATATATGCCACCCCCTCTGTGGCACACATAATGAACCCTCTCACTTTGGTTTCCCTTTTTGTTTTTGGGTTTTCAGAGTTTCTATTGTTTCTCATAACAGGGAAAAACTTACAATTACCACATTTGTGGCATCCATCCTGTCTACTGGGTAACCTATGTTTCTCCTTTCTTGGTTGTACAGAGTGAACCAAGTTATCTCTCAGGCTTTTCCCCTTCTGTACACCATTCTGGGTGTAGTATGTTTTATATCTTAAAGACCAGAATCTAAACCTACCATATGCCAATGTTTTTTAATTAGTGTTCTGATTTCATTATGTTGTGCATTTTAGGTGTTTACAAAGTTGATCCTCAGATCCCCTTTCTCCCTTTTCTCTGTTTTTGGTGTCATGACCTCTGACCTTCCTAGTTTCTCAACCTCTTCCTTTGCTTTTGATATTATTTTTCTGGGATAGCCTCTTTCCTGCAATCTTATTTCAAGTTCATCTGCTCTTTTCTTGTATGTGTCTGGGTCACTGCAATTTCTTCTAATTCTAATAAATTGACCCTTCAGAATACTCACTATATTGTGTTGTGGATGGCTGCTCTTGGCTTGCAGGAGGGTATTTCTATCTGTTTTCTTACTAAATAAGTCAGTTTTTATACCTCCTCTCTCATCCTTTTCTATTATTAAATCTAAAAAGTTGATATGTTTTCTACTAAAGGAAAGGGAAAATCATAAATTTCTGTTGCTAGTCTCCAAACATTTCACAAAGTCAAAAAGTTCATCTTCAGTGCCTGTCCATATTTTCAAAACATCATCAATAAATCAATGGTACAAATAGGGTTGCCAATAAGAGGCAACCTAAATTGTCAAAAGGCCCTGATGGGAATGAGCAGGGAAGAGAAGATGGGATGGAAGGAAAGGGGAGATGGGGAGGGGTGGAGCTTGGTGAGGTCGCAAGAAAAGTCATACAGGTGTCATGTGATGCAGGTGCAAGGGCAGGTTGGATTGGTAGGGGTAGGTGCCAAATCAGGGTCCTGAATTGGGGTCCTGAGGGGGTTTTAAAGGCAGTACAGCCCTCAGAACAACCTCTTTTTCAGGGAATTTTATCGTTCTCAGCACTTCATTACAACAGGTTGAACTTCAGCACCAAATTAGGTAAGGCAGAGGCCTACAGGCTTGTGTCAGGCCTACTGGTCATGTGGAGTCCTGCCATGGCCTGTGAGTTTTATCTCAGGCTTTTTAAGTTTATTATAAATCATACTGAATTGTTGCTTGATGAGTTTGTTTGGTAGGTTGGCCTATGATTTTAGTGTATTTTTTAAGTTAATTTCCCTATAATCCAAGGTTGGCTGTTTTTTATTTCTTGAAGCAGGAAAATCATTTAGAATTGTTGTGGAGTTGGTTAGCAGTTTGGCTTAGAGTTAGTTCTGTGTGTGTTTTGGTGAGTGATATGGAGTTTCAGCAAGGGAGTGGGGTTTTGGGTCAGGTACAGTTTTGGCAAGGGCAGTGCGGTTGGTAGTTTTTTAATGGATGTTGAGGGAAGTTTGAGCTTTTGCTGATGATGGGCAATTGAGTGTAGGATGAATTTGCAGTCAGTATAGAGGAATGATATGGGTAGAATGGTCATTTCTGGCATGGTAGTCAGTGGGGAGGAATTGGCTGAAGACTCCATCAGGTGCTGTTTGGTGGTGGGTGGCAGCCAGAGTGGGTCCTCTGGCCTTGAGGAGCCAAGCAAGCATGGACAACTGATGTGGCAGAGGGCCCATTTGGTAGGAGCCTGACCCACAGGGTGCAGGTACTTTGATGACTGCGAGCAGGGTTGTTCCTTTGAGCGAGAGTCATTGGAAGCCAACGGGTCTAATGGCATGATGTGCCTGCATCTGGTGCCAAGGCTGCAGACTGGACCCTGTGTGATATGGGGCAGGCCGGGTGGGGGATCTAAGGCGCAGTAGGCTCGGCATGGATGGGGGTAAGGGATCACTTGGCGTGGCCCTATACTAAAGGAAAAGGAAAAAAGAAGGAATAAAAACAAGAGATGGAGATGGGAAGAGGGTTAGGGTGTAAAGAGTGGTTTAGGGAGAGACCATTGGTTGGCTGCTTGACGCTGCTTGCACTGGGCTGGCATGGGGCACGTGACTTTCGGTGGCATGGTTGCAAAACTGGTGGGCCAGGTGGGGGGTGGTCACATCAACGGAGGCAGTATGGTCTAGCAGTTAGATCACTGCCCTCAGGGAACCCCTCAGGGAACCTGAAGATCACCGTTTCAAATCCCAGCAGTGTTAAACACTTAATAGGATGTGACTTTGGATGGCTTCACAATTTTGTGGTGCAAAACACAAGACAAAAATAAAAAAAAGGGCAAAGAGAAAACTGGCTAGGCCTGAGCAGGTGCATTGTTACACTGGGTTTTGGTCCAGGAATGGGCCCGAGAGGAGACAGTGGAAGGGTGTGTAGCATGGGGCATAGCCTGGTTGAGTGACAATTGGGATGGCCAGGTGAGCATTTTTCAGATGCACGGGGGGGATTTGGGGGCCAAATGGCCTGACAGGCAGGATTCCTGCAGGGCCTAGCTGCTTGGTTTGGTTCCATAATGGATTTGGGGCACAGGTTTAGGCATGGGGCACAAGGCTGAGGTGCACCTGTGCCATGAGTGGATATGCTGGCAGGCACTATATGGTGGCCAGATGAAGCAGTAGTAGGGGACTGCAGGCAAAATTAAAAACATGAGTGAGTCATGGTGGGGGTGAGATGTTTTGTGGCTGGGCAAATGGGGGCAGAAGCAGGCTCAGGTGATGTGACCTGGGGGGGCTTGGCATAGACATCAGCAATGGGGAAAGTGAGGCTCCTGGGAACCTGAGGTGAGGATGCTCTCTGTTTGGGTCAGAAGGGGATACTGATGTGCTACCAGAAAGAAGCATGAGGCAAGGGGCAGCTGGGTACATGGCATAAGGGAAGGAGGCCCAGACAAAGGGTGCCCAAGATATTCACCACCGTTGCTTCTATGTATTCTTCAGCAGGGAAGATGGCACCAAAGAGATTCCTGGTTTTCAGCACCAAGCTGAGGGAGGAAGCGTCCAAGCTAATGGACAAAATGACAGAACTCATCACATTGGCCCAACAGCAGGAGGAGGAAAAAGAGGTGACAAGGAAGAGGAAGGTGCGGGAAGAGCAGGTGGGCAGGGGCAGAGAGGGAAGAGGCCATACAAACTGGCACCTGGCCCCTCACCTGTTCCTCCACTGGAACTTGCACCAGCACCATCCAGACTAGGTCATAATGGGGGTAAGGGAAGTATGGATTTGGGGAATGAAGGTGATCTAAAGGAATACCTGGAAGGGCTACTTGAGAATATGGGGGAGAAAGGGCTAGAGAAGATGGAGAAGGTGCTGTAGGTGACAAAAAAGGGGGGCAAGGAGGGTGTTGGGACCACCAAGGAACAAAAGGGGGGAGGAAGCTATATGAGGGACCACTGAGTTTCACCCTAGGAGACCACATTCCCTCCTCCATTAAGGAGAGGATTTGGAAGGGGGAGTATGTGGATATCTTTGGGCTGGTGGACGAGGATACAGCTAAGAAGTATGAGCAAAAGGAATTGGTAGGGAGCTCCAAGATGGTGGTGGTGCTGGCAGTAGTGGGGCATAAAGAGGAACAGGCCAAGTACAAGGGGAAAAACAAAAACACATGGCAGGTGAGGTTTTTGATATACAGCACGCTGGTACTAGAGAAGCAACCAGAGTTGGCAATTCTCCTTCTGACATATATGGCCATCATTCAGGATGCATACAAGGCAAAATTGGGATATGGGTAGCTGAAGAATAGCTAGGCATTCAGAAAGTGGATGGCAGCAAAAGGGGACCTCAGGTGGGACTGTACCCACTCAAAGCTGTGGGTGTGAACTTTGTGAGGTCCAGCAGGTGGGCCCATGAGGGAACATACCAAGAAGAGTGTGCCCACCCAGGTGACTAAGACCTGTTGAGGGTTCAATAGGGCCTCGTGCACTTGGGAAAATTGTAATTTCTGGCATGTGTGCTCACAGTGTTTGGGCACACATCCAGTGATGAGCTGCTGGACATGGAGGATCAGAGTTCCCATCAAGGGGGTCAAGGCCAGGACCAGTCCTTTTGTGAGGGGAGGGGTGGGGTGGCAGTGAGAGGGGAGGCCATGGCAGAGGAAGATACAATTCCAACTACAGATGGACTTGAGGGCAAGTTGGGGGAAGGGCACCGGGGCTTTTCCCCAACGCAAATCCCCAGTAGTCCTGAAGGTGGTCGAAGCCTGGACTCAGGGATATCCACACACAGTTAAAGCCATTTTTCTGCACTAGGGTTTTAGGCAAAGCTTCCCATTGGGTTTTGAGGGAGTAAGGAGAGCGACAAGGTGCAGAATTTGGGATCAGTGAAGGGGAAGGAGGAAAATGTCCACAAAAAGATCCAGAAAGAGGTTCAGGCGAGGAGGGTGGAGGGCCCTTTTGCCGAGCCCCCTGCCCCACCTTCTGGATATCTCCATTGGGGGTGGTACCAAAGAAGTAGGAGAGGATGTTTCAACTCATCCACCACCTATCTTACCTAGAGGGGGCCTCAGTGAATGAAGGGATCCCTGATGACAAAGGTGGTGTCCTACACATCTTTGGACCAGGCAGTGGTGATAATCAGCATGGTTGGGGGGACATGGTTAGCAAAAACAGACATTGAGTCCACCTTTCAGCTATCGCCAGTGACTCCTGATAATTGGGATCTCCTGGGGTTTCAGTTCAAGGGAGGCCTGCATTTCAACAAAGCCATGCCAATGGGTTGCTCGGTGGCATGTGCAACATTTGAAGCTTTCAGTTCCTGGGTGCAGTGGGTTTTTGGGTGGAGATATGGACATTGGCGAGTGGCCCACTACTTGAATGATTTTCTAATCATCGGGGGTGACGGGGCAGAGGCAGAGGGAATTTTAGCCAATTTCAAGGAAATGTGTGGAACCAAAGGTATCCCAATGGCAGAGGGTAAGACAGATGGCCCTGCATACAAGCTGGAATTCCTGGGGATAGAGGTCGATATAGTGCAAGGATGCTTCCGCCTCCTGAGGGACAAGGTGGCTTGACTTAGGGGCCTGCTGGAGCAGATTAGTGGGGAGAGGAGGAGGGTGCTGCTGGTATTTGTTCAACAACTGCTGGGGCACCATAAATTTGCCTGTCAGGCCATAAGCCCAGACAGAGCTTTCACTCAGATGTTGGCAAGGGCAACAGGGAAGGCAAAAATGCTGCACCACTGGGTGGACATCATGAGAGGGTTATGGAAGGATTTGGGAGTATGGATGGAGTTCCTGGACAATTATAATGGTGTCGCATTCTGGCAGAAGGACTGGGCCTATAACAAAGACCTCGAAGTAAACCGATTCATTAAGGGCCCTAGGGATGGGGGCCTATTTTAGAGAGGAGTGGATTTCGGAAGCCTGGCCAAGCACGTGGGGTTTGCTAAAAGAATCATGTTCCTGGAGATATTTCCCATCTTCATGGCTTTGAAGGTGTGAGGCAATAGGATGAGGGGGAAGCACATACTGTTTTGGTGTGAAAATAAAGGGGTGGTGGAGATGATAAATAGACAAGGTGGGTTAAGGACATGGTGGGCAGGGTCATACTACAATTGATTTTGTTGGGGCTGCAGCTGAACTTGTCATTTAAAGAGCAGCACATTGAAGGCATTTAGAATGACATTGCTGACAGTCTTTCCCACTTACAGTTAAACAGGTTCCAGGAACTGTCTCCATGAGCAGCACTACACAAGACCAGGGTTCTGGACCAGCTGTGGAAGATTGGAAGGGAAAAGCCAGATGGCTGTACCGGAACTCATGGTCAGCCAACATGTTAAAAGCATGGGGGGCTTTTCAGGAGTTCTGGGCCAGTGAGGGTCTGGAGAAGGCTGAGTCAGTCATGGAGGACCAGGTGAAGCAGTATATGGTCAAGCGATGGGGAGAGGGGATGCCCCACACCACCAGTGGGGTCCAGCTGGCAGGGATGGGTTGGGTCTACAAGGATAAGGGGTAGCCGGACACAACCTCAGGCAGGGATGTGAGATGGATGATCCTGGGTTGGCAAAAAGGCTATGGGAGAGGAGTGACAAGAGGATTCCCATAGCAGGGCAGCTGCTTAGGAAGATGTTAGAGGCCCTACAGCATGTATGCACATCAGCAAAGGAGGCTTGTCTGTTCTGGGCTGTTTTTTCAATCATGGATAGGGGGCCTTCAGGATCAGTGAGGTAGTGGCCCCAAGGAAGTCAGATTTGAAGGGGGGGTCTACAAGCAGGGGAGGTCAGTTGTGGATGAGATACGGTAGTAGTGCGGCTGGTCAGGGCAAAAACCGATCAGCTGGGAAAGGGGGTGGCTGTGGTGCTGCAACAGCAGGCATTGGGGGAGGTGTGTGCTGTTAAAGAATTGGAGGAGTAAGGTAGAACCCATGGAGAAGGTGGAGGTGCCTGGTTCTGACACAGGGATGGGAGCCCAGTGACAAGTTTCCAGGTTGGTGGGTCCTTAAGAAGGCGTTGAGGTTTGTCATGGAGGATCTGGATAGTTTTGCCCTCCATTTGTTCCAGATCAGGGTGGCTTCAGAGGCCATGAGGCAGGTCGGGTCGGAAGAGGAGGTGAAGGAAGTGGGACAGTGGAGGTCCAGCTGCAACAAGAAGTTTCATAGGTTTCATAGGTATATCAAGCTATGTAAATGTTATGTCCTTAAAGCTTGTGAATATCAATAATTTTGAACATTTTGAAATGTAATATTATCTCCAAATATCAAATCAAGATTTGTTTTAAATGAATCCATGTTAGGACTATCAACGACTTCAGCTGGGAGCTGATTCCATATGGGAACTACCCTGTGGCTGAACCAGTGTTTTCTTCATAACAGTTTCCATTTGGGTAAATACAATTGTTTAGCATGACTACTTGTGGTGGCTTTCTTTCCAATGGGAATAATTCCTAGTTCATTAGTGAGGATGGGGTCATATATCGCTCTATATAGTAGACACATGTCTCCCCTCAGTCTTCAATAATGGACAGTGTATAAATTAAGTGATTTCAGTCTAATCTCGTACATCATATTTGACTTTCCTATAAGGACTTTAGTAAATCTGTGTTGTACCCTCTCAATTTTTAGGATACCTTCACTATAATATGGGGACCAGACCTGAGCACAATACTCAAGATGTGGTCTCACCAGGGCAATATACAATGGTAATAATACTTCAATCCTTCGACTAGAAATATGTCTAAGTATACAATTAAGATTTTGATTGGCTCTGCTAATTTGTGTTTTGCAATGAGATCTAAATTTTAAATCAGGGTTAACAATTATACCCAAATCTCTTTCCTGGTCAGTTTATAATAGGACTACATTCCCAAGTTTATATTTTGGATGTTTGTTATGCAAACCTAGGTGCATAACTTTATGTTTTGTGGGATTTAGCATTCATTTGTTAGTACTAGACCAAATCATGATTCCATCCAAGGCTGTCTGAAGATCTATGCTAGTTTCTGAATTATTTATTACAGTAGCTATTCTACAATCATCTGCGAATTTAAGTAACCATACATTGGGGTCACTATTAGTTAACATAGAGACATAAATATTAAAAAGACATGGTCCTAGCACAGACCCCTGAGGAACCCCGCTGGTGACAGGAGCCCAATTAGAATACTCTCCATTTATGATAACCCTTTGCTTTCTTCCTTTTAGCCAATTTGTTATCCAGTTGATTAAATGTATCTTTATATTTAGTACTCTCAAGGTGCTTATAAGTTCATAATGTGGCAATTTGTCGAATGCCTTGGCAAAATCCAAGAAAACAATCTCAACAGATTTACCCTGATTGATTTCTTTAGTCACCAACTCGTAAAAAGTTAGTAGGTTAGTTTGACAGGATCTAGTTTTGGTGAACCCATGCTGGAGTGAGTATGCTAACCCAGATTTATTAAGATACTCCTGTATATATTCTTTGATAATACTTTCAAGTATTTTGCCCATTAAGGAAGTTTAGCTGATAGGCCTGTAATTATCTGGATTGGCTTTGGGTCCCTTTTTTTGGATGGGTACTGCAGTGACTACATGCCCGTCCTGAGGAACTTTCCCAGTATTAAGTGAGTGTTGCAAAATATTAGTAAGAGGGAGATGAATATTTATAGCAAGCTCCTTTAAGACCCTAGGATGAATTTCATCAGGGTCTGGTGATTTATTTACATCCAATTTACTAAGCTTGTCCAAAACTACATTGGATAATATAGTAAATTCCCCTATAGAAAACAGATCAACTTTATTCTCTACTCCATCATTACTTTTATTGAACACAGTACATAAATATTGATTCTGGATATTGGCAGCTTCTTGATTTGTAGCCAATGTCCCATCCCTATTTAGAAAAGGACCTGTAGTATTAACCTTCCCTTTAGTTCTGTTGTCATGGGCAAATAATGCTTTTTAATTATCTTTAACCCTATCAGCCAGGTTCAATTCATACCTAGATTTTGCAGATTTAATAATAGTTTTAATGTTTTTAACTATTGACCTGTACTTAGGGACAAGATGAGTGAACCCTTTTCTTATTTTCCTAAAGAGTCTTTTTCTTGTGTGTTAATCATACATTTGATTAAGGAGTTAAACCATAAAGGTTTTTTGTTTATGATTATTGTTATATTTTGTTGTTATGGGAATATTTTTGTTAATGAGACATTCAAGTTTTCCAATCATAAGCCCCCATTTACCTTCAACTGACTGGTTGGTGAACTCTTTAGCCCAGTCCCAGTGACTGAGGTTAATTTTTTTGGATTCAAAATCAGTTTTATTAAAATTCAAGGTTTCAGTTAACCCAGTAGCTGTTTGCTTGAGATTCCCAATGACCTGAAAATGAACAGTGTTGTGGTCACTGTTGCCCAGGGGCTCACCTATATTAATATTAGAAATGCAGTGCTCAGTATTAGTCAATATGGTGTCTAATATTTTATCATTTCTTGTAAGGTATTGTACTTTTTTGATCTAAGCCCAAATCCTGAAACAATTTCAGATAACAGCCTTCAGTTTTGTTTGTTGTTGTGGCTGTGGGCCAATCAATATTAGGTAAGTTAAAGTCCCCAAATATCATGAAGTTATTAAATGGATCCAAGTTCCCTATATAGTTTAATAATACACTATAATTTTCAGAAGATATGGAAGGGGACCTATATACCAAACCTAAAATGAAAGGGGGACTACTCTGGGGGGACGTTTAATCCACAATGCTTCCAGGTCAGAAGACTCTACTGTGATTGCTTCATGTATTATATTGTTTTGTAGATAGATGGCCACACCTCCACCATTTCTATGGGCCCTACTTTTAGAATATACATTCTATCCCTAGATGGTTTTATCCCAAGGATCATTAGCTTCCCATCAAGTTTCAGTGACCAATGTAATCTGTATATTGTTAGTTTCTAACAGATATTTAAGTTCTTCATATGTATTGGTTAGACTTCTGGCACTGATTAGAACACCTTTCCAGCCTATGTTGTCAAAATTAGGTAGGTTAAATGATTGGATTGGTTTTATATGGTCACTAGGGGCCCTCTCCCCATGATCCAGTTTAAATGGAATTTAATAACATTATTGATTTTTTCCCCAGAATCCTGGACCCTAGATGGTTGAGATGCATGCCATCCCCTTTAAAATAAGATGGATTTGTGAAAGAAGTGGAATTATTCATGAAACCTATGTTTTTTGATAGACAGCGCTGTCTTAGCCAGTTATTTACATTTTGAATCATGTGATTTTTATATGAATTTTTTCCGATAATGGACAATAACCCAGACATAATTATTTCATTCCCTCTGTTTCTAATCTGATCAAATATGTTTTTAAAATTTTTGACTGTATATATGAAAAATCACACTTGTGCAAGTCATTTATTCCAACGTGAATAATTACTAAGGGTTTTATGGTATTTTCAAGTAATCCTCCTAGTAATCCAGTAATATCCCGAGTCATTACCCCAGGAGCATGCTCACCATAGTTGATTCCTTTCACCCTTCACATACCATTGCATCAACCCCCCCTTAGTATAGAGTCACCTATTACCACAATGTCCCTTGTATTAGGTAAACTAGTTTCCACTGAATGTAATTTTATGTGCATGACATTAAGTGGTAAGGGAAATGCTGGGGTAGGATTTTCTTCTGAAACCTCAGTATCTGCTGGCAGACTTTCAAATCTATTAGATAATCTAATTTGCTGGGGATCCTGGCTGGGAGGAAAGAAAGCATGGAGGAACCAAAGTGATATTGTTTATTAAACTGGGGGGACAAACACCTCGGTTGTTTTTAAAGTAGTATGATGCGTGTGATTTAAAGTGGTTTCTTTTACTGCATCATCGATAAAAGTTTCTAGCTATGTAATCTCTTTATAAGTTTCCAATCTCCTATGTAATTGACTTATTTCTTCAAAAAAGGCAGTATTTTGGGTACACTTGTCACACACAAACTCCTCATTGTGTGTAATTTCCAGGTACATGTTGCACTGGGAGCACATTTTTTTCCTGGTGCTCTTTCCCTTTTTTCCCTTGGTCTGTGCCATTGGAAGTATCACCACAGTATTCACAGTACATTAATCCAGTTATATTTCCTACCAGACAAGACATGAATGTTGTGTCCTCCTGATCCGTGTCCCCAGTGGACACAGCAGACATCTTGCCAGATCTTGGCAGCGTCTCATCTTGAGGCATGCCCCGCTCTGCTCGCCCTTCTCACAGCGGGGCTCGCTAATATAGCAAGATTACCCCAGAGATTACCCCATTCACTTTAAAGAAGTATTGCACTAAAAGTAGCACTCCCAATGGTGCCCCACACTTCAGCAGCAGCCAATTTGTTAGACTTGTGAACTTATCTGACGGCGCTCACAGCAGGGCTCACTAATATAGCAAGATTATCCCAGAAGTGGAGCTTGGGTTTATGAGTGAACTTGTATAAAAATGTTTTAAAATAGCAAAAAACTGTGGACAGAAGCCGTAGCTCCTGTATTAGAACACAGTTTTATTCAACACTACCTTTGAAAACACAAAGCAATGGTTTACAAATAGGTGCTGTGGTAGACATGAGTATCAGTCTCTCTTCCTAGTTACCAGTTAGCAACCAGGGCTCCCTCACAAACATAGGGATATTTCATTCACTTTAAAGCAGTATTGCACTAAAAGTAGCACTCCCAATGGTGTCCCACACTTCAGCAGCAGCCAGTATGTAAGGTATTGATGATAATGGTTTCCCTTTACCTGGCAGGAGGAAGGCAGAGACTCATCTGGATTGTGGGGCACTCATTTATTTATTTGCCCAAGAAGTTTGCAGCAACTAGGATTGATGAGACGCAGCTGTGGACAGAGTTGGAACATGCAAAAGTTCATTGGAAGAGGATGCGGGGCATGAGATGGACCCAGTTGATGCTGCTATTGGAGGAGCTCAGGGTCCAGTGGAGCAGACTGGACATTTTAATCATACACTTGGGGGGAAATGATTTGAGGGAGACCCTGTGGGGGGCACCGGTGCAAGCCATATCAGCAGATCTTGAAAGAGTGAAAGGGTAGTGGCTGGGGATGGTGATCAACTGGTCCGAGATCACCTCCTGGAGGGTGTAGCAGCAGGTCGGAGAGGACAAGTCAGTGGAAAAAGGAAGGAAGCAGATCAACAGAAAGGTGTCCATAGTGGTGACTGAAATGGGGTGTGTGGATATACAGCACAGGGATATTTCTTTAGAAGCTCATGAAGTGTATAGGTCTGACGGGGTCCACCTATCAGAGTTTGGTATGTGCTTGTTCCTGAGACCCTTAATAGACCTGGTGGCTGAAGTAGAGAAGAGATAGACTAGGGGTAAGATCTTAGTGTCTGGACCTAGGAGGGAGGAGGTCCTGGTAAGTTTGGCACCTGGTACTGGTGATGGTATGAGGGTCGGATTTGGTGTCCAGACCTTGAAGGAAAGAAGCATAAGAAGAAGAGGACCAAGAAGGAAGATCAAAGAGGTATAAAAATATGGACTGTTTAAGAATGTATTTTGGACTGAAACAGTGAAATGTCAAAATTGACAAATGAAATGTAAATGTTAAATTGGTGTTTAAAATAAACTGTTGCCAATGAGCATCCAAGATAGCAGGTGTGGAGAGTTTTCATTGCCAGAACGGATCTGATGACAAATCAATCTTTTCCAAGAAGGGATTTGTCTCTGATGACTTAATGATCTCTTCCTCCCATTTCCCCAAATACACATTAGCAAAATTAGGGCCAAAAGTAGCCCCCATTGAAGTACCCTTCCTTTGTACATATTGACCATCCAGATAAAAGAAGGTATTACATTTTAATACATATTTTTCAAAGGTGACAAGCATTTCTGTGGGTGGATCATTGTTTTCCCTCTTTTAAAGATAATAGTCCAAGGCCTCCAACCTCCCTTCATGGGGAATATTAGAGTAAAGGGGTTCAATATCCAGTGTGACAAACATGCTACCATCTTCAATTTCTATTGCCTGTAGCACATATACCGTGTATACTCTTGTATTAGCCAATCTGCATATAAGCTGACTCCCCCAAACCCGAGATGCGTTTTTAAAAAAAAACAACATTGACCCGCATATAAGTTGAGCTAGAAAAATACTTCAATTTATGCTCCTTTCTTGGGCTTTTGCCGTGTGCTGTCCCCTCCCCTAGCTCACCATTACAGCCTCTCAAACACCAGCTGGGGACCCTTATATAGCATGTAGAGAGAGAGAAAGAGAGTGTAGATTTGGTAACACCACTATCATGACTATCACAGCCCTATTAGATGTAGATGGTGTAATAAAAACTATGCCTGAAGGGTTAGGGACAGTAAATAAAATTTATATGGACTCCTTACAGCCTCCGGAAACCTGTGAGCAAGATATGGTTGAATGGTATTTAGCTTCCTTCCCAATGTGAGTGCCAGATATAGAGAAACATCATTTGAATAGACCTATACTGAAGGAAGAGATTGAGGTATGGTAGTTCTAACGGGAATCTGGAAGAAAGTCTCACCTGGCTGTAATAGGCTTCTTGGGGAATTTTATTTAACTTTTCAAGAAGACTTATTGGAGATGTTAGTAAGGTAATAGTCTGCCAAACTGCTTTGGTGGCTTTTAATATGCAGAGGGAAAGTTTCGCTAGAATTCAGATATTAAGGGCATTGTTAGGATGGACCGAAAGGAATACTTCAGATCGGGAACAATTATCAAAAATGCAGCTCCTTTGCTACTTCTATCTTCTGGGCTGTATCTAACCCCCATATGGCACCACCCACAACTTTGCTAAAGGTGATTCAGGAAGGAGCACCATTTCCATTTCTGGGATGACCCACATATAAGCCAAGGTGCTATAAATTGAAATTAAAAAGTAGGTAAAAAAACTCAGCTTAAACGCGAGTATATACAGTAATATGTCTCCTGTATGTGTTATGTAGGAGGGAATTTGCTGAGCAAGTGGTTTTATACGGTATTCAACATACTGGAATAAGGGTTCTGTCAGGGAATTGTAGCCAGAAACTATGGGACAGCCTGGGGGGTTTATAAGACATTCATGCACTTTGGGCAAGCAGTAGAAGCAAGCTCTCAAAGGATTGTCAACAGTTAGGAAAGCAAAGGTGTCCTCACTGACCCATCATTTATTCCTAACCTCAGATAAATATTTATCTATTTTTGCTTTAAACATAGATGTAGGGTCAGTAGACATTTTTTCATAAAACTCTCTATTCCCAAACTGTCTACATACCTCAGTGTGGTACAAATCCATATCCATTATCAGTATAAACCCTGTATAGTGATAATGGATCAGTACAATAATTAAAAAAAACATTGGCATATGGTAGGTCTAGATTCTGGTCTTTAAGATTTAAAAAATACCACACCCAGTATGGTACACAGAAGGGGGAAAAGCCTGAGGGATAACTTGGTTCACTCTGTACAACCAAGAAAGGACAAACCCAGTATGTAGTTACCCAGTAGAAAGGATGGATGCCACATATGTGGGAATTGTAAGTTTTGCCCTGTTGTGATAAACACCAGAAACTTTGAGAACCCAAAAACAAAAAGGGAAACCAAAGTGAGATGATTCATTACATGTGCCACAGAGGGGGGTGGTATATATGGCCACCTGCTCTTGTGGGAGTTTCTGTGTTGGAAAAACAAAAAGAAAATTTAAGGAATGGATAGGAGAACGCCTTAGAGTAGTAGAACACAAAGACCCTAAGAATGCATAAGCAGCATGCATTAATATGGTGGCTATTGCCCAGGACCATACATAGACCTTTGTGGGCATAGAGAAACCTGTCAAGAACCTGAGGGGGTGACTACAATAATGTTCTATTAAAAAGAGAACAGTACTGGATATTCTCTTTGGGGGGAGCTGGGAAAAAAGGACTGAATGACAACATTGAGTTGAAACCCTTTCTCAAGAAATAGCCCCCCTCCCGTACAATTAAACTTAAAAATATAAGTGTTCATGCTCAGTAGACCATGGGGTATAGTACCCCATAGTTCATTTTTCTAAAATGTGAAAACAATATTACATTGATTGCATATTCTATAGGATGACAACGTTTTTGTATAGTTGTTGGTGAATATATTTCCATATGCTGTATGTTTGATAAATATTCATTATGTTTTATTCTTTAGGTCCTTATTCTGGAATCCTGTCACTTTAGTGGATCCTCGTGGGAAACTGTGGTTTAAAAAAAGGAGGACACAATTATGTGGACTTTCCAGCTGTGGTAAAATTAAAAGTAAAACCATATCTATATGTATTTATGAAAAATATTTTAAAACACAAAAAAGTTCATGTGCTGCACTCAATTGAATGTGAATAACTAGCCAGCAGTGCTTTTTTTATAATTGCTTTGTTGTTATTCATTATACCTATACTAGTACCTTTGTTTGCTGTTAAATAGTATTCTTACATAAGTACAGTACTGTTTTTTATCGTATCAGCACTGTCACTTTAATCGCCACTTTATTTATCGTGGGTTATGAGGTTAGACTGCTGTCCTATAGTTAAGCACCAGGGGGCATGAAATGCTTAAGACAGCTATCAGTGATGTGATGTGGACAGGGGTTATTCGAAGTCTCCACTATGTGCACCAGATAATACAATTAAGCACCTTTCTGAAGAAATGGTGGATTTGCTTTATTTTCCAAACTACCAGAGGCAAATTAATTGCATATGGACTACATTTACAAGCTGTGAGTAGCCAGTGCCAGCAGTTCATTTTCATTCTGCACTTTATTTGTACTGTTAGTCATACAGGGTGTCCCAGGTGCAGGCCCAACCTGTTAAAAACTCATATCCTATATGTGGTTTGAGATAAAAGAAGGACGGAAAAAATTCTTATGGAGAAGTAGCAATTTACACATTACATGGCATATGCTGACTATATAGATCATGGGGGGTATGGGATGCCCAGATTACTCTTTATATTATGTAGCTCTTGAATGGAAACAGTTACTAAACTGGCTCACCACTTATCGCTAGTATGTTGATAATCAAAATAATTGTATCTCACCTACCCAGATCCTTTTCGATTTGGAAGGAAACAATTTTGTCATACAACATATCCTAAATATACTGCAAGATTTTTAAAACTCAGAAATATGATTTTACTACATTAGTCAAATAAGTTATACATTACCAAAATAAATTATCTATTATATCATTTCATTCCACTTCTCCATGGTGGAACTGTAAATATGGATTTGATAAGGATGTCCCTATTGTTGTAATACAAAAACTGACAATTCTTAGAGTGCCAAATTGGAAACATTTAATTCTTGACAGACAGTTTATTACCTTTACAGATTTGGTATCAAAATAATTATGTTTTAATTTCAAGATATCTTTGTTTACAGATAGCTCATTAAAGTCCGGATTTTATTTATTAAAAAGATATCAGATGGAAATGCATGGTCTCAAGATTGAATAACATTATATAACTGGTCTATCGCTACACTTCTCCTTGCCTTGGGGAACTTATTCAACTTAGAAAACCACCATGAGATCTAAGATCTGCCTCTTTACCTCTTCTCTTGATACCCAAACCATATTTAGCTGTGGCCTGGGAGAGCATTCACCTACGCAGCAGTGTCCATCTGGAAACCCTTCCTCTGATCACCCTGTCCTATACCTCACTAGCTAGGTTTCAATCATCTCTGCTGTCCCACCTTTCGGCTTCTTCTCCTTGCTACTGTTTCAGATTACTTTTGCTCCAGCTTCCCAAACACTGTGGTTAATCTCATTCTTTGCTCTATGTACCTGATAACCCTGCTTTGCGAACCTCATCTGCATATGTAACTACAATTAGCAAGTCAATTTGTTTTTGTTATATTTCAGCTAATTTGTGACTGTTGTATTTGGTACCATTGTAATTATAATGTACTTATCTAGCTGCTGCTGCCATTCTACATGTGTTATTGTCATATGCATAGTTTGTGAATATTGTAATCTTGAAGATTTTCAAGAGCTGTAAACTCAACCTCTGCATCCACCTTTCCTCTGTCAATGTATTGCACTACCAATGTACTGCACTTCCCAGGTCGCCCCTGAAAAAGGGACTGTAATGTCTCAGTGGGCCCACCCAGTTACCAAAATTTAAATAAATAAATAACATAAATAATTTTACAATCTTTTGAGAACAACTGCCTTAATCACAACTATCTGATATACATAAAAATGGTATCCTATTTTGGATGAGAAAACCTTAACAACAATATATCAAGGTTGAAAAAAATGACTCAGGTTCAGGTTTAAGTTTATTTTTTGACTTTTAAAAGTCATTACAAATAATAATACACCATAATAAATACAAATACAAATTTCATATTGCACTTTTACAGTTTGTGCATATATTGTACACATATTGCACTCTTCATTCATATAAATCAAGGCATAATATAACGAGATTCATAATGCACATTTCTCTTATTCTGAGATTCTAATACCTCTAATATTTGACAGACTTGAGCCCCATCATGAGGACAGTATGAACAGCATACCATTTTTACCATAGACCAAGCATAGTGATTCAATATTAAGTATTAGGCTAAAATCTCAATTTACTTGGAAAGCTATTGTCTAAATGTATAAAATGTGAATGTGACATTTCAGTAAAAATCATTGTATTCTGTAATAATATGGTATTTATTCCCATCAATTATCTTAAGGAGGGAGGCCACATGGGATAACACTTGTTCATCTCTTGTTTTTAGGAGATGCATAGCCAGATGATATGGGTCATATTCCAGATGCTTAAGATGTAATGTTTTCCTGTTTTTTTTTTTTATATAAGGGGCATAAAATTAATAAATGCACTAAATCATCCTTTCTCACCCCACATTTACATTGACCTTCCCTTCCTTCCATTTTATTTCCTTATATATTTCACTTCACCAGTTACTATGATTACATTCAAACCTAAATCTAGTTTTTAGCTTCCTGATACACGGATTTTTGAGTGCTGTTAAATATGGCTCCAACCTATAGTCCCTTTAGTTTGTAACCATCCACTTACAAATTTTGTATTGCTGGCAAGATTCCATATCTTTTTGATGATAAATATATTTACTCCTTACTGTAACCTCATTAGCAATGTGGACAACTGGGACTCTGAATGTATCACTGATACAATGTAGAGGTCCATAAGACTTAATAATGCTCTCCACAGTTAAAATAATAGGGGAAACATGTATTCTGTTTCATACAATTTATTGCTTCATCAATACACAGTCTAGGTAATCTGGATCCACTCCTGGAGTAAACCCTGAGCCAATATCTAACCAGTCTCTGTTTTATTTTACTTTCTACTGGTAATTGGCCTAATTCTGCTATAACAAATGCTGAAGGTGTTGCCTTGGACAATCCTAGCAAATGATTGTAAAACTTATTTAGATGGGGTTCTATATTTATTTTTGGATGGGTCCCCCATACTTCTGCTCCAAATAATAGTTGGCTCTTTATTTTAGCATTAATGACCATTAGGTTACCTTTCATGAATTTTCCTCCATATTTATGTGAAAATGATTTTATTACTGGGGCAAACTTGTTGACCCTTTTTCCATTTCAGATATACAGTATGTTTTTTCCAGGATCCTTCTTGTGTAAATGTTATTCCTAAATAACAGAAATAGTTTAATACTTCCGATTTCTTGTCCTTCATATAATATTTATATTCCCTATTATTCCCTCCAAAGATCAATAATTTTGTTTTATTACAATTAGTTTGTAAATCAGCCTTCTCACATTCCAGTTGGAACCCGTGTAACATTCTTCTTAAGCCCAATGCACTTGTAGACAAAAGTGCCACATCATCAGCGTATGCTATATACTGGCACTTTTTTTCTCCTATTTTAGGTAAATGGAACTCCTCTTCATATAATGTTTTAATGACTGTCTCAAAGAAAATATTAAATAGCATCGGTGAAATGGTACAACCTTGCTTTACCCCTATATTTGATTAAAACCTTCCACTCAGATTTTCAGCTTCATTAAATCTTATACTCGTAAGACTATCTGTATATATTTGTAGCATGTGACTGGGGTAAAGACATCCCTGGTTATGCCCTATTCCACAAGGATAGAGAAGGAAGGAGAGGGGGGAGTAGCAGCATACATATATCAGATAATATAAAAGCTCTTGACATAACTGAAAAGGTTAGAGTGAGGGACATAGTGCAAGAAACCATCTGGATACAGTTAATTACAAGTACTAAATCACCTGTAATAATTGGGATATGTTATAGACCCCCAGGGGCATCAACAGAATTGTCAGACCAGATTAGTGTAGAATTGATTAAAGCTTGTGAACTAGGTAAAGTGATAATGGTGGGTGACTTAAACTATAGTGACATAAACTGGCGCAGCCTACAGTCCACACATTTAAGTAGTAAGGCATTTCTAGAGCTTTGCCAGGAGTTGGACATGACTCAATATGTGACAGCCCCTACTAGAGGGAACAATACCCTAGATTTGGTTATGGCAGGGAAGAATGTAAAAATCAAGGGTTGCCATACAATAGCACCACTGGAGAGTAGTGGCCATGATGGGGTAAGTTTCACATATCAACAATACATGCCTCTAGAGAAAGGATGTAGAGAGGCTTTTAGTTTTAGAATAGCAGATAAAGATAAAATATTAAGAGAAATGGACACTATAAACTGGGAAGGCTTACTGGGTAGTAAACCAGTTGAGGAAGTGTGGGATGTATTTAATGAATGGGTAGATAAGATATGTAATAAGAACATTAAAAAAGTTAAGGTCTACAATAGGAAAGGAAAAAAAACTAAATGGTTTACAAAATCAATCATTAAAATAATAAATAGAAAAAAAGGGTTGTATCAAAAATATAGGAGAAATACAAATACCAGCACCTGGGTTAAATATAAGCAGATGCAGACAAAGTGTAAAAACATGATAAAAAGAAATAAACAAAGGATGGAAGTTGGGCTGGCTACCACAGCACATAAAAATAATATGCAACGTGTCTATAGTTATGTATATTCATTGAGGAAAACAAACAATAATGTATGCACCATTAAGGAAGGAGGGGCCCAATTATCAGATCCCACAGAGGTGGCTAACGCCTTTAACACACATTTTAGTACAGTTTTTGCTACTAAATCTAGTGGATATGTAAAGTTTAACCCTAAGGAAAACTTAGACATAGAGATATCTGTTGAAATTATTCTTGACAAAATAAGGACATTAAAAAATACGTATGCAGCAGGGCCTGATGATATATCAAATAACATACTAAAATTACTCACACCTAGCATTGCAATACCCTTAGCCATCATTTTTCAGAAATCATTAGGGGAGGGAGCAGTTCCTGGGGATTGGCTAGGGCAAATGTGATACCCATTCATAAGAAGAGAGATTGAGCAGACTGCACAAACTATAGGCCCATAAGTCTGACTTCAGTGCTGGGTAAATTGATGGAATCAATATTGAAGGATGTAATAAATGTGTATCTGACCGAGACTGGCCAGAATGATAAGGAGCAGCATGGGTTTGTGGCTGGTAGGTTGTGTCTTACAAACATGCTGTGTTTCTATGAGAATATTTCAGCGGCATTGGATGGGGAGGACTGGTAGACTGCATATACTTGGATTTTGCAAAGGCATTTGATAAAGTGCCACACAAAGAAATATTTAACTGTTTATCAGATATTGATATGGACTATAGATTATGCCAACGGATCCAAGCATGGCTGATGGGTAGGACCCAGGGGGTGTGCATAAATGGGTATCTGTCTGAGGAGATCCCAGTGACGGGGAGGGATTCCTCAGGGGTCAGTCCTGGGGCTGGTGCTGTTTAGAATTTTCATTGCACAGATGGGCAAGGGGGCTCAAAATTGGATAAGCAAGTATGCTGATGATACAAAGCTTACTGGCTTGGTAACACAGTCAGCAGTGGCGGTGACAATTCAGAAAGATTTGGATGACATCCACAAATGGGCCATTCAAAGGGGAATGAGTTTTAACATAGATATATGCTGTGTGATCCATATAGGAAACAGAAATTTGAAATATAATTATAAGATAAATGGGCACACCTTAAGGAAGTCAGAAGTGGAAAGGGACTTGGGTATATGGGCGGATCAGAAACTGAAATACCAGGCTCAGTGTGACAATCAGATAATAAAGGCAAATAGGGTTTTATGGAATATAAAGAAGAACTTAAGAAGTAGGAAGGAGGCAGTGATCATGCCTTTGTACAGGGTGTACGTAAGATCTATTCTAGATTATGGTGTCCCAGTGTGGGGACCCATAAGTAGGGGGGCAGTGGCAGAATTTGAGAAGGTGCAGAGGAGGGCCACCAGGATGGTGCATAGTATGCAGGATAGATCTTATGAGCATAGACTGGCAGATCTAAGGCTATTGTAACTGGAGATAAGAAGAGTGAGAGGGACTTGATGCTGTGTTATGATATAATGCAAGATGATTACTTATTAAATGAACTGAATCTACAGTTTAAAATGATAAACTGGGCACTAGAGGACACCATCTTCAACTAAGACATATAAAGTGTAACTCAAGTAGATGGATGGCTTTCTACACACAGAGAGTGGTGGATCCATAGAATGGGTTACCTGAGGAAGTTGTATATGCTGTAAACAAAGCTCAGTTCAAAAGAAACTTGGATGCCTATATCTTAAAGGGCCATAAGCTGACATACTATGGGTGAAAGGAAAGGAGCATGTATGGGTCCAAAGGGCCCCCTAAGCTCCATACTACTTTGTATGAAACTTTTTATTTGTCTGTCTAGTGTTGTTTGATCCATCCTTAATTTTTTAATCTCTCCCATATTACCTTATTAACCCTATTGAAGGCTGCTTTCAAATCTATAAAAGCACAAGATCACAAGATAGTTTTGCTGTTTTATAACCTTGTATTTATGCACTAAATGTGCAAGAACAAAGGATTTTTTTTTAATTTTATTACAACTAGGATTACAAGTACCTTTGAGCCAAGCTCTTTTACAAAGGTTCCACATCAGAGAACAAATACAAGTTACAGAAATAGGAACAAAACAATAAATAGGTCAGCATATTAGGTTACAGTGGTAGAGCAATACAAAAGATTGGTCAATGGTAGAGTGCTGTACTCGAAAGTCAGCTTGGGCTTCATCAAGTATGTTGTTTTCATTGGCCCTTGTCACTATTCTATTATTAATAATTTGAGCCTACAGCAACTTGAATCCTTTTTAGCACCTTTTTTATAGATCGGGGCTATTATATTACTTCTCCAGCTGCAGGGTACCTCTTCTGTTTCCCTTATATGATTAAATAATCTGAAGAGCAAGGGTATCCATAGTTCTTTCAATTAATTGCTAACATCCAAGAACATACCATCCAGGCCTGGAGCTTTATGAGATGTAAATGATTCTAGAGTTATACTGATTTCATTTTCTTTCCATTTTGTTTTTATCTATAGGTTTTTTCCTAGTTCTTTAAGTTTTTTAATATAGTCGGTGCAATCTTTATAGAAGAGTCTTTAGAAAAGGTTCACCCAACTAGCTGCCTTTATATTATGTTAAAACTCTTCCTGATATTTTTTTGTGACTTTACCTACTATATTCCAGAATTTTTTACTGTTTTTTTTTTCCAATGCCACTTTTTAAAGCTCTGTCCACAGTTCGTTGATGAACTTTCTTTGTAACACTTTTCTATATTCCTTCCTTAGATTATTCATGATCTTATTATTACTAGCATTTGGGTTTTGTTTTAATATTCTCAATTGTTTGTTCAACTGTTTTGTGGCCATCCCACATTGATTATTAAACAATTTTTCCTCTTCTTGTTGTTGTTAATGGTTATTTCTTTAATTATAATACAGCCCATTCTCTTTGTAATGTGTTCGAATCCAGCTATAATTAATTCATCAGTCTCTGTTAAAGACCAATCTTATATCCCCTAAAACCTGATATATTTTTAATAACCTCACAAAATCTCTTCTATCTAATAAATCCCAACCAATCCCAGTGTTTCAAAATATCTCTACTGACCCAAACAAGATCTATAACTGACACTCCATCCCCCCATAAATGTATAATTATCCTTGATGTCCTTTTAGGTTCTTCCATTTAGTAATAAGTCTCTAGTTTGCAATTGGTTCCAGTAAATCTTTACCTCTTTTGTTGCAATTATTATGCCTAGAGTCTCTTAATATCCTTACCCCATTAATTGGGTCAAATGTTAAATAAGTTTCTATTTCTTCTGAGATCCCTTGCAAATGCCACACTCTGGCATTAAAATCTCCTATTATCTTTGCCAGTGGGTGTGTCTTTATTAAATCATCCAATATCTTACCCAAATGTGCTAACTATGCCTCATTTAGCAATTTATTCTGTATAGGCCTTACATAACAACTTATCAACAATAGATCTTGTTTGCCATCCTGTAGTATTTTAGTGATAAGTATATCCTCCTTCTCAATACGGATTTCAGCAGTGACAGTGTTTTTTCTAATTTACAAAAAGTTGTCAGTCCTCCCACACATCTACCAATTTGTTTATATTTCTTTGCCTCTTTACTGTATGCTTTATATCCATTCAGATGGACTGCACCCTTATTCCAGGTTTCTTGAATATATACTGTATGTAGTCAAATTCATTTAAATACTGTTCCAATTTAGGATCAGCATATTTGTCACAAATTCCAGAGATATTCAGTGTCAAAATGTTCTTAGTTTTACAAGTGTTACCACGTGGCCTCCCTCCTTCATCATAATTTTCTACATGTCATAATACTTCTTCAGCCAATATTTCATACCTATTGGCAATTTCTACCAATTGTTTCCAATTGTCAGACCCATCCCTGTTGTCATTCTTTTTAAGAGATGCTTAACTACATATATATGTGTATATATATATATATATATATATATATATATATATATATTATATATACAGTATATATATATATACATATATGTGTGTGTGTATATATATATATATATATATATATATATATATATATATATATATATATTTATTTTAGTTTTTGTTGACGAGGTAAGTGCACTAGACAAATCCTGCCTATTTTCAGGCACAACCTGGGGAGAGGAATACAAATGAATGCCAACTGACCTTGAACCAGATTTAGCTGTTGGTGGTATTTTTAGTGAATGAGGGAAATATGGCCAGGACACCGGTGAAATTCCCCTACTCTTTTCGAGAAATGCCATGGGATCTTTAACATCCACCTAAACTACCACCAATCCAGGCAGATGGGACCTCGGTTTAACGTCTCCTCTGAAAGACGGCACCTCAGAAGTGCAGCACCCCTCTCATGCTGCACTACAGTGTCAGTACTGGCATATTAACCCAAGTGCAAGATGTGGGAACTGAACCCACAGCCCTCTGATCTCCCAGTCTCAGAGGCGAGTGTGCTACCTACTGAGCCACTGATACTGCTATAATATATTATATATATATATATATATATATATATATATATATATATATCCTAACTCATCAAAACAGTCAGTTTTTTCTTTATTTCTTCAAGCAGTATACCTTCATATAGCCAGACTTAAATCTGTCCATCTTCTTCCCATCTGACTGCTTTATTGATCTCTTGGGTACCAACATGCTTATTCAATATGACACTTGGGTCTAGATTCTAGAAGGGTGGTGCAAGTTGCCACAGAACACAACATGCGCCACCCAGAACTGCGACATTGACCCTGCACCCTATTCTAGAAGGGGCAAGGTCATTGCAGCTAAGTTCTGTGACTTACGACATGTGGCCAAGTACTCTGAACTGTGGGCATACCTGCCGAGCATGTCTCAAGCTGCAACAGCGGAGTGGCGCGGTCAACCCCCCCACCCATGCCCGACCCAGAGTTGCCAGCCATATATGTGGCATATATGCCAGTAGTCTAGTGCCTCCCTGAACTGTATAACATTAATCATGTTCCCTTATCCCTGGTAGTCTAGTGCCCCCCCAAACTGTACATGAATAAAACAAAAGAGATCCCATTTCCCTGGTAGTCTAGTGCCCCCAAACTGTACATGAATAATGAAAAAGAGTTGCCATTTCCCTAGTAGTCTAGCAGCCCCCACCCCCACCCAGCCATGCCAGCCACAGCACCCTCCACCCATCCCCAGCCAGCATCTGGCACAGCCACCTCTCACCTCCATGGCCAGCCACTGCTGAGTTCAGTAGTGCTAATACTGCACTCATTCGGTGGCTGACCATGGAGGTGAGAGGTGAGCTGTGCCAGTCACCAGTTGGGTGACCGGGAGGGGGTGCTGGGTGGGCTGGCATGGCTTGGTGGGGGTGGGGCAACTGCACTACCAGATAAACAGGAAATCTTCTTCTTATTCATGTACAGTTCAGGGGCCACCAGACTACCTGGGCTGGCTTACTGCCGCATATGTGGCAGGTGACTCACAGTTCAGGGCATGAGTGGGGGAATGGCAGTGCTGCCCTGCAGGGCTTCGCCAATGGCTGGTTTGGGGGGGCTGGGGGTATGGGTAGCCCTGTGAGGCCCCACTGGAGTGTGCTGGGCATGGGGATGTGAGAAACCTTGCACTGTCTACTGGACAGTCGACGGGTCTACAGGACACCTGGGGCATCCATAAGTTATACCAGCTAAATGCTAGTTTAACTTACATTGCCAGATCTCCTCTGGGGATTCTTGTAGAATCCTGATGTGGGCACTTTGTGGCTGCCCTTCTAGAATGTGGCACAACTGCTGCTGTAAACCCCCTAGCACCATGTCACAGGTTGGTTTATGCGGTGTAACAGCTGTTCAGCGCAAGTGGCCTGCAACATGTCACAGGCCGCTTTGTAGAATCGAGCATGTTGCAACTGCTGGCGTAAGTTGCTACATGTACCATTCTGCTTGGCACAACTGCTATTACACCAGGCGTAACCCTTCTAGAATCTGACCCTTAATGTGTTAACCAATTTATCTTTTAAATTTGCCTTCCCTTCACCATCTAGTTGTTTTAGGTTAAACGTTGACACATTGATTTGATCTTTCTCCTCATTTATTTTATTAGCATAGTATTCAGTAAAAAACATTACCACTGAACAGACTTCTCCCATTTCTATGCCCAGTTTCCTGATTCCCGAGGCTTTAGATCTTATTATCCTTATTAGGTAATATTGGTCTGGAACCAATAGAACCAATTCCAGAACAGCTACTAGCCTTATTGTGCTTATTTGATTCTTAGCATGTCTTTACCCATCGAGCAAATCTAACAATATATTTTGAATCATGTTATTAAGCATCTCCTCAGTCTCTTCAGGGATGCAAACCACTTTATACAGTGGGATCACATAGTCTGAAAAAGTCTTATTTAGGAAATTACCAAAGTATGCACTGTTAATTTCTTTTTTTTTAATTTGTTCCTTTTCTACCTTTTGTTTCTCCATTTTAGATTCATTTCCTGTTTTCTCATTACTGTTTTCTTATTCTGCCTCTTTTTTCTCTTTGATATTTTACTTTTTTTTTGCTTTGCTTTCTCATTTCTGCATTTATCTTTTTCATTTCCTTTTTTAGAGTTTAATTTGTTCATTTGAGTCCTTATTTCAGGTTCCTCCATGTATTTTTCATTTCCACTCCCTCAAATCCTCCTTTACTATATCTTTCTTTCCACTAATTTTATCCTTTTTTACCTCTGAGTTATATATTTCAGGCTTCTCTTTTATTGTTACTTGGCCCCTATTATTCCTATATTTATTTTTATCTTTCTTTTTCATTTGTTCCTTGGCTTTCTTGTCATCTCAGGTATTCATTTCTTGTTCCTCACCCTTATTCCATAATTCAAGGTAAGTTTGCATCCATTCTTTACAAATGCCATTCTCCCTTTTTTCAGTACCTGGTACTATAATAAATTTGAATCTTCTTCAAATGAGTCCTCTATGCTGATTATGGTGTCATTTTAGGTCTTATCTCTTGTCCTAGTTGCTTCAGCAGGCAATATTTGTTATTGACATGTGAGTGTCATTTCCCTCTAAGCTGCTTTCTCTTTGACTATGGTTTGCTTCTTTGGGAGATAGTATCTCATTTCTCTCCCAATTTTCTTCACTGTGACTAATCCGTTACTTTCCATGTTTTCTAACCTTTTTTCTATTCTCTACACACAAGCCTTTGAGAAATGAGAGGTCTTGTTTAATCTCTACCAATGTTCTATATAATAGGACATTGGCATTGAACTGGTCATTAAGCATCAAGGCCACATCCCTTGCTACCACTTCTATCTCAAAGGGTCTGATGCTATCAGGACTTATTGTCCATGACACCTCACTGGCACATATCATACCTTCTAAGTTTGTCTCATTTATCTAGTTTAAATCTACTGTTTCCTTTCTATTTGCAATTAGAGTCCATTCTTTCCTCACTGATTCCTTCAGTTTTTTGACCTCATTATCAATTTCAGTTAGACCATTAAAGATATCCACGAAATCCAGTTTTGAATTTATAATACCCATATCTTTCTTGGGCATTTGTTCAATTTCTTTTATTTCTAATATCTCCATTGTTGTTTCATTAATTTTCCCTGCTATAACTTGCCTTGACTCATTTAATACACTGTAAACTCCTTGTCTAGAATCACCAGATTTTCTAAATAGGTCTGTGATTGGTGTTGAGACTTTTGCCATTAAATTATGTTTGATGACTTTTTTTGATCTCACCCCTAATTTTCTCTTTTTCACAGGGTTTGCATTTTATTCAGAACTTTGAATGACAATTGTTTTAGAGATAGTTTTTTTTTTATTTTGTTTCTTCCTTTCGCCTAACTCAATGCCACTTCTTGTCACTACTGGCATCTTAATTGCCCTCAGTCTTATGCTTTCACCACAGTAGACTCCAATTAATATAGATGTTTTAAGTTTTGACTTTCAACTACAAACTATTGTCTCAAAGTTCTACTAATAATTTACTCAGATAATACTAATATCTTAATTCTCTGGTTTTTGATTCTGTCTATTGACACAGAATTAATTTCCCAGAATAGTGTGCAAAATCTACATAAATAAAAGTGCAAAAAATATTCATATCATAAGGCACCTAAAGTGTTATAATACCTAAAATAAACAGTTACTTTAAAGTGCTACAACGGTACTGTGCAATGGCTTCACCAATATAAATGGTTAAGAATAGTGACGATAATAGCAATTGTCAACAGTCAATATAGCAGTAAATAAACTGAGAATATAAATTAGAGTCTCTCCTTGGTCAAATTATTGTTCCTTCATTTCCTACTTTCTTGAATAGCTTCAGTCATCCTCAAATGTCCTTTAGACCCCTTTTTTCCTTAGTTACTTCTTCAGAGAGCTTAAACAAATTTACAGTTTCACCACTCTGAACTTTCGGTAACAGAACAGCAAGATAATGGAGAGCCGCTTGTATCAGTTTCTTCTTATTTCCACTTCTTTTTGCCTTCTTTATGTTTTTTTATGTTCAGTCCAGGGTCATTTTCCTTGCACACATTCACAATGACACAGACTGGCCTTAGGGATTCCTTGTTCTTAACCTTGTCCT
The DNA here is from genome assembly GCA_016271365.2 of Neoceratodus forsteri. Lineage (NCBI taxonomy): Eukaryota > Metazoa > Chordata > Ceratodontiformes > Ceratodontidae > Neoceratodus > Neoceratodus forsteri. The sequence continues at coordinate 1,099,747,397 of CM028130.1, forward strand.
TAATTGAAGTCACTACATTAACAAGAAAGGAGAGGTCAGGAGAATCTAGCACTCAGTCTGCTTGTTGGCAATAAATAATTCCTTTCACTATTAAAGCTATAAAACTACAAAATTATTAACTATGGTGACACCCTTAATTTCCACGTAAATATGTATTTAAAATGTATATATAGTCCCAGGTTATTAACTAATCATTAAAACAGTTTTAAACCCAGTGACCCAATTATATATATGATATTAGTTCAATATCTAAACTTTCAGCAATTATTCAGTAATCTTTCTGAGCATATACCTATAATCAGCAGCTGCTAACTCTTGATTTGAAGATTTATTGCTTTATGTCTTTATAGCTGAACACAGCATTGTATAAATCAACGCTAAGCTAAAAACATATTTTCTTTATTTTAAAATGCAGAGACTTTCTATTGTATGGCCTTGAGCGAGTACAGACAGATGCTGGCTCTATAATACAGTGGCAGTTTCAAGATATAAGCTCAAGTTCAGAATTCAAAGTTGAACACTGAATGTTAGCTTAATAAAATTTCTACAGTCAATACCACCACAAATTACTCCAAACGCTGCAGTTACAGGTATTCAGGAACTCACCAGAGTCTATATACCTCTTAAAAATGAAACATGATGTGCCGTATGGGGTGAGAGTTTTGCCTGAACTATTTGCCTCAAATTGGAAAAAAATTGTGCTCCTTGTGCTTTTATGCACTCGCTCTAAATTGTGAGTTGGTGAATTTTTGTCAACAGAACCTTATTTGCACAATAAAATATAGCGAGCTGGTGTTCTGCCTTGTGGGTGGATCAGTCAAGATGGCGCAACTGTCTAAAGATGCCACACATGCACCTTTTGACTTCCTACCCAAGTTACATGGATTTACGGTGCTGGATTTGAGTATTTTTTAAACTTTTGACTATTAAAGAGCTGGTGACATGTTCAGGAGAATTTTAACAAAACATAATATTTAGGCAGTGTCCAGCTTATATTTCTTATTAGTTCTGTATTCCTCCTCCTCATTATTTAATAGGGAGGTCATTTGCATGAAAACAGGATCTTGGCTCCTGAAGAGTTAATTTATTCCTGCTGCTTTCTCACTACCTGAAGTCATAGAACACTATTTGTGACCTCACAGTTACTCCAATGGCAACAGATTGTGATATCACAACAGAGGATTATGACTTGAAGTACAGAGTAAGCTATAGAGGCAGATTAACTCAAAGTGAACACTAAGGGACAATGATCATATATTCATACACATTTCCTTAGTAATAAATTATGGGGAGGAGAAATATATGGAATATAAATGAAATGCAAGCAGAATTGTACCTAATTATTATATATTTTTAAGTTTTCTTTGGGGTGTCAGTAGCTCTTTAACAATTAGCAATATTGCCCCTCCACAATCTGCAAACACTCTAACACACACAAGTGTAGAGAGTGTAGAAATATATAAACAAATGAGGTCAGCGAGTTTGGCTGGTGGCTATTTTAGATACTAAACAAGCAAACAAAAACAGGCTTTAATACAAACTGTGATATATGTTAAAATGTAACAGGTTTTCAGTATAGCCAAACACCAAAACATTAAACAGTACCACACAGAAGCTGCAGTAATACCATCTAAAAATATACTTAAGTGCATAACGTTCCTGAATTCACCCAGCATTTAACATACTTAGTGCTGTGTCATGGACTTTACTTTGAATTTACTTTTAAAGTGCAAAATACTTGGAATATGGACACTAAATCTCAGTGTATACACTGTACTAGCACTAACACTAGTGCTAGCCTGAAACAAAAATTTTAAAATACATTTACTGTATATACTGTCAGATATCTTTTAGGTAAGGATGTGCAGGTGAATGAGATGTAAGGGGGAGTCTCTTTTGGTCAGGTTAGCAGCACACCTGCTGCTGGGCTTTCTGAACTGTGGAGCTGAGGACAGGCTCTGCCACTGCTCGGATTCCTATGCCCTGCCCATGCCAATGCTGCTTGGCTGATCTCCAGAAAATAAAAAAAGCAGCACAAGAACTTCTGGAACAACTTGGTTTAGGTTTTCTGCTTTATAGGTGTAACCCCTCACCCCTGCCTTTTTAGCAAAATGACAGGTGGCATGCTGTTGAAGCTGACAGCAGTACCCGGTGGGGACTGGGTTCGGGGAGGATGAGGTTACTCAGTACAGGGGGCCTAGGTTTGGCTACTCTGCACAGGGGCACCCAAATAAATCTGAACACAGGAAGCAATAACTGTAATGTCCAGAACCAGGAATGGGATTCTTCAGTGTGGCTTTTATTCACATCCAAGCTGAACAAACAAAGCATAGATGGACCCCCACTGGGCTACACTCCTGGTAATGCAGATTAGAGACAACAGAACACTTTTTCACTATTTCCAGCACTCAGGCTCTGAACCCACCAGGCACAGAGCCCGGACTTGCACGCAACTTTGGGTACACAGCCCGACTTGTACACTACTTGGGTTTTCCCCACTGGCCCGGCTCCCCCGCCGGCCACTTGATCCATGGTCCATTTTGGGAAATGAACCAATTATCCTGTTGTGGCTCCCCAAACCACACTAGAGCCTTCAACTCCTAGAGGAAATTTTCCTTCCAATCCCACATTTGGGTACTTCCCTCATCACTGGCCAAGTGCATGAGGCAAAGTAGAAATCCACAGAGCAAATCCGTAGAGGTGGACCTGGTCACTAAAGATGGGGGATTTCCCACCTCCAGCTCCCACATTCCATACCCGGCCATTTCTCTGGAAACTAAACAATTCCTTTACTGAAAGCTTGCAATGTAGATTCCTAGGTTGACATATGTCACATCTCCTCTACATATCTTGAATTCCCTTAAGTGCTGGACTTGAACATACTTTTACTTTTTGGCTAAGCCTATTACTCTAGGCCTCCCACTATTTTAGTAGTCCAATCCCCACATGTCACACAAGTCCCAGGGTGAAAAACATAGGCCCTTTCAGGAAGAGCAGACACTCACCCTCCGGTTGCAGGTGCCCCACAGGCAATTCACAAGTCTTCTTGTTCTCCCAAAAAACTCTGGAACAAATAGGCAGCTTCTCCATTACTAGCAGAACCTGGGGGTTGCCCCAGGAATATGCAGGGAATCCTTTCCTGCCCCCATCCCTGGAGGGAGGAGACACTGAGACCTGAAACAACGGTCTCCACCACTTCAATTATATTCTGTGTCTCTCTTTTGGTGAAGACACACACCCTTTTTAACTAAAAGTTACCCTCTGTCAGGGCTGAGGCTCCAAGAGCCTACACTGAGCTGCTGTGCTGCTTTCACAGCAAGCTCCCAACTCCAACTGACCACAGACTACTGTTCAAACCTCCCAACATTCTATTCCAACTCCCTTGCTGCAGATTACATTGTGGCTCATGTAGCTGCGATAGTTCTATTGGTGATGTCACCCCTCAGTCTCAGCTGAGACTGAGAACAGAGTGAGACAGTGTGAAATCCATTTAACTGGAGTTTCACAAGCTGCCTTCCCTGCCTACCACTATGTCTTACTGGGATTCTAGTAACCCCGGGTAACAAGGGGGTTACACTCGCCCTTGACCAGGAAAATGACTTGCCGCAGTCATTATTTAGCTGGCCTTAGGCCATCCCACCCTATGTGCTACCTGCGGAGGGGGGTGATCAGGCCCACTCCTACCAAGTGCAAGCACAGGCAGGCAACACTAAGGGCCTAGAGGCCTTTAGCTGACATATCAGCCTCTACTCTATCCACTTACTAGGGATGCCTAGTGGCTCTGGTAGAACTATCCAGAGCATAGCCCTGATAGATCAGCACTGCAGTCCCAATGGCCATTCAGGATCACAGCCTGTCACCCAAAACCCTCTAGGGAAAACCTATCTGCCTTTAACTTAATACCCCAAAGACAAAAACAACTCGGGGACCTCCCCGACCTTGGGCAACCTGCAACCACACACCAAGAACCCAATACCACAGTATTATACCATTTTACTGCCTCCTCCTACCCCCACCCACACCTGTGGAAGGAAAGGGTTAATACAGTAACAACAACAATAACACCACCACAGTACTTTAAATCACTACACACTAAAGTACTAATGAGGAACTCTGATGAGCCCCCTCCTCCTCTTCTTGTCTTCTCTTCTATCTTCTCTAGGACCACCTGCAAGAAAAAGAAAGGCAACACACACTCCTAATCTGCATACACAGTCTACCTAAACCCCTACCATCAAAACACTGAAGAATCCCAAAAAGATTTTTTTTAGAAAAAGGTAGAAAAACAGTATTTACATTAGAAAACAACGACATTATTTACAATACACATTTGGGGGGATGGAGTGCCCTAAAAGTCCCAACTAGTGACCACAATGCCCGAAGGCTAGTCCAATAAAGAGTCTCTCCTGGGCCAGAGCCCGGGTGAAGCACAGTTCTAACAGACCAAAGTCCTAAAGGGTAGAGTCTTTGAGGACAGTTCACACATTTTGAAGTCTGCTAGTGTAGGGTGTGTACTGCAATGTCATAAAGATAGAAAAGTTTGGACTTACCAGCCCCTTGTAGAATGGAAAATTCTGAACCGACCTGCTCCTCTGATGAAGACTCTCCCTGGCAGCATTTCTTCGGTACAGCTGGGCAGACATCTTCCGGGAACCACAGGAGAGCACATCTGGGAACTGCTGGGTGATGTCATCTCTGGAGATGGAACCTTAGAACAGAAACAAAAAAGAAAACAGCTGGTCTGACGTCATCCGATTACCAGGCGATGGCTCAGGATACAGCTGGGCTGGTGTCTTCTCTGGACCTGAAGTCATCTGGTGGGCCAGTCGATGGATTCTGGAAATGCCAGTACACTGTAGAACTGATGAATGTGGGGCACCTGAGTCCTGGATGTCCATACTGGTGGATCAATAAAGGCACTTCACGGTCTGGTGTGGCAGTATTGACTACCACTGCTTGGCTTTCCATTTAGTAGGCACGGGCACATTTGTTGGGAGGTCCTTGCACTGAGGCCAATATTACCGGGGGTCAGGAGCTTGAATTATTACCCCATCTGAATGCACATAATTCACACAGTGGGAGATTTCATGTCTCTCTCCATCCACTATTCGCACTCTGTTCATAAACAGTGTCCTGCCTCTCTTCCACTGGGTATACTTCTCATGAAACAGTCTGTTTTTTACATGCTTGTTGACCCCATGATGCACACCTTTCATTGCTTCGTCCCAGATCCAGGATTACCTACTGTTCTCAATCTCCTCCCAGACTTTCCGAGGAAAGGTAGGAAAGGTCATACCGTAGATCTCATTCACCTTCCTATGAACCAGTCTCTCCTCTTTACTAGCTTTGGTCAATCTGAGACCGCTGGCCTGGCTTGGGGGTGGCCAGTCCTGGTTCTGCCAGCTACGCATCCTTAAATAAATTAGAAATGGATCCCTGACTTCTTCCTCTTGCAAAGCCAGGGCAGTGGCATCACCACTCTCTTCCATGCATTCCTCCAAGGCAAGATCTAGAGGCTGTGTACCCGTTCCTTTTTCACAAGGCCACATAGGTTCCTCCTCATCTTCCTCTTCACTGAGGATCTGAGCCTAGGAGTGAGCAGTCGTTCTCACTCCTGAAACTATCCACTCATCACTAGGCACGGAGGTAGACACCTCCCACTCAAAGGCCTCCAGCATCTCATCTTCTCCTAAGAGACTTGGGCTAGGCCCCCCCCCAGTGGTCTACTGATGCTTTATCCGAACTTTCCTTCTGGGATCCAGCATCTGAAACTTCAACTTCTGGTTCCGTCTCTAACTCTGCACCCTCTAGCTTTGTGCCACACTCCACCGAGGGGCCTTCCTCCACAGGCTCCACCTGGTGCTGTGTGCTGCCAACTGCAGATTCCTGAACCTTTGTCCATGTGGGAGCCAAACGAATTTGAGGCGCTTTATGCAAGCCATATTTTTTTAGGCATCCAGCACAGTGAGGAATCATGAAGACGTCCCTTCCAGCTCTCAAGCATATTTGACATACATGCACTGGATATCCAGGAATCGCCACATGAGGAGGCAGTTGTCCTCCATAGCACCACTTTTCAATATCCCTCAGTCTATTTACTGCTGCTGTTACTGCAACCCGGGCATGATCCGGATAGCGAGCTGGTCCTGAGGCCATAACTGCAGAAAAAGAAACAAAAGCTCACTGTAACTGAAAGTCCCACTATACTGAACACTCTCTTTAGTTTTAAAATGGCTCCTCTGCTGCTGTGTTTACTTTACTACCCCACCCTGTAATGGTGGCGGCAGCACTCCTGTGCATCAACATTCAGAAATTAGGTCAAGCCACTGCGCACCTGATTTACACAAACTACTGATAACTTTTGCTCAGACTGCACAAACTTGCACTGTTCTTGTTTTAAACACATTTACTTGAATTTCCATGGACTTTTTACATGCTGGAAACATTTCTTTGACTCACAGTCCCTTCAAGCTTCAGGTTTTTAAGCACAGGATTGCCTGTAAAATGAGTGCTGCACATTTGGCTACAACTCACAGTCTCTCTCTGGCTTTAAACTTTAAACTGATGCTGAACTCATTACTATGCACACAGTCAATGGCTTAACAGACTTGCACTTGCTGGCAGGACTTGACACAGTCGTTACTTGCAAAGCGACTACACTGCTGAACACACATTTATATGGCATTGGGCAGAAAATCACTGTTTGAGCAGTTTCTATGTTGTTATCAGTAGCAGTTTGCTGAGATGGGGAAAAATGGCCTGCAGCCAGTTCTTGGAGGCCTCAGAACAGAAACGGGCGGGCAGTCCTGGCGATCATCTTCTCGACCACCACACTTACAATTCTGATGATCGATTAGTAGGTTGAGTCCGATTTTAAACAAGATAGTCTATTTTTACAAGGTTTACAGCGATTTTAGCACTCTGCAATGCTCCTCCACTAGCCAGCACACACACTCCACTCACACCCCCTCTAGAATACTGGGGCAGTCACTGTAGAGCTGGCTGAGGGGCGAGACTGATTGCAGCCTAACCAATCACATGACGCCATGCAAATGAGCCTCTTCTTCCTCACGAGGGCTCTTCTCCTCACGGCGATCGTCGAGCAGGCAGATTTAAACTGCAGAATGCAACTTTTTTTTTCCTCAACTGACTTCACTGCAGGAGCCCATTTCAGCCATTTAACATAGCAATTCACACTGCAAGTTTCCCAGTTCATTCAAAAGCATTTCCAACGTCCAGGGCACAATTTTCCTGTTTCTACCCCTAGTCTTCCACACTTTTCTTTACCACAGTTCATTTTAAAAGCATTTCCAATGTCCAGGGCACAATTTTCCTGTTGCTACCCCTAGTTTTCCACACTTTTCTTTACCACAGTTCTTTTTTAAAACCAGACAAAACGCTGTAAACAATCTGATGCAGGACAAGAGCACACTCTTTGGCTTTACTGCTCTTTGGTAAACAGTTGGCAATTTTAAACAGCAGCATAAGATCCACAGCACACAGCAACACACTTAGTTAATTTGCTTCAGCTTTTGGGCTACCCACTGCCAGATAGTCAAACGCTAGCCCCTTGCCCGAGCACCTTCCTTCCCAGAATTAAAACCTAAAGCGGTGCCTCCATTTTTGTAACCCCTCACCCCAGCCTTTTTAGCAAAATGACAGGTGGCATGCTGTTGAAGCTGACAGCAGTACCCGGTGGGGACTGGGTTCGGGGAGGATGAGGTTACTCAGCACAGGGGGCCTAGGTTTGGCTACTCTGCACAGGGGCACCCAAATAAATCTGAACACAGGAAGCAATAACTGTAATGTCCAGAACCAGGAATGGGATTCTTCAGTGTGGCTTTTATTCACATCCAAGCTGAACAAACAAAGCATAGATGGACCCCCCATGGGGCTACATTCCTGGTAATGCAGATTAGAGACAACAGAACACTTTTTCACTATTTCCAGCCCTCAGGCTCTGAACCCACCAGGCACACAGCCCGGACTTGCATTCAGCTTTGGGTACACAGCCTGACTTGTACACTACTTGGGTTTTCCCCACTGGCCCGGCTCCCCCGCCGGGCACTTGATCCATGGTCCATTTTGGGAAATGAACCAATTATCCTGTTGTGGCTCCCCAAACCACACTAAAGCATTCAACTCCTAGAGGGAATTTTCCTTCCAATCCCATGTCTGGGTACTTCCCTCATCACTAGCCAAGTGCATGAGGCAAAGTAGAAATCCACAGAGCAAATCCGTAGAGGTGGACCTGGTCACTAAAGATGGGGGGGTCTCCCACCTCCAGCTCCCACAATCCATACCCGGCCATTTCTCTGGAAACTAAACAATTCCTTTACTGAAAGCTTGCAATGTAGATTCCTGGGTTGACGTATGTCACATCTCCTCTACATATCTTGAATTCCCATAAGTGCTGGACTTGAACATACTTTTACTTTTTGGCTAAGCCTATTACTCTAGGCCTCCCACTATTTGAGTAGTCCAATCCCCACATGTCACACAAGTCCCAGGGTGAAAACATAGGCCCTTTCAGGAAGAGAAGATACTCACCCTCTTGTTGCAGGTGCCCCACAGGCGATTCACAAGTCTTCTTGTTCTCCCAAAAAACTCTGGAACAAATAGGCAGCATCTCCATTAGTAGCAGAACCAAGGGGATTGCCCCAGGAATATGCAGGGAACCCTTTCCTGCCCCCATCCCCAGAGGGAGGGGGCACTGAGACCTGAAACAGTGGTCTCCACCACTTCAATTATATTCTGCGTCTCTCTTTTGGTGAAGACACACACCCTTTATACCTAAAAGTTGCCCTCTGTCAGGGCTGAAGCTCCAAGAGCCTACACTGAGCTGCTGTGCTGCTTTCACAGCAAGCTCCCAACCCCAACTAACCACAGACTACTGTTCAAACCTCCCAACATTCTATTCCAACTCCCTTGCTGCAGATTCCATTGTGTCTCATGCAGCTGTGATAGTTCTATTGATGATGTCATCCCTCAGTCTCAGCTAAGACTGAGAACAGAGTGAGACAGTGTGAAATCCATTTATCTGGAGTTTCACAAGCTGCCTTCCCTGCTTACCATTAGGTCTTACTGGGATTCTAGTAAACCCAGGTGACAAGGGGGTTGCAGAGGCAACAATGGCATACCTGTTTTAGATAATATAATCGCTTATCTCAAGTCCTGCTATGCAGAGCTTTCCCTCAGCACAACGTATAGCTGCTCACATCAGCACTCCCAGCATGCAACCATTTCTCGAAAAATGGCTCAGAAGAAAGAGCTGGTATTAGAATTTGGCAAGCACATTTTAAGTCTGCCAGTTCATTCTGCATTAATGCTAAAAACAAACTAGTCATTTTAAAATTTTATCTAGGGCTTATATTACTCCAAAGAAAGTTTATTCATGGGAGTAATACGATATACAAAATGTTGGCATGGTTGTAATATTACTGCAGAAATTTTGCATATGTTTGGATTACATGAAATGATGGTGGTGAGATATGATATATTTTTTATCAAAGATTACAAATTGTAAATTATCACTTACCTTCCAATTTTGTGTTATCCAGTACCATGGTCCCAATATTGCATATGTGCTTTGGCAAAGAATGCTGCCAAGACAGCATTACTGTGGTACTGGAATTCATCAACATTTCCAGACTTCCAGGGACAAAAGTGTTGTTTTCTCTTTAAAAATGTTTCATTATATTAGAGACTGATAGAGCACATATACAACAAGAAGCCTCCATTAAAGCAGCTCTAATTATTGATTGTTAAGGATACAAAAGGTTTTGTAGTACCAACTAGCAAAACAACCATAGCCCCCTTCCCTCCACTTTGGACTTTGATTTAATTTTTTTCACCCCATTTCCCACAACTCTTCAACCCAGCATAAGACTAAAATCAATCTGTAAATATATGACTCAAATCTATAAACATCAGAATTTTAGAATAATGAGTCATAAACAGGCCATGCATAGACTATTATTTACCTGACTAGAATGTTATGTCAACATTATTTGGTTTAATTTCTTTGAAAGAGGTTTTGAATGTTATTTATGTGCAAATTAGTGGTCTTTTGAATTTTGATTAGGGAAGTTTATTAGTTAGATATTGAAAACAAATATTAATTTCTGTTTAAGAATACTTATTTATATCTTTTTGTTTGCAAAGTACATTTACATAATTTCTAAAGGAATGACATAAAGATAAGTACTTTAAGAATGTGAATATTGCTTAGTATTCCACGATGAGGAAATTATATTTTACTTTTTCCTTTTTTGATCATTTTCGATAGAAACATAGAAACTGCCAGCAGATAAGGACCGTGTGGCCCATCTAGTCTACCCAATTTGTCTCTGCCAATACTGTCACCACAGAACCTACCTGATCTCCGACTACTCCCTCCACCCCATTTTCCTATTAGGATCCTTTTTGCCTTTACTATGAATTCTTGAGGCTCACCATTGTTTTCACTCCCACCACCTCCACCAGAAGACTGTTCTAGGTGTCCACCACTTTTTCAGTGAAGAAGTACTTCCCTACATTCCTCCTAAACATCTCTCCTCCATTGTCATTGTATGCCCCCTTGTCCTCATGGACCTTCTCTTCAGAAAAAAATTCCCCTACTGTATCTTGTTCACCCTGTGCAGTGTTTAGAGGTCTCCATCATGTCCCCCGTCTCCCTCCTCTCTTGCAAGGTCTACATATTGAAATCCCTCAGTCTCTCCTCATAGTGCTTTTAATGCAAACCTTGCACCATTTCAGTTTTCCCCGGACAGCCCTCTACCTGTCTATGTTCTTCCTGAGATGTGTGGCTTGATTTTCAAAGAGCCCTTAGATCACTGTACTTTGCAGCAATCTAAAGCTGTGATGAACTCCAGGTGCATCAGGGACCCTGCACCCAATTCTGTAGAATTAGGAGTACCTGCACCAAAAACTCAGGAGTTGCCACACCCACAGTCTAGTGTCGAACAATTGGTGCACCTGTGGGTATTGCTAAAGGGATCCAGCTCCCCCACCTGGTGCAACACTAGAGGGGCTGGATGGTTGGGGGTGGTGAAACATGCTTGCCAGGAGGGGTCCAGGAGCAGAATGGGCATGGGGGTGCCATAGAAGGAATTAAGGAGATGTTGGGCATGTGAGGGAGTGATGTGTCACCTGGTGGGGTGCAGTTTATATAGCTATAAAGCCAATTATAGCTGTACAAATTGCACCCTTGCTGAGTGACACATCACTCCCTCACAAGCCCACCATCTCTTGAGCTCCCCCTATGTTAACCCATGCCCATTCTGCCCCAGACCCCATTTTCTGAGCTCCACCAATTCACCACATTGTGTAGCACTGGCACAAGGTACTTAGACCACCTTATGGTTGGTCTAAGTCGAGCTACTTGCTGCAACCATGGCAGGGCTTCCAAAATATGAGAAAAGGGGATGGCACAGTTCTGTCATGGCGCAAGTGCCCTTGAGATCTGGTGCACCCTGTTATATGTCACAAGGATGGCACAGTGCCATTTTGGTTTAGCTGTCCTCTATTTGACATAGACCATGTTTGAAAATTTAGAATTTTGCATCTTTTGACAAAACATGTAACTTGCATCATTTACGTTTGACACAGGCACCTTGTATCATTCCTTAAGCTTTAAAAATCAAGCTTGTGGTCTCCTAAACTGGACACAGCACCCCAGGTGGGGGGGTCTCACTAATGATCAATACAGTGGCAACACCACCTCTATCCTTCTGCTAGTAACACCCCCTTTGTATGCATCCCAGCATCCTACTGGCCCTGCCTATTGCCTTGTTGCACTGCTCTGCCACATGAGGTAATCAGATATGATAACTCCATGGTCTTATGTCATGCTCTGTGACTGTCAACACCACCCTCCAATGTTGTACACTGTCCCTGGGTTTCTGTGCCTAGGTGCATGATTTTGCACTTTTTTGCATTGAAACCCTGTGCCACAACCTTGACAACTCCCATAATTTTCTCATGTCTAATCATTTTCTCCACTCCCTCCATTGCACCAAACCTACTACAGATTTTTGTATCATATACAAAGAAGCTTACCTTCCCTTCCAGCTATTCTGCTCTGTCACTTATTAAGACATTGAAGAGGACCAGTCCCAGAATTAACCCATGCGATACCCTTCTTGTCACTCTCCCCTCAGAGTAAGTGCCATTTACCACCACTCTCTTTCACTTATCCATCAACCAGTTCCTTACCCAGTTTAGCTCCTTGTGCTCCACCCTAAACTGCCCAGTTTCCTTATCAGCCTCCTACATAGTATGGTGTCAAAGGTCTTGCTGTAGTCTAAGTATGCCATGGGCACTGCTTCACATTGATCTATTTCCCTGTCACCCCAATCAAAGAAATTGATCAGCGTTGTTTGACATGATCCCCCCAATCCATGCTACCTCAGATCTTGTAACCCACTGGATTTATCATACTCCACTAGCATTTCTTTTAATATTATTTCCATTAATTTCTTCACCAATGATGGTAAACTGACTGGCCTATAGTTGCCAGCCTCCTCCATGCTGTTACTCATATGGAGTGGGACTACATTTGCCCTCGTCCAATCCTCTGGAACCACTCCTGTTTCCAGCAAGTTGTTGAATATGGCTTTCAGAGGTTCAGCCAGTACCTCCTGAGCTCCCTCAGCACCCTTGAATATGCCTTGTCTGGTCCCATAGCCTTATCCACATTCAAATTTGCAAGTCCTCTCAGGACTCTTTCCTCTGTAAATGGATTAGTGTCCATGCTCCCCTTCCCCACAGTGTTCCTGCTGCTTCTATGTGATCCATCCTCATCTTCATCCACTGTCAATATTAAGCAGAAGTATCTGTTCTGGATATCTGCTTTTTCCTGATCCTCTTCTACACAGTCTTCCCCTGCCCTTCTTATCCTCACAATCTCTCCCTTCATCTTCCTATTTGCATCTATGTATCTAAATAAGGTTTTTGTTTGTCCTTTAGCTACCCCTTTGGCTATTATTTCCTTTGTTTGAAACTTTACATCCCTCACTGCCTTCCCTTAGCTTAACCTGGTACACCTCTCTATCCTCTTCCCTCTGCATCTCTTTGTACTGCCAGAATGCCTTCCTTTTAGCTTTTACCTTCACACCCACTTCCCTTGAGAACCACAGTTGTCTCTTTTTCCTCATGAGTTTACCCACTTCCTTCATACAGAGGCTTATTGCCTTCACTAAGCCATCCCTAAATTTTCCCCACGGTTCCTCCATGCTACCTTGGCAGTCCCCCCATAAGTCATCATTGAGACATTCAGTCATTTTCTTAATATCTTTCCTCCTGCAGTCCAAGACCCTCATCCTTGTGTGGTTTGTCTCTGCTGCCATTTTCATGTCAAACCACACTGTGCAGTGATCACTGGTCCCCAGATGATATCCCACCTTGATATCTGCAATAGGATCCCTGTTTGTGAGCACCAGCTCCAGTACTGCCCTATATTGAGTGAACTCGTTGACTAGTTGTCTGAGAAATTCCCCCTTCAGGCAGTCAATGATCACCCTGCTTGTAGCCAAGGCTGTGGCTGGGAGGATCCATTCTATATCTGGCAGACTTAAATCTGCAACCTGCCACACCTCCCCTTTTTGCCATCATATTAATGACTTCCCTAGTGCCTTATCCAATTTTTCTCTTATGTTGAAGGTCTGTATATCACCCCAGTGTGAGAAGGGACTATGCTCATGTTTGCAGGGTGACCCACAGCATCTCCAGCCCATCCTTTACCCCTAGGTTCCCTCATACTTCAGTCACTTTGATACCCTCCCTCACATACAGCACAACCCCTCTATCCTTCCTCCCCTTGGTATTTCTTCTGAACCAAGTGTAGCCTGGTCTGCCCATGTCCCAGTCATGGTTATCTGTGCAACATGATGCAATTATGGCCACAAGTTCAAGGTCTGCCGCCACCATTAAGGTTCCAAATCTGGAATTTTATTACCAAGGCTCCTTGCATTGGCATATCTGGCTCATCACACCTTGCTCTCATTCTAATTGTAACCCGCTTCTCATTTCCTGCCTTTGCTCTCACTAGAAACTTCCCTTGCTCCACTTCCCTCCTCACTTACTTCTCTCTGCTTTTGCACCTTAATAACATTCTTTCCACATCTTCTGTTCTTTCCACCTTGTCCTCTACTATGCCTATGCCTCCTTCAACTTGTGCCCTTAAGGAGTTTCTTCCCTCAGGCCCTGTCTTCCCATTGCTTCAATCTGTTGGGGAGTAGTTTATGCCTCCAATGGTAATACCACCTCCCCCTTGGTTACTTTGAATGTACATCAAAGTAGCAATTAAACATTATACTGGGGACTGCAGTCCACTTATTAGAAGGACACAGGTAATCACCTCTGTACAGACCCATATCCTTCCAGGTTGTCCCCCATTCCCCAAGGAAGTCAAACCCCTCCTCTCCACATAACTTCTTCAACTGGCTGCTGAAGCTCCTAGTGCAGAATACCATGTCATCATCATGGAAATAGACATTTTTTGTACTTGTTTTGTTGCCTCATTATGCTTTGTTATATGTTCATTTTTAACAAAACAATAAAGGTTATTATTAGAAAAAGTTATGCACATGAAATCCACATGTAGATTACTGCATCAGTAGGGTAAGGGTTGAGCAGCAAAAGGAGGAGGGACCTAAGGTGATAAATATCAATAGTCTAAAAACCTTTTCCTAAGGAAGTAAGGCATAGAGTTTGAAACAAAGTACAAACAACTGAACAAAGTAAGGACAGTAAAAGAGGACAGGATTGCCACTAGAGCAAGGCAGAATAGTTAGGTAGGGTGGGCATAGGCCAAGAGCCTTTTTTCTGCCATTAAATCGATGTGTCTGTGGAAGGCAAACAGAATGTTAGGATGCATAAGGCAGGACCTCACTAGTCACAGAAGTTAAGTAATATTGCCAGTGTACAGGTCACTGTTATAACTACATCTGGAGTACTGAGTGTAATTCTGAAGCCTGTATCAGAGGAAAGAAAGCAATAGGCTGGAAACCATAGGGCAACAAACATTATACAGGAGCAGCAGGGGCAGCCCTATGAAAAGAGACTGAAGAGTCTCAATATGTACTATCTGGAGGCCAGAAGGGAGAGAGGAATCTGGCAAAACATAGAGACACATACAGGGACACAATAGGGTGAATTTCACAGTGTTGCTTAGGTAAAGAAGTATTTTAACAGTTTATCTATTGTGCAGCGACAGGTACATCTCCGACATTCCTGACAGCGACAGACACAGTGCAGAGTGTCAACATTGTACTGTCAGGGATGTGTGTGTGTTTTCTTTGGTGGGCTGTGCCCTCACAACCCCCCATATGGGGGCTCCACCCCCACACACACCAGTTTCTAAATGTACAACTCCGAGTTGGAGTTGTCTCAGGAAGGGAACAAACACTGGGTGATGCAGTGACAGTGCCAGCAGGGATCATCACAATGACCCAACACTTTCTGTTTAATTCTATCGCTGTGGTGGTCTTTGCTGAGCTGGTTTCACTGTACCATTGGTGCACCTATTTTAACTATCCAGGAGCACAATCTCCAGCTGGGGAAATTTTAAAAGTATGTTAGGAACCATTTTTCACAGAGCAGATAATGATTAGGTGGTCAATGCTGGGACAATAGCTGTCTTCAGAACATAATTTGCATTTTTCAGGGGGTTATTACAAAGTAATACATCATAGGGCTTTAGGATAGGCTTGCTGGAGTTATGGTCATTATCTGTCCTTAATCTTCTATGTTTCTATTTGACCTTTCAGGTAAATGGACCTACAGAACATCATCAAGGGAGTTATCTTCTCTGTAACCACTGTAATTGGCCTCTGTGGTAATGTAGTGGTTCTTGTGTCTTTGTCCCAAATTGTCTACAAGGAGAAAAAAATGATGCCCACAGAGGTAATACTGTCGAGCTTGGCTGTATCAAATCTAATTCTTCTTTTAACCTTGGGGCTTCCCCATTCCCTGTTTGTGTTTGGAATTAAATATTTCTGCACTGACTTAGACTGCCAAATTGACCTTTATTTACTGAGAGTGTCCAGAGTGATGGCCATCGGTCTAACCTGCCTGCTCAGTTGTTTCCAGTGTGTGACACTTGCCTCTTCTTCTGCCAGGTGGACTCCATTAAAAGCCTTGATGCAAAAATATCTCGGATCTATCATTATTTTTCTTGGACTCATGAGCATGGCCTCAAGTATTAATTCTGCCTTATTTCCAGTCATCAGTACCAACTTCACAAATCGGGCATATACTTTCAACTTGGGCTACTGTTTTGTCATTTACCCTGACCGTCTCACATTTGAACTCATAGGTTTCATCTCATTCGCTCGAGATATGGTATTTGTGGTCCTCATGGCTCTGGCCAGCAGCTGTATTCTGTTGATTTTGCATACACATGAGAAGCTGATGAAAGGAAAGAGGAGCTCTGACCGAAACCAAGAAATCACGGCAGAGAGACAGGCAGCTAAGACTGTTGTCACTTTGGTTGTTCTGTATGTATTTTTCTTTGGAGTAGACAATGTTGTTTGGTTTTACCAGATCTCAGAGTCCAACAAAATCAACCATTTTATAACAAACTTGAGACTTTTTGTGACTTTCTGCTTTCCATCTATCTTTCCATTCGTTATTATTGTCTTTAACCAGAAGCTTAGAAGCAGATTGAAGTGTTCAGCTAATGAATGAGGAGTAGGTTCAACATAGGTGTCATATGTACAGCAAAGCACAGATGTCTGGATGAAAAAAATGCATTTAATTGAAAAAGTAAGCCACAATTCACTAATGATATCAATATCATTATAGCATATGTCTCTTGTTAGTCAGATGGCATGATGTAAACTAAAAGGAAGCATTTTGGTTGGTTAGTTCACTCGTCTGCAACAACTGAAAAATGTATGTGGTTCTGTTTGTACATAACAAAGAAACAAGGCTCAGCTCCTCTTACAGTGAAATACTCTTATTTTTATCTTGTCTTCCACCTTACTGATTTATGTTTTCTCATGGCTGTCACCACTTCATCAGGAGTGGTGGTCTCTAATTAATTGTAAATAGAAAGCAAAAAAGAAAACATTTTGAACTGTAGTATCAGGTTTAGAAAAAATATTCTCTATATAAGGATGTAGAGAGCTGCACACTCCAACCTCTTCTGAAGGTGCTGCCACTTAGAAATGAGTGAAATAGCAACAAAGTTGAAGAATAGTATACACACCGCTCAGGATATATTTAAATTAATTCAACGGCGTCACAACACCATAGTCAAACACCACTACATAGCAACAGCAAAACAAAACCAGTACCACTCCACTGTGCTTTAAAAGGCATCTTAATTACAAAATATTTAAAAGTGCATACTGCCACATGAAGAACCATAGACAACTTCTGAAACATCTACCAGTTTCATACTCTTAATGTGTCATCAGGAGGATGACTAGTTAATCACAATGTGTTCTTAAAAATGGTGCAGTTAATGACACAGTATTCACAATTCACTAACACACACATAATGAAATCTAAAGTGCTGAGTGCTCACTAACAATAATGTAGTTACTGCAACTAATTAAATAAAAACATGCTTTAATAGTGATCTAATTCTAAATTGATCCACTTAATTTAAAACAATTCTGTAAAATATTTGTCATGTTCTTACAATATTTTATAGTGCTGAAGGTAAACAATTTATTATTTCCTTTGCATCCTGGAGAAAGAACAAACAATAAAATGAGAGCAACTGATATGGTTGGAGACATGTATGTATTTAATCTTTTATGCATTTCAAAATCTCAGTACTGTCATTAAGGCCAAGTGGATTCAATGCCCCCAGAGTAAAAATTCAAAAGGATTCCCTCTTTACAAGTTTCGGGTCCAATTCCATCCTTTTGGTCCCAGGGCTACCCTCTCAACCTCACATAATTTAAATACATGATTGATGTCTGAATTTTTCTTCACTTTACAGTGAATAGCCGAAGTGTTCTTTTTATCCTCTGCAGTTACGCTGAGTAAATGGTCCATTATGTGGACCTTAAATGGTCATGTGGTCTTGCCCACATAAAAAGCGCCACATTCACGTATCACCAGGTATACTAAGTTTTTTAACATGCAACTAAAAAAGGTTTTACTCATCTGTTTTAGTGGCATTCACTGTAGTAAATATTCTAGCTTTATTGGTCGATGGGCAAAACTTACAGTTGCCACAGGGGAAGGACTGACAAGGATGACTGTGCCACCAACCACATACTCTGGAAGTGTCACATGGTTCTGGTTGATAACTATGTACTAATCTGTCTCAAAGGTTTGCATCCCTTTTATATACTATTCTGAGGGGGAGGGCAGTGACCTCCTTCAACAAGGGGTCCTACTGGAGTATACCACAATTTTCCCCAAAAGCATTTTCTATTTTCTTTGATTGGCTAATACGGGTAGTCACAAAATGTATTCTGGGTTCCCCCTTCCCCATAGATCTGACTAATAAAAT
This sequence comes from Neoceratodus forsteri, assembly GCA_016271365.2. Lineage (NCBI taxonomy): Eukaryota > Metazoa > Chordata > Ceratodontiformes > Ceratodontidae > Neoceratodus > Neoceratodus forsteri. The sequence goes on from CM028130.1 coordinate 1,099,765,872, forward strand.
AAATCATCTATGTTAATGTCAAAAGACTACTGACAGGCTTTTTCATGACTTGCCCACCACACCCTCTGTCCAAAAACCACTGCCTTATATACACACCCTTTATATTATGCTCACTGTCCTCTGTACAGGTTCTCCAGACCCTAACACATTGGCCTTGGGGATGTTATCAACCCTGTCCATCTGCTACCTGCTCATTAGATGGAACCACACTAAGCACAGTCTCTTCTTACAAATATTTAGGAATGTGGTTTGACCCCCAGTTAAACTTCTCAATCCAAATCGATGCCTTCATTTCTAAGTTTTGTCCTAAGCTTGGATTGCTATACAGATTAAGAGACTCCTTCCCTCTACCAGTAAGACGTACATTATTAACAAAAATGATCACGCCCTTATTCAACTATGCTGACATAGTGTATTGCACTACCCCCTCCTCTTCACTAACCAAGCTTGACTCCCTTCTCTACACCTTCTGTCACTTTCGCACACAAACCCAGAACCCACCACTTCACTCTCCTCTCTACCCTCAATATACCTCCCCATCCCACTGTTGTTTCATCCACTCCATCTCCTTTATATTCAAATTCTGGTTCAACCTGCTTCCCACTTACCTGTCAGAGAGTCTTGCCCCAGCAGCTATATCTCCATACATGCTATGCTCAAGAGACTCCTGTTCCTTCTCTCTCTCCCAAAACCTTCCTCATCTGCTAATAAATCTACTTTCTCCTACAAGCTCCCCTCAATATGGAACAAACTACCGCCTCTCCTAAGACACTCACTCTCCCACAACTCCATCAAATATCAAATTCACCAACTTACACCCCCTACCTGCACCTGTTCCTAGCCTCCACTGACACACATCCCCACCACCCACTATATAACAAGGGAATGTAACTTGCCTTCTTTATTTTCATATATCCTTAACTATGTACTTCTAATTGAAATGGTGTTTCTTACCTCTCTATTGCTGCACTCTCCAGTCATTCTCCATGGGCTCATTATGAACCAGTGTACAAAAAGTGTACAAATCTGTTTACATTATGCTGTATAATATGAATCTGCAATATGAGTTATGCATTTGTCTTTATGTATTTGTTCATGTATTTCTGTGCTCTAATATTGCCCTGTATCCCCTGTCCCTGGGTCACCCCTGGAAAAAAGCTTCACCCAGTGTGCCTTTCCTCATTACCAAATGTTTAAATAAAAAAATAAATAAATAAAAATGGTATGGGTAACAACTAGAGGCATGTAGAAATAAACTCAGATCTGTCTCTTTATGAAATATGGTATAGTAGTTTTTAAAGTACCATCTGTATTTTTGAAAATTTGGAAATCCAGGAAGGAGACAGTCTCAACATCACACTGTAAAGAATATTTTAGAGTCTTATTGCTATTTTCCAAATTTGTAATGAAGGTGTCCAACTCGCCCCAATGTGCAAGCTGGGTAATATTATAAGATATGATCCACACTATGTATGATCAGTTTATTCTTTCACTAGAGGCAACACTTGAGGAAGTTTCAAGCTTTGGATAAGTTAAACAGTTAAACAGATTAAAATGTATTGTAAAAAACAAGAGCTTTCACTTGCCTTTGCAGTGAAAGCCAGAATTGCATTCCTGTGAACACATAAACATAAATAAGAGGTATTTAAAGAAGAAATACAATTTTCATCTAATTGTACACAAAAGTGTATGGTTTGTTATTTATAGTTACTTTATATTACATTGAGGTGAGTTACAAATTGCTCTGAATGCCATAGCAGCGTAAAAGTGCCTCTTTGATATACCTTTTGCACACTGGTTTAATTAGTTGCTGAAGGTATCTCTTTTTTGTTAGTGATCCATAATTTGTTTATAATAGTTTCTAATTTGATCTGGTGGCCCAATAATAGGTTTTATGTTTTTGTATCACCAATTGCTATTTCATGACCAGACTAGCCCTGATGGTGTAAATTTATATAGAGACTACTTTTCTTAAAACTGATACCTCTGTTTAAAATGTTTTCTTTTTTGCTTTCTATTTACCGTTTCTATAGACCAACATTCCTGCAGTGGCAGCAACCACAAAATGTGCTTGAATAAGTTGTAAAACAACATAAAACTAAACTTATTTTACTATCAGAGGAGTTGAGCCTTTTTGGTTGTTATTTATACAGTAGATCTCTGTCTGCCATTAAAAAAGTTCCTCAGCCTTATTCTACAACGTTGCTAAGTCGCACTTCGGGCATCCTAGAGCAGCTGCGTTTTGTGTTGTAGGGTGCCATTTGTATCATTAAAAATAATTACATCATTTTAGTCAGTTAGGATTATTTAGTTCTAACAATTCCACACACTCATAACCATAAGAGGGTTCATGAAATAGTGATCACCATTACTTTGAGTGTACATCGCCGAAAATGAATTTCAGCGATACACACTCACAGCATAGACAAAAACAGCATCTGAGACCTACGGGTCTTATTTTTAATGCTTCACCCCCCCCCCCCACACACACACACCTACTTATGGATTCTAAACTCCAGGTGGTGCATTTTGGGGGGCTGAAAAACTTAAATAAATTTAAAGCTGCCTGCTGACAAAATAAAAAGCGTCATGCTGGATCCGAACCTTGCACCTCCCAGCCGACTACCCTCCCCAGCATGCTAGCTTACCAGCTCAGCAGCTTCCCACATACCATCCCCCCCGCCTCTCCCCCCTGGATGTGCTCATATACCCATTACTTCCCATCACGTTATTTCACCCACCCCAGTATCTGATCACCCCCCGCTAGGTAGCCGCAAACACAGGCACCGTAATTGAGTCGCCATTTTTGTAGGCACCCAATTTCAATCATCTTGTTCACTGGATACCCCATAAAACATGTTATACTTGAACCATAAGAGATGCTGGAACACTACAGATACACATACATTAACATTACAGTATGTCAACAGAATGCAGTTGGGAGTTTGAGAAGATGCATTTTATCAACAGAACGAAATTAAAATCATGACATAATGTAATTTATTCACTGAATGAAGTTTGCAGTTTGACAAAATACATGTTGTCCATAGAATAACATTTGCAGTATTACAGAATATGTTTTGCCCACAGAATGAAGTTAGCAGTACGACAAAAAGCATTTTGTCCACAGAATGAAGTTAGGGAATGAATAAAATACATTTGATCCACAGGTAATGTTAAGGAATTAACACAATACATTTTATCCACAGAATGAAGTTACTAGTTTGACAAAAGACATTTATCCCATATACTACAATAGGTGCTTGAAAAAAACTGTATTGAGTCCGCAAAATAAAGTCAACAGCTTCACAGCATGCATTTGGTCTGCAGAGAAAACTATCCCACATTCAGGAATTTGCACCACAAACATTACTCTTCAGTACCTGCTACTCAGCTTTACCATACCCTTGTTTCTGCCTCACATAGTTTATTTTGATAAAGATTATGATTGCTCTGCTAAATATGTTTTGTCAGGTTGACCCCACCTCTCTCTTGACCTCCTTTTTTATGCTGCACATTTTCAATGCATTGCATTCAATTCAATTTTTTTTTTTAACCAGAAATGCACCATTGAGTGGACTTATTTACAAAGTGGTCCTGGAAGGACATAACACAAGTAGCACAAGACATTGTAACAAGTCAAACATTTTACAAAACCATAACATATTAGGACAGTGTAATAAAAATGCAATCGTACATACATTTTTCATAACCATAGATGTAGTAAAGGGGGCTACAAACTGAGAGGAGAGGTACAAGGTAGCACAATGCATGGGTGGAAAACACATTAAGATAGGCCACAATACAGCTAAGGGGAAGGGCTGGATCAGGAGTATGAAATGGGACCTGGGACCATGGGTGAGAGGGCCTGGGGCTTAAGAGGAAAGAACACTAAATAACAGGCAGGGACAACAGACATGGAGGGACTACCAATAGGGAAGGAGAAATAAGTGCTGGAAGGTAGCAGACTGCTACCAGGGAAGAGAAATGCTAGAGGAAATGAACTGGGAGCTTCTACTTGTAAAGTAGGTTAGGAGAAGCAGTTACATGTTTCTGTAAGTGACTGGCACAACAGGGTCTTAAATATTTGCAGTCCCACAACTTTTGTGAGCTTCAGTGATTTCTGGAGAGTATTCCAGATGGTAGGGATGCTGTGGCTTAGAGATGAGGTGCCAAATCTAGCTCTTTTTCTGGGAATGCCAAGCAGTATGTAGGAATGCATTCTGAGCCGGTAGGCACCAGGGGTCTTTGTGAAGAGGTCGGTGATGTAGGGTGGGAGCTTGTTGGTGATGGCTCTATACACCCAAAGGCAGGCATTTCTCAATCTCCTGTTGTTGGGTGAGGGCCATCCTAGCTGTGCGTCGAGATAGCAGTGATGTGTGTTGAATGAATTTTAAAGCTCTGTGGCACAATGTGTCCAGTTTGGCTAGAGCAGCTGTAGGACAATGACTATAAATGAAGTCAGCATAGACAATAAGTGGGAGGAATGTGATCTGCACCAAACAAATTTTGACCTCAAATGTGAGCAGCTTTTGAATTCTGAAGAAAAGGCCTTGCCTCTGTCTTAGTTATTTTAGTAGTTCCTCTGTGCACATGAAAAGTGAGTTTAGAGTCCAGCCAGAGACTCAAGTATTAAAATTCTTCTATGACCTCTAATGGTTCCCCCAAAAGAGTGAGAATTCAGGGCTGGGTACTAGCTGGGTAGGTGCTCACTGACAGGGCATGAGGTGAGAGGAACATCACTTTGTTTTTTTTTTTTTTGGCATTGAGAAGCAATTTAAGTTGTAGTAAATTGCATTGCAGCAGGTCAAAGTCCTGTTGCAACTCCTTACAAGCTAGCTCAAGGGTGGGCTTGGCGACATAGAGAATGGTATCATCCTTGAATATGTGGATGTTAGCCATGTAGATTTTGGACTCTATGTTGTTAATGTAAATAGTGAATAGTAAGGACCCCAGGATGGACCCCAGAGGAACACCTCTCAAGAGTGGTTTAGGAGGTGAGAGGTCACCTTGAGCTTTTACCTGCTGCTGCCTGCCAGTCAGGTAGCAGGAGAACCACCATAAGGCTGTTTTGTTGAGGCTGAGGTTGCGCAGTGTATGTAGGAGTAGGTCGTGGTCCATGATATTGAATGCCTTGCTCAGATCCAAAAAAGTGCACAGACATAGTTTCTGGAGTCTGAAGCAACTTGTCAATCATTTGTCACTTTAGGCAAGGCAGATACCATACTATGGTTGGGTCTGAAGTAGGACTGTAGGGGGTTGAGCCAGTTAGAGGATTCCTGGTAGTCTCTTAGCTGGGAGTTGATTAGTTTTTCGAGTAACTTTGGTAAGATGGGCAGTAGCGATATGGGTCAATAATTGTTAAGATCACATGGGTTGCTAGATTTGAAGAAGGGAATAATGTGGGCTGTTTTCCATGTGGAAGGGAAAATACCATGGGATAGGGAGAGGTTGAAGAGGTAAGTAATGGAGGGGATATATTTGGTGAGAGCCTAATTTGAGGAAGACTGGTTTGATTTGGTTAGCTTCTGCCTTTTTTTAACATTGAGGGACAGCAAGAGGTCTTCAACCTGATTATTTGTGATGAGTTTACTTCCTGAAGAAATATAGAATGCTAGTCTGGCAGTAGCGAAGTGATTGTTCAGTTGCTCAAGTATGCTTTGTTTGGTGGTAAAGGTATTATCAAGGGAAATAATTTTGGGGGGCTGGGATGAAGCAAAGCTATGGCCTTCGATTTCCCAAAGGATTTGCCAAAACTTGGCTGCATTAATTTTGGAGGAGTCCAGTGCTGATTGGAAATAGTTAGCCTTTGCAGCCATTATGCATTTGGTGCAATAGTTTCTGGCAGTTCTGAAAGCTGCCCAGGTGGCAGGGAGTTTCATTTTTCATGCAGTTCTCCATAGGGTTCCCTGACTAGAAGATCTGATTTTAAGTCATTTGTAAACCATGGGCAGGTCTTTGTCTTGATCTGACTTTTACCAGGGGGCCAAACTTACTGATCACCTTTAGGACCAGGCTCTGGAACAGAGTCCAGGCCTCTGAGACCGTGCACTCAAAATATAAATCTTGCCATCTGATCTGACCTGACTTGGATCTGACAGAAAGTTGGAGTTGCTAAATTTGTGGAAGCTTCTTTTGTACTTGAGGTTGGAGGTGGAAGGGGCCTTTGTTGTGGCCTTGACACAAGCTACAGCACTGTATCACTTCTATCTTATGGAAAACCCCAGTGTGGGTGACTTTATGCAGATTATTTACTAATATCCGGTCGAGGAGGGTGGTGCATTCAGAGTTTCTTATGTTGGGGGGGTAATATCAGGGACAATCTTTGTAAGGCCGCACTCGTCACATAAGCCCTTTAAGGGCTTGGAACAAGGAGAGGACCAGTCAAGGTTTAAGTCACCAGTGATGATTGTTGTGGAGTTATGATCAGCCATCTGTTTACGAAGGTGAGATAATAATTCAGGGCCCCCCAGATAGGGGTCTGTAGCAGCCTAAGGATTCATTCTGTGCTGGGGATACTTTTAGCGTGAGGCTTTCAAACTCCTTTGGCACTGAAATTGCATTGATAGCTAAAGCTGTGAAATTATCATGTACATAAATGGCAACTCCACCACCCCTGGAGGTCCTGTTGGTGCAGAACAGGTTAAAGGCAGGAATGTTGATGCTATGATCAGGAATAGAAGCTTTCAGCCAGGATTCTGTAATCACCAGCACATCAGATTTGGTGAGGCAGCTCCAGGCCTGAATCATGTCATGCTCTTTGAGTAGGCTGCATGTGTTGATGTGTAGGAAATGTATACCTTTTAGGCTGGGCAGATCTGAAGATGCCGAGATAAGAGAAGGGGATCCCAGGCTGAGTTTTATGTTCCCTGTACAAAATAAAAGTAAGAGAAAGAGTTTCTTGAGTCCATTGGTGAGGATTCTAAGTGGGAGTGAATGACCTCACCTGTAGAGGGTGTTGGTGGTTGGAGGTGTATGGGGTGCTGCTGGTTTTGGGAAGGGAGAGGATGCATAGGATACCACCCTTACAGAAAGTTTAAGTGGTCCAAAGCTATGGACGTATATTAAGGGGTGTGGGGGTGAGTGCTGCGCTCAACCAGTAATCAGTGCACTAAAAGCAAAGGGGGTAGACAGTGATTGGAGTGTTTAAAACAAGGTTTGTCCAATCCCAATGGGAGAGAGGGCTGTATATAACTTTCAGGATGATTAGCACAATAAGCCATCACAGAATGGTGCATAAAGTGTTATTGGTTAGCAATTGCATTGTCTCCAACATGGTATGGAATACTGGTGTTTTTGCGGATAGCTCAATAGGAACTGCAAAGTAGAAGGGAGTAGAGGTAGGAGTAGGGCAGTCAGGCCTCAGTTGAGGTATAGACCATAGGGCTTGATGGCATATATAAATGCTGGGCAGAGAAATCCCCTAGAGGTTCAGAAATAATATGTGCAGGTAGAAACTTGAATACTTGGGGAGCAAGAGAAAGACTTAGGTTTTCCTAAAGGGGGGGCTAAAAAATTCCAAGAGCTGGTAGGACAGGGAGCTCACATAATAAGGCAAACAGAGCTACAGGGATTATCAGGGCTGATGGAATAGTGCAGTGGTTAAGGACACGGCCTTTGGTGCTGAAGGTTGTAGGCTTGAATCCCTACTTCAGCAAGATGTAGGAGAGGTAAAAGACAGTTGTTCTTGGAGGTTACACTAGAGGGTGGGAGAGAAGGCAGGCACAATATTCAGGGGAGAGTTATTGAAGGGGTGTAGACTGCTAGCACCTTCTAGTGGAAGAGAAGTATAACCTACAGATGAAGAAGTGGACACTTTGATAATCACAATGGAGTCACGTGACCACATTACCTTCACCACAAATGAAAGGAGGGATGGACCAGGGGCATGGGGGTGGGCAAGGCAATCAATGCACAGCATCACCAGGCCATCTCAGTTTGCTGATGACCTTCATGGGGTGATCTTAATCTAGTTCTTGCAAAAGCTGCTGAGCTTTGTAGGCCTCAGGAGGGAGGGAGGGAGGATTCTGTGTGTGGGAAACTGTAGGAGCTTGCAGCCTAGTAGGGAAAGAAACAGGGCATTATCATAAAGAAACAAAAGACACACTTGAGACACAAAGGGATGAGCCACAGGGGCAAGAAAGGAGAAAGCTGAAGGATTCAGGTTGGAACGGGGGGGGGGAACAATGCACTGCACATGCGCAAGTATGGTCCATGGAATGGGAGTAGAAATGGAGTGAAAACAGAATAAGGCTGGTAAAGAAAAAAGGAGTGCAACAGTTAGAAAAAAGCAGCAATAAAACTCCAAGCCTGCAAGGCATGCAGGTGAGCTGCAGTGCAGCTTCTGTTCTTAAGGACACTAGCAATTAAGACAAAATAGCTGGCAACATCAACTAAATACTTAAGGTAATTGGAGCAGCAGTACAAACAGCATAGGATCAGTAATCAATTTTGCAGGCACAAAACAACTATCTCCACAGCGCTGCCAACTGAAAATACACCAGTTCACTGATGAGATCCATGGGTTGATCTTTACCAAGTTCTTGCAGCAGCTGCTAAGCTCTGTAGACCTTGAAAGGGAGGGTTCTGTGTGTGGGAAACTGTAGGAGCTGGTAGCCTAGTTCTTGCAGCAGCTGCTCAGCTCCGTAGGCCTTGGGAGGGAGGGTTTTGTGTACAGGCTTTAACCACTACATATGTTTTTATACCTAGCTAACAATTCTGATGTCACACTATATAATTCTTTTTGGTTATTTTAAACACTAACAATTTAGTGATTTTTAAGGGAGATGGTTCTCACTTGATGAAAGACACTGCAATACACTCACTGATCGGTTTTGCGTTGAAGCATGGCTGACATCACTGCATCAGCTGTATCATAATGTCATGCTTGCATGTACATGATGGCATATTTAGCATGCAACTTGAAGAAGCGATCATGGCGAAAACCATACAGCTTCCATGCTGTAATGGCATCTTTGGGAGTGAACTCTTATTCATGCTAACGCAGTGTGTTATATACATATTTGAGAGGTTTTTTATTTCATGTGATAGGCAAGTGTCACCACCTTTAACCTGCATATACAGTACATTTAGTTGTGAAAATTCAAGTGTACTGCACTGATATGCTGTACTGGCAAGGCATTTAAAATGAATTTTTGTTTTATGTATCTAGTACAACTGCCTTGTAAAAGCTACACAGTGTGCGGTGAAACATTGGTGTTAAATGCTGCTCAGATAAACTGAACTATAAAATTACATAAACTACTGAATGCTTGGATATCTACAAATGTGCCTGTTTACTTCCTGATTTGAGGCCTTTGTCTCTTACAAGCAGACCTCATGGACTGATTGAACTTTTATATGGTCAAGACTAGGGAACACTACTTTGTTTGATATTCTGAGTTAGATCATTGCACATAAAAACATAAAAAAATAAGACTGTTTTAAAATGTTTTTAAAATCCTGGTGATAATTGTTGAAAGTTTTTTTACTTGTTCAGTAACAGAATAACCATATGTTTTTTTGTTTGTACAGTATGTGTGGTGTTTGATTAGCATGACAGACTTTGTAAGGTGGTAGCACCAGGGTCTCCAAGCTCAAGCACTATGTATCCTAGCACCTTGACCCTTGGGTTCTGTTATATAAAGTTCTGTGATCCCTCTATGTCTACATGCATGCTCTAATAAGGTGGGAGTATAATAACACCTCACTAGTGGTGCTTGGATACCAACCTAATATGTAGAATTCTGCCAGATAGTACCTCAAAACTTGGATTTAGGCTGTCAACAAATTGTGTTGACATCTTATAGTGGATCTGCTTTGGTAGGATCCCTTCTGTGGATCCAATCAAATATTGTAGGTCAGATTCAACAGAGCTGATGGTCAGATCCATGGATCTAACTAGCAAATCTGCCTATTTGACCAGTGGATCTGATGGCTCCAACCTCAAATTTCTGGATCAAACTTCAGATACATAAATATCCAACCTTGGATCCTAGATCTGAGTGTGGTCAGCTATTTGCCAGATCCTAGGTCAGATACTAGTGCTGTCAGATGAAGACTGGTCAGATCTCCTAAAGCACTATCTGAGCACCACTACACCCCATCCCCACCACCAGTCATTAGTCTATCATCGACCGAGCGATCCATTTGAACAACCCCAGTTTCAATGGGTTACATTATTGTAGAGAAACCCTTCAGCATAGAACACTGCAATTTATGGTTTGCTGTTTAACAAAAACTCAATTTACAGATTCCATATTTTCTAATTTCACTTTTACAAAATGTCCCTTTTTGTGCTCTCCCCCAACCTCCACCACAGCAATCAAGGGTTGCAATGGGTCATCAATTGGTTGCCTTCCCATCAGCCACTACTGCCATTACTAGGCTAGCTAGGAAGGGGGGAGTTAATGCTGACTGACCCACACCCTCCCTTCCTCCCCAAGGGTTGGAAAAGTTTGTGTTTAAGAATAGCAATATGGCACTCAAAGGGTAACATATGTTAAAGGGGAGCATTCATGTACAGTGGTTGTCAGTGTTTTAAACATTTTTTTAACAAGGGATTGGGCTTACCCATAGGTGGAAGCAGTCCAGAGATATAGATGAGTAGGCCTGCTACATACGGATATTACATTGCTACCAATGTGTAACATTGTGGTGACTTTGAGGAATAAGTTATGCCTAACTACATATAGTGAAGCACAGCTGGATCCAGCATGACATCACAAGGTTCCATAAAATGGTGGCAATGTAGTAGTCATATTGGACAGACTTGGTCGTGTATATCTCAGGACAGCTGCCGGCTATAGGTGAGTCCAGTACCTCATTTAACTGAAAGTTTTATGGGTTTTCATACTGTGATAGCCAATGTACACAAATTGTTTACTTTAATAGCTGTCCTTGGATAAAAGCACTCACTTGTACTTGCTGCTCCTGAATCACTCCCATGAAGGGGAGTAGCTCTCAGCGAAGGGACTGTATATCTTGTATTCCATCGAGACAGCCACCAGAGATTGGCAGCAGGGTCCTCACTCTAACATCTCACCAAAGGACAGCACCTTAGCAGTACTGAATATCAGCCCAAATTCCTGATGTGGGTCAAGAGACAATGACCTTCTGAACTTCCAACCCCAGAAGTCAAGTGTGCAACCTACAGATGAACTAACACTGTAATGTTTCTGAGTAGCAATTTCTGGGTGTAAATTGTTAAATAAATAAACATACCTGTAAATGAATAAAAATACTTGTGCATCAAGGTATAATATGGTCAAGGCCCCTAGAATTCTGCGGTTCTGTGGTTGAGGAATTTGCCTCAAAATTTGCATCATGCCGTAGAAATATATAGTGCCACAGAATTCATTGTTTTTGGTAAATTTTCATATAAATATACTGTTTTTCCATAGTATCAGGCTTTCTTTCCCACCTCGTTTATCCTGAAGCCCCTCCTCTATGCTCAGCATATGATGTCATTGATGACATCACATCATATTTAGCCAATGAGAGGACTGCATTCTGCCAGAGAAATGAATAAATCATGCAGCAGAAGTCAAGGAGCCCTGCTGCAGAAATCAGAAAATTCTGCTGCAGAACACCAGGGGCCCTGAATATGGTAGAAGAGAGAACATCTTTGGTGGGTATCCATCAAGGTCAGAATAGATCTTAGGAGTGATAAAAACAACACCTGCCAGACATTATTCATACCATTAGTGATAACAGCTCCATATTTTAAAGAGCTACACATAACATTTGCAGAAACATATGTTGTGCAGAGTTTTGACTTGTGTGTGTGTAGGTCTAGTGTTTCCTTTCCTTTGTTTGCTGTTAGAAGTTTTTGGTTTTTTTGTTTTTTGTTTTCTACTTGTTTTATGGCCCCTGGGGATTCTCCATGCTTGAGTAGTTTATTGTTTTTCTTTTCTCTGCAATGCCTTAGGTCCCATGTGGCAGTGATGCGTACAGTGCCATTGATTCAGTGAATGATAGTTGTTATAGCAGTAATATGCTGTTAGGAGCTTGATGTTCTGGCCTCAACTAAATACCCCTTTCTAATCCAATCTTTTTTTTTCTAAATGTGTGTTAAGGTGTAGTGAGCAGAAGTAAACGTTTTGTTGTTAAAGCTTCTCATTTCATCAAACGACACACAGCCACAGAAAAAAAATCATGCAATTCCCCCCAGGTCATCAGTGTTACAATTAGTGAAGTCTAACTGTTTCTTAACAAAATAACCCACTCAGTTATCCCTTAACTGTTTTCAAAACTGTACATTTAACCTTTAGTAGAGCTCACTGGAAAAGAAGGGACACTTAAAATCATAACTCTACTGCTGTAAAGTTGACACTAAGCCATCACTTCTTTTATTGATTGATTGAAGGAATCAGAATTACAACCTTTGAGTCAAGGACTCCTTTGCAAAGGCTCCACATCAGATATACATACCTTACAAGAAATTACAAGTTATATAATAATAAATATACAGTAAACACACCAGAATACATACATTGCAAGTTTAGAAACAGTATATACAATACGAGGCATATAGTGAAGACAAGTTACAGTTCAAGGGTGGAATGGACCAAACCATGACAAATCACTATAAGTCCAGCATGTACAATAACATCATACAGAAATCAAAAGGTTATAGTCACAGGCAAGAGGGAGAAGGACTAAGCACAGTTACAGTTGGAGTGGGAGAGGATTTCAGCATGGAAGAGGGGTTTTAAATGGGCATAGTCTCTGTTCCAGGGTGATGGCCAATGGCACTTAATTCATCTAGGGGGTGCCCTGCAGTAAATGGAGCATTGGCCCAGAGAGGCCCTGCAGTGAGGTACAGAGCAGGGGGCTAGCAAGGAGTGCCATGTAGACTGTGGCTGAGTGGAGGGCTGAACAAGGTGGCAGAGACCTAGGGAGGGGGTGTCTAGGGAAAGCTTTCTAGCAAGGAGACAGGTCTGGTATCTGAGTCTGCCTTCAAAGTTAAGCCAGTTGGTACATCTATAGAGCTCTCAGGTGCGTGTCCAACAGTTGCATCCAGTGACTAACTGGCAGACTTTATTTAGGGAGATCATGATTCTATGAAGGACATTGGGGTCAGCTATAGCATAGATAATAATCCTGTCATTAATAAGGGAGAGCACCAATCATGTCACAGCAAGACCTAGGACACCAGGAGGCAGACACCCACTCTGCCTATATAGTAGACCTAGTCTGGAATTGATAGCTGAGCTGAACAGATTGATGTGATTACAGTATGTAAGAGAGGAGTCAAGGGTGGTGCCCAGGTATTTAAATGTGGGTAAAAGGTCAAGGGGGAGCAATGGACATTAATGATATTGAGGGGAACATTTTTTAGATTATTTTATCTGTGGATGAAAAGTATGACCTTGGTCTTTTTGTAATTCAGAACAAGAGAGTGCTCTGAGAACCAGGCCTTGGCTTCAGAAAAGGATCATTGCATGAAGGATTGAAGGGAGTGGGGATACGAGTGACTGTCAAATATAACCGCATCATCGGATTAGAGAAGCATTTGTCCCAAGCAGGCCTTTGGGAGAGTATTCAAGCACATGCTAAACAGGAGGGGGCTCAGTACCGAGCCTTGAGAAACTCCCAAAAGTACCGATTTACTGGCCGAGAGTGTAGAGTTTAACTTGCCCTGCTGGGATCTGTCACTGAGGTAGCTTTTAAACCATATGGTAGTGTCCAGGGATAGGCCATGCAATGAACTTGCTGAATCTATGGTCATAGATGCATCAATTTTCTTGTAGGGCAACTGACAGGGCTGTTTAATAGTTCACTGGATTCAGATGTGATACTGCAGAACTGGAGAATTGCACATGTGGTGCCCCTCTGCAAGAGTGGTCACAAGGATGACCCAGGGAAGTACAGACCAGTCAGCCTGATCTCAGTCATGTGCAGGTTCATGAGGACCATACTTAAGGAAAGGTTGGTAGAATATCTGGAGGACCATAGCCTCCAGGATGCAAGACAGCATGGGTTATGGGGAGCAGATTGTGTCAAATGTGACTGGCTTCTTTCAGTGGGTCACTAAGACTGTAGACATGGGCCAAGTGGTAGATATCCTCTATCTAGATTTCAGCAAGGCCTTTCTCTCGGTACATCACATGAGGATGATCAGTAAGTTAGCAGATTTTGGAGTTGGAGAGATGACAAGAATAGTGTGGAACTGGATGAAGGATAGGAACCAGATGGTGATAGTGGAAGAAGAGTTATTGAGCACCAGAGAGGTCACCAGTGGAGTCTCGCAGGGCTCAGTGCTGGGATCGGTGTTCAGTGTTCGAAAGAAGTTTGAAGAGGCAACATTATATGTGCAACTGGACAGACTAGGTGGGTCAAAGGCCCTTATCTGCCATTAGTATCTCTGTATCTATGTATTGGGGATGGCATTAAGGAAAAATGTGCCTATTCACAGATGACACCAAGCTCTGTGGGAGGGTGGACACAGTCGAAGAGATATAGGACCAGAAGGATGATTTGAAATGGCTTGAGAGGTGGTCAAAGGATCTGGCAGCTTGGCTTTGATTCCAAGAAGCAAAGTTATGCACATTAGAGCCAAGAATCCCAGAATGGAGTACTATCTGCGAGGGATCTCGGCTTCTGCACCAGAAGAAGAGAAGTATCTGGAAGTGATGATCAAAAGTGACCTGAAGCACTCCATGCAGTGCATGAAAGCAGCAGCAAGGACAAACAAAATGTTGGGATGCATTGCTAGGGGGATCAGCAGCAGGACAGAGGAGATTATACTGCCCTTGTACAAGTCACTGGTGAGGTCACATCTAGAATATGGAGTTCAGTACTGGTGACTATACCTCAAAAAGGACATTAAATGGCTGGAGATGGTCCAGAGGAGGGCTATACAGATGACCATGGATCAGCAGGGTAAGGCATATGAGGAGAGGATGAGGGCACTGAACATGTACTCCCTGGAGCACAGGAGTGAAATAGGGGACATGATTGAGACCTTCAATTACTTGAAAGGGATAAATAATGTGAATAAGAAGTGTCTCTTTATGCTTTAGTGGCAGCCATAACATGACAGGACATTATCTTAAGCTGGAGGATGAAGTTCAGGAGAGAGGTCAGAAAGCACTTCTTCATGGAGATGGTGGTGTCCAGTTGGAATGTGTTGCTTGAAAAGGTGGTTTCATTGAAGATGATGGGCAGCTTCAAGAGAGGTTGGGATAGGCATGGGGAAAGTAAGGATCATGGGCGGGAGGATATAAAGGATGGAAGGAGTTGGGAGGGGCAGGGTTGGTAGCTTATTGTGCGGACCTTGCAATACGAGCAGACTAGATGGACCACATGGCCTTCTTCTGCTGGCTTCTTCATATGTTCGTACATATGTCTGCAAAGAGAACAGAGAAAGAGGAGAAACAATGATACCTCTGTAACAAAATGGAATGTTTGACAAGGCAGTGAAAGAAATATGAAGAAGGAAAATAGAAATATGGGAGGTAGACTTTAATCCATATGACTGAGCATGTAACAAACTGCTCAGTCAGATACCCTGCACCAAATTCTTTGACATATATGCATAAAGCATTGGTAAATGGTGTCTCAACTATAGGCCTGCACAGTACTGGAGCAAGGTAATCACTTGTTAAACAACCATCGGTGTTAAATGGCCAAAGTCTGACAGGGAAAACTGCTAGGTGGTACTCAAAACTAAGGTTCCTCTAACATGAAAGGTGTGTAAGTGAAACCAGGAATGAGGTGCTTGCAGAACTCTGCTTTGATGTAATTCTGAGTAATGATCTGGACCCCTGTGAAAAAAACTGCCTGTGTTGCAACAAGGAGGGAAACTCAGAAAATAATAGGAGGTGAGACTGCAAATCCCTACAAGCTTTCTGTTCTGCCCTGCACTGAACAGGAACACAAGAAAAGAGGGCAGACAAAACAGCACAACACTTCCTCACAAGTGCAGAGTCTGTATTCTGTAAGATGAATGTGCAGTTATGGGAGCACAAAACTGCTCCACAACTACAGAAAAGAGTCTGCAGGCTGTGACATGGATGTGTGGCGAGGGCAGCACAAGACTGCCTCACAGCTGCAGAATGAGCATGCATGCTGTAAGGAGGAGGCACAGTCAGAGCAACAGGGTAATTAGTCACAAGGGAAGAAAGAGACTTGGGCATCATCATCACCGATGACCTGAAATCATCCAAGCAGACCACTAAAGCAATAGGTAAAGCTAGAGGGATGTTGGGGTGTATTAGTAGGGGTATCACAAGTTGGAAGAGGGAGGTAATAATCCCTTTTTACAAGACACTGGTTAGGCCCCATCTATAGTACTGTGTGCAGTACTAGAGGCCACACCTTCACAAGCACATTAACCAAATTGAGGCAGTCCAGGGAAGATCAACCAAAATAGTGCAGGGACTGCATCAGAAAACATATGAGAACAGATTAATGTAGCTCAATATGTATACCCTAGAGCAAAGGAGGGGAGAGAGGTGATATGATTGTAACATTCAAACATATTAAGGGTATTAACAAGGTGAAAGAGTCTAACATGTTTCAATATAAGAAAAATAGCAGGACAAGAGGACACAGCATGAGATAAGAGGGAGGCCAATTAAGGGGTAATGTGAGGAAGTTCTTTTTTCACAGAAAGGGTGGTGGATGCATGGAACGGCCTACCTCAGGAAGTGGAGAATATGAATACAGTGCAGGGCTTCAAACAGGCATGGGATAGGCATAAGAAAGCAATACAGATGAGTATGAATTGATAAGCCATTGCCAGAGCAAAGGCCAATGGCACATTTATAAGGTAGAAAAAGAAATGGGCAGATTGGGTGGGCCTTGCGGTCCTTATCTGCCATCAACTTCTACATTTCTATGTCATGGCCACAGAGAGAGATATCAGGTTGTGAGGATACTCTGCAGCTGCAGCAGGAAACAGTTGCTGACTGGCAAACATGAAAGTGGTGGTGGGGTACATGGAACAGATTAGGAAGTTTCCCCACAGCTACAAAGTGAGGGCCAGTCAGTGTGTTAGCAACACAGTTAGAGGTACTGAAAGATTCCCTACAGAGGCAAACTCTCTGTACAGTCACTGCACTAGAGGGAGGGTCAGTGGTTCAGGAAGTTCCCCCACAGTGGCCAGAAAGGAAGGCTGAGAACACAGCAGTTAGTCAGCCAGAAATGCTTGATCCCCTCACAACTCTGCAGGCTGATGCCTCATGGAGTGAACTACAACCAAGCACAGAGAGAGAGGGCTGGGAGGTCAGGGCATTGTGTCTGGATATATGATAATGCAGGCGCAACAGGAGCAAAGCTTGGGTAAACAATGGTGTTAGGAGATTGTCAACAGTAGTGAGAGAATGCCACAAACTGAATATCTGAATGTGAAGGATGGGTTATTGGTGAGGAGGTGGTTGTGTCCAAAAACAGGAGCAAGGAAAAGGGAAATATTCCAAAAGATAGTGGTGCCACATGAATATAGGAGACAGCTGCTATAGCTGTCTCATGGCATTCCAGAGTCTGGACACCTAGGAGCAACCAGGATGCCAAAGAGCCTTTTGCAGAACATCTACTAGCCCATTATCTTCTCAGATGCAACCAGGTACTACACAATCTGTTTAGCTTGCCAAAATATAGGGAAGGTTAGTCATAAAGCAAAGGCTCCCTTTATGCCATTGCCTGTTGCAGATGAACCATCTAGGAGAGTAGCAATAGATATTGTGGGACCCTTGAGTATCACTAGTAGGATCAGTAAATGATTTATTTTGGTTGTTGATTTTGCAACTAGATACCCTGAAGCAATTTCCATGTCAACTGTGGAAGCAGAAAAGGTGGCAGATGAGCTTTTGGGAATTTTCTGTAGTGTGAGGTTCCCAGAAGAAACTGTATTACACAGGGGCACACATTTCATGTCTACTCCAATAGTCACCTTGTGAGAAAAATGCAAGATGAGACAGCTAAGAACTTCTCCATACTATCCCCAGGGGAATGGCTTGTATGAGTGATTTAACTCCATGCTAACATGCATGCTTTGATCCTTTGCAGACAAAACCCCAGAGAATGGGACAAATATTTGCCCCACTTGCTATTTGCCTACAGGAAGGTGCCATAGGTGTCCACAGGATACTCACCCTTTGAGCTACACTATGCAGGCAGGCGGTAGACCCACTGGATTTCGTCAGGGAGGAATGGGTTGGAGAGACTCCCTACAACTGAGGAGAGCATTGTGGAGTATGTATTGAACTTCTGGGACAGTCTGAGTACATAGGCTTTGCACACGAGAATCTCCTGCAAGCCAGAATAAGCAGAAAACATGCATATCTGGCTGGGCAGAGAGGAATGGCATTTATTCTAGTGCAGCACAACAAATTGCAGGCTGCCTGGGAGACTCCTTTTGTTGTGCCTAAGAAACTAAATTTGATTTATGTACTTGAACTGCTAGGCTGAACCCCCGTATGCTAAATCAGTTATGTAAATATGCTCGAACCATACCATGCCCAAGAAGACTTAGTTTTGGCACCAATATGTTTACCAGCTGAGGACAAGGAGGATCTTATAATTGATCTGCTAGAAGAGAGCAGGGGTGACACTTCAGCAGATGCAGTTCAGACTTCCACACAGCTGCACCAGGATCAGAGGGCAAAATTTGCAGGAGTGCTGCAGACTTTTCAAACTCTGTTCACTTCCAAGCTGGGATACTACATTAGAAAAGGATGAGGTCAAGACTGTTTCAGGTAAACCTGTGAGATAAAGTACTCACAGGATTCCTGCTAGTTTATGAGCCTTGATGCTGGAAGAAATACCAGAGTTGAGACAGCTAGGGATGATACAAGAAGCTAAAAGCCCTTGAGTTTCCTCAGTTGTCCTGATCCCTAAAAATAATTTTACAACTGGGTTTTGTATGGATTACAGCAAACTTAATTCCATCACATTGACTGAAGCATACATTATTTATTTTATTTATTTAGTTTTTACCGGGTAGGTGCGCTAGCCAAACAGGTGACTATTTTCAGGCACTACCCGGGAGGTACAGTAACAATACAGAGTTAATTTACGTAATACAGGGAAGCAGTAACAATACAGAGAACAGTTTTCAGTAAAAGGCAATAAAGGAGTACAGCTTCAGAGACAATCAACAGGTCAAGAGAAAACAGCAGATTTACAGTGTACAGGTAGCATTTAGTGAGCGGGTAAAGGTATACAGGGCAGATCCAAAGGACAGGTGGGTCATGGGAGAGGGAGAGAATGGGAGAGGGGGAACTGGGTGAGCAGGTAAAAGGGGGGGGATGCGGGAAGGCAACCTTGCAGCTAAGTGGTTAAGGTGGCAGCAGGGATGAAGGAGGCAAGATGGGGGTCTGGGTATGGGGCAGTCAATGGATGGTGGCGGTACATGGTCAAGGTGGGGAGAGAGTAGGTCAGGCAGAGTTGGGGCAAGGGAGACACCACCTGCAGTGGGGGTATAGAGGGGTAAAAGGCAGCACGAAAACAGGGCAGAAAAGGACATGATAGGCATCGGCGGCCAGAGGAGGAGTGAAGCGGAGGAACATTTGGATGGGGAAGGGGACTTACAGTATATGTCTGGGTGAGGGGGATATGGTGGCATAAGCGGTAGAAGGCTACGGGAAGAGACCGAGTCCATGGAACCGTGCGGCGGCTAGAGAGAGCTGCAGGGGAGAGGATCAGAGGTGAAGACGGCCACGGGGTGGCTTTAGCAGCAGAACCACTCAAGAGGAGCCTGGGTTCATGGAACCAAAGTCGGCAGGGGAGAGTTAGGATGGCGGGGTTCGGGGTGAGGTACGGCGGGGAAGCGGCATCTGCGGCTGGAATGTGCGGCAAGTACCCGGGGTTGTGGTACTGTTCCAGGGCAGGGGAGTCGGTGCTCAGTCAGGAGTAGTCAGGGGCTGTGGAGGTTAAGAGCAAATGGGTCTAACTGGGGGTGTAAGCGAAAAGTCAGTGTTAGGGGATATGACTGGAATGGCAGCAGGGGCTGAAGGATGAGACTGTGTCCATGAAACCGTCACAGGCTGGACAGATCAATGAGTGTGAGAATATGGGGTGAAAGTGGCGGGTGAGCAGTTTTGACGGGAGCCTACTAGGAGCCAGGATTGTGGAGCCGTGGGCCAGCGGGGGAGGCTAAAGATAGCGGGGTTTGGGGTAAGTCGACAGGTGAGTGGTTTCAGCGGCTGATGGTGCAGCTAATGTCGAGGTTGTGGAACTGTATCAGGCAGGGAAATGGTGTTCAGGTGGGTGGGGGGCTGTGGGTCCAGGGGCAATAGGAGTGAGGACGAGGTCCGTTGGGGAGCACTTAGGCATTGGCTGCACCAGTACCTGGTACCCCTAGATCATCAGTACAAACATTCCGGTAAGCAGCAGTAACACGTAGAGCAGTGCAGACAGCAATAACAGGTTAACAGTGCAGTAGTCAAGGTGCAGTAACTTACAACAAAATTACACACTCTAGACAAGTACAAGTAGTGAGAAGTACCCTGAAACGGGTCCGTTGGGGGGCGCTTAGGCATTGGCTACGCCAGTACCTGGTACCCATAGATCGTCAGTACAAACATTTCAGTAAGCAGCAGTAACAGGTACAATAGTGCAAACAGCAATAACAGGTAACAATGCAGTAGTCAAGGTGCAGTAACTTACAACAAAATTACATGCTTTAGACAAGTGCAAGTAGGCTTCGAGATCGGAGTTTTGAACTCGAAATGAAGTGCATATGGGCAGAGACATATATCACAGTATTAATGTTGTAAGCAAAATAGGGTAAGGAGTAGGAAGGAGGGAGGGAGGGAGTGGTGGAGCAAGGGAGAGGTTGGCAGGACAAGCTCAGGTAGGGTCATAACAGGCACACTGGTCCGTGGAAAGCAGGTGTTCACGTAGCTTGCACTTAAAGAGATCGTGGGAAGATGTCAGTCTAAGGTCAAGTGGCAGAAGGTTCCACACTTGAGGGGCTGTGTACCCGAATGCTCCAGACCCTTTGGAGGTGCAGCAGCGGGGAATTTTTAGTAGGGATTTGTCCGAGGATCTCGGCTCACATGGAGGGAGGGCTGGCTGAAGCAGTTCAGTTAGGGA
Organism: Neoceratodus forsteri; assembly: GCA_016271365.2. NCBI lineage: Eukaryota > Metazoa > Chordata > Ceratodontiformes > Ceratodontidae > Neoceratodus > Neoceratodus forsteri. The sequence goes on from CM028130.1 coordinate 1,099,786,917, forward strand.
TGCTGGTCTATTGAGTCTAATGATAGAGTCGCAAATGCAGCCCAAGTAGTATAGTCTGGTGGCAGAGGGGGAGAGCCAGCCAAGGTCTTTATACAGTCGGCAGTGATGTTTAAGTCTGGGGGCTTTTGAGGCATACCTGCATATATTGTTGAAAGTGACATCCCATTTTTGTAGTGTGGATTTATGCGCCATGGGTAGGATGGGAGCATAGTAGGTCAGAGTGGGTAGGAGGAGACCCCTGGCGACAGCTAGTTTGGCTGCAGGTGTGAGCATGTAGCTGGATCTGTAGGCAGCACCCAGTTTGTAGTTCACAGATTTACATGTTTCTTGGATGTGCAGGTTTAGGTCCAGAGATTGGTCTAGCAGGATGCCCAGATAACGGAAGGAGGCAACCACCTCGGTGGGGGGTCCCATCCAGGTCAAGGACTTTTAAAGGAGAGTGGCAGGACCTTATCTTTTGGGCAGTGCTCAGAAGCATCAGTTTGGTTTTGCTGGAGTTCAGTATAAGGCGGTGGGTGTTTAGCCAGAGTTGGACAGCGTGGAAAGCAGATGTCAGTGCCACGTTAAGTTGGTCTACGTTATTAGAGCTAGCATAGATAATCAGGTCATCTGCGTAGAGTAGAGAGTCACAGGATGCAATGCTGTATGGCTGGTTATTTATGAATAATGAAAATAGGAGGGGACCCAGTATTGATCCTTGTGGCGCTCCAGTGTTGATGGTAGTACAGTCGGAGATTGATGAGTTAAGTTTGACTGCTTGGGTCCTGTTGGTTAAGTAACTCCTGAACCAGCTTATGACAGGGGTGAAAGCCAAATTTATGAAGGGTGGATAGGAGTAGGGGTGGTCCCGCAGGTCAATAGCCTTGGTGAGGTCGATAAAGATAGCACCAGTAAGCTGACTTTGTCCATGCTTGTGAGAGTATCAGTGGTGAATTTGGCTAGTGCCATTGTGGTGCTGTGGTTTTCGGAAACCATGTTGTGCTGCACATAGCAGATTTGATGTTTCAAGGAAATCAATGGTCTAGTGGCTACTTGTTTTTCAAGTATTTTGCTGAGGACTGACAGAATAGCTATGGGTCTGTAATTTGAGATCTCACTTTGCTGCCTTTTTGAAGATGGGGGTGATTCTTGCAGATTTCCAGATGTCAGGAAAGGTACTGTTTGAGAGGGAGAGGGTGAATACCTTGGCTAGAGGATAGGAGATGAGATGGGTGGCCGCCTTTAGTAGGCGAGGTTCCAGTGAGTCGGACCCGGGGCTGGTGGTGTCCAATATTGAGTTTAACAGTTTGAAGACTTGCGATGCAGACACAGCTTTGAAATAGAAGGGCTTGTAAATATCCAGCACATGTTTCTTGAGAGAGGTATCTGCTGGTGCACTGGTTGATGAGGGCTGGGAAACCACAGTTGGAGGCTGAAGTGTGGAAGTATACTGGGACAGATCAGAGAACATCTTAGTAAAAGCATTTGCAATGGTAAGGGAGTCATTACAGTGGACACCATCTAGAATCATTTCCGAGGGGTTATGGATTGAGGTGTACCCAGAAAGGTTTTATGTGGCCCCAGAACTTACGTGGATCTCTGGCTGGCAAGTAGGTTCTGGCAGTGTTGCTTTGCTAGCCTTTTTGCGTTTTGCAAGAGTTTCTATGCTGCTTATAGATGGTGTGATCCTGGGTTGGCCAGTGCTTTTATACTTCCTCCACAGTTTGTCCCTGGTTCTGAGTTGGCTGAGTAGGTCTTTGTGGAGCCACCTCATCTGTTGTCCCCTGACCCTTCTTTGTACTTTCGGGACATGTTTAGTCTGTGTTTCTGTGAACTTGGTGAGGAGCACGTTAAGGGCATCCTCAACTTTTGTAGATTGGTAGATATCCATCCAGTCAATGCAGGATATGTCCAGGAGAAAGGCACTTAGATCCAGGTGTGTGAAGTTGGTGAAAGTGACCAGGCAGGACTGGGGAATGGAGAGGGACTCGCGTGCCAGTGACAGATAGTGGGTGAGTGGTCAGTTATAGCATCAGCCAGGGTGCATGCCTTAGTAATGCGGTCAGGTCTGTTTGTGAGGATCCAGTCAATAAGCGTGCCTGATTGGGGGTTTATCATCCTGGTATTTTCAGTGATGAGCTGGTGGAGGTGGAAACCTTGGATTAGGGCTGCAAGGGAGCTGTGGGCAGGACCCAGCCAGTTTAGGTTGCCATCCCCCAGGAAGATGGCTTTGTTCGAGTTTATGGTTTGTGAGGTTAGCTGGAGCAGTTCGTGGAGGCCATCCACCCCTCTAGTGGGTGGATTATAGAGACAGATAATGTGCAGGCTTTTTGCACCTAGGGACAGGATAGCATGTAATGATTTGCAGATCCATTGAGGGTAATGGACAGGAACAGGCTTAACGGTGAGGTGGTTTTTATAGTATATGGCAACACCCCCCCCTTTCGAGCCTGGCCTGTCCTGTCACAGGATAGAGTATCCAGGTAGGTGGCATTGGGTGTCCTGTATGTGAGGTTTGAGCTGTGTTTCCATGAGGCAAAGGATGTCAAGTCCAGCTACATTGGTCCACGCCTCAAGTGCAGCCATATGGCCCAGGAGACTTCTAATGTGCATATGCGCAAACAGTAGACCTTTTAGGTTTGCCAGGAGTTGCTATTAAGGGGCCAGGATTGGGTTCACGTCACCCGCCAGTAGTAGGCGAGAGAGGCTAGAATTTAAGCTGCAGCTACATTTAGATTCGATAGATGACCATTTCTTCCTTGTTTGATGGTAGGTTGTGAGGAGAGATCGTGCACCCATTCTTTAGAAAGAGGTAGTGTAGGGCGGGTTTGGCATATTGTTTGGTAAGGAGTAGGTTAGAGAAGGAGAAATCACAGAGTGAGGGGTGTTGTGGTGTATGACCAGAGGTAGAGACAGCGAGGAGTAGTTTAGGCAAACCAGGAGGAGAGACAAATAATGGGGGTTAGTGCTTGTAGTTTACCACACAAGGCGCATGCACTCACGTGGAGAGACATGTTAACGTATTTTTGTTTATATTTTTGGGGTTAGGAAACAAAGAGTAGCAGGCAGAGCAGGGAAAAAAGGGAGTTAGTTTAGAGGGTGAAGCAAGGATTCAGCGAAGTGGAGGAGAATGAGAAAGGTGGAGAGAGTGGAGAGAGAAATTGGGTTCGAAAGTGGAAAAAAACGTGAAAAGGCAGGGCTGCTCTCAGGAGGGCTGTTGGCAAGGTCTTTCAGTCAGCGAGTATGATTAACACCCCCAGTGGTTATAGAGTATAAGGAGCCAATGGAAAAGTGGACACTTAGTCATATGATCACCAAAAGCCTATAAAGCTAAGGTCGACCAGGGTGGGTGAGGGCGGCGCCAGCGCCGGCAGGACCAATATCCACAGAGGAGCTGTAACACTAGCCAAAAAATGGCTCACCTCAGGCGAGGGGAGGTGGCTTGCTCACAGCCCCAAGCACGTTTAGGGCAGTCCAGTAGCAAAGTGAAAACAGCCGCTTCGGTGAGCAGTGGGTCGGCTAGTGCCACCAGCCTTACTGAAGAGAGCCGGTGGGAGAAAGTGTTTTAAAACGTACCTTACAGATTTTTCACCTTTAGCAGTACGGGGTGCCAGTGAGCGGCCAGGCTCCTGGTTCCCTTCCCGGGCAAGCGGGCGGCGGGCGGCCCCTGTCTACAGGAACTCCTGGAGGAGGCGCAGCTTTTTCTTCAGGGACTGCGGACAGCGGTGATCCCTGAAGCTTCTTGGTCTGGTGGAGGGTCCTTGGGTCCGGGAGGAGCAGGTCTAAGCGTGGGCTTGGAGAAGTTCCTGAGGAGAGTAGCAGGGAGAGGCAGTTAAGTAGGCAGGCCTGCAGAGGCAGACAAAAGAAAGGGGCTGAAGGTGAGAAGAGGGTGGGAATTAGTGACAGGAGAGCAGGTTCAGGTTGCAGGCAGTTTAGATTGCTAAAGTATTGAATTACCAAGGTGCAGAGAGGCAGTTGGGATTACCATGAAAATACTGGAGTGCCGGGGAGGTGGGGGCACCAGGTAACTCACTACCATTGATTTGACTAAAGAATACTGGGAGGTGCTACTGACAAAGGAGATCCAGGAGTTGTCTGCTTTTGTCACACTTTTTGGTCTGTTTCCATTTAAGGTCATTGCCTTTTGTATGAAACATGTTCCTGTAACCTTTGAATGGCAGGTAGACATAAGCCAGAATGGGGCTGGGCACTTTGCAGTTGCTTGCATGGATAATATCATAATTTGCAGTCAGACCTGTGAGGAACATGTTGAGCATGTTAGGGAGGTACTGTCCTGGCTGCATAAAGCAGGTCTGATAGTAATAGAGGAAACAAAGCCACATAGGCATGTCATATGTGGTATACCTGGGACAGCATGTTGGGGTGGGCACATCAAACATGAACCAGCAAAAGTGGAGACCATTAACTCATTGTCTCCTAGCAGATGCCTGAGGACACCCACAGAAGTCAGCTACTGACTTCCTGTGTGCCCTGGCAACATCTGGAGAAGTCACTTATATATTTTAATATATAATGTAACAGAATATAATATATATTTGACTGCATAGCACCGTTGGAAAAGGTAATTTTGTGCTGAACAACTTTGCCACTGATATTCTGTGTATATCACGTATACTTTAGGAGTTATTCGTATTTGTTTATAGTATGGTGTGTATGGCTTATGTTGCCTGTTTTAGTGAAAAAAAAATGTTTTTTGCTGTTTCAACCAGCATAGGAAAAAAAAAAAAATTACATATTATTCTTTGCAAACCACCACTGGAAAGGTAATTTTGTACTGAATAACTTTGTCACTCATACTTTGTATCTAGCACTTACTGTTCTTGAGCTATTAGGATTTGTTTGTGGCATGCTGACTATAGCTCAATTTTGCTTAGAAATGCCCAAGATTTACTAGTAACAGTATACAGGAGACAAGTGGTGCAACTTCAGAGAGCTCCTGTGGAGGCAATGAGTTAATAACTGTGGTAGACCCACCATTAAAAAGAAAGCAAGAGCTTTTCTGGGGTTAGCAAGCTACTACAGGAAGTGTGTGCCAAACGTCAGTGTTGTAGCTGCCCACCAACTGACCTCACAACCAAACAGGCACCTGACAAGGTGATTTGAATGGAGAACCATGAGAAGACATTTGAGCAGCTCAAAAATGCCTTATGCTAAGCTCCAGTCCTTGCTACTCCAGACTATGACAACGTCAAGAAGGAATTCATAGTCCACCCTGATACATCAGACAGAGGCTTAGAAGCATTATTTAGCCAATGAGGAAGTGATAGGGAGGAGCATCCCACTGCATATTTCAACAGGAAGCTGAATGCCTGGGAGATGGGGTATACCACAGTAGAGAAAGAGTGTCTTGGCACTCTGTGGGCTCTGAACAAAATGGAACCCTACCTCTACAGATGTCACTTCGAAGTCATGATGGATCATAGTCCTCTGAAGTGGCTCAATCAAGTGAGTGGTAAGAATGGCAGACTATAAAGATGGAGCTTAGCAATGCAAGCTATGAAATGACTGTTAGCTATTGTGCAGGAAAGCTGAATGCAAATATGGATGCACTATCATGAAACTTAGATTAGGGGCCAGAATAGACCCTTGATGTACACAAATTGGGATAACAAGATGTATTAGATGATCCAAACCTTTCTATCTGTTCAGGTAAGGGGAGATATGTGACACATGGTGCCCAGGGCACACCTATAGCTAGATTAGTAGGCAATGTAGATATGTGTCTTCTTCTTCTTTCTGTTTCTACAGGGAGATGAGAGGACTAGGAAAGTTTGCAAGGTTGGAACACTGATAGGAATAAGGTGTCATAATTGCCACAAAATGGAGGGACAGCAATGAATTGTAATCAGCAGGGGTGTGGCTAAACAGCATACCTTCAAAGGGATTAAGTCTTAGTTAACCTTTGACTGCCTTGGTGCAACCACTCCGCTATACTGAAAGTGGAACAGTAAGCCATTTAACAGTATGTATTCTTATCACAAATGTTAAATAGCAATAGCCCAAACCTGGCACAGCCACAGGCATCAGTGTTCTCTTTTAATGAATTTTCCCTCCCACCATGAATTTGAAGGCTCATCAGTTCTTCTGGAAATTGGTGGCCTTTGCAGTTCTCCTAGGTTATAATCAGATGAGGACATACACACTTAGTTAAATCTATACAGAAGGCAAAACCTGCTTGGATTTCTTCTGGTTTATATTTACAGTTAGTAGATACAAAGAGAGACTCAACTTGAAAGGCATTTTTTTCAGATTTTGATCAGTGTTCTTTTAGATTATTATTTTTTTTTAAAACTAGGAGTACCCTAACTGCCTTGCAACAAATATGCCGAGTGTAGTCGCCAAATCTGTGTGTTGGGGTGGAGGTGAATTGTCTTCCTATAATAGTGAAGGAGGCTGCAACTTGCAGTGTCTGTAGGATTGTTGACTCCTGATTTTCTTTTGGGGGACACACTAAAAAATGCAAGCAAGTCATTCTTTTTAAGCTGAAGTAACCTTGGTTAGCATGTCCTCTTCTCCTCGCAACTCAGGGGGTTGTGGTGTTCTTCAGGCAGTGACCCTCATTTTACTTGTGTATAACAGCAATCAAACTCTCCATTCCAACTATTTCCATGCCTGCTTGCTGCAGTTCTAGTATACCCTGGTCCCCAACTCTGCTGCAGCTGGGCAACTTGACCCTCCTTAAAATTGAGCTTGATGCCACCACTTAGGTTGCAGGTTCAAATCTGCCAAAGAATTACTCTCACACTTGCAGGTACAGAATTGCGACCCACAATCAAAACTGTGATAGATGTCCACCAGCAGGGACAGAGTCATCTATGCAGTCTGCTGCCAGCCTTACGTTTTTGCAATCAGCTCCTCCAATACCTGTTACCATACCAAGAATGATTCCACCTCCATGGGCACCACTAAATCTTTTCACCTCTTGACTACAGCTCACCTTCCAGTTCTTCCTTCCAAATTCATCTTTCAAGGATTCAGCATGGAACATGAGCAGCCTCACAAGGGAAAATTAACAAGGCTGAGCTACCCACACGTACACAGCAGCAAATCATAACTGCCATGGACCTAATCAAACTCTGCTACTCTTGCGTCAGTCCCCCAACCCCCTACAATACTGGCTGGAAGGAGTTATGTAACAAGAGCCAGCACATGTCAAGATGCATAGTGGGTGGCATCAGTTTGCTGCCCCTTCTAATGAGCATGTATGCCATGTAATACTTAACATATCAATAGCTATACCTTTGCCTTGTGTGATTGCATAGCATAGCTAGCATTTCTGCCACTGTGTGGCTGAGTTTCCTGATTTCTGTGGTCAGTCCTGACTTCTGCGGCCACTGCTACAACCGCAGAATCACAGAAAACACAGGGCCCTGGTTACAGGATGGAGAGAAGGTCAGCTTTAAATGGGAAAGGTTGTTTGTAACATTGCTTTTATAAGGTTGTACCCTGAGTTCAGAAAAACAACTGGAAGAGCACAGCAAATGTTGTGTACATCTACAAACTACCATGTACTGGAGCCAACCTCTGTAAATGGTAAATAAAGAGATATTATTTCCATATAATATCTGTTGTGTGGCTTGAACTCCATGTTTAAGACAGTGACTTTGCCTACTGAAGACATGACTACTGAAGGCAACCTGGGACATCTAGAGGAGAAAAGTTAGGGGACTGTGTTGGCAATCTTAAAGTAGGTGACCCTTATCCTAGAGGATGTGCAAATAAGGTTGCATATGGTTACCAGGACAGAGTGAAGAGCCTGCAAACCTTCCCCTTGTTCTGTCCCATAAGAGGGTGGCAATGTACCACCATTGTGCAAAAATCTTGAGAATGAGTACACCCATTATACCTGCCCTCTGAAATACCAAAAGGAACTTACTGAATGCCATCCCCCAAACCTCATAATTCCTTAAAACCTCATATTTTATTAAATTGTGGAGGTTTATTTCTCTGCAAATCCCACACTTTGAAGAACTACAGTATAGAATGCATTTAGGTACAGTAATTTTTAATTTGGCTGGTAATGTTCTGGGATTTGAGTTACAAATGTAATAACAGCAAGAACAACAGTGAGTTTCAAATGAACTGCATCAGTGAACTGTATGTTCCATTTTATATGCATTGTGTTACATGAACTGCATTAGCTAAGCATTCCCAACTGAACTTTCTAAGAAGCCAGTTTGAAACATGCTGTCTCTTTGAGATGGGAATGAATTGGGGATGCAGTGCACTGAACACTGTAGCAAACATTGAAATAGACAAGGTGTTTGGTAAAAGCAAATGAACACAAATCCTGATTGGTATTTCAAAAGTAGCAAGTTTTTGCCACTGAAATTTCTACCATTTGCCTTGGGGAAAATGTTTAGTAAATTCAATAATTTTCATGAAGTAAGTAGTTTCACTCATTTTGCAGACTTGGTGAAGTGTGCACATTTTGCATAGCCAATGTTTTTATCTATCAGTTTATTTATTTATTAAATGTCATAGACCAGGATAGCCCCAATGTGATGCAGCACTGGCAAGCGTAAAGGACTGGTGCTATATATATATATATATATATATATATATATATATATATATATATACACAAGCACAGCCTGGACATATCAACCAGAAAACTGATCCTAGTGCAATGCCATCTCCCTACTCCAGTTTATGCAGGTAAAATCTGTAAGATGGCATACCAAACTGTGACAGATAGTGAGTGCCTGTGAAAAAAAGCAGTAATCTAGGTTATTTGGGGAATATTCAAAATGACGGGTCAGGCAGGTTTCAAAGCTTTTGAGTATCGGGCCTGTTGTTGGGGCTTCAGCTGGCTAATGAGCTGTACCAATGTACTACACAATCACACATGCCCCCATATTGCAAAGCATAATGGGATGTATATGCAAATCATCATGAAATTTTCAGCTGATTCATCTTTAAGCAAGAATGCATGGTGCCGAAGAGCCCCTCACACAATCTGCAAAGGGTGCAAACCGAAGACACAGACACTTGTTTCATCCTACCCAGGACTCTTCAGTGTGCCTCGTCTGTATCACAACCCAGATGGCTGTGGTGCTGTCTCATCTGGATGTATAGTCCTTTACAACTGCAATTATGACCAAGTCCTTAGCAGCATATGTTGTTTTGTATGTTAGCTTTCAGAATATCAGGATAGCCATTTGACTCCTATCATTTGTGTGATCCCCTCCGAGTGTGTAACAAAATCAGGCTGTTTTTGAAGTCCTTTGAATGATGACAATTATTCCATGATGTCTGTGCACATGTGTGATTTTGTATTTCTTTGAAACTTGGTTTCCCAGCCAAATGCCCTTTGGGGTAACCATTGCCGCAGTGCTTGCATACAGAGGTTCTTTGTCTTTTAAATTGTTTTTTGTTTTAATTGGGTTCACCACAACATAACCCAGATAGACCATCTTAGGGTAACTGGTTAATTCTACTGGGGTGTCAAACAGACGAAGCATACTGATGAGTCCTGGTAGGACGAAACACATGTCTATGTCTTCTGTTGGCACCCTTTGCAAACTGTGTGAGAGGCCTTTCGGCACCATGCATTTCTGCTTAAAGTTGAACCAGCATAATATTCTGTGGTGATTTGCATATGCAGCCCATGATGCTTTGCATTGTGGGGCCACGTGTGATTTTGTATATCAGCTATACCTTCTTGCATACTGTCATGAATGATACTGTTTCTGTATTTTATGGAAATTTGTAAATAAAAAGTTTAAAATAAATATCTGTTACTTGTCACCAGTAACATCCTTTCCTGTAGCTCGTTGGAATGTCAACTGTTGCTTTAGATTACTTTTCCTGATAGTAGTAGTCCTCTGCAGATAGCCTGGGTGACTCCATTTACAGGTTGTTATAATTTCATTTTTTTTCTGAAATCTGCATTAGCAGTGAGAATGAAGTGTCAGATAATCCATTTACATCATGCATTTCTATACTTCAAATATAAAGAACCTTAAAATCTCTGGAAACACATTGAATGCAATTAAAAGAAAGAAAACCCTTATAATTCAACTCCCAATTGGTCTTCTAAGCTAACTGATAGCAAATGTGGTATTTAACACCTTGGTGCAACTTGTTTTGTTGAACTCTAAATAAGCAGATAGGAAGATTGTAGAATCCAAAGGGTACTGCCACATCATGCTCTTGCATGCTAAAGCAGATCTCATGGGCACTGAGATTTCAACAGCCAGAAAATGGAGTCAACCAGTGGAAAAGATCCATCTTGATCAATCAGAATGCAAAGTTTCTGTCCCGTTATTCTGTGATAACTGGACAGTAGACTGAATAATGGGACAGTGGCTCTGCATTCTGATTGGATAAGTTCAATAATGGGGCAACGGCTCTGCATTCCAATTAGCAACTGCATGTTTTACTGAGCTAGCCAAACAGAAGACCAGTCTGCCCTCTTACTTCGATGCACAGAAGACAATCAGAGTCATCCTGCAACACTACAGTGTGCCTGTGAGAAACATTTCCTGGTTCCTCACAGATGCACTCTACAGTAGCACCATGGAGACAGATTTCAAGCTGTTCTATCATGTTTTTTTCTTTTTCAGTATAACAGCAGTAATGCCCATTGTGGTCTGGGTTTCCTCAGTAATAACCAGACCGTTTCAGTTAATAAACACCTTGGCCTTTAGCCTCAATGTTTATTACTCCTGGCCGGTTATTACCTTGCAAACCCAGCTCACTATGGTTTTATAACTATAACAAACATGTATATCCCCAACAGCTACAGGAAAAGAGTTGACTGTTGGCAGGAAAAACAAATCAAATTTAGAAGATATGAGGGTGTAGTATTTGTAGTATTTCTTTAAAAAAGCATTTGTCAATGCCGAATGTTTGCTTGCTGGTATTAGCATTGGAAATGCAGGAGTTAGACAGATGCAGAATAGGAATAGCAGTGAAATATTGAACTTCACGCTAACCCCACCTCCATCCTGTAAAGATGGACAGGCATTGGGGTAAGTGTTTGGATCATTGCCCATGACGGTCATGCCATGTCACCTCACCCTATTCTGCAGACACCAACACATGTTGAGGTGTGCCTTGGGGTGTTTGGCTTTACAGTCACCCCATTCCATAAGGACATATGCTGAAATGGCTGCAGCATAGGAGAATAGGGTGAAGTTTGGGGCTGAAGAGTCCAAGGTACACCTATATGCCTGTCAGTGGCTGGGGGTGGGGTGGGATGGCATGAGCAGTACAGTCAGCAATCCAAAAGCACACCCCGATGCCTGTCAGTCTGTACAGGGTGGGACGTTATGGTTAGAAACCCTAATTCCTCGGGCATTTGTTGGTATTTGCACTACAAATTTTCAACATGGCCTTTTTGTGACCCCACCTCATTAAAGCATTTGGGACCTCTTCTCATGAAGAGTGGCAGTGTGATTTTGTCAATGTGTCCTGAACTTTGATTTCCAACAGCGACCGTGCCATTCTGCGCCACATGTACAAAAACACAGAATGGGCAGGATGTGAAGAATGGCAGCTGTACCATCCATAGGGAGGTGTGAAGAGATGGCAATGTTGAAAATCTGTAGTGGGAATGTTAAAAATGCTCACACTTTTGAGCATACATGGAAACTGCGCAATGCCTGTGTGTAACACAGTCATTTTATGGACTTTCATCACCAAATTTTCAACATAGGCATTTCAGGACCTCTGCTCATGAACAGTGTCACTTTGATTTCCTTAATGTGTCCCGAACACTGATTTCCCACAGCAAACACACTATTCTGTGCCGGAAGTGCAAAAAAAATTTCAGCCAGGATGTGAAAAATGACAGCTGTATTGTTCATAAGGAAGTGTGGAAAAATGGC